>CM057467.1:41872190-43273440 GCA_030035585.1 Dugong dugon
TTTTTCCTCCCTGGCGGTTAACACCGCAGAACTCTGAAGGGCCTAGCCATTCTCCTTCTCTTAGTTCCTTTTTCATCTCCGTACACAGTGGCTGCTACCTATAAATTTCTGTTCACAGTTAATATCTAGAACGGACAGCCCTTGGTCTCTTTGTTTTTTCACATGAGTGAGTCTAAGATGTTGGCATCTTTTGAAACTGTTCTTTAAAGCATCTCTTTAAAACATGTGTCATAGTATTTTTGCTTCTAGGACTCTGCAGAGCTCTACACAAAATCACTCTGCCAAGTGCTGACAAAGGGACAAAACAACATCAATCACTCAGTCAGTAACGGGATACCTGGAACAAATATTCCTGTCATATTTCCCCTAGACTTCTACAGTACCCTAAAAATGTGTCACAGCTATGATTATGTTGAGTGCCCTATAGAAAATTGCAGAAAGCTTGTTCCATTTCCAGAAATGGGGGTTGCTTGAGCTCAGGCTCTTTAGTGAAAGATCCTAGTCCTTTATTCTGTTAGTTCTATGTCTGTAGTCTTACCTCAGAGAAATGAGGAACCAGTTTCCCCAGCTCATGGTTGTAACTGATGAGATGTGAAATGAGTTTTTATGAGAAATGAGCACCCTTAAGGGAGTGACTCGAACTTGTCGCACTAATCAGGCCTGCGTGTATCTCCGCAAATATTTCAATGCTCAACATTTAGGGAGTAAAATCTAGGAAATTACAGATCCCTTGATGCAGCTAATATCTCTGCTCTTTTCACAGGCCAGGCTACTTCTGCTGTAGGGGTTTGAGCATTCTTCGCTGTGCAGTAAATTTCTCCATCTTTATAATTTCCTGTCCTCAAAAGTTTCTAGGTACCATGGCCTTTTTTTTTCTTTTCTTTTCTTTCTTTCTTTCTGTCTTTCTTTTCTATCTTTTTTTTTTCTTTCCTTTTTCCTAACAACTATTCTGTGCCTCTTGAAATAAATAGGATATAACAGACACTTTTGGTAGTGATTTTTAAAAAGAGAAGCTTTTAGGAAACATATACTGTCTTGACCATCATTAGGTTTCGCTGAGTCTGTTTCAACACATAGTGACCCTATGTACAACAGGACAAAACACTGCCCAGTCCTGCGCCATCCTCACAATCCTTGCTGTGTTTGAGCCCATTGTTGCAGCCACTGTGTCAATCTATCTTGTTGAGGGTCTTCCTCTTTTTTGCTGACCTTCTACTTTACCAAGCATGATGTCCTTCTCCAGGGACTGGTCACTCCTGATAACATGTCTAAAGTACGTGAGACAAAGTCTTGCCATCCACACTTCTAAGGAGCATTCTAGCTATACTTCTTCCAAGACAGATTTATTCATTCTCCTGACAGGCCATGGTATATTCAACCTTCTTTGCCAATACCGTAATTCAAAGGCATCGATTCTTCTTCAGTCTTCCTTATTCATTGTCCAGCTTTCACATGCATAGGAGACTACTGAGAATACCATGGCCTGGGTCAGGCTCACCTTAGTCCCCTCAGTGACATCTTTGCGTTTTAACACTTTAAAGAGGTCTTTTGTGGCAAATTTGCCCAATGCAGTTTGTCCTTTGATTTCTTGACTGCTGCTTCCATAGATGTTGATTATGGATCCAAGTAAAACGAAATCCTTGACAACTTCAATCTTTTCCCCGTTTATCATGATGTTGCTTATTGGTCCAGTTGTGAGGATTTTTGCTTTCTTTATGCTGAAGTGTAATCCATACTAAAGGCTGTGGTCTTTGATCTTCATCAGTCAGTGCTTCAAATCCTCTTCACTTTCAGCAAGCAAGGTTGGATCATCTGTCATGTGGCAGGTTGTTAATGAGTCTTCCTCCAATTCTGATGCCATGTCCTTCTGTTATAGTCCAATTTCTCGGATTATTTGCTCAGCATACAGATTGAATAAGTATGGTGAAAGGATGCAACCCTGATGCACACCTTTCCTGACTTTAAACCACACGGTATCCCCTTATTCTGTTTGAAGGACTGCCTCTTGATCTACGTAGAGGTTCTTCATGAGTGCAAGTAAGTGTTCCGGAATTCCCATTCTTCACAATGTTAGCCATAATTTGTCATGATCCACACAGTTGAATGCCTTTGCATAGTCAGTGAAACACAGGTAAGCATCTTTCTAGTATTCTCTGCTTTCAGCCAAGATCGATCTGACAGCAGCAATGGTATCCCTCGTTCCACATCCTCTTCTGAATCCAGCTTGAATTTCTGGCAGTTCCCTCTCAAAGTCCTGCTGCAACTTTTTTTCAATTATCTTCAGCAAAATTTTACTTGCATGTGATAGTAATGAGATTGTTCGATAATTTCCACATTTTGCTGGATCATTTTTCTTTGGAACAGGCACAAATATGGTTCTCTTCCAGTCGGTTGGCCAAGTAGCTGTCTTCCAAATTTCTTGGCATATACGAGTGAGCTCTTCCAGTGTTGCAACTGTTTGTTGAAACATTTCAATTGGTATTTCCTCAATTCCTGGAGACTTGTTTTTTTTGCCAGTTCCTTCAGTGCAGCTTGGATTTCATCCTTCAATGTCATTAGTTCTTGATTATATGCTTCCTCCTGAAATGGTTGAACATCAACTAATTCTTTTTGGTGCAGTGACTGTGTATTCCTTCCATCTTCTTTTGATGCTTCCTGAGTCGTTCAGTATTTTTTCTATAGAATCCTTCAATATTGCAACTGTAAGCATGAATTTTTCTTCAGTTTTTTCAGCTTGAGAAATGCTGAGCATGTTCTTTCTTCCCTTTCAGTTTTCTAGCTCCAGGTCTTTGCACATTTCATTATAATACTTTATCTTCTGGAGCCATCATTTGAAATCTTTTCAGCTCTTTTACTTCATCATTTCTTCCTTTCAGTTTAGCTACTCTACATTTAAGAGCAAGTTTCAGAGTCTCTTCTTGCATCCATTTTCATCTTTTCTTGCTTTCCTGTGTTTTTAATGACCTTTTGTCTTTATGTATGATGTTCTTGATGTCATCCTATAACTCATCTGGTCTTTGGTGATTAGTGTTCAATGTGTCAAGTCTATTCTTGAGATGATCTCTAAATTCAGGTGGGATATACTCAAGGTCATACTTTGGTTTTTGTGGACTTGTTTTAATTTCTTCATCTTCAACTTGAACTTGTATATGAGCAATTGATGGCCTGTTCTGCAGTCAGCCCCTGACCTTGTTCTGACCGATGATATTGAGCTTCTCCGTCAATCTTTCCACAGATGTAGTCTATTTGATTCCTTTGTATTCCATCTGGTGAGGTCCAGCTGTATAGCTGCAGTTGATATTGAAAAAAAGGTATTTGCAATGAAGAAGTCATTGGTCTTGAAAAATTTTGTCATGCAATCTCCAGAGTCATTTCTATCACCAAGGGCATAGTTTCCAATTATTGTTCCTTCTTTGTTTCCAACTTTCCCATTCCAATCACCAGTAGGTATCAATGCATCTTGATTGCATGTATGATCAATTTCAAATTTTAGTAGTTGATAAAAATTCTTAAATTTCTTCATCTTTGGCCTTAATGTTTGGTACATGGATTTGAATAATATTTGTATTAACTGGACTTTCTTGTAGGAGTATAGATATTATCCTATCATTGACAGCACTGTACTTCAGGATAGATCTTGAAATATTCTTTTTAACGATGAATGAGACATCATTTCTCTTTAATTTGTCATTCCCGGCATAGTAGACCATATGATTGTCTGATTCAAAATGGCCAATACTAGCCCATTTCAGCTCACTAATGCCTAGGATATCGCTCTTCATGCATTCCATTTCATTTTTGATGACTTCCAATTTTCCTAGATTCAAACTTCGTACGTTCCATGTTCTGATTATTAATGGAGTTTGCAGCTGTTTCTTCTCATTTTGAGTAGTGCCTCATCAGCAAATGATGGTCCTGAAAACTCTGCTCTATCCACATTATTAAGGTCGACTCTACTTTGAAGAGGCAGCTCTTCCCCAGTCAAGAGCTTTCCAACCCTGAGGGGCTCATCTTCTGGCATTATATCAGATAATATTCTGCTGCTATTCATAAGGTTTGCACTGGCCACTTTTTTTTAGAAGTAGATCACCAGGTCCTTCTTCCTAGTCTTAGTCTGGAAGCTCTGCTAAAACCTGTCCACCACTGGTGATCCTGCTTGTATTTGAAATGCTGGTGGCATAGTTTCTTGCATCACAGCAACATGCAATCCACCACAGTATGACAAACTGACAGGCAAGTGGTGGTCTTGACAATTTAAGTATACTATTATTTTAGTGGAAGCCTGGTGGTGCCGTGGTTAAGAGGTATGACCACTAACCAAAAGGTCAGCAGTTCAAATCCACCAGCTGCTTCTTGGAAGCCCTATGGGACAGTTCTACTCTGTACTATAGGGTCACTATGAGTCGGTTCTTTTCTTCCTTTGATAATGCATAATGAAGGAATAGAATATTTCCTAGAAATATAGTAACTTTTTAAATTAATATATACTATTTCTCATCATTTGACCTTCTGGTTATGTCCATTTGTTCAACATCCAGAAACATAGGAAGCAGCTGAAAGGGAAACATAGAAGTTCTCTATCCCTCCTCTCATATGGAGTGATTGGGAAGTACTTGGTCTTGCCAGTATGCTGAATAACTACTAGCACTATCCAACTGAACTGTCTACAGTGATGAGCATGTTCCATACATGCACTGTCTAGTATGGTAGCCACTAGCCACATGTGGTTATTGAGAACTTGAAATGTGAGTAGGCAAAATGAGGAACTGAATTTATTTCATTCTATTATTAATTTAAATGGAAATAGCCACATATGGCTAGTGACTGCCATTTTGGACAGCAGGTCTAGACCCATCTTTGTTTCTGGCACATTGGTAGCATCTAGAATCATTCCTGTCTCCAGCAAAACTGAAAAATCGAAGGGCTCAGAACTGATTTTAGAGGATTCTTTCTATTTTAATAGAGAATTTTACATTTAAAAAAATGCTTTCTGTAGTCTAACAGATTGGAGATAAAAGAGGTAATAAAATATTGGGCTTTAACTTCAGATAAAATAATAATATTTTTGTTTTTACATGTTGTAAGCAGCTGCCATTGAAACAAATCTAGTTAAAACTGCAGATTGAGACAAAGAACACAGAAAAACAATAATTTTCAAGGAGATTCTACTTTATGGCAAAAGTTAGTGAGTTTTTATGTCATGATTATAATTAAGCATAAAAAAGTCAATAATATATATATTTTTTTCTGTTCTTTTTCTGGAAACACCATTTCTAGGGACTGGAGAGAGATTCTCTGCCTCTTTCCCCCTCCCTCTTTGAGTGACACTATGAGTCAACTCTCTTTCAGGCTTTTCCTGTGTTTTCCTACTTAGAGAAAGGGTGACAGAGTGGAAAAATCATGTGACGAGAAGAAAGCGGATATAGGTTCTGGTTCTAGCTCCTGCCACCTGGAGAGGCAACCAAAGACCCACCACTTAACACCTCCTAGGGCTTCAGGTTTCCTTAGTTAATCCCCATAATAGTCTACAATTCTGAGTTTCTAGGCAGACCTGAAATTACATGATATGCTTAAACTATTACACCCTATCCTTCCCTCCCCCACAAATCTTATCTTAATGAAATTTTATAAAGATTAAAACAGATTGGTGGTTGCAACACTAGGTAAATGCAAAGAATAAAAGATATGATCTGGAATGGTTAGTGTTTATAGACTGCTTGTAAAATAGTTAATCCACACATCTTTATAATGGAATAGTAACACCGGTGTGTCTTACCTCATGGGAGTACTGGGTGAATGGCAACATCTCAAGACTGAAAAGTACAAGACAGATGTGGATGGAAATAGTTTAGAGCATGGTCTGGCTTTCTCATTTCTGACTTCCTTACAGCCTTGATGATACACTTATCAAGTGAATGGGCTCTTCATTTAAGTACTGTAAAATGTGCACATCCTTTCTCTTTTAGATCTAACTGCACATCAGGCCTTCCTGCCAAGGCTTAACAAACCTGCTTTGGGCATGATACTCCTGAAGTAGGGAAAAACCATCTGCATCATGAATGACAACCAACCAACCAGCTGCCACCAAGTGGATTTCAACTTATGGTGACCCTTTGTGTGTCAGAGTAGTACTGTGCTCCATAGGATTGTCAATGGCTGATTTTTAGGAAGTAGATTGCCAGGACTTTCTTCCAAAGTACCTCTGGGTGGACTCAAATCACAACCTTTCAGTTAGCAGCTGAGTGCTTAACCATTTTGGCCACCCAGGGACTCCGCATCATGAATGATACCCAATGCTAATGCCGTGTTCAGAAATTTGATGCCCAGCTAGGCTTCCATTATATGTTTTCTACAATGGGTAGGCTGAACATGTATTCATTGATCCTCCAAAGTGCTGTCAAAGTTATTTGACTGTTTAGTTCTTTAAAAGTTGAACTGCAGCTAAATATATCCCATAGTAACCCCAGAGTGCTCACAGAAAACTTTAACTAGAAATAAAATGTCCATAGATGTCAAGATCGCATTTTCAAAGTTCATGGGAGTTTTATAAACACCCACTGTAACCTCAGTCCTTTGTTATCTTCAAAGTTAGCGTCTCAGCATAATATTTCTGTCGTTTGGGTCTTTCTTATTGAGTACTGTGTCTTGTGACTTGATTTTAATCCCTCCGTTAAAACCCTCAGCCTTTGCTGCAACATTGCCTGGAGACTGAGTGATTCACCATGTGGAAAGTATTGTTATCCCTTCTCAAAGATATTTTAGCTTGTAGTCACATACATTTCAGATTCATTCACTACCATCCCTTAAAAATCTTGATTCTATGCACATTTTTCATAAAATCTATAAGCATGAGAAAGTAAGAAGTCAAAATGGAAACAAAAATAGTAAGTTTTTTTTCTGTTGTTGTTTATAAAGATAAGAAAATGTGTGTATCCTGCATATTGCCTGCTTTAGAAGTTGGGTAGAATGTTAAAGAAACTCTTAATAATTCAAGTTTATACAGTGCATTTGTCCTGAAATATGTATTTGTGCGCCTATGTCAGCCATTAATTTGAGAACTGTTACAAGGCCTTAACAACCTTTTTTTATATTCCCAATAAACAAGAGCCCAACTCAGCAAATAGCTTTTCTGCCTGGTATTGTTTTATTAGTGTAATAGCTTTATGGCAATGATTCATTCCGTGGTTTATTGGCAACAAGGCAAGTTACTATAGTTAAATATTTTTCATGGTGCAGTAATTTGCAAAGCTGAGCATCTTTGATTTTGTGTAGTGGTAGAAAGGCCACCAACTGGCTCATTCTCAGCGTAATAGAAGTCAACTTTCCATGGCTTCATATGGTTTTCCAGGTGATGGAGAAGAGTCAAGATTGCCATTTTCACCCATAGGTGATAAGAAATGGCTGGCTGCCCCTCAGTGGATTATTATTTCAGTGTGGATGCTTGCAGCTGTGAATCATAGCTCCAAAAATAGGAAAGCACTTTGTGATGGTACTTATTAGCAAGTGTCCTTCAGCGGCTGTAATTAATTCAGTGGTTCTTTCCCTTTAAAGGTGACCAGATAACCCATAGCCAGCCAGTCTGCTTTCTCAGATAAAGGGCTTTTCATTTTTCTTTTAACTTTCCCTGCTCCTGCAAATCACCCTGGCTTTCCTCCTCCTTTCGCTGCTGTGTACCTGAACCTAAGACTATTACATGGTCTGAAAGCTTTGAACATCAACGCTGTGATCAGCCAGGAAAGCAGCCCAGTTTCCACTTGGTTCAAATAGAGCGTTCCTGTCTTGTCTGGGAAAGTGTCTGCCGATTCATTTTTCTCTTCCTATCAGCAAAACACATATATACTGTTCTCATGTTGCTTAATATAAAACACAAGGAAAAATCTCTGAACAATCAGGAGACCAGTCAGAAAAACTGCCTGGATTTTTGCTGTCATCCCAAAGCACACACTTCTATTTGCCATTAAATGAGAAAACAAATCGACAGAGCACTGATTTTGCAGGTGCCAGTCATCACAAATTATCAGGCTTTGATCATGGTCTTCTTCAAACTGAGATTATATATTCAGCCTCTTAGGAATCATTTCCCTCCCTTTGACCCCCAAGCCACTAAATCTGGCTAATATGCTGATGGTCTGAGACAATAGCGACTAATTCATATTGCAGCAATTCTTGGCGAAGATGTAAGGATCCAGACCCCTAATACCTTCCAAGACACTCCAATCAAAGATAGCACAGAAGGACTATTTCATACCCAAAAATGTATCACACTCTTTATCCATTGTTTTGGCTACTTATTTTTTCATGAAGCAGCAACCTCTTCTATTCTCCGTAGCTGTCCAGCAGGAAAGAACTGAATCTCTCTTTTTCCTCATGGGTAAAGGAAGGATTGAGGACAATGATGGTTCAGTGGGTGCAGGGAAGGCCAATGCCATTGTAAGTCTGCCCTTAGCACTTTACATTTTACTTCAAAATTGTGAAGGGAAAAACTGGCCAAAGTCTAGATCCCTTTGTTTTGGCCCCCTGGTTTATTTCCTTGTTTGTTTTGTTTTGCAGCCTGTATCTGTTGGATGTTGGGATAGAGAGGACGCAGAGGGGAGGTAAAAAGGAGAGGAGAGGAAACCATTCTCATTCATTCACACATGCGTCTGTAGCATCGCCCACAATGTTCACCTAGATGCATTTCTTTAGCTTCTACTGTATCCCCAACATGCTCCTGAGCTGTACAAATGAAACATTTCATGGAAGGGCATGAGCCAGGCCACCTGTAATCAAATTCAGATCCCACCACATGCTAACTTTGTGACCCGTGGAAAGTAACCTAATCTTACTCTTTCCCTCTCTGTAAAGGAAGGACTAAGGGCAGTGGTAGAATTCTCACCTTCTGTGTAGGATACCTGGGTCCAATTCCCTGCCAAAGCATCTCATGCACAGCCACCACCCATCTGTCAGTGGAGGCTTGCATGTTACTGTGATGCTGAACAGGTTTTAGTGGAGCTTCCAGACTAAGTCTTCCAGACTAGGAAGAAAGGCCTGGCAATCTACTTCCTAAAATCAACCAGTGAAAACCCTATGAATCACAGTGGCCCAATCTGCAATGAATCATGGGAATGGTACAGGACTAGGCAGCATTTCATCCTGTTGTGCATGGGGCTACCGTAAGTGGGGGACCTACTCGGCAACAGCTAACAACAACAAAAGAAAGATTAGAAAAATACCTCTCTCAGCGTCACTGTCAGGTCCTAATACTTTAATACATGCAAAGCCACTTACCACAGTGCTTGACATCTAGTGAGCACTCAACAAATGTTAGTGATTACCTTTACTATCCTTGCCCTCAAAGTGCTTATAATCCAGTTAATAGGGACAATGCATAGACAGTCGTGTGAAGTTGTGTGGTACAGATGGTAAATGCAGCAGAATTTTAGGAGAAAAATATAACACTAGAGTTAGCTATAAAACTGACATTTGAACTAGTTTTATTAATATCAAGTATTTTTTGAGTCTTTGTGCTTCATGAACTCTCTTAGGGTGTTCTTTTTTCCCCCTGATTTTGTACTCTGTTCACAAATTATTCTTTTGAAGCTCTGCTACAAATGGGACTGCACATTCTACACTAGAACTGTGTGTTTGCAGAGGCCAGGCTCCCTAGCTTGACTGAACATTGAGCAAATGCAGTGATTTATTCTCTGCCTCACTGGAACGCCCATGGAACAGCATGCTTAAATGCTCAAGTAAAGGGGTCCACAGATTATAATGGATGAGTGCTGAGGACTTTAGGGATATTTTTCTTAGTAGCTGTTTTGACTTGTTTATAGATATAAGCAGGTCATGTGAAGATGAGAAAATTGCTCAGAATTCAATCTAGAGTAAAGAATTGTGGGGATGACAAGCAAAGTTATGCAGAAGCTAAAGCAAGATTTTCCTGTATCTAACTCATCTAGGGCCAGAGTATACTAAGCAAAGCATATCAGGCTCCACTCCAGCTCACGTATGTCTTTGAGACAGAAAAGGAAAGGATGTTGTTAGGTGCCATCAAGTTGAGTCAATTTCAACTCATAGTGACCCCACGTGACAGAGTAGAACTGCCCCTTAAGGGTTTTCTTTGCTGTGATCTTTATGGAAGCAGATCACCAGGTCTTTCTCCCCAGGAGTGTCTGGGTGGGTTTGAACCACCAACCTTTCAGTTAGCAGCTGAGCGCTTAACCGTTTGCACCACCAGAGCTCCTTAAAAAAGGAAATAGTAGACACATTAGAGAGCCATCAGGTCCAACAGTGTTAGAGGACAAAGACCTGGTCCTAGATCAAACTTGCCGAAAGATCCTAAATAAGGCACTCAGCCTCTTTCAGAATCTCAGTTCTCTAGTCTATGAAATGGTAGTAATGATACCTTCTCTACTATTTGACAATGTTTTTCTGAGGGCAAATAAAATAGTGTCTGTGTAAATTACTTGAACTGTTAAGTGCTACAGAACTGTTTGGTGGTGTCATGACAGAGTTTACAATCTAAAAGGAAAAATAGGACAAAAACAAAAAGGTAACAGGTTCCTAAGAACATAAAGAAAAGAAGCAGACCAATTATACAGTATATGTGGAAACAAATGTATAATTTTACCAAGTATTTGTCCATGGGATGACTAACGTTTGACTCCAGTGATGGTCACAGCAGGAAAGAACAGTTAACTTCTGTTTAAACCTATTATTTTAAGAGCTTCTGTTTAAATGTATTAATTTAAGAAATTAGGGATATTCTTAATAATTTAGGAGCCCTGGTCGTGCAGTGGTTAAGAGGTCAGCTGCAAAGCAAAAGGTCGGTAGTTCAAATCCACTGGTCACTCCTTGGAAACCCTATGGAACAGTTCTACTCTGTCCTATATGGTTGTTGTGAGTTGGAATCGACTCTTAATAATAATAATGGTCTTGATAATGTAAGAAATGCTGTATTGATACACAGGTATTAGTGTACAAAAAGTTTTGTAGAACCTTAATCTGTTTTGAATTGTAAAATCTATTATATCTTAAGTATGTAAGAACATAGATATGTTTTCATTTATTCATGGCCACTAATAACTTTCATCAGGGCAAAACTTTTTACTTCAACCAAACATTTAGCCACACCAGTATATTATGTCTACAACTTTATTCATCGTCCTCTCTACAGTGATAATAATATGCTCGTGTTGTATTTATCTATAACACATGCTTTTGTTGGAATAATCTTTACAATAGAATTTGGGACAACACCTGGCACAAAGAAGGCCCTTAGAAAACTATCAGCAAAGACCTGCTAAGAGTTCTCAGGTCATTGTGGGGCAGGTGGCGTTACTCTTGGAATCAGCGGACACCTCTACTTCAAGAAATCAGTGATTGTTTTTAAAAATGTGTGTATGCTAATAGAGAGAGAGCCTATAGCTTTTGTCAGATTCTCAAAGGGTTAAGAACCAGTTGTCTTAACGGGAATAAGTGATTGGCATCTGGTTGAGCTAAACTCCAAGGGCTTTCTAACAGGAAATATGCTTCTTGTCCTAGGTATTAAAGTTTGAGCCTGGCCATTTCAAGAGGAGGGGCAGAGCTAAGAATATGGCTCTAGTTGACATCCAGTTGGATCACCATGAGCGGTGTGATTGTATCTGCAGCTCAAGACCACCTCGATAAAAGAATGTGCATACACTTACATTAAGCCTGGAAGAACCTTTAGTTTAAGGAGGGTGTGGTAAGACCCTTTTCCCACCAGCAACTGAACTTACTACTAGCCTGCAATGCAATGAATGCAAGTGGTTGCTGAGTTTCAACCTAGCTTTGTTAGTGTCATGTAAAGTAGAAAGGTGTATCATCAACTATCAGCTTCTATATTCAAGAATATAGGATTGCATTTACTAATAGTGTCTGGGGATATATATATATGTATACATATACATATTCATGTCTATGTGTAAATAGATATATCAAATGGTTTATCCAATATATATATAACCAGGTACACCAAAGCTTATATAGGGTTACTTAGGTCCTTAAAGTCCTTTGACAAAATAAGGTATGTGTTAAATACATGACACAATTCTGTAAAAGTTCTGAAGATGAATTTAATTTGTTTATATTTTAATTTTTGAATGGCTAAACAGTTTTGGTCCTTGCTCTCTTAAAAAAGGCACCTTGTGTATTAAAAACAAAAGGTGAGTTCTTATGTGTACGTCTTAATTGACCATAAAAGAGGAAAAATCTGGTTTCTAGAAAAAAGTCAAATACCTAATCATTTTTCCCCCGTGAGATGCACTACACACTTATCTATGTATACAATAATTACTTGTCTCCCAAACCATGTGATAAGAATATAGGTGCTTTAGAAATTAAGTCATTGTCTTCTTTTTATGCATTTTGCTGAGGCATGCTAATTCATTTAACACATGTTCAGCAGAAGTTGCTCCTAAGGTTTATCCTTATAATCTTACAAGAGGCAATTTATAAGCTGTAATAGAATTTTGAAATTTTTCTTCTTTCCCAAAATCCCTCCACAAAAACAAACCCTTTCGAAAGCGACATGGAGATGCTGCATGAGCCTTCCCAAATAGTGTTCATTGGAAGATTTGGGCAGTTGAAAGTCAAAACAGTGAGCAATGAAGTATTAATATAACTGGAAATTGGATGGAATATTTGCTAGGGCCTATATTTAACCATGTGTTCAAAGTCTCCAAGCTGCGCTAGTTCCTGTGAGGTATTTTGCTTTTGTGTTCCTGTCTCTTCGATATATGGACATGGATTTACAATGACATTTTATGCTTGGCATGCCATCGTGGATTATTTATAGCTTAAAAACTTTTGTGTATTAATAAAACAACCAAATTTTAGTGATGTAAATCCCTAATCATATATTCACTCACCATTTTAAATTCCTATTTCTAACCCAAATGACATCATGTCTGGAGTCACTGGTTCTTTCCAAATCTGTGGAGCTTGTTCTAGAGCCACAGTGTAAATTGTGCGGGCACAGATTCAGCCTCACTCCACCATGAGAAAACTGTTTTTGCAGTAGTTTTTACTGGTATTTATAGTGATTTTTCCTCCCTGGCTCCCAACTGTCTGTTTTAAAGGAGACTGACTCCAGGGGTAGGAAGTGATTCATCATTCTTCAAAGTAAGGTTCTTAAAGGAGCAATACTGAAATCAAGATTGCTCAGGGGCTCCCTGCAAGGGAAATACGTTTTTCTTCCTGCCTTGAGAAAAGAAAGGACAGTCGATTTCTTCTGTGGGTCTATCTAGGTCCCTACTGACAACAACCAGTTTGGGTAAGGGGTATGTGACAGGGACTACTGAAGTCCCATTGTCACATGAGTGGCTTAAGTATAGGTGGATTTCTAAGCCTGAGGCACTGCGGACCCAGTTCATAATCATCCTGAGTAACCCATTTCTTCTCAGCTCTTTGAGATGAAAGGCCAATACTTATTGAAAATACACCTCCTAAAATTTCCCTGCAAGTGTCCAGTGTTTTTACCTCAATGGGTGAGTAGTAAAATTACTCTCCAAAATCCCAGAGCAAGTCAGAAACTGCAAAATCAGAAATAGCCCAAGTAGACATTCTAATCATCAGAAACCACTCCTTACTTTCATAGCCAGGTAACAAGTTTCCTATGAAAACACTGGCTTCCTGCACCACAATCAAAATGTGGGTTCCATCACTCTGGCTAATACAGCTCACATCATAGCTGTAAATATGAAAAATGAGAGTGTTCTACCCAATTTTCAATAAGTCTTCCAGACTGCGATAACCAGAATGGTTTTCAGTTAAAGTCCTATCTGTATGTTGTATTTATTAGCTGAAATGCAAACAGGCATATTCACTTACTTCTCTAATTCTTTCTTGAGTGTTTTATTAAAACTTCTCCCTTGGTTACCTGTTATCTATTGCACTTCCAACATGTAGCCAATAAATCTGTTTCATTGCCACCAAAGGAATAAAAATCTCGCCATACAAATTACATTTCAAAACAAACCCTAATAAATCCACATTTCTGCATGGCTCACTCACCTGGAATAATGCCTTATAGTCAATATGTTCTTATAGGGCAGAACACTTTCATAGGTGGAATTTGTTATTTTTTTTGTGTGTGTCATATTGGTAACATGTAGCTTTTTTCTCCCATAGGATTTTCTATAGCAAATGTAATATGCCTCTTATCTTGAAAAATAAATATTGCTTTTGAACAAAACTACTCCATTATTTAGTACTCAATTGCAGTTTTAAAAACTGTATAATGTTGCAAACTTGCTTTCACAAATACATCCAACTTTTGGGCATGACAAGACTGGGTGATTTCTGAGGGCTTCATTTTATAAGCCTGGAAGAGCACAAGCCTTCTGCCCAGACTGTAGTCTTCCGCTCCGTCCATTTCCTAGAGCTATCCAGTGTGACAGAGCTTGGGTTTTGTTGCTGCTGTTGTTGCTTCTAAATGTGATTGTTTCCCCACAGACTTTTTAATGAAATGTCTTTTCCTCTGGGAGTCCATGGGTGATACAAATGGTTGGCGAACTCTACTGCTTGCCGAAAGGTTGGAGGTTCACGTCCACTGAGAATAAAAGCCTAGAGATCTACTTCTGAAAAATCAGCCATTGAAAACCTTATGGAGGACAGTTCTACTCTGACACACATGGGGTCACCATGAGCTGGAATCGACTTGAAGGCAACTAGTTTTATTCTCCTCTGACATTCCCCACACGGGAAACTTCACCTCCTCTCTCCCCCTTGGGGGACTGAGATCAACGTCACAAGACTCACTTCTCTTTCCCCTGCCCACCTTTGCACCTTTTCCCATGCAGACAAACGCCCCAGCTAAGTGACTCAGTGTTATCAGTTTAGGGAGACCAGTTTAGAGGCTACATTCCTAGAGCATTTGATTTTAAGATTTACGAAGAGGGTACAGAGACTAAAGAGAGCTTTTCTAGCTGCAGGAGTTTTTGCTGTTGCTGTAGTTCAGTCTTTATTGTCATCCTCCCAGAGACAGAACAGCAGCTGCACAGTTTTGTGTGAAACTGCCACTTCATTTGGTTTAATAGTTTCAGGTTGTTTGGGGAATGAGAGTACAGACATGTATTCTGTGGCAAGAGTTAATTGTACCATCAGAAATACTGGCTAATATGAGTCAAAGTGAAGAGAAAGGATGGGGGAAGGATCAAATAATTCTGTATATAACAGTCAATTCAGATAACTTGAGTTTTTTTATGTAAAAAATCATAATAACCACATATATAAATAGTATTTAATGCAAACACATTACAAAATTTTATTTCATTTCCTGGAACGTGTATGTCCATTTTTACTCTAAGAATAACTCAACAGATGTCCAAATTGTTCATATTCTCCTAGGGTCCTCTGGTAGAACATTAAGTTAAAATTTGTAAATTAGTATTCATGCCTGTAATCCTAGGAAATAGAGTTCTGTTTATTGACTGTCCTAATCAAATATGCTGAAAGATAGAATATTTATAATTCAGTGGTTTTATTGACATTCACTCAAATTCTGGTGTTTTAAAAGATCAAGTTTTTTTTTTTTTTTAGTTGCACATTGGTCTTTATTGACTCCTTTCTGTCATCGGCAGCAGTGGCGGCACTAGGGAGAAGGGAGACAAGTCAAAAGGGATGGGGTAGAAGCTGGAAAGCGGTACAGGAAGTGATAAAGGAGAAGCTTGGCAGGAACCAGGAATGGGAGTGAGGGGAGGTGAGTGGGAACTTGGAGTCAGAGACAGAGGCAGTTAATCGAGACTAAGAACAATTAGGGAGAGAAACAGAATTCTGAAGGGGAGGGAGCAGCTCTGAACAATAAGAACAATGGGTGCCCTGAAATTCCCATCAGACTCACCACTGGGGGCACTAAATCTGAATCCCAGTTCTGCCACCAAAGAAGTCATATTATTTAAGCCTCTCTGAGTTTCCAATTCCTCATCAGTCAGATAGACAGTAAGCCAACCTCTTAATGGTACTGTTATGACTATATTGGAAAATACATAAAAACCAACAGTCCTAGACACAGACCAAACTCTAAATAAATGGTTCTCAAAAATTTTATCATCCCCTTTGAATTTCTAGAACTGTTTTTAAAAGATCAAGTTAAAGACTACACATGCCTTCAAAACTTCACATAGCACACTGGGATATCCCCCAAATAATACAGTCAGCCATAAACAATGGATAGCAGCAAACCACTTCATTTGGGACTTTATGCTTGCTGTTCAAGTTATAATTCTGAATCTCACAAATTAACTTCCATATTTTTTTAATAAGTTTCATTTCTATAGAGATCTCTAAAAATCCTTTAGCAAATCATATTAGAAGAGAGTAGAGCTAATTCTATAGTAAAGATCAATGTACCCAGTACAGCAAGTTATGGGCCAAGAAATCTTCATTTTCTAACAGAACCATTTGACTTTCTAATTACAGTACAACTGTTGGATACTGGTTGCCAGCTTTAGTGGCCGGGAACCAAATGTTAAAAATACTTTTGGATTCAATTCCTATTTCAAATAATAACTGCATATGCAAGTTTTGTCTTTAAAAAGCCAGAGTCTCAGGATTATATTCTCTAACCAACCTCTTTGGTTGAGCCCATGTTATAAATTCATTCTCTTCTAGACTTGATGGTATTTCCTTTACTTCTTGTGACCCCCACACTTCTGCCCTTTCTCACCAGCCTTTACCTGCAAGTCTTCAAGTTAGAAGAAATCAGGAGAGCATGGAGGAGAGGGTCATTTGAGGAGACCAGATGCTCGGTTTCCCAAGTAAACATTTTAATAGGGTAAAATGGCCAACTATTTTAAGAAATCACAGCCTCTTGAGAATTGAGCACATCAAGTGAATATTCTCCAATATTGTCCATTATAGCGCAAAGTTCAGAATAAGATGAATAAGGTGGTAGATAGTTATTGATTTCTATCAAAGGGAATTTAGCCACTGTTAATATGGAGAAAGCTGACTAATTTAAGTTTTTGATTCATTCTACAATAAAATTTATTAAAGCCCACTATATATCGGGCGTACATTGAGGTTCAAAACACAAGTAGGGTCACAACAGAGGATAAAATTGGACAAAGATATTCCAAGTGGGATAAACAGAAAGGACAAAGATCCCCAGAAAAAATGCACAAGGTGAATGTGGGGAAGTCAAAGACTAGAGAGAACAACTGAATGACAGAAAGGATAGGGTTCTACAGAGGGACAATAGGTAGCAAATTTGAAAAATTAGGGTAGGGCCTGATTTCACAAAGTCTCAAGTGGACGGCTAGCAAAGGAGTTTAGTCTTTTACACAGAGGAGAGGAAGCCATGGGTGGTTTCTGAGCATAGTGGAGGCTGCAAAGTGTCATGGAGCTCCAGACAGAAAGTCAGAAGGCCTTGGGTATAGTAACAAGCTGCCACTCTCTGGACCTATGTTTCTTCATTGATAAAATGGAATTAGTAAAATGTTCTATAGGTCTCTTCCAGCAAATTACACGTTTCAGAAAATAGCAGTCTGAAGGAAGGATGGGAGTAGGAATATGAATTATGAGACTCCTCAAAGTTCTAACAGTGAAACAGTAAGAATGCAAGTGAGAGTTCAGAGAAAGGAAAAGATGCATGCCCTCTGTGGTTGTGCAAGCCAGGCACTGCCAACTCAAGGGGTTGCCATTCCCATAAACTAAGACTACGAGAAAGGTTAAGAGAATTCAAAGATCTTAGTGATTGGAGGGAGCAGTCTCTGGAGGAGGACTTCATGCTTGGTAAAGTAGAGGGTAAGCGTAAGAGAGGAAAACCCTCAATGATATGGATTGACACAGTGGCTACAACTATGAGCTGAAACATAGCAATGATTGTGAGGATGGCGAAGGACTGGGCATTGTTTCATTTTGTTGTATATAGGGTCACTGTGAGACTGTGAGTTGGAACCGACTCCATTCACCTAACAACAACATCAGTGACTGGATGCGAAGGGGATGCAGGCAGGATGGGGGTTTTCCTGGACGAAGGAGTCACTGGGTTGTAATTTCAAGGGCATTCTCCTATGAAAACTAGGGAGGCAGGAAGGAGAAGCCAATTTTGAGAGAAGAGAGTGCATGTCTCTCAGAAGAGGAACCTGGGCCTGTAATGTTGACTGGGAGTCATTCTTACAATGGTGAAGCTGAAACCATGAGAAGATAAAGAAGCTAAAGAACCATAGAGAAAAGGAAAGAAGAGTTCACAGAGCATACAAAAAATATGTTCCAAAAATTTATTAAATACTTAAGCAGTTGCAATTGAGTAGACTCTGACTCATGGTGACCCCTTGTATGCTCCATACTTACTGAGGGCTCATTAAGTATCCAGCACTACATCAGACACAACAGATGCAGAGAGGAATGAAACAGACTCTGTTCCTACTATCATCAATCTAGAGAGTGGAGTAGATGTTAAACAAATAGTTACATAAATAACTGATTACATTTGTGAAAAAGCGAAAGTATAACGTAGGATAACAAAGGTAGAATTGAGATCAGGGCCCGGAAGGGATTCCTTGCGAAAATGACATTGGAGAAGACACTGAAAGTGTGACATTAAGACGGTGGCATTATAAATGGGGGAAAAATGTGGATAGATAAGAGAAATGGTTTGAATGTTAAATTGACCGAATTAATGATGGAGTGGGTGTTGAAAGTAGGGCCAAGAAAGGTGTCAGTGATTTCTCTAAGGCTTTTGGTATAACAAATTGGGCAGGCAGAGGTGCCATTTATTAAGACGGAGCACACTGGAAGAGGAGGAGATTTGGGGGGATCAAAAATTCAATGTAAGCCGTTAATACCAAGTGGCCTGTGAGACACCCAGTTGGAGATATTAAACAGGCAGTTGGGTCTGGAGTTCAGAAAAAGGTTCTGGAAATGGGATGTGAATCTGGGAGTCATCAACACTGAGCTTTTAAAAGCCACATAAGTAGTTGGGTCACTTAGTGGAGAGTGAGGATTAAGGGGGAAAAAGGATCATAATGTAATTCTGGCAGTATAAAGATACCCTGAGTGCCAGAGGAAGAAATGTTTCAAAGGGACTGGGCCAGTTTTATGGAGTACTGTAAAGAAGATGTAGGAGACATCTACTGAAATCAGTAAATATCTGACCAGAAGCACTCCTCCCTAAGTCTATGCCCACCCTCACTCCATTTCTGGGATAATCCTTTCATTAAGAGCAGTGTTGTCTAAGAGAACTTTCTGTGATGATGGAAATGTTCAATATTGACACTGTCAAGTACTGTGTCCACTCAAAATGTGGCTATTGAGCATTTGAAATGTGACTAATGTGACTGAGGAACTTTAAATTGTATTTAATTTTAATTTATTTAAAATCAGATAAAAATAGCCACAAGCAGCTAGTGCCTACTGTATGAAACAGCCAGCTCTAGACTCTAGACCACTGTCTTAGTCATTTAGTGCTGCTCTAACAGAAATACCACAAGTGGATGGTTTTAACAAAGAGAAGTTTATTCTCTCACAGTTCAGTAGTCTAGAATTCCGAATTCAGGAAGCCAGCTCCAGGGGAAGTCTTTCTCTCTCTGTCGGCTCTAGAGGACGGTCCTTGTGATGCATCAGTCTTCCCTTGGTCTGGGAGCATCTCAGCTCAGGAACCTCAGGTCCGAAGGACATGCTCTGCTCCCAACACTGCTTCTTAGTGGTATGAGGTCCTCCTGTCTCTCTGCTCACTTCTTTCTTTTATATCTCAAAAGAAATTGGCTTAAGACACTATCTAATCTTGTAGATCTCATCAATATAATTGCCACTAATCCATCTCATTACATCAAAGTGATAGAATTTACAACATATAGGGAAATCACATCAGATGACAAAATGGTAGACAATCATACAATACTGGGAATCATGACCTAGCCAAGTTGACAGATATTTTTGGGGGACACAGTTCAATCCATGACAACCACCCACAGGGTTACAGCCAGAATAGCCTCTTCACAGTACCACAGAAGCTAGCCACCCTGAATATCCAGAGGGGGCTCCTGACCCAAGCTTGGCCAGTATTTCTCAGGACGTATGGAACTGAGAAGAAATTAAGACAATCTCTTTGATTATTTGGATGATAGGATATAAAAATCAATGGCCATTGACTGCCATGCTTCCTGATGCATGGACTAAAAGTCCATAGAAAGTCAAACTGCTAAGTGAGAGAGGCAAAATAGACATGGGGAAAGTTGAGAGTCCCAAGAGAGTTCCCTGTTGCCATTTCTCCAAATTTTGCTCTTGATTCTCTGAGAATGTAGAATGGTGGGGGTTTGAGTTAGATGATAAAATACTGTGGAGGGAAGAGGTGATGAACTGGAGGCTGTGAGTGAAGATCACTTCCTGGAGAAGTTGTGCACTGTGTAGAAGGCGGGAGATAGTCATAGTGCCCATTGACTGAGTGCTTATCATGTGCCAAGGAAGTATATGAGGCTTAATATGCATTCATTTAGTTTTCATGATGATACAATGAGAAATGGGTTTTATGAATGTATGTTATTATATTTATTTCATAGATGGAAAAAGTGAAGCACAGAGAGTTCAAGTAACTTACCCAAGGTCACTAGGAGGTAAACTCCAGGCAGTGCCTCTACAACCTACACTTTTAATCACTTTATAATACCATTTGTCTAAGTCATTGGACAGAAGGCATAAATTAAAAAAAAAAAATTTTTTTCCAAAAGTTTCCTCACCTACAGAACAATCCCAAGCATGGACCCTGAGGTCATCATCGAACATTCTGATCAAGCTCCATTTGTTTAATAAGTAGTAATTGTGCATGAAATGTGACTAGTGTGACTGAGTGTGATGGTTAATGTTATGTGTCAACTTGGCTAGTCTATGATCCTCAGTGATTTGGCAGACACCATGTAATCACCTTCCATTTTGTGATCTGATGTGAACAGCCAATCAGATGAAAGGGGAGTTTCCTTGGGATGTGGCCTGCCTCTAGTATATGAATGGGTGTTCTGGCAAAGATAGGCATGATTCTAGGGACCAGGGCAATGAACAAGACAATGCTCCTGGAATTTGAATTCTAGAGAGAAACAAAAAATAAACACATGTATGCTTTCATGTAATGGTAAGTAATATAAGGACACTAGAGCAAATTAGAGAGTCAAGAGAAGGCCTCTCTAAGGAGATAACATTGGAGCAGAGACCTAAAGGAAGTGAGAAGGTAAGGGGTGGAAATGCCTTGGAGAATAGCATTCCAGACAAAGGGAACAGCAGGTGCAAAGGCTCTGAGGCAGGAACAAGCTAGGGATGGGATGAGGAATAGCAAGAGGGTCAGTGTGGAATGGGCAAGGGGCTCAGTTAAAAAAAAAAAAAATGATGGGAAACCTAGGCGACAGTGAGTTGAAGACAATGGTGATGGAATAATTTGGAAAAGGATAGTGAGAATAGCAGCACAACTGGAAAAGAGAGAAAAAAACGAAAGGAAGTAGAAGAGGTAGGCAGAGCTATTTCATAAAGGGTCTTCTAAGTCATGATACAGAGTTTGGATTTTGAGTATGTTGCAAAGTTCTTAGTGTTTTAAGCAGAGAAATGAAACAATATGATTTAAGATACTAAAAGATCTCTCACTGTGTAGTGAATTGACTAGGGGACTGAGAGTAGAAGCTGATAGACCATTTAAAGAAACTATTATCTTAGGCTCAGGAGGGAGATGATGGTGGCTTCATGTAGGGAGGCAGCAGTGGAGGAAGTGAGAAGCAGACAGTTTCAGGGTATGTCTGAAAATTTAAATGCAGAGTGTAAGGGAAAGAGAGGAGTCAAGAATGGCTCCAAGGATCTAGGCTTGAACCCCAAGGTAAATAGTAGAGTCTTCCTTTCCCTGTCAAAGGAAAGTGGGTAGGAAGAGGGGCTGGGATGGGAGAATCAGTATTTTCTTCAAACTTTCACAGTCTCTTACTAAATCCTAGATACTGTGGTGGTATTTTTCTTAAAAAAAAAAAAAAAAAAAAAAAAAAGCTGATTTCTGAGTCCCCTGGGAACGTTTTCTCTCAATACATAGAAATATATCACCCTGGCTATTTACTGAAACCCTCATTTTATTAAAAAGCTGATTTTCCCCATGTTAAACCTTATCTGAATATCAAATACAATCTTAAGTTATCACATAAGTAAAAACTGAAGGTTTGTGTGACAAACTACTTTTCCCTGTATACATCCATGCCTAAATGAAGACACTTGACTGTAATATAAAGCTCTGACAAGAAATGGTAAACAAATTAGCTGTGCTGAGAAATACAGCTTACAGTCACTCATCTGAAGCCTGCAGTGGAGAAAAGCTGGGCCAAATTAGCAAGTATATTAATTTTTTTAAAAAAAGAAATATTTTGGTAAACTATTTACCCAAAAATGAATTCAGAAACAAACTAAAAATAATTCTCTGGATTCCAGTACCTCAAGCTCACCACATTTTCTACAGGAACTAAAACTGTTTCTTATTTTATCCATAGGAAGAAGCATATTTCATCAGCAGACATTTTAATGAAATACATGAGCCTTTGCACAAGAATGGGACTAATATGACTTTCTTTTCTTGTTCATTAGAAATTGAAAACAAAAGCACAGAAGTGTGAAGATTATAGGTCTAAATTTAATCTTAAAGTAGAAAAAAGGAATCAAGATAGAGCTTAATCATTAGCATAGTATTGTGTCTAAGATATTTAACATATCTTTTTTAGTTAATTCATTCAACTGATATTTATTGAGAACCTACTACGTTTCTGACACTGTACAAGGTGTTAGGAATATACAAATGAATAATTACATCTCAATTCTTGCCCTCATATTATTTATAGTCTGACGTTGATAGGTGGTTGTAAAGCATCAATTATCTGAAGCAACTTTCAGAATCTCTGTGACTAGGGCCTTTTTATTCCCCTTAGAGCAAGGTTTCTCAATCTCAGAGCTATCGACATTTTGGACCGGAGAATTCATTCTTGTGGGGAGCTGTCCTGTGCATTGTAGGATATTTATCAGCCTTCCTGGCATTTACCTACTAGATGCCGGTAGCATCTCTTCCTCAGTAGGGGCAATCAAAAAATGTCTTCAGGCATTGTGAAATGTTTCCTAAATGTGGGGTGGGGGATCATCCTCAGTTGAGAACCAGTGACACAGAGGACAATATGAGCAACAAAACCTGGTTTTTCTTGGTTTGCCCCATTCACTCGGTAAACATGACTTTGCCAGAAGATATTGCCTGGAAATGAGAATGATGTTAACGTACAGGGGCCAGCCAGTCAGAATGGGGTGAATTAGGATTAAAAGGCAACAGAATGCCTTAGTCAACTTTGGAAATACAGTCAATAGTTGTTTCAGATGGCAAAAATATCAACTTCTAGGATATTCATTCATTTATTCAACAAAAAGTTATTAAATACCTACTCCTCAATGTGCCAAACATAATTATGGGTCCTGGGAATAGAATCATGAACAAAGCAGACCAAAATCCCTGTCCTTGTGGAGCTTATAATGAGGGAGACAGACAAATAAATAAGTAAAATGCGTATAGTATGTGAGAAGGAAATAAGTGTTAAGATTACAGATAAATAAAAGCAGGTCAGGGAAATCAATTTTAAAGGAGGTAGCCATCTAAAGTAAAAGCTCAAAGGAGATAAAGGAACAAGTCATATAGATAAATAGTGAAAGAGTATTAGATGCAGAAGGAATAGGAATTGCAAAGGCCATGAGGTGGGGTCTTGGTTAGTGTAACTGGAATGGAGTGAGGGTAGAATGAGTAGGAAATGAAGTTAGAGAGCTAGTAGGAGCCATATTTTATTGACATTCTCTCGTCATTGCAAAGACATTGGTTTTCACCACTAAACATTTTCAGTGATGTTCAACAAACATTCCCAGGTTTTTCTTCCAAGCACACAGAAGGATTATCTTTCCCTGCCCCCTTAAAGTCAGATGTGGCCATGTGTGGCAGATTTTATTCTTTGTCCCAATTCTTCACTCTCTCTTTGCACTTACACCCATGTCACAGCCTCTCTGTTAACAGTATACTTCTCTACTCCTTGGCTGTGGTTTTGGTCATGTGATTGCTTTGGGCAATGGAGTGTAAGTAGACATCATGCAAGCAGGGCTTGGCATGTGCTTGTACAGTGGAGCTTGCCCTCTTAAACTTCTGCCATCACCATGGGAAAAATATGCCCTGGCTCTCCCACTGGTTCTAAGGAGGATGAAAAACATGGAGAAGACTCAGCCAAGCCCAGGTTGGATCAGGTAAGCCCCAGTCAACCTGCTGATGTGTGACAAATAAATGCTTTTTATTGCATGCCACTGAGATTTTTGTAGTTGTTTGTTATACAACAGGACACCTTGCTTTATCAATGAAATGAGAGTAGAAGTAGAATGTGTCAATTCTGGCAGGAACGAAATCTTTAAAAGCCACTGATATTTTCCCCTCCGCCTTCCTACTGCTGCAATGATGATGGAAGTACATGTCAAAGTAGAGTTTCTATAACCCTAGTTCCCTGTTGAGCAAAGCCTCCAAAGACCCACACTGGACATATAGCCTGAGAAAGAAATAACAATCTGTGGTGTTAGCTGAGATAGTTATATCTGCTGCTACAGAATAACCTAGTTTGGCTGATACAGGAAGTCTCTATAGGATTTTAAGGTAAAAAATGACATGATTTGTAAACAACATTACTCTTGTTGAATATAATCTGAAGGGGATGCGGGAGAGGGTAGGAAACAAACTAAAAGATGGTATTGCCACAATAATACAAGCAAGAAATAATGGTGGCTTGGAAGACTGTGGTAGCAGTGGGGAAGGAAAAAAGTAACCAGATCTAGGATATATTCTGAAAATATAACCAGCAAGACTTGCTTATAAATAGAATATGCGGTATGAGCTAAAGGATGGAATCAAGGATTACTCCAAGATTTGTTTTGGTTTTTTGAAGCTGAGCAAAAGGTTCAATGGATTTGCCATTAATTGAGATGGGGGATATTTTGAGAAGAATGGGCATGGCAGTGGAAAGGAGATCTGGAGCTTAGTTTTGGATGCATTAAGTTTGGGTTACCTATTAGCCATGTCTGTGGAAAAGTCAAGTAAATTGTTAGATTTACCAGTCTGGGGCCCAGGAGGAGATTCTGGGCTGGAGATGTGATGTGATAGTTGTTGGCATATAGATTGAGATTGCATTTAAAATCACAAGATTGGGTGAAGTCACAAAGGGAGTGAAAGTAGATAGAAAAAAAGAAGTTCAAGGATTGAGCTCTCGGGCATTCTTGATTAAGAAGTCAAGGGATAGGGAAAAACTAGCAGAAGTGGCCAGTAAGGTAGGCAGAAAACAGGCTGTTACTGGGTTGTGCTGAGCTTCTAGCATTTGGCCCTCCAGATGCTCTTCAACATTCTCCACCTGGCTCTCTGTCCCAAGAGCCTGAGCTGAATGTGACTGACTTCTGTTCCCTCTCGCTTCTGCTTGGGTTTGGCCAATGGGGAGCCTCAACTGGAGATTAGGGGGAGGAGTAAAACTAGAGCAGTAGTTCTCAGTCTTTAGTATGCATCCGAATTACCAGGAAGGCTTATTTTTGTTCCACCCCCAGTGTCTCTGATTCAATCATTCATGGGTGAGACTTGAGGATATACATTTCTAACAAGTTCCCAGGTGATGCTAATATTGCTAGTCATGAAACCACACTTTAGAAATCACTGATCTATAGATTTCTCCTATCCTTCCATTTTTTTTTTTTTTTTTTGCATCCCCAGCAGGTTCAGGCTCTCAATATACTTTCCTGAATTACCACCACACCCTTCAAACTCATCTTGTTACTCCTAGTTATGCCCCCTCCCTATCAGTCCCCTACAAAGATACCTAAGAGATCTTTCTAAGAAACAAATTTGATTATGATATTCCTTCTCCTTAGCTTAAAACCCAGATATTGATGTGTGTGGTCTTTAGGATAAAGAGCAGACTCCTTAACATGACACTCTACCTTCACTTGGAATTCATGAGCTGAATTATTCATAGTTCCCTGAATACAATCATGCCTCACATGACATCCCCCTGTCTCTGGAAAGTCCTTCTTTCCTGACAGTCTCACACTGTTCAATTGTCAGGCTGAGCAGATAACTCTTCTCTGGGATCATCTAACATGCACTGACAATCACAAATCCCAGACCCTGTGGCCCACTGCATGACAATGACGAGTCTTCGTGCCTGACTGCCAAATGGACAGGTCTCTCAGGTCTGTGTCCCTGGTGCCCAGCACTGTGCTTGACCCATGGGATAGCAAGCCCTCCACAACTATTTGTTGAATGATAAATGAAGTGGGCATTTTAGTAAAACTTTCAATAAGATTTGAAGCAAAAACCATCTTCTAGTTAGCCTGCAGTTCACCAGAAAAATCAATGAACCATAACAATATACGCCCTGGTTAATTGATTTTTCAGTGAGATAATGTCACATAAGTAATAAAAATTAAAAAGGAATGGATAAACCCAGCTTACTCACTTTCACTTGGAAAGTCTCAATAATATGCTGTCAAATATTAACATAGATATGCTGCATTCAGAATTAAATATGGCTAAACCCATAAAGAAATTATGTGATATGATACTTTGCTTTTTTTTTTTTCTTTTGATGGTACAAGGGCTTTTTTTGAGATTAAAAAAAAAAATCAAGTTTTTAACCAACCATATTTTCTGAAGTTTATAAATTCAGCAAAATATTCCTGATTTTACTTAAATAAATATAAAACACATCCCAACAAAATGACAGCACTATTGCAGTACTTAAGAACTTACAAAAGTTAGGGTCTCACTAGTCACTTTGCAGTGGAACTGGTCTTGGAGATTGAGGACACTGAATTTTTCTTTCCTTTGCATTAAATAAAGATTTAACAGAGGGGTTAATTGAGTAGGTTAAAGTTAGAGAAAAAGAAGTCGGGGTCAGAGTGTGAACAGGGGCTCAGTGGATCTGAGTAGTACTATGCGGGGCCCACTCCCTCAGCATGCCCTCACCACGTGGCTACTGTACATCTTTAGACTCTGGTCTTTTTAAAAAGTTTCTAAGGTTAAGTCATTGCCTGAACATGTGCTTTGACTATAATTCTGTATCAAGACTGGGAGGCGTAAAAGCCTGAACGCTTCTGGAAAATCCTGAGTCAGAGACCTCATGCAGGGATGGATCTGAAGGTAAGGAAATGAGACTCTCACGTTGTAAGAATGAGATGAGTAGGAAGTCAAGAGGGATCTGGTGGCTTTAGAAGAACATATATGCCACTGAGTTTTGTGCTGGAGTGACTTGCCTGATGTTTTCGTGTGTGTGCGTGTGTGTGTGAGAGAGAGACAGAGACAGAGAGCTCTAACTTCCCAGTCCAATAGTGAGACTCATTGTCTGCTTGGGAGAGCTATTAAGGTAAATGTTCAAAGTCAACTTTAGAAAATTGAAGAACACTGCTGAATGCTGAAGTGGTTTATTTGTTCAACAAAACATGGTTCCAAACCTCTCTTGAGAACTGTTGGCTTAAGGAGTTTTTTTCTATTATTTTTGAGTCATTTAATCATTTTTCTTACCTGTTGTGTGATTCATCACTGTTTCAAAGAAGTTCCTACTTCAAAACTCATCTTGTGCAAACAGTTGCAATTTCTCTGTGAGATAGTACTTGCCATTTTAAGGAAAATAAACCGGGCAGCTTTCTGTAAAGCACAAAGCAAGGTTATCTGTACAGATAGACTATTTCCTTAGGAATACAGTGTCTCTGTATCGATGGGGAAACATAGTTGTGTTAAAACATCAGTATTTTCATAACCAACCAATCTTTAATATATAAACATGGCTTAAAATCCTCATTAAGAATAAATACTCATCTCCCCAAAATTATATGTTGATTTGGAATCATACCCAGTTGGGCCAAGACTAAACTGTTAAATTGTAGAGAAGCTTATGACTGTGCTAATATTTACCCAAGGCAAGCCAATGTTAGGGGCCAAGAGTATGTGAGAGCTGACAACTCAGCAGGGGAAGTTGGCTTATCAGGTTTTCAGGTGTCCAGTCCTGAGAAGGAAAGAAATTATTGTTGGTAAGAAGTGAATTTTGTTACTTTTAAACAATAATTTGTACTCCTTCTGTTACAAAATATGAGTTCATTAAAAACTTAAAAATTGGTTAAAGAAAAAGTAGCTACATCCAATGTAAATTATAAGATGCAATGTAGATTATTGTCGATATAATTTATGCAACATGTTTGGTTTTGGTCAGGTGAAAATGTAGGTTGCATCTTGGATGGCGATGCTAGGGGAAACCGTTTTGAAGAAAACTTGGGAGTTGAAGAGAGTAGGGGAAGGTGGACAGAAGGAGCTCTCAGAAAAGGGAATGGAATGGGGATGTGAGTGAGGAACTCTGTGCCCAGATAGAGAAAGTAGCCAGCCCAGGAAGGCTTTCCCATATTAGGCTTTGGACTGTGAGGAGAAGAACAGTTGTGTTTGGAAATCAAGTAGGAATCCAAGGCTCTGACAGAAAGCACCTTAGTTTTCATGGACCAAAGAGGTAAGATGGGAGAAGAATACCACAGGCCAAAAGCAGATAAATATGTCAACAACAACAAAAACAAAAGACTTAACTATAGAAGTGTTGAGAACAGGGAAAGATTAACCAGTAAGCACAGTACTTACTGGTGTATAGTAGGCAAGGTACGCATGGGCTTTCTTGTGTTTATTTACTAATTTGTAGTGCACAATTTCACATGAGTTTCACCACACCTTTGATGTGGTGAAAAACAGGTGAAATTGTGCACTGCAGATTTGTAAGTAAGCACAAGTAAGCCTATGCATACCTTGCTTATTGGGTAATCCATCCCTGCTTGGGAAGGACAGGGGAGGAGAGGGACAGCCTGGGCAGTGCCTTCCACTGAGCAGAGCTGACACGGACCACACGAGACCTGTCGTTTACCAAATTTCCATCTGGTGGGTACTCTGAATTCCATCTGGTGGGTAGTCTGAGCCACCTACAAATCTGAATCACATATTTGATACATTGTAAATAGATGTTGGTGAGAGCAGTGAACTAAAATATACATGGGAGGAGGGGAAAAACACATTCAACCCCCTCCATCCCCATCCACAGGTAGGGTCAGCACAGTTTTCAAGCAACAAAGACAATTTCCCCCATTTCATCCACAAAGTAGATTGACTAACCCATGATAGCCAAAATAATTCTTTTTTCTTCAAGGCCCCTGGGGGAATAGACTACAGTATATACCCTTTGAGAACAAGAGCCAAAAGCATTTAATACTAGTAATTCTCACCATAGTCCAAGCAATAACAGCTAACATGTATTGCATGTGTGCTAGGAACTGTTCTAAGTACTTCATATCATTAATTCATTTAATCCTTATTAAAACATTATTTTACTATGCCATTTTTAAAGATGAGAAAACGGATAGACAGGAAGGTGAGTCACAAAGCTAATACAGTTCAAAGCTAGAACTTAAATCGAGGAAGTCTAGCTTTAGGGACTGTACTCTCAAACACCATGCAATACTACTGTGTAGAACTGTCAGCAGCACACCACGAGAAGAGGCCTTTCCTCTGGTCAACGTTCCTTACTTGGGAAGAGGTACAGCTTGATCTAGTGCAGTAGAATGCAGACCAGAACTGGAAAGAGGAAATTGGCCACACACAAATCTCAGGCAGCTACAGTTTGCTCATGCTATTTCTTCCAGTTTAAAGTTCTGCTCACACATGCTATCCCTTCCCTACTTGATGAACCATTTCCTATGGTCCAAGATGCAATTGAATACCACTCACTGCAAGCCCTCTTTGCTACCATCTCCCCCACCTTGGGCAGTGGCTAACACGTGGTAGATGCTCATAATCACTTTACGTGGAGGGCAGAATGAGTTCTGAACTAAAAATCAGAGAACCGGGTTTACGCTGCCAACTTCCCATATAACCTTGGGGAGGCCTTATATGTTCTGACCCCAGTTTTCATCCTTTTGAAAATAACAAGACCAAGAAACATGCACATTTTATTTTGTCAAAGATATAGACATTTCATGTCTCTAAAGCTATATGTTCATGGGGCATGTGGTGGTGGTCAAAAGTAGTTACTGGTCACTGAGCCAGTGTCAGTGAGAAGTGGCCCCTGCTAACTGTAGTCTTGCTCCAGCTGTCATTGGAAGCAAATGACAACAAGGAGACTTAATGGAGAGCAGAGCTGAGTAATAACTGGTTTAGAGAGTGTGCCAATGATGGTGGCCCACTGATCAGGATGCCCTAGATTAGGAGACCTGTAAAGTCCTTTCCAGTTTTCAACACCTGTGAATCTATGATGTGTGCAGTTCTCTTACACTAAAATGAGAGAGAAAAACGGAATCTAAGCACTCAAAGGGATGATGTGTGAACATAATCCCATTTCTGCTTGCTCCTAACTTTCACTTTTTAATTTGATGTCACACAAAGCACAGGGCAAAGGGATAACGTCCTAGTTCTCTTATATGCATATCATAGGTACAAATTACACAAAATCGGAAAGACATAGGGACACTTCAACCTTTTATTTATTCTGCCTAAAAGTGCAAGCTCAGAAGAGCTGAGGGTGGAAAAGCATTCTGGAACTGATATGCAAATGAGAATACGAGGCTTCACGCTTGACAGCTTCACAGTTCCTGTGAAGTGGAAATTTTTGCTTTGAAAGCAGTGTTGAAAAATTGCAAGAAATCTAAGTGCGATGTCAACACTTTGTATTCCACTCATGCTCTCTCAAAAGACTCAAGGCTTAAAGACCAATATCATGTTGAATAACCATAGTTGAAATTTCCAGCAGCTTCATTTCCACCTGCTCAGCACTGCAGCTGATATGCAACCTCTGAATACAGCAGCAGTCATTGAGTTACCTCTACAGAGCTGTGGGAATATAACGGCTGCAGTTCTAGCCCACATCTCACACTCCTAGGGTGGGAAAAAAGCTCAAGAGAAGTGGAAAACCGGTCACAAGCTATTGAACGCTAACACACAGCTGCAAATTCTGCAGCCTAAGCAACATCTGGCACCATCTTTTATAAGGAGGCTGCTACTTTTACAAAGCAAATACAGTTCCCCAGGAATCATTGACAGAAACTTAGATAAGAAATTTAGTGACCATGTTTTATTGAAAACACCTTCATTAAGTCCTCACACTTTCTGAATATAGTAAATACACAGCAGCCTTGCAAAAAAGGCTGGTGTATTATTAGAGAAATACAGCCTTAACCAGAGGTGTCATTTAATTTTAATTTACCTATTTACCATGGGGAACTTTGAGATGCCTATTGTTGCAGCAGACAGCCAACATGTGCAGGTTTCTTGTGACTCGTGGGGAGCAGGTGAAGGGGGATTTGACACTTGACTGTTTGACTTCAGCAGGCGCTGAAGAGGTGAAGGATGCTCTGCTAGCATGCTAGAGTGCAGCATCCCGGCACTGAGGGGGCAGCCCTGAGTGTGAGTCTGTACGGTACCACACAGGCTGCATTCCCTAGTGAAATGATGGAAGCTTAAAAGAAATTCATTATTAAAAAGCCACGCAATGCTGTGACTCTTCCCAGAGAATTCCTTGGAGATATTGCTGTGGAGACAGACAGTAAGGCTGCAATCTAATAGCAGATGGGTCTAGTTGCTGAGGGGAGTCATTCCATAACCAGATGGTAAATGTGGAACTGTTTAGAACTGTAACTAAGCTTAGGAGCTGTGATGGAGCAGCCAGCAAAACAGGGCAGTGGCAGCTACACAAAGAGACAAGTTCAAGTCACTAGGAGGTATCCAAGGAGAAAAGGCAAGAGCATCCAGACCCCATTTGCTTCAAGATTTTCCAGACTTCAGGGGAATACGTGTGTCATCCCTTCTCGATTACGAACACCTTGGAGGGGGCGGGGCAGGATAGCAGCTGTGTCACCAGGGAAAGAAAGGTGTTGACCAGGAGGGTTGGGGATCCCTTGGGGAAGTTGTAGAGGACTTGCCCTGTAACTGTCCCATAAAATTCCTAGTGGAGGGTGTGAAGAAGTCTATAAAATGTCATAATTATTTGGAAGTAGTTTGCGGAGTTCTTTTTTATGTTATTGAGATAGATGTCTCAAAACAAATAAGAGTTCAGAAGGTTTTAGAATATTGTTGATGAATCCTATACCTAATAACATACAATAATGCACACACAGAGAACATTTGAGAATGACATTTGTAGTATGTGAAAATGCCAAGCACAATGTCTGGTACAGAGTAGGTGCTCCCCCCACCCAGTGCAAACTTCTTTCCAAAATAATTTATTCCTAATTTGACCGGAGCTCAAAACCAAGATTTTACACCAGCCTGCATCAGGAAAACCCTACTTGAAGTATGTATCCGTCAGCCAATTAAAGATTTCTGGTCTCGTTATTTGCCAAACTCAAAAGTTTAAAAATGCCAAATAAACAAGACTGCCTTTTAAGCATTTATAATTTAGTTGGTATAGATCAGTTACTCTCAGTCTTGCCTGTATGTGAGAATCACCTAAGGATTTAAAAAATGCAATGCTCACACCAGAAATTCAAGTTCAACTGGCCTGCTGAAGTGCCCATGCATCCATATTTTTAAGAGCTACTAAGAAAATTCTAGTGTGTGGCTAGGTTTGAAAACCACTGGTAGAGTTCAACTCTTAGTCTCTTACTGTACAATTTCTTCTCTACTCTGCTATCAGAATGATGTTTCTCTTCAAATCATGTCAAAGTTTCTCATTAAAAATTTCTGGTGGCTTCCCATTGCCTGGTAGAATGAATTTAAATTCTAACCTGTCATTCAAAGATGTTAAAAATCTGTCCCCAGTTTATTTTTCAGTCTTACGTTTTGCCATATTTCATGAAGCTGTGGAATTCAACGTCACTTGTAAAGCATTGCTCTCCCACAAAACAGGTTCATTTCAATGCCTTGGCAATTGTCCCACACTATTTCTCTGTGAAAAATGCCCTTCCCCTACTTTCATCATCTAGCAAAGTATACTCATCTTTCAAGACTCCACTTTAATGTCAATTTCCCCAACCCTTCAGCAGAATTAATGACTGCATCCTTTCCACTCCCTCAGCACCATGCACACACCATAGCTAATATCATATTTTATTAAAGGATCATTTGGCAGAGACAATGCTAAGTGGTCAGTGCATCCTGTTTCATTTTTATTTTCCTGAACACACAGGAAGAGTATGTTCCCTAGCCTCCTTTACTGTTATATCAGGGTTGCGAGCAGCTTCTAGCCAATAGGGCATAAATGGAATAAGTGCCATTCCCAGATGTGTCCTTGAGAGTATTCCTCATGAATCTCCTTGTCTTTCTTCCCCAACTATAACAACCTGAGATACACTGTAAATTCCTTAAGTTCAAGGACCGTGCCTTAATCATTTTTGCATTCCCAGGAACTAGCACAGTGTCTAATGCATGTAGTAGGCGCTCAGTGAACATTTTTAAATTGATACCAACATAGTCAAGTGACTGATTCAGAAAATAAGTACAATTAGAAGTTTGGAAACAAAGCTGAAAGCTGATTACTGCTGACAAGGCAGGACATGGGCCAATAAACAGAGAATGTAATAGACCAAGAAATAGAAAACTGTATCAAAAAGGTCAGTGTATCCGTTGGGAAAGTAGCTGGCATACTCCAGAGGTCAGCATGACATTTGCCTTCAGAGCAAGCTAAAAGGCTACGGAACAGGTTTATAGTGATGACGATGATTTATATCATAATTCCTTGTGTTTGCTTAGTGTGTCATACGTTTTCCAAAACACAGTCTCCCCTATTATTTAATGTAACATAGGAAACAACCCTGAGGTAGCTGGAGCAAGTATTATGATTTCTGTTTTTCAGATAATGAAATTGAGGTCCAGTGAGCTTACATACTTGCTTGAAGTACTTACTGGAAGTAGTGGCAGAATTAGAGTCCAGTTTTCCTAATTAGGAGCCCAGTGCTCTTTTCCCTAGAGCAGTAGGCTATCTACTACTAGGCATCTTCCTTGTAACTTGGGCCTTCCATCACTTTCTGTAACATGTGCCAAGTGGGACTTTCAGTCATCAACAGAAAAGGCTTAGAGAGAGGCTGGTTCACCAGCTTCTACTTCAGATATCCTGCTGAGTTGTTCCTGCGATGACCTGGTCTCTGAGGTTAGTGGAAATGGTCCAGTTGATAGAGAACTGAGGATCCAGACTCAGTGAAGAGCTCTGAGCAGCAGACATATTTCAAGATCATGTAGATGTAGTTTCCAAGACTTTCTATATAAGACAATCAGAAAGAGAGGGCCGTATTTATACAAGAGTTTGGGGAAACCTGTAAGACAAAGAGCCTAAGCTGAACTTTCCAGGAGGCTAGATTTAGCATGTGGAAAGTGGAACATGGGTAGTGCCTCCAGTAGGTGGGTGGAGTGAGATGAAGGTTGTGGGTTCTGTATCATCATCCTGTAAGTGATCTTAATGATGGATCACCTCACAAGGATGGGGGGTTCCGGTCAAGCCTAGGTCCTTCAAGGAGGAGCAACTCAGAGCCTGTGTTTGGGCCAGGGCAGTCTCTTTCATTTGAAAAGGCTACTCATCATTAGTAAGGTCAGCAGAGCTGTCCTCAGCAGGGGTGATGCAATACACCTATTTTGCATTCCAAGTGATGTTTTCTGTTCTTTCTTCTCCAGGGCTGCCTGTGCTTTGGTTTAGTACCTAATATATTAAACTTAAAGACACAATAGTGAAGTTACCTGGCTGTGAAAATAGCCTAGCTCTTTCCATTTTTGTACAATTTAGTAGGTAGGTAAAACATTAGCCACTATGTATTAAAAGACTACTATTTGCCAGCTAAGGAGCCCTGGTTGCACAATGGTTAGGTGCTCAATTGCTAACCAAAATGTTGGTGGTTCAAACCCACCAGCGGCTTCTCGGAAGAAAAGATCCAGCGATCTACTCCCATAAAGATTACAGTCTAGGAAACCCTATGGGGCAGTTCTACTCTGTCCTGTAGAGTCTCTATGAGTCGCAATTGATGAGATGGTGCACAACAACAAAATCTACCAGCTAAATTACATTTAATACTATCTGCAAGTTAGATAGTATAATCTCCATTTGACGTATGAGGAGGAAACACAAGCACCAAAAAGGTAGCTAATGTCACCAAGCTAGAAAGGGAAGGTTTCAAAGTCCCTAGTATTTCAAGAAAAGAAGAAAACATGGAAAGAGAGGAAGAGAGAAAGAACAGGAGATTCATTCCCATTGTACTCTTAAGTACCTGTATATGCAGAAAAATTCACTTACATTATACCATGTCCTCCCAGGCTATTTCTTCAAACCTCCTCCTTCTTTTTGAGCCCCTTCTCCTGCTGAGATCTAACTGACGCCCCCTACAGTCAGTCTCTAATTTTACCCCACTCAGGATTCAAGACTCAGGAATAGAGGTGTGAAGCCTGGGTGTCAGTCTCTGCCACAAATTACAGAGGCTACGTCTAGTGGTACTGTGAACTCAGGGTTTTTTCTGTCCAATGCTGCCTACATTGTGAGTTTAAAAGGCCATAATGGGGTGGCCTGGGACCTGAACTAATATAAGGTATACTGTTACTATGGGAAAATAGTTTCAAATTATGAAAAAGTGACTTACAAGTAATTTTTAAAGATCCTACCATCCACAAATTTGGAACAGCCTATATGAATATGACAATAGTAATCCTTTCTTTCTACCTTAATGAAAATTTAAGGGGGTGATCACTACATGAATACTGCTCAGACTCTGGAAATTTAAAGATTCTATGGGCTTTTATCACTCACATGAGGCTAATGTGCTTTTTCTAAGACCTGTGAAATAGTGATATTATTAAAGAGCTTTATAACAGACAACCCTTCCATAAACTATCTCTCCTTAGCAAACACTTTCTTAGCGAGTGTGATGGGGAGCTATCAGTTTGTTTCCCTGGCTTTGAATGAAGACAGTGAGAGCAAATATCTCCACTGGCCCAGACCACCCAGGAAGTACTCCTGCCTGGCCTGACCCTGAGTAGTCTGGCAGTGCTGTGCAGGGGGTGGCAATGTGGGGTCTCCATTGCACAGTCACATGCCTGATGGTGCAAAGGTGAGGATGTGGGGAAAAGAGAGCGAGACCAAGGAGGGGGTCTAATTACTCAGCAGCAAGGGTGACACTAATGAGATTAATTACAAGTGTTTGTTGAGAACCTATTATGTGGTCTATACTGGGCGTTAGAAAAGGAGCAGCTAAGTCTCTGTGCAATGTGATAAATGGGAAGAGCTCATCATTTCTGACAATGAACTTGCACTCTGAGATGAATGTAAATCTGCTGTTCCCAAAGCTAGTATCATTTCTTATCTGCTCCTCGTCATGTGAGCATTTTGTTTAGCTGAACGATGCTAGATATTTAAAGTTACAATTCATTTTTCTTTTTTTTTTGTACAACATATGTCTTAAACTCAAGCCAACTATTTCATCTGGTTTCCAATTAAAACAAAAAAAAACTGGAAAAACTGCAATGTCAAACTTACTGAGGGATTGTGTGTCAGTTCTACATTTTCTAAGGAATGTTCTGCATAGTTTCCACATTGCACGCTGTCATTAAAACCTAACTCCTGTGTAAAATGTGACTCTACTTTGCCTAGTTTGAAGATTAGAGTCATGAACCAAATCTCAATTCAGCAATTTAATTGAGTTCACAGGGAACAGACATAAAAGTAAAATCCTGTAGCTTTTTGCTCTTGTGTGTTTATGTTGCATTATCATGGTTTATGATGTCACTACGGTATGCATCATTCTTATTTATTGTCTTTGTGTTGCACACAACAAGTAAACAGCTTCTATCAACCATACTGCCTGGAATATCAGTGAGTCAAACATCCAGATGAGAGGACAATGTGGAATCTCTTAGGTAAGAAATAGGGAAAAGGTAAATAAGAGTATAAGGAGCCCAGGTGGCATAATTGTTAAGCACTTGGCTGCTAACTGTAAGGCTGGCAGTTGGAGCCCGCCAAGCAGCTCTGCAGGAGAAAGACCTGGTGATCTGCTTCCATAAAGATTACAGCCAAGAAAACCCAATGGGGCAATTCTACTTTGTCACATGGGGTCATTATGAGTTGAAATTGACTCAACAACAACAAGTAAGAATACCCAGGCTCACTTATTTGGAGCAGTGAGGTTGTGGTAGAAAATCTGGGGAAGAAGTTTGGTAAAGCATGAGTGCAAAGACATCAAGACAGAGAATTGATTTTATATTTTGACTAGCATGTAAAAATATGATACTAAAATGGGAATAGGCATACTATAGGACTTTGAGATGAGGAGGGAAATGATGAGTATGGTGTTAACCATTCATCTAAGCAACAAGTTTCTATGAAGCATGAACCACGTGATACAAAAGCAGAAAAGGGTCAAAAGGAATTTATAATCCAGTGATATCAAATGAGGCTTCCACACATGTCCAAAGGCATGAACTACACAATATGAAATAAAGAGCTGAATCACATACTAAGGACCATAATAGAATGAGGCATCGTAGACGGAGACTTGTACAGTCGGTGTATGTGGAATAAATTAAAATAAAAAGAGGTTAGATGCCAGATGCTGTATCCCGGTGAGGTAACTAGGAGTTCAAATTAAGATGGTGTCTTTGGAAAAGGAGAGAAAGAGCAAGTAAACAGAACATGACAACAAAACAAAACAAACAAAAAACATGATTTAAGGATGAACTGGAAGGAGGAGTGTCCCAAGAGATTCAATATGGGTGAACCTCATGGAAATCAGTGAAAGATATGCCACGCGAAGAGGAGAAAATTGTAGAAATTCACAAAGTAGGGCTTGAGAAATCATTAGTCCATATTATCTCAAGTAACATTAAGATGCCTTATGGACAGTGAAGAATTGTTGACAAGATGCACCCCAGGAGGGACCTACAGAGAGATCGAGCCTGTATAATCCGTATCTGTCAATCTGTTCAGATGGTAAGTGCTTCTGGAGGTCAGAGTTGGAAAAACTCATTAGGAATTAGGAAAATCATGGCATCTTCTTGGAAATTGTGAGATTAAGCTGGGTCTTGAAGGATTACTATGATTTCAATAAGTAGAAAAGAGTTTTAAAAGATTTCAAATTAAGGAAGAATTATGAAAACAATGCATGAACTGTATAAGGTGGCAATCTGTAGACCAGATTTTCAGGTGACTGATTCTGTGGAGAAAGAGAAGAATACAGACTCAGGGATACTTTGGCACAAGGTTATATAACTGGAAGACAGGAATATGGCAATGGGTAAGACATTGAAGATTTTTGAGAGGGGTGTGAAATAATGAATGCTTTGTTGGAGAAGGTCAATCAGGAAGTCAGTTAGAAGAGACCTGGCTGTGGTGTGTGATGATTAATTTTATATATCAACTTGGCTACACTATGGTGCCTAGTTGTTTGGTCAAACACTAGTCTAGATGTTGCTATGAAGTTATTTTATAGATGAGATTAACAACTGCAATCAGTTGACTCTAAAGGAGATTATCCTCAATAATGTAGGTGGACTTCATCCAATAAATTGAAGGCCTTAAGAGCAAAAATTGACTGTAACATAGACATTCTGCCATAGTTTATAATCTGCCACTTCACCTGTAGATTCAGACTCAAGACTGCTGGAGTTTCTAGCCTGCCACTTGACCTACAGATTTTGGATCTACCAGTACCCACAACCGTGGGAGTCAATTTCTTAAAATCTCTCTCTCTTTCTATAGATATGTGTGTTTATATATATATATATATATATATATATATATATATATATATATATGCATGAATATGCTATTAGTTCTGTTTCTCTAGAAAATCTCAAATCTCATACATGATGGAATGGAAAACTGCTAAAGTCGACATTAGTAGATCCAGATTTAAATCCCAGCCTGCCATGTATTAGGTGTGTGACTTTAAGAGTTCTACACAGTTAACTGTTGTTAACCTTGATATCTTTCTCTGTTAAATGGGGATGCAATGTTAACTTCTTGCAGTTGCGAAAAGAAATACCTGACACAAAGCAGATTTTCAAAGTGTGTTGAATGAGTGGACTGGAAGGAGAAAGTCTCCAAATAAGGACTTTTAAAGCAACTTATTTTAATATCTTTGCATAATTGTGAATTATTATTTCATCCGGAGAGAAGGGAAAAAAAGCAATTGATTGGAGAGAGATTCTATAGAGAAAAAAATGACAGAAGTTGGTAATCCATGGGATTTGGGAAAAGAAGTGTGAAAATGAAGCTCAGTTGATTATAATGGCTCTGTTGGAGCAATGTAGTCTATTGTCAGAAATCAGGGTGTTTAAGCACATTGAATTTGGCTTTAGGATGAATCCATGGAAGATATGGGAGGAACTTGAAATAGCATAATTTTCCATATTTCTAACTTCATTTTAACCTGTTATAGTTTTATTTTATTTTATTTTTTAATGATAGCCCTTTTTTTTGACTTTTTCATCATCAGTGATTTGGAATCCACCATTTCTTCTCTTAAGTTGACCAGGAGTAGAGCTGAAGACAGAGCAGAGACATAAATTGATCCAAGACTGGTAGAAGTCCTTTTACATTGGCTGCTGAAGAAAAACAACTGCAATTGTTTTGTGACCTTTGGTAATGGTTGCTCTGCCTTCTGGGAATCAAGATTGATTTTCCACATCAGCATAGATAGAAACCAATTGCCCAAGAACTGAGACTGATGGTCTATTAAAGTGCAGCAGTTTTTCTGGAGAAAGAGTCTGTGACAGAGCATCACAGGTGCTGATAAAATGGTTGCTTATTCCTTGCCCCTAAGGTGACAACACAAAGGTATTCCCTTTGTTCTCATTGCAAAGTACTATAATGAGACTCGGTATTCATATGGTAGCTTCCTGCCAAAGAGTTCATAGCATTTATTAACCATTTCCCGTTGCTCCATACTTTCTCTAGGATTCTGTAAGAAGTGATGATCTTCTTTCTCCTCTGAGGTTTGAGTTAAAGGGCATGTCTAAAAGCCTCTTAGAGAGACTGTGAATAGTCTGTATTATCAAGGACAGATTGACCAGTCTTTGTGCATTTATGTCCAGATTGAAAAGATGGTGAAAACTGTGCCATCAAAATTTGAATAGTGCATTGGAGTTCACAAATTATAGGGTTCAGTGTGGAGTTTGGGTACTCAAATGCTGCCACTGACCCCTTCTCTCCCTAGGGGCCTAACTCAAAGATCTGGACACACAACAGACAATAGTCAAATGGAAAAAAAATACCATTTTATTAACATCTAGGCTGGAGTACATGATCTAGACCTGGAAGCTGAAGTGAGGCTTCTTATTCTTCCCTCACTGAATTTAAGATACTTGTATTTGCACTTCTGACTCTACTCTGACTTTACTGCTCAGTTTCAAAGGGAGAAAAAGGAATAGAGGAAGTAGACTGAGTCTTCTTAGAAAAACTATACATGAGTATGAGTTTTCTTTAAAACATTTAATGAAATTTTATGTGAGTTTGAATAGTGACTAGTGATCAAGAAATCTACTTAAAATATGATCTTAAATTCTGTACCTCTGAACTACCATAGTATTTTTGTAATTCCTGTGATGCCACATCATATTTGGGCTTAGTACTAAGACCTATTATCTCCTTCTCCATTGACTTATAAGGAACAGAGTTGAGAAAAGGCAGAACTTTGACTGGGGACCAATATACAGAGGAGTAGAGTAACTAGAAGTGCAAATTATAATGGCCAAAGGAACAAAATAAACAAATGGCTTGACCTAGACCAACATCACCATCAAGAGTTTAATTTGTTGTGATTCCATGCAGGTACCGTGTACGCAGGTAGGCAGATTGAAAGATGGAAACTTTGTTGACCCCCTTGGCTTGGAACAGAGCTCAACCTGTATGAGAGGGACCCCGAGTTAGTGAATGCGTTTCAGGGTACAGCTTCAGTCTCAAGGAAGAAACTGGAGTGCCTATCATCAACCCAAGGCCCAAGCAACAATTGTACGACAGTGGCGGGATTAGGGAGAAGGCTGAAGCTGGTCAGTAAACAGCAAACTTGTATTGAGGACTCAACCTAGGGACACGGGCAGCAAGACTAATTTTGATGGTGGGTATGAAACTTTGTGTTTGTACTTAGGCTAGACTAGCTCTGGAAGATATGTGGGACAAAAGTGCAGGCTGAAGACAGGAGAACAACATCTATTCATCACCAACTGCACAGAATTACTGTTATTTGTGTTTGCTAGGGTTTCCCACCAGAGCCTAAACCTTGTTCCCTACTGGGATTTAGAAATGTCTGGGCGTTTTTGATGAACTGGTTGATAAAGTTCATCAGGAATTTATTTGTATCAGGAGGTAAGAACTCTTAAGAGGGCAAACTCAACGTAAAAGAGAGAGAGATCTAGGCACTCAGTTCCGTTCGTTAAGAAAGCCACAGGCAGAATCGGAGGGAGGGGGCAGTGATTCTGCTTTTAGCATTGTTGCTGTCAATCAGATTTTTCCTTCTGAGTATTTATGTATGAGTCCTTTGAAGGAAGAGCGGTAGGTTCTGTAACAGTCAAAGAAAGGTTTTACAGAACATTTTGTAAGACATTGAAGAAAATGAACACCACTTTATACCATTGCAATAAGATAACATCCAAGTGGAGACAGTATATGAGCCTGTGATGCCTTCTGTTTTCAGAGGATGCAGCCACTTACTTGACCCCCATAGAGCAATGACACACAGACAGTGGCCAAGCCCAACAGCAAAGCGCTTGACTGTGAAGAGATCCTACCGTCTTGCTCCCTTTAATTGATTTCAACTCTGCAGCCACAGTTTTCTTTCTAGAATAGTGCTCAATGTATGGTATCCACAACACCTGCCTAAGAATCAGTTAAAAATCTGTTCAATTGCTGGGCCTTAAATAGGGCCAAGTGAATAGCAAAATCTAGGTGAGGGTTTTGAGAACTGGCATTTCAATCAGCTGTTTGAGAACTGGCATTTTAATCAGCTGTTTAGGTGATTCTTGTGCACACTTAAGTTTGAGAATCCCTGTTCTAGAACTCGACAGTGGTGGCTCAGAAGTAGAATTCTCTCCTTCCGTGCCAGAGATTCGGGTTCAATTCCCTGCCAGTGCATCACAGGTGCAGCTACCACCCATCTGTCAGTGGAGGCTGGTGTGTTGCTGTGATGCTAAACAAGTTTCAGAGGAGCTTCCAGACTAAGACAGATTAGGAAAAAAGGCCTGGTAATCTACTTCCAAAGGAACCACTGAAAACCCTGTGGATCACACCAGTCTGACCCTCAAGCAATCATGGGTATGGCACAGGACTGGGCAGTATTTCGTTCCACTGTGCATGTGGTCATTATGAGTCAGGGACCAACTTGACGGCAGCTAACAACAACACATTCTAGAGCTTGGATTTTACCCTGTCATTCGCATGCTTGAAGACTTTAAACAACTTCCAGTTGTCTGTAAACTAAATTTAACTGATTAAAACAGCCTTCTAGGTCCTCACAACTGGGACCACAAAGTAGTCCCTCTAGCCTTCTTTTTCTCTGCCTTGTGGGCCGTTGTGCCCAGCCACACTGAAAAAATTGCCGCTTCTTGGAGCACACGCTTTGTCATGCTTCTGTGTGTTTGTGGCTTCTTCTGACAGGAATTTCTTGCCTTCTTTGTTTTCTTAGAGAACTCCTGCTACTTCTTAAAGATTACTACTCGTCTATCACCCTCTCAGGGAGTTTTCTTAACTATTTCAAGCAAAATTAGTCATCATCCTTCCCCACCACACATTTTATTCAGCTTAGAGTTAAAATGATGGACAACTCACCAGAGAGAAAGGACACCAAGCAAGTCAGAGCATCTACTTTCTTCCTGGAGTGAAGAGCAGATAGCCAATGCTCAGTGCGGCTAACTTTTTCCCCAGAATGGAGGCAGGAGCGAAAATCTAGGTGTGCAAGGGGCATGTCTTCTCCTCCTTAATGCCATTCTCAAACACCTCCAGGTTAAAACAGAGGATTGCTTTCTCTGCCAGCACAAGAAATCCCTCTGGATTTCTCTTACCACTTAGCACTTCTCTTCACGTGGTCTGCTTGTTGGTCATTTACAGGTATTGCTTAAAATCAGTTGCCATCAACTTAACTTCAGCTCAAGGCAGCCCCATGTGTGTCACAGTTGAACTGCGCTTCATAGGATTTTCTGTGACCGATTTTTGGAGGACAGTTTTTTTTTTTTCCTAAGGTGCCTCTGGGTGGACTTAAACCTCCATTATTTCAGTTAGGAGAGGAACACATCAACAGTTTATACAACCCAGGACTCCAGTTATTGCTCAGCTCTTTTAATTGCCCTTCTAAGCAGTGAGCAGTGACTGTATCTGATTTTTCCTTAGATTGACTCACAACACTCCAGAGCCCAGTTCCATGACCTGGCATGTCATGGTGCTTAGGAATTGTTTGTTGAATTATAACAACTGAAAGACTGTTTTCCTCTAAGGCTCTTTCTCTAAGGTCTCACCCAGTCCCTTACATTGTCCTTGACTAGATTTGTGTCCTGTTCACCTGGAGGGAGAGTTCAGCTGGGCCAGAGGCTTCACAGTATTGGTTTTCAATGATCCACAGAAAAGTGTCTCTTGAACAAGATGAACTGCATTTCAGAGTATTGTCGTCGCTCCCTCTCTTCCTCATAAATACAGGCTGACAGATTGAACTTACTTTTGATTGTGAAGTCAGAGTGGTGACTTCGCTATTTAACCTTTCGTTTGGAATGTGGATCATTTTGGAATAAAAGGTCTCTACTTCCCAAGTGGCATTTTAATCAGAGGTGATTGTGAAATAAATGTGAATTTCATTCTTCTATTGAAAACAAGCTGCTGTGCACAATAATATCTTATACCTGATAGTACTTTATACTATATTAAGCTCTTTCAGATGCAGTAATAAGGACTCAATAAATGTTAGCTACTCTTTTTTTTAATCCTGACAACAAACCTGTGATGTGGTTATTAATATCAAATTGTAAAGGCAGCTCAGAGAGGTTAAAGGGATTGTTCAAGATGACAAAGCAAGTAATGAAAGAATATGTATATATATATATACATATATGTATGTATATACACACGTACACATATACACTACTATTTATTATCGAGTGCTTGTTATGTGTCAAACACTTACTAAGAACTTCGCATGAATTATTTATTATATCTTTGAATTCTTGCAACAACTCCATGAAATAGGGTCTGTAATTAGTCCTATTTTAACATCTGTAGAAGTTAATGCTTAAAGAGAGTAACTTGCCCAAAGCTGCAGAGCTAGTGAGTGATGGAGCCAGATTTCAGCTGCAGGTCTGTCTGAATCCAGAGCCCATGTGCTGAACTGCTACACTGCACTGCTTTTGTATCTACAGAAGCATGCATGTAAATGTTTGGATGTGCACGTTTAACCTTACTGTGTTCCCAACACCCATAAGACGGCTCACACCATTAGTAAGAGGCACAGCCAGAAGTTGAATTAAGATCCTGTTTTCTTCATTACATCGTGGCTGCCTTCCTGAGTGCTTGTGGCTGTCACTTTAACCAACAGGCTTTTTGCATCAACATCAATTTTCAATTAGCTCTGATGATTGGGGCCAGGGCGAACACAGGTCACTGAAATCCAAAAATAATTCCTAGACCGTGTATTATGCAATATTCAGTATTAAAATCTCCTGCCAGATCTGTTTAAGGTAGTCCTGGAGATGTGTCCGGGTTTACTTCATTTCCGTCCCCTGACCTTCCTGGAAAAGAGATTCAAAACCAATTCTCAAATGACCAAGGTTGAGCAACAGAGAAGATAACAGATGGGGGGCGGGGGGAGGGTGTTGGGGGAAAAGGAACTCTAATAATATCTATAAATGGAGCCTGAATAATTAAGAATATGTTGGTTCCATTATATAAATTTTAAAAATTCTAAGAGCACCAACCAGAGGGATGAGGGGAGAAGGGAACTGTGTGCATGAATGCGTGTCAGTGAGGTTCAATTGATCCAGAACAGGATTCTGTACTTTATACACTTGACTGCGTATTTGTTGAAAAGATGACTGGCTGAATAAAGGAAGAAAGGATTAGAAATTGTTTTACCTCAACTGACCTTTTATATCATATATATCATATACTGACTTAAATGAAATTCCCAGAAACTACGTCCCCCAGTCCTCTAAAAGGCTGCATGATGAACAGGCACTTTGGAGAGACTCTTTGTCATTCTTTGTCTAGCAGTCAATCCTCCTTTCCCATTAACACTTGATATCCCTTACCAACCCCACATTATACACAGTCATGGTGTGAATAAACACCCTCTTTCCAAAGGAAGCCAAAGGGCCCCTTTGCTTCCTCTCCCTCCCCTGGGTCAGGGCAGGTACGTATCTTAAGCCAATCAGACTCACTCTCACGTAACTGTGCATCTGAAGTGAGTCCCATGGGGTCTTGAGACCCGCTGGAGGTCATCTGCTTCTCAGCAGCAACAGTGCAACTTGCGCCTGCTGCCTGGCCTTTGCTGTAGCACCTGTGGCCAACCTCTAGAGCTCCATTGGTTTGTACCCACTTTGGCACTCTGCTCTTCCAGTGTCTTGGTTCTTTGAGTCCCAGTTGCCCTTTCAATACCTTCCCTTCTTGCCTTAAGATTGCCAGTCACTTTCTGTAGATTGCAATGAAGAACCCTGAATGATACAAATTGTATGAGTCACTCGAAAGGAATGAGCAGTAAAAGAAAATGGCTGTACGTTATCATAGGGCAACTTGTCTACTAACTGTTTAATGAGAAACTATTTTGTTCTGTAAATCTTCATCTAAAGTGAGAATAGCAGCACAACTGGAAGAGCGTAGTCGATGTCACTGAACTGCACATGTGGAAATTTTTGAAATGGTGTATCTTTGGCTATGTATGTTTCCACCAAAAAAAAAAGAAGAAGAAGGTTGAGAAGTTAGAGGGTTGACATGTTGTGGGGTTGTTAACCAAAGTCATAAAACAATATGTGTACTACTGTTTCATGAGAAACTATTTGTTCTGTAAACCTTCACCTGAAGTACAATAAAATAAATCAATAAAATAAAATAAAAAAGAAAATGGCTATATATTCAACCCTCACTGATACCAAAGCCAGAAAAGCTGTACCTGGAACCCAGAGTTCAATATGATTTTTTTTTTTTTATCTGCTACAGTAACTCTGCTGGACACCACCTGCTAAAATAAACACAACACTGAAATCTCTATCCAATTCACTCACATAAAAATAGCAGGCTTCAGCTTGGGGATCCAAGAACAAAATTTTCATTATTGAAAACTGGATTGCTTATTGACTCAGAAATTGTGAATGTATATTTGTGGTTGAAATTAGAACACAACTGAACAGAAAAGACTTGTCCCAGAAATCTGCAAGCTGTCCCCAATGAAGACCTCCCACATATAATTACCATAAAGTTTAAGAAGTGATATGCAATAGGGTAAGCTCAAGTGTAGATTTCACATGGGCAAACATCCCTAGCAGGTCCTTGAGGACCTAAACGAACAGGCAGCCAACATTAAGGGAATCCCTCTTGTTAAATTGATAACACTTCCATAAGCCATCAGGGAACCAGGTAATCATAACAGTATTTCTAGGCTAAATTCCAATCACTGTTGCTGTAAATAAGAAGGAGTAAGAAAGCCACCTTCAGTTTTTTAAGAATTGTATCATCTTTGCCATAGTGCAGGAATAGAGGAAATAGATAATTAAGATCACAACCTAATTTTTACCAACAGTTTAGTCTCAATGTCATTTAATGAAATTAATAGAATTTAAAAGGTCTTCCTCCTGTTCCTTTCTAACCTCTCTTTTCAGGTGTTTGGGTCATTGAGCTCAGAAAACTAGAGCAGTGATGGTGTATAGTTGAGGTGTGTCTGGACCAAGGTCTCAGAGGATTGGAGAGGGGGAGGGAGGCAGGAGGAGAAGGTCCTAAAAGTCAAGATCAAAGCAGGAAAGAGAACTCAAAGACAAGGATTTGTGCGTGTTATCAGTTTATCCTCTGAGCTCCAAATCTACCTTTCATTGACTTCTTCTGTGATAACGGAATTAGACCCTTAAGCATTTTCTCTATGCAGATAGCACAAAATAAAACAGTAGAGGGCACTGGGGGGATATTGAAAGAAGAAGGGATTTCTCTTTCTAGTTCCCAGAGTAGTTGCTGTTTTGCTTCTTCCTTACTCCTACCACATGGCTGCAAGTGATATGTGAAAGGAAAGGCCAGTGACAGGTACGCTTCCCAAGCCATTTTCATGGGGTGCTCAATCCCTTGGCAAGTTTAGCACACCAGCCCTGACCCTGGCCAGATCACCACCTCAACATGGTCCTCTAAATGTACACTTCATGTCCCCAGGCCTCATAATGCCCTGCTGTTATGTGGGGTCCCAACCTCTTGAATGCTTCTGTGTGCCTACCCACTAACCTCAGCCTGCTGCACCCCAGAGGGCTGTCTACTGCTTGTCTGGTGCAAAAGCAACCCAAGGAACTTTTCCTCCATCCAGTGGGATGAAACCAAATCTTCCTGTTTATTGCAGGAATGACTAAGTGAAAACCCCTGGAATATCCCTTCCCTACCAAGACAGTGAACTAAAGTAATACTTCATCCCTAGGGAAATTGCAGAGTATAATGTCACATTCAAAGACGTGAAAGAAGCAGTGGTGGTGATAACTATTGCATCATCATTTAATCCACCAGTTAGACCTGTAAAGAAGTCAGGTGGATCTTGAGATATGACCAGAAAATATTGTAAACTTAATCAGATGGTGACTCCATTTGCTGCCATTATTCCAGACGTATTATTTTTACTAGAATAAATCAACATGGACTCTGGTGCTTAGTATGCCTGACCAGTGCCTTTTCCTCCATACCAATTTGCAAGGAACACAAAATGAAGTTAGATTATACCTAGCAGTGCAAATAGTACACTTTTACAATCCTGTATGAGGGCTTTGTCATTCCCCTGCTCTAAGCCATAATACAGACTGAAGATAGCTTAATCATCTGAATATTTCACATATGTGAAATCATACTGGCAAGTGAGCTCCCAGTGCCCTAACTCAGTAAATTTCTTACCACTTAGATAAATGCAGCATCCTCTGGGATCTTCTGAGAAATTTTTCTGTATGGTGGGTTTTCCAGATTTACATAGTATATCCACTTTAGTGTGTTTACTTCTCTGAGAGCTCTTTGACCACTTCTATGGTCACCCATATCAGTTCCGTCATCACTATTTCACTTAGTATGTGCCACAACTTTTCCCAAGCTTTCAAGAGCCATTATAGCAACTTGCTGGCACCATCATCTGGAATCCTTGCTGGAGTGTTAAGTCTTATATTATGGGGAATTCACTCATATCAATAAACTCTCCCTTATCCAACCTTATGTCCTATTCCCCTTATACTAGCATCCTCCAGTTCCAAGTTGATCAAGATCCAGCTCCATACATTTTTTGCAAGTTCCTGACAGAGCTAATCAGTCAAGGTCTGCAGCTCTTTCATTGCATAGTCTCTCCCTTCCCTTAGTAGGCCTAGCATATCCTCAATAGGACTGTTCTGAAACTGGACTCTTATTATTTGTCTAATTGCAAGACAGACATGTGGAGGTAGATCTTGAGAAAAGTGAACCTTACCTTGTAAAGCACCTGTCTCATGTGAGGCCTCTGCATTATCTTTAAGAAAGGAGGGACCGATATCTTCTAACAAGTGTGAGTGGGTCACTCTGTAGGCTCAGCGCGTTTTGTGGAATCTGGAAATTCAAGGTTCCCAACTGAATCTACCCAGATAAACCTGTCCCAATGCTCAGAGTCTCACTTCTTCTCCATTAGAGCCCTCATTTTGGCATAGAAAACCTGGTGTGGTAGAGACTGTTCTCTGAAGCTCCACTACTCTTATGAGCCTCCACTCAGTCAGCCCTCCAGCCACAGGAGATGCCAAAAATTCTGCCAAGAAGTCCTCTCTTGCTTTCACATTTTACCTTGAATTGGTGATTTATCATGCTTAGCCTCTTATTATTTCTCTTGAATGAGTAACTGATACTCAGCATCAACCACCCAATTCCTCCAGCACCAGTAATATTACAGTAGTCAATGCCTCCTCTTACACCAAAATCCTACCCCAGTTCACCACCAGTGAGAGTTCTAAAATTACACTGCTACCACACTCCAAAGGCTATCCACTCTTCACCCTCCACTAATAATGCATTCTTATTGTCAGACCTGGAGCCCTGGTGGTACAGTGGTTAAGAGTATGGCTGCTAAGCAAAAGGTCAGCAATTTGAATCCACCAGCCACTCCTCTGAAACCCTATGGAGCAGTTCTACTCTGTTCTATGGGTCACTATGATTTGGAATTGACTTGATGGCAATGGGTTGGGTTTTTTTTTTTTTTTTTTTTTGGTATTGCCAGGTAGCCAGTGAATGAACAATTGCCAAAATCCCATTTATGTTCTGCTTCCTGGGACCACTTCTGATACTCAGATTGGTTTCTCTGGAAACAAATACTGAGATGGAGAGTTGTGGGGAGGGCTCTTGGGAGACGTAACTGTAAGGAAGTGAGAAAGACAGGACTGGGCAGAAGGAGAAGCTAATTTCCAACTGATGCCTCAACTAATCCTACGGGGAGTTTTGGAGCTGTGATAACCCTTCATAGTATTCCAAGGAGGCTGGACATTTGTTTCCCTACATCAGCACATCACTGAATGTGAAATACCTTCTGGGAGGTGGCATGACCTTTGACAAGACTAATCCCTGAGACTGAGGGCATTTCCCAGTGAGAAATGCAGCTGTGGGCCAGCAGCAGGTGATATTCTCAGAAGTCAAGGATTGGGTGAAGAGAGACGATCTGGGAGGAGCACCACAGTATTTACAACCCCAATTGCTGATGAATCAGAGTCTACTAATACCAGCCTGGATCAAAATTGGTTCTAGAATAAGCCAGTAGGCTTCTCAGTGGGATTGACAGTTTGCATCTATTCCAGTGTGAAATCTTACTGAGAAAGTCTTTAGTTCATTTAATTAAATTATAGTTTTTGTGTACGTGGTTTTTGTATTCTTCTTTTCGTTCCTGCAGTTTAGAAGGAACAAGGAAAGAGGAATGAAAAGTAGGAAAGAAGGTGGTTGGTTTATTAACCACTTGGGTATCAGACCCGATCATTGGTGACTCTGCCCTTTTGTAGATAAAACTAAAGGTGAAGATGAGTTCCAGGCCTGCAGCATGAATTACCTCCCCTCTTGTCACGATTCGGAGATTAATCAGCCACGACTGCAGGAGAAAAGTATCGACGAGCACATGACAGACATTAAATCAAGTTCGTTCATCCTGACTAACGTGGCTTCACTCAAAAACAAGTGAATTAGTAATCATCTCTGGCTGAAACTGTGCTCAGGAGAAGGGAGGTCTGAGGGATGTTATGACTACTTTGGAAATACTGTTTAATCCCTATATGTGAAAAAAAAAAAAAAAAAAACTCCCTGACCTTGCAAATCCACAAAAGTTCCACCCTGGCCACCCACAGCTGAGGGCTGTCTGAGGTTTGTCTGGACAAGGTGCTATGTAGTGCAGCGGAGGTGTGAGTCCTCCCAACCCACTTCCAGAAAGACTGTATTGCCGTTCTTCATAATCCAGGGTGGCATCAGAATGACTGCTCCAAAAGTCTGTTCTGCCTCCCTGATGTGAAATGCCCTCCTAAAGGCAGGGCTGGGCCAGGATGAGGGTGAGGTGAGACACTCACCTCAGGTACAAAATTCAAGGGATCACCAAAATCTCAGTAATCAAGACAAATAATATTTTTTTAAAATAAAAATTATGCAAAAAAAAGAATCTATGATGAACAAAATACCAAAATTTTAAGTAGAAACAGATCAGTATTATTGATTTTAACAATGCTTCAAGCTCCAGTGTGGCTCAGCATGGCACTGTTAAGGGGAAGAGTATAACTTCAAGGGATTAGGTTAAATAGTCTTCCTGCTGGAAGTTTTGTTTTTTAGAGCAGTAGTTCTCCAGCTTTTGTGTGCATCAGAATCACCAGAAGGTTTGTTAAAATGCAGACTGCTGAGCCCCAAACCCAGAATTTCTGAGAATTTCCTTGGGTTGGGATCCGTAAGTTTCCAGGTAATAGGACTGTTGCTGATCTAAAGACCATGCTTGGAACACCACTACAGAGACAGATATATAAATAATAAGCCAACAGTACCTAGAACACTGCCTTGTTGATAGTAGAAGCTCAATTTAAAAAAAATTTTTTTTTTGAAGAGCTGACTGAATGAATAAAATGCCATAATGCCAAAACCAGCTGGCAAGTATGTTCTGAGAGGGACACTGAAGATGAATTTATTATCCTTTGCATTTTTAGCTGGAACCCCTGGAGCTAGGACCCTGAATTTGGACTTCTAGCCTTTAGACAGTGAGAGAATAAATTTCTCTTTGTTAAAGCTATCCACTTGTGGTATTTCTGTTATAGCCTGTAAAACCATTGCCGTCGAGTCGATTGCGACTCATAGCGACCCTATAGGACAGAGTAGAACTGCCCCACAGGTTTTCCAAGGAGTGGCTGGTGGATTCAAACTGCCCACCTTTTGTTTAGCAGCTAAGCTCTTAACTACTGCATCACCGGCTCCTCTGTTATAGCAGCACTAGATAACTAAGACATCTTCCTCCTAGGTCACATTCAGAGATAGGGTAGGAGTCGAGTATGTAGAACAGGTGTGCTAGAGACAATTCATTTGAGGTAAGGCTAAAGGACATTTCAAAACAAAACCAACGGATAAGTACTAAATTTCCAGACTCAATTAAGGTGTCATTGCTACCACTTGAGAACCCATTGTTCAGGCTGTATTGACAGCTATTTCCAAATTGCATCAGACAGGCGACTCAGGATGTGGTTATTTACAGTGGTGTACACTTTAAATAATGTTCTTGTTTTGATTTAGCCTGACAGTCCATGATTTTAAAACATTGTTTGGCACAACCTAAAAACTTAAAGAGTTGATTCAATTAAGTAGAAAGATCTGAGCATAAATTTGGAAATCTGAGAAAATATTAACGTCCACTGCTATTTTAAAATTTCCATTCTTTCTGCTTATATGACCATCTGCATATCAAGCAGGCTATGAGTTTATGTAAGTTACTTTTGCTATTACAATACTGCAGGAAATGGATATAATTTTGTAACAGTCATCTTGGAAAGGAGGCAAGAAACAGCATGCTAGCAGCAAGCTATGAATTCAAAACAAGCCAGAGCTAGCAGCAAGCTATGAATTCAAAACAAGCCAAAGCTAATAGACAAAAATAGTCAGTTCTTATCCCCCTTGTCTATTCTTTCATCTCACGTCAATTGGAGGAAGGGGAAATTTTTCTGAATCCCAAGTCTTTCTTTGGATCCAAAGAGTGTCTGTGAAAGGGAAGAAAAGGAAGTAGTAAGAGATGGTAGAAAAAAGCTAGTAAATTATCAGTCACTAGAGTCGTTCAGTCCCAGGGTGATGCAAACTATTAAGGCTCTGGGCTACTAACCAAAAGGTTGGAAGTTTGAGTCCACCCAGAGGTACCTCAAAAGAAAGGTCTGACAATCTACTTCCAAAAAATCAGCCACTGAAAACCCTATAGAGCATAGTTCTACTCTGATACACATGGGGTTGCCATAAATTGGAGTGGACTGGAGATACTAGTGAGGCTGGAGATATTAGTAGACTGGAAATATTAGTGAGCTTGCTAATTTGGAAAAAAAAATGTAGATATTCACCCAAGGACTGGAAGCAGTAAATGGAAATTGATGGGAAATCCTGATAATACTTTCTCTGTGGACTGCATCTCTGTTCCTTGATGCACATCTGCTTCGTACTTCTATTTTTGCTAATTGGTTCACACAGAGGAAGGCAGGTCAATTCCATTCAAGAAAACAGTCCAGACTGAGGCCATAGAAGCTTCATTCCAACTCTGTCTTCCAGAGGAGGGCGCTGATTGGCCCAGCTTGCATTAGAATGATGATAGTATCTACTGTCACCCAATCAAGGGCAGATGGGTGGGGAGTCATGTTAGCTGTTTGGGTTGTTGCTTGGGTGGGTGTTGCTCTTCCAGATAAAGGAGGCAATTCTTGGCCCTTGTGCTGGAAAGACACCACCAATGCATTCCCTATACTGGATGAAACTTGTCAAGAGTGTTTGTGAGAAGCAAACATCAGGTATGGTTTTCAAGTAGATGACCTTAAAGGTCTTCTCTGATGCTATAATTCTAAGGAGATGATGTACAAGGAAAGATGAAAGGAAGGCAAGAGGAGGGTCAGCACTTGGGTTGTACCTACCTTAGTGACATTTTGAAGATTAATTAGATGTTACAGTAAGAGCTTTGAAGATGAAAGGGATTGGAAACACCATTAAATCTTTACTATCAATCCCTGGGAAAGTAGGTTAGGAGATGAATTAGTTTCAGAGCTGTTATGTTGTAATGACATTCACTGAGGAACTGCCTTCCCTGTGTTTTACAGGATATCTTTCACCTCATAGAAGACTTACGTAAGGCCCAAAAAATTGGGGTTCTGAAAGGAGAGAAAACTAGGATGTTAGGATTACCAAACAGCCCTATGATCAGTTCACAATACCCATTCAACACAATTAATCCTTCAAAAATGGGGTGTCAAGGCTGCAACATTCCCTGTGGATGATCTAGTCTCCCTTCCTCACTTTACAGATGAGAAACTGGAAGCCTAGAGCTAGGTAATAGAGGAAAGGTGCTATTATTTACGTCTCCTTATTCCCATTTCAGTTACAGAAAGTGCACAAAATTTCTTTCCATGGTGTGATTTGTGATTTGGGAGATTCTGGGAAGCCCTTTCTCAGCAACTTGAAAATATTTTCTGCCCTAGCCTATTCTTATGCTAGAAACCACACTAACTCTAGTTCTTAACTTTCTACTAAACACTGCTTTCTACTGCTGGTTTTCTTTAACAATGAAAGCATTTCAAGAAAGGTAATAGATTAATTTAGCGGCACATTAGTATGGTTTATTGGAATAATAAAGGAAATGGGCACAGAAGTAAAATAAATATGAGATTGAATCTCAGCTCTAGCATTCACCAGCTGTGGGAATTTTAACAAGCTTCCTTCCTCTGTATCAGTTTTATTATCTGTAATATGGAGTAAACAGCAGTATCTAGCTCATAGGGTTGTTGTTGTTGTTAGTTGCCAAGTCATCTCTAACTCACGGTGACCTTATGTATAACAGAACAAAATCTTGTCCTGTCCTGCACCATCCTCATGATTGTTGGTATGTTTGAGTGCATTGTTGCGCCGATTGTGTCAATCTATCTCTTTGACAATTTTCACTAACCCTGTACTTTACCAAACATGATCTCCTTTTCTAGGAATTGATCTTTCCTAATGATGTATCCAAAGTAAGTGAGATGAAGTTTTGCCATTCTTGCCTTTAAGAAGCACCTTAAAAAGCCTTATGAATGTGAAAACCTTATGGATAACAACAGAACATTGTCTCATAGGGTAGTCAGAATTAAATCAAATAATGTACATAAAGTCTGACTTAGGCCAGAGTAAACACTGAGTAAATAGCATGCCAATGGCAGGCATTCAATAAATAATAGATAATGATGATAGTACCTACTTTATGTGCCTTATTTAATAGAATTCTAACTACCCTATGATGTACTATCATCATTATCAGAGCCCTGGTGGCACAGTGGTTACAAACTTGGCTGCTAACCAAAAAATTGGCAGATGGAATCCACCAGCCTCTCCTTGGAAACCCTATCAGGCAGTTCTCTGTCCTATAGGGTCTCTCTGAGTTGAATCGACTGGACGGCAATGGGTTTAGGTTTTGGTTATCATCATTATCAACACTGTCATCGTTATCATCAACATTATCATGGTCCTCATCATCATCATTTCCATACATGAGTTCTATTGGAAAGGTGTTTTTCCCAGTGGACAGGTAGATCTGCACTAACAGGAGAAAGAAATGAGAAGAAGCTAAAGTGGGTATAGAAATGGGAGATCTGGAACACCAAAGGAAAAAGTTTTCGTACTTCATAGTTTGGCAGATGATCAATCAGGCTTATGTTAACCAAACAAAACTCTTATAAGTGTTCACGAATTAAAATAAAAAAAACTTACCTGAGTTCACAAAATCCTCAGTGACAGTTATGTTTAAATCAAAGTTGCCATGAATCTCTTTTCAATTACTTGATCTTTAAGGATTGTTCAAAAGCAAGACAATATATAGCTTATATTTTTTACAAAACCTGTGGAAGCAAAAGTGGTGGTATGTTCCTTTCATTGTGTTTTCAGAAGCAAATAATGTGTTTGAAAAGTCTGTTTCCCAGTTTGAGCTGAGAAGGGTAAAAGGACCTCTTTGTTTCAGTTATTAAGCCAAGGATCAGAGAACCTACTGAATGGCCCTAAGCAGACCACTTCTGACTTCAGGAGCTGAAAATACCACATGAGCTGTGTCTAAGGCCAGTTTCTTACCTTGCCAGGTAACCCAACTGACCTAATCTGGTATTCTTGAGAATCAGGTAAATGCTAGTGCATTCTATTTATCCAATATTTTTTCATTTATTCAATAATTTTTACAGGCCATCGTGCGTAAAGGTGCCTTCAGTCAGTTTTGGGGTATATTCTGAACTCTCTACTGAAACATTAGATGTCTGGAACCATAAATTCCTTGAAAATCAACAATGCTGCATCCTTCTTTGCTGCATTTTCTTTTCTCCAAATCCAACTGCTTCCACGGGTTTCTGAGAAACATATATGCACGTAGCACGTTCAAAAATAAACCTGTTTAATTTCTAGCTCTAATTGACCTTGAAAGTCTTCTGTGGTTCCCAAACCTCGTGTGCTTTTCTGTTTGTAAATGATCCACAAGGACTCCTTTTGCCCTTTAGAACAAGTTATGACTAGAGGCTGACCAAGTAACCTAAACATTGGCTCTTTCTTTCAGGCCTACACCCTGATTTTGCTCCATGGACTTTATCACTCTTTCAGTGAAAGAATAAAATGGCAAAGTAACAGAGGAGAAAAGGCATCTTTTTTGTTTTATTTTTTGTGAGATCTAGAGAAAAGCTGGCCTAAGAGATTCTCTCCAGACCTCTCTCTCCTAAATCCTACCCTGGTCTTATTAGCTCTTCCAGGTGTCTCATCTAAGCAGAAAGCACCCTGGGCAAGTCTACTACTTCAGTCAAAAAGCCAAAAAACAAAACCGTTTGCTATTGCGTTGATCCTGACTCATAGGAACTCTATAGAACAGCGTAGAACTGCCCCGATAGGGTTTCCAAGGAGCAGCTGGAGGATTTGAACTGCCAATCTTTTGGTTAGCAGCTGAGCTCTTAACTACAGCACCCCCAGGGCTCCACGTCAGTTAAAGGTAAAGAAGAAATAGATGGGTAAGTAAAACAATCCAAAAAAGTCAAGAAATCATTGCCCTCAATTTTAATAATAAAATCCTTACTCCTCCTACTAAAGGATCTCTTTCAAAACATAGTGTCCAATGTTTTTCCAGGAAGTCCATTCCATTCTTGACTTATGGAGAGGCCTTTTTGCCAGGTGGCAGAGTTGGTAAGGTGGGCAGGGTATACAGAGAAAATCTTGATTCCTCTGAGATGTTAGACGGTGTGGTTGGCCTACTTAAGCAGGTTGAGGTGAGAAAAAGAGATCGAGATTGAAAACGGGTTTAATGAAATAATGAAGGGCTTTGTAAGCCTTGCTAAGGAGATTGGGAGGCCATCAGCAGTGTCTATGAAAGAGAATGACATGTTTGAGAAGGATAACAAAAATTTACTTGGCAACAGAAATTTACTTTTATAGATTCCATCCATGCAAAAGTCAAGTTTAGTGTATAGTAGCCAGACACGTCCAATTGGTACGTACTCCAAGATTAAATAGTTGAGTGGCAGAACTTCCAGTAGAGGAGACCTTTCCCATCTATCATGCCATAAAAAGTAAAACAGTAAAAACTGAAGTTTTCCATCAGGAGATTCGGTGGCACAGTGGAAAGCATGCTGGCCTAAGAGAGGGATTTGAGTTTAAGTCCTAGCTCTGCCATTTATTCCCCATGTTACTATGAGTAAGTCACTTAAGCTTCCTGGGTCTCAGGTTTCCTATCTTTAAAATGAAAATAATAAAACCTGTCCTATCACACTTAGCTGTTATGTGGATAAATAATTTTGTGAAAATATTTTATAAGCAATATATAGATGAAGTTGTATACATGTGTATGTGTGTGTGTGTATGTGTGGTCCAAGAGAGAGAAAGAGACAAATACACACACACACACACACACACACACACACGTATATATTTACATATACACAGAGAGAGAAAGATAGCTCTGACCTCTAACTTCTGACTCATTACTCTATTCACTGAGTCAAATAACTCCTCACTCAGTTTTCCACAGATTCCTGGACAGCAAAAGAGCTAAAGACCAGTTCCTTCCTGTATAAGGTTTACCAAAGTCTCCCAAAGCAGTTCTCAGCAAAAGAAGTGCTAACTCACTGTTTACTTGTAAACTCTCTTGATTCCTATAAAATGAACATATTTTTCACTATTTTTCCTCTCGTTCCTCCTACCTCTCATTCTTTTCCTAATGATTGTTTTAACTAGATGTCAAATAGAATCTCACATCTTCTTACAGATCCCACCACAGGAGCCACAGAGACTGAACAAGTGTACGTATGTGACAAAAACTGGATAAATTAGGATTCTTTGTTGTAACATGTCCAATTTGAACTAAGGGCAGGAGCTTCTTCCTGAGGGTGGCATTGGCTGATGCTGAGGGCGTTGTGAAGGTAATGGTCTATAGCGGATGAAACACAGCCAACATGCAGAGAGAAGCAGATGCTGGACAAGAAAAAAGGCGCACAGTGGTCCCTGGGACAATTCTTGACTAAAGCCAGATTGATCCTGTCTTTCCTGTGGTCTGATTCACAAACCAATAAACTCTTTTACTCTTAACCTCATCTGCGTTAAGCTTCTATCATTTGCAAACAAACAAACGAAAAAGTCCGTCAATATATACTCTGAGTTGTAATTGGAGATTCTGGTTGTTTATAATAAAATTTAGCTGGCTCTTTCCAGCTTTTTTATCTGAAGTAAGTGTGGTAATTTTAAAGTGTGGCCCCCAAATATTTAGTCATTGTTCTCATCAAAAGGTGGGGTTTATTTCCCCTTCCCTAGAATCTTGGTGGACTTGTAATTGCTTCAACCAGTCAGAATATGGCAGGAGTAACACTATGAGATTCCTGAGGCTAGGTCAGAAGACGTCATGCAGTTTCTACCTGGTTCTGTTAGAACCCTTACTCTATCTGAGAGAAGCTACTCATAGTGTGAGATGTTATACTTGCCTGAGATCACACGCTCTAGAGACCACATGTAAATGCTCTTGTCTCCTCCCCTCTGAGCACCCAGATGATATCTAATAGCATCTTCCAGCCATGTGAGTGAGCCATCTTGGAATTCCAGCCCAGTCTAGCCTTCAAAGGACTCAAGCTAGAGCTGATATCTGGCTGCTAGCATACCAGCAACTCTAAGTGAGAACTGCGCAGCTACTTGCTTCCAAATCCCTGACTCACAAAATCTTGAGAAAAAATTAAAAAATCGTTCTAGGCTCTGAAATTGTGGGGCAATTTGTTATGCAGCAATAGTAATCAGAATAAGTCAATTTAAAGACTGTGAGGTGCTGGGAGATTGTCTATTAAAACTGAGGTAACATTGTCCCCATACACACACAGGATCATTGTGAGAAACGGTACCTGAAATGTGCTTCACAGTGTGCCTGCACATCACTGACTCTGAATAAATATACCTTATCCCTACCTCCCACCCATTAAGTAAGAAAATCTAACTAAAAGGGACTTTATAGGCTTTTTTAAGTCTACCTAGAGGGACCTCAGAAGAAAGGACTGGTGATTTACTTCCAAAAAATCAATCATTGAAAACCGCACTCTGACACACATGGAGTTGTCATGAGTCAGAATCGACTCAGCAGCAACTAGCATATTGGTTAAGATGTTTTAATATATTAGTAATTTTTCCATTCAGACCCATTGTCCAAAATCTTATTGCCAGAGTGCCCAATTAACCATTAATCTGAGGTACGCTCATAACCCTTGTTTTTTCATGAGCTCATTCACCCAGAGCTTTGAGCTTTTCCCTCAGTTTCCACTAGATCTGTGACGGCCATGGTCACATTATTATTCGATTTTCTTTAATATGAATTACATAAAGACAGGGACAATATTTGTTAGAATATTTTTTTAGCTCCATGAGTAGATTACCCATTACCTGTTGTCACCAAGTAAATTTCAACTCAAAGAGACCCTATAGGACAGAGTAGAACTGCCCCAGGGGGTTTTCAAGGCTATAAACCTTTATGGAAGCAGACTGCCACCTCTTTCTCCCACAGAGTGGCTGGTGGGTTCAAAATATCGACATTTCAGTTAGCAGCTGTCCTAGGGTAAAATCACCACTAACTTAAGTAAAGCAAAAAGAAAGATTTTATTCAACATAGGTTCAAGGAGGCAAAAGTGGGAAACAGACAAGCGTGCTGCCAGAGCCATGTTTGCCTGAATCCAAGGAATGTTATAAAACCAAAAAACCAAACCCGTTGCCATCTAGTGGATTCCAACTCATAGCAACCCTATAGGACAGAGGAAAACTGCCGCATAGAATTTCCAAGGAGTACCTGATGGATTTGAACTGCCAGCTTTTTGGTTAGCAGACATAGCTCTTAACCACTATGGACAAACATGCTGCCAGAGCCATGTCTGTCCAAGTTCAAGGAATGTTACAGAATCATCGGTAGATATTAACGTTTGTTGTGGGGGAAAAACAACACAAAGTTTAGTAAAACAAAAAGAACATTTTACTCCGCATATATTCGAAAAGGCAAAAGTGGGAAACAGACAAGCATGCTGCCACAGCTATGTCTGCCTGAGTCCAAAGAACAGTTACAGAGCCATCAGTATATATTAACGTTATAAATGGGCAAAACCATTGCAAGCTTCACCTTTTCACAGATGGGCTAGAAACTGTGATCCTACATTTTGAACTGTCTTTCTTAACAATCATTGGTACAAGCTTCCGTAAGGGCAGTCAGGAGGGTCTTCACTGTCCAACAAATTTCTATTCACTAAATGCTAATAGAAAAAGGTAAGAGTGGAAAGTCTTTTGTGTTCTGTTTGATTGGCTTATGTGAAAAGTTCCCTAAAAGATATTTCCTGAGATTATCTCAGCTGTTGTCTTTATACCTCAGGGCCCAGTTGATGTGTCATTGTGAGTCCTTGTGAGCCCTTGTGAGCCCAGCTCTAGCTGGGTCACGTTCTCTGTGCTCAAGGACAGGGAATAATAACTCCAATATTGTTTCCTAAATCACATTACAAATGGGTAAAATCATTGAAAGTGTCACCTTTTCTCAGACTAGCTAAGAACTGCCAAGTCACTGTGATTCTACATTTTGAATTGTTTTTCTTAATAATCATCGGTATACATTTCATTAATGACAGGAGAGTCTTCATTGGTCCAACAAATATTACTATTCACCAAACCCTAGTAAAAAAAAAAGATAAGAGTGGAAAATATGTGGGTCTTTTGTGTCCTGTTTACAATTTGTTTATGTGAAAATTTCCTTAAAAGATGTTTTCCAAGATTGTTCTAACTATTGTCTTTATACCTCAGGTCCCAGTTGATGTGTCCTTGTGAGTTCAACTCTAGATGGGTCACGTTCTTTATGCTCAAGAACAGGGAATAATGGCTCCAATTTTATCTCCTAAATCACAGCCAAGGCTTAACCACTGTACCACCAGGGCTCCATTAGCAACTCAGAACTGCTTGTTGAAATTCAAAATTAGATATTTGAATTTGTACTGGTATGAGAAAAATCATGTACCAGCTTAGAATCAAGAACACAGTTGTTTTGTTCCTTATATTCAGAGTCTTCTTGTTCTACTAGCTTGTGGTTTTTGTTATTGTTTGTCTAAGTGATGGCAAAGAAAATTATTATGATTTCTCTTTGCTATCAAGTTAAAGTGTTCAAGGTTTCTAGTGAGAAAAAAACATCAGCCAGAGAAACTGACAGAGATCAGAACAACACTTCCTCTTTCTCAAGTCAAAAATCTCAGGTATTAAAGAAGAAGAAAAAGAAGAGGAATATATGTAAATAGATAAAGATAACGCACCCCCGACCCATTGCCATTTAGTGGAGAATAACGACCCTATAGGACAAAGTAGAACCAACCCATAGGGTTTCCAAGGAGTGACTGCTGGATTCAAACTGCTGACTTTTTGATTAACAGTGGAGCTCTTAACCACTGTGCCTCCAGGGTTCCAGCTCCCTCTAACTCTTGGATACTTTAAGAAGTTAGAGATGTTCCATGAGGGGTAGGGTATTAGGATTCTATTTTTTAAAGTTATGTTTTACAGTTCAATGATGAAAATAACAATAAATTCCACAAATAGATTTCAAGTGCACCAAGCATTTTGGCTTTGGAAATTTAATCTGAGCAGTGAGCTCTGAACATGCCTGGAAAGGTTCAACACAACAATGACACAAGAGAGCAGAGCATCCAAGTATTGTGCAATTCAGATCCTCGTATCACCAAATGGGATTTGAAGGTGGGGGAGGACCCGATGTTATTCTGTTGTTATTCTATTACAGTTCTTTCTTCTTTCTGTTATGGCTGCCAAATACTATGCTGGCAGCAGATGGCTTTTCATTGTTTATGTTAACTAGCCTTAATCAGGGAATCCTGACTTAACCTTACTCTTTCTCACAGACACAGTTCAATGTTACTATGGATCCTGTCTCGAGCATGGATTCAATTGGGGTGTCGCCTCCTTCAGCACAGAATCACAAGGCTGGAAGGAGTCAATACACCACTTTGTTTCCTTGAGGCTTCTTGCAGGACCATACCCAAACCACCTCAAATACAGAATAACTTATTCTTGTTTAGAAGACTTCCAGACACAGACACTAAATAGCCCCTAGGCAACTAATTCTAGTTTTAATCATCTTTATACCTAGTTTGGCCTTCCCTCCAGAGAACGCCATACTGTGTGACATAATTGAAATGTTTTCTTTCTCTGCCCGCAGTGGATTTGAAGACAAACATGATTTCACATGTGGTTATCAGGCCATCATTAAGTCACCCCTCGGACTTCTAAGCTACAGTCCTACATCCCATAACTTCTCCAAGTATTCTTATCCATCAGAGTGTTATACATACGTGCCTTATTTCTATGGAATATCTCACCATACAAGATGAAATCCTTATTGACTAGAAGTTGTTGTTGTTGATTTTTTCATCTAAAGATTTTACTGTATTTATGCCCTGGTAGTGCAATTGTTAAGCACCAGCCACTAACTGAAAGGTTGGCAATTTGAACCCACCAGCCACTCGGCAGAAAAAGATGTGGTAGTCTGCTTCTGTAAAGATTACACTTGGGGCAGTTCTACTCTGTCCTATGGGGTCACTGTGAGTCAGAATTGACTCAGTGGCAATGGGAACAAAAAATAACAACAGCAATAACTATTTAATAGCCTCTGTTACAGACAGAATTCTAAGATGGCTGTCAAGATTCCTGTCTCCTGGTGCGCATGTCTTGTACAATCCTTTCCCCTTGAGTTCAGGTAGAACCTGTGAATATGATGGGATACCATTCCCGTGATTAGGTTACCTGTCAGTTAACAGTGAGTTACTCAAAATAGACTTTATCCTGGTGGGTCTGACCTAATCAGGTGAACCCTACTGAAGTAGAGAGTTTGAAAGTTTGAGAGGACTTAGACACAGGGGAGATTCTCTATTGCTGGCTTTGAATATGGAGAAGGCCATGTGGCAGGAGCTTAAGAGGGGCCTGCAGTTGCTGAGAACAAACCCAAGCTAAAGCCAGCAAAGAACTGAATTCAGTCAGTGATTTGAATGAGCCTGGACATGGATTCTTCCCAAGGCAAGCCTCTAGATGGGAATGTAGTCAACTAACACCGTAATTTCAGCCATGGGAGACCCTGAGCAGAGAATTCAGCTATGCAGACCCAGACTTTCTATCCAAGGGAACTGTGAGATAATAAATGTGTGCTGTTTTAAGCTGCGAAGACTATGGTAATTTATTATACACAAAAGAAAACTAACGAAAGCACCCTTCCATGCATTGGGCATTGTGGTAAATGCATTCCCTGTATCATCTCATCAAATTCCTATAGCAGTTCTTCAGATAATCGCTGTGTCCATGGTCAGAATGAGAAAACTGAAGCTTTGTGGCACAGTGTTTAAGTGTTTGGCTGCTAAACAGAAGGTCAGCAGTTCAAATCCACCAGCCACTCCTTGGAAACCCTGTGAGGCAGTTCTACTCTGTCCTATAGCATTGCTATAGGTCAGAATCTACTCAATGGCAATGGATTTGATTTTTTTTTTTTTTTTTTTTTTTTTGGCTCAGTGAACAGAACAACGAAGACTGGCTCCTTAAATACTGGGAATTTCAGTATCACTTTATTTGAATTTATAAGACTTATCCCCAACTGATGCTCTTCCCTCCAAATTCTTTGCCTGTCTTTATCATCTTATTGGTACAGGGTGATGCTGTTGTCTGATAGTAGTCTTGTGATCCAAGCCATTTGGCTTCTTGCAGGTGTGAGGCACTTAGAGGGCAATTTTCCACGTAATTGTGCTTTTGAAAAATCAAATACAGACTTGAGCATTAAAAGCATTACTCTTAAACTCCATCAAAAAAAACAAATTGAGAAAGATAACTCTGTTTTCCCTATTTAAAAGCTGAGCAGCATAATGACGGCATGTGCTGGCTCACTGCTCCTCCCTTGTGCCTACCAGCCTTCCCAACCTTCCCCAGACCTGCCTACCCCACTGCCGGGATGCTTCATTGCTGACAGATCCGGGGTTTGGAGCTCAAAATCAAGTCAGCCTCGCTGTTGTACCTATTCTCACCCAGAACACTGGACCAGGTGAGTCTATGTTTTCCTTATGACCACATCTCTGTCAAGTTCTGTTTATTGGGTTACTATCAAACTTCATCACCCATTCCTTCAAGGAATTACTCTATTTGTAGCATTGCCAAAAACATAATGTTGCCAGAGGAGTTAAATAAAAGTGCATCTGCTCCCATGTGTGAGAGCAAAGAAGGAATAGTGAAAATTGTGGAAAGAAGGGAAGAGAGAAAGTTGAAGGAGTGCGCCAAGTTTGGGGAAAAATTGGAGCGTGAATTTGAGGGCAAAATGGAAACTGACATTAAACTGAAGTGGAGAAAAATGACACAAAAGAGAATTAAAAAAATAAAATAAAAACATAAAATGACTTTCCCCAAACAAAGGCTAAAGAAAGGCAAATTTAAAGAAAACAGTAAATAGGTACAACATAACAACAAGAGCCAAAGAAGTCCTAGAGGATTTGAAGATCCGGAGTTTCATTTCTCTGCAGTGAGGGTCTTCAAGATGTCACATATGAACAAGCAACAAAGGAAAGTGAGTCTCTCAGAAATTATAATCTGTCCAGGAGTCAAATCATTTGAGACTGGAAAAATCAGATGAAGGTAATAAGAATCATTAGGAAAATGATAATAATATCAAACATTTTTAATAGTATGTGTTAAGCATTGTTCCACGTGTTTTGTAATTAATAGGCTTTATTTTTTTAGACCTGTTTTAGGTTTACAGAAAAATTGAGCAGGAAGTACAGGGAACTCCCATATACCCTCTTCCCCTCCCCCCACCCCACACACTGTTTCCCTTATTATAAACATCTTGCATTAGTAAGGTGCATTTGTCATAATTCATGAAAGAATACTGATGTGTTGTCATAAAGTCTATAGTTTACATTAGGGCTCACTCTGTGTTGTACTGTTCTATGGGGTTCAGCAAATATATAATGCCAGGTGTCCAGCAGTACAGTATCATACAGAATAGTTTCACTGACCTAAAAACCCCCTGTGTTCCACCTATTCATCTTTCCCTCCCACCCCTTAAGACCCAAAAACTACTGATTTTTTTAATTGTCATTATAGTTTTACCTTTTCTAGAATGTCGTATAGTTGGAATCATACAGTATGTAACTTTTTCAGACTGATTTCTTTCACTTAGCAACATGCATTTAGGGTTCTTCCATGTCTTTTTATAGGTTGACAGCTCATTTCTTTTCATTGCTCCATAATATCCCATTATATGGATGTAGCACAGTTTGTTTAGCCATTAACCTATGGAAGGACATTTTAATTGCTTCTAAGTTTTGGCAATTATGAATAAAGCTGTTATAAACATTCATATGCAAGTTTTTGTGTGGACAGAAGTTTTTAACTCATTTAGGTAAACACCTAGGAGTACAATTGCTGAATCAGATGATAAGCCTATGTTTAACTTTGTAAGAAATTGTCAAACTGTCTTCTAAACTGGAGGTACATTCTGCGGTACAACAAGCAATGAATGAGAGTTCCTGTTGCTCCGTATCCTTGTCAGCATTTGGTCTGTCAATGTTTTGAATTTTAGCCATGTTCTAAGTATTTTAACTGATTTGATACTGACAAAAATCCTCTAAAGTACTTACTATTATTATGCCCGAGGAAACTGAGGCACTGAGGATTTAAGTAATTTGCCAAAGGTAAGGTTGAGAACAAGGGATAACGAGGAGGTCAATGTGGTGGAATTTTAGGAAACAAGTGACAGAGTGACAGTGAGAGAGTGGTGGAAGATGAATATGGAGAAGTAATGAGAGACAAGATGATGTAAGTTCTTAGAAATCATTGAAGGAAAGTTGGCTTTTATGCTGAGTGAGATGGTAAACCATTGGAGGGTTTTGAGCAGAAGAGTGATGTTTTTGCCTTACATTTAAAAATAATTCTTCTGGTTGCTGGGATGGGAGAATGGGAGTGGAGAATGTCAAAGGTGGAACTAGGAAGACAAAGTAGGAGGCTATTGAAAGAATGCAGGCAAAAGAGAATGCCCTGATCACTAAGAGGATGCCTAGAAATGAAATGGCTACAGCTGATTGGGCCAATCTGTATCTCTACTGACTAAATAGAGAAAGGAGGTGGTAAGGGATGGTACATAAAATTGCCACACATATTTTGTTGATTAAACATGCGATCAAGATGCATTGATAATTGGGATGTGAAGCTGGAAACAAAGAAGAAGGATCAATAGTTGGAAAATATGGTCTTGGTGATAGAAATGATGCCAGAGATCAAATGATAGAATTTTGCGATATCAATGATTTACTTACTGGAAATATCTTTTTTCAACAACATAAACGGTGACTAAACGTGGACATCGCCTGAAGGAATACACAGAAATAAAATTGACTACATATGTGGAAAGAGACAATGGAGAAGCTTAATGTCATATCAGTCAGAAGAAGACCAGGGGCCAACTGTGGAACAGACCATCAATTGCTCATATGCAAGTTCAAGTTGAAGCTGAAGAAAATTAGAACAATTCCACAAGAGCCAAAGTATGACACTGAGTATGTCCCATCTGAATTTAGAGTTCATCTCAAGAATAGATTTGACGCATTGAATACTAATGACCAAAGACCAGACAAGTTGTGGAATGACATCAAGGACATCATACATGAAGAAAACAAGAGGTCATTAAAAAGACAGGAAAGAAGGAAAAAACCAAAACGGATGTCAGAAGAGACTCTGAAACTTACTCTTGAACTTAGAGTAGTTAAAAGTGAATGGAAGACATGATGAAGTAAAAGCGCCAAACAGAAGATTTCAAAGGGCAGCTCCAGCACACAAAGTAAAATATTATAACGACCTGTGCAAAGACCTGGAGTTAGAAAACCAAAAGGAAAGAACACGCTCAGCATTTCTCAAGGTGAAGGACCTAAAGAAAAAATTCAAGCCTTGAGTTGCAATATTGAAGGATTCTTTGGGCAAAATACTGAACAATGCAGGAAGCATCAAAAGAAGATGGAAGGAATACATAGAGTCACTGCACCAAAAAGAACTGGTCAGTTTTCAACCATTTCAGGAGGTAGCATATGATCAAGAACTGATGGTATTGAAGGAAGAATTCCAAGCTGCACTGAAGGCATTGGCAAAAAACAAGGCTCCAGGAATTGATGAAATACCGATTGAGATGCTTCAACAAATGCATGCAGTGCTGGAAGTGTTCACTCGTCTATGCCAAGAAATTTGGAAGAGAGCTACCTGGCCAAATGACTGAAAGAGATCCATATTTGTGCCCATTCCAAAGAAAGATGATCCAACAGAATGCAGAAATTATTGAACAATATCATTAACATCACACGCAAGTAAAATTTTGCTGAAGATAATTCAAAAACTGTTGCAGCAGTATGTCAACAAAGCACTATCAGAAATTCAAGTTGGATTCAGAGGAGGGCATGCAATGAGGGATATCATTGTTAATGTCAGATGGATATTGACTGAAAGCAGAGAATACCAAAAAGACGTTTACTCGTGTTTTATTGACTACACAAAGGCCTTTGATTATTTGGATAATAAAAAATTATGGATAGCATTGCAAACAATGGGAATTCCAGAACACTTAATCATGCTCATGAGGAAACTACATTTACCAATAGGCAGTTGTTTGAGCAGAACAAGGGGATAGTGCATGGTTTGAAATCAGAAAAGGTGTGCTAAATTATTGTATCCTTTCACCATACTTATTCAATCTGTATGCTGAGCAAATAATCTGAAAAGCTGGACTATATGAAAAAAATGTAGTATCAGATTGGAGGAAGACTCATTGACAAACTGCGATATGCAGATGGCATAGCTTTGCTTGCTGAAAGTGAGAGTACTTAAAGCACTTGCTGATGAAGATCAAAGACTACAGCCTTCAGTATGGATTACACTTCAACATAAAGAAAACAAAAATTCTCTCAGCTGGACCAATAAACAACATCATGATAAAGGGAGAAAATATTGAACTTCAAGGATTTCATTTTACTTGGATTCACAATCAATGCCCATGCAAGCAACAATCAAGAAATCAAACAACTACCCAAAGGTCTGACGAACCACAGCCTTCACCAGCCTGAGTCCAGAAGAACTAGATGATGCCTGACTACCACCAGCCACAGCTCTGACAGGGATCACAATAGCAGATCCCGGACAGAGCAGGGTAAAACATGTAGAACAAAATTAAAATTCAAACCAAAGACTGGACTTACTGGTCTGATAGAGGCTGGAGGAACCCCTGAGACTATGGCCCCCAGACATTCTGCTAACACAACTGAAGCCACTCCCTAAATCCACCTTTCAGCCAGAGATTAGACAGGCTTATAAAACAAACAATAACACATGCGAGGAATATGCTTCTTGGTTCAATCAAGTATATGAGACCAAATGGGCAACACCTGCCCAAAAGCAAAGACGAGAAGGCAGGAAGGGACAGGACAACTGGACAAATGGACACAGGGAACCTTGGGTGTAAAGGGAAAGGGGAAGAGTGCTGACACATTGTGAGGATTGCAACCAATGTCACTGAACAATTTGTGTATACATTTTTGATGAGAAACTAATTTGCACTGTAAACTTTCACGTAAAGCATAATAAAAAAATTTTTTTAATGTAAAAAAAATAAAATCAAACGATTTCTTGTACTAGGCAAATCTGCTGCAAAAGACCTCTTTAAAGTGTTAAAAAGCAAAGATGTCACTTTGAGTGTTAAGGTGCACCTGACACATACCATGGTATTTTGAATCACTTCCATATGCTTGCAAAAGCTGGACAATGAATAAGGAAGACTGAAGAAGAATTGAAGCCTTTGAATTATGTTGTTCTTGAAGAATATGGAATATACCATGGACTACCAGAAGAAAGAACAAATCTGTCTTGGAAGTACAACCAGAATGCTCCTTAAAAGGGAGGATGGTGAGACTTTGCCTCACCTACTTTGGACATGTTATCATGAGTGACCAGTTCCTGGAGAAGGACATCATGCTTGATAAAGTAGAGGGTCGGTGAGAAAAAGGAAGACCCTCAATGAGCTGGATTGACACAGTGGCTACAACAACGGGCTCAAACATAGCAACGATTGTGAGGATGGTGCGGGACTGGGCAGTGTTTCTTTCTGTTGTACATACGGTTGCTGAGTCAGAACTGACTTGAAGGCACCTAAGAACAACAACAACAAGGACTGATATCAGATCTGTCCACATGTCTGAGCCACAGTGACCCCATTGTGGTGGGCTGTCATGGGCATGGCATCCCAGAATTGGGAGGAGGGAGGCCTTTGGGGTGAAAGACACAATAGGACCAGTGCCCCATCCTCAGATCTGGTGGGGAAGCTGATGGGCAAGGAGGGATTGGCCCTTAAGGTTACACTGGCCCCTTCTCTGTTCCCCTCTCTGCCTCGTCTTTGGGTGACATGAGAAGCAGGAACAGGGTTGGAGTTGTAGGGAGAGGAACGGGGGAAGATATTGGACCCAAACTGAGGGTAATGGGTTAGGAGTTGCCAGGGAACAGGATGCTGGGACACTAACATCTTGCTGGGGTGGCTTCTCCTGGTAGTCATTCCTTTATAAGTGACCCAAGGCTGTTCCTTGTATGTAAACTGAGAACAGATGATGCAGATTTGAAGTAATATTGAAGAACACATTTTCAGGAGCAAGACTGCCTGCACTGAAATCGCAGCTCTACTACTCATAATCTGAGTGACTTTGGATAAGTTACTTCAAGCCCCAGTTTCCTCATCTGTGAAATGGGGATCAGAATAGTGCCTATCCTGCAGGGTTGTGAGAAGTCAATGAGATAATATACATAATAAAGTGCTCAGAACACAGCCTGGCACATGGCAAATGTGTTCACTATTATTATTGAATTCTTTACCTGCGTCTCACCTTTTCCACCTAGAGTGTAAGTTCCTCTGGTGATTTTAATTTTTGTTTTTTCTCATTGTAGACCAGTGTTGAGGGGAAATGAATACATGAATGAGTGGAAAATAAACTTAACTACAAATTTACAGGCAAAAAAAAGAAAAGCAATCAATGTATTCTATTGGGCAAATCTGTTCCAAAAGACCTCTTTAAATTGTTAAAAAGCAAAGATGTCACTTTAAAGACTACGGGGCACCTGACCCAAGCCATGATCTTTTCAATTGCTTCATATGCATGTGAAAGCTGGACATGAATAAGGAAAACCGAAGAAGAACTGATGCATTTGAATTATGGTGTTGGCAGAGAATACTGAATATATCGTGAACTTCCAGAAGAACAAACAAATCTGTTTTGGAAGAAGTACAGCCAGAATGCTCCTTAGAAGCTAGGATGATGAGACTTCATCTTACATACTTTGGACATGTTATCAGGAGTGACCAGTCCCTGGAGAAGGACATCATGTTTGGTAAAAATAGAGGGTCAGTGATAAAGAGGAAGACTCTCGAGATGTGTTGACATAGTGGCTGCAATAATGGGCTCAAACATAGCAACAATTGTGATGGCGCAGGACCATGCAGTGTTTTGTTCTGTTGTACATAGTGTCTCTATAAGCGGACGTAACAGCACCTAACAACAGCAACAACATGGATTTCTTAATTACAGTTCACTACATATGGATACATCTGGATGAGGGTTCTCTATGTAGACCTTAGTAAATTCACTGTTAATCTATGATAGTGAACATGTGTGTGTTGTGTGCCGTCGAGTCAATTTGGACTCATAGCGACCCTATAGGATAGAGTAGAACCCCTCAAAGGGTTTCCTAGGCTGTAAATCTTTACAGGAGCAGATCACCAGGTCTTTTCTCCTGCAGAGTGTTTAACCACTGTACCACCAGGGCCCCTTCAATCATGGATAAAGTGATAAATATCTTACAAAGCAGCTTCATGTGCATTATTTTGTGAATAACTCAGTAAGGTATATGTGGCAGATATTACTGCTACCATTTAACAAAAGAGAAAACTGAGTTGCAGTGAACTTAGAAGTGAACTAGTGCAGTATCACAACAACTGTGAGTCAGAATCCTGTGCTTTTTCCAGTGAGCCCAACATCCTAGCAAGAACATCTAAGGGACATCTGAAGATAAAAAAGAAGAAAGGAAGCTACAATGGCCAAGAAAAGACTTTGGTTTGGAAATAGGCATAAAGCCCGTTGCTGTCGAGTCTACTCTGACTTATAGTGACCCCATGTATGTTAGAGAAGAACATAGGGTTTTCAATGGCTGATTTTTCAGCACTGTATCAACAAGACTTTCTTCCAAGGCACCTGTAGGTGAACTTGAACTTCAAACCTTTCAGTTAGCAGCTGAGCAGGTTAACCATTCGCACCACCCAGGGACTCTGAATGTGAGCATTAGGTAATCCTATAGCGCGGCATGTGGGAGGAATGCCTACCTCCTGTAACTCTCACAGTTGGTTCTTAACATTTATATCACAAGCATTAAAGGTTCAACTTTGACAAAAGTTGCAAATTACTATGTAGAAGACCTGTTAAGATGAAGGAGACCCAAATAAAATAGCTTTAGAAAGTCAGACAGCAACAAAGGTTTTTCTTCCGCAAGATGATTTTAAGTTAACAGAAGAGCCATTTGAAAAAGCGCTCAAAGCATTCCTCTGCTCACTGCAGCTTTGCAGCCTCAAGATTCTGCACAAACATCCACATCCTATTAGCTTTGATTTCCAATTCATAAAACTAAACACATAACTTTTTTTCTTCTTTTTAAACATATGTGACATTAACTAGGTCTTTTTTCTTGCCTTTACATAGGTTATCTCCTCTGCAGCCCTACAAATAATATTTTAATGTGATATTTTTAAAAATCCAAATCAATGCTAAAAATATCCATGGTGAACAAAATATCAAAATGTAAAATTAAGACAGGATCAGTATCACCTTTTTATTTATTTATTTATTTTTTTGCCTCAGGTTTCAATATGACTTGGCACAATCCTGGTAAATGATACTGCCTTCTGATGCTTTATGCTTCAATATTCTTTCTGCATGTAGTATTCAGTACAAGCTAGAGATGCTTTCTCTCATGTGAGGCTGAACTATAGGAAGAATAAGAGCAGAGTCAGGCAAGTATTGTGTCTTGTAGAACATATTGGGCACACCATGATTTTCCTTTAATTTGTTACATTTCCCTAAAGCATCACAAAATGTAACCTTTCATCGTCTTAATCTCCCTGACTCAGAGTAATACCCAGGAGGCATGACCCAGACCTTCCCGCATCCAAGGCCGAGATGCTGCACTGCAGCATTTTAAACAAAATCACGGGCATGCATGGCACTGCCTCAATTCTGCTCTGAAAACTGGAAGTAAACGCTGATTATCTGAAGAAGATAATAGCATGACTTTTCCATAAAGCAAGCACAAACAGCAATCATATAGTTAACAAAAAGCTATGCCTGTCAGGCAATTGTTATACTCAGCACAATTGCTTGAGTTATTAGAGTATAGCATTTCCTCTTGAGATAATGCTGATTAAAATGTATATACACTCTGCTGGAAGATAAGTCCAGGGTTGACGTGAAAACCGCAAAAAGATTTCAAACAAATACCTTTAAAAGAAGGGACATTTTTGTAAAGGGGAATGAATGTTCATCTTCCTGCCCTTCTGGGAGCTGAGTATCCCAGGACCATTTTGTGGTTGGCTGGCCAAGTTTTTCCAAAACATAAAAGAGATGAGGAAGGAAGAAGTGAGTCAGCTAAATTCTTCATAGCTAACAAACGGTATTTCCTTTGGAGTTGACTTTCTTTTTAATCTTTTGTAATCACAGATACACAATTCAATGCACTTTCATAAAATATACATGCCAGTTTCCCTGTAAACAGGTATAAGAGCAGACCTCACCAATTAGCCAAATCCTCACACTCACTGGTTTAACTGACTCAGTGTGTATCTGGAAATCCCTGCAGCATGAACTAGCTGAGACCTTTTGGTCTTTAAATACTCATTAAATATTACTCAACAAGTAGGACTCTCTTGGGGGCAAAGTAGGAGCTTTGCAGAGCTGCTCACTGAGGACATAACATGCTAGAAGTGAGTAAGCAGTTGGGAAACCTGAAATATGGTGCATCCTGGCTTGTTCTAGTCTAGGAGCTTGCTCTTCTAGCTCTTCAAAGTGTGCTCCGCAGACCAGCAGCATCAACATCCACCTGGGAGCTTGTTAGAGTTGCAGACTCCCAGAGCCCACCTAGACCTGTGAGTCACAATCTGCATTTGAACTAGATCCCCAGGTGATTCTTTTATGCGCTAAAGTTTGAGAGGTACTGGTCTAAAGAATGTTGTGCCCACAGTCCTGGGCTTTCATATATCCGTGTGACTGACAGGAAATGTCAAAAGAGTGGCATAATGTCCTGCAACTGAAAGCAAATGCAAAGCAAGCGTGATCCATGAAAAATTTAGTAGCCCTTCTGTTCAGCAAGGAGCCCTGGTGGCGCAGTGGTTAAAGTGATAGAATGCTAACAGAAAGGTCATTGGTTCAAAACCACCAGCGGCTCCTTGGGAGAAAGATGTGGCAGTCTGCGCCTGTAGAGATGTACGGCCTTGGAAACCCAACTGGGTTGCTATGAGTTGGAATCGACTTTATGGCGGTGGATCTGCTCAACAACAAGGAACCTATGGGAGTTCTATAGCTGATGGGTAAGTAGCCTTAGGTAAAACAGAGACTTTGTTGTAGGTAAAACCATTCTTAGATTTTTGGGAATTCTAAGGAAAAGCATCTATATCACCATGGCTCAGTGGAGATGATTGCTGGAAGTCACACGAGGACTGAGCAGGTGAGAAGAAAGAACAAAACATCTGGCTGATTTGTGGCCAATGATTGGGCCATTGAGTGGTCTCTATTCCAGCAGATTTTGCAGAGCCCTCCTGGTGACCCCATGTGTGTCAGAGTAGAACTGTGCTCATAGGGTTTTCAGTGGCTAATTTTTTGGAAGTAGATCGAGACCTTTCTTCCAAGGCTCCTCTAGGTGGACTCAAACCACCAAACTGTGCACGGTAATCATTTGCACCATCCAGGGACTCCTGGTGGCTCATAGCTGGTGTTTTATTCGATGCTGATGGTTTCCACATTTTGTTCTCCAAAGATCGATAAATCTTTGGATTTATTTTGCCACATATAATTCTACATAAAGTGTCATGCAAGTAAGTAATGGCTGCTGTATTGAATGGCCTCTGTACACCAGCCACTGTTCAAGAGGACTTGTATTATTTTTTAAATCATCTAGACTTGAAAGGAGGTATTACTCCATTTTACAAATAAGAAAACTGAGATATAAGGTCGAGTGATTTATTTAAGTTTACATGTGTGAAATTTAAACCTAATTCTGTATCATTCAAACCTCAAAACTGTCCTAGTAGACAGACTATTCCTGGAAGATGGGGACCCAGTTTCAAATCCAGCATCTCCCACAGTGTCTCACATGCGGTTTTTTGAGTGCGCCATACACACTTGGCACTCAGCACCCTCTACTGATTCAGCAGAAGGCTAGGGCAATGTTGGAAGTAGCTGGAGTGATATCACTGAAGACTGGGAAGTGTTCAGGATGTCTTTGCAGTGGTTGCAGTATGTGGTACCAAGAAACAGTTCCTTGAAAAAGTATCCAGAAATAGAGCAAAGTTACCATATTTTTACAGAAATAATACATGGCTTCTACATTTGTTTGCCCATCACACCCTCCTTTTTCACGAGGTACTTTCATAAGTGTCACCATACCAATTATTTTTTACTTGTTGCTGTAAAACAAATTAGCATAGAGTGCTTACGAAGATACCTCTTGGGAGGAGTGCACAGTTGGCAAACTGTGGATAGAAGGATAGAAGGCAATGTTATTTGTGTGTAAAAAATAAGGTACACAATTTAAAACTTGAACAGTATTTGTTTTTTGTAAAAATGATTTAAATTTCTTACCCGATTACCTAGGATCCCTGGTGGTGCAACAGTTAAGTGTTCACCTGCTAAATAAAGGTTCGTGGTTTAAACCCACTCAGCAGCTTTGTGGCAAAAGACCTGGAAATCTCCTCCCATAAAGATTAGAGCCAAGAAAAAATCCTATGGGGCAGTGTTAGTCTGTCACATGAGGTCTGTGGTGCAGTGAATTACTTAACATGGCCCTTGTAGCCATGGGCTTTGTGACTCCCACAAAATGATTGGATGGGACTACGCAAATAAGGTGCTTGTGACCCACAAAGGGGATTGGACAGTTTGCTAACAATGCAAATAAGGTGCATGGAATTCTGCAGGGGTGAGTCTATGCAAATAAAGTGTATGGAACCCCGTCAAGGGAATTGATCAGTTTTACCATCCTGCTAGGCTTAAAGGTAGCCACTCTCAGAAATGAGAAGGGGCTTCCCTACATCAAGTAAGAAGAGCCAGGAGTGAAGCACATGCTTTGGACCCAGAATTCCTGAACTGAGAACCTCCTAGACCCAGGACCCAGGACATAGAGAGAGCTGTAACACCAGAGATGGCAAGAAGTGGTGGCAAGCATGGCAGAATCCAGCAGCAAAGAAACAGCAGCAGCAGAACAAGGAGACTGATGTGAGATGGCGTAATGGGCTTCTCAGCCCACTGAGTGAGGTGGCTACAGTGAGTGTGCCAACTCACAGAGCGAAAAAGCTGAGAGCCTTCAGGCAGGAGGCTTTCTGGCAGAGTGGGGTGCCTCCAGGCACTTGTTGGTGGAGCTAGGCTTGCTGACCCGCGGAGCGAGAGACCTGAGTGTGTTTGGACAGGGAGCTTACTGGTGGACTGGGGTGCCTCTGGGCACTTTATTGGCAGAGCTAAAGAGTTTTGTAACACTTGCCCGAGCAGGGCAGAGGCCAGGCTGAGGGTTCAAGGGGCCGAGGAGAGAGAGAGAGAGGCTGAGAATCTGTCCTGATGGAAGAACTGTATCCTGAGTCATTTCTGCTCCTGAATTGTACTTTCCTAATGAACCCCATAGCTGTGAGTATGGTCTGTGAATTCTGTGTGGTCATTGCAAGGAATTATCGAACCCAGCAGAGAAATAGAGAGTGCTTGGGAAGGATGGCTGATGTCAGAATTGGTAAAAAGGTTGGAGAGTGGAGGTATGTCTGACCTTCACCTCATAGCGATCAGCTTTGGGCTGATGCTGATGATCTGGATTCTCTACCTTGTGAAGTTAGACAAGGCTATTGGATGCCTCCGTGCTGCCATTATTTTTTACAAGTCACTATGAGTCAAAATCAACTTGATAGCGCCTAACAACAACCAGATTACTTAGATTTTCACTTCCAAATTTTGGGTGAAGTTAAAGCCCCTGGATGAAGTATTATGTTTATTCTATGATTCTCAGTATCCCTGGAATATTGCCCCTGAGTAGTCGAGCATTAGGATATCACAGTTCCCAAATGGTTTTGCTAAATAACTATACAGAAAACAGGACAAGCATTTAAAAAAGGACAAATATCTGGGCTCTGCTCTTTTAGAAAACCTGAGAGCAGTAGTGAATAAATCTGTTGCTTGCCTCCTTCAAGCTCAGCATCTGTTTCCAATCAGGTGGTCAGCGGGTAAGTTCAATCAGTGTCCCCAAGCAAGTGTTGGTAAGCCGCAGAGCCTCACAGTGACCATCCTTCAGACAAAACCTCTTAGAATATCCTCCTTCTCATGATCCTTTGAGAAACATCATAATGAGGTCTTGTGATATCACTTAAGAAAAAAAAATTCCTTTAGTATGCAGCAATAAAGGGAAGCACTAAATCAGGTAGATATGTGTATAATAGAAATAGAGAAAACCAATGTATCCATGTGACTTCAATACTTTACCACGTATCTTCCTTGCTAAAAGAGTAACTCCTGTAATGTAGGAAAGATTTGGAAATAGTGCTCAGGGAGCCATCCACTGTCTCATGGGTGAAGCACATTGTTACTTGGGAGGCCAGGTAATAACATCTTATAGACTAATGTCTTTAAGACTTGATTGTGTCTTTGAGCCTTGGACCTTTGTGATACTTCTTGTTGACAGGCCTATTTTTTTGTTACAAAATATTATTAAATAAATGCATTTGGCTTAAGACATCTAAATAATGCTGGTCTCAAAATTATTGAACATAGAATGGAAAGTGTCCTAATAATAATTTGAAAGATGATTTTCACATATATTTGTATTTGAAAGAATAGTAATTTGTTAATTAAATATATCATAGGCCACTTAGGGTCATAGTCTCATGGGACAACTCAGTCAATTGGCATAATATAGTCCATAAAGTTTATGTTCTATGCCCTACTTTGGTGAGTAGTCTCTGGGGTCTTAAAAGCTTGTGAGTGGCTATCTAAAACACAACTCTTGGTCTCTACTCATCTGGAGCAAAAGAGAAAGAAGGAAACCCAAGATTCAAAGAAGGAACTGGTCTACAGGACTAATTGTCCACATGAATCATGGCCTCCTCTGCCCTGAGACCAGGAAAACTAAATGGTGCCAGGCTACCATTACTGAATGTTCTTGTCAGGGCCATAATAGGTGAATCCTGATAGAAAGGGAAAAAAATGTGTAACAGAACTCCAAACTCTCAAAAAAATCCAGACTTACTGGACTTACTGAGACTGAAGGAATCCCTGAGACTCTTGCCCTGAGATACTCTTTAAACCTTGAACCAAAAATATTCCTCAAGTCACCTTTTAGCTAAATAGAAGCTAGTTCATAAAGTAATGAATATCACACTTGAGTACTGTGCTCTTTTAAAAAGTCATCTATATAAGACCAAATGGTCAACAAATACTCTAAAGCATATATGAGAAGGTAGGGGCACAGGGAGATTAGGTTATTGGGAATGGAACAACTAGTACAGAAATAATAAGAATGTTGACACATTATAAAGAATGTAACCAATGTCGCTGAACAATACATGTAAAAATTGTTGAATGGGAACCTATTTTGCTGTGTACACTTTCAGCAGAAATATAATAAAATATATAAAAAATAAATATATCTTAGACCATGATTATGAGTGTCAGAGCACGATTAAAAAAACAAAACATTTCCATCATGTCAGTTCTGACTCATGGCAACCTAGTGTGTTACAGAGCATAAAGTTCTCTTGGATATAATCTTTACGGAAGTAGATAGCCAGGTTTTTCTTCCATGGTGCTGCTGGGGGGGTTAGAACCTCCAACCTTTAGGTTAGTAATTGAGCACAAACCATTTTCTTCATTCAAGGACCATCAGAGCATGACAGGGTTGATGAATTTGGGAAAGAGATTTTTTTTTAGCTTAAAACATAAGTTAGGATATTTTAATGGAGCAAAGCAAAAGAGACAACAGAGACACAGAATCTCCCTAACTCATGACGTAGTTCATTATCCTGGAGATGTGTTCATTATTGTGAAAATTAACTACATTTAATCTTCTTGGTTATTGTTAGGAGATTATTTTCTTTATTTACTTGGAAATACAGCCCAGTTAAAAAAGAGTATATATATAAACACATGTATAGTTTAGAGAATATCATTAAAACAAGCATGCACTCACCAACCAACAAAAGGAAAGGGACATTAATAGTTACCTTGATGCCTCCTGTGCCCAGATGCAGTCTGCTCCCTCTCCTAGATGTCATCATTGTCCTATATTTTGTATATAGCAGTTTTGTGAATAAACGATTAAACAATGTTTAATCATATATGTATTTATTGCTGAATAATAGATGATTTAGTTTTGCCTCTTTTGATCTTTATAAAAATGGTATCACAATGATCTTCAGGGACTTGTTCCTGTGCCCCGCCCCCCACCCCACCCCACCCCACCCCACCCCACCCCCACGCACACAAAATTAGACTTCTAAGAATCATCCCTAATTGTTCTGGCTAGAACTTCCAGCACAATATTCCAGATTGGTCCTACAAGAAATGCTAAGGAGAATCTTTCGGATGGAAAAAAAAAAAACTAGAAAGTAACTCAAAGCTATTTAATATTTACTGGATGAAATGTTTTTGTATGTCCTTTACATCACTGTGTCAATTGTGTTGTTTGCACACTCTATATAATTGCCAGTTTTGGGTCTGCTTCTTATAGATAGGTGTATAAGTTAACATTTGTTACTACGATGGTAGATTCGTCAATTTTTCATTGTAGCCTGTCAATTTTTGCTTTGTGTATTTTGAAGCAATCTTATTAGGTGCCCATAAGTTTAAACTTTAGAGTCATTATATATTGCTGGAAAATTATACTTTTTATCAATATGTGCTCATTCTCTTTTTTTCTTTTCCAGTAATGATTTTTGCCATAAAGTCTATGTTATATTAATACAGCCAGGCAGCTTTCTTTAGTATTTGCTTGATGTATCTTTTTTTATTCTTTCAACTTTCGTATGCCCTTATGATCTAGATATGTCTGTTTAAAATAGTTGGACTTTCTTTATTTTGTTCATCTACTAGTTTTGTCTTTTACCTGAAGTTTATTCCATTTCTTTCTTTCATTTTTTATTGTTGTGAAAATACATATAACAACATTTGAATTTATTCCATTTTTATTTATTATGATTATTGAAATCTTTGAAATCATAGATGTCATCTTATTTGTGCTTATTAGCCTGCTTTTCTAGTTTTAGTTTTTTCTACTGTCTTGCGTCTTTTGGAGTGATTGAATTGTATGTTTTCTTTCCTCCCTTAATTTCATATAGTTTGAATATTAAATACTCATTGTTTTAACATTTATCATAATATATTTAGATACCCACTTAACTTTACAAGATCTAAAGCTAATCAATATTTTTGTTCTCCTCCTGAACTCTTAAAGAAACTTTCAATTGTTTTAACCCGTCAACTCCCTCTCAACATAGATGCTACTGTTATACAATATATTAGTTTCATTTTTTTTCTTATCCCTGTAGAACAAATATTATGATTATTGGTTTTGAGGTTAATGTTTATGTAGATTTTCCCACATGCTTATCATTATAAAGCTCTCTATTCCTTCTTTTATCTCAGACTTTTCTTGTGGGTTGTCTTCCCAACTCACCCAAAAGTGCACATTCACACAAATTGCACTACTTTTCTTTCGATTTCAATGGACTGAGCAATCCCTTGAAAGGCCATATCTGGACTCCAAGTTAAAAGCTCCCGATCTAAATTTAAAAATATTTGCAATATCACACTTTTTGTATCTTAAATATAAAGGAAAGGGCTTTTGTATCCATAAGTTATGGTTTGTAGAAATTGCCAGTGGAAAATACTGTGAATAGATGGGGTTGTTGGATCCACGGCACTAGTCACTTGAAAGAAGGAAATAAAGGTAGGAAATTGTCTACTTGGGAAATCCACCAAAGGAACATTTGGCTTTGGCATTAGATGATTGCTTCTGCCCTGTCAGAGCTGCTTTTTTCCCAGACCTACCGTGGGCCATTGGCAGCACTTGAATATCAGTCTGGGACAAAGCAATGGTTTTTTGAGTTCCAACTGTACAATTTCAACACGACCTATTGGCTCCAAGCTTGTAAGACTAGGGAGGCAGCCTCTAGCAATAAGCAGAATGTTGTTTTTGTTTATTAGGTCATTCAAACTATCCTGTGCCTTGCTAGGACTTTGTAGTTCATGGCCCATACCTAACTTCTGGTCAGCAGAGGCTATATGCATAAAGATATTGTAGAAACATTAGTAGACAGTAGGAAAGCTTAATATTCTGAGAAAAAACTCACATCCACCATCTGAATGGCTATAGTATATTTTTTCTAAGGCAAGGAACAGCCTTACAGCTGACTTGATGACTGAGAGAGACAAGGGATAAAACAGGGAAAGGGAGAAGCTCTAAGGAGAGAAGAATACAAGATACAGATGGTGTCATGGGAGTGTCAGAAGGGATGTTTATGGATTCATTTATTTATGGTCAAGTGCTGACCAAAGTATCAGAGACCTTAACTCTACCGGCAGTTCTAGCCATAGTAGTGTGGTGTCCAGGTGATAGCCATGTGGTATACTGAGAAAACCATGGGTTCTGAAATCACACAATCCTAGGTTCAAATCCAGGTTCTAGTACTTACTGGTTTTACAACTGCAAGTGATGTTTTAAACTTGTTCATCCTCAGTTTCCCAGTTTGTAAAAGGAGGACAAATATATCTATTATGGCAGTGTTATGAGGATTAGCTATCACGAAAATAAAGGACTTTCAACTCCTACCCTATGGCAGCCCCTCTGTAAAAGGCAGTGATTATTATGTGACACTAGATACATCACTCAATCTCTGTCTCTCTGTAGTTTCCCCAATCTATAAAATGGGGAGAAATTTGATCTCCTTCATTTATCTCACAAAAGGACTTTGAAGGTAAATTATATGTGTCTAAATGAGCTTGAATACTTCGGTGGTGACATTTTGGACAATTCCGTTTAACAGAATTCTTTAAGAATGGGGCAAAAAATAAAAACTCATGTTAAATATTAACGGATGATCTGCCAAAACTTTATAAAGATTTTAAAAATTGTTGAGACTACCAAACTTTGATGACTTCTTTTTTCTTTTTCCATATGTTATTGATGGATATGGAATCGAGTTTTCTTCACAGTATTTCCAGTCCAGTCAGTAACTGGTGAAATGAAACATTTATGGGAAGAATCTTATGAAATAGTTGGCTTCCATTTAGCTTTTGAACTCCATTTGTATTTGAATGCATCTGAGAATTTAAACTATTCTGTATCTTGCTAGGATTTTGTAGTTCTTGCACCCTATACTTTTTTTCATTGCCTCTCACAGCAGTTCTGAACTTCCCAGCCTGGTTCCTCGTCCCTCTGTGCAATCGCTGCACGTTTGCTGCAGGTATGCACCCTGATACCTAAGGTTTTCTTCTGTATTTCTTCTCAGTTGAGCGTTCCAGTTTCTTCCTTTTATCTGCTGTGGTCAGACTTAGTTTGTGAGATAAAGTGAAAGGGACATTACAGCCAAATAAATTCTGTCCTGAGCAGCATTTGTGTCCAAATCCCTTTCTAGTCCATAGCCTGTGCACAGAGCTGGAAAATGCTACAGCTTCATGATCCCTGTCATCCTGCTCCCTGCGGATACCGGCCCCCAGCCTCCTATTCCCCCAGGTTACTGCCAGGCACATCTTCCTTCTCCACAGACAAAGACGCCTTTTACAGAAGGCACATCCAGCTGCAAATTTTACCACCCCAAACTCATGGGAAATTTGAATTTGCAACAAGGTTAAGTGGGGAAAGAGGCAGGGCATGTGGCGTTTGTTTTGCTGACATGAACTGTGCCAGGCAGTGCAAAACTGTGGTTAGCAGCTTCCTAACTCAATGCTTTGCTCAGGTGGTAGCTTCCCCAACAGTGGGAGATGTTTCTGGTATCTCAGGCTACTGCCTGCTTCTACAACCTTTCCAAAGACCGTGTAAGGCACTTAATAAACTCCTTGCTGTCAAGTAGATTCCAACCCTTAGTGACCTTATGGGATAGAGTTGCTTGATAGGTTTTCCAAGGCTCTAGGCTTTACGGAAGCAGACTGCCACATCTTTCTCCTGTGGAGCAGCTGGTGGGTTCAAACTGCCAACCTTTCAGTTAGCAGCCAAGAGCTTAACCACTGCACCACCAGGGCTCCTTAAGGCACTCGATACATGATAATAAATTTCTTTTTGCATAAACTGTAGATGGTTTTAGCCGCCTGCAACTTTACTATAGCATACCCATTAAAGTTTATGATTTCTTTCATTTCCTTTCATCACAACCTCCCCATTTTCTCTATTTTTCTTGTATAATACCTGTGTTGATGGCTGGCCGAAGCATTTTTTTAAATTGTAGCTGGCTTAGAAAAATAAATAATTGAATCTTTCTATTTATTCATTCAGCCAACATTTATAATCAATATTTTCCCAGACTCTGATAATCTTTGTGTACAAATATGGACACCTAGACATGAATATGTATCTTTCATTATTTCATTGCTGTGACTAGCTTACTGCATGACCTTGGACCCCTTCCCTCATCAAAACTGCCTCTAGTTTTTTGTTTTGTTTCTTTTCCTTTCCTGTTTTTGTTCTGGAAATCCTCGGGTGTTTCTCCCAAATGGTCACAAACAATTCTCTTGTATCCTTCCAATGAGCTCTTTTTATTTACATTTTCTGACTTGGATGCCACTCGAAGACAGTACCTTCCGTATAACCACTACCATCTAGGTGGTGCAAATGATTGGTGCTCAACTGCTAACTTAAAGGTTGGTGCTTTGAACCTACTAGTGGCACCCGCTTCTGTAAAGGTTTCATCCAAGAAAACTCTATGGAGCAGTTCTACTCTGTAATACATGGGATCATCATGAGTTGGAATCGACTTGACAGCAAAGAGTTTTTTTTTTCCTTTTGGTATCCACGTGAGAACACTGATTCCTGCCAAGGCTGAGGGTCTCTTGTGCTTCCAAATTAGCCAGACCCTCGTGGTGACTATACAATGCTGTATTCCCTTTAGTCCTCACACTGTCTAGGCAACACTTCTCCAAGAATAAATGGGAGAATGTCCTTCTTCCTAAATCTGTGACATGATTTGAAACCAAGGTCCCAAATCAAAATAATTTACGCCTCTTGAGTCATGATAATCCTCTGAAAATAGTTCATTCTTTCTGTGGCCCTTCTCTGTACAAGTCTGAAACTTATGAATGAAAATTGGCAAGGGAATATATACAAGTTATTTTTTGATGCAGAGTCCCTGGGTGGTGCAAACGGTTAATGTGCTCAGCTGTTAACTGAGAGGTTAGCAGTTCAAGTTCACCCGGAGATGCCTTGGAAGAAAGTCCAGGCAATCTACTTCCTCCTAAAATAAGCCATTGAAAACCCTATAGGAGCATAGTTCTAATGGATGGCAGCTGGTTTTTTTGTTAATATTCTCTGAGCCCTCTGCCTTCTCTATCCCCAAACTTGTGCCACAACCTTCTCCTACAGCCAATATAGAGCCTTTAAGACAAAATTAAATGTTATCTCAGGCCCATAAACTCCATAAACTCCAGCAAAGAACAAACCCTAAACTCCAACTAAAATCACCACTAGTCATTTAGCTCAGCAGCCGCTGTGTGCTAGACACCGGTGATCCTAAGATGAATACCACATGGTCCTGTCCTTAAGGAATTCATCATCTATCCCATTAACTAATTGCTGTCAAGTTGATTCTGACTCATAGCAACCCTGTAAGACAGAGTAGAACTGTCCCACACAGTTTCCAAGGCTGTAAATCTTTACAGAAGCAGATCATCACATCTTTCTCCTGCAGAGCAGCTGATGAGTTTGAACTGCCAAGCTTTTGGTTAGCAGCCAAAACTTTCAGTTAGTAGCTGAGTGCTTAACACTGTGCTACCAGGTCTCCATTCAGCATCTCGTGAAGATCACTAATAGAGACCTCCTCAACGTGTGCCATACTATACATTAGGATTAGGAAAAATCTAATATCCAGGAAGGGTTGTCAGATTTTGTCCCTAAACAAATCCAAAGATAATTAAGAAAGTTTCTTTCCTCTTTTATTATATATAAAGTACGCATATCCAAAACCAAACTAAACCTATTGCTGTCGAGTCAATTCTGACTCATAGCGACCCTACTGGACAGTAGAACTGCCCCATAAGATTTTCAAGGAGATGCTGGTGGATTTTGAACCGCCAACTTTTTGGTCAGCAGTCGTAGCTCTTAACCATTGTGCAACCAGGTCTCCGAGCATATTCAGTAGAAAAGAATTTTTTTAGGCTCCAAATCTGAAAAAATATATATTTTGAGTCTGAGAGAACACAGAAGACTGGATTATCAGTTCAGACTCTCATGAATCGGAAATTTTATGCAGATTGAAACTTTAATAATAATTCCAACAGTATATGCAATCACAAGATAGAGGCAAAGCAGAGAGAGGTCCAGGATTGCCAAAACAATTCCCCAGACATTTTCTTATTCTTGTTAGCTGCTGCCAAGTGACGACCAACTCATGGGGACCCCATGCACAATGAAAAAAAAAAATGCTGCCAGATCCTGCACGATCCTCATGATGGATTGCAGACCATTGTGATCCATAGGGTTTTGATCGGCTGACCTTCAGAAGTAGGTCACCAGGCCTTTCTTCCTATTCTGTCTTAGTCCAGAAACTCTACTGAAACCTGTTCAGCATCATAGCAACGCACAAGCCTCCACTGACAGATGAGTAGTAGCTGTGCAGGTCTCCCTCATGAAAGACAAGAATTCTACCACTGAACCACAACTACATCAGGTCCTTTCTTACTAAATGAAAATGCACTTCAGCTAAGATTAATTTATGAGGTCTCAAAGTTGTATATACAGAGATATTACTTACATAGAAAGATGTTGTTTCAGTCTTGAAATATCTCCATTTTATACTCAGATAGTTATTTAGCCTAAATAACATTTTCCAAGGAACCATACCCCGATAAATCCGAGGATTCTAGTTTTTTTTTTTCCATAATTAATCCTACAGGAATCAGATATGTTCTGCTAAAAGCCTTCCATAGATAAAAACTCTCCTGTAAGAAAATCATTTTTTGCCTGGTATTCTGTCAACTGGGTAACCTTCTTTCCTTCCCAGAGGCATCTTCCTGAACCCACCATAAAGCTGGAAGCCTGTTCCTTAGCTGTCTTCTTCCTACCATATATAGGATTTCCAAATGAGGTGGCCAATGGCAGGTTCTCTAATGCTAGTCCACCACCACCTCCATGATATAGAATGGAAAGCTAACCATTAATGTGGTTGTTGTAGAAGTTGCTAGAGAGTATTTATAGAGAAAGAGTTGTTGGAATGTTGTCATATTTTCCCTCATCTCCTTCAGGGATAAGGTTACTTTCCTTTTTCTTCCAAGTCAAGAAAGTGGTACTTCAGAGAATCACTTATTTAAAGCTCGCATGTTCCCTAGAAGTTTGGAATGTAAAGTTTTGGAGTTTGTGTTCAAAAAAGTCTAAAAGTAAGAGGGTACCTAGTATTGGCAGATAGGAGAGAACAGGATTTAGAGGAAGGGAGCTACACTCCCACTGGCAGAAGAAAAACTGGACTTGGTTTGTCCCAAAGAGGATCTCACCCAAACAGGAAATTGTAGTCCCAGTTGAGAGATTCTGTGATGGTTAAGGTTATGTGTCAACTTGGCTGAGCCATGATTCTCAGTGGTTTGGCAGTTATGATGTAGTTTGGCACTTATGTAATGTTGTAGTCAACTCCATGATGAGATCTGATATGAGCAGCTGATCAGTTGAAAGAGAGTTTCCTTGGGGGGTGTGGCCTGCCTCCAGTATATAAATGGATATTACAGCAAGGTTCTTACTCTAGATCCTGCATCTGGCTCATTATCATCTGACCTCCAGTTCTTGGAACTTGATCTAGCAGCTTACCTGCCAATCTTGGGATTCATTAGCTTCCACAGCCTGTGGGCCAGCAGCCTGCTGTCTGACCTGCTGATCTTGGATTAGTCAGCCCCTGTAGCTACTTGAGGCAGGAGAAGCCTCCAGCCTTATGCCTGACCCACAGACTTGGGACTTGCCAGCCTCTACAGCCATTTTCTTGAGCTAAATCTCTCTCTCTCTCTGACTATATCTCTCTATCTGTATCTCTCTCTGTGGAGGTATTAGAATAGTCTGACTTGTATGCATTTATGGTTTTGGCTACTTAGTCATGATGTCCATAAGAGTGAAATAAATGCAAAATCTACTAAATATTTACTTGATCTGTACAAGCAGAAGAATTCTAGGTCAAGTGAATGGCAGTCTAACTCAAATCACTAGAATAGAGAGTCACAGCCCCTCAATCAATTTCCAGATCTATAGCCTTTTATGGTAGTGACTGTTCATTGGAAATAATCCAACTTTTCAAGGATAATCTGGATACAGGCTCTGAACTGACATTAATTCCAAGAGACCCAAAATGTCACTGTGGCCCACCAGTCAGACTGTGGTCATATGGAGGTTAGTTTATTAATGGAGTCTTAGCTCATGTCCATCTCACAGTGGGTTCAGTGGGTCCTGAACCCATCCTGTTGTGATTTCCCCAGTTTCAGAATACATAATTGGAATAGATATACTCAGCAACTGGAGGAACCCCCACATTGTATCCCTGACAGTGAAGTAAGGGCTATTATGGTAGGAAAAGCCAAGTGCAAGCCAGAAGAACTGCCCCTACCTAGGAAAATAGTAAACCAAAAGCAATACTGCATTCTTGGAAGCATTGCAGAGAATACCGCCACCATAATTAACTTGAAGGATACAAGGGTGGTAATTCCCACCACATCCACATTCAACTTGTCTATTTGGCCAGTACAAAAAAACATGGAGTTTGGAGAATGACAGCAGATTATCGAAAGCTTAACCAGGTCATGACTCCAATTGCAGCTGCACTTCCAGATGTGGTTCCATTGCTTGAACCAAATTAATACATCTCCTGATACCTGGTATGTAACTATTGATCTGGCTAATGCCTTTTTTTCCATACCTGTTTTGAAGGACCACCAGAAGAAGTTTCCTTCATCTGGCAATACCAGCAATACACTTTCACTGTCCTACCTCAGGGGTATAACAACTCTCCAGCCCCAGGCTGTATATGCTTTAAACCAGCGTCCAATATATGGTGCTATTTCTCCCATATCCAGGATCCATGGGTTCAGGAATCAAGGGGTGGAAATGAGAGTGGCACCATTCACTATTACATCTTGTGACCCACTCACAAAATTTGTGCTTCCTGTCCTCGTGACACTATGCTCTGCAGGGCTAGAGGTCTGAACTCCAAAGGGAGGAATGCTCCCACAAGAGACATAACCCAGATTCCACTAAACAGGAAGTTAAGAATGCCAGCTGGCCACTTTGGGATCCTCATGCCTCTGAATCAACAAGAAAAGAAGGGAGTTACCATACTGGATGGTGTGATTGATCCTGATTACCAAGAGGAAATACAATTGATACTACAGAATGGAGGTAAAGAAGAGTATGTCGGGAATACAGGAGATCCCTTAGGGCATTTCTTAGTACTACGATGCCCTGTAATTAAAGTCAATAGAAAACTATAGCAACCCAATTCCAACATGACTACTAATGGCCCAGACCCATCAGGAATGAAGGTTTGGGTCATCCACCAGGCAAAGAACCATGACCAGCTGAGGTGCTTGCTGAGGGTAAAGGGAATATGGAATGGTTGGTGGAAGAAGGTAGTTCTAAACACCAGCTATGACCACATGACTGGTTGCAGAAATGAGGACTGTAATTGTTATGAGTATTTTTTCCTTGTATGCATCAAATAATTTTGTTTTCTTCACTTATAAAACACAAGATGTAAAGGGGACTAGTGTGTTTTCAGTTGTATGGGTGTTAGTTGTATTATGTTATGATCACATATGGCTTTATAATTGTCTTTATTTAAAGATTATGTATGGTGTAAGGAGATGTGAACAGGTGCCAAGTTTACATCGGGTGCACTGTGATGGTTAAGGTTATCTGTCAACTTGGCTAGGCTATCATTCTCAGTGGTTTGGCAGTTATAATGTAGTCTGACAGTTATGTAATGATGTAATTTGGCAGTTATGTAATGATGTGATCAGCTCCGTGATGAGATCTGATATGAGCAGCGAGTCAGTCAAAAAGGAGTTTCTTAGGGGTGTGGCCTACCTCCAGTATATAAATGGATGTTCCAGCAAGGTTCTCACTCTGGGTCCTGCATCTAGCTCATCATCATCTGACCTCCAGTTCTTGGAACTTGACGTAGCAGCTTACCTGCCGATCTTGGGATTCTTCAGCCTCCACAGTTTGTGTGCCAGCAGCCTGCCGTCTTACCTGCTTGTCTTGGGTTCATCAGCCCCTGCAGCTATGTGAGTCAGGATAAGCCTCCAGCCTGATGCCTGACACACGGACTTGGGACTTGCCAGCCCCAAGAGAGGTAAAGAATGTAGAGACAAACATGGGAGCCTTTTCCTTGAGATAAATATATATGTATATATATACATGCTTCACTGGTTTTGCTTCTCTAGAGAACCCAGCCCAAGACAAGTTCTGTGTGGGGTAGACTGGCAGAAGCTAGGGGCTAAGGAGTAAGTTGTGAGAAACCAGTTGAAGAAGCATCTTTCTCAGAGAACTTTAGGTGGGAGATCCTCAATTATCACAGTTCTTAAAAATCCATGAGTGAAAGAGTCAGTATTTGGACCTCTGCCATACACAGAGGGTTCCAGAGTCAGATATAGCTGTTTCACTCAGATAAGATCTTCTCTGGCCCTTACCTTTCCTTTCCAACCTTTATGGAGTCAGAGGCAGTTGGTGAGTGGGAGCAACATGAAAAATAATAAAAGTTTTTCTCTGCTTGCATTCAAACAAGTTTTGATTTTCCAGTAAATGGGCTATACATACACATCAAAATATCCTTGCTTCATTAGTATTTATACCCGAGGGGTGTGTGGTGTGTGTTTGTGTGTGTGTGTGTATACATAAATCTTCCTTACTTCTCCCCTTGATGTTAGTGAGATTTAATCAGTACAAAATCCTACATCATGCTTGAGAAACTATACAGTTCCTTAGGCAAGAAGGAGTTTGGGAGAAGAGTAATATTTATTAATGTTATATGCAATTTATTTTCCACTTAGAAGAAAATGATTCCTTAAACAAGAAAATAAATAAAGTGAGCCTCGGTTAAAAGCAAATGTTGAATAATTTGAACTTTAATTAAGGAAACCTCACAGAGCTCATAAGCATTGAGATGCTTCATGACACATAAGCATTATCTTTTTTTTACAGGTAGGGTACAGCAGAAAAGATTCACTCAGAATCCTCAATCATCTTCAACAGAAGTAAAATCCATGGTTTCTTTGACTCTAAAAATGTGCTGTGGATGAATGTACAAACACTTTTATTTAATTCAACTTTGATAATGTGTTTATGTTTAGGTTTGATTTTCAGTTGTTGGATTCTCTTGGGTTTCTTTGTTTTGTGAAGGAGCTTCGATTTGCTTTTCACATCAAATACCTACATAAAGGTATCTCTCACTGGAACAAGCGCCTGTCACTTCCATTTTGCTGTCACACTTCCTGTGAGTGCTCAGAGAATTCCAATGTAAAATTATTCCCCTCTTCTGCAAGAAGAAACTGGAAAATCTATCGTTTAGAGAATAACAAGAAAAGTTTGAATTGTCTCTGTAGAAATTGACCAAAGAAGCAAGCCCAAGTGATAAGAAAACACACACACAAATCCTTTTTTGCTAAATCTTGGAATTGATGATTGATAAAGGGTTGATTGCTCTTGATGTTGAAGGCTTTCATTTGGGTTTATCTGTGAGGCCCTGTTGATGTTAATATTGACTGGTAAGCCAGGGAGACAAGTCCTATAGATTATGATACTGCCGATTTGCTTTCTTCAACAGAAAACAGACTAGAAACAAAACTTTAAAAGTGAATAGATTCAAGGAAAAAATTTTCAACCAGATATGTTATGCAGAAAGAAAAGAGAGGTAGGATTTAACGTATTCTGCTTATTCGCCTGAGATAGAATTTTATTTTTAATATATTGAACAAGTTAGAGGGAAAGAATGATTATATAATTGACTATTAGTTTTCTAGTTTCCCTACTTTTCCAGATTACTTTTGTAATGATTAACACCTTTTAATCATAAAAATCCATAAAATGAACATTTCAAAGCAGAAACTTTCATAAGGGCTTATCATCCAATAATCATTTAAATATGCTCTTCTTAGACTCAAACTATGGAAGCAACACTGAAAAAGCTATTGTGCAAGGAAGGATTTTTTGTTTTTGATTAACAGTGAATCAAATGTAGTTGAAGCAGATTATCATATGTAATCACATCTTGGCTGAGCAGATACTTAAATAGAATGTAGCATCTGAAGTTCTTTACTTATCACCCACAACTCAAATTTAACAACATAAAAGATGTATCCAGAGAAAAATAGCTTTTTGGAATGTAATCTCTGTATCTAATATATAAATTGGAGCTTTCTTAAAAAGTGAAAAATACTTAAATGACCTGTTAAATAAAGGGGTTATATTTTAATGAAGTAGTCCATGGGCTGCATGAGGACTATGTTTCAAGTCTAGGTTGAAAGCCACTTTCAGATTTTCCCCTATTTGCATCCTTTTATTTGCTGATCACATTGCATTCACCCCAACCACCCCCCTCAAAAAAAGAGGGCATCCATCTATTTGAAATCCTTCTGTTGACTCTAATAGGGAAACGCTCGAGAGTTTTTTCTCACATCCAAATATCCTTTAATCCCTCTGGTTGGTTCTCTTTCAAAAAAGTTTTCACAAATGTTGAATGTTTGAAAATGATCAGAGTTCTGGTGTTTGATAGTAAAGAAGTGAGATATAGGTGAAAAGAACAGCATGTTTAAAATTATTTTGTCTTCCCTAAAACATTGCATGCAACTGGATTATAACCAAGATTCCTTTTGCTATGTGGAAGAAAGGACATAATAACAACAGGCATGAATGTCATGTAGACCTGCCCCTCTATTTAGCGCATGAGCCATGTAGTACATACACGATGCACAGCACACATTAACTAGACACTCATGATTTTAAGTCTATCTGTGCATTTATATATATGTGTGTCTCTACATGTGCCTCAAAGAATTAATAAACTCATGTTTTATTTGATGGCTAGTAATAATTAGTTTCTCAATGCTTCCTGACACTGAAGCAACCAAGCCTGCTCCCTTTTCATAATGCTCAGAAAACCCAAAGCCAGAGCTATGCTTTTGGAAGCCCCATGTATGAATAGATGGCTAGACAGGCAGGTAGATAGATAGACAGAGGCATACTCTTTTTATTGCACTTTGCAGATAATGCATTCTTTACAAACTGAAAGTTTGTAGCAACCTTGTATCGAGCAAGTCTATCAGCACCATTTTTCCAACAGCATGTGCTCACTTCGTGTCTCTGTGTCACATTTTGGTAATTCTCGCAAAATTTCAAGCTTTTCATTATTATTATATCTGTTATGGTGATCTGTGATCAGTGATCTTTGATGTTACTATTGTAAATATTTGGGGCTGCCACAATCCCAGCCCATATAAGACGGCGAACTTAATCGATAAATATTGTGTGTGTTCTGACTGTTCCACGGACTAGCCGTTCCTTTGACTCTCTCCCTATCCTCAGGCCTCCCTATTCCCTAACGCTCAACAGTATTGAAATTAGGCCAATTAACAACCCTACAATGGTCTCTAAGTGTTCAAGTGAGAGGAAGAGTTGCATGTCTTTCACTTCAAATCAAAAGCTAGAAATGATTAAGCTTAGTGAGGAAGACATGTTGAAAGCCAAGACAGGCTGAAAGTTAGGCGTGTTGCTCCAGTTAGCCAAGTTGTGAATGCAAAGGAAAAGTTCTTGAAGGAAATTAAAAGTACTACTCCAGCGAACACACGATAAGAAAATGCAACAGTCTTATTGCTGATAAGGAGAAAGTTTTAGTGGTCTGGACAGAAGATCAAACCAGCCACAACATTTCCTTAAGCCAGAGCCTAATCCAGAGCAAGACCTTAACTCTCTCACTTCTATGAAGGCTGAGAGAGGTGAGGAAGCTGCAGAAGAAAAGTTGGAAGCTAGCAGAGGTTGGTCCATGAGGTTTAAGAAAAGAAGCCATCTCCATAACATGGAAGTGCAAGGCGAAGCAACAAGTGCTGATATATAAGCTGCAGCAAGTTATCCAGAAGATCTACTAAGATCATTGATGAAGGTGGCTATACTGAACAATCGATTTTCAGTGTAGACGTAACAGCCTTATATTGGAAGAAGATGCCGTCTAGGACTTTCATAGATAGAGGGGAGAAGTCAATGCCTGGCTCCAAAGCTTCAAAAGACAGGCTGACTCTCTTGTTAGGGGATAACACAGCTGGAGACTTAAAGTCAATGCCCATTTATCATTCCAAAAATCCTAGAGCCGTTAAGAATTATGCTAAATCTACTCTACCAGTGCTCTAGAAATGGAACAACGAAACCTGGATGACAGCACATCTGTTTAGAACATGGTTTACTGAGTATTTTAAGCCCACTGTTGAGACCTACTGCTCAGAAAAAAAGATTCCTTTCAAAATATTACTGCTCATTGACAAGGTACCTGGTCACCCAAGAGCTCTGATGGAGATGCTCAAGGAGATTAATGTTGTTTTCATGCCTGCTAACACAATATCCATTCTGCAGCCCTCGGAACAAGGAGTAATTTCGACTTTCAAGTCTTATTATTTAAGAAATGCATTTCATAAGGCTATAGCGAACATAGTGATTCCTCTGATGGATCTGGGCAAAGTAAATTGAAAACCTTCTGGAAAGGATTCACCATTCTAGATGCCATTAAGTACATTCATGATTCATGGGAGGAGGTCAAAATATCAACATTAATAGGAGTTTGGAAGAAATTGATTCCAACCCACATGGATGACTTTGAGGGGTTCAAGACTGCAGTGGAGGAGATAACTGCAGATGTGGTGGAAATAGCAAGAAAACTAGAATTAAAAGTGGAGCCTGAAGATGACACTGGATTGTTGCAATCTCATGATAAAACTTTAATGGATGAGTTGCTTCTTATGGATGAACAAAGAAAGTGGTTTCTTGAGACAGAATCTATTCCTGGTGGAGATGCTCTGAACATTGTTGAAATGACAACAAAGGATTTAGAATATTACATAAATTTAGTTGATAAAGCAGTGGCAGGGTTTGAAAGGATTAAATCCAATTTTGAAGAAGTTCTATTGTGGGTAAAATGCTATCAAATAGCATTGAATGCGACAGAGAAATCTTTCGTGAAAGGAAGAGTTAATCAATGCAGCGAACTTCATTGTTGTTGTCTTATTTTAAGAAATTGTCAGAGCCGACCCAACTTTCAGCAACCACCAACCTAATCAGTCAGCAGCCATCAACACCAAGGCAAGACCCTCCACCAGCAAAAAGATTACAACTCACTGAAGGCTCAGATGATGGTTAGCACTTTTTAGCAATAAAGTACTTTTTAGTTAAGCTATATACATTGTTTTTTGAGACATAATGCTATTACACACTTCATAGACTACAGTATAGTGTAAACATAACTTTTACATGCACAGGGAAACCAAAAAATTCGAGAGACTCGCTTTATGGTGATATTTGCTTTATTACAGCGGTCTGGAACCAAACCTGAAATGTCTCCAAGGTATGCCGGTAGGTGGATAGATAACTGGCTGCTATGGCGTTGACTCCGATTCATGGTGAGCTTACGTACAGCAGAACAAAATGTTGCCTGGTTCTGCATCATCCTCACATTTGCTGGCCTGTTCAAGTCCACTGTTGCTGCTATTGTGCCAGTCCACCTCACCATGTGTCTCTATGCCCTTGTTGGCCCTCTACTTCACCAAACATGATGTCCTTCTCCAGCAATTCATCCCTCCTGATGATGTGTCCAAAGTCAGACAATATTCTCCTGAGACCCTTAGGGTTTTCACTGACCTATTTTCAGAAGTAGATCACTAGGCTTTTTTTCCTAGTCTGTCTTAGTCTGGAAGCTCCTCTGAAACCTGTCCACTATGGGTGATCCTGCTAGTATTTGAAATACTGGTTGCATTGCTTCCAGCATCACAGCAACACACAAGCCACCACAGTACGATAAACTAACATATAGGTGGTGGCATGTATGTAGAGGGTTAATGCTTCCAAGAAAAGAGCACTTATTCAGTTTATTTCCTAAGTGTTCACTGTGTGCCAGATGCTGATTGAGGCCTTGAACAGGCCTTGAGGAAGGGCTGCAGAGAGTACATCAACACCTCGGGTGAAATGATAATAATAATAATGAAGAATTGAGTCACTACAGGGCTCCGTAAGCCCCCTGCCAATGCTACAAGAAAACATTAAAACTAAAGGTTACAGCTGATCAAAATAGCGGGACTGAAATATTTTCCTAATCACCTTTACTTAGGGATCATTAAGCAATTTGTTCATGAAGAGAGATCGGTGGTCAAACCTAAATTTCCTCTTGTATATTTATATTTAGTTGTAATATTCTATTTAACTATTTGGTAAATTCAATTCACATACCAGTATAATGGAGATATTGTCAAACAAAGTCCTTTTTAGTCCTGAGCTTCAGGGAAGAATATCAAGAGGTATTGGTTTTACTGGAATCTGTGGGTGGTGCAAAAAGACTCCACTGTTAACAGAGAGGTTGGAGGTTCAAGTCTACCCAGAGGTGCCTGGGAAGAAAGCCCTGGCGTTCTACTTGTGAAAAATCAGCCACTGAAAACCCTATGGAGCACTGCTCTACTCTGACACACATGGGGTTGCCATGAGTTGGAATCCACTTGATGACAATTATTTGTTTTTGTTTTTTGGTTTATTGGTTTTACTAAATACGCCTAAATCCACATAGCTCTAACTTATTGTCACTAGTCTAGTGCTTAGGTGGGAGCAGACCAGCCCTGATTCAGTCTGCATTTACCCTTACTATTGATAGAGAGGAAAGTGGAGGTGAACCTACTGACTTCCTAAAACAGAATGGTCATAAACTGAGTCAGTGCCTAATAGAGGAGATCAATAAAGTGCTGGTGTGGACAGTGATAATAGCAGTTTACAGATGCTCTGAAGCCCATGAGTCATCATCATTAATTTAGCTCCACATGCGTGTCGCCAGAATAATAGGATTCATACAGGCTTTGGAGGGAAAGATCTATTATATTGATCGAGAGCAGCAGGCAAAAAGATGGGCTTTCGGGTCTCATGTCTGACAGCATTATGATGCACTGGAAGGCAATAGACAGAGCTTTCCCATCTGCCTGGACTGCCCACTGCTTGCAACACAGCCTCACATTATGACCTCCTTCATATTCGGGTCCACCTTTACCCTGAGACTCAGCAGCAGATCACCTGTAGCCTGTCCAACCTTGACCTTGTGCCCTATTCTGAGAGTGGGCGTCTGCCTGACTCATGAGATCATGTACCCACTCTGTGCCTTATGCTATCATATGGAACTTGCCATGTTCTTTGAGCTTGGGTGTCCATCTTGTGGAAGTTGAATGTCTGTTCCCGCTAGAAATGAAGCTGTACCCTTGGTGTCTGTCCTTCTGATTTCCTGTCTGTCCTCTGAACCCTAGTCAGGTGGCCAGGGCCCCTGCTCAAAGGTTGTCATTCATGCCTGCCTGCATGTACTTCCCAATGTCCCCTGGTGTTAATTCTCCATTAATAAGTTCTTTCCACCTGTTTGAAGACTACTGTTACTTCAAGTTGAAATGGAAATGCTGATTGTTTACCTATTCTTATTTATAATTTAGGGTTACTCCCAGGAGATGCTAAATTCTGTGTAGTGATATAGATGGCTGCTCAGCTTCTGCAAATAGGTTGCTTTTACCTTTTGTACCTTTCAGTCTGCCCAAAACTGGTGTATTTAACTGAGCCAAACCCAATCCTGTCCTGGAATATGATAAGAGGTGTAGGAGATGCAAAATGACCCTTGACCTTAAGAAGGACCATTAAGAACAGCAGCTATCATTGAACACAATCATTAATTCAAAGAATATCTTTTAGTGGCCACTACACACTAAAAATCAGAGCAACAACAAAAAAAAGACAAGATTGCCACTCTCATGGAGCTCACTTTTTCAGGTGTGTGTGTGTTATGGTTGTGGGATGGAGGGGCCAGACAATATAAAACCAATTACCAGCTCAGTGTAGATCATTTTAACGGGGTGAAGTGGGTGGCTAAGCCTCTCTGTGGAGGTGACATTTAAAGTGAAAACTGACCATATAAAGGAGCCAGTCACTGGGTGATCTAGAACATCTTTCTAGGCAAGAGGAAACTGGGCAAAGCTCTAAGACAGGAAAGAACTTGAGGATCTGAGACACAGGCAGGTGCTAGAGTGGCTTGAGAAATGATGGGGGAGAAGTGGTTGGGATGAGGGTGGTGACATTCGCAGGGACCAGACTCTGTGCGGCTTTGTGAAGCCAGGTAAAGAGTTTGAGTTTAATTTAAATGCAATGGGAAGACATTTGAGGGTTTTAAGGAGGGAAGCAACCTGATCTGAGTTATATTTTAAATGAACGCACTACTTCTATGTGGACAGTGGATTCATATGGAAAGCCAGAGAGATAGGAGACTTCTTAGGAGGCTATTGGAGTAGTTTATCAAGAGTAAAAGTGGTTTGGATTAGGGTACGTGCACATGGAGAAAAAAGAGGTAGGATCTACAGAACTCTCAGAAAGATTTGATGTTGGAGGGTAAATTCTAGATTTTTAACTTAAGGAAAAGAGCTGATGGTGGTGTCATCTTCTGAGGTTGGGGAAGACTGAAGGGAAAGCAGGTCTGAACGAGAAAAATCAAGTGTGCTGATTTGACTGTGTAAGTTTGAGGTGCCTGTGAGACATGATGTAAATATGACGAGTAGGCAGTGAGGTATGTGAAACTGAAGTATTGAGAGATGTCAAGGTTGGGGATGGAAAATTGGGAGGCATCAGCACTGAGATGGTATTTATAGGCTTGGGAGGGGAAGAGGACGCCCAGGGAAAGTGTGCACAGAGAACAGAAGGAACCAGGAGAGACCCCTGAGGGCTTCCATTATCCATTATCTTGAGACCTAGGAGAGGAATTGGGAGCCAGAAAAGGAGCCTGAGAAATGGTCAGAAAAGTTGAAGAAATCCATTTAATAAGCTTTCACCGCACGCGAGGTCACATAGTGATCTTTTATATATATCAACCACCTTAATCTTCACCTCGACCTCCAGAAACAGTTAGAAAGTGAAGTCTGTCATCAGATCCTGTTAGAACTCAAATTCCACCACTTGCCAGCTGTGTGACCCTGGGCAAGTCAATTAACCTCTCCGTGACTCAGTTTCCTCTTGTTTAAAATAAAGTTATAAAAATGTCTCTCTTGTAGGCATGATGGTTGGATTAAATGAATTAATATATATAAAGCCCCTAGAACAGTGCCTGGCACATACTAAGCACCCAATAAATGTAATATAGCAATTGCTAAATAACTGTTATTACCTACGTCTTACACCCAAGTAAATGAGGCTCAGAGAAATTTGTATACTCAAGGGTCACAGAGCTAGTGCATGATGGAGCCAGGATTCAAAGAGCCCTGATTCCAAAGGCCATAGTCTCTCAACTTGGCCTTTATTTGAGCACTTCAGAATCATAATAAATTACTCATGACCTAGTCATCTTCTATTAGCCATGGTGCCACAGAGAAAACAGAAGTATTTCATTTTAGATATGCATTTCAGCCTTCATTCTCTCTAACCAAATCATTCTGTAATAGATACTGTTAGCCAAATCCACCAAATTCATTTTCTGTCTTGTCTGTAGAGTGGCTAAGGATATTTTTTCACTCAAAAGGCAGCCAGAGTTAAAATGAGGCAAAAATGCCCACTTAACTCACAAAGCAAATAATCAGTCCTCCATATAAATATATAATGTATTAACCATTATTGTAAATTTCAAGGAAAAGCATAACTGTTTTTAAAAGCAGATTTTATCAATTATCACTAATTTAGGCCAAGCATAGGAGTCAATCTCCATAAAATAAAAAAGGTTTTAAATAAATATAGTTCTATTAATTTCAATTAAATAAGGCAATTCAAGTAGGTTAATTAAGTGTTGTCAAGTAAAGGAGTTGAGAAGTTATTTCAATAAATAAGAAAAATGATTTGTATTTAACATACCAGTTGTTTATCCCTAAATTGGTGTTTTTAATTGTTTAAAAGCAATTTGTTCTCTTTAGCAAATTAAATGTTCCTCTATCCAAGTGTTAGACTATTTTATTGGCAACTTTTCATAAAACAAAGGTAGTGCCAGCCTCATTCCTATCCAAATTAATGAAAGTTTCATTTATGAGATTCTAAATCTTTTCTACTAGTTTTAAAATTAGGTTCTATTACTGAATTTGAGACAGAAGAATTCTTTTTCTCCCTAATTCCAATATTCAATTACAATAAATTCTTTGAAACGACTGTTGTTACTTTGTAAGAAACTGTGAGGAACGTCTGTCAACCCTAAGAGGTGAGGGATCTGAAGAGGATATAAAGTCTTAGAGTTCAAATTCATTCCAGAGTCTTAATTGTCTGAGTATAGCACTGTACATTACATATGGCAGATAGTCTTTAAATGCTGGAAGGGAAGAAGGAAGAGAAGAATGGAAGGAGGAATTGGGGGAAGGAGAAAAAGTAGAAGGAAGAGAAAGACAGGCAGACAACAGAAAGGAAGGAAGAAAGGGAGGGAGGGAAGGATGGAGGGAGGGAGGAAGGAATATCCCTGATTAGGGTTTGATTTGGAAGCACTAGTTTCTTTCTAAACAAGGTCAAACACGAAGGACTGGCTCAACCCTGAAAAGTTTCCAAAGTTAAGCTGATGTGCTCTGTTGAAATTCACCCAAAAATTGCTTTATTGCCAAGGACTCACACCAGATGTCCCGTCCATGGACTAATAACATTTATTCCTGTAGGCTACATCCATATGTGAGGAAGCAGAAGAGAGCATTTGAGAGCTGGTTAGTCAACTTTAAGCTATGCTCAGTGCATTGTATAGAAATACAAAAGCGTTTTCCAGATGGCATCATAAAGTCAGTTCATTTTTGCAAAGCACCATCTTATTTTTGAGAAATGGCCCCTTGCTTTCCATTCCCCTTGGTTGGTTTAGAATTGCTTTTTCTTGCAGTAAATGTGACATTTAAACTAGAGGGTCCAGTAGGATATCTGCTGTATAGTATGAAAACTGTTTAATAGGATGTCAGTGTTCAGATATGAATTGACAATGAGGATGATAAGATATTGTCTTAACCACTAGCTGTGCCATCAAGGAAACAGAGCACCAGATGGATATATGGATTCTACTTTCACTGTTGGGTAATTCACATAATTACTCTGTGTTTCAGTTTCTACATATGTATGAGAGATATTCTAACTCTCAGAAATTCCTTTGTGAGTAATCCAAGGCCCACCTTTTCTTTTGAGTTGTTTCTCTACCTGCGTAAGCTTTCTGTTCTAGCCAAATGATTCTCCTCACATTCCCCCAAATACTCCTTGTACTTTTCCAAATTTATGTTTTTCATTAAGCCCTTTTCTTGGCTGAGAATGCACTTTCTCTTCTACTCTGTTGAGCTGAATCCTACTCGCCCTTCAAAACACAGGTCAAACTGTCCTTCTCAGTGAAGGCCTTCATGTATCCTTTACACTCTACAAAGCAGTTCACATAAGTAATATTATCTAGTCATCAGAACAAAGTAGATTATAATATGAGAATGTAACAAAATGCCTTATTGTCCCAAAGTCAAAAGGTAGCTTGAGAACCTGGATTTGAATTCAGGTCTCTTGGACACCATGAGTCCCTTCCACTGCTCCACCAGACTCCTCTAGGGACATTTCTTATATCCTTTGTTGCAATTGTGAAGTTATTGCTCTATTACACTTTTTTATGTAAAGATTCATATCTCCTTAAATAAATGGTAAGTATCTTGAGGAAAGGAACAGTATCTTTATATCTCTTACACTAAAATATAAGCCCCATGAGGGCAGGGAATTTGACTCTGTTACTCCTGCTCTTATTCTGATATACAGAACAGTGTGTGGTACACAGTAGACTCACAGTAACTATTTACTGAATAAATTTTGTCTCTTACAGTGTTTGACTTGCACATAGAGGTTCTCAATACATATTTGTTCACTGGGTGCAAAGAGATTGTCTCCTCATAAAAATTTTTGGATTAATATCTCCTTAGATATTTAGAAGGCATCGTCCATTCATAACTTTCCATGTCTGTCATACTTCTCCTGACATTGACCTTGTCAACTCAACCATGGCTGTTCTCAAATCGTTAATTGAACCATTTATTCCACTCTTTGTTTCTCATAGTGATCCATACGCTTCATGGTTGGCTCTAGAGAAGGACAGAGTCACATGCTGAAAATTTGTCCTCCATAAAAAGTGTTTGCTAAGTATGATTTATTTAGCACTAATTGTTCCCATGTTAAGCATTTCATTTATATTATTTTATTTAATTCTCACAGCAGAACAGAGATTCTTAACCCCATTTTATGTGTTAGGAAACTAGGGCTCAGAGAAATTAAGCAACCTTGCTCAGGACTACATAGCTAATAAAGTGATCAGCTAGGATTAAAGCCCAAGTCCTAACCCACTGTGTTCTACAGTATCCATATGCCTTGTGAAGTTCTAAGAGGAGAGGCTGAATATCCTTGTCAGTGACACGGTCAAATTAGCCAATTCCTAACAGTCAAGTCAGATATTGTGAATAATGGAGCTGCATTTTTGGGAGATTGACTATTGGGAAAGCTTCAAAATCGTTAATAGCCACACAAAGATCAATATTTTTTCTATTTTGTTTGGTTGACATAGTCTCAGAAATAATTAAACATTCCAACTGAAGTTCCAACACTGAGTAATGTTAATTTAGCTGGTGAAAACTGGCTTCTATTCATGAGTGGAAGAAAATCATTAATTTGTAACATTATTATCTCTACCTGCACCCTAGTAAAGGCCAGTTGGTATTTATTAACATCAAATATGGATAATATTTTGCTAAGCTTATTTAACAAGACTTCATCAGCTAATGTTGACATTAGTTTTGGTTTGGCATTGAACCATAGCTTTTTTGTTATTTCAGGGAGTCAGATGAGTGAATCAGTAGTGTTCAGTGAATATTTAAATGTGAAAATAAAAATACAATGAAAAGCATGACTTGTAAGTATTTGCAATAACTCTCACAGTTTTTAGTTTCAGAGCTAGTGAGAGTCTAGTTGCTCTTCTGTCTTCAAAGTGAACTGTATTTGAAACTTGGCTTAACTCTATTTTTAATTCATTCTGGTAAGTGCTACTTTGGGCTTCATCATCAGTGAAAGTATCTTTCAAGAGACAGCATAATCAGACAAAGAGAGAGCGTCCTAGATTGCAAATAAAATAATTCAGATGCTGTTTCTTTCTCTACTCCCTACCATGTGTAAGCTCGGCCAAATTCCTCCCCAAACCAAAACACATTGCTATGGACTCAACTCCGACTCCTAGTGACCCTATAAGACACAGCAGAACTCCCCTGTAGATTCCAAGGAGCACCTGGTAGATTCAAACTGCTGACTTTCTGGTTGGCAGCCATAGCTCTTAACCACTACGCCACCAGGGTTTCTGGTTTATTCATCTTTAAGTTGAGGCTTATACATAACTCAGTGAAGAATTTGAAAGCAACTTATATACACACAAAGTACTTGGAATTCTTTTAAGAAAGTCATAATGCAAATATTGGGTAGAGAACTGGGCACTTTAGACACGCTGCTTTTTTCTCCATTTTGATTTCTGTGACATATGATAATAGACACCACAGCACGCAGTACATTTAGTTTGTTACCTGTTATGTAGTTCAATTCCAGATAATATAGGGGGAAAAAAATAAATCAGTAGCTTTTGACAGACTCAAGTAGGAAGCTGATTCTTACCTTACTGAAAGAATCTAAAGTCTCCTGTTCTGCAGGCTTTGAATCATTGCTTGGAAGAAGATCAAACAATATCTTCTTTTACTACAAATCAGTAATTAATGATAAATTATTTAGATGACTGCAGATTGCCTTTAGTTTTCTCCTTGGGTAGACACTGTAAGCAGATGAGTTCTTAAAAGGATGTCTGATATTCTTTGTTAGCAAAATGGATGCAGTCATTACTTATTTGCTGAATATGCACTGAGCACCTACTATGTGTTTGGCTCTGTGCAGCGTGCTGAATTTCAGAAATGAATCAGATGTGGGTCTCTAGCTTTAAGGAGCTCACTATCTAGTCGAAGAGAAATATACATCCATCAGCAACTAATTGTATCTCAATATCATATTCTTTGTCAGAAATGTCATAACCTGAAGAAATAATGTGGGGAACATGGCAGAATACATCAGAAAGTCAGATAAGGAGGATTATAGAATGAAAAACTATCAAATAATGTTGTTGTTGTTGTTGTTAGGTGTCATCGAATCAATTTTTGACACACAGCAAACCCATATGACAGAGTAGAACTGCCCCATAGGGTTTTCTAGGCTGTAGTTTTTACAGGAGCAAATCTCCAGGTCTTTCTCTCTTGGAGCCTCTGGGTGGTTTCGAACCACAAACCTTTCAGTTTACAGTGGAGTGCTTAACCATTGTGTCACCAGCATTCCTTATTAAATAACAGTAGTAGCATTTAGAAGTACAGAATTATATGTGGGAATCTTGATATAGAAGGAGAAAGAAGAGTTGGACTGAGGTCAGACACAATGGGGGAACGGAACTTGTTGAACAAGAACACTGGCGGGGGGACTAGTGGAGGAGGAGGTCCGAGAGAGGACTTGCCTCCTGGCCTGTGCTAGAGAAAGCAACTGCAGATCCTGGAGGAAGCCAGCAACAATGGACCACAGACTGTCCCATCCCTAATTACCTCTGAGAGAGCTGGCAGAAGCCCCAGTCTCCTCCCCAAGGGATCAGAAGAGGGATGGGGACCTGGGGAGGCTGCAGCAAAGGCTGTGCCCACTTCTTACAGCCCTGCTTACTCATTCTGAAGATGCCTTTATAAGTCTTGATCAAGTTTATATAGTGAGATGATACACAACATAAACACCAGAAAAATGTGAAATTTACTTTGCGTTTGTCTTAATCCTACAACAGTCTCTGCATATCGCTAGGAGACATGAAGCTAACATTGTCCAATGGTGGAGATTAATTTGTAAAGGGAGATGAAGATATCAGTCCTTGGAGGTCTAGGGATCAACAACGGTGAAAGAGTTGTAGGGTGAAGAGGCAGATGACAAAGAAGAGGTAACTGACTTATCAAAACGGCATTATTCCGTGAGGTGTTGGTGAAGGTTGCTCTTTCTTCTATGACTTACGAAGGTCTTTCCCTTTCACAGACTGATTTTTGGGAATTCATGTTAGAAAAATCACTCTATCTGCATCATGTTAGTGTTTTCATTAGCTGTCATCAAGTCCACCCTGACTCACGGCAACCCCATGCACAGCAGAACACTGACTGTTGGAATCCATCGGATTTCCATTGTAGAGCCGTGATTCTCAAAATTTATTATACATAAGAATAACCTGGGTGTCTTATTAAACTGTAGATTCTGATTCAGTATATCTGGGGTTGAAAGGCAAATTCTTAGCAGGAGTTTGAATCTGAAGAACTGGTTGGAAGCCTTGGTACATACTATATGATTCCATTTACGTAAAACTCTAGAAACTACAAATCTAATCTACAGTGACATAAAGCAGATTAGTGGTTGCCTCAAAAAGGGAGCGGAAGGAGATGGAAGTTGACTGAGAAGGGACACAAGTGAACTTTTTGAGGTGATGGAAATGTTCTTTTATCTCTGCTGTGATGATGATTACTGAAGTGTATACACAGGTATATAAGGTAAACCACAGGTGGAGGTTACACAGGTGTACACTTGAAGTGGGTACATTTTATTGTATGCAAATTATACTTCAATTAAAAATGTACTTTATTTCAATTATGTACAATGAATATATATAAAGTGATTTTTTTTTAAACCTCTAAAATGTTACATGTTAAAAAAGCAAACTTCTGAAATGAATCCACGGGGACATAATTCTACTTTTTACAATCATATATGCTTATGCTTTAAAAAAAATGGAAGTATGTAAATATAAATGTAAGTGATGATTATTGTGTCTGAGTAGTGAGATTAGAGGTGCTTTTTTCCTTTATACTTCAGGGTTATGATTTATACCTCAAGTTATTCTTATCTTAATAAAATGTGACCTTTATTAAAAAAACAAAAAACACAACAGCAACAACAATGTGAGTGAGAAGTGGCGGGGTGGGAACGTGCCCTGAGTTGGGGAGGATACCAAAGACACAACAAAGCATGTGGGAATGTGTGAATGTCTGTTTCCTCCCATTGAGATGGGCGGAACCTTGGCCAGTGGTAGCAGAAACTCAGGCCTATTTTTGTTCAGGAACTGAGCGTCTGCCGCCTTCCCGAGCTGGCGCCCCCTCTACCCCATTGTCAGCCTGCTCTCCTCCCCAGTGTCCCTGGTTCTCTGATCACAGGGCTGCACATCCCCGCATCACAGCCTTTAACAGTGTTTCACGCCATGAAAGAGCCAAGGGACATGCCAGAGATGAAGGAAATGACACAAGCGATTGCTCTCGAACAAATAAGCAGAGGGAAAAACTATGGCTGGGAACCCAAACAAGGAAGCAGGAGTGGAAATAAACAAGCAAACAAAGCTCAAGGCCAGGAGCTCCTAGAACAAAAGCCCAGCACCAAAGGCATTTCTAGGGAAGGATAAAAATCTCCTCACCAAGATGAGAGGAAATAAACTTCCTGAGGAGCCCTGGCTGCGCAGTAGTTAAGAGCTCTTAATGACCCATGGACTGTGAAGTCCTAGTTGGCACTCTGGCTCCAATAGCGCCAGAAGAATGAGATGGCTTAAATCCGGGCAGACCTTCGCTGCTTAACAGTATAAACTTAAAGTCAGCCAGACCTAGCCTCCGAGTTGTCCTCTAGGGGGCGCCATTCTCATAGAATACAATCAATGGTATCTCCTAGAGTAATGCAAAATGTACCAAACTTCATCTTTAAAATGGGACTAACTATACCTGCCTCAGATGTCGTGCTCCAGATCAATGACATAATGCATGCAATTTATCCAGGGCTCACCAACTTCTGGTCCCAATGAGATTACAATACGTTTCATTACATCATTCCTCACCTACTCACATAGGATTCTGGTTCCTTGAAAAGTGCCTTTCCCATCCCAAGTGTTTTTGGGAACACTCAGAAAACGTCTTTTTCACCTGTTTGTAAACAAATGTGGTCAGCGGTCATGTGTCCCCTTGATATTACCAACAGTTTTGCCAGAAATGTTGCCGTTAGCTGCCGGCAAGTCGCCCTGACACACGGTGACCCCATGCACAACCAAAGAAAATGCCACCATCCCCGTGATCAGTTTGCTGATTGGACTGTTGTGATCCATAGAGTTTTCATTGGTTAATTTTTGAAAATAGATCCCCAAGCCTTTCTTCCTAGTGCGTGTTAATCTGGAAGCTCCACTGAAACTTGTTCAGCATCATAGCAACACACAAGCCTCCACTGACAGACCAGTTTGCTGTACATGAGGTGCATTGGCTGGAATCAAACCTGGATATCCCAGACGAGAAGCAAGAATCCTCAAACCACCGCCTTTTCTCGGCAGTAGCTGACTGGTGTCACGACCATTCTTTCCCAGTTACAAGGGCTTCTGCTAGACTCCTTCCAGGGACAGAGTCACCTCCTAAATATCACAGCCTCCTGAGGCTTTGGCAATCTAACGGTGACAAAGCTGTGTGCTGGGTTTTGGCCATCTGGGAAGAGCATTCTTCCCCACCTTTGTCATATGCTTTGTTAGGAGAGTATTCATACAGGGCTGCTTACACTTAAATTCTTACAGACTTCTCTACCGATCAAACTCCAGTTTTATTTATTCTCCTCTCTTTTCCTAGAATCCAGACATGGCTCCATCAGCTAAGACTAGAAACAGCTCCAGATTAAAGACAACTCCTCTGCATTTTAACTCCTCTGTGTTTTAAATCATTGTTCCTCTCCAACCTTTAGACTTGGCTCTCAGATCCAAATTCTGGTGCCTGACTCCATCTTCCCTTAGAATGCGTTCTCACCTAAGAAACTCCTCACTCTCTCATGTAAATGGACTTCTGTTGGGCATGAATCTTGGCTATAAATCAAAGTCTATAGCGTAGTGCCTGCCTATTTTGGAGTAAAGAGTCGCTGGAGGGCACAAATGGTTAAACACTTGGCTAGTAACTGAAAGGTTGGTGGTATAAACCTACCCAGAGGGGCCTAGGAAGAAAGGCCTGGTGATCTGCTTCCAAAAGTTCACAGCCATGACAACCCTACAGAGTGCAGTTCTACTCTGAAACACTTGAGGTCGTCACGAGTTGGAATTGACAGCAACTTGTTTGGTTTTGGTTTTATTTCATAGCATCATAGTAAAATATCAGGAAAAGGAAGCTGTGGCTCTCACTGTCCATTTGGATATGATGGTCATATGACTGAAAAACCAGGGAAAATGCTCTTTCCAACAGGCTGATTGCTTTCTCAGAAGTTTGAGCCTACAGAATCCTGAGAGATTATGAGGATTGAGGGGATAGAAGGAAAGCGGGTGGTAGGGTTGTTGTTTTGTTTTTCTTAACACCTAATAGTCAAATATGTGCTCTAGCATTTTTCCTAACATCTTTCAACTATTCCTCCAGCTGTCCTCCCATTAAAACATTATTAAATACTGATTATGGTTGTTAACAGACCTAGTAAGGGGGGCTGGTGGCACAAACAGTTAAGCGCTCGGCTGCTAACCAAAAGGTTATCGATTCAAACCCACGCAGCCACTCATTGGGAGATAGACCTGGCAATCTATTCCCGTATAGATTATAGCCAAAAAAAACCCCTGTGGGCCAGTTCTTGTCTGTCACATGGGGTCACTATAAGTTAGAATCCAGTCAATGGCACCCAAGAACAAGTAAGGAGACATGCATGTAAACCTTTCAGGGAATAATACAGGTGGAAATCTAACTTCCTTTTGCTCCCCAATTAACTTCAAAACTAATGTTATCTTAGGTAATCATCTAGACTTTAAGCTTCCAAAATATCCTGTAACATCTAGTCCGTGTGAAGAATGGACTAGATGAGCCACTCTCGCCCAGGGCCTGAGCTCCTGGAGGGCAGGAGTCAGATTATTCACAGCTATCCCTCTGCCCACCCCAGTGTTTGTCTAATAGTGAGTGCTCAATAGATGTCTTTACTTGGACCTCATTGTTTCTTGTAGGGAGCTTGGAAGTGAGAGTGTGGGGTGGAGCAGGGGAATAGCACTCACTACATACCTCTGTCAGGCCAGGGGAAGTCTAATGCAAAGTGAAGTCAATGACACTTTCAAAAAGGCAAGGAGTAGTAAGATCTTTAGAAATGCAGACATGCAGAAATTCTGAACGATTTCTCACTGTAGCTCAAGGTAAAGACAATAATAATTGTCAAGCAATGCCAAAGAAAGAGAAAAAATGACCCAAAAAAAAAAAAAATACTAAGTTCAGTGATGAGGGTATAGGAGAGTTCAAAGAAGTAAAGCAAAATACAGTAATTTTAAAAAATCAGAGTTTAGAAATATAAGATGGGAAGAATGGTTCAATACAAAAAGTCGACGAAAATTAGGTGGAATTCTAGTGGTTGAAGATGGCAGTCAGTGATTTTTTTTTTTTTTAATATGACATGACACTTGACTATATTTACAAAATCAAAATCCCAAAAGAAATGGCTCCAATGCACTTGGAAATAATTTTATATTTGTTGAAAACTCTTGTCCTGTTCGTGGATGAACATCTAAGCAAGATGAAAAAGACCTAGCCAGTCACTGTAAGAAAACAAAGATCTAGATTTAGAACAGCAAATCTAAGAATAAAACTGATAAGAAGTTTCTGTTGTTCAGTTCAGGAAAGTGACAGCTGAGAGGTGATTTAATATGTTTCTCCAGTCTATAAAGGATCATTATCTGGTGCTTTATGACCATCTGTTCTTTACCTTCCCCAAGAATGGAAAGGACGAAATGAGCTTAAACTACAAGAAAATAAATTTAGGTTAGACCAAAGGGACTTCCAGATTGAGGACTGTGTAACATTGCAAACCTCTGACCTCGCCTGGGACACAAAACAGGCATGTACCCATCTGAGATAAATTCTACGTAGCCCAGCTGGGATAAGCCCTTGAATTGTTTCAGACTCAAAAAAAAAAAAAAAAAAAAAGATTGAATGTCACTTTGGTATAACTTACTCACTTCTACCCTAAAGCTTTGGACTGGCCAGAAGTCATTCCTATATTCTGAGTAATGGGTTAGCTGTTGATGCTGCTGACCCACCATTTTTAATTGATTCACCACTAAGTTGGGGCCAGTTCATTCACACCCTCTTGCCCCGTTACTCAAATATCATAGAGTGCTGTTTCTACAGTAAAGTCTGAGAATGGCAGCCTATTGCTTGAGATATTCCCATAACATTGAAGCCTACTGGATACAATCTAAAGATCTTAACAGGGACCTGAGCTGGTCCCATCAGCCAGCTGACACTCATCTTCTGTGTATCTTTCAGGTGAGCCTCAGGCCCCAACTACGCAGAGCTAGCTACAGTCTCTAAGTGTGGCATGGCCACCTCATGCTCTATGCATTTTCATACGCACCTCTCTCTCTCTAGAATGCTTTTATCTCCCTTGTCTGTGTGGAAAACCAGAAATTTCTTAATTCTCCATTCAGTGATTCAGCATTTCCGAAAGTATTTATAATTTTTCTAGGGAAAGCCACGTTCTCCTTCCCCTATAAACTACAGTCCCTTGAGTACCTATGTGTCCATAGAGAACATACACTATAATGGTCTTCAAATCTCTCTTTCCACCAAACTATGATAAATTTGAGAGTAAAAATGGAGATAATGTTTGATCCCCTATGCCCGATTTCCCCATAAATATTTGTTAAATAAGAAAAATGAAAAATGAATAAATGAATCATAAACAATTGGGAAACTGATCTCTAGCATTAAGAGTACAAACTGGAAAAACTAAAATGTCAGCAAGTATCACAGTAACAGAAAAAAAAAATTAGAATTGCTTAATTTTTTTTTTTTTTTTTTTAGTTCTAGCGCCTAACCTATTATTAGTTTACATTAAATAGTCTTTTTGGATTAATGCTTTAACAAATGAGTATTTGTTGATGATAAGAAAAATTTGCATGCATTTATAATGTTTTTCTGCCCTTTATTGACATAATTGCTGTCCCTGCTTTAATCAACTTTATAAGACAGTCCCCGAGTTACAAACTTCCGATTTACATACAACTCGTAGTTATGAACCAACTCCCGTAAAGCCTATTCATATTAAAAATTCAAGGTACATACAATGGTTTGTAATAACACTACTTGGTGACTCTCATTGAAACATTTTTATTGTTATTACTGTATTATTAGGTTAAAGATGTTTTAGTGTATCTGGAAGTGTTTCTTTAACTTTTTTACACATAGAAAGGTATACTGTATACCAAGACAAATATTTGACTAATTAACATTAGATGAACCATACCTAATTGTTCTGACATAACATACAAATCAGACTTAAAGACAGACTTAGGAACAGAATTTTTTTGTAATCCAGGGACTGCCTGTATACATATAAAACAAAAAAACCAAACCCGTTGCCGTCAAGTTGATTCCAACTCATAGTGACCTATAGGACAGAGTAGAACTGTCCCATAGCGTTTCTAAAGAGTGGCTGGGTGGATCCTAACTGCCGACCTTTTGGTTAGCAGCCGAGCTCTTAACCGCTGTGCCACCAGGGCTCCTGTATACATGTACTCAGATATAATAATCTTTCGTGGAAATTAAAGATGTGTTTTTGTAGCAGTTGGGAAGAAAATTTTGAAAGTTGAATAACAGAAAGGTGACTCCATTGGGTAAAATCAAAATCAAAATCTTCAATTCTACCTCTATTTTAATTTAGTGTATCTCAATTAAATAAATATGTACTTGTAACTTTATCGGATTCTCAGTCCTGATGTTTAAGAAAATACAGTGATAAATAAAAGTTCCTGTTCTCAAGAAGCCTACAATAGAGATGGAGGAGAAAGACATCCACACAAATGACTGTAATATTAGGGAAGACCCTGGTGGCTCAATGGTTAAGTGCTCAGCTGCTAACAGAAAGGTTGGTGGTTCAAACCTACTTAGTGACTCTGCAGGAAGAAGAACCAGCAATTGACTCCCAGAAAGATTACAGCCTAGAAAACCCTACAGGGCAGCTCTACTCAGTCTCATGGGATTGCTATGTGTCAAAATTGACTCGATGGCACCTAACAACAACAGAATAAAAGAACAACTGACAGAGTATGTCAGGGGTCCAAAGGAGGGCAGGAAGACATTTCACCCAAGAGGTAGCATTTGAAACTCGTCTCCAAGGTTGGAATGGATTTCAACAGATGGAGTTAGTGGGGTTTGGCATTGTGAATTTATAATCAGAGCAAGAGCACAGAAAGGCAAGCAACCCACTTGAGACAGTGTGTTTTCAGAAAAGTCAAGATTGCAGTCTGGCAGAAGGCTAGGGTACATGTAGTTCAGGCTGAAGGAAAGATAAGCCAGGGTATTGAACATGAGGATGAGGAATTGGTACTTAACTCAGTAGTTAATGGAGAGATACTGAAGGTTATTGATTAGGAGAATGATCAACAGCGTGTGGATGTTCTGAAATAGGAGAAAAGAAGTAGAAGAGACTGATTACAGCAATCTATATGAGAAGCAACAAAGTCCTGGATGATAGCAGGTAGCAGTAGAAATGACAATGAGGAAAGCCAGTCAAGATATTTTGTAGAGAAAGAATGCAATCTTCAGGATTAGGCAACTGACTGGATAAAATGTGACAAAGAACAGAAAGAGGGAGTACAGGAAAGGTCTGAAATTCCCAACGGAGTTCTAGGGAAAAAGGTACCGCAAATTAATACAATATGGAAACCAGAGGGAAAGAGATAATAATTGAGGTTTTGGTGCATGTCTAGGGCCAGTGAAACATGCAGATGGAGCTATCTGGCACATTTCTAAAGATGGATCTTTGCTGGAGCACAGGGGGAGGTTTGAGTAGAGACTGGGAGTCATCTCCATAGAGAGGATGTCCTGAAGTATGTTCTTCCAGTCACTAATATCATCCTTTGATGGACACTACACTTTGTGAAAGGCACAATTCACTTCACTTCTCTTTTGTTGACATCTGTGAACTAGATCAGCCCTTTATAAGACATGTACTGTAAACAATACCACTACCTGTCTGCCAGTTTGCCATACTGTGGTGGCTTGTGTGTTGCTGTGATGCTGGAAACTATGCCACTGGTATTTCAAATACCAGCAGCGTAAATATAAAAACAGCATGGGGGCAGTATCTGACCTCCTCTAACTTCACAAAGGGGAAGGAAAATCAAGATCAACAGCCTAAAGCTGATTCCTATGAGGCGGAAATCAGACATGTTTCCTCTCTCCCAACCTCTTTACCAATTCTGACACCAACTGTCCCTCCCACTACACTATTTCTCTGCTGGGTTCAATAATTCATTGCAAGGACACAGAACTCATAGACAATACTCACAATCTGGGGGTTTATTAGGGGAAATAACAGATTACAATTCAGGTTCAGGAATGCTCACGGTACAGTTATTCCATCAGAAAAAAAACAAAATCCAATGTCAATTCTGATTCATAGTAACCCTATAGGACAGAGTAGAACTGTCCCACAGGGCTTCCAAGGAGCAGCTGGTGGATTTGAACTGCTGACCTTTTGGTTAGCAGCTGAGCTCTTAACCACTACACCACCAGGGCTCTTCTTCCATTAGAGCAACCTCTTTTCAACTGTTTTTGCAGGTGCATCTCTCTCTGGCCCTAGGCCTCTGCCCTGCTCAAGCAAGTGTTACAAAGTTCTTTTAGCCCCTGCCAATAAGTCACCAGAGGCACCGCAGGAACTCGTCTTTCTTGCTCCGTGGGCTGGGAAGCCCACTGTGGGGTCTCCTGCCGGTCTCTCCTGCCACCACTTCTCACAGTCTTCAGGGTTACAGCTTGCTCTCTCTTGCAGTCTCCTGATTCCAGGAGGTTCTCAGCGCCAGGATCCCAAGTCCAAAGGACCTGCTCTCTGCTCCTGCCTGTTCTTCTTTGGTGGTGGTGGGATCCTCTCTTTCCTGCCTCTGGGGTGGCTTATTTCAAGCCCAGAGGAATGGCAAAACGGACCAATGCCCTTGATGGGTCACAATTACCCTATTTGCACATTCCCTCCCAATCACTTGGGTGGAAGGAGTTACAAGACCTTGGAGAGAAAGGCCACACAAAAGTGATCCATTGCACTGCAGTGACCCATGGAGGACAGGTTTCAGAGAGGCTTCCAGATTAAGAGAGACTAGGAAGAAAGGCCTGGCAATCTACTTCCAAAAAGTAACCAATGAAAATCTTATGGATCACATTGTCCAGTTCACTTGCTGTGGACATGTAATGAGCAGGGATCAATCACTAAGGAGGACATCATGTTTGGTGAAGTAGAGGGCCAATGAGGGACAGGGAGACCCCTAGTGAGGTGGATTGGTACAATAGCTACAACTATGGGCTAGAACATGTTAGCAATAATGAGGATGATGTAGAACCAGGCAATGTTTCATTCTGTTGTATACAAGGTCGCCATGAGTCAGAATCAACTCAACAGCAGCTAGCTAGCTAGATTTCTTTCTTTCTATCTATCCATCTCTCTTTCTATTCATCTACCTACCTACCTATCAGCAATAAGTAAAAATAGAGTTATGAAGTATTTAAGAAATATTAAATGCTCTATAGATGTAAAATAATAACTATAGCCTTTTTCTGGATTATGAGCAAGTAGGAAAGAGTAGCCTGTAGGGTGCAATGGTGACTAAAACAATTGAATGAGACAAAGAAAGAGAGAGAGAAGAAGAGGGAGAGAGAGAATGAGAAGTATTTTTTTTCAGTACTCTTTGTGTGAAAACACATCAATTTCTCCTTGGTCCTGAGGGTTGGGAAAAGTTCATGTTTTGTGAAGGTTTACTTTTATACGCTGTAGATGTTGTAATTTGGCACCTACAAGATGGTGTTCAGATGTACGCACAAAACTTGCTCTTTTTGAGAAGCTGTTTCTTTGCTTTCTTCTCTCTAATAGCTCTTCAGCTTGACATAAGACTTAATACCCAGGTGAGAAAAGATAAAGTATGTTTTACAAACTAAAGAAACTCTATAAACAGAATTATATTCTTATTACTAGTTCTCTGTTCTTTACATTTTCTTTTTTTCCTTTCCTAATTCTAAAAGTCTCAAAGTAAATTTTTTTTCATAAACCAGAGAGGACTTATGGCTACATTCCAGTGTTATTAGGAACTCTGGCCGTGTTGTTTGCCCTACGCTTATATAAAATATATGTGCAACATACAGTTTCCGTAACTACTACTAAGATGCTGCTTTTATTACCACTAGAAATTAATTAAATTTTAATTCATTTTAATTTCATCACCAAGTTAAAGATAAGAATTTCAAAAATACTTTTTTTGTATATGCTACATACGGAAAAATCTCTTGGCTATGAGAGTTTCCGACAAACCCTTAAAAAAAATAATTACATCGGGAGGCAAGGCCAAGATGGCGGAGTAGTCAGACGTCTCTGGTGGACCCTCTTACAACAAAGACCTGAAAAAACAAGTGATTCTATTATATATGATACTCTAGGAGCCCTGAACATTAAAGGCAAAGTTGAGGAACCAGAGTGAGTGACAGGGGGAGGGAGAGATGGTTTGGAAGCAGTGAGGAGGTACCAGACCTGACCCAGCAAGAGCCTGAGCCCCTCAGGCCCAATCAGTTTGGGGGTGAACAGTGAGGCAGGCAAGCACCATGCTCAGGAGGTGCATTTTCTGCACCGGGAGAGACCCAGCTGCTGAGAGTCTACTCGGCCATGCAGAACCAGTGAGAAGCAGCCCTCAATTGGTGAAACGTAAGTATTTGCGTCCGGCCTACCACGCAGATCAAAAACACACCCCTCAGGGAAAAACCTCACTCCCATTTATCTCCCCACTCCCTGCTCTGCACTAGGTCCTGGACCAGCTTCAGCAATTGCCGAGTCCCCTGGGCCAGAAGTACGATCTGTCATATGCCCTGAGCCATTCTCCCAGCCTTGAAGAGTGAACAAAATTAACAAACAATGGAAAAAATAAACTGTCAGCTCCCCTAAGCCAGGAACTCAAGGTAGACACAGCTCATTTGCTTAGACTCAGGCATAAGGGATCCACAAACTTTGAGTGACTTTCCCCCTGCATAGACTTGTGTGAGCCTATTTCAACAGTGTAGGCCCTCATTATCACAGTACAACAGGGTATATACGTGAAGTCTAACTTTAACTGTATCAGCTGTGAAGTGGCAGGTTTGGGACATTCAACTCTGCTCTGCCCATTAAGCAGGGTCTTCACCTACCTACTTAGGGGGCCTGAGGACTAGTGGCTCCACCCATGCCACCTAGCCATCTGCAATAGGGGCCCAAGAATAAGAGATGCCCCCCAGTCCTTACAGCCAATGGCACTGAATGCTAGTAGTCCAGCTACAAAACACACCCACCTACGTGCTCTAGGAAACAAGGACACACCTTCCTCCTGGAGACTCAGGGGTGGCTGTCAGCCCCCTGCCTTGCTTAGAGTGTGTCCCCATGTTGCAGCCAGATGCCTGTGCCTATACCTATCATCCATGCCTGTCTAGGACTGTAGGTGAGAGCCTGCACCATACACTTGGTGGTTATCTACCTGGGCACCTAAGCTGAATCCGTACAGGAGGAGTGGGCGGACTCCTGAGCTCACATAACTAGTAACAGATCTAACCACCTGGTGACAGGACATTAGAGCTTCAAAGTTGCCAATAATCAAACTAACTCACACAAGCAGCCTATTTTGGCATACCAAAACAAAACAAGAATCTAGGACACAGTAAGCAAACATAAACTAAATAATGATTTATTGATGGCTTGGAGACAATAGTCAATATCAAATCACATAAACAGGCAGCCCATGATGGCTTCAGCAAGCCCCCAAAATAAAGAATCAAGCATTTTCCAGAGGAGGAAAATTTCTTGGAATTAGAAGAGGCAGAATACAAAAGATTAATATAGAGAACTCTTCAAGAGATTAGGAAGGAAATGAATCAAAACGCAGAACACACAATAGAGGAAATTTAAAAAATTAGAGAAGAGAATAATGAAAAATTTAACAGGCTGCAAGAATCCATAGACAGACAGCAATCAGAAATCCAGAAGACTAACAATAAAATTTCAGAATTAGACAACTCAATAGAAAGTCATAGGAGCAGAATTGAGGCAGTGGGAGTCAGAATTACTGAGACTGAGGATAAAGCACTTGACACCAACTTATCTGAGGAAAAATAAGATAAAAGGATTTTAAAAAATGAAGAAACCCTAAGAATCATGTGGGATTCTATTAAGAAGAATAACCTATGAGTGACTGGAGTACCAGAACAGGGAGGGATAACAGAAAATAGAGAGAATTGTTGAAGATTTGTTAGCAGAAAACTTCCCTGATGTCATGAAAGATGTCAAGATATCTATCCAATATGCTCATCGAACCCCACATAAGGTAGATCCCAAAAGAAAGTCACCAAGACATATTATTATCAAACTTGCCAAAACCAAAGATAAAGAGAATTTTGAGAGTGGCTAGGGATAAACAAAAAGTCATCTACAAAGGACAGTTGATAAGAATAAGCTCAGACTACTCAGCAGAAACCATGCAGGCAAGAAGGCAATGGGATGACATACATAAAGCCTTGAAGGAAAATAACTGCCAGCCAAGAATTATATATCCAGCAAAACTGTCTCTCAAATATGATGGTGAAATTAGGGCATTTCCAGATAAACAGAAGTTTAGGGAATTTGTGAAAACCAAACCAAAATTACAAGAAATACTGAAAGGAGTCCTCCTGTTAGAAAATCAGTAACATCAGATAACAACCCAAGACTAGAACACAGGACACAGCAACCAAATATCAACCCAGATAGGGAAGTCACAAAAATTAACCAAGATAAAACACTGAAAATAGGGAAACAGATGTCAATATGCAAAAGATGACAACATTAAAACAAAAAGAGGAACTTAAAAAACGTAGACATAGGTTTTGCATATGGAGAGGAAGTCAAGGAGATATAAAGAAATAAAAGACTAGTATAAACTTAGAAAAATAGGGGTAAATATTAAGCTAAACACAAAGGAAATTAACAGTCCTACAAGTCAAAATAAAAAACTAGAAAAATATAAAGACTCAGCAAATACAAAATCAACAACAATGAAAACATACAGAGAAAAACGACTCAGCAAAGAAAATTAAGGGGAACAAAGAAACTGTGAACAACACTCAAAACAGGACATCAAAATGACGGCACTAAACTCATACCTATCAATAATTACGTTAAACATAAATGGACTAAATGCACCAATAAAAAGACAGAGAGTGGCAGATTGGATTAAAAAACACAATCTGTCTATATGCTGCCTACAAGAAACACACCTTAGGCTTAAAGACACGAACAAACTAAAACTCAAAGGATGGAAAAAAATATATCAAGCAAACAAAAAATCAAAAAAGAGAGGAGTGGCAATATTAATCTCTGACAAAATAGACTTTAAAGTAAAATCCACCACAAAGGATAAAGAAGAACACTATATAATGATTAAAGGGTCAATATACTAGGAGGACATACTATAATAAATATTTATGCACCCAATGACAGGGCTCCAAAATACATAAAACAAACTCTAACAGCATTGAAAAGAGAGATAGTTCCAGAATAGTAGTTGGAGACTTCAACACACCACTTTCAGTGAAGGACCGAACATCCAGAAAGAAGCTCAACAAAGATACGGAAGATCTAAATGCTACAATCAAGCAAGTTGATCTCATAGACATATACCAAACACTCCACCCAACAGCAGCCAAGTATACTTTCTTTTCCAATGCACACAGAACATTTGCCAGAATAGACCACATATTAGGCCATAAAACAAGCCTTAACAAAATCCAAACCTTCAAAATATGACAAAGCATCTTTTCTGACCTAAAGCCATAAAAGTAGAAATCAATAAACAGAAAAAACAAGAAAAAATAAAACACATGGAAACTGAGCATTACCTTGCTCAAAAACTACTGGGTTATAGAAGAAATTAAGGGTGGAATAAAGAAATTCATAGGCTCAAATGAGAATGAAAACACATCCTACCAGAACCTTTGGGACACAGCAAAAGCAGTGCTCAGAGGTCAGTTTATAGCAATAAATGCACACATCCAAAAAAGAAGAAAGGGCCATAATCAAGACATTAATCCTACAACTGGAACAAGTAGAAAGAGAGCAGCAAAAGACACCCTCGGGCACCCAAAGAAAGGAAATGATAAGAATTAGAGCAGAACTGAATGAAATAGAGAATATAAAAACAATTGAAAGAGTTAATAAGACCAAAAGCTGGTTCTTTGAAAAGATCAACAAAATTGATAAACCATTGGCCAAACTGACAAAAGAAACACAGGAGAGGAAGCAAATAACCTGTGTAAAAAATGAGATGGGTGATATCACAACAGGCCCAACAAAAATTTTAAAAAAATCGTAACAGAATACTATGAAAAACTGTACTCTAACAAATTTGAAAACCTAGAGGAAATGGACAAATTACTAGAAACTAACTACCTAAACTAACACAAACAGAAGTAGTACAACTAAATAAACCCGTGACAAAAGAAGAGATTGAAAAAGTAATTTAAAAACTCCCAACAAAAAAAAGCCCTGGTCAGGATGGCTTCACTGGAGAATTCTACCAAACTTTCAGAGAAGAATTAAGATAAGATATATGCACACCTATGTTCATTACAGCACTGTTCACAATACTAAAAAGTTGGAAACAACCTAGGTGCCCATCAACCAATGAATGGATAAACAAATTATGGTATATTCACACAATGGAATACTATGCAATGATAAAGAACAACAATGAAGCCCTGAAACATCTTATAACATGGAGGAATCTGGAGGGCATTATGCTTAGTGAATTTAGTCAGTCACAGAAGGACAAATATTGTATAAGACAACTACTATAAGGCCTCAAGAAAAGGTTTAAACTCCAAGAAAACATTCTTTGATGGTTATGAGGTTGGGAAGGGAGGGAGAGGGTTGGTTACTAACTAGATAGTAGATAAGAATTATCTTAGATGAAGGGAAGGACAGCACACACTACATGGGAAGTCAGCACAACTAGACTAAACCAAAGCTAAGGAGTTTCCTGAATAAAATCAAACACACTGAGGAACAGAGTAGCAGGCGTAGGGGTCTGGGGACCATCCTTTCAGGGGACATCTAGGTCAATTGGCATAACAAACTTGTTAAGAAAATGTTCTGCACCCTAATTTGGTGAGTGTCGTCTGGGGTCTTTAAAGCTTGCAAGTGACCATCTAAGATGCATCAATTGGTCCCAATCACCTGGAGTAAAGTAGAATGAAGAACACCAAAGACACAAGGAAAGTATTATCCCAAGAGACAGAAAGGGCCACATAAACCAGAGACTTCATCAGCCTGAGAGCAGAAGAACTAGATGGTGCCTGAATACCACCAATGACTGCCCTGACAGGGAACACAACAGAGAGTCCCTGATGGAGCAGGAGAAATGTGGGGTGCAGAACTCAAATTCTAGTAAGAAAACCAGACTTAATGGTCTGAATGAGACTGGAGGAACCCCAGAAAGCATGGCCCCCGGATTCTCTATCAGTTCAGAACTAAAACAACTTCTGAGGCCAACTCTTCAGACAGGGATAGGACTGGACTGTGGGACAGAAAGTGATACTTGTGAGGAGTGTGCCTCTTAGCTCAAGTAGATACAAGAGACTAAATGGGCAGCTTTTGTCCAGAGATGAGATGGGAAAGCAAATAGGGCTAAAAGCTGGTTGAATGGACATGAGGAATCAGGGGTGGAAAGGAGGAGTGTGCTGTTACAGTATGGGGAGAGTAATTAGGGTCACATAACAATGTATGTATAAATTTTTGTATGGGAGACTAACTTGATATGTAAACTTCATTTAAACTACAACAATAAACAGAAAAAAATTACATTGTAGTACAGGTACCTAGCTGGTATGTTTGATATGATTTTCTATTTCTGATTATGTCTTTTAAACAGGTTAAACACATACTTCGTGAATAAATGCAATTCATGTAACAATTCTACCTGTGAATAGGGTTGCTTGGCCTTATAAGGATTTCTTGTGTTGTTATGAAAATCACACAAGCTATAAGCTTTTCTGTAAGTATTTGATGATGAAAATGATGATAATGATGACTGAACTAGAAAAAGCATTTTAAAATGTCTTTAATAAGGATCTTACCTATGGATTTTGAATGACCCATAATAAGTTTCCAGTTCTCATGCTTCTGTCCAGAGGTGAGATGGGAAGTGTTCTAGCACCATCGTCTGGATAGCCCACAGTCTTTACAGACATTCAGCTACTAGCAAAAAACCACTATATTCTTTTTCTTTAAAAACACAGCCTGGAAGAGACTTCCAGGCACCATGGCGCTATAGACAGAAGCACCACGCCATCTGGCCACAGAAAAGATCCGAAAAACTCAGCCAAACAGAGAAAACGTCAGTCCTGAAACCCTAAGCATCAAATGAAGAGATAAAGAACTCAGCCAAGCACCACATGGAATAAGAAACTGACAGGGAACAGAGAGTGAAGAGAGACACATGCAGAGGTCCCCTATCACAGCATAGATCCGCCATCATGGACTCCTATCGGCGTTCGGTGAACACGGGGTTTGGGAAAGCAGCTTCACAGAGCTTCCAGCCAGAGACAGAACAACTGGTAACCAGCAATATATGCTTTTCCACACCCTACCCTTCTTCATCCCCACTCAGCCTCCTCTGCTTCCTGCGGCCACAGTCTCTTAGCCAGGAAGGACCGGCTTCACCCCAGTGCTGCTTGGATTCCACCTGCCCGCACTGGCCGACTGTCTGAGTGCCATTTATTGGCTGCTGGTGATGCTTTTTTCCACGTCTTCTGATTTCTTCCATACTTCTCACCACCTCCCCCTGCTTTCTCTCAAATACCTGGCTCCATGTGCCATCTTTACTTCTTCATGAAAGGCTGTGAAATGCTGCTCAAATGTGAAACTGCTTACCGGCCCGTGGTGCCATGCTGGTGGGAAGCCAGGGTGTTTTTTCTTTGTTTTGAAGAGTTTGTTTGTTTTCTTTTTATTTTCTCAAATAGGGAGCCCGTTCTAGATAGGTAGTACGGCACGGCTTGGGATGTACACCCAGTATTGCACAGACGTGCAGAAGGATCCCAGAGGGCATTTATTTTTCCTTGTTTTTTTTTTTTTTTTTTGGAGGTTTCTTTGTTCTTTTTGCTTGTTTTCTTTTCTCTTTTTCCCTTTTTGTCTACCTTCATTACTCAGTTTCTCATCTCTCTATACTTACCTTGTCTTCTTCTTCTGGAATACCTGCTGCTGAGTGGCACCTCTACCCCTTCTAGCCAGGCTGTACTTCCCAGCCTGGAAGCAACTTCCCCAGACCTCGCAGCCACACCGGTGGGATCCCTGGGCTCTTTTCTTTTTTCTTTCTAATTTTTATTTATTCATTTTTTAATTTTCTTTTCTTTTTCTTCTTCCTCTCCTTTTTTGTTTTTCTCCATTTCACAGTCTCTCAGCTCTCCACTCCAATGGCAAGCTCCCCTAGCTCTTTTTTGTTTGTATGCTTTTGGCTCCTGTTCCATTATCCTCTCTCTCCTCTTTCTCATATCCATCTGTAGCCCAACACATCACAATCTCCTCCCTCCATCCTGCCTACCTGCACCATGCGCTGAACATCACATTCCCAAGCAACACAGGCACGGCCTACTGGAACCTGCCTTGCACTGATTCCTGGCCTTCCCTGTTGGCCATAGTATGTGCCACAAACAACCCACCCCAGCAACTCCTCTTCAGCTAGGCCTGCCCTGTTGTACCACATCTGAGTGACTGACCCTGCCAATTGGAGAAGGAGGCAAAAAGCATCATGCCCACAGATGAACAAACAACAAAGAACACACAGCCCACCTGTCCAGACATAGCCAAATAAAACAAAAAAGCGGGACAAAACATACAAATCTACAATCAGTAAACGAAAATAACTACTGAATGCCCCGAAACAGCAGACAATATCAAAACATTTACAAAAGCAGGACAGGATGGTTCCAGTAGGTGTCCAAAATAAAACACCAGATGACTTTCCAGTAGAAGAAAAGGCACTAAAACTATCTGATAGGGAATTCAAATATCTAATATTCAGAGCTATCCAAGAGTTGAAGCAAAAAGCAGACAAAAATGGGGAAAAAATAGACTAATTCATGGAAAATACAGACAAAAAAATGGAAGAATTCAGGAAAATAATGCAGGAACAAAATGCCAGAATAAATTCACAACTAGAAATCATACAAAAACAACAATTAGAAATCCAAAAGATAAACAAGATTTCAGAAATGGACAGTGTCATAAAAGGGCTGAGGAGCAGGTTTGAAATGGTGGAAGACAGGATCAGCGAAATTGAAGACAAACACTTGGCTACAACACTGTATGAGGAAAAATCAGAAAAAATAATGAAGAAAAATGAAAAGAACCTGAGAATTCTGTGGGATACAATCAAAAGCAAAAACTGTCGAGTGATCAGAGTTCCAGAACACAGGGAGAAAACAGAAAACACAGAGAGGATTATTGAAGAGCTGCTGACAGAACACTTCCCCAATATCATGAAAGATGAAAAGCTGGCCATCCAAGAAGCTCAGTGAACCCCCTATAGGATAGACCTCCAAAAGAAAATCACCAAGGCATGTCATAATCACACTTGCCAAAACCAAAGACAAAGAATCCTGAGAGCAGCTCAAGAAAAACAAAAAGTCACATACAGAGGAGAAACAATAAGACTAAGCTCAGATTATTTGGCAGAAACAATGCAGGCAAGAAGGTAATGGGATGACATATATAAAACCTTAAAAGAAAAAAATTGCCAGCCAAGAATAATATATCCTGCAAAACCCTCTTTCAACTACGATGGTGAAATTAGGACATTTCCAGTTAAACAGAAATTAAGGGAATATGTAAAAAACAAATCATACTTACAAGAATTATTAAAGGCAGTCCTTTGATCTGAGAACAAACAACATCCGACCACAGGTTGAATCTAGGATGCAGGATCATACCAGCCAGATACAAATCTAGAAAATGGACTCTCAAGGACTACCCAAAACCAAAAGAAATACAGCAGGGAATCAGAGAAGTTAATCTGTAAATGACAACAACATCAGAACAAAAAAAGACGGAATAAATGGTGTAGGTATAGAACTTTCTAATGGAGAGGAAGGAAAGGTGATACCAAGTAATAATAGACTGGTTCAAACTTAGGAAGATAAGGGTAAGTTTCAAGGTAACCACAAACAAAGTTTACAAACCTACTCATCAAAATAAAGAAGAAAAACATAAAGTCTCAGTAAACACAAAATCTACAAAAATAAAAATAAAAAAAATCCACAGACAAAAGGAATTCAGCAAGGAGAGTAAGAGGAACAAAGAAATCATCAACACCACACAAAAAAACTACAAAATGACAACAATAAACTCACACCTATCAATAATTACACTGAACATAAATGGCCTAAATGCACCCATAAAGAGACAGAGAGTGACAGAATGAATAAAAAAAAGGATACTTCAATATGCTATCTACAAAAGACACACTTTAGAAACAAATACAGGCATGTATTAAAAATCAAAGGATGGAAAAAATATATCAAGCAACAGCCACCAAAAAAGAGCAGGAATGGCAATACTAATCTCAGATAAAATAGACTCTAAAACAAAATCCACCATAAAAGACAAAGAGGGACACTATATAATGATTAAGGGGTTGATCCATCATGAAGACATAACCATAATAAATATCTATGCACCCAATGACAGGGTTCCCAAATACATAAAACAAACTCTAACAGCACTGAAAAGAGAAACTGACAGTTCCACGATAATAGTAGGAGACTTCAACACCCCGCTCTTGGTAAAGGACAGAACATCTAGAAAGAAACTCAACAAACATACAGAAGACCTAAAGGGCGCAATCAGCCAACTTGACCCCACAGACATATATAGAACATTCCACCCTACAGCTGCAAAGTACACATTCTTTTCCAATGCACATGGAATGTACTCCAGAAGAGACCACATCTTAGACCACAGAGCAATCTTCAACAAGATCCAAAACGTTGAGATAATTCAAAGTATCTTCTCTGACCACAATGCCATCAAGGTAGAAATTAACAACAGAAAGAGTAAGGAAAAAAAAATCAATTATAAGGAAACTGAATAACACCGTACTTACAAACCACTGGGTAATAGAAGAAATCAGAGATGGAATCAGAAAATTCCTAGAATCAAATGAGAATGAAAACACATCATACCAAAACCTTTGGGACACAGCAAAGGCAGTCCTCAGAGGACAATTCATAGCAATAGATGCGCACATCAAAAAAGAAGAAAGGGACAAAATCAAAATATTAAATACAGAACTCAAACAAAGAGAAAGAGAACAGCAAAAAAATCCCACAGCCACTAAAAGAAAGGAAATAATAAAGACCAGGGCAGAAATAAATGAAACAGAGAACAGAAAAACAATAGAAAGAATCAACAAAACCAAAAGCTTGTTCTTTGAAAGAATCAACAAAATCGACAAACCACTGGCCAGACTGACAAAAGAAAACCAAGAGAGGACGGAAATAACCAAAATAAGAAATGAAATGGGGGAGAAGAGGGGGCAAGATGGCGCTCTAGGCAGAAACACCAAGCCGTCCCTCCACAGCAAAGATCCGAAAAACTAAGCCTAACAGAGAATCAACAATCCTGAAACCCTAGAACACCAAATGAAGAGATAAAGAACTCAGCCAAACACCAAACGGAGTGAGAATACTAAAAGAGAACGGAGAGCGAGGAGAGACTCAGGCAGAGATTCCTTACCAGCTAACGCAGCGTGGATCCACCATCTTGGATTCCTATTGGAGACCAGCGAACGGGAGAGCAGCCTTGCAGAGCATCTGGTCGGAGACAGAACGACCAGTAAACTGCGGTGCGCGCTCTCCCACCACCCACCCCTCTCCACCTCAGCTGGGGATCCCCTGTTTTCCGTGGCCGGAGTCCCTGAGCTGGGGGGTGCCGGTGCTTGGATTCCACGCGCCTGGGCTGGCGGCTTTCTGGGAGCCGTTTGCTGGCAGCTAGCGAAACTTTTTCTGCCGCCTCCCCCTCCTTTTGCCTGGGTGCCTGGTTCCGAGTGCCGTCTCTGCTGTCTCCTGCGGGGCTGTAGGGCTGCATTCGGGCGTGTGGCTGTTTCTAGGTCTGGGCTCCCACGCGGGTGGGATCCTGGGGCCTTTGTTTGTTCGCCCCTCTGCTTTCCATGACCAGAGTCCCTGGGCTGGGGGGCGCCGGTACTTGGATTCCGCGCGCCTGGGCTGGCGGCTTTCTGGGAGCCGTTTGCTGGTGGCTAGCGAAACTTTTTCTGCCGCCTCCCCCTCCTTTTGCCTGGGTGCCTGGTTCTGAGTGCCGTCTCTGCTCTCTCCTGCGGGGCTGTAGGGCTGCGTTCAGGCGTGTGGCTGTTTCCAGGTCTGGGCTCCTGCGTGGGTGGGATCCCAGGGCCTTTGTTCATTGGCCCCTCTGCTTCCCGTGGTCATGGTCTCTTAACCCCGAGACTACCGGCTTCTTGGAATTCGCGCCCCTGAGTGGAGGCTCTCTGGGTCCCATTTGTAGGCACTGACTGCTGGTGTTGCCCTTTTATTTTATTTTATTTTTTTCAATTTTATTTTTCTTCCTTTTTTGATTAGTTTTGTCATCTTTTACCTCTTTTTCCCTTTTGTCTTTCTTCATTGCTTAATTTCTCGTCTCTCTATCTCTTCCTTCTCTTTCTGATCCCTGAATACCAGGCGATGTATGCCTCTGCACCTTCTGGCCAGGCTGTCCTGTGAAACCTGAGACCGACTCCCCCAGACCTCATAGCTGCATCGGTGGGATCCCTGGGAACTTTGCAGTTCTTTAACTTTTCTGATTTTTATTTGGTCATTCTTTCCTTTTCTTTCTCTTCCCCCTTCTGGTTTCCTCCATCCCATAGTCTCTCATCTATACATTCCAACGACAAGCTCCCCTAGCATTCTTTTATGTTTGTACGCTTTTTGCTCCTCCTCCTCTCTCCTCTCTCCCATATCCAGCTTAGCTTCACACATAACCATCTTCCCGCTGCACCCTACCTACCTGCTCCGTGCACTAGACATCACACCACCAAGCGGTGCAGGCACGCCCTATTGGAACCTGCCCAGTACTGACTACCGACCATCCTGGTGGCTGCGGTGAGTGCCACAAACAACCCGTCCCAGTGGCTCCTCCTCAGCTAGATCTGCCCAGCTGTACCACAAGAACGAAACAAACAAAAAAAAATCTACAATCAATAAACAAGAGAAATATCTACTGAATGCCCCAAAAACAGCAAACAATATCAAAACATTTACAAAAACAAGACAAGATGGCTCCAATAGGCGTCCAAACTAAAACACCAGATAACTCTCCTGTGGAAGAAAATGCACTAGAAGTACCTGATAGGGAACTCAAATCACTAATACTCGGAATTTTCCAAGAACTGAGGCAAAAAGCTGACAAACATGAGGAAAAAATAGACAAATTTATGGAAAATACAGACAAAAAATTGGAAGAATTCAGGAAGATGATGCAGGAACAAAATGCCAAAATAAATTCACAACTCGAAATTATACAAAAACAACAATTAGAAATCCAAAAGATAAACAACAAGATTTCAGAAATGGACGGTGTCATAGAAGTGCTGAGAAGTAGATTTGAAACCATGGAAGACAGGATCAGTGGAACTGAAGACAAACACTTGGATAAACTCTGTTTCAGGAAAACTCAGAAAAAAGAACAAAGAAAAATGAAGAGACCCTGAGAGTTATGTGGGACACAATTAAAAGCAAAAACTTACGAGTGATTGGCATACCAGAACAGGGGGAGAAAACAGAAAACACAGAGAGGATCATTGACGAACTGCTGACAGAAAACATTCCCAATATCATGAAAGATGAAAAGCTGGCCATCCAAGAAGCTCAACGAACCCCATATAGAAGAGACCCCAAAAGAAAATCACCAAGACATATCATATTCACACTGGCTAAAACTAAAGACAAACAAAGAATCCTGAGAGCAGCTCGTGAAAAACAAGAAGTCACATACAGAGGAGAAACAATAAGACTAAGCTCAGATTATTCGGCAGAAACCATGCAGGCAAGAAGGCAATGGGATGACATATATAAAATCTTGAAAGAAAAAAATTGTCAGCCAAGGATAATATATCCTGCAAAACTCTCATTCAGATTTGATGGTGAAAGTAGGTCATTTCCAGATAAACAGAAACTAAAGGAATATGCAAAAGTCAAACCAAACTTACAAGAATTATTAAAGGGAGTTCTTCGATCTGAGGACAAACAGCTTCAGCCCTCAGGCAGGACCTAGGACCTAGGACGCAGGTTCACATGAACCAGATACCATTCTAGGAACTGAACTACAGAGGACTTTCCAAAAACAAAAGATATACAACAGGGAATCAGAGAAATCAATCAAAAGATGACAACAACATCAAAACAATGAAAGAGGGAACAAACGGCATAGGTATAGAACCTTCTAAAGAAGAGGAAGGCAAGGCAATACCAAGTAAGGGTAGACTGCTTCAAAATTATAAAGATAAGGGTAAAATTCATGGTAACCACAAAAAAAGTTAACAAACCAACTCATAAAAATAAAGACGAAAAACATAACGTCTCAACAAAAACAAAACCTACAAAAACAAAAGAAATGAACACAGAATCCACAAACAAAAGTAACTCAGCACAAGAGAGTAAGAAGAACAAAGAAAACTTCAGCATCACAAAAAAAAGCACTACAAAATGACAGCAACAAACTCACATCTATCAATAATTACACTGAACGTAAATGGACTCAATGCACCCATAAAGAGACGGAGAGTGGCAGAATGGATAAGAAAACAGGATCCATCAATTTGCTGTCTACAAGAGACACACCTTAGAAACAAAGATGTGAATTTATTAAAAATCAAAGGTTGGAAAAAAATATATCAAGCTAACAACTATCAAAAAAGAGCAGAAGTGGCAATTCTAATCTCAGATAAAATAGACTTTAAAACAAAATCTACCATAAAAGACAAAGAAGGACACTATATAATGATTAAGGGGATGATCCATCATGAAGACATAACCATAATAAATATCTATGCACCCAATGACAGGGCTCCAAAATACATAAAAAAAAACTCTAACAGCACTGAAAAGAGAAATTGACAGTTCCACAATAATAGTAGGAGACTTCAACACACCACTCTCAGTAAAGGACAGAACAACTAAAAAGAAACTCAGCAAAGATACAGAAGACCTAAAGGACACAATCAGCCAACTGGACCTCATAGACATATATAGAACAATCCATCCAACTGCTGCAAAGTACACATTCTTTTCCAATGCACATGGAACGTTCTCCAGAAAAGACCACATCTTAGGCCACAGAGCAATCCTCAACAAGATCCAAAATGCTGAGATAATTCACAGTATCTTCTCTGACCACAATGCCATCGAGGTAGAAATTAACACTAGAAAGAGCAAGGAAAAAAAATCAAACACATGGAAACTGAACAATAATCTGCTTACACATCAATGGGTAATAGAAGAAATCAGAGATGGAATTAAAAAATTCCTAGAATCAAATGAAAATGAAAACACATCATACCAAAACCTTTGGGACACAGCAAAGGCAGTCCTCAGAGGACAATTTATAGCAATAGATGCACATAACAAAAAAGAAGAAAGGGACAAAATCAAAACATTAACTACAGAACTCAAACAAATAGAAAGAGAACAACAACAAAAGCCTACAACCACCGGAAGAAAGGAAATAGTAAAGATCAGAGCAGAAATCAATGAAATAGAGAACAGAAAAACAATAGAAAGAATCAACAAAACCAAAAGTTGGTTCTTTGAAAGAATCAACAAAATGGACAAACCACTGGCCAGACTGACAAAAGAAAAACAGGAGAGGACACAAATAACCCAAATAAGAAATGAAATGGGGGACATTACAACAGACCCAACTGAAATAAAAAGGATTATAACAGAATATTATGAAAAACTATATTCCAACAAATTTGAAAACCTAGAGGAAATGGATAAATTTCTAGAAACATACGGCCTACCCAAACTACAACAAAGTGATATTGAAAATCTGAACAGACCCATAACAAGAGAAGAGATTGAAAAGGTAATAAAAAAACTCCCAAACAAAAAAAGCCCTGGCCCAGATGGCTTCACTGGAGAATTCTACAAAACATTTACAGAAGAGCTCGTACCAGTTCTACTCAAGTTATTTCAGAGCATAGAAGAGGAAGCAACACTTCCAAATTCATTCTATGAAGCCAGCATAACGCTGATACCAAAACCAGGCAAAGACATCACAAAAAAAGAAAATTACAGACCAATATCTCTCATGAATATAGATGCAAAAATTCTGAACAAAATTCTAGCCAATAGAATTCAGTATCATATCAAAAAAATAATACACCACGACCAAGTAGGATTCATACCAGGTATGCAAGGATGGTTTAACATTAGAAAATCCATCAACGTAATCCACCACATAAATAAAAGGAAAGAAAAAAATCACATGATCATCTCAATTGATGCAGAAAAGGCATTTGACAAAGTCCAACACCCATTCCTGATAAAAGCTCTCAATAAAATAGGTATAGAAGGGAAATTTCTCAACATAATAAAGGGCATCTATGCAAAACCAACAGCCAACATCATTCTTAATGGAGAGAGGCTGAAAACATTCCCCTTGAAAACAGGAACAAGACAAGGATGCCCTTTATCACCACTCCTATTTAACATTGTGCCGGAAGTTCTAGCTAGAGCAATAAGGCAAGAGAAAGAAATAAAGGGCATCCAAATTGGTAATGAAGAAGTTAAACTCTCCCTGTTTGCAGATGATATGATACTATACATAGAAAACCCTAAAGACTCCACGAGAAATTGACTGGAACTAATAGAAAGATTCAGCAGAGTAGCAGGATACAAGATAAACATTCAAAAATCAGTTGGATTCCTATACACCAGTAAAGAGAACGATGAAAAGGAGATCAGGAGATCAATACCATTTTCAATAGCCCCTAAAAAGATAAAATACTTAGGAATAAATCTGACCAGGAATATAAAAGACCTATACAAAGAAAACTACAAAACACTGCTGCATGAAATCCAAAGGGATCTACAGAAATGGGAAAACATACCATGCTCATGGATAGGCAGACTCAACATTGTGAAAATGGCAATTCTACCTAAAGCAATCTATAAATACAATGCAATCCCGATACAAATACCAACAACATTCTTCAAAGAGATGGAAAAACTAATTATTAACTTTATATGGAAAGGGAAGAAACCCCGAATAAGTAAAGCACTACTGAAGAAGAAGAATAAAGTTGGAGGACTCACACTACCTGACTTGAGAACCTACTGTACAGCTACAGTACTCAAAACAGCCTGGTACTGGTACAACAACAGAGACATTGACCAATGGAACAGAATTGAGAACTCAGATGTAAATCCATCCACCTACGGTCTCCTGATTTTTGACAAGGGCCCAAAATACATCAAATGGGGAAAAGACAGTCTTTTTAACAAATGGTGCTGGCAAAACTGGATATCCATTTGTAGAAAAATGAAACAGGACCCATACCTCACACCATATACAAAAACTACTTTAAAATGGATCAAAGACCTGAATATAAAGCCTCAAACTATAAAATTCATAGAAGAAAAAATAGGACCAACACTTCAGGCCTTAATACAAGGCATTAACAGGATACAAACCATAAACATCAACACAAAAAACCCAACAGATAAACTAGATAATTGGGATCTTCTAAAAATCAAACATCTATGCTCTTCAAAAGATTTCACCAAAAGAGTTAAAAGAGAACCTACAGACTGGGAAAAAAATTTTGGACAGTACAAGTCAGACAAAAGTCTAATCTCCATAATCTACAAGAAAATCCAACACCTCTACAACAAAAAGACAACCAATCCTATCAAAAAATGGGCAAAGGAAATGAACAGACACTTCACCAAGGAAGACATTCAAATGGCCAACAGACACATGAGGAAATGCTCGCGATCACTAGCCATTAGAGAAATGCAAATTAAAACCACAGTGAGATACCATCTCACCCCGTCATTACTGGCACAAATCAAAAATACTGGAAATAACAAATATTGGAGGGGCTGCGGGGAGACGGGAACTCTTATACACTGCTGGTGGGAATGCAAAATGATACAACCATTTTGGAAAATGATATGGCGTTTCCTCAGAAAACTAGAAATAGACATACCATTCGATCCAGCAAGCCCACTCCTAGGAATATATCCTAGAGAAATAAGAGTCATCACTCGAATAGACATATGCACACCTATGTTCATGGCAGCATTATTCACAATAGCAAAACGATGGAAACAACCTCGATGTCCATCAACAGATGAATGGATACACAAACTATGGTACATACACACAATGGAGTACTATGCAACGAGAAAGAACAACAATGAATCTGTGAACCATCTCATAACATGGATGAAACTGGAGGACATCATGCTGAGTGAAATAAGTCAATCACAAAAGGACAAATATTGTATGAGACCTCTATTGTAAAAACCCATGAAAAAATTCACATGCAAAATGTAACAATCCTTGTTGGTTACCAGGGATGGGGGGGGGGGAAATACTAAATAGGTAATAGGTAAGTGGTAACTTGGGTGAGAGGTGAGATAGTACATAGTACAGGGGAAACTAACACAACCTGCACAAGGAAAGGTCATGGAGGCCCTATAGACACATCCAAACCCCCTGAGGGACTGAGTTGTTGGACGGAGGGCTCTGGGGACCATGATCTCGGGGAACATCTAGCTCAATTGGCATGACACTACTTATAAAGATAATGTTCTACATTCTACCTTGGTGAGTAGTGTCTGGGGTCTTAAAAGCCTATGAGCGGCCATCTAAGATACTCCACTGATCTCATCCCTTCGGGAACAAGGGAGAACGAAGAGAACAGGATACAAGGAAAAGATTAGCCCGAAGGACTATTGGTCCACAGCTACCAAGGCCTCCATGGGACTGAGTCCAGTACAGCTGGATGGTGCCCGGCTACCACCAATGACTCCTCTGACCAGGATCACAACAGAGGGTTCTGGGCAGAGCTGGAGAAGGATGTAGAGCATAATTTTAACTCCCAAAAAAAAAAAAGAAGACCAGATTTACTGGCCTAAAGAATACTAGAGAAACCTCAAGAGTGTGGCCCCCAGACACCCTTTCAGCTCAGAGGTGAAGTTACCTTCGAGGTTCAATGTTAAGCCTGGGAATGGATAGCCCAGTAAAACTAAATGGGACTAACGAGGTACAGGAGCCCGGTGACAAGGGCCAGAAGGCAGAGGGAGAGTAGGAAACTGATGATAAGGAACACAAATTGAATAAGGACACTGTCGATGTATTGTGAGATTGTTGACCACTGCTATAGGGCAACATTTGTAGTAACTATTAAATGGGAGGCTGTTTTGTCCTATAAGCCTTCATCTTGGGCGAGAATGGCAGCACAATTGGAAGAGCATAGTCAATATCACTTAAATGTGTAAGTAAAAAGCTTTGAAATGGTGTTTAAATAAAATAAAATAAAATAAAAATAAATAAACAAATGAGACTAAAGAGGTACAATAGTCCACTGAGAAGGTCCAGAAGACAGAAGGGGACAAGGAAGCCCCCTGGTGATAGGGAACACAAGGTGGAGTAAGGATATTCTTGATCTGCTGTGAGATTGTTAACCATTGTCATAGGGCAACATGTGTAGTAACTGTTAAATGAAAAACTATTTTGTTCTGTAAGCCTTCATCTTAAGTGAGAATAACAGCACAGTTGGAAGAGCGTAGTCAATGTCACTGAACTGTGAATGTAGAAATTTTTGAAACGGTGTATCTTTGGCCATCTGTAATTTTCATCAAAAAAAAAGGTTGAGAATTTAGAGGCTTAATACGTTGTGGGGTTGTTAACCAATGTCATAGAACAACATGTGTACTACTATTTCATGAGAAACTATTTGCTCTGTAAGCTTTCACCTGAAGTACAATAAAATATAAAAAAAAAAAAAAAGAAATGAAATGGGGGACATTACAAGAGACCCAACTGAAATAAAAAGGATTATAACAGAGCATTATGAAAAACTATACTCCAACAAATTAGAAAACCTAGAGGAACTAGATAAATTTCTAGAAACACACTACCTACTCAAACTATCACAGAGTGATGTTGAAAATCTAAACAGATCCATAAAAAGAGAAAAGATTGAAAAGGTAATAAAATAAAATAAAAATTAAAAAAAACTCAACAAAATAAAAACCTGGCCCAGATGGCTTCACTGGAGAATTCTACCAAACATTCAGAGAAGAGCTTATACCAGTACTACTCAAACTATTTCAGAGAATAGAAAGGGAAGAGATACTTCCAAATTCATTCTGTGAAGCCAGCATAACCCTGATACCAAAACCAGGTAAAGATGCCACAAAAAAGAGAAAATTACAGACCAATATCTCTCATGAATATAGAGTCAAAAATTCTCAAAAAAAATTCTAGCCAATATTCTCTACTGTAAAAAAACTCAAGAAAAAGTTTACACACAGAAAGAAACAATCTTTGTTGGTTACTAGGGATGGAGGGGGTGGGGGCGGGGGAATAAGGGTAAGACAGTACACAATACTGAGGAAGCCAGCACAACTTGTACAAGGAAAGGTTATGGAAGCTCCACAGACACATCTAAAATCCCTGAGGGACTGAATTGCTGGACAGAGGGCTGTGGGGAGTATGGTTTCAGGGAACATCTAGCTCAGTTGGCATAACACAGTTTATAAAGAAAATGTTCTGCATTCTACATTGTTGAGTAGCATCTGGGGTCTTAAAAGCCTGTGAGCAGCCATCTAAGATACTCCTATGGTCTCACGCCTTTGGCATCAAGGTAGAATGACAAAAACAAGATACAAGGAAAAGATTAGTCCAAAGGACTAAAGGACCACAACTACCACGGCCTCCACCAGACTGAGTCCAGTTCAACTAGATAGTGCCCAGCTACCACACCTGACTGGTCTGGCCAGGATCACAACAGAGGGTCCCGGACAGAGCTGGAGAAAAATGTAGAACAAAATTTTAACTCACAAAAAAAGACCAGACTTACTGCCCTGATAGAGACTGGAGAAACCCTGAGAGTATGGCCCCCGGACACCATTTTAGCTCAGTAATGAGGTCACTCCTGAGGTTCACCATTCAGCCAAGATTAGACAGCCATAAAACAAAATGAGACTAATGGGGCACAGTAGTCCAGGGACAAGGACTAGAAGGCAGGAGGGGACAGGAAAGCTGGTAATAGGGAACCCAAGTTTGAAAAGGGACAGTGTTGACATGTGGTGGAGTTGTTAACCATTGTCATAAAACAATATGTGTACTAACTATTTAATGAGAAACTATTTGTTTTGTAAACCTTCATCTAAAGTACAATAAAAAAAAATTTTTTAAATGTAGCCAATAGAATTCAGCATCATATCAAAAAAATAATACACTATGACCTATTAGGTTTCATACCAGATATGCAAGGATGGTTCAACATTAGAAAATCAACCAACGTAATCCACCACATAAATAAAAGGAAAGAGTCACATGATCATCTCAATTGATGCAGAAAAGGCATTCGACAAAGTCCAACACCCATTCCTGAAAAAAACTCTCAATAAAATAGGTATAGAAGGGAAATTTCTCAACATAATAAGGGGAATCTATGCAAAACCAACAGCCAACATCCTTCTTAATGGAGAGAGGCTGAAGACATTCCCCTTGAGAACAGGAACAAGACAAGGATGCTCTTTATCACCACTCCTATTTAACATTGTCCTGGAAGTTCTAGCTAGAGCAATAAGGCAAGAAAAAGAAATAAAGAGTACCCAAATTGGTAATGAAGAAGTTAAACTGTCCCTGATATTATACTATACGTAGAAAACCCTATAGACTCCAGGAGAAATCTACCGGAACTAATAGAAAGATTCAAAAGTGTAGCAGGATACAAGATAAACATACAAAAATCAGTTGGATTCCTATACACCGATAAAGAGAATGATGAAATCAGGAAAACAATACCATTTATAATAGCCCCTTAAAAAAATAAAATATTTAGGAATAAATCTAACCAGGGAGGTAAACGACCTATACAAAGAAAAGTACAAAACACTACTGCAAGAAACCCAAAGGGATCTACGTAAATGGAAAAATATACCACGCTCATGGATAGGTAGACTCAACATTGTGAAAATGACAGTTCTACCCAGAGCAATTTACAAATACAATGCAATCCTGATCCAAATACCAACAATATTCTTTAAAGAGATGGAAAAACTAATCATTAACTTTATATGGAAAGGCAAGAATCCCCAGATAGGTAAAGCACCATCGAAGAAGAGGAATAAAGTAGGAGAACTCACACTGACCTCAGAACCTACTATACAGCTGTGGTAGTCAAAACAGCCTGGTACTGGTACAGTGACAGATACATTGACCAATGGAACAGAATTGAGAATCCAGGTGTAAATCCATCCACCTATGGTTACCTGATGTTCGACACGGGCCCAAAGTCCATCAGATGGGGAAAAGAAAGTCTTTTTAACTAATGGTGCTGGCAAAACTGGATGTCCATCTTCAAAAAAATGAAACAGGATGCATATCTCACATCCTATACAAAAACTAATTCAAAATGGATCAAAGACCTAAATATAAAGCCAAAAACTATAAAGTTCATAGATGAAAAAATTGGATCAATGCTAGAGTCTGTAATACATGGCATTAACAGGATACAAACCATAACCAACAACACACAAACTCCAGAAAATAAGCCAGATAACTGGAATCTTCTAAAAGTTAAACACTTATACTCATCCAAAGACTTCACCAGAAGAGTAAAAAGAGAACCTACAGATTGGGGAAAAAATTTTGGACATTACAAGTCAGACAAAAGTCTAATCTCTATAATCTACAAGAAAATCCAATACCTCTACAACAAAAAGACAAATAATACAATTAAAAAATGGGCAAAGGAAATGAACAGACACTTCACCAAAGAAGACATTCAAGTGGCCAACAGACACATGAGGAAATGCTCATGATCACTAGCCGTTAGAGAAATGCAAATTAAAACCACAGTGAGATACCATCTCACCCCAGCATTACTGGCAGGAATCAAAAACACTGGAAATAACAAATGTTGGAGAGGCTGCGGGGAGATCGGAACTCTTATGCACTGTTGGTGGGAATGCAAAATGATACAACCATTTTGGAAAATGATATGGTGCTTCCTTAGAAAGCAAGAAATAGGGTTTTTTGGGGTTTTTTTCCCCCTTCTTTTTTTTTTACTGGCTTTGGTTTTAGTATCAGGATAATGCTAGTTTCATAAAATAAAATGGAAAGTACTCTCTCCTCTCCCACTTTCTGGAAGAGATTAAATAAAATTAGTGTTAGTTCTTTTTTAAAGGTTTGCTATAGTTCTTCAGTGAAATGATCTATACCTGGAAATTCCTTTTATGAGAGTTTTTTAATTAAAAATTCAATTTCCTTAATAGTTATAGGGCTAATTAAATTATCTATTTCATACTGGGTGAGTTGTATTAGTTTGTGTTTTTCCAGGAATTAGTCTTTTGCATCTAAGTTGCCAAATCTATGTATCTAGAGTTGTTTGTAGTATTTCCTAATTATTATTTTGATGTCTGCAGGATCTGTGAAGAAATCCTATTTCATTCTTGATATTGGTTAATTTTGTCTTCTTTCTTTTTTTTCTATGTTAGTCTTGCTAGAAGTTTGTCAGTTTTGTTTACTTTTCCAAAGAATTAACCCTGTTTCTTTGATTTTCTCTGTTGTTTTCCTGTTCTCAATTCATTGATTTCTGCTGTTTATTATTTCCTTTCCTCTGCTTGCTTAGGGCTTATTTTACTGTTCTTTTTCTGGGTTCTTGAGGTAGAAGCTTAGATTATTAATTTGAGCCTTTTTCTCTTTCCTAATGTATAACCTAGATATAATTAGATATAAATTTCACTCTCAGCAATGCTTTAGCTGCATCCCATGAATTGTGATGTCTCATATTTTCATCCTCATTTATTTCATGTATTTTCTATTATTATTTTCCTTGAGACTTACTCTTTGATCCACGAGTTATTGAAAAGTGTCTTCTTTAGTTTCCAAGTGTTTGTAAATTTTCCTGTTGTCTTTCTGTTATTGATTTCTAGTTTGATTCCATTGTGCTCAGAAATTATACTCTGTATGATTTAAATTCTTCTTTTAAATGTGTTGAGGTTTGTTTTATGGCCTAGGATATGGTTGATCTTGGTATATATTCCATGAACACTTGAAGAAAGATGTGTTCTTATCATTGAATAGAGTATAACTGTCAATTAGAATCTGTTGGTTGATGGTATTGTTGAGTTCTTCCATATACTTGCTGACGTTCTGTCAGGTTGTTCTATCAATTATTGAGAAAAGGGTGTTAAATTATCTAACTATAATTATGGACATATCTATTGTTCCTTTCTATCAGTTTTGCTTCATGTATTTTATAGCTATGTTGTTCGGTGCATACACATTTAGGATTGCTATATCTTCTTGGTGGAGTGACCCTTTTATAATTCTATGATTTCCTTCTTTATCTATAGTAGTTTTCTTTGCCCTAAAGTCTACCTTATCCAATATGGAAACAGTCACATTCACTTTTTTTTATTAATGTTTGTATAATATGTCTTTTTCCATCCTTTTATTTAAGCATGCCTGTGTCATTATATTTGAAGTGAGTTTTGTTTTTGTTTTTGTAAACATCACATACCTGACTCATATTTTAAATCTACTCTGCCAATCTCTGTTTTACTGTACCTTTTAGACCATTTCTCCTATTGGTCTCTCCTTCACGCATTCTGCCTCAGGTGCAAAGGCCTGATTGCTCTTCCTCAAATTAAACAGGCACACAGTCCCTCAGACCTTTCTCCTTTGCTGGCCCCTCTGCCAAAAAAAGGTGTTTCCCACCTGCATAGTCTGCTCCCTCATTCTTCTTAGCTTTTACCCAAATGTCACCACCCTATATAAAAACAGAAACTTCTCACTCTCACGATACTCCCTGCTTCCCTCTCCCCAATTTATTTGTCTCTTCTGGATTAATCACCATCTAACATACAACATACTTTTCTTATTTCCCTTGTTTATTATCTGTATCACTACAAGAATATAAACTTTACTGCTAAATCCCCAGTGCCTGGTGCAGGGCCTGGCTCACAGTAAGTAACATAAGTACTAAATACTTACTTGTTGAATGACTGAAAGAATCAAAGAACTGGCCCTTAACTTGCTCTCCAGTTTTATCTCATGCATTCTTTCCTTCTCTGTTCTTCAGAAGCACTGACCCTCTTTCATGGTCTCTGGTGACCATGCTTCAGACATGCATCCTCAGGTCTCTGGGCCTCAATGTATGCTGTTCTCTCTGGCTGGAGACCTTTCCCTCCCCACTCCCACCCCTGCTGCCCAGCTAACCAAATTCAATCTACAACCAAAACTGTCTCAGAGAGTCTTTCTCTGACCCATCACAATAAGTCAGGTTCCCTAATTAGAAGTTTGCTTATCATGAATCATATTTTGTAAATAATATTTGTTTTGGGTACTATTTGAATAATATGTATATCCTCTACTGGATATTAAAATCAATTAAAGCAAATACTATGTCTGGTTTACTCATCTTTATATTCCTAGCACTTTGCACAGTAGGCGACACATGTTGTTGTTAGCTGCTGTCCAATTGACTCCAACTCATGGCAACGTTATGTACAATGGAACAAAACATTGTCTAGTCCTGCACATCCCACAATCATCAGCATGTTCAAGTCCATCACTGTGGCTATAGTGGTGTCATAGATTGAATTGTGTCCCCCCAAAATATCTGTCAACTTGGCTGGGTCATGATTCCCAGTATTGTATGATTGTGTACCATTTTGTAATCTGATGTGATTTCCTTATGTCTCGTAAATTCAATCACTATGATCTAATAAGATGGATTAGCGGCAGTTATACTATGAGGTATACAAGACTGGATAGTGTCTTAAGCCAATCTCTTTTGAGATGTAAGAGGGAGAAGCGAGCAGAGACACATGGGAACCTCATACCACCAGGAAAGCAGTGCCAGGAGCAGAGTGCATCCTTTGGACCTGAGGTTCCTGCACAGAGAAGCTCCAGACCAAGGGGAGATTGATGACACAGACCTCCCTCCAGAGCCAACAGAGAAAGTGTTCCCCTGGAGCTGATGTCCTGAATTTGGACCTGTAGCCTACCAAATGTGAAAGAATAAATTTCTCCTTGTTGAAGCCATCCACTTGTGGTATTTCTGTTATAGCAGCACTAGATGATTAAGACAGAATTTGGTGCCAAGAGTGGGGTTTCTTGCCTTCCAGGCCCCTGGGGTATTCAATAACTTTTATGAATATTTTTCCCTGCCCTTCTATACTCATATTCTTAGGTCTAGTCTAGATGTCACCTTTACTCTGCTTGCATTGATGACCTTCCCCACTCCCATTCCAGACAGAATTAGCCTCTCCTTTCTGTGTATTCTCATATTTCTAGGTACATCCTCTATTGCAGCAAATATCATACTATATTTTAATTACTTATGTACATGTCTATATTTTCATATTAAGCTATTCAAAGGCAGAGAATTTAATGAGTGGAGCCTGGTGGTACATTTGTTAAGCACTCGGCTGTTAACTGAAAGGTTGGTGGTTCGAACCCACCTCCTGCTCCACGGGATTTACAGCCTTGGAGTCCCTATGGGGCAGTTCTACTCTTTCCTATAGTCACTATGAGTTGAAATTGACTAGACAGCAATGGGTTTATTTATTTATTTTTTTTTGTATTTATTATTTTACATATATTATCTCATTCAATTCTCACGACAAACCTCAGAGGAAATGAAAGCTCAAGGGGGTTCAATATCATGCCCCACTGTAAGGTAAATACTTGGGGCTTGAAGCTAGGTCTTTTTTTTTTTTTTTTGTATACCTAGCACAGTGCTCACTAAGTGTGTGTGTGTGGCAAGAGTGGGGGGGGCTCAATAAATGCTGAATAAATGAGTAAGCAATTGTCTTAGGCTGAGTTCTCTAGAGAAGCAAAACCAGTAAAGCATATAAATATATAGAGAGAGAGATTTATATCCAGGAAACAGCTCACATGATTGTAGAGGTTATAATGTCCCAAGTCCATGGATCAGGGTAGAGGATTCTCTCAATTTATGAAGCCTCAGAAGCTGGCGAGCCCAAGATCGGCAGGTCAGAGAGGAGGGCTCCGCTCACAGGCTGTGAAGATCAACAGATCCCAAGTTCAGCAGATAAGCTGGCAGCTCAAGTTCCAAGAACTGGAGGTGAGACAACAGGAGGCAGCTGCAGGCTCCAGAGTGAACGAACAGCCAGAATGTCTGCTTATATTCAGATGTAGGCCACACCCCCAAGGAAATTCCCTTTCAGCTGATTGGTTACTCACAGTATATTCAATCATGGGAGTGATCACATATAAACACTGAGAATCATGGCCCAGCCAAGTTAACACACAGTCTTAACCATCACAAATGCCAATCCATCTCACCGAGAGTCTCCTTGGCCTTCATTGGCCCTCTACTTCACCAAACATGATGTCCTCCTAATTAATCCCTTCTGAAGATGTGTCCAAAGCAAACAAGTCAGAAAATGTCCAGCTGTAATCCATAAGGTTTTCATTGGCTAATTTTCAGAAGTAGATCACCTGACCTTTCTTCATAGTCCGTCTTAGTCTGGAAGCTCTACTGAAATCTGTCCACCATGGGTGACCCTGCTAGTATTTAAAATACTGGTGGCATGGCTTCCTACATCATAGCAACACACAAGCCACCACAGTACAACAAACCAAAAGATGGGTGGTGTATCTGACACACAGCAGATAATAAATAGCTGCCAAGTGAATAAAGTAATAAGTACTTATTTTTTGATTTTTTAGCTTCCAGAAATGATAGGAGAGATTAAGAATTGGAAAGGGGTCACTTTTCCAATACAGAACTCACTTTTCCATAGAAACTAAACCAAACAGTTAAGAATATGTTTGGATTTGTGAGTATGATGATGGAGAGGCAGTGGGTTCTGATTTCTTTGTGAAATTGAAGTGATGGCCATCTGCTGAGAGTTAGGGGAAGGTGGTGTGGAACTACCAGAGTTTTACAACCATGGCACTATTGACATTTTGAACTGGATAATTCTTTGTTTTAGGGGGATGTCCTATGCACTGTAGGATGTTTAGTATCATCCCTGGCCTCTGCCTACTAGACGCCACTAGCAGCCCCACTCTAATCATGATAATCGAAAATATTTCCAACCATTTCCAAATGAACCCTGGGGAGGCAAAATCGCTAAGGTTGAGAATCACTAAGATATATTTTAAGATGTTGTGAAGTTTTGGAGCAAGAAAGAGAACCCATGTGCAGCAAAATGAGTGTGACAAAAAACAAACTCAATCAGGACTCATGTAATGATAACTAGAAATAGGTGAGGGCCCAGCTGATATACGACAGCGAATTTGTAGTGGAACCAGTGCATCAGTATATGTGATTACATTATTTTCTCCAGAAGTGCACAGCAATGTGTATATAAAAACCCAACCAAACCCATTGCTTTCGAGTTGATTTCCACTCATAGCAACCCTATAGGACGGAGTAGAATTGCTCCACAGGGCTTCCAAGGAGCACCTGGTGTATTCCAACTGCTGACCTTTTGGTTTGCAGCCGTAGCTCTTAACCACTATGCCAGCAGGGTTTCCAAAGTGTATATAGATGTGAAGAATCAGATGTTGGACTGATTCAAGCTTGAGATTACAGCTAGGTGAAATAAAAGGATGATAGAGCAAGGACATTAAAAAATTTTTATCAGAATTTTGCTAGATGTTACGTACAAAGACAAGTAGAGAGAGGTTAGCCAAATATGTTGTTGCTGTTACCTGCTGTCGAGTCGGCTCTCAACTCATGGCAACCTCATGCATAACAGAACAAAATGCTGTCTGGTTCTGCACCATCCCCAAGATCGGTTGTGGATGGACAATTGTTATCCATATGGTTTTCATCGGATGTTTTTTTTTTTGGAAGAAGATTTTCCTAGTCCATCTTAGTCTGAAAGCTCTGCTGAAACCTGTTCAGCATCATAACAATACACAAGCCTCCACTGACAGAAGGCCTGTTTTCCACATGGAAGGTGAGAATTCTACTACTGAACCACTGGGATAGTTAAGCTTGTATGTCGGCTTGGCTGGGCCATGATTCTCAGTGGTTTGGCAGTTATGTAATGATGTAGTTAATCCTCTATTTTATGATACAATGTAATCGTGTCCATAATGTGATCAGTTAATCAGTTGTAAGGGGAGTTTCCTTGGAGACGTGGCCTACATCTGATATATGTATACACATTCTGGCAAAGTTTGCTGGTATTTGCTTGCTCTGGATCCTGCATCTGGCTCATCATCATCTGACCTCTGGTTCTTGGGACTTGAACCAGCAGCCTGCCAATCTTGGTATTCTTCAGCCTCTATAGCCTATAAGCCAGCAGCTGTCTGACCTGCAATCTTGGGTTTGTCATCCTCTGCAGCTACATGAGTCAAGAGATGCCTTCAGCCTGACACCTGACCCACAGGCTTAGGACTTGGCAGCCTCTACAACCGCATAAGCCATTTCCTTGATATAAATCTTTCTCTCTCTCTCTCTCTCTCTCTCTCTATATATATATATATATATACGCTTTACTGGTTTTGCTTCTCTAGAGAACTCAGCCTAAGACAACCACCAATGACTCCTATATCCAAATATAGCCTAATATAGTAGTTCCCAAACTTCGCTGCACATTAGAATCACTTGGGGAGCTTTGTAAATGCTCAATGCTCACATCAAACCCATTATCTATTAAATCAAAAAGTCTGTGGGTGGAGCCAGGCATCAATAGTTTTAAAGATCACCAGGTAATTCCAAAGTGCAGAAAAGATCAGAAACCTCTGGCCCCTTAGCATGAATCTCCAGACCAGCGGTTCTCAAAGTATAGCCCCACAACCAGCAGCATCGGCATCACTTAGGAACTTGTTAGAAATGCAAATTATGAAGCTCCACCCCAGAACGCCTGAGTCAGTAACTCTAAGGATGAAGCCCAGCAGCTGCTGGTGTTTCACAACACCTGCAGCTGATTCAGGCACAATCAATTTTGAGAACCAGTGTTTTAAAGAAGGAGCCCTGGTGGTGCAGTGGTTAAGAGCTTTGGCTGTTAACCAAACGGTCAGTAGTTTGAATCCACTAGCCCCTCCTTGGAGATACTATGGGGGCAGTTCTACCCCGTCCTATAGGATGGCTATGAGTCAAAATCGACTGAACAGCAACGGGTTTGATGTTCTAAAGAAAGAGGATTTTTTGGTGACATATTGAATAAATGGTTTGGAAGTAATCACCCTTCTTTTATGGCCTTGTAGTACATAGAATGTGGGAGGAGAAATGTTCTTTGGGCACTGCGCACCCATCTAGGTATTCATGAAACACATTGTACAGAACAACAGAAGGATCAAAGGAGATGTTGGTAGTGTCTTCTTTGGTGCCAAATATACACGGGCAGGACATTCTTTTAGAATGTATTTCAGACACATTTTTTGCTTTCCCTTCCTGCTTCAGAAATGAGTGCATGGGCCTTCTGTGTGAGAGGAAACGTAAGCAGGAAACTTTTAACACTGCCTTTGCATCACCTCACAGAATTCTCTCTTATTGTTCAAGCTCTGTGAGCAAATCTGTTGGACTCAGTTCACCCAGGCGAGGCTTGTACAATAAAAGTGCCTCGGTTCTCAGGCTTTCTGTGATGCTGATGTCTGAACAGCCTGCTACCTTGATATTTTCTCCTCCATATGTGGGCTGCCGTGTGTGTGTGTGTGTGTGTGTGTGCGCGCGTGTGTGTGTGCGTGTATGCGTGTGTGTGAGTGAAGCTTTCTTAGAGAATGCTAGGGCCTCTAATTTGCATGAGATGTGACGTCGCACATTGTTTCTCCTGCCTTTAATTATTTCCTTATTTGCCTGGGTTGAGAGCCGTTTACCTGGCTTCAGCAGCACCCTTCCTCACTCTTCTGGAAGAGAAAAATCAAACTGTCAGTCTTCTCATCTGCAATTACCCAAGGCTGCCGAGAAACAACGTTTGGTAGACTGCAGCAGAGTCTCTGAATACAAACACAAGGGCTTACCATATAGCCTTCAGAGCATAGAGCCGTTGCCATTTGAGAAGAAAAATTACAATTAACGTAGAGTCTGAGTTCAAAACTCACTTGATGAATGAATTATCTTCTTATATGTGTGTATAGGCAGGGGGAGAGGTACTTTATATAAATTGGGTTAATGAAACAAATAACAGTCTACTTCTCCAAACATAGAAAAGAAAAACTCATTATCTTACATTTTTCTTTGTCCATCGTGTTTAGATTATGTCTATCATGTTGCCCTCACGCTGAATTTTAATCCCCAGAGTTGGTATCTTTTTTTAAACTTTGATTCAGTACTTAAGTGCAAGTACATGCATGTGAATTCCTAACACACTGTAGCAGCACATCTCACCTTTCCGCAGGATATTTCCCTAGCATTCTCAATTATCCAGAAAGCAAATAATAACCGGGAAGGATGCAAATAGGGTCACCGAAAGAACCAAAAGAGATATTTCAGTTTATCTACGCAAAAGTGTTAGTTCTTAGCATTTTCAGGCAAATCCTATAAATATTTGCAGACCTCCTAAAGGTAGTTTATTATGTATTTAGCATTTGCCACCCAAGGAAACACTTGATACTTTCTATAGGAACTAGGAATTGTTCTAAGTGTTATACAAAATCTTAATACACAAGTGTTAGACAAATCTGAATTCATTTTATCCTCCCAAAAACCCTGTGGGTAGGTATTATTGTTAAACTCTTTTTACACATGAGGAAACTGAGACACAGAAAGATTAGGTAACTAAACTAAAGCCACGCATTTGGAATGACAGAACGGGGATTTAAACCCAGGCAACCTGGGTCCAGAGTCTGTGCTCTTAGCCACACTGCTATACTTCCCCTCCCTCTACTAGTAAATTAAGCTATGAATTCATTAGCATGTTTAGATCAAGTGGTAATTTTAAATATGTATAACTGAAAAATAGTAGCCTGTGCATTATAAGCAGCTTTGCATATAGTCTCATAGACCTAATAATTGTGCTTCCTTCGACATTGGTTGGAAATCACTGCTCTAAAGTTCAATGACATTGCTTTCAGGAGAATTTATTTAACCTAATGCAGAGTTTATAAACTTGCACTTCGATACAGTTCAAATAAGCTTGACCACTTGGTTTTCAACTCCACAGCAGGTTAGAAGCAGAATTTCTCAGAGATTAAAAACCTTGGGTTTTGAAATAGAGTGCCTTGATTCAAATCCTGGTACTGAGACTTTTTAGCTGGGTTTCATTGCTCAGGTGACTTAATGGAACTGAATCTCCATTTATCACAGATAAAAGAGGCATAAAATACCTATTTCATATAAGATTAAATGAGATAATGCGTGTGAAGCACATTCGTACACGGTGGGCCCCCAGTAATGTTAGCTGGTAATGCTCATGGAGGTGGTAGCAGCAGTGGTAGTAATGATTAAAAAAAAAAACCCAAACCAAATCTTTTACCATCAAGTCGATTCTGGCTCACAGTGACCCTACAGGACAGAGCAGAACTGCCCCATAGGGTTTCTAAGGAGTGGCTAGTGGATCCAAACTGCCAACTTTTGGTTAGCAGCTGAGCTCTTAACCACTGTGCCACCAGGGCTCCAGTAATAACATTGTTGTTGTTAGGTGCTACCCTATGTACACAGAATAAGCACTGCCCGATCCTGACCCACCCTCAAAATCGTTGCTATGTTTGAGCCCATTGCTGTAGCCACGGTGTCAATCTATCTTGTTGAGGGTCTTCCTCTTTTTCAGTGACCCTGTGCTTTACCTATAAAAAGGTAAAGATGGTCACTGACAGCCTGACCATCAGATGTCAAGATCAATGAATGTTATGGATTGAATTGTACTCCCAAAAATATACGTTGTGAATCCTAACCCCTATACCTGTGGTTGGAGCCCTGGTTGACGGTGGTTAGGAACTCGGCTGCTAACCGAAAGGTTGGCTGTTTGAATCCACCAGCCACTCCTTGGAAACCCTTTGGGGCAGTTCAACTCTGTGGCATGGGGTCACTATGAACTGGAATCCACTCAGCACGCAACATCCTACCTGTAATCTCATTTGGGAATGACTTGTCTTTGTTAAGGAGACAGGATTAATGGAGGGTGTGTCTTAAATCAATATCTTTTGAAATATAAAAAGAGCAGATTAAGCAAGGGAAGCAAGAGAGCAGAGATGCAGGAAGACAGATGTCACACCGTATGAAAAGATAGCCAAGGAATCAAGGAACAAGGACCTTCCCCCAGAGCTGACAGAAAGAGAAAACTTTCCCATAGAGCCAGCACCCTGATTATGGACTTCCAGCCTCCTAAACTGTGAGAAAATAAATTTTGTTTGTTAAAGCCACCCACCTGTGCTATTTTTGTTATAGCAGCACTACATAACTAAGACAATGACTATATATATTGGGAATGTTATGAATGATTAATGATTAAATTATTGAGAATATTCTTCATAAACTCAACAGCTCTGGAAATATTTGTAAAGATTTTTCGATGGTACCATTTTTCAAACTGGGAAACGGGTTTTTGAGAGGTTCTTGGATCAGATTTTGATAAAGAATGTAGAAAACGGAAATTTCTCTCACTACCCTCAGACACGGGGAAGAAGCATCTTCTTCTCACATACCATAATTGCTAGGGTGACTGTTTCATCCACTGTCTGCACTTTCTTCACATTATCCCCTCAGGTGGTATGTTAGACAATTTCCTGTGCAGTCTCCCAACATGAGTTTTTGGAATGCCAGTCAAGGCCATACATAAAAGACGGAGGATCCTACCACATCAGTCTGCAGGCTAAAAACTAAATAACTAGTAACATTTATTACTGATCAAAAATGTATTTGCACAGAAGATATACTTGCAGGAATTATTCAAATATAAAATCTCAGTAAAGAATGGGATCATTGCTATCAGACACATCAATCACTTTTTCAATGATATAGTTCCTTTAAAAATTCCCTTGTCTTCATGATTATGTAAAGGACATGCTTTTTAGAAAGCAATCTTCATTAATGAGCTATAAATATCGTCTTCTTAATATTTCCTGCAGCGTTTGGTAAGAGAGTCTTATGAAGAAAGATTCAAATTCAAGAATAGGCTCTTTGAAACCCTCATCACAGATGTTTTGTGATTAAATCTTGATTACTCCACCATTTGTGAGGGTGCATCAGCACACTGCCCCTATTTCCTTTTCCCATCACTGGCACGATTGTTCAAAGGAAAAGCTGAAGAACTAAGCTTAACACTGGGAGTCCAACAACTCCAGATATTTAAAAATTGTTTAATAGGACAGAATTCTGCAGCTAAAGACCAGGTGTTTTAAAACACAAAAAGAATTACCTTCAGTTTGGGAAGTGATTGGCTTCATTTGGGTCCTGTAATTTTGCTGCTAGTGAGGAAATGATGAACTCTCCTCCCCAGAGCAAGCAGGAAAAGGCATTCCTTAAGTTTGAAAAACGAAAAGTTTCTTTATTCTGATTCTCTCTCTGTACTGTAAAAGCATAAAGCATAATCATTTTGCACAAACTCAAGAATGCCTCTCTCCTCAATACTCACTTTGCGGTAGACTCAACTACCTATTAGGCCAAGCTGGTTGCCCTTGAACCTATAATGTCACTGAGATAGGACAATTAATGGAAAGACTACTGGGCTGAGTAAAAGAGTTGGTTTCTAGCTAGAGCCATCATTTACTTGCTGTTTGGTATAGGCTGTCTCAGAATTATGAACAGTATCTCAATGATATGCACAGTATTATGAATAGTATAGACAGTATGGGAAGGAGAAATCATGAGCTGAAGGTCTAGAAAGGCTCCATGAAGAAAGTAGAATTTTAGTTTATCTGTAGGATTGGTGCAATTTAAAATCACAAATGTGGAAATTAATATTCAGTGAGAATATTTTGGAATGAAAGGTCCATGAAAAGGGAAGGAGAAAGCGATAAGTGGTCAACAGATAATGATGTTGTTGTTGCTAGGTGCCATTGAGTCAGTTCTGACTCTTAATGACCCTACACACAACAGAAGGAAACACTTCCCAGTCCTGCATCACCCTCACAATCACTGTTATGTTTGAGCTCATTGCCGCAGCCTCTGTGTCAATCCATCTCGTTGAGGGTCTTCCTCTTTTTCACAGACCCTCTACTCTGCCAAGCATGATATCCTTCTCCAGGGACTGGTCTCTCCTGATAACATGTCCAAAGTACCTGAGACGAAGTCTCGCCACCCTTGCTTTTAAGGAGCATTCTAGCTGCACTTCTTCCAAGTCAGATTTTTTGTTCTTCTGTAAATCCATGGTATATTCCGTGTTCTCCACCAATACCATAATTCAAAGGCATCATTTCTTCTTCAGTCTTCCTTATTCGTTGTCCAGCTTTCAATGCATACAAGGCAATTGAAAATATCATGGCACACTTTAGTCCCCAAGGTGACAGCTTTGCTTTTGAACACTTTAAAGAGGTCTTCTGCAACAAATTTGCCCAGTGCAATACATCGTTTGATTTCTTGACTTCTGCTTCCATAGGTGTTGACTATGGATCCAGGTCAAAAGAAATCCTTGACAACTTCCATCTTTTTTCCATTTATCATGATATCGCTTATTGATCCACTTATAAGGATTTTTGTTTTCTTTATATTGAGGTGTAATCTATAGTGAAGACTGAAATAGTGAGTTAAATAGTCCATTTTCTACTCTGTTATTTTTCCCTAGGTTGTTAACTGCCATCTAGTTGGCTCCCACATCATGGGGGCCCTGTGCACAATGGAACACAATGCTGCCCAGTCCTGTAACATCCCCATGATCAGTCTGGGATAGACCATTGTGATCCATAGGGTTTTCATGGGCTGATTTTCAGAAATAGATCACTATGGCCTTTCTTCCTAGTTTGTTTTTGTCTGAAATTTCTACTGAAACCTGTTTAGCATCATGGCAACCAGCAAACCCCCACTACAGATGGATGGTGGCTGCACATGAGGTGCATTGGCTAGAAATGGAACTAGGTCTCTCACATAGAAGGTGAGAATTCTACCACTGCCCCCCATATGCTTTAGCTACTGAATAAAGCCCATTCTCTAAGTCCTTTTTATTGGCAACCCTGAACAAAATAAGCATGTTTCTGACACAAGACTGCAGCCCCTAAACATGGTTTACTGAAAGGTATCAAGGAGCCATGTATTAAAGACTAAGCTAAAAAGACTCCTTCTAACATGACTCAGAAGAACTGCTATGGTTATATCCTCTCAGGGGGGGATAAAAAGTGAATGAAGCCTTAGAAGGTCCCATCCAGTTAAGTCTCAGTCTCTTTGGGACCACTCAGAATGGAACTCCTTCGGCAACCTCTAGATTTGGGAACAGGTTGGCTTGTGCTATGTGGAGGGAGGTAAAAACGAATGCTTTAGGATTAAAAGTTGTAGAGAGGAAGTAAGAGGCTGTCAACAGCCCAATTTTGTACAGCACTCACTGTATGGTGAATAGCAGGTCTGAAAGCTTAAAATAGAGATTTAAAAAATGTTGACTACCAGATTGAATCCCACAGCAAGTATGGTTTGCTTGGAGATCCCTCTGTGTGTATGCGCATGTGTAAGTTTGTTTGCTCATGAATGCTTTGAGGTGTTTTCCAAATATAGAAATCATCATTTTTTAAACATTTTATACCCTATTTCCTGCTCCTTTATAGTTTTACATTTTTTGTTTAGCCCTGAAGTCATGTAAGTTTGGGAAGCTTAGAAAAAGAGTTTATGAACCCCAGGTGGCTTCACCACTGCATTCTAGCAACGCTGAAGGAAAAAATAATATCAATGTTACACAATTCTTCCATAAATAAAAAAAGAGAATGAATACTACCCAACTCATTTTATGAAGATGCAATAACCTCATAAGAGATAGGACAAAAAAGAAAAATTACAAGTCAATTTCCTTCATACATACAGATGAAAAAATGATAATTAAAATATTAGCAAATTAAATCCAGCAATATGTAAAAAGGATATAATAGCATGCTTAAATTGGATATATCCATAAGTGCAAAGTTGTTTTAATAGTCAAATATCCATCCATGTAATTTGGCATTTAAATAAAATAAATGAAAAAATCTGTGATAATTTCATTAAGTGCAAAAAAAAAAGCATTGGATAAAACTCAAAAGCTATTCACTATAGAAACTTTTAGCAAACTAAGAATAAAAGGGAATTTTCTTAATCCGATAAAGATATAGGCAAAAAAATCTATAAAAAATTTCATAATAGTGAAACAGAAATATTTTCCTTTGCAACAAGGAAGAAGGCAAGAATGTCTACTATCACCACTTCTATTTAACATTGCACTGGAGGTCCTGGCCACTGAAATAAGGCAAGGAAAAAAAAAAACTATAAAGATTGAAAATTAAGGGGGGGAAAAAAAGCTTTCATTATAACAAATTAAATGATCAGGTAGTAGAAAATCCAAATAATCTATAGGTAAATTATTAGAAGTAGTAAGTGAGTTTTTTTTAAGATTATTGGAAACAATGTCAATATAAAAATAAATTGTATTTCTACATACCAATAACAGTTATGAAATAATATTTAAAAGAAATATACTATTTAAAATAGAATCAGTGCCATCAAATAGTCAGAAATATATGTAACAAAAGATGTGTGAGATTTGGGCAAGAAAATGTTGGCAGCAGACCTGTCAACAATTCCCTCCCTTTTCCAAGGATATCTGGAAAAAAGGAATGGTCATGGTCAAGTCCCAGTGTAAACAGGCTGGTCAGCGGACCTCCCGGTGTAAACAGGCTAGTAAACACATCACCTGGTGTAAATATGCTAGACAACAGAATTCCTGGTAAACCCACTAACGTTATTTAATAACAGAAAGATAAATGAAGGTCTTTACCTGTAAAACACTTTCAGCATTATTCACCTATTGTAAAGAAACCTGGAATATATGGCTTTTTGTGAGCTTGGCTAGCTGAGAATGTCATGTAAACTGTGTAATTTGTTGAGTGTAAAATGGAATTTTCTCTAAAATGGTTCCCTTTCTGTAAGAATGTTCACATGCATTGCTTAACCATCACATGTTATCTCCAAACCAGAACACCCTATGATACAGAAAGGGAAGGATTTTGGGGGAGCAGTGTTGATGGCCTTAGACTTCTCAAAAGGAAGAATACTTTGCCTGAGTCTTGCAATAGTCTGTGTCCTTTGAATTATTAGTAGTGTTTGGTATTGGGTAACAGCTGTGATTAATGTATGATTTGACAGTTCTGTCCTTTATGGTATCTCAGACCTTTGTGCAGCAAACTATAAAACATTACTGAGACAAATTAAGGCAGGTCTTTGTAAATGGAGAGCTATACCAAGCCAAGTTATGGATTGAAAAAAATATAGAAAATCTATAGATTCAATACAATGCAGTCAAAATCTTAAAAATTGTGTGTGTGTGGTTGTGTGAAAGAGAGAGAGAGCAGGGTTGGCGAGACAGAGAGAAAAGAGACAGGGAGACAGAGACAGAGAGAGAAAAAAAAAAGAATTGAAAAGCTGATTTAAAAATTCACATGGAAATAAAAAAGACCAGGAGGAGCTGAGACGTTCTTGAAGAAGAATAACATGGCGGGGCTTGTTCTACAGACATTAAGATCGTTATAAGGCTGCAGTCATTAAGACAATGTGGGACTGGCTCAAGAACTGACACCACTGTATGGAATTGAAGCCCAAAAAACAGACCAGAGCACTTATGGATATTTGGTTTATGACAATCATGTCACTGCAAAGCAGTGAGGAAAGGACAGTTCCTTCAATAAATATTCACTGAGATTATACACTAAACAAACCAACTAAAAAAAAAAAGGGACTTTTATATCACACTATATGCCAAAATCAGCTCAAAAGGGATTATAGTCCTAATATGAAAGGCAAAATAATAAAAGATGTGTAAAGTAACATAAGTGACTCTCTATATGAATTGCAAGGTAGGAAAAATGTCTTAAATAGGAAATAAAAAGATTCATGCATTTGGTTGACCACATCACAAGTAAGAACTTCTGTGCACTGAGGATACAAGTACAAGAATGAACAGGTTAAGTCACGGATAGGGAGAAAATATGTGCAGCTTAATAATCAGCAAAGGGCTCATGTTCAGAATATATAAAGAACTACAGTCATTAGGAAAAAGACAATCCAGTAGAAAAGTGGGCAAGGGACTTGAAGGTGCACTTCACAAAAGAGGATGTCTAAATGGTCAATAAACATTTGAAAAAGTACTCACCCTTCTTAGTAATCAAGACAATGGAAATTAAAATTTCAGTATGATACCACTACATACCCACCAGAATGGCAAAAATTTAAAAGACTGACAATACCAAGTGTTGGAGAAAATGTGGGACGATTGGTACCCTGGTGGCACAGTGGTTAAGAGCTATGGCTGCTAACCAAAAGGTCAGCTGTTTGAACCCACCAGCCGCTCCTTGGAAACCCTATGAAGCAGTTTTACTTTGTCCTATAGGGTTGCTATGAGTCGGAATTGACTCAGCGGCAACCGGTTTAATTTTTGGGTTTTTTTTTTTTAATGAAAATAATTTAGTATTATCTACTAAAAATGAAGATTCTCATGTCCTATGAGCCAATAGTTGCCATCCCAGGTATAAACCCACCAGAACAGTATGCACATATGCAATGCATCAGGGGGTGTGTGTGTGTGTGTGTGTGTGTGTGTGTGTGTGTGTGAATACTCATTATTTATAATAGCCTCAAACTGAAAACAACTCAAATACTCATCAACAATAGATTGGATGAATTGTGATTATATAACAGAATACCACACAACAATAAAAATGAATGCATCACTGCTACATGCAACAGCATGGATGGAACTCACTGAAATAATGGTGAATAAAGAAAGATGGATACATAAGAATACATAGTACATAATTCCATGTGTATAAAGTTCTAGAACAGGTAAAACTAAAGTATTTAGGAGTGAATAGTTAGGTCATAATTTATAAAGAAAACCTAGGAAACAAGATAGGAGAATGAGGGGGAGGGAAGCGGCCATAATTGACAAGGGGCAATGAGGGCAGAGGGTAGGGTTCTAGACTGTTGGCAATATTCTATTTCTTGGTCTGGATGGTGGTTACATACATGTCCACTATGTCACCACCAGTTAGGGTCGAGTTGACTCCACATCATGGTGATCCCATGTGTGTTAGAGTAGAACTGTGCTCTACAGGGTTTTCAATGGCTGATTTTTTGGAAGTAGATTGCCATGTCTTTCTTCCAAGGCACCTCTAGGTGAACTTGAACCTTCAACCTTCTGGTTAGCAGCAGAGCATGTTAATGGTTTGCACCACCCAGGGATTCCATCCACTATATAAACCAAAAGCAAACCCATTGCTGTCAAGTTGATTCTGACTCATAGCTACCCTATAGGACAGAGTAGAACTGCCCCATAGGATTTCCAAAGAGCACCTGGTGGATTCGAACTGCCCACCTTTTGTTTAGCAGCCGTAGCTCCTAACCATTACACCACCATGGTTTCCATTTATTATATAGTAAATAATAAATCTGTATATTCATGTTTTATGCAATTTCTGTATAGTATTATGTCACTCAATACTGAAAAGGACCTGGCCATACACCAGCAATCACTTTCTCCAGCTAGAAAAACATTTTGGAGAAATCTTGCTTAATTTTTTTTTAATAATTTATTTTTGCCGTTGTTGTTGAAAATGTACACAGCAGAACATAGACCAATTCAACATTGTCTATATGTACAATTCGGTGACATTGATTGCATTCTTCAAGGTGTGCCACCATTCTCACCGTCCTTTTCTGAGTTCTTCCTCCCCCATTGACATAAACTCACTGCCCTCTATGTTCCCTGTCTAATCTTTAAAGTTGCTGTTGTCAATTTGATCTCATGTAGATGGATCTTAAAAGACCACAACGCTCAAGGCAGACATTTCTTTACTAGCTAAGCTAAACTAGTGTTTTGTTTTAAGAAGACTTCAGGAGATATTTTTGGTTTAAAGTTTAAGGTTTAAAGATAATCTCAGGGCAATAGTTTTAGGGGTTCCTCTAGCCTCCATGGCTGCAGAAAATCTGGATTCCAAGAGAATTTGAAATTTTGTCCTTCATTTTCCACCAAATCCTGCTTAATTTAAAGCAGAGATCCTCAGCCTTGGCACTATTGACTTTTTGGGCTGGGTAATTCTTTATTGTGGGGGCTGGCTTGTGCATTGTAGGATATTTAGCAGCATCTCTGGCTTCTACCTATCAGATGCCAGGAGCACCCTTTCTCCCCAGTTGTGACTACCAGTTGAGACACTAACTTAAAGGAATTAACACTCGAAGACATTGCTTTTTGTGCTCTAGCTACATTTCTTTTAAGTATCCTCCTTTAAATATTTTTTAGAGTATTCTATTGCCTTACTTTCAGTATTCTGTTTCAGTTTTCTTTGGTAATTTATTTTAAAATCCCCAGGGATGACTTTCTCTTTAATTTGTTCTTCTCGAGCTACATGAGCCCATGTGGATAGAGAAACAGTCAAATTTCTCTTGTAATTATCGTAAATTTTATGTTGCAAGGTTTGGTAACATTGCTTAAGTGGAGATATTTTAAAATGGAATGCAATTACAGCATGAACTAGCTGATATTAGAGAGACTGTAATCTCAGTTTTTATGAAACAGATCGTCAAGAAACCCCAGGGATTCACCCACCAGTAATTATGATGAGGCATCCAGAAACAAGTGAAGCTTCTCCCTCATCCGTAGCAGTCTCTCCTTCCCACAACATCGTTTTCCTCCTCCAATCTCTACCTTCTCTTCTCTTGCTTCCACGTTAACAAAGATAGTTTGGCAGTCATAACTCAACCAGTCATTTCAATTACAGTTTTTGGTGAGCCACATCAAGAACTAAAAGTAAAGGGTAAAAACCACTCTCAGCTGTGGCATTTGTATTGCCTTATTTTAAGTCATTACCAGTAAATGAATCTGTATACCTCACTGAACTTTTTAACACAAGCTCACTTACAGCACATTCAGTATACATTTTTGGGAAAATGACTAACCAATTTTGGTAACTTAGTGCATTTTAGTTGATTGGCAATTTCCAAACACGTCTGTGGGGCAAACAATGATAAGCCACCCCCACCAACAAGAGATACAAACAGAATTTCATTTTGGCTGCACATATTTCTCATTTTTCTGAGATAAAATCAAGACAAATCCTCCTATCCTTACAGGAATTCTTTTGATTCTCTTCCAAGGTTACACCTCCTGACAATGGCTTTTTGCCTCTAGATTCCTCACACACCTCTCCTTACCCTTGCACAGTTACCTGGGGTCAGAGCAAAGCTGAAAAGTCCAGGGTAGATGACTCCAAGTTGAACTTGGGTTATTAAAAGTATGATGTTTCTTTGTGGTCTGTTGCCCTCCATTTCACTTCCAGATCGACCTGCTGTAATCCTCAGGATACTCAATCTTCCGGATTACCTTCTATGCGCTGATAAATCCCAGTCCTAGAATGGCATTGCCCTGGCAACCAATCAGACCTCGTGTTCCTCCTGGCCTCCATTCCCTTCTGCACACATCTCAGGACCAACATGTGAGACCAGTTCCTCAGAGCTGCTGCACTCTTAGCTTTATGCACCTTGATCTTTCATGGCATCTCTAGGGTTTTGCTCTGTTTCTCAGATCTTTATTTTGTCACCAATTCCTTCCAAAATAGTAATTTAATATTTAATAACTGACACATACAAAGTGTGTAGTGGCCAGGATTGTTCTTAGTACTTTAATCTTTCCAACAACCCTATGAGGTGGATTCTCAAATTATTTCCATGTTACAGATAAGAAAGCTGAGGCACAGATGGGTTAAGTAACTTGCCTAAGGACACACAGCTAAGACGTAATGGAGCCAAGGATTGAACCCTGACGGTCTAGCTCTAGGCAGCAGTTTCTAGAAGCTGGAATCGCAGTCTGGGTCAAATAAGTCTTCTCTGAATTACTTCTCTGAGCTCATTCCTTGTACATTTCTGGGACACTTGCCATGCACTCTACACTAAGGATACTATTCATATCCATGTCTTTCATTCCCTAATATATCATGGCTCCCTGATAGGTGACTTCTGAATCTTTGCATCTTTCCATCAGGAACTCAAACCGTGCTGAAAGATGTATTTTCTGCTTGCCAAAACCATTTTAAATTGCTTCCAAATATTGGCGTATTCAATCCCAGTTAAACTTAGGAGGCTTCCAAATGCATGAATGATTTGCCAGAATGTTTTTGGCCATAACGTATCCTTCCTTCCTGTTTGTCGTGCTTCAGTTATTGAGCATATACCATATTCTTTTTTTCTTCCTTCCCTTCTTCCTTCCTTCCCACCTTCCTTCCTTCCTTTCTTTTTTTTTTTTGCCTTGGAATATTTCTCAATTGATTTCAAATACCTACAGCATCAACATAAGGACTGGAATGATTTCATGTACCATTTTCCAAAGTGTGTTTTGCAGATTGTTGGTAGTTGTTATGTAAAAAGTGGAGAGGGGCCTGAAGGGGGTCTATAGAGATTCAGAGTTAAACAAATGTAACAGATTAATATAGAGAGGTCTTTAATAAGCCTGAAGCCATCACTAGGCTAATATACATTGTGAATCTTCAAAAAAGGGACATAGCCTGTGGAATTTCCCAAGTTCATTTGACAACAGACTCGACAGAAGCATCTGAGAGTTACTCTGAGAAAAAGAGTAAATATAGATTCAAAGAAAAAGTTTTAGTTCTGGAGTCATTGAGCCTGGGTTTGAATTTTGCGTCTTCTCTGAAATAACTGCATGACTTTGGGCAAGTCATTGAACCTTCCTAAGTTTCTGTCTCCTCCTCTATAAAATGGAATCATCACACTTATTTCATGAGGTTATTATAATAAAGAAGTGCCTCGGTATTTAATGAATGATTGCTATTCTTTTTTATTGACTTTGCAAATGCCTGAAACAAAAACAGCAGTGCGTGCCTCTGAAAACCAGATCTCAGAGAAAAATGTGGGTTACTCAATCTTTCTTGACACATTAATTTCTGCAATGACTGAGCTGGTAGAAAGCTGCCCTATTACAGCTAGTTTAGGTCAACTTGTCTGATCCAGTTATCGCTGTTGAAAAGCCAAAAATAATCTAGAACTTTCCATTTAAACTGGCAAGCATGTATTCCTGACTATCACCCAAACCGCAGTGACTGACCTCAAGCTGGGGCTGTTAGGAAGAATAACAAGAACTGGTTTATTTACTTAGATGCGTTTCAGTGCTTTTCATAAGTTAAATTTTTAAGGTATTTTGAAGATAACCATTCTGTAAGAAATAGCTTTTGTTATCCTCTTGAATACAATTTGAAGAGGCAAACTGTTAGTGTTCCTGCAACCGGTTCTGTATAACCTCAGGGGCACAGACTTAAAGAGATGGTTCGCAATCAGTTTTGTTGCCTTCAATTCACAGGTTTGTTTTTTTTTTTTTTTTTTAATTCATTCATTTACTTTAATCTGTTCTTTAGCACTTGAGACTTGCAATTTCTCTAAACTTAAATATTCCATCTTAAGTTATTGGTGAAAGAGTTGGGTAGAAACCACAAATCATTTTCTCTCATGATGGGGTTAAAACTGAGACACTGAGAAAAAGGGTAACTTCATACTGAAGAAGAAATTGGATTTAAGGGTTCCATCTGGAGATAGCAAGCTCCCAAGTAGCAGAAAGTTATCTGTACACATTTTATCATTTTATGTAAAGCAGGTTAGATTAGTTTGTTTTTAGGTAGAAAAACATAGATTTTAATGCTTATATATTCAGAGGATTGCCAATTACTAAACGGGAGTATTTGTTTTTGTTTTCAAACCTGTAGACCAAAGTTTTCCTCTGCATGTTAGACAAGTCCCTTATGAATGAGAACATGTTTATAGTATGACGGTGTCAGGTTGAACAAGAGCAAGAGAGAATGACACAGTCTAAGCCATCTCTCTTGTAAGAGGTGCCTTTGCAGAAATGCCTTGGTAAGAGAGAAAGAAGGTCTAAATCTTCGAGTCAGCTGAGAAGTGCCAGCAGGCAGAAATCTGGTGTGTGGGGACCTACGGAAATGAAAAATAACTCTGGAGAATAATATGTACTCCCTTTAGAATGCAAGCTACCCTCTAAGCCAGGGGTTGGCAATTTTTTTTCTGTAAAGGGTCAGACAGTAAATATTTTAGAATTTGTGGGTCATGCAGTAAATATTTTAGATTTTGTGGGTCACACAGTCTCTGTCACAACGACTCAACTCTGCTATTGTGGTACAACAGCAGCCATAGACAACACTGAAATGAATGTGTGGCTGTCTTCCAATAAAACTTTATTTTATAGACACTGAAATTTGAGCTTTGCATTATTTTCACGTGCCAAGAAATACTACACTTCTTTTCATTTTTTAAAATCATTTTAAAATGTAAAAACTATCCGGAACTCCTGGACCGTGCAAAAACAGGCAGCCAGTTGGATTAGGCCCTTGGGCCTTAATTTTCCAACCCTCGTGAAACACTTGCTACAGACCAGCAACGCTCCCAGGGCAGTTTATTAGAAATTCAGAATCTCAAGCTCCACCCCAAGCCCTCTAAATTCACTCAGCTATTATTAGAAAAAAATAGCTAAGTAGAAGCCAGAATCTGAATTTAACAAGATCCCCAGATGATTCATATATACATTAAAGTTTGAGAAGCCTTAGTCAAGCAGCAGTTTATCTTGTCCTAGCATAGTGGTCCGCAGCTTTTACTGCACGTTAGAATCACCTGGGAGGCTACACCCCTCAACGGATTAAACAGAATCTCTAGGAGTGGGACCTGCACATTCGTATTTTTGTTTAAGCACCCACAGTGATTCCAATATTCAGTCAAGATTGAGAATTACCGTCCCAGAGGCTTTTTGCCATTGGATGATTGCCTCAAAAGAGTTTCCACTGCATTGACGCAATTTAAAAGGTGATGAGAGCAAAGAGCCCCGACCTCCCCCTTCCCTAGCCTCTCCAGATGATTACGCAAAAAGTCCCAGGAAGCAGGACTTTACCATTTAAAAGGCACTTTCTCCTTCATTTCTTCTTTTGATCCCGGCAGCACTGATATTTCACCAATTATGTTGCCAGATATTATGGGTATTTCCCCGTTTACAGACAGGAAAATTGAAATGGGTGATGATTTGACCCCAGCCCATGCTGGTCATACATGGCAAAACTGTCTGCAGATACTGAGGTTGTTGCTTCTCCATCTGGCAGCTGAAAGACCTTGAATACAGAGATCATTGCAAGGAAGGAAGGGAAGGAAGAGAGAGGAAGGAAGTTAACGTTTATGGAGCAATTATAGTGTTGCAGGCACTGTGCTAAGTACTTCACATAAGTTGTTGTTATTCATTGCCACTGATTTGGCTCCATGTACAACAGAGAGAATTGTTTCGTTATTGGTATGCTCCAGTCCATGGTTGCAGGCAGTGTATTTTGAATGCCTTCCAACCTAGGAGGTTCATCTTCTAGCATTATAATGGATAATATTCTGTTGTGATCCACAGAGTTTTCATTGGCTAATTTTCAGAAGTAGATTCCTGGGCCTTTATTCCTAGTCCTACCTGTCAATTTGTTGTACTGTGGTGGCTTGCACGTTGCTATGATGCTGGGAGCTATGCCACCAGTATCTCAAATACCAGCAGGGTCACCCGTGATGGACAGGTTTCAGTGGAGCTTCCAGATTAAGACAGACTAGGAAGAAAAACCTTACATATAATGATCTCATTTAATCTTCACAAAAATCTCATGGGGTACCATAAAAATCATTCCATTTTGGAGAAGAGAGACTGAGTTTCAGATTGCCCAAGGCTGCAAAGCTAGTAAATGATACAAACAGAATTAGAGACTGGTCTTTTTAATACTAAAGCCTGAGTTTCTGTTTGTTTTGGCTCATTGTGAAACGTAACTCATTTGGGAAGACTGTCACTGGACCTGGCTTAGTCCAGAATTTAGGTTGCTTTGCGGAAAAGGTAGAGATTATAGGTAATTTTGGAGTCCTAGGGTGGCACAAACGGTTAAGCACTGTGCTACTAACCAAAAGATTGGCTGTTTGAATCTACCCAGAGGCTCCTGGGAAGGAAGGCCTGGTGATCTACTACTGAGAAACCAGCCATTGAAAACCCTGTGGAGCCCAGGTCGAATCTGACACACATGGGGACACCATGAGAGGGATTTGACTCAACAGCAACTGGTTTACTGGAATAGGTAATTTTAACACATCAGTCAATGGAGTGTAATACTATCTCCCTGATTAGACAAATATAAACATATGCTCCTAAAAAGGATTATTACCAAACAGGAATGTAGTAAAATGATTGCTGCTTGTAAAATATCTCCTTCTTTCCTAAACAGGAGGTGGCATAATTTAGTTTGCTTTTATCTCAGTCTTCCATGAGAAATAACAGGGAAAGTTGCATTGCCAGGCAAAGATGAAAGGAACCAGAGGATTTATGACGTCTGTAAATATAAAATGAACCAATATTGCTGGCTGCTGCCTCTGCCAAATGGCACTTGGGAATTAATAAGGCCTATGATTCATCAAGAAGTAGAGCACAGATCTCAGTGGGAACAGAAAGGGAAAACAGGCACACTGCTATTTGCTGTCATCTGACCCTTTATACCCATTACCTTTGTTTCCTGACCTATTCTATCCCTCTTCTTGGCCCTGTTCCTTAAGCCAAATTCAACCAGCTATTATCTTCTCTGAAGAATGACTGGAATCTTCTCTTAGGAAAAAAAAAAAAAAAAACACCTAAGTAGTGGTTCTCTCTATCTGTGTCTGTTTGTCTGTCTGCCTCTCTCTCTATGACCTAGCTCTATGCAGGGTACAACTAGACATTTGAAGTTCATTCACTAACACCTCCCTATCCACCCATGGATAGAAACCATATTCGATGTTTGTATTTTAAAATAATTATTAGTATAGTCATCATTTTACAAAATAATGATAATAATAATAACCAAAAAAAAATCCAAACCCATTGCCCTTGAGTCGATTCCAACTCACAGCGAACCTACAGGACAGAATAGAACTGCCCCCATAGAGTTTCCAAGGAGCGCCTGGTGGATTTGAACTGCCAACCTTTGGGTTAGCAGCCATAGCACTTAACCACTACGCCAGCAGGGTTTCTGATAGCAGTAATAGTGTCTACATATGTGCTAAGTATTTTTCACAAAAAGCAGAGATGTTAACTAAATTGACTGAAGTCACATGGCAAGCAAGAGTAGAGTTGAAATTTAAACCAACATCTGACTGACACCCAAGAGCTATGCCCTTTCTCTCTACCACACAGCTTCCTAGGATCCTGGCTACCATTTATGGAACACCAACTATAAGTCAGTCACCATGAAGGTAGTTTATGTACATTATCTTCAATTCTCATAAAAACTCTGTGAATATGGTTCCCCCTCAGTAGAGATCCTCAAAAGCATTATCCACAGCTTTCCTTTTCCGTTTAGATGTCAGAGTGCAGAAAAGGGATAGAGTGATATTGATATTGAACGTTTGCTTAAAACTCTCCCCACGTTGCTGTTCCTCAAACATAAGCATGCACTTGCCTCAGGGCCTTTGACCATGCTGCTCTCCTTGCCTGGAATGCTTTCTCCCTAGATATACACAGTTAATTCCCTAACTTTCTTCTAGTTTTGTTAAAATGCCATTTTAGTAGTGAATGCTAACCTAGGTATTTTAAAATAATAATGAAAACAACAGCAACCTCCATCCCAGAATTCCCTGTCCCTCTTACCCTGTTTAAAGTTTCTCCATTGCATTTATCATCATCTGACATTTTGTATAGTTCATGTATATTTGATTATTGATCTCATTTGTTATATTCATTGCTGTTTCCCATAGCCCAGCTTAGTAACTGTCAAGTAGTGGTCACTCAATATATACTTGACGAATGGGTTCATCCTAGTTAATGTCACCATCATCCCCCTGGGTGATCAAGTTAAAAACTTGAGAAGCAGTCTTGAGGCATTCTTTTTCTTCAACTCCAAGGCCAATCCATCAACAAGTTGGGCAGATGTCACCTTCAAAATAGATCTCAAAGTCCTCTCTGTTCCTCCAACTTCATTGCCACCTTAACATAAACCACCACCATCTCTTGCCTGGACTACGTCAGTGTCTTATTTTGTCTCCTTGTTTCCACGGTTGTCCTCCCTAAAACTCATTCTCCACACAACAGCCAGAGAAGTATCTAAAAAAAAAAAAAAAAAGTAGATCAGATCACATCAACTACCCTATTTAAAATTCTTTAATAGCTTTTCATTGCTCTCAGAATAAATCCCAAACCCCTTATCAAGGTCTCTAAGCTCCTGCACCATATACGCTGCTACCTTCCCATCTCACCTATCCCCTTTCCCACCTTCTCATTATACTCCAGCCACGCTGGCCTCTTTCTGTTCCTAGGACATACCAGGCCTTTTCTACTCCAGACCATGGAATTTGCCATTGCCTCTACCTGGAATGCTTTTCTTCCAGCTCTCTACATGCTGGTACATCCTTCTGGATCCAATTCAAACACCACCTCCTCGAAGGAGTCTTTTCTTCCCACTCTATTCAAAGTAGGTATAAGATTTCATCACCCCGTGTATTCAGTGCCTTCATCACAGCCCATAACTATCTTGTTTAATTGTTTACTTGTTTATCATCTAGCCCACCCCTAGAACAGGGCTGACAAATTTTTTCTGTAACGGGCCAGAAAGTACATATTTTAGGCTTTACAGGCCACATGGTGTCTGTCGAAACTGTTCAACTCTGCTGTTGTATCATAAAAGCAGCCATAGACAATATGTAAACATATGGGCATGGCTGTGCTCCAACAGCAGTTTTATTTATGGACACTGAAATTTGAATTTCATAACATTTTCACATCCTGAAATATTCTTATTTTGACTTTTTTCAACCATTTAAAAATGTAAAACTCTGTTAGTTTGAGGACTGTACAAAACCGGGAGAGAGCCAGATTTAGCCTTCGAGCTATTGTTTCCTAACGCATGATCTAGAATGTTAAGTACCAGAAAGTCAGAGACCTTGTTTTTGTGTATTTGCTGCTATATGTGTAGATTTGAAACAGTAGCTAGCACATAGTAGGGCTCAAAAATATTTATTAAAAGAATGAATGGATTAATGAATAAGGTGAGCTATTTCAAGTCAAAGGATTCAGTTTAAAATTTATCTAAACTCAAGGTCATGTTCATGGGCATGTAATCTGTATAGTCAGTCACGTAGGGCCTCAGAGCCAGTAGGACCCTGTGCGTGGTTTAATACTCTGATGTTACCATCTTGAAATTCTTAGTAATATTTAACAAGGGTCCCCATGTTTTCATTTTGTACTAGGCCCCACAAATTGTGTAGCCGGTCCTGTCTAAGCTTATGCTTATAACCAGGGGTGCAATATTAATAGCCTCTAACCCAAGAACAAGACTGAGGACCTTTGTCTGCTGGTACAGGTAGAGTCCACTTTCACACAATGACCCTGGCAAGAACTAGGCAAGAGATCCAAATTCTTGGCATATGGTACAGGGTGTAGGTGGGTCCTGGCTTATGGGATAAAGTATGCCAGCTTAAGCATACAAGGATTTTTTTTTTTTTTTTTTAATGTTGGAGCTATTACCTGAGATCCCAACTTAATTCCATACCTCCTCAGGCTAGAATGTAGGAAATAAGATGCTGAAAAGTACATTAATCTACTTATATGCGTTCTTTTTCACGTAGATCTCCTGCCTCTGCTACAATTGGTCTAGGAACTGGAGCTACCAAGCCTACCTCTTGGGGCTATTGTAAGGCTAATTTCAGTAATAATAAAATAATAGATATATGAGATAATAATAATAACACTAAGGTATGCTACTACTTTTAGGGCATGAGTATACTTTCCTAAGCATTTTGTCTGCATCATGTCACTTCATCCTCACAACAATGAAAACGTAGCCCAATTATACCTCCACATTAAGGCTGAGAAAAATGAGGCTCAGGGAGATTAAGTAATTTAATCTAAAGAACATTGCTGAAAGTAGTAGACCTCAAATACAAGCTCGTGTCTCTTAGTCCAAACATATGTCTGTACCCACTGTCCATCCATGATATGAATATCGACTATAAATCATGGTATTAATATGGAGTATATGATCTTATTGCTATTGCAGGGAGAAATCCTACTTATCTACTAACCACTCCATGGAAAAAATAATGAGGAAAAGACTGAAGAATCAAATGGCAAGAGCTCCTTGCAGAAAGGCGTCATGAATACTGTTACAGAGTATAAAGGTAGACTCCCCCAGGAAAAATTTGCATAAAGAGCCCTGCAGTCGCCAAGAAAGAGGAAAATAATGACATCCAATTAACTCCTAATTTTCTGTTGTTTTTTCCCCTCTTCTCAGTCCCTTCTAGAATTTGCCAAGGGATCAGATTGCTTGAAGGCTGCTTATAATAACAAGGAATTTTCCAAGAGTGTTTAGACAGTATGTCCTTCCCTTAGAAGGCCTGGGGTGGTTGCCAGCCAAACAACCCCAGGCGAAGCTTGTCTGCTTTTAATGAAGGTTTCCAACCTCAATTTAATCTTTGTCAAGTAAAGCATAGTGTGTTAAGGAGTGATGCAGCTTTATTATTCTTCTCGATGTAAAAGTATCAAACCCTTTACGAGTCTAGGAGAAGGACATAGACTTTGTTCTACAAGAGAGTACCAGTGCTTGTCTCTTCCATGCCTTGGAACAAATTAGCTGGAATATCCTAGGGAGGACATATCACTTCCTGAGGATTCATAACAAAAGGGTGGACTGTACAGTCAAGTGTACTGTATGAGACCACTGATATGAAATATCTAGACTAAGTAAATGTGTAGGCACCAAAGTGTATTGGTAGTTACCAGGGGTTGAGGGGGGTGGTAGGGAGAGGGAGTCATTATTTAGGAAGCAGTGAGTCTCTGCAATGGTGATGGAAAATTTGGCAGTGGACACAGCCTATCCTTGTACATCATGATTAATGTAATCAATGTCACTGAATTGTACAGGTAAAAATGTTGGGTTATATATTTTTTTTACAACAATTTAAAAAAATGTGGATCATAAACTATGTACCTGATGAAGGAGGGTAGTACACCTGGTACAGAAAAATTCTGCTCTGTACCTGTTGGATGAGAGCTCCTCCCCTAGTTAAGCGATCCGCAGTTGTGACCCAAAGTGCAGACTGATTTCCGTTCTTCACCCTTTCCCCTTGGAGTTCTCTCTAGCCTTCTTTTTCAAAGAACTCCCCTGCTTCACATTGCTAATCTTTTCAGAGACTGCCAATCCCTTGCCTCACCAGGAAGCTGGTTTCCCCTGATGATGATGCTTTCCCTGCAGCCCTTTCAGGGAAATGGCTATAATTTACTCCCGGTATTTCAGGACTGGAAACTCTGGTGGCATAGTGGTTAAGTGCAACAGCTGCTAACCAAAAAAGACTGGCAGTTTGAATCCACCAGGCGTTCCTTGGAAACTCTATGGGGCAGTTCTACTCTGTGCTATAGGGTCACCGTGAGTCAGAATCAATTTAAGGTAATGGTTTTTTTTTTTTTTTTTTTTTTTTTTTTTTTTTATCTTGGGACCTGTCATCCTAGAATCTCACTGTGACTTCCAAGCCATTGCCTTCCTTCCACACAACTTCACCCACACACCCGTTTCGAGACAGGTCAATGATCTCCCTCCCATTTTTGTCTTGGGTGGACTTCAATCTCTGACCTTTCGGTTAGCAGCTGAGTTCATTAACCATTTGCACCACCCAAGGATTCCACCAAGACCATAACCTGTATCTTTTCATGCCATGGAACGACTCTAACCTTAAATTCTTCAACTGCAAAATTCCACCCACTAGGACCTGTCGAACGAGCCCTGGTGGTGCAGAGACTAAGTGCTCGGCTGCTACTGAAAGATCTGGGGTTCAGACACACCAGCCGCTCAGTAGAAAAAAGATGTGGCAGTCTTCTTCTGTGAAGATTACAGCCTTGGAAACTCTATGGGGGAGCTCTACTCTGCCCTATAGCGTCACTGTGAGTCAGAATTGACTTGACAGCACGCAACAACAACAACAGGACCTGCCAGCCCCTGCACCCGCTAGCTTAGCTCCACCATCTTGGAGGCCCTTAAATTATGGTTGGCTCAGACCCATCCATTCCTGATTGAACTTTAACCTTCACTGGGAGCCTCCACCCCACCTATGAATGAGTGAGCTGTGTTGCTCCAGACCTGAGATTCTGCACACCGGGAAACGGGCCTGGTGGGCTGGCGGGTTCCATTAGCGTCCTGGCAGCTACAGAAAGTAAAACTGGGTTTCCCATAATCTTTACATTTTGGTCTTGTTTATATAATAGAATATCTGCCTCAGTTTCCCCTTTTGTTATCAGGACTTGTTCTAAACCCTTGCCTGCCCTTTTGGTTTATTTTTGTCCGGCCTTCCAGAGCCAGTCTATGTACAGGATTAATTCTCAGAAATAGAAGACTTTTTCTAATCCCAGAGGACAAAGATAGGCCCAATGGATAGAAATTGTAAGAAACAATATTTTGATTTAGATTAGGGAAGTGATTTCTGACAACTAGCATTAACCAACAATGAAGTGGACTACAGCAAGGAATGACATTTTTATTTGCAATGGTTAAGTTAAGAAAAAATTAGAATATTTATGAATTGCATAATTCATAAATTCAAATTGAAATTAGATGTTACTGATTCCTATAAAAAGATAAGAAAAACGTATATATGCACCCATGTGTATGTATATACAGTATATGCATATCTCTTATCACTTAGCTATGAAGCCCTGGTGGTGCAGTGGTTAAGAGCTCGGCTGCTAACCAAAAGGTCAGCAGTTTGAATCCACCAGCCACTCCTTAGAAACCCTGTGTGGCAGTTCTACTCTGTTCTATAGGGTCTGTATGAGTTGGAATTGACTTGATGCCAATGGGTTACCACTTAGCTACCTATGCTAGTGAATAGAAGACATAAAGAGGAAATAAGCAATGCTTATTAGCTATTAAGATGTTAATATCTGAGCACTTCTGATACAATTTGCTGAACAAGTGCATTTATAATTCCTCTTTTTCAAGGAAGTTTCCATTAAAATAAAGACAAAGGTAAAAACCCTCCAGTTATCGAATGGAATGAGATGGGGGTTGTTATGGGTTGAATTGTGCCCCCCCAAAATATGCATTGAATATGTATGCCCCTGTATCTATGGATGTGATCCTGTTTGGAAATAGGGTTTTTCTTTTGCGATGTTAATGAGATCATACCAGAGTAGTGTGGGTCCTAAACCTATCGCTTCCCAGTTGTAAAAAGAGCAGACTAGGCACAGAAGAGGAGTACAGACAATGGAGACAGATAAATCTATAAACCCAGGATCTCTAAGGATTGCTGGTTGCTACCAGAAGCTGAAATGGATAAGAAAGGACTTCCCCCTAGAACCACGCCCTGAATTTGGACTTCTAGCCTCCTGAACTGTGAGAAAATTTATTTCTGTTTTTTAAAGTCAGCCACTTGTGGTATTTCTGCTACAGCAGCACTGCATAACTAAGACAGGAGTGATCCTAACAAGAGATTTCCACTAATTACTGGAGGGCAAACAGAAGCCAAGTACAAGATGCCTCCCACTCTCAAGACCCAATGCATAGGCAGAGGCATTACTGGAAGGCGGCAACAGATCTACATGGCAGAACCCTGAATGACCACCTTTTGTTTTCATCTTGGACTTCCCTTTTCTGCAGTTACTGAGTCCTGCATTAGAGGAAGATGAGTCATGTACACACAAGCACCACTTATACCTCAAGTTTCCCAGAAAGATACTCTGCTGCCCTGGGCTGTTCCTGGCCCCTACAGGTTCCTCTTGCAATGGCTTCAGCCCCGGCATTGGTCTGCACCTCCCATCGTGGGATGCAACCCTGGCCTCCCCACTACTCCTCTACCAGCCCCTCCTGCTCTCACAGATCCTACCTGTATCCTACTTGGAATTAGGAATTCTAGAAAGATCCCACCCTACATCTAAATAGTTGCCCCAGAGGTTTTTTACACTTACCTGTGCATTTTCATGAACTAAAAAAGACTGTGTTTAAAATTAGATTTAGCCATATAGGAAAGTTATCAGGGCTGTCTCTCATAAGTAGAAGACAGATGTGGTAGAAATGGTCCCTTTACTAAACAAGAGACTAGCCTATGATAGCCTGAAAACCCATCCCCTATCATAATGTGGAGCCCTGGTGGCACAGTGGTTAAGAGCTCAGCTGCTAACCAAAAGGTCAGTAGATCAAATCCACCAGCCACTCCTTGGAAACCCTGTGAGGCAGTTCTACTCCATCCTGTAAGGTCACTATGAGTTGGAACTGACTCGACGGCAACAGGTTTTGGTATCATAGTTTAGCTTGATGCTTAGTACCAAAGAATGAATTATTTGTTAGAAATGGAAATGTATTATAAAGAGTCCAGGACTCAGATTGCAAACTGTCCACAAAAATCCATTTCATGTTTCTTCTGTTGAGGTCAGACACATAGCTGTCCAGCTATCTGACATTTCTTACTCTCCTTTGCAGTTAGGTGTCAGCTTTGACTAAATCTTCAACAAAGAACTGTGAGCCAAAGGATGTAAGACATTGGGTATGCCTTCTCCACCTGCTCTTTTACCTACCCTCCAGCTCTGCTCACCTTCAACCATGGCTTAGGGGCTGATGGAGCAATACAAAAATTCTCTAGAGGTTGGTTGAACAATGTGTTGGAAGGAACACAAGTTCCAGGAATACTGCAAAGAAGAGAACTACCCTGCCAACGGGACTCCTCACTTCAGAACTAGTACTTCTCTGTGCTTGAAGCCAATGTATTTTGGAGTCTCTCTAAAATAGCAGCTCAGCCTTCAGCCTAATAATTACAGACATATTGATCAATATTCCAACCCTGGTTCTATTGCTGTGAGAGACGATGTTGAACTCTTGCCCCATTTCTCTGTAATGAATTTGCAGATGAAAAGAATAATGAAAACTTTCTAACTCACAAAAAAAGGCCAGATTTACTGGTCTAGAGGAGACTGGAGAAACCTTGAGAGTATGGCCCCCAGACACCCTTTTAGCTCAGTGGTGAAGTTATCTCTGAGGTTCACCATTCAGCCTGGGAGTGGACAGCCCCGTAAAACCAAAGGAGACTAACGAGGTACAGGATTCCAGTGACAAGGGCTAGAAGGCAGAAGGGGACAAGGAAGCTGGTGATAGGGAACCCAAGGTTGAGTAAGGATATTGTTGATGTGTTATGAGATTGTTAACCATTGTCATAGGGCAACATGTGTAGTAACTGTTAAATGAGAAACTATTTTGTTCTGTAAGCCTTCATCTTAAGTGAGACTAACAGCACAATTGGAAGAGCATAGTCAAAGTCACTGAACTGTGCATGTAGAAATTTTTGAAATGGTGTATCTTTGGCTATATGTATTCCCCCCCCCCAAAAAAAAAGGTTCAGAAGTTAAAGGGTTAATATGTTGTAGGGTTGTTAACCAATGTCATAAAACAACATGTATACTACTGTTTCATGAGAAACTGTTCTGTAAGCCTTCACCTGAAGTACAATAAAATATTAAAAAAAGAAAAGAAAAGAATGATGAAAACTAACACTAATTGTGAACTTACTATGTGCCAACCACTCTTCGAGGTGCAGTCACTGAGCCCAGTAGGAGAAAATAGAAGTACAGTGGATGTCTTCTTTCCAGGATGCCTAAATCTTTGGGAATGCTGTGCTATTTCCTTTGCATGGTGAATTGGGTAGGGTTTTCTAAAGGGAGGTGATTGGATCATTTTAAACAGGATGAAGTGAGGGATTGAAGAATAATTGCTGCCTGAAGGAAAATCGATAGAGCTGTGAAAAATCAGGGACAGCTCAGCTCAACTCGCGTCTCTCACATTCCCACATGTACTGCAAACCAGGAATTCAAACTGAATGAAAATTTGGTTCCTACTCACTTTGAGATTTTCTTCAAGTTCCCTTGTTTCTAAGTTCAGTCACCGGTACAGGTGTTCCTTTTTTTTAAAAAAAAAAAGGGGGGGGGGGACACTCAGGCATTAATACATTCTTGTTGGCTTAACAACTTAGATGTCAAGATAAATTTCAAGATCTCTTAAGGAGAAGAATTAATTATGAAGAGGAAGCACAACGTTTTACTCAGTAGCTACAACAAATAATAAAAATATATGTCAGTTAAACACCAAAGCTAATTAAGTGTAGATCCTTTCAGAAACAATTCGCTTAACCCCACTAAGAAGAGTAGGAGGCCATTTGTGGTAGGATTTGAATAAAAAGATCTCCCAGTCTCGTTCTGCCACTTGTGAAATGGAATGAGTCTGACAGGCCTGTTTGCTCCTTTCCCCCTCCCACTACTTGCTCACCAAAAGGCCTTAAGCAAATCACTCGATCTTTGTCAGATGGTAAATTGCTTTGCTCATAAAAATGGTGATTATTTTGCACTAATTTTATTAGAATTAATTGAGAGGTTTGTGAAAACAAGACGCATGGTGCCCTGGCATATGGTAGGTGCTCAGTAAATGCAGCTAAGGAGGAAAGTTCCAAAGGGAACCTGTAAAACCCATTGCCATTGAGTTGATTTTGACTCACAGTGACCCAATAGCAACCCTATAGGACAGGGTAGAACTAAGTTCCCCACAGGATTTCCAAGGTTGCAATCTTTACGAAAGCAGACTATCACATTTTTCTCCCACAGAGCGGCTGGTGGGTTGGAACCACCGACCTTTCCGTTAGCCGTCAAGAGCTAAACCACCGTGCCACCAGAGCTCCTTCCAAAAGGAAAAACTCACTTAAAAAACTGAAAAGTACGGAAAAAGCACATAGAAACTATGGGATATATGCTCTGTAGCAGGGTGCAATAGGAGATAACACTTGTAGATGTCCCTGGATGCTAGTGTAAGTTTATACTTTATTTAGTAGGCATTGGGAATCCACTGAATGGATCTACAATTACAGACATAGGATTATATATACAATCTAGAAGTACAATTTAAGAAGAATCATACTTGGGAAAGATTAATCTCATTAATGTATGTTCTGTGTTTATATTTCCAACTGCCTGCTCAACCTGTCACTTGGATGTCCACTGACATCTCAGATATAGCATATCCAGAACAGAACAATTGATTTCTACATCCATGCCTCCCATTTGCTCTTCCCCAGGCCTTACCTACCCATTAGTTAGAGAACCATTCACTTATTTCCTCAGGCTCAAAATCTAGGGGTCATTTTTTATTTTTTCTTTTCTCTTATACTTCACAAGCCAATCCACAGCATGGGTACCTTGAACTATACCTTTAGTAAATATCCCATACCCAATCATTTTCACCACCTCCATCCCTGCTAGCCTAGTCCAATACACCAACATCTGTCTTCTAAATTACTGTAGTAACCTCCTTACTGGTCTCCCTGCTGTTCTGCCAGCAGCCTATGCCCTACTTTGAGCCTGAGTAATCCTTTTAAAATGTAAATCAGATTACACCTTTCTCTCTTGACCCTTCCAGTGGTTTCCCATCTCTCTTGGAATAAATCCAAAATCTCCAAACAACCTCATTTTCAATTCCCCATGTTGCTCTGGTCATACAGGCTATGCTCTTCCTTCAACATATGAGCCTGTTTCTGCCTCAGGATCTTTGCATTTGCTGTTCCTTCTTCCTGAAATGTTCTTCCCCAAGATATTTCTACATCCAGGTGCCTTAATTTGTTCAAGTCTCTGCCACAATAGACAAGCATCACTTCTCTATCTTCTTCCTCTGCTTTATTTTTCTTAATAACATCACTACTTGAAATTATATAATTTACTTGTCTGTTTTCTTGTTTGTTTTCTGTCTTCTCTATTGAAAGTTAGTTCCAGGAGGGCAGGGACCCAGTGTTTTGTTATTGTTGTTTGTTTGTTTTTCATTAAATGCCCTATGCCTAGAACAGTGCCTGGAACAGAGTAGGAATTCCAGGAATACTTACTGAATGACTAGAAGAATGAATGAATGAATCAGAAGTATGCTAAATTTGGACTTAACACTCAGAATTTTTTATTAGTTTTTCTGAATTATACCCTGAGAAAAGATCATCTATTCATTCTACAAACATTAACTCTTCAGTTACTAATCATCTCCATGAAAATGCTATTGCTAAGGCTAAATTAGATGCTCTCTTAAGCCCTCACACTTTTTTTTTTTTTTTTTAAATTAACTCAGCAAGAACTTATCGAGCACCTGCTGTTTTAGGCTTTGGGAATACAGTAATGAACAAAACAAAGTTTCTGTCCCCATGGATCTACCAGTCTGGCTGTGGTTGGCAGATTACTGAGAAACGTGTAAATAACATCAGATAGTGTAAAGAGCTATGAAGAAAAATGAAGCGTTTGATTCTACATAGAGTGGCCAGAGACAGTCTGTCTGATAAGATGACATTTGATCAGAAACATGAAAGATCAAACGGGAGAGAGCCACAGAGGAGGGGAAAGCGCTCCAGGCGGAGCATTTCTAGCACAGCGGCCCTAAGAAGGAGCGTGCATGGTGTCTTTGAAGAAGCAAAGATGCTAATCTGTGTTTCTTCAGTTGCCTTAGTTCCAATGCGCTTTTCATGGTGTGGGGTGTCTTGCCCAGCTAGGTGTGAATTATCTGTCTTTTACACCATAACAATAATGCAGAATTATATTTTGCATATGCACACTTGATTAAGTGCTATATAATATAATGTGTAAATATATCTACTTGCAAATATTACTTATTGCTCAGGACAATTTCAAGGATTGTCTATACATGACTTTGCTTTCAGAGCTGACTTTTGAACCAAACCTTTAGCTGAGATTCCTGGGTGATTGTAAACATAACGCACATCAGGCTCAGATATATCTCAGCATTTTTTTTTTTTTTTAAATGTGGGTTTGGTTTTCTTTAACAACTCCATTAAAAGAATACAGTAATTCCCTCCCTTGCAGCTCTACAATCAAGTACATTTCTGCATCTCTTCATGTGCTGGGAAGGCATCTGAAGTACATTAGACAAAAAAAACCAGACCAAACCCATTGCCGTCAAGTTGATGCCGACTCATAATGACCTGATAGGACAGAGTAGAACCGCCCCATAAGGTTTCCAAGGCTGTAAATCTTTACAGAAGCAGACTGCCACATCTTTCTCCGGCGGAGTGGCTGGTGGGTTCAAACCGCTGACCTTTTCGATCTACTGACCTTTTGGTTAGCAGCTGAGCTCTTAACCACTGTGCCATCAGGGCTCCTGAAGTAAATTAGATGTGGTGTAGAGATCCTTAGGGTATGTGCAACAGTTGGAAACAGTTTGGCACTTACTTAAAAGTCAGTTATGATTTCTAAGAGCATTCAAATCCAACTAATAATAATAATTGCAGTCTGAAGTGGGTGAGAAATGGCATGACAAGCATGTCTGCTGAGTTTAACTGTTTGGGCAAGACATAACTTTTAAGGTAACACTCTCAAATTGATCGAAAAATTTACCTCGGTATATAGTCAGCCCCACTTCCCCTCCTATTGTCTAGCAAAATAAAGACATCCACACAATGTTCTAATTGACTGAGATAAACTTCTCTTGACCTTTGATGAGTAGGTGTGGGATCAATTCCAAGAACGAAGTGTCTGAGGCTTAGCTAGATGGGTATAATAACAAAGAGCTTATGAGGCCCAAACCTTGACTTTGCATAGTATGCAAACCATCCCCAGTAACAGCTATTGTTGGTAAAGTTTAAAACAGTAACTTATTATCTGTAACCCTTCCTCCCCAAGTGTTCATATGACTCCTCACACAGAGCTGTGTCTCTATTAAGTCCCTGCTTGTCCCTCACTAGCACTTGTCCACTCTTAGGCCCAGCCTCTGAGACTTTCAAGGTAACCGGGAGTCTCTGGGTGGCACTAACAGTTAAGCAGTCAACCACTAAGCAAAAGATTGGGAGTTTGAACCCACCCAGAGGCGCCTTGGAAGAAAGCCCTGGAGATCTACTTCCAAAAGGTCACAGCCTTGGAAACCCTATGGAGCACAGTTCTACTCTTCACACATGGGGTCACCATGAGTCAGAATTGACTCGACAGCAACAGGTTTGACTTTTTGTTTTGTTTTGGGTTTTTTTTTTTTTTTTTTTTGATTCCACAATCAGTAAATGAATCTGTGCTTATATAAAAAACTTCTCTTCCCCTCAAATCTTTCTCTTAACTTTCCAGGCACTAAGCATACTTTTAGGATGACCTCCTAAAAATAGCACACCTACATCTTTGTCTAGGTCAAAGAAGTGACTCTCCTGAAGCCTAACTCTTTTCATTTCACTCCCTGACTAATGAATTTCAACCATTTTCTGCAGCCAGAATTCAACCAAAGGTTGTCCATGTTCTGCCTCCTAACTTCATATGTAACTTAAGTCCCTGCCTATCCCCTTCATTTGCCCAAAAGTACCAAAAAAGGTTGAATCAAGCCCACAGATATGTGTGTCTGGTTGGCACAGTGAGGTAGAGCTGTGGTCTTTAACTGGATTTTAACCCCTCTACATGGGACATGTACCCTTCTTTCAATATGGCCCCATCATCTCTGTTGTCTTACATTGTCCCATTTTCTTTTGCCATCCTTGTAAGCTAAGCTCCAGGAAAATGGAAAGACTTCTTATTCCCTTTTTTTTGCACATCTCTGTGTGCCCAGCCTATGCCCACTCTTCAGGGCCCAGTTCAACTGCAACCTTCTCTCTGAGGCCCTTTTTGACACTCCCAGGAGAACTTAGCTTTCCTTTTCAACCACTCATAGACCGTTCTCCATCTACCCTTCTGTATTAGTTGCCTATGGTTGCTGTAACAGATTACCGCAAACTGAGTGGCTTTAAACAACAGAAAACATATTCTCTCACACTTCTGGAAGCTAGGAGTCCAAAATCAGTATCACTGATCTGAAATTAAGGTTTTGACAGGACCACACACCCTGCAGAGAGAGGCTCTAGGGAAGAATTTATTCCTTGCCTCTTCCAGCTTTTGGTGGCTGCCGGTATTCCTTGGTTTGTAGCCACATCATTCCAATCTCTGCCTCTGGGATTACGTTGCCTTCTCCTCTTCTGTCTATATCAAATCTCCTTTTGTCTCTCTCTTATAAAGATACTTGAGATTGCATTTAGGGCCCTTCTATATAGTCTAGAATAATCTCCCCATCTCAAGATCCTTAACTTAATCACATCTGCAGAGACCGTTTTTATAATATGAGATAACATTCACAGATTTCAAGGATTAGGATGTGGACATATTTTGGGGGGCCATTTTGTAGCCCACCATACCTTCCGTATACATTTCCCAGCCATTCATTCACTTGCTCAAATCCTCCACAGAGACTGGAAGCTACTTGAAGGCAAAATCTTAGTCTAGGTCTTCCAAGTGTTCTAACATCATGTTTTGCATCTGGTGGAAGTTGAAATCAGGAGTGTCACTCAAAGGATTTAACAAGAGATACAATATGGGCACCAATCAATCTGAACAGAGGCTGGCTGCAGGGCTGTGCCAGGTATAAGCTTTTAGTTAATGGATCTTGGGAAAGTGTGTGTTGAGGAAGGGGGTCACCCAGGAAGGGCTGGAACAACTGGAGAAGGGGGTGGGCACTCAAAGGGATCACAGAAATGACAGTTTATAAATCAGTAAGGAAGTATGTTTTAACAACTGGGGTGGTGGTATTTTATACACTGGTGGTATTGTGTATACTGGAGATAAATATTTGTTGAATGGGTAAAAGAATGAGTGAATAATGTACAATTTATCATAGAAACAGGTTGTTGAGGGAGATATTTTGGGATATAGAAACCTATGATCGCCCCTCAGACAGGCCATAAGGGGATTGCCTTCTTCACCTGCAAATCCCGTGGTGATGAAGAGGGGATTCTCTTAAGATGCAGATGTTGTTCAAGGTGGGGTGAGGGCAAGCCCTTTGGGTGTTACCAGAAAACCTTCCTGCAGCTGTCTTTGACTTCTCACCTCCTCTACACCCACATCCATTCAGTTGACAATGCTAATTCCATAAGCATAGCTTGTGCGTTGTCTGTTCCCACTGGTCTCATTACCACCACCTCATTGTTTCTCCCTGGACTCCCATGGTGGTCTACTCTCTTGTCTCCAGACCCATCTGGGTCCTGCCCCTCCCACCACAACTCCAAACTGCCGTCTTTAAAGGGCAGCTCCTAACAATCACTCTCCTGTTCAAAGGCCTCCAGGACTCCTCTCTCAGAGTCAATGAAGCACTGATCTCTCATTGGGCACTTAAGGTCCTCTTTGCTAGACAGTCCCTAAGCTTTCTCACTGCTTCTGGCCAGCCTGAAGACATTCCGACCACTTTTCACCCTCCAGATGTACTAGTCCATCTTTCCAGAAGAGTTTCCTGGCCCTTCCTTCTCTACGCTCAGCCCCTGGATGTAAATTCTCCTTCCTCTGGATAGCTATAGTATTTGTTTTTATTTGTTTAGCTGATCTTAACCTTACTCTCTCTTCCATTATACTAGTTTTTTGTTTTTCTTTTACAGTCTTTTTATTCTTCCCTAGACTGTGAACGACAAGACTTTTTCGTTTTTCTTCCTGTCCACCCATATACCACCACCTTAGCCCTGCTCTGCACAGAGGTGGTACTCAGATCAGACCCTGTATGTTCACACGACGCAAACTGAATTCCTTAACACTAGTTGGAAATAAGGCCCTTGGAAAATGGAGCCCTGTAGAACCCTTCCTTTTTATACCTTAAACTCTGAGGACAGGGGCTGTGTCTCATTCATTCATCTTTGTATGCTATCACCTCTCTTGGTGCCTGGCATGATCTGAGCATCCCGTCAATGTACGCTGAGTAAAGGAATGAAGGAATGAATGAGTGAAAAAAGATAAATAACTGAGTGTGGAAAATAGACATGCAGAGCTACCAGAGGAAGAAAAGGAACTTGGGGCTACAAAGAGGGGAAGGAAATCCTCCAAAAACTCTTTTCCTCTGTCTCTCAGTTTTCCTTATGGTCCTTCTCCTGCTCACCAGAGAGCTGATGGGAAAAAGTCCAATGCTCAGTGTAAGAAAGTAAGCCCTGCTGGTTGGAGTTTACATAAAATACCTGAATGGAATTATTTCAATGTGGTCAGCCTGCTGGGTCTGCAGAAAGCCATGGCCTAGAGGGTTCAGGATCCCCACGGACGCTGCAAATGGCGCTTCTGGCCCATGCTACAGCCCAGCGTCACACCGTTCTTGCCCTGCTTGAGGTTCAGAACTGAAGAGCGATAATGCCATACATTGGGGACAGAGAGACAAGGAAACGAACACGTGTGGCCGTGGCTGAATTTGGGGCACCCCATGGTGTCAAGGCGCACAGTTTTCTAAAAGATTAGATGAGAAATACCCAGAGGGATTGCTGGGGGATGATAATAGTGAAGGTTAACTTGTTCTGTCGCGAACGGGATAATTAAGCTGACACATTTCACACTGTTACATTTTAATAAAAGGGCTTCTGATTATACGCATTTTTTTAATGCAAGTAACCACAGGACAATTTACAAACTAAAACTGTAACTGTACCCTGGGAACAGCTGAACTGTTAATCAGTGAATTAGGACACCAATCAGTCATCCTCACAACATCTCTGTAAGGCAGAAAGGAAGCAGACATCAGGTCCATTTGGCATGCAGCAGAACTGAGGCATGAGCAGTGTACTGATTTATCCACCGGCAAACTCCTGGGGACAAATGCCAAGGACGTGCACAGGCCTAGAAGACTCAGTCACCGCACAATCATTCATTCAACAAAGAGTTACTGAGCATTTACTGTGTCGGGCACACTTCCTGGAGCTGAAGATGCAGCAGTGAATAAAACAGACAAAATTCCTGCTTTTGTAGTACTTATATACTATCGTGTGAAATAGGTAGAACCATTATGAGCCAATAAATATATAATAAATGTTAGGCAGCAATAAAGACAAATAAAGTATGATGAAGAATTAAAGAATAATGGAGAGTTGTTTTTAGGTACTAATAAAAAAACAAATCAAACCCATTGCCGTTGAGATGATTCTCATGCATAGTGACCCTGTAGGTCCAAGTAGAACTGCCCTACTTGGGTTTCTAAGGAGCAGCTGGTGGATTCAAACTGCAGACCTTTTGGTTAGCAGCCTAGCTGTTAACCACCGTGCCACTAGGGCTCCAGTATAAACATTAAAATCAAACCAAACCTGTTGCTGTCGAGTAGATCCTGACGCATAGGAGGTTAAAAATTTAATTATTCTAATCACCTTATCTTCTTTCTGGAAACCATTCTGGATTAACATACATACGCACACACACACACACACACACACACACACACACACACACACACACACACACACACCCCTTAGGCTGATATTACATGGTATCAAGTCAATGGCTAAAATATGAATGATGTTGATCTGAATATAAGAAGGCATGAATAAATGAACAATGTTCATTAATTGAAGGTAATTACTAGAACAGTTCCTCCAGACAGAGTTATGTGGAATGAACTTCCTTGAACACCAGCTCCATCCCAGAACCCTGGAGACATGAATGTTCTGAGGAACGGATGTTCCAGGGTCTAAGGCACTGACGGAGGCTATTGATGGGCACTTGGAACACAGAGTCTCAAATCTATGAAATAACATTTGATTGGTTTGTTTTTATTTTATTTTTATTATTTTTTGTACACAGTGGGTATTCCATATATACTTATGAAGTAACACAGTTCTTAAAAAGCCTATAGAAAGGATGTAAAGAGACTATTAGTGTTACGGATTGAATTGTGTCCCCCCGAAATATGTGTTAAATTCCTGGCCCCTGTACCTGTGGATGTGATCCTATTTGGAAATGGAGTTTTTCTTTTGTTATGTTAATTAAATCATAGCAAGGTAGCGTGGCTCTTAAACCTTATCACTGCTGAGTTATAAAAAGAGCAGGTTAGATACAGAGACACACGTGAGGGGGAAGCAGAAGAGAGATGTTAGAGACAGATCCATCTACAAGCCAAGGAACCAAGGAGCACCCTGACAAGGCCGAGGTGCTGATTTGAACTTTTAGCCTCCGGAACTGTGAGAAAATACACTTCTGTTCTTTAAAGCCACTTAGTTGTGGTATTTGTACAACAGCATGAGCTAAGACAATTAGCATCTGGTGGATCATCGACATTATAGAAACGTCGTCTTTTTATTTTGAAGATTTCTAAGTATGAAAGGGCTCTCCAATCTTAATCAAGACATTAAAATCCAAGAGAAAGGTGTTCTTTGTATATGAGCTCCTGAATTTGAGAGAGTCATAATCAAAATGACCGCTATTGTTTACCCCGCAAACAATTAGGTCCCAATGATCCCTTATTTTTTTAATGTAATAACTAATATTTCTGAGAACTTACTTTGATGCAAGCATTAAGTGATTTGGATGCACTGTCTCATTTAATCTTATAAGAATACTGTGAAGTAGTTATCACCACCATCATCATCTTCTTCATTACCACCCTCCTCTTCACCCGACAAATGAGGAAACTAAGGCCCAAAGATATTACAGAAATTGACGAAGATCGCAAAGATAGATCATGGTAGATCCAGGATTTGGACCCAGGCAATCTGGTATAAGAGTCAATTCTCCTAATCACTGTACTATGTGCCCTATTCCTGGCAATGGGTATCAACATCTAAGTCACTAGAACTGTGCTCCCTTAAACTTAGTACACGCACCATAGCTCTGGGCTGAAATAGGTGTTTCAATGAAGCCCATTGCTTTGGATCTCATGATCCAGAATACTATCACGTAGCTCTGTTCCACTGATTCATTTACTCATTCAGTTATTCATTCATTTGTTCATTCAGCTAATACTTATGGATCACAAACTGCATGCCAAGCACCCTACTGAGGGCTCTGTCAGCAACTGTGGGTCGTGGGCCTCTCCACCAGAGTTTAACCCATCCTATCGCATGGCGTCCACACCTATACCTTCATGCTCCCTCTGTGATGTTTCCAGCCTGCCACGGATCATTCCCAGCATTTAGTGAAGGTGGGTCGCTTTATACTTCAATACCTCCTTTCAGTTTATACAAAGCACTTTATATTCAGCAGTAGAATTTTCATTGCACCTGACAACAACCCCTTGAGGATGAAGCAAACCAAAAACACCAAACCCGTTGCCGTCAAGTCAATTCTGACTCATAACAACCCTCGTAGTCATTATTATCTTTTCCCCTTTACAGACAAGAAAACTCGTTTTACTTTTTTAGTCAAACTTCGTCAAAGAATTTTCCAGAAAAGTCTCCCTCTTCATCAAAATATCTCTTAGAAAAGTCTCAACCTGAGGAAGGCAGCCAAAAGAAGGCAGGGGAGCCCAGCTGCAGGGTAAGCTCACCCCAGTAGTTCTCAACCACAGGGTTATGGCACCCTGGTTTCCTGGCATCAGCAGTAGGGATATTGCAAGTAATTTACACTAATAACAAAGTACCAAAGTTTGCAGGTAATTTCCAAAAACCAAATCAGTTGCCATCGAGTTGTCAAGTCAATCCTGACTCAAGGAGACCCCATGTGTGTGAGAGTGTAACTGTGCTCCACAGCGCTGATTTTTTGGAAGTAGATGGCCAGGCCTTTCTTCCGAGGCACCTCTGGGTGGACTCAAACCTCCAATCTGTCACTCAGCAGCCTGGCACGTTAATCATTTGCACCACCCAGGAACTCTGCAAGTAATTTACTTTTGAAAAATATATTTGAGTGGGTTCAGTGTTATCTCTATAAGAGCACAGCTCTTGTGTTTTTATGTGCTTTCTTGAGTGCCAGTTTTAGGAACAGTGCTACAACCAATGGATGCTAGGAATTGCTCATAACATGAAATCTCTCTGTGCCACAGTCCAAGGGAAACTGCTGTTGCAGAGGATGCAGTTACTTGGCCAAGGTCACACAGTGTCAGAACCAGGTTCTAATTCCCTAGTCTAGCACTTCTGGGGTTTTTTTGTTTTTTTTTTTCCCCCCTAAGTTCCATGATATCTGCCATCTTTTTTTAATCTTAACTGTGCCTTTAGGGCCAGAGCCCAGAAACCAGACTTTAGCAGGGTCTAAGACCATGGCCAAAATGAGTCCACCTATTATTTTTGGCCACACTGCCAGAAAAGGTTTACAGAGCACCAACAGTTACTGCCAGTGGCTACCAATAGCTCCCAAGATATAACCTTACCTAAGATAGCACACACACACCCACACACACACACACACACACACACACACACACACACACGAACTCATTGCTGTCGAGTTAATTCCAATACATAATGACCCATATGTGTTCGAGTACAACTGCTTCACAGAGTTTTCAATGGCTGTAATCTTTCACAGAGGAGCCCCAGTAGCGCAGTAATTAAGCACTCAACTGTTAACCAAAAAGTCGGCAGTTCAAACGCAGCAGCAGCTCCATGGGAGAAAGATGCAGTAGTCTGCATCCATAAAGATTTGCAGCCTTGGAAAACCTATGGGGCAGTTCTACTCTGACCTATAATGTCACTATGAATCAGAATCAACTCGACGGCAACGGTTTACTCTTTCGGAAGCAGATCACCAATGCTGCCGGGTGGATTTGAACTGCCAACCTTTCCTTTCGCAGCTGAGCTCCAACATTTTGCACCATCCAGGGACCTCTAAGCACATTCTTGTCTAATTATGTTTCACCATTTCAAAGCAAATGTCCCTGAGAAAGATTAGCCTGTGACTTGTTAAAACGCCTTGTGAGCATTTCTAGGGACTCTGATTTGAAAAAAAAGAAAAGGCACTGTCATTTGCATGCAAATAATGCAAGTGTAGTGTTGAAATATCTGAGCCCTAAAGGGTTTGAGGCAAAATGAGGAGAAGCAATCAATGAGGAGATTTTTCATGAACCTTGCTTCGTTTACATTCTGCTAATTTACTGAGACAAAGTGAAGCCTGGCAGCTAACGAGACAACGCTCATTGATGCTGGAGTATTTTGCAAAAATGAAAACCTGCCAGTCTGTTTTTGGAGAAAAATATGCTTCTAAAGACAGAATTATTTAATATTTTAGATGTTTAAATTCCTACATTTAAAAATGTAAAGAGTGAGCATAAAACATCTTAATTAAATTCTTCTGTCTGCAAAGGACTGAGCTATGACTTTCGGCTCCTGACCGGCTGGTGCTAAATTTGGTGTCTCTTGCAGAATTGAAGTCTTTATGATTCCATACCGTGGTGTCTTTGGGTTTGGTTGCAGATGTGAATTGTTTGTGCAGAAGGCCTAGGGAATGCTGTTACAACTTAAAGAGTTTTAGATCTAGCAACGAGCAAACGACTGGAACAGATAAAATTCCCCATTGTCAGACGCTGTGGCTTGGAACTCAGAGAAATGGTTGGGAGGGGGAGAAGGGAGGCTTTCTTTATATCCTTTATCTTTCTGACCAAATGAAAGGTATAAACAGAGGATTCTAAACTGATTGGCATGTTTATGCAAACGCAGGAAGCCAGGGGAACAACCCAATGAAGAGATCTTAGAGTTTCTTTTTTTTTTTTTTCTCTAAATACCTATAAAATTCACAGGAAATGCTGATAAAACAGCAGTCTTATGAGCTTGCCTCCGTATTTAAAGGCAAGGCATGTTGCCTGGTATAGTGTCCTTTGGGTCTGGGAATTACTTATTGGGACTTAATTGAACTGTCACTCATAATGGGCTGGGGCCATACATGTTAGTTTACTCTGGCCAATTATGCTACAAGCTGATTGCCCTCCTCAATATGCATATTTGGTTTCTAGGATCTACACCAGAAGCCTCATTCTAAGACAGATTGCCAAGAACATTGACCCCAGAAGCCCTAATCTAGAGTTTTCTAGTTCTGTAATTGCATGATATTGAGAAGGACAGATAGAAAATTTGTCAGTTGTATGTCTATGTGTAACTGTGAATTGTGTGTCTGCTGAGTAATTGGTACAGAAGCAGTTGAGGGTTTAGTTAAGACAGTGGGATTTCTGGCCTTGGCAGCAGGCTCTGGAAGTGTCTTTGTAATGACTTCCTCCCCTGCACAGGCACAGGGCACAGTAAATTCAGGTATTTATAAGTCAGGGCTTCCCATGTTGGGGGCGTGTAAAAATAGCTCTTGAGCTCTACTCGTGAGTCAGGCACTGTGCTAAGTGCTTTGCATAAATAAACTTCTACTCTTGCTTCAGCCTCTGTAATATGTATGCTTGTTTATGTCTCCAAAAGAAAAATTCAGTTAGAAAGGTTAAATAATTCATCCAAAGTGACAGGGCTGATAAGTAGCAGAGGCAGGATTTGACCTTAAGATGTCCAACCCCAGAACTTCCACAGTACCGTGCACAGGGTACCATTCTGAGGAATGTGCATCCAGGTAGAAAGAAAATAAGTAGGCTTTAATGAAATCAGGATAACTCACCAGGAGGCCATACAGCCGGATGTATATCTGGGTAGAACCAAGGGACAGATCCCAAAAGCCAGTTTTGAAGAAATGTAATTTAAATGCTTGATACGATAGCATCTTAAGTTTGATAATACCATTTTTTCTTTTTGGAGTTGGCTACCAAAAACATAAATAGAAAACAAAACAAACAAATAAAAAAAGTTTTAATGTTCTCCATAGAGAGTAAAAGTAAACATAAAATCCATATGAACAGCCCGTTAAAGTACAATGCACTGCTTTGTGATTTTCAGACAGCTTTAGGAAACCGTCTGCACAAATATGGGTGTGACCAGATGCACGAGAGCCATCCCCTGGGTGCTCATGTTGGCTGTTGGGTGGACAGACCACAGCTCACCCAAGAAAGAAATGTATCTCCAAATTTCCTCAAAGAGAGGTAGGTAGATTCATATTTCACAGGTTTTTGGAGCAACTGGGCACGGTGATCACTGTTCCCTCTCGTGCTCTTCCCCCAGAATGCGAATGGTCCAGATCTCTTACAGGCAGGAAGACACATACAGGACCCAAATGCTAAGTGGCGGTCTACACTGGAGATAGAATCAGGACACACCTTGGGTCCCTCATGGCAACTTAAGGAAATGGACCTCTTTCCAAGATGTGATGACTGAGTCCCTCCACCCTTCACAGTGTACAGTTCTATATTGGTATGGGCTGCTTAGGTACATGTTTATGTTCCTTGAGCTGATCTGTATTTTTGTGTTTGTTTGTTTGGTGTTTTGGAGCTTGTTTTATTTGTATATCTATCTGGAGATAAGGTCACTATAATAACAATTTCTTATCAGCAATACAGTCCATGCCAAAGAGATGGGATTTAAGTTCCATGGCCCTTCTATTCCCCATACTCTCTGGTCAACATTCTCAACTGCCCATGCTATGATATTTTGAATTATGAGGTTAGTTGGTTCCATGTTCAGTATTTCACTCTTTTTCTCTTCTTACTTATGCCTTTTTTTCCCAATAAGTATAGTATTTATTGTGTACATCTGGCCATCGCACAGGCCGTGAATTTCTTTGTTTGACTCAACCAGATCTTGCTGTTGTTGTTAGGTGCCATCAAGTCGATTCCAACTCATAGCAACCCTAGGTACAACAGAACGAAACACTGCCCGGTCCTGCGCCATCCTCATGATCATTGCTATGCTTGAGCCCATTGTTGCAGCCACTGTGCCAGTCCATCTTGTTGAGGGTCTTCCTCTTTTTCACTGACCCTCTACTTTACCAAGCATGATGTCCTTCTGCAGAGACTGATCCTTCCTGATAACATGTCCAAAGTACATGAAACAAAGTCTTGCCATCCTCGCTTCTAAGGAGCATTCTGACTGTACTTCTTCCAAGACAGATCTTATTCATCTTTAATAAGGCTCCAACACCTAGCACAGTACTGGATACATAAACTTCTCTCTCTCTAATCGTTAGCAACAGCAACAGTCATTCATGAAGACTGACCACTCTTCATTTTAAGAGTTTTTTTCTGTAGTTTAACCTAGTAATGAAAGTGAAAGCCAGTTTACTATCCAACTTCCATCAGAATACCTCAAGCCCCACAGTATCAGGAAATTCCAAAGCTCAGATTCCTGGAGCAACAATGAGGCTGCAAAGTGTATATCTCATATATTGGGCTTATTAAAATGTGCCCCAAGGTAAACACGGTAGATGCACATGATAAGCTGAAAACCAAGTTATTAGAACTTTAAAATATGCAGCACAGTTTTTTTTTCTCACTAAGTAACTATTTTACCGCAAAATGTCTTTAATCAGCTACTTTAATTGGCTGCCCTAAAACTAGAAATTTTCACCAGAAGAATTTGATATTAAATATAGAAAAGATAAGGTTGTTGACTGAACCCCAATTCCTTCTCTCACATATTACTCTCTTTTGAGTACCCATAACTCTTTCATCCACTCTTTGTGAATACTTCTATCTTAGGTCTCCTCACATAGAGTTGACCGTATCTGTTTACATATTAATCACCTCACTAGAGAGTAAACACATTAAAGTCAGGAACTGCATTTTTTTTTTTTCATTTTGTATCCTCAGCATTTATTAATGTAAGAACAAGTAAATGTTAATTTCTTAAATAGACAATGAACGTTCTTAAATCAACTTCATTTTCAAACTGATCTTATTCCTTGCTCTTTCTGGATAAATTTGAAATGTATATTCTAAGTCATTTTTATGTTTCATCAGCATGAAAAGCATGACAGCATTTCTTGGTAAAGGAGGAAGCAGGACTGGAAATCAGACAACTTGGATCCAGTCCCACTTAATTTATAAAACTCTGCAGTAACTACAGCCCACACTGAACTTCTTTCTCGGAATTCCTATTGTACTTGGAGAGAGTATCATCTAGTTTAGCACAGAATTCTTTTCCATTTGTGTGTGTGTGTGTGTGTGTGTGTGTGTGTGTGTGTGTGTGCTACATTTGTCTCCTGAACTAGACTACAAACTCACAGAGCAGAGACCACATAAATAAATACCAGTTGCCGGCAAGCAATTCCAACTCATGGCGACCCCACGTGTCAAAATAGAACTGTGTTCCACAGAGTATTCAAGGGCTGATTTTTTTCAGAAGTAGATTGCCAGGCCTTTCTTCCAAGGCCCTTCTGGGTGGACTTGAGCCGCTAAGCTTTCCGTTAATAGCTGAGCATGTTAACCCTTTGTGCCACCCAGGGACTCTACTACGTAAATACCTGGTAGATAGTGGGTAGGGTGGTCAATTCTTCCCAGTTTAGCACTGTAAGTCCCACATCCCAGGAAACTCCTCAGTCTCAGGCAAACCAGAATGGTTGGTAACCCTGATAGTGACCAAGTGATTAATTTAACAAGTTCTACTGATTGTTGCCTATGAAGTGTTTAGGCACCATCTGTAACCACCTTAGGCTTTCTTCTCCGGCCATGCATGTGGTTTCAGGAATCAGACTGATCAACATGCAAGTATCTAGCACCACACTGGTATTTAGCGAGCCTTTTTACTGAGTAAAAACATACATTTAAAAAAAATTTTTACCTAGACATGATCTACAATTTGGGTCGGCCCTCCTCAAGGCATTCATTGTTATATGGAACCTAAGAGATTATCTTATCAAACTTAGATTGAGTGAAGCCTAGCAAGAGTAAGTAAATTGGCCAAAGTCTCATTAAAATTGTGTCAGGGATTTTAAGTATAGCTCCGCGTTCCTGATTCCCAGGCCCATAATCTTCCCCTTTCGCACTGTGTGCTTTGGGGCTGTACCCAAATCTCATGCCATAAGTTGTATTTTATTGAACATCCTCTTACTCAAAACATCCACATTTTGAGGTGACGTAGGTAAATCAAATACCCCCTTGAGATAAATATAAACAAACCTGGAGTAGGTCAAATTTTCTCCTAGGACTGCTCACTTTAGAAGCTGTATTTTCTGTTCTAAAAGTAAAGTAATTCTTGGCAGCTGCCATTCACCTATAATGAGCAAGCATTATCCTTTCAAGATTACATTTTTCTACCTGAGTATACTATTAGATAAGCCCTGAATAATCCTCCTGCCATTCCGTAGTGTTCCTTGTAAGTCAAGAGAACAGACAAATGTGCTAGACCAATATTCCTCGAAGTGATAAATGGACCGCCTACATCAGAATTACCAGGGTGGGAGGCTTGTTAAAATGCCCTCTCTAGACTTTCTGATTCTAAATCTCTGGTGGTAGAACCCAGAAAGTCACATTTTAACAAGCACTCTAGGTGACCCTTATGCAAAGTAAATTTTGAGAATCTTTTTGCAAGAGGATGGGAATTGCCCAGGCAGCCTAGGAATGCTAATTATTTACTATCTCTCCCAACTGGGATATATAAACTCTGTGTACTGGTTGAATAGTGCCTCCCACCTGAAATCCATGTCCATTCAGACCTACTAAGGTGACCTTTTTGGAAAAAGGGTCTTATCAGATCTAATCAAGTTAAGATGAGGTCAAACTGGATTAGAATGGACCTTAAATCCAATATGATTGGTGTCCTCATAAGAAGGGGGAGATTTAGACACAAACACAGGGATAACATCACATGAAGACACAGAGACGACCAGGTGAAGACAGGCAGAGATTGGAATGATGTGTCTACAAGTCAAGGGGTTCCAAGAATTGCTGACCACCACCAAAACCTAGGAGAGAGGCTTAGAACAAATTCTCTCTTAAAACTTCCAGAAGGAACCAACCCTGCTGACACCTTTGATTTTAGACTTCTAGCTTCCAGTACTGTGAGAGAATATATTTCTGCAGTTTTAAGCCACCTGGTTTGTGGTAGTTTGTTATGGTAGCCCTAAGAAACTGTGGCACTTAATAAATGTAGGGACTTGGTCTTGTTTGGAGCCCTGGTGGCACAGTGGGTAAGAGCTGCTAACCAAAAGTTGGCAGTTCGAATCCACCAGCAGCTCCACGGAAACCCTATGGGGCAGTTCTACTCTGTCCTGCAGGGTCGCTATGAGTCGGAATCGACTCGACTGGAATGGGTTTGGTTTTCGGTTTGGTCTTGTTCACTGTGTCATTTACAGTGCCTAGAACAGGAACTAGTACATAATGTTGTTAGGTGCACGTCAAGTTGGTTCCAACTGATAATAACCTTATGTACAATAGAACGAAACACTGTCTAGTCCTGCACCATCCTCATGATCCTTGCTATACTTGAGCCCATTGTCCTTCTCCAGGGACTGATCCCTCCTGATAACATGTCCAAAGTATACGAGACAAAGTCTCTCCATCCACACTTCTAAGGAGCGCCCTGACTGTACTTCTTCCAAGACAGATTTGTTCATTCTTTTGTCAGTCCATGGTATCTTCAATATTCTTCACCAACATATCCATGGAATAAATGAATCCCACAAAAACTCCTTGAAAAATACGCTACTCCAGAAAAATTTTCAGACTGTCACTGTTAATAACCATAAAATACCTATATTAAAAGCAGATGCCTATATTATAGAATTGAAATTAAAGTTGCTTTATTTTCAAGCTCGTCTAATAGTCAGCTTATTAGAAACTAAAATTCTTGCTTAAGTGACTAACTGCCTTATCTCAGGATTTGGGTGGACTTCACCTTGATAATTGCAAATGCATTTTCACCTTTTACGTCACAAGGGTAAACATAAGAAAAGAATACTTGCTGGTGGAGTTTTCTAGTTTCAGTTCTCTGTGTATCTACCATTGCTTGTACTTAGAGAAGTGCCAACACGCCAGACCAATGCAAAAGCAGTTTGTAGTGAGAACTATATCGAGCAGTGGTTTTCAACCTTGCTTGCCTGCACATTGGAATCAGCTCCTCACATATTTCGACCCCAAGCTCCAGAGATTCAGATTTAACTGATCTGGGGTGAAGTACGGGCTTCAGGATTTTTCCCAGGGGATTCTAGCATGCAGGCAAACTGGGGAACCATTGATCCATGGAGAGCTTTCATTGTCAACAATGATACTGCTGATAGACTCTTCCCGTTTTCTTCTCATAAAGCATATAGTTAGCGCTATACCATTTTACACTGATCTACTTCCCAATAATGCTGAGTGAGCATTTTCACCCTGAAAACAGTTGTTGTTAAGTGCCCTCAAGTTAGGTCCAACTCATAGCGACCTAATGTATAACACAACGAAATGTTACGCAGTCCTGCGCCATCCTCACATTTGAGTCTGCTGACTTGTCTGTCAGTTCGTTGTACTGTGGTGGCTTGCCTGTTGCTGTGATGCTGGCAGCTATGCCACCAGTATTTCAAATACCAGCAGGGTCACCCATGGTGGACAGGTTTCCGAGGAGCTTCCAGACTAAGACAGGCTAGGAAGAAGGACCTGAAGGTCTACTTCTGAAAAGAATTAGCCAGTGAAAACCTTATGAATAGCAGTGGAACAATGACTGTTATAGTGCAGACCAGGTAGTGTTTTCGTTCCCCTGTACCAGGGTCGCTGTGAGTTGGAGCCGACTTGACAGTACCTAACAACGTTATTGCAGCCACTGTGTCAATCCATCTCATGGAGGGTCTCACTCTTTTTCACCCACTCTCCACTTTACCAGACATGACATTTTTTTCCAGCAATTGGTGCATCCCGTTGATATGTCCAAAGTAAGCGAAACACAAGTCTCACCATCTTTGCTTCTAAGGAGCATTCTGGCTGTGCTTCCTCCAGGACAAAGTAGGTGTTCTTCTGGTAGTCCATGGTATATTCAATATTCTTGGCTAACACCACAATTTGAATGCATTAGTTCTTAGGTCTTTTTTTCATTGTCTAGCTTTCACATGCATATGAGGTGATTGAAAATACCTTGGCTTGGGTCAGGCACACCTTAGTCATCAACATGACATCTTTGCTTTTTACACTTTAAAGAGGTCTTTTGAAGCAGATTTGCCCAACGCAGCATTTGATTTCTTGACTACTGATTCCATGGGCATTGATTATTGATCCAAGCAGAATGAAATCGTTCACGAGTTTAATTTCAGTTTATCGTGATGTTGTTCATTGGTCCAGTTGTAAGGATTTTTGATTTCTTTATGCTCAGGTATAATCCATACTGAAGGCTGTAGTCTTTTACCTTCATCAGTAAGTGCTCCAAGTACTCTTAGCTTTCAACAAGCAAGACTGTGTCATTTGTGTATCTCAGGTTGTTAATGAGTCTTCTTCCAATCCTGATACCTGTAAATATTCATATTTTATATTAATATGAAATAAATTGTGACTTCAACTTGTAATTATAGGTAGAGTATGGGGTTTGCTGGGAACATGTAGATTAACACTTGTTTTCCTACCCTTCTTTCTAATTAGTATTGAAAATCTGAGGAAATCATATTTGATTCCTCAGTTCTTTTGGAGGAAAATGAAGTAAGTCAAATCCATTTGCCAGGGGGTCTAATATCCTTAAACAAACTTAGTCTGATCAAAGCCTGGATCATCTAACTAGAGACATTATTCAATACCTTTCTTCATAAATACGATGTGCTAATAAAATAGCTCAAATATTGTCTTTTCCCAGTATAAATGCTATCGTCTGCTTCTTTCATGTAGGGGAATGTGCAAACTGTTTTCACTAAATATAATTTTAAGCGATATCAGAAAAAGAAAAGATTAAAAATTTTCAGACGTTAAAATGATAAACTTCAGGGAGCTGTTCCAGATTCCTATGATCATGGAACTATGACTGTTGCTACATAGAATACAAATGAGTATCACTTATGATTTATTCAAGGATAAAGAATACCCAGAAATTAGTTCTGGGACTGACAACAGATCTTAATTTATTCTTGACAATTCACTTTCTGGTTGTCCCCCTTCCCCTGGCTTTCCTGCCCCTTCGTCAGAATCTAAGTACTGTCTTTTGACAGGCGCTAATGGCCACAGGGCTCAGCTGGCTCCAGGAAGCAAATCTCTGAGCTGGAAAGCGGAGATGCAGCAAGCATAACTCTTTCTTTGCAGAATGAACACAATCTATTTCCTTCTAGCCAGCAGGAGAGCATGAGCAGATGCTGTCCTCATCTCCAGTCAACTGAGGGAAACATTCTTCTTTGTTCTTTTTGGTTTTTCCTGGAATATACCAACTCTTGGAAATCTGGTTAGCTCTTCATAATCCATGCAAAGCCTTTCCAAAAGTCAGATCTTGAGTCTGGAGGTCCGTGTTATCAGGTACACAGTGGCTAGCTCATTTCTCACATTTTTATCATGCTTTTCACAAAAGCAATGCGTCTGAGCATACTGATTACATTTGTAATGATCCATTTCACCACATAAGTTTCGCGCTCCAGAGGAAATTGGGAAGGAAAGAAAGAAAAACAGTACACAACATTTTCCTCAAAACTCATCTTTTTATTGGTTTTTTCCTTTCTATGTACAGTGTAAGGTTTGAAGTCAGAAAAATATAATTGCTTAATTAATCCTTTACTTTTACCAGTTGCTGTTGACACCCACACATGGCGATCCCAAGTATGTCAGAGTATAACTGTGCTCCATGGGGTTTTTGATGGCTGCTTTTTTGGAAGTAGATTTCCAGGCCTTTCTTCTGAGGTGTCTCTGGGTGGACCGGAACCTCTAAACTTTGAGTTTGCAGCCAAACGCAAACATGTTAATCAATTATAGCAAAAGCCCAGCAAACATTTGCTCTGTTTTCTCTGCCCAAATGGCCCTGCCACTAGAGACTTTCCTAAAAGTACTCCTGGCAGTCCCAAGCACTCCCTATCCTCTTCCTTACCCGTGTTAGGATGTGATCTTTGTGGTGGACTCCTCATAGGTAGTCTCCGTGGGTGCCTCCATCCTGTTGGAACCCCGAGGGTTCAGAGCGCTTTCTCAGCAGGGCAGAGTCAGGCCAGAGGTTTTGTCATTTCACCCTGTGGCCACCAGATCCTAAGAAATGACTTACCAAACACCAAGAGACTTACTTAGAACGAACATGTCAATTTATTCATCTGTATGAGAAATATAATACCAGGGAAACCAGAACATTTTTGTCAACCTGTCATTATGGTCTCTTCCCACCAGAAATTCTATCTGCGAGACTAAATTTATATGAGCAGTTCTGTCTGTGAGACCATTGTGGATTTGCCACTTTGGTTTATGGTTATATATTTCTCTCTTTTACTGGGCTATAGGTACTTTGAAAACTGGGACGTCTATCTCTTATCTGCAATAACTAATACAGTGCCTGACATTAAAAAAAAAAAAAAAAAACTTTGTTGCCTTTGAGTCAATTCCAACTCATAGCAACCCTATAGGACAGAGTACAACTGCCCCATAGGGTTTCCAAGGAGCGGCTGGTGAATTCCACTGCCAACTTTTTGGTTAGCAGCTCTTAACCACCGTGCCACCAGGGCTCCTGACATAGTCAGGGCCGAAAAAAAAAAAAAAGTGTTGCCTAAAAGGCAGAAATACAGCACAAACGAAAAAGGGAAACAATGTAAAAAGATCTTAAGAAGATCCATGGAAGGAAGAGAAGGAAGAGGGAAGGAATAGACAAAATGTCATTCTTTCTCAGAAATTCAACAGTCTTCAATTACTCAGGATTGGAGTATAAGAATTCATTTGAACTGAAGTCTACCTGGAATTTTTATCCACTTATTTTTCTATATCACTCACTCTTTTTTTATTTTTTTTTCATCCTGGGGAGATATTTGTGCTTCGGGTCAATCAGTGAACACACATATTTCCCACTGCTCCTTTCCAGAATTCATACTGAAACTAGCAACAAGAAACAACATACATCCATTTTTAAGAGTTAATGGGATTTGAAGGAGCTCAAGTGGTACGGTGATTAAAGCACTCGGCTGCTAACCGAAAGTTTGCCTTTCGAGCTCATCAGATGCTCCGTGAGAGAGAGATATGACAGTCTGCTTCCATAAAGATTACAGCCTTGGAAACCCTATGAGGCAGTTCTACTCTGTTGTATCGGGTCGCTATGAGTCAGAATCAACTCAGTGACAATGGGTTAATCTGATTTGAAATTCCTTAAATGAGTACTGGGAAAATTAGGTTTAAAAAGGATTCATACAAAGGGTTCATCCATCCCTCTCCCCTCAATTTAAGCAATTTTGTGAAACTGTATAATAGATGGAAATATTTATTTGTAATTCATAGTCTTTGAAATGTGGAGATGATTATCTGGGCAGATTGAGAGGTCTGAGTTAAGTGGAATAAAATTCTGAAAACCGGATTTCAAAGAAACAAATGAGAATTGCATTCTTTGAGCTTTTTCCACATTACAGTACTGATCTTTGTATGACTGAACCAGGAGAAACAGTGCTTATTCATGGATAACACAAGACACTTCTACAGAATATAGCCCTGTGTGGCTGTGTAAGGCGAAAATCAATGTAAACATTACCCAAATCATGGGTTCATTCTAGGTTATGCCTGTCACCTCTGTGTTAATCTAAATCCATGCCTATCTGTCCAGCCAGCCAGTTGTCCCAATCCTTTGTAAGTAGGGTGGACATAAATACTAAGCCAAATGAATGAATTCATCTATAAATTTGGAGAACAACGTATCTTGCATACCTGTGCACAAATTGGAGCCCTGGTGGCACAGTGGTTAAGAGTTCGACTGCTAACCAAAAGGTCGGCAATTGGAATCCACCAGCTGCTCCATGGAAACCTTATAGGGCAGTTCTACTCTGTCCTATGGGGTCGCTGTAAGTTGGAATTGACTCAGTGGCAAAACGTATGGGTGGATAAATTGGAGACCCTGGGTGGTGTAAGCGGTTATCACACTCAGCTACTAACTGAAAAGATGAAAGTTCAAATCCACTTGCAAATGCCTAGGAAGAAAGGTCTGGTAATCTACTTCCAAAAAATCAGCCATTGGAAACCCTATGGAGCATAGTTCTACTCTGACACACATGGGGTCACTAGAAGTCAAGGTTGACTCAATGACAACAATTAAAGTTGGGAAAAGAGGACTATTTCTACTGAGCAGCCTCTGTGTACCAGGTGTGGTGATGGATGCCTTACAGGCAGGACCTCACTTAACCTTTAGATCATTCCATTGGAAAAAAATAACAAACCCATTGCCTTTGAGTTGATTCCAACTCATAGCGACCCTGTTGAAGGTGGGGATTATTATCCTTGTTGTACAGATAAGAAAACTGCAGCCCAAAGTTATATAACTAGTAAGTGATGGTGCTGGTATTCTCTCCTAGGCTCTACCTAATTCCACAGCCTAGACTCAGATATATACAGATGCAGATGTAAAGGAATATATAAAAAACTCCACATACTTCTAGCAGTATCTACATCTACCTGTGTGACCTTGATGAAATATCCATTCTGGGATCTAATTTGTTCATTCCATTCCAAGAGTGTATGGTTATGTGCATGTGTATCTGTGTGGGTATATATCTGCAATACATATTTTTACACAAATGAACAGCTATAAAACAGAAAAGCATATTAAAAATACATATACCCACTCGTCACTTATCGACTGTCTTGTTATCCAACATTTTGCATTTACGATAATAATAAAAAAATATACTATCCGACTATTTTGCACATTAACAATGTATGTCTAGCAGTAATGAATGCTGAGGTGTGTGGCAAGAGTAATGCTGGCAAAAGTTATGTGTCAGCTTAGCTGGGCAATGATTCTCAGTGGTTTGGCAGTTATGTAATGATGTGTAGTTTGGCAGTTATGTAATGATGTAGCCATCCTTCATTTTGTGATCTGTTGTGGTCATCTTTCATTTTGTAATCTGATGTAATTATCGTCCATTGCACATTGAGTATGGTAAGCTAAAGTAAACTTTCAAACACAGTCTTGGTTAGGCCTAGGCTACTGTAATTTTCACATAATGCTGATTTTCATACAACGACCTGGTCTTTAGAACCTAACCATGTCAATAAGTGAGGAATGGGTATATTTAAAAGAAACAATAAGTATATATGTGTGTGTTTATACTTCATACATACACACTTTCTTAACTCTGCAGCCACATCTCTTCCTTCCTCCGGGCGACCATTGGATGGCCAAACTGAGTCTGGTCCATCTATGGGGCTGGTTTAATTGTTGGCCATTTGAGGCAAGCAGTGTTTTCCTAGTGTCTTTGTTTCAGCTGTTGCCAACCTTAATGATAGAAGTACATTGAGAGGAATTAACCAGCTTCATTAGTCGTTGACAGGTCTCTGCTTGTGAAGGTACTTGTTTTGCTTCTACTCCTAGTTTTCCCTACTGTCTTTCACTCAGTGAAGTATGCCCAGCTACCCCCAAGCATCTTTGTCATGGTCCTGTTAGCCATGAGGTCACTAGAGCTTGACTTTGTCATGATAATTACCCTGGAAGTCCCGTGATGTTTGGATTTGTGGAAAGAGAAGTCCTTCACGCTGTCAAAAGACATACTTAGGGAATTTTTTAGGAGTACTAGACTTGGTGCAGTGGTTAAGAACTCAGCTGCTAGCCAAAAGGTCGGCAGTTCAAATCCACCAGAAAGCCCCTTGGAAACCCTATGGGGTAGCTCTACTTTGTTCTGCAGGGTTGCTATGAGTTGGAATTGACTCGATGGCAACAGGTTTGGTTTTTTGGGTTTTTTTTTAAGACTTGTAAGAAGAAGCTTTGAAACATTTGCTTGTCTGGAATCTAAATTATCACTAACCCCAAGTTTCAGTTTACTTATTTAAAAATGAGATAAAAAAGAGAAAAGAGCCCTGGGAAGGAAATTAGAAAACATGAATGCTAGTTCTGGTTCTAGCTGGTACAATGTAATCTTGAGCAAGATAGCATGAATAATGGTTATGAGGGAGGATTTATGAGCCTGGTAGGCTGTTACTTATATTCTGGTCCTATCACTTACTTCCTTGCTGTGTGATCTTAGGTGAGCTACTAAATCTCTCTGAAACTACCTTCAGAGATAATAATACCTACTTCAGAGGGTTACTGTGATAATTATGTGTAATAACATATGCCAGGTATCTGGCATCCCTGGGTGGTACAAGCGCTTTGTGCTCAACTACTAACTTACAGGTTGGCAATTTGAACCCACCTACTGGTGCCATGAAAAAAGACCTGGCAATCTGCTTCCATGAGACTAGAGCCAAGAAAACCCTATGCAGCACAGGTCTACTCTGTAACAAATTGGGTCACCATGAGTTGGGGTCACCATGAGTTGGAATTGACTCAACAGCAATGGTTTGGGTTTTTTATTATGAGAGTAATTTGAACTCTCAGATGAAGGGGAATATTCTTGTCTTAGAAAATATTAAAACTAACTCTTGAACCATAATGATTACTTAAAATGTATTTGCTTAATTCTGTTTCACTCCCACCACTAGACCATAGCTCCTTAAGGGCTTGCCCTGCCTCTTGTGCAGCTCTACTCCTTCTCCTTCCCACACCCAGCAAGGTAGGTCATACAGTAGGTGCTTAACAAATGCTATATTCCTGTCATTGCATTGTCACAAGCAAAACCTTGATGCAAATGATGCATTTGATAATATACGTAACTGTTTTTGCAGTTACCATAAAATATTTCTTTGAAATGGTGGGTTGAGCTTCATGTATATGAAAAAAAAAAAAAAAAAGTGGTAGGTTTATCCCAGGTGCCTACAGTTTACTCTAAACCAGTGTCAGAGATCTGCATAGATAATCATGCACATGCCATAATTTTTTTTAACTAGTCATCATCATACATTATTTTATTCTTGGTCTTCTTACTGTGGAAAAATAATTATATGTAATTCCTTCAGTGCCTATTGTAATCCTATTGTGGTGCTTTCCAGTCTATACATGTCATCTGGAGGTCTTTGATCTTACAGAAAAGAATACAGACTTGAGTCTGAATCTGGATTCAAATGATATTTCAAAGTTTATCAGCTTTATGATCTTGATTTCTTCATCTGAAATTAAGGATGATAATAGCTGCCTAGTATCTGTCTTGAGGGTTAAATGAAAATGGAGCCCTGGTGGCACAGTGGTTAAGAGATTGGCTGCTAATCAAAAGGTCAGAAGTTTGAATCCACCAGTTGCTTCTTGGAAACCCTATGGGGCAGTTCTATTCTGTCCTGTTGGGTAGCTATGAGTCAGAATCAACTCAGTGGCGATGAGTTTGGGATTTTTGGTTACAGTGATTGACATAAAGAAGATGCTCAGTAAATGGTGGTTATTATCTGATTTGTTTCTTATAACAATAAGAGTTGCATGTTACCCAGTTCTACATAATATCTGAGAAAAGCTAAGTGACCAAGGCCACACAACTAGTACATACCAAAGCCTAGATTAGATCCCATTCTCTGTGATGTCAGAGCCTGTACTTTTTCTACTGTTCCTTGAGGCCTCACGACAAGTTTAAAACTTATGGAGCACTTTGTAAAAAAAAAATTACATTGTGATTCTGCATAAAGTTATATAACTTCCTATAAAGTACCCCCACAGGTGTGTGTGTATGTGTGTGTGTTTTAATACATAGATAGACAGATAAATGATAGACAGGTAGGTAGGTAGGTAGGTAGACAGATAGACAGGTAGACAGACAGATAGATAGATGTAGCTTTGTATACAGTAATTTCTTTTGGTACACTCACCAAAAAGTAAGTTGTGGGGAAAAGATTTGTTTTGAGTAAAAAAAAAGAAAAAAGGCCAGGGGGGAGGATAATAATACACTTCAAAATAATCTCTCAAGGTATCTTTTCTTCTTAATCAACACATTTTTGGCCACCCCACCATGGGTGTGAACATTCTCAGGGTCATCGAAGGTGTGTGAATACCACCAAACTGTTCTTCAGACCCCTGAGGCTGAGAGTGTTTCCATACATAGTCAACAAAAAGATTACTGTCAGTGAGAGGCAAGCCATGCCCTGAAATCCTGACTAAGCAAAATTTTTACTTATTGTTTTACTATAATATAGTTTAGGGTAAAAATAACTTTATGTAAACTACTGCTTCCAATTAGCAATTCACCTTCTGTGGTTGTCAGTGGAGAATGCCTGCCCTTGACATAGCCTCAAGGAGACAGCACAGTAAACAGCAATGGCAGCATCAAAACGAAGACGTGCAGTCCTCCTTCCTAACCAGAGGAGAAATTAATATATTTATTTTTTTAGTTCTAACAGACCAAATGGCTGGACCATTATATTTGATCTGAAAGAAATAAACCTGCTAACGGAGCTTGCATATATGGATGATCTATTAACAGTTTAACCACAAGAGCCCAGAGTGGAGGAAACAACATGGGTTGGACAACACTCTAAGTAACTGTGAGACCTCGAGATAATCATTCTCAGCCCCAGTTGCCTTATCTGTAAAATGAAGGTAAAAACAATGTCTCCCTCACAGAGTTATTTGGAGAAATAAAGGAGATAAGTGATGGGAAACTACCATGTGAACAGAAAAGCACTATACAAACACAAGTTCCTCACATTGTTGAGCTTGCAGGAGATAGGAATGGGGTGTGACAGTTTACACACACCAAAAAAAAAAAAAAAGCAAAAGAATTAAAAATTATCAAGATTGAGGTTCTGGGTACACAAGGGTCACCATGAGTTGGAGTTTATTCAACAGCAACTGGTTTTGGAGATTCTGGGTAGTTTATTATTGTTGGGGGGAAAAAAAGTGATTTCCAGTCACTGAGAGTTATAGCTAGCTATTGTGGTTATTTTGTCTGTGCTGCAAACTCGCATGTACCCTTCCTGGCTGAATTGGGTGGGCCTTAGACCATTTCTAATAAAATTCAGAGCCTAGGACAATCGCCTGGAAAATTTGAAGCAGCTTAACATTAATATCAAGGGCAATTTAAAGAGAAAAGGGAATCTTGAAAGGAGCATTGTAGAGTCAGAGGAGGTGATAAGGAGTGCCCTAAATATGAGCTTTTTCTTTTTTTGCTCATCCTTAAATGTTCTCCAAGGCTTTATACCTGGTTTCTTCTCTTTCTCATTCTCCAGCCACAGTTTGGTTGATTTCATGCATCCTCAGGATTTCAACTCACATCTACCTGGATATGCCTCCAAAATTCATTATCTCTGCCTTAATCTTTCCTCATATCAAATTGCCTTTTTGTGCATCTCCACATGAAAGTCCCTTAGACACCTCAGATCAAATATGTCCAAAAATGGACTAGTTATCTTTCTTCTAATCCTATGCCTTCTCATGTGAGCCAGTCTCAGTTGATCACTTGGTCGTCTTACCCCTCATCTCAACTTTAAACATAAATCATCCTAGACTCAGTTGCCAGTATCATTCTCACACTTCCAGAGATTCTACCTCATAAACATCTGTTAATTCTCCTTCTTCTTTCCTGTTAACCCCTATATTGTAAGTTTATTTCGCTTTCTGGATTCTTACAATAGCAGCCTGGGCAGCCTCTCTGCTGCCTGTCCTTCTGGCTCCAATCAATCTTCCACGTAGCTCATCAGCAGCTATCTCAAGAAACAATTATGTCATGTCTCTGCCCCAAAACATTTGAGTGCTCCTCATTTTATATACAATATCCATACTCTTTAAGATGGTATTGAAGATCTGTCACCACATGTTGCCTCATAAACTTCTCAGCCTCATCTTCTACCACTTCATTCCATATTCTCTATAATCCAGTTTATGGGCTATTAATGGTCTCTGGCGAAACATCACATAATGTTTAGGGAGAAACAAAATCCCATACCTCCATGCCTTTGTTCTTTCTGTTTCCTCTGCTTGGAATGTGGTTTTTGTCCTTCTTTGAAATACAGGCAGTCCCTGGGTTACGAACAAGATCTGTTCCTGTCTCTAAGTCAAATGTGTAAGTCGGAACAGGTGCATATGGTTCTTATTTAGCCTTAATTTAGTACAAGAAAATGGTCAAAGCCTTTTTAATGATTTAAAAGCTGCATGTGCAGCAAGTGAAGGTGATTGTGATGAAGAGTTTGTTTCAGGTGGGGGTTGGTTCAGTCTTGGCAAAGTGAGGGCATTTTATATAACATTAAAGGGCAGGTATGAGTTGTCGTTAAGTCGGAAGTTCATAACCCGGGGACTGCCTGTACTAATTACCCTTCAAGAGCCAACATAAACTAAACCTCATCAACAATGTACTCTCTAATCCTTCCATTCATACTAATTACCACCATAGCGCTTCATAACACTTCAGACCAACGTTCCCCAAACTTCTATGTGCCTATGAACCACTAAAAATCTTGTGAGAATGCAGATTCTTATTTAGTAATGTCAAAGAAAAAGGTTGCACCAGACAATGTTAAAACACGGCAAGGGTGACTTTTATTCAAAAGAAAGTTGTAAGGGAGGGGAAAGGAATAAGGTAAAGAAAAGAAGGAGCATCGTAATAACAGAAGGAGGAGCCATTACAGAGAGGAGAGAGACACCAGAACTGTGTCTGAACTCCACTCCGCTGAGACATAGCACTGTGGGTTTGTTGAAGGAAAGTTAAGGGAAAGCTGGGTGAATGATGTACTGAGGTTGCAGTTAGGGTCAGTTTGCTATGAATGTTTTCTTTTTTATGAAAGGCACCTGGATCCTGGGAGTCTTGGGGGAAAGAGAGAGGGTGATAAGGAAGGGGAAACTAAAGGTATTTAGAGTAAGTCATTAAGTGTTAGTCGATTCCTTGCAATAAGCCCCGCCATTTTCCAGAACATAAAAGGTTGAGGGGATTTCTTTAACAAAGGACTCAAGTAAAATTCAACTTTATCAGTAAGCTTGAAGTGGGACCTGAAATTCTTCATTTCTCACAGGCTTCCTGATGATGCTGATGCTGATCCATTGACCACATATGACTAGCAACGTTTTAGATCACCTAGTTATATTATGGAGCCGTGGTGGCGCAGTAGTTAAGAGCTCTGCTGCTAAACCAAAGTTTGGCAGTTCAAATTCACAAGCTTCCCCTTGGAAACCCTGTGGGGCAGTTCTACTCTGTCCTATGGGGTCACTATGAGTCAGAATCAACTCTATGGCAATGAGTTGTTTTTTATTCGTTTATTTTTTTTAGTTATATTATGATTATAGTTAAATACAGGCATGTTAGTCTCCCGCACAAAATTTTGGGTTCTTTCAAGTCAGAAATTTTGCCTCACTTACTTCTCAAGATCTTTATCCTGTGTTAAAAAAGAACAAATGGAATGAAACTGATTGGCATGCCCTGGGATGCTGACTGGGCTATTAAGGATCCCGTTCTATCGTTGATCTTTGTGATGACACTGAAATAATAGTGATACAATAACAGCCTTCATCTATTAGGTGCTTACTATATGCCAGGTCCTACACTCATTCATAATTATTATTATGTCATTAATGGCTTTCAAGAACCCTAGTGGTAGGTACTACTGTCATTTCTGTTAAACACAGGTTGAGAAACTTCCCTAAGAGCCCAGGCTAGCAAGCTGTGGATCTAGATTTCAAATCCAGATCTGTCTGACTCCAAGTCAGTGCTTTATCTCAGACTTGTAGGGATGCCCTCCAGTCTCCCTTGATTGTATGGCAAGACGTAAGAAGGTGAGAATAAAACAAACTACCAATCCCCAAAGTTACACCAATTACTACAATGACTACACACAATTACTAGGGAATTAGCTAGCAAAAGTGGGTGTTTATAGTCTAGCAATATCAAAATATGTCATCTAAAACTTTCCTAGGGGCCTGACTTCTCTTGGCTGATGGCATTGCTCCCATGGCCAGTAATCCAGAAACCTACGTGCTCAATCAACCACAACAGAGTTTCCTTGTGTTACCACCCCTATGGCTCTTCAGAGCATCTGATCCCATAAACAGATTAAGAGTTCTTCAACTGAGTAAAAGCTTGTTTCTTTGCTTTATTGCCATAGACAGGATTCCATTTATTGCTGAAACTGAAAAAGGGTTTGGATATGGTCCTGGACACTTGAAAATTAATGTACTCAGATGGAAACAGACAAGGCACAGAGACATTTGATTTTTTTTTTAGAAAGATGAGAAGATCTACAGTTGTCAGTTGTAATAGTTTCTGTAGTAAATAAACCCATTTAGAAGGTCCAGAAGGAATATTTTGATCATTACGAGGCTATTCTGAGAAGTCTAGGGTTGTAGGTGCTCAGAGAATGTGGGCCTACTTTATTTCTTCGGGGAAGTAGTGGGTACAGAGCCAAACCATCACCCAAAGTCTAATCTAAATGAACTCCAATCTTTATAAAATCAGAAAAGTTTTCTTTTCCTTGTTTGTTTTTCCCACTTCTTTTGGTTGAAGTTGTTTTGTGTTACCATTCATTCCATTAAAAAGGGGGTATAATACAAATTTAAAACACCTCCATGACACTTCTAGATTGTTGATGATCAGACTTTTTCAGATGTCAAACACTGTTAAGCTTAAGCCATATTCTGCTCTCTATCACTAACTCATGTATTTTTAAAGAATCAACTTTAGTATGAGTTGAGTCCTTAAAATTATTTATCATACAGTTTGAAACCTACTTTCTCTTGACTCTTGAAGTTCAACAAATGCCTCCAGATTTTATTTACCAAATTTAAAAAAAAAAAGGATTTAGATGTTATTTCTTTTAGAAGCTGAAGTTACATTGTTTTGAAAACCCTAGCTCTGGGTCTGACTGAGACTTTGTATTTCATAACCCTAAATTTCAAATTATGACTCCTATTCCTAGAAGTATTGTCCCACCCACATTGACCCAAAGTCTAGAAAAACATTTTTTTGATGTAAATAGTATCTCATTAATTTCTTACTTTAGAATATGGTCTCAAGATAGTGTACTACAAATGTGTACCCTGTATTCTTTGATTTTTGCCAAAAACGGGAAATTTTTGTAAAGTCAAACAGTACTGACATTTCTCATATAGATATTAAAAGACTGAGTGTATCCAGTAATAACAAAACATACAAGTTACTATTTTTTAATTTGTTGGGACATTTCCAAGATGATAATGAAGCTTTTAAAAGCAATTCCATCTGGCACAGAGCAGGCAGGCATTCAATAAGTGTCCTTTGAATGAACAAATTTGGTATGTAATTATAAACTGCCTTATTTTCTAACTGTTTATGTGTACATGTCTTGTCTAACCAACTACACAATAAGCTCCTGTGGATATAAATCTTATTTTCTATTCATTTATTCAACATAATTTATTGAACACAATATTCCAGGCATTACATTTAGGCACTAGAGATAAAGCAGATTTAAACAGTCAAAAATTACTGTCATCTATGGTTGCACAATTCTGTAAATATACTAAAATTCATCGAATTGTATGCTTAAAATGGGTAAATTTTGTGATATTAATTTATATCTCAGTGAAGCTGTTAAAAAATACTCTGCAATTGTGGGGAATTGACTTTTTAAAATGTTTCTTTATTTTAGTTAGTGCAGTATAAAATCCCAGCTCGACAAACACTTGTCCATTGATTTACTGATTCATTCAAGTCATTGGTAAGTTGGCGCATCATTGACATGCACACCTGGTACTTTTGTTGGGAAGCAGTGTAGGTGGTGCTTCTTGTGTAATTTAGTCCTTAATGCGAATCCTGCCTTTGCCATGTCTGAACCTCGGACATTCAACCTCTCAGAGCCTAGTTTTCCCATTCTAAAGAGAACTAGTAATAGTACCTCTCTCTCTGTGAGAATTGTAAGAACGTCAGAGGTAAAGTAGGAGAGAGAGATCAACAAAACAAGACTGACCACATGTTGCTAACTGTTGAAGCTGAGTAATAGATACATAGAGGTACTTTTGTGTATGTCTTTACAATCACCTGATGAAAAGTTAGATAACAAAAACCTGTACGTGACACTGTAAGATAAGCCTTGTTTGATACATAGACACCATTGGACCAAACAATTATTATTGACTTAATAAATGTTGATAAAAATAACTTTGATTTTTCTCCTGAAAGTAAATCTCTGGATTTTGTTTATTACTTATTCTCCATGTTTTGCAGGAGCTACAGCTATTTTCACGTAAGACTTTCCTCCAAGGGAAATGCAGAAGCAGAATCTGGGGTATATTTGTTCTCATAATACTATTCTGATAACTCTGTTATGACTACCCTACAGTGAGCTCATGAAAAGCAGAGAGCAGTTCTTCACACCATTGGTGTCACCAAAGATTGTCTGACAGTCTGTCACAGCATAGCCACCTTTTAACTTCCACGTATAAGAGAAAAATCCAGGATAACTTCTGTCTTGTTTTTACTATTGCCTTATTTTGTTTTGTTTTTAAATACATCTTCAACTTTGTTATCTGGACTATATGATGAAATACCACTGTTCCGTGATAAAATATCCAGAGAATTCCCCAGCCCCTGGAATCTAAACTTGTAATTCCATTAGTATTTTTGTGCATTCATTCGGTTTGCGGGAAGAGAAAAACATAAGAAGTAAGAAACTTGACAATTGTCTTGGCCCTTTTATGAGGGTTGGGGAAAGGAAACAGTTGAAGGTCTGAAGCAAGATGAGGAGGGATGGGAGCTGGAAGCCAGATGGGGGCACTAAAGTGACTAGATGTCAAAGGGACAACTAGAGCATAAGGAAAGTCAATAGCTGGGAACCAAAAAGAACAGGCTGGGTGGATGGAGTGGAGGATGAGGCTCATGCCTTGGAACAACAGCCAAAAACAAGGATTTAACAAAGAGGACAAAGAACATTGCCGTGACAGATCAGATGAAGGAACCAGGCAGTGAAGGCAAGCTAAGCCTGAATGGACAAACCTGACAATACTAGTCCATCATAAAGAAGACCTTGGAGCCCCTTCTTTCAGCAAACCTTGAATAAACATCTACACCATGGCTGACATTGTGACAGAGTATACTAGTGGACCAGACAGACACAGTCACTGTCCTTTTTGAATGATATTCTAGCAGTTGAACCAGACTGTTACATAAACAATGACAAAGTGTTGTGAAGACTATGAGAGCAGAAGTCCAGGGCACCTAACCCAGACTAGGACAATACAGAGAAAATGACACTTAAACTCAATCCTGAGGCGTAAGTAGGAAGAGTCAGGAGAAGAGATGGGGACGGGGTGCATCAATCAGAATGCCTTCAGCTATAAGGAACAGAAAAAGTGAATCAGCTTGAACAATGAGTACATTTGTCAGCTGAGAAAGGGAAATCTGGAGGTCAGGTGGGACTCAGAGTAGATTGAGCCACAGGTTAAGTGATGTCATTGAGAACACAGGTTCTTGCCCTCTCCCTGTTCCACTAGCCAGTGTTTGCCTTCATCCCATCTCTGGCTCCCCCAAGTAGCTGTAGGATGCTGGCTGTAACAATGACGGCTAAGTGCTTCCTTGTTTGAACTGAAAAAAGAGATATAATAATTTCTTGTCATTCTTTCCTAAGAGCAAGAAAGACCTTTCCCAGCAGCTTCTAGCAAAGCTTTCCTGGATCTAATTGCCTAGAATTGGGCCATATGAAGGAATCTCAAGAAGTACAGATTGGATTACCCTTAGATCAATTCCCCACCACATTGTTGCTCCTCACTGAGGAACAAATAGAATAGATATTAGGGAACCAACCAAAAGTCCACTACAAGATGGGGAGTGAAGTAGAACATTCCAGGAAGAGGAATCTATATCTTTGAACCCCTGGAGGTAAAAGAGAGCATGGGAAAACAAACACTGGCAAAAGGTGTATAAAGAAGAGGAAACAAGTAATGTGTTACCATACCAGGTACAGGAACACAGGCGAACAAGAACATTATAATGTGCATATCCATACAAAAAGTCCAGCTGGCTTTTATTCCTAATAGCTCCACTGCAGATACTTAAATCTAAAGTCCCTGGGACTGATTTTAAGCTGCTGCAATTAGAAAAGGGAAGGTCAGAAGCTGGAAAATACGTTCTCATGAAAGGTTCTGTGGAACTTGAGTCTTAAGTAGAGCTGGTGGTAGCACAGCTGCAATTACAGAGAGCTGGAAGGTGACAGTTCCCCTTATTTTTCTATAGAACCCAGCCTGATCTGGTGCCCTGAGGCATAGTAGCTTTGGGGACTCTGGGACCCAGCACCTAGGCACTGGCTAAGAAGCAGGAGTGAGGCTCCTTCGAGTGGCTCCACAGCCGTAGAGGTCAACAAGTGGGAGTTGAAGGAGGAGAGGAAAAGAATATGATGGGTGCTGCCTGGGTGGCACAAATGGTTATGCACTTAGTTACTAACTGAAAAGTTGGCAATTTGAATCCACCCAGAGGCACTTTGGAAGAAAGACCTGGTGATCTGCTTCTGAAAGTTCACAGCCATTGAAAGCCCTATGGAGCACAGTTGTCCTCTGACACGCATGAGGTCACCTTGTGTCAGAATCAAATCAATGGCAACCAGTTTTTTGTTATGGAGTTTTTTTGGTCTGGTGTCCACAAGTGACAAATTTGTTTGTGGACTTGAGTGAGAATAAGTATAACCATTTCTAGGGGAGTTGAGTTCTTGCTAGAGTAAATAGAAGCCTGGGGGTTATTGCAGTCTGGGCATAAATGAGAATCCAGGTGGTACTAGATTAGTTTAATACAGAATGAAGTTCATGGAGAAGAGAGTAGCAAGCAGTCCGACTCCTGAGCTATATAATTACAAAAATGTAGCAATACAGAGGTGAAGTGGTAGATTGTGTGATCACTCCCAAATGATTCACCGTCCCCTTCCCTCTAGAAGGATTGTCCATCCCTGCCAGGATTGCCAAAATCAGAAAATAAAAATACACAATGCCTAGTTAAATTTGAATCTCAGATAAGCAACACATAATATTTTAGTAAGTAGATTTATGCTCCATGCAATATTTGGGACATTCTTATACTAAAAACTTATTTGTGGTTTACCCGAAATTCTAGTTTAACTGAACATCCAGCTTTTTATACAGCAACCTGAAACTCTGTCCATGGCCCTGGGACTTGCTGTATCTGCCATAGGAGCAGTATATGTGGCTACCTCATTGACTTTGGGCTAGTCACATGACATGCATTGAACAAATCCAATGACAGTGGATGTGACATACACTGTTTCTGAACAGAACCTGTAAGAGTCACCAGGAGTGTCCACCAGCTCTTGCCATTTCCCTCAGCCGAAAAATGGGATATCCAGTAGGGACTGCTCTCCAGCATGAATCCCCCATATGATAAGACATGTGGACCTACAGCTGCCAACATGTAACATGAGGGCAAAAAAATGTTTAGGACTGAAAGCCACTGAATTTGAGGCTTATTTATTACCACACCAAAACTCAAAGATAGAGATACCAAGAATGACTTCCAAGAAGAACATATACTTGTTAGTATATGAAAATGAAAGTAGGTTCTTCCTAGCTCACAAGGAATATAGGTTTTTCTATTTCTAATACTTCAAATGCATGGCAATTGGTTTTCTCTTTTAATTTTAAGGTAAAAGTTTCATTAAATCTCTTTCTTGCAGGGGAGGGTGGGAGCATATTCTTTTCAACCCTTGTAAAGGCAGTTATCACAGAAATCAAGTTCTATATTGTATAACATACAGTTTCATTGATCAATAATATTTATTCAGTAGAATATTTTCTACGTCCAAGGCCCTGTGTTAATCATGAATATTAGCCTAAGTGTCTGGTTGAATTTTACTTTAACAGACCACCGGAAAATCTACATTCTTCCGTTTTGAAAAGCCTAGTTCACCAGGACGATCGCCTAAAATATAATTTTAAAATATTGAAGGTGAGGTTATATTTAAACAGATTTTTTAAAAATTATCTTAAGTATGTACTTGACTTTGAACTTCAACCACCTTCTCAGAAGCTACCTAGTTCTCTCAGCACGCAGTCAATGAAATTTAGGTGTAAAAGACACAAACACACACCCACACACACACACACACACACACACGCAAGAAGTTTCTGTTTCCTGATCTGTTTTCTCTACTCCTAATACTTTACATTCTTCTTGGTTACTTCTATGGCATTTCATTGTTGACAAATGATTGTCACAATTTCCCACAATGCACTCAGTCTTCACTTGACACTTTGCTTCTAAGAGATGGCGTGACTGGCCTAGGTACTCAGATTTCATATTAAATAAACACTTGGCTGAACCTTGTAGCCTTTATCATTGTTTGCCATAGCTCCAAGGGGACTATGCTAGACCTGTTATTAATGCACAACCTTGACTATTTATGATATCGAATAATAAACCTCTATCTTTTCACCTGGAATCGCTGTCTCCAATCCTAGCCAACATTTCACCCCCGTGAAGGTGCAATTGCGAAGACAATATGAAGGAAAAAAAAAGCCCGTGGGAGCATTGCTGTCCCTTCAATCAGAGCTGATTCTGCAGTTCTTCCTGGAATATTCCTGAGGTTGAGCTCGCTGAACTTCGTCAACAAGGAAATGTCAGCCAGAGTCTGGTATTTAACTCATTTGCACTGTGCAGTTTGCTGCTCACAAGGTGCCAATTAAAAAGCAAAAAGAGAGGCACAGGAGCCTGTCTGTCAGCTTGGTTGGAGAGAGATCTGATATTAATTATTAAAGGGACTAAAAATTAACAAGAGCTAAGCCAGGAGAAGCACAGCTATCAAGTACAACAGCAGCTGAAATGCTGCACTGAGAATTGAGTAAGATGAAATGGTTTCTAGCTGCAGAAAGAGGGAGTTGTTAAGCTTCTGGGAAGCAGTCCCTAAGCTTTGCAGTTATCAAAAGCCTAAGTGATTGCTAATGGAGATTGTGAAATTTGACTTTCTGGAGGTTTAAGAAATAAAAAGGATAGTCAAATATTTTACAGAGTACCTATGTGTCAGATTCTTCACCTGGCACTGTGTGATTCAGCAGTAAACAAGACAGGCCATGTCCCAGCCAGTCCAGAGTTTGCATTTCAATCGAAGTGATTACACAGGCTTTCCTCATTACCAGAGGCTTTTCTTTCCTCAGTTGATCCACTGTGGCCCTACTTCCTCATCAGATCTGGATCTCCAGTTTCAACTAACATTAGTTGTGCGTTCTCTCTCTGCCAAGTACTACATTAGGCAACTCCATATACATTTCATCTTCAAAACAACTCTGTATGGCAATAGTTACTTTATACATTTTACCAATAAAGATTGTGAAGCTAAAACGTTATGCAGTTTAATTAAGACTGCAAAATCGAGTGACAACCTGTTGCTGTCAGGTTGATTCTGACTCATAGCAACCCTATGGAACAGAGTAGAACTGCCCCAAAGGGTTTCCAACAAGCAGCTGGTGGATTCAAACTGTCAACCTTTTGGTTAGCAGCCAAAGTTCTTAACGATTTGAAATTAGGTTTTTTGACCACAAGACTTATCTACTGTTTCTCCATCTCACCTTGCTACCTCTCTATTCTATCTTGCCACCGCTGGGGCTAAAACTTAGATATGCTATGTGTTACCTGCTCCTGTGTCTTGATATTTGTATGATATCTGATCATCTCAGGGACCAAAGTATCAGTGAAGTTCATGTAATAGGGAATGAACTTTTTAGGAATACTTCATGATATAGAGAATTTCTAATTGTAGCCTTCTATAGACAGTGCCTGGAGTCTTGTGTCCTTATCTTTTAGCGACTCTAATGGTGGAATATTCTACGGGGGTAAGCTAGTGAGAGGGTCCCTGCATGGTGCAATTGATTTTCCCATGACTATTAATCTTAACAATGATTGTGAGGATGGTGCAGGACCGGGCAGTGTTTCGTTCTGTTGTACACAGGGTTGCTATGAGTCGGAACTGACTCAACGGCACCTAACAACATTAACATTAAGACTGGCAGTTTGAACCCACCCAGCAGTGCTGTGGAAGAACAGCCTGGCAATCTGCTTCTGTAAAAACCACAGCCAAGAAAGCCCTACAGAGTGGTTCTACTCTGCAACACGTGAGGTTGCCGTGAGTCGAAATCGACTTGACAGCAACAGGTTTGGTTTTGGGTTTTTGAAGCTGCTGAGAGAGGGTCTTGGAGGTAGCCGAACCTGTAATGTCCCTCAAATTGTATGTTGTTCTGGTATTAGATAGTAATGGTGGTTGCACAGCAACGTGGATATACTAAAAAAGCAGTGAACTGTACCCTTTACAAGGGTGAATTTCACTGTATGCGAATTTTCTCTTAATTTTAAAAAGTCTCTGTTTTTTATCTATCTGATTGGCAAAAAAATCAGTTTAGTAACGCCCAGTGTTCAAAAGTTATGGAGAAATAGATACCGTCAAACACTACCGCTGGGGATGTTAACATATTCAACTCTTTCGGTGGAGGGGTAGAATTAGGCAAAGTCTGTCAACGTTTGGAATGCTTGTACTCTTTGACTCAGCAACTATACTACTAGAAATTTACCCTAGAGATAGACTGGCAAACTATGCCAAAATCACGTGCAGGAAAGTTCATTGAAATGTTGTTTATAACAAAAAATTGGAAACTACTTAGACATCCATCAGAAAGGGGTCTGTTAAATACATCCATCTAATGGAAAACTATATAATCATTAAAACATGAAAAGGAACTGACAGGGAAAGATCCTCAAGACAATTATGTTGAAAAACAAGCCAATGTGCACAGCAGTATGATCTCATTTGTGTTAAATAAAAAAGACAAATAGAAAAAAAGGAAAAAGTTAAGCGATTATTAGGTTAACAGCTTAGCCCACACATACGGAGTTTACTCATAATTAGAACAGCAGCGTCACACAATACTGATTCGGGAAACAGATTTGGATGAGAATTCCCATTCTACAACTTATTGGCTGTGTGATTTTGGGCAAGTGGGCAAACTTCTCTGAGTATTCATTTCTTCACCTAAAAATGGAGCTAAGATTCTACCATAGAATCAGACAGTAAAATGAGCTACATATGTATAAAAGCTTTAGAAGTCTTCCAGAAACGATCATGTGTGTCATGATTTTAATGTAAGTGAAACAGTCCTCATAGCCACCCTAACTCCAGAGACTGCTCTAAAATTCTTGATTTTAAATAGGTCAGAGATATTTTATCTGAGTAGCACTAATGCTTGGGGCTAAGTCTTCGGCCACCTTGGAATGCCTAACTTTTCTGAATCCTCAGCCCCAGTACTCTGAAAGTCTGGACCCACCGGAATGCTGAGCCTCCTGAATTTTGAGACCCTCTGAGCCATAAGGTTCAAGGAGATTGGGCACAGTTAGCAGGACCTAGGTTGCTCCTGCAGCATCTCAGAGAAGGGTTTCCAACATCAGAGAGATGAGGAGGATTTCCAGCATCAGAGAGACAAGGAGGCAAAGGGATGTCAGAAGCAATGGAAGACTCGGTGTGCAGACGGCACACACCAGCGTGGTAGGCTATGGTGGCAAGGGGAATGTGTGGACATATTTGTCAATACATTTTGACCATTTGGGGCCAGAGTCCCTACATTTTAGCATATCTGGATAATGAAGAAGGTTATAATGAAGGGTTAGGGTGAACAGGGTGTCTTTGGTACTTTGCTTTTTTGTTTTGTTTATTTGCTTCATCTGTTTTGTATTTGTTCTGTGGCCTGGCAGAGTGGCATCATGCAAAAGACAAGGAATCTGGATCCTGAGAGAGTAGGGTTTAATTGAAGCTCTGCTACTTTCTAGTAGAGCAGACTTAGGAAAATCACTTCACCCATCTGAGCCTCCTGTCTTCATTTGATGCCAAAACCCCCTTCACTGTGGTGAGAACAGAGTGGGTGGATGTATGTTTGTAACACACCTGCACCATACCTCAAATATAGAAAATGCTCAATTAATTGTTAGTTCTGTTCCTCTTTGCCTTCCCCTCCCCTTTCCCCTTAATACCTTTCTTCCTTTTCTTATGATATAATTTGCAACTGTGGCCTTGGTTAAAAATGCCCTTCCTCTTTTGCACCCGAAATCTAATGTCATAGGCTATATTTACAGATATGATAGATGTTTTCTCAACTTTGTTGTTCCAGATCTCTGAGGGCATATTTCAATGGTCATCATGCAAAGAGTTTGAATCATAGAAAACATGCAAGGCACTATAAAGAATACAAATTCTAATTCAATTTTTGCATGTGACATCTAGAAGCTAGAAATGGGAGAATATGAGAGAAATGTAGCACTATGAATTGAACTGTGTACCCAAAAAATATGTGTTGAAGTCCTAATTCCTATACCTGTTAATATGACCTTGTTTGGGAATAGGGTTTTTCTGTGTTATGTTAATGAAGTCATACCAGGTAGGGTAGATCCTAAACTTATTTCACTTCTGAAAACCAAAAATCAAACCATTTGCCCTCAGGTCAACTCCAACTCATGGTCACCTCATGTACGTTAGAGTAATATTGTGCTCCATAGGGTTTTCAATGGTCGATTTTTCGGAAGTAGATTGTCAGTCCTTTCTTCTAAGATACCTCTGGGTGGACTCGAACCTTCAACCTTTCAGTTAGCAGCTGAACACATTAGCCATTTGTACCACCCAGGGACTCCAATCACTTCCAAGAGCTGTCTTATAAAAATTGCGGAAGACAGTAAAATCTTGCAAGCAGCCATCTAAGATGCATCAGTTGGTCACAACCACTTGGAGTAAAGGAGAAGGAAGAACACCAAAGACACAAGGAAAGTATTAGCCCAAGAGACAGAATGGGCCACATAAACCAGAGACTTCATCAGCCTGAGACCAGAAGAACTAGATGGTGCCTGGCTACCACCAGTGAACGTCCTGACAGGGAACACAACAGAGGGTCCCTGACAGAGCAGTACAACGATGGGATGCAGAACTCAAATTCTAGTAAGAAGACCAGACTTAATGGTCTGACTGAGACTGGAGGTGCCCCAGAAAGCATGGCCCCTGGTCTCTCTATTACCCCAGAACTAAAACAATTGCCAAGGCCAACTCTTCAGACAGGGATTGGACTGGACTGTGGGACATAAAGTGATACTTGTGAAGAATGTGCCTCTTAGTCAAGTAGATACAAGAGACCAAAAGGGTGGCTTCTGTCCAGAGGCGAGATGGGAAGGCAGAGAGAGTTAGGAGCCGGTTGAATGTTCATGGGGAATCAGGGGCGGAGGGAAGGAGTATGCTGTTGCAGAATGGGGTGAGCAGTTGGGGTCTCATAACAATGTATGTTAAAAAAAAAAATTCTGTATGGGAGACTAACTTGAAATGTAAACTTCATTTAATTACAACAATAAAAAAAATTGCATAAGACAGACAAAGACACTCACACAGATGGTAGACAAGTGCCAAAGAACGCCAAAGAACTCCTGGGCTACCTAAAAGGAAGGACCCTCCCTGAGAGCTGATGCCCTGATTTGTACTTCTAGCCTCCAAAACTGAGACAATAAATTCCTATTCTTTAAAGTCATCCACTTGCGGTACTTGTGTTTGCAACAGCACTAGGAAACTAAGACATGTAGTGATGTCAATAGGCTGTCTCCACATAGAAGTGGGATTCACTATGGGTGGCGTCTGCCCATCTTCACCCCTTCGTGGGCATTTTAGTTCACAGTGTGCACTGTGACGTGGTTACACCTGGATCTCTCTATGGTGTCAGATGGAGCTGGGGAAAAAATATTCACTGGCCACTTGACTTCACTGGGTAAGAACAAAAATTTCTCCCGAGGATTCCGTTCTCTACTTATTCTCAACATGGACAAAAGGACAAAGTAGAATTCCTTACAAGGACTGATTTGCAGGAATTAAATTTATCTGAAGCAGAATGTAAGAGACCTTAAAAATCAAAATGATCTCAAGTCTCTTTCTTTCAGAACTTGCTATCTTTATTTTTATTCCGTCTGTTCATTCACTGCCTGACCTCATCATAACCTTTACTCAATTTTGAACTTTTCCTTCCAAAATATGTCCATTACTACCTTATGCCTTCTCAGTTTCTATAGTGTTTGGAGTTTTCATTTGATTTTTTGATACCTAAATCCATTAAGCTGTTTCAGCTCAAATACACCGAATAAGGATGAGAGCTCCCTGAAACGAAGTGGAAAACAGGTGGGGGGGGCTTTATAATTCTGAGCTTCAGAGATAGCAACATTTTTATCTTCTTGAATCATAACCAGGCAAAGAGGAGTTCTGTGTTAATGATGCTGCAGGGATCCTCTTAATCAATTCCCTTTGTTGTCTCCTGATAGAATGGAGGGTAGACATGAGAGGAATGGGATATTTCCCCCAGATTCTTCTCTCATCATTTAACGTTTCAAAGTAGGGCACAAGGGATGATTTTTCTTTTCTTTTTTTTTTTCCTTCCCTTTTGTCCTCTGGCATAATTCTCTCTGAAAAAATATTCTCCTCAGGAGTTAAATTACAAAAGGGTAGATTACTTAATTCCAATCATATGGGCTGTTTTATTTAAAAAAAGAAAAGAAAAGTTTTGCTAATGTGTTCATGGCCTACAAGGCTCACTTTCTGTTCTAACCCTGCTGTTTGTGAAATGACAGCAAAGCAAAGGGAAATATATTAACTCTTATCACCCCTGGCTGCTCTACACAGTGGACAAAAGTTCATGACTGCAGTTCATAAAAAAGAAGGTCTTAGTGGCTTCCTTTCTCCTTCTTGCAGTGGTTTTAAACTTGGCTGCACGCTAGAATCACTCCAGATATTCTAACTTAATTGACTTAGAGAGAAACCTAGGAATCAGGATTTTTAAAAACTGCCTGGTGATCCTGATGCACAGCCAAAGTTGAGAACTGGTCTACAGGCAGACAGAGTATGGGAAGAAGACAAAGGGGCCCAGCTCCAGACCCCCACACCCTCCCCTTCACTATGACTTCACACTGAGAAGTTGTGCTTCCCTATGTTTCATACTTTGGGGGTCTGCTTAAGACTTTGGGGGAAAAAGAACAGTTGTTGCTCTTTTAAAGGAAAGTTTGGAAACCACTTTTCTAATGCAGAAGACCAACATCTGATGCCTCTTCTCCGGGCTGGTATCGTGTCTGTGACCAAAAAGAAAAGGGTTTCAGTTTGTTTTGTTTTGTTTTGAATACATCAGAAAGATTAAATATGTGGATAAAAAGTTGAGTGGTGGCTCTATCTTATTCTGGGAGATATTGGAGAGAGCAGGACTCTTCTGCCCTGTGCTCAAGCACTGCAGAGTGATTTAAAAAAGAAGCCTCTGGAGAAGGAACAGAGAAGCAGGCTTAGGAATGGTGAAGACTCCTTCACCTTCTAAGAGCTAGATGACTACAAGTGGAAATAAAGGCCAATGTTTGAAGGCTCATTGGAAAATGAAATGTATTAAGGCCCCTCATGATCAGATAGATAAGTTGTTACCTGCTGAATGTAAGTTTCCATCAGAAAGAGAACATGACAGGGACTAGCGCAAAGCCCAAGGAGGCCTGGTAGTACAATGGTTAAGGGCTTGGCTGCTAACTGAAAGGTTGGAGATTTGAACGCACTCAGGGGCCCTGAGGGAGAAAGACCCGGTGAACTGCTTCTGAAAAGATTATAGCCAAGAAAAACAATTATTTTTGTTGTTTCTTCTTTTCGAGCTCACAAATTCATTTACATCAACCGTGACTTTTAGAAAGTTTCTTCCTGAGGCTTTTGAAGAGGACAATGCAATGAGATTATCTCAGTTTTTATAGGCTGTAACTCTAAAGTCATGTGACAGATTTTTAAACAATCATGCTCAAACTCAAGAGAGCGTTTGGCCCTTTTAAGGCAGAGTAAACCCTGTAAAAGCCAGAACCTGGGTAAGGGCGGAAATCTGTCAGTAAAGGAAAACTCAAATATTTTCCACTAATAGAGCGCGATAGAAAAGTTGTAAAACTGCACCTGTCAAAGGCGGAAAACCTTCCCGACCCAGAAAAACAAGGCAATCCCATTGAGTGCTGGCTCTTACAGCTTTCACTGTCGTTTCTTTAGTAAGCCATAGTCTATTTCCCAAAAATTTACAATTAGGCAGTTTTGAAGCTCCTTCTCAGAAACTACCAGCAGAGCTGTAACTAGATTATTGTGAAATCCTCAATTATGTCAAATATTTTTTTCTGTTGAAGATACTTCATTTTTAGAAACGACCATGATAATTTGCAACCATATCTAGTAGAGAACATAGAAGTTTATTATTGTTACTATTATTATTTTATCATCCATTTAAAAATAATAATAACTAATGTTTATTAAGCACTTACCATGTGCCATCATTGTTTTATCACTAACTTGCATTAACTCATTTAATCATCACAACAATCCCATGAGGTAGATATTACTATTATGATTCCCATTTTACAGATGAGAATGAGGCACAGAGAGTTTAAGTAACTTTCCTGAGGTCACACAGTGAGTTATTAGTGAATCTGGGATTTGAGTCCAGGCAGACTGACTCCCGAGCCCTCACTCCTAATGTTTATACTCTATTGCCTCTTTTAGTTTGGTAAAAGCAGGATTTTGTAATATTTGTACAGTTTAAAACACTTTACCTTACTTAATTCACGATTACTGTCAAAAGCCAAGTATAACTCAGAAAGGACAGAAACAGATATTCTTTTTTAATTCTTAGTTATTCCGAAAACCATTCCCAAGACGGGGTATGAAAAAGCAACATACAGAAGTAAGTGGCAAGTGTGTAAGTGAGTATGTTGCCTCCCAAGGGGAATGCTTTGAAGGCCAACCCGCTTTTCGCCACTCTGGTCTTCTTGAAAAAATAATCACGTCTTCCTGCTTCACCCCTGCTTATGCATGGGAATGAAATGCGCAATGCATGGCTGACCGTTTCTGACACTCTGGCCGCCTTTCTAGAATGACAAGTGTTATTTCAAGACAGGCTCTGCTGCAGGCCCCACTGCAGACACATTTTTAAGTGAATGCTGTTCTTTGTGAATCACTTGGCTGTACTTTCAAGTAGTAATACGAAAGCGCACAAGGAATGTAAAGTTCTTAAAAATGCATTAACAACTTGTAGATCTGGAGCCCTTCCCCTCTTCTTCACCTCTAAACCTCGATGTGCCCCAGGACTCAGTCTCCAATGATCTTACCTTTTTATCTGTGCTCACCCCCTAGGTGATCTCATTCACCCCCATGGCTTGAAATAGCATCTATGCTCTGATGACTCCGAATTCCTACCTACAGCCTAGACCTCTATCCTGAACCAAACTCCTACAGCTGACTGCCCAGTCAATATTTTGACACATTGTTACAAAGTGTTTACTTTGTGCCATGCACTGTCCCAAGCACTTTACATGTATTAACTCATTTAATCCTTACAACTATGTATTATTAACCTCATTTTACAGATGAGGAAACTGAAGCCAGAAAGGCAAAGTAAGGAGCCCAAGGTCATACAATAAATAAGTAGCAAAACTGAGATTTGAACTAGGCAGTCAGGCAGAGGTGTAACTGAGGTATGGCAGGTAGGGCATGTGCCCTGGGCGCCACTTGAGGAAGAGCACTAAGGAGCAGTTTCTATTGGCCATTACAGTTTCCATTGCCAGCTATGAGAGATCACTCAGCAATTTAAAACTAATTGCCATAGGTGCTATTTCCCATAGACAGGCCCCTGCAGTTAGGTTCTAGAATCCACACTCTTAACCTATATACTATGCTGCTCTCTGCTGGAATAAATAATAGGCATCACAAACTTAACACATGCAAAACTCAACACTTGCTATCTCCCTAAAAACAGCTCCATTCCCAATCTTCCCCAAATCAGTAAATGGCATTTTTAGTCTTCCAGTTATTCTGGCCAAAAACATAGGGCGATCTTTGAGTCTTCTTTTTCTCATAGCCTACATAAAACCCATTAGCAAATCCTTCTGGATTAATCCAGCCCTTTCTCAACACCGCCACTGCTATCATTCTGGTCCAGGATACAGTCACCTCGCCCTGGTTTACCAGCTTCCATAGCCTGTTCTCCACATAGCAGCCAGAACCATCTTTTTCAAACATAATTCAGATCATGTTACTCCTCTGCTCAAGACCCTCCATCTCTAAGTAAAATCCAAAGCCCATGCAATGACCTATAAAGCCCAAGGCAATCGGGTCCCTGCTGCCTTAGAGACGTGAAACAAATCTAGTCCCATTCTCCCCCTTGCCTACTCCGTTCCTGTCTGTCTCCTTTCTATCCCTGGAGCACATGAAGCATGTTTCCGTCTTTTCCCTCTTGCTGGAATGGCTCTTCCTTGAAGATTTTGTGGCTGGCTCCCTCACTAACTTTAAGTCTTCACTCAAAAATGCTTTTAGTAGAAAAGATTTCCTGATATCCTATTAAATTAGTACTCCACCCTCACCCCACCCCTGTTTCTCTATCTTCCACAGCCTGCATTTTCTGTTTTGGTTTTCAATCTTGATGGTTTTCTATATCATAAATTTATTTCATTATTTTTTAAAGATCTGAATTCTCACCCTAGAAGGTAAGCTCCTAGAGGGCAAGGACTTCGCTTTACTCACTGTTGTTTCTTCAGCACCTAGAAGAGTGCCTCCCCCATAGTGGCCACTTAGTATTTATTGAATGAATTCCTAGTGAGCAGACCTGAGACAGTGAAAGTTCACCCTCTGTCTCTGTGTGGGATCCTAGATCCTCTCAGAAAGGAAATAGGGATTGCAGAACATGCAGGGTCCAGTGTACTCTCAGAGAAAGTAGAGGAGTTAGCTCCTAGATTGTTTCTTCCAATCAGCTTCAGGATTGACCTGATACATGGTCACCTCTGTGGTGTCATGTCATTTTTGGAGTTGCAGTAGTGAAGCAAAGTCTAGCCAATGTAGCATAATATTTAGAAATAGCTATTACTTACTGAACTATAATATTCTTGTTGTTGTTAGGTGCCATCGAGTCAGTTCTGACTCTTGGAGACCCTAGGCACTACAGAACGAAACACTGCCCAGTCCTGTGCCATGCCCACAATCATTGTTATGCTTGAGCCCATTGTTGCAGCTACTGTGTCAATTCATCTGGTTGAGGGTCTTCCTCTTTTTTGCTGGCCCTCTACTTTACCAAGCATGACGTCCTTCTCCAGGGACTGATGCCTCCTGACAACATGTCCAAAGTATGTAAGACGTAGTCTCACCATCCTTGCTTCTAAGGAGCATTCTGGTTGTACTTCTTCCAAGACAGATTTGTTCTTTCTTTTGCCAGTCCATGGTATATTCAATATATTTCGCCAACACCACAATTCAAAGGCGTCAGTTCTTCTTCGGTCTTCCTTATTCACTGTCCAGCTTTCACATGCATATGCGGTAATTGAAAATACCATGGCTTGGGTCAGGCATACCTTAGTCTTCAAGGTGATATCTTTGCTTTGTAACACTTTAAAGAGGTCTTTTGCAGCAGATTTGCCCAATGCAATGCATCTTTTGATTTCTTGACTGCTGCTTCCATGGGTGTTGACTATGGATCCAAGTAAAATGAAATCCTTGACAACTTCAATCTTTCCTCCTTTTATCATAATGTTGCTTATTGGTCCAGTTGAGAGGATTTTTGTTTTCTTTATGTTGAGATGTAATCCATACTTGAAGGCTGTATGATCTTTATCAGTAAGTACTTCAAGTCTTCTTCACTTTCAGCAAGCAAGGTTGTGTCACCTGCATAACGCCGGTTGTTAATGAGCCTTCCTCCAATCCTGATGCCACATTCTTCTTCATATAGTCCAGCTTCTCGTACTGAAGTATAATATGGTAGGTACTTAATAAGGTTTTCATACATCAACCCTAAAAAGTATTATCACTCCTATTTTATAAATGAGAAAATAGAGGTTAATAGAGATATAAATTACCCAAAATCACAGAACAAGAAAGAGGCAAATTTATATATTTGATTGCCTTAGTTTGGGTTCCCTCAAAAGCAGACGCTGAGTCAAGAATTTGGGTGCAAGTGGGGAGCAGAGGCTGTGAAGGAAGAAAAGCAAATAAAGGTTAGGCTAGCAAGTAGGTCCTTGGGCGGTGCAATCAATTAATGTGCTCAGCTGCTAACCAAAAGACTGGAGGTTTGTGTCCCCTCAGAGGCACCTGGGAAGAATTACCTGGTGATCTACTTCTGAAACATTAGCCATTGAAAATCCTAAGGATGCACAGTTATACTCTGACATATATGGGGTTGCCATGAGTCAGAATTAACTTGATGGCATCTTATTGATTAATGAGCAAGTCATCACTGGGAGCAGCTGGGGCTCAATTCCACTGGGAACTGCTGAGAAACTGCGCGGTGCGCCTCAGAACTGTTCCATCGAGGGTTGAGAAAGCTGGGACATTCATCCACCAACAATGTCCCTCACCACTGAGGGCTGCTCTTGGAATTTTCACTTCCCCACACTGCCCTACTTGTGGGCTGTGACACTCGGGTGGCCAGAAAATACCCTGAAGCAGAAAGACACAGGAAGATTTTCAGCCTGAAAGGGAACTGACCGGGGGTGACCCCCAGGGTAGACTGAGGGAATGATGGCAGGGCAATGAAAGTGTCTGCTACACATCTGCAGGTCTGCCCGAAGACTAAGCCCAAGGCTGCCCACATGGTACTACACCACAAGTCTAATTATCTCCACTTTGGGGTAATTTATGCAGAGTTCTTTGACCCATCTCATCCCCACATCCTACAACTCTGTTAGACTTCTTGATGGGTTATTTTTATTTACTCAGCTTGATTCACTCTTTTCTGCAGCAAATATTTGTGCAGCCTTTATTTGTGTCTGGTCAAAGCACAGAAACACAGTGGTGACTAGATCACAGTTTTGTCCTCAAGAATACTTATCACAGGTTAGTCGGGGAGACACAAGCAGACCAACAATTGGGATATAGTCTGAGGAGACCCTGTGCAATGGAAGTGAAAACCCATTGAATTTCACATTAAAAATTGATGAATTTTATAGTATGTAAATTACCCCTCAGTAAAGCTGACCCAAAAAAAGTTACCAGATGTTGAAGAATAAAAGTTAGGAAAAAAGGAGACAAGCAATTGGGGCTTGTCACCACTATTCTAAATATGACATTTTGTACCCCAATATTCATATAATGCTGTTACAATGTGATTAGGAGGCAAAAGCTCCATTCCAAAGATGGACACTGCTCTACAAAGAAAAGTTTCTGAAGCTTTAGCATGCATTGTTAATACACAAATTGTTGATCCCTACCCCCAGCATTTCTGATTCAATAGGTCAGGAGTGAGGCCTAAGAATGCACATTTCTGGTAGGTTTTTAAATGATGCTGATGCTGCCAGGACCACGCTTTGGGTACCACTGCTCCAGAAAGAACATAGTACTGAGGAAATGTCTTCCAAACACGGTATGAGACAGACTATAGAAAGTTGTTCGAATATGAATAATAAATGCTTGTTTTTATTTGAAAATACACTCTGCAGCATAATTCGGCTGCTGGGGTGCTGGTCTGTTTATTGATGTAGGTAATGGTTACATGGGTGTATTCACTTTATTTATCAACACCCATGGAAGCAGCAGTCAAGAAATCAAATGATGTCTTGCATTGGGTAAATCTGCTGCAAAAGACCTCTTTAAAGAGTTAAAAAGCAAAGATGTCACTTTAAGGGCTAAGGTACTCCTGACTCAAGCCATAGTATTTTCAATCTCCTCATATGCATGCAAAAGCTGGACAATGAATAAGGAAGAACGAAGAAGAATTGATGCCTTTGAATTATGGTGTTGGTGAAGAATGCTGAATATACCATGGACTGCCAGAAGAACAAACAGACCTGTCTTGGAAGAAGTCCAACCAGAATGCACCTTAGAATCAAGGATGGTGAGACTTTGTCTCACATACCTCGGACATGTTATCAGGAAGGACTAGTCTCTGCAGAGGGACATCATGCTTGGTAGAGTAGAGGGTCAGCGAGAAATAGGAAGACCCTCAATGAGATGGATTGACATAGTGGCTGCAACAATGGGCTCAAACATAGCAACAATCGTCAGGATGGTGCAGGACCGGGCAGTGTTTTGTTCTGTTGTACGTAAGGTCACTATGAGCCAGAATCAACTCTACGGCACCTAACAAAAACAGCAACATTCACTTTATGATTTGTGCATATTTCAGTATCTATCATACTTGAATAAAAAGTTCATTTTTAAAAAAAGAAAAATAAGAAACATACAGTTAACTCCAGGGGCAGTGGTTGTTCAGTGGTCGAATTCTCACCTTCTGTGCAGAAAGACCTGGTTTGATGCCTGGCCAGTGCGCCTTATGTGCAGCCGCCATCCGTCTTTCACTGGAGACTTGTGTGCTGCTGTAATGCTGAACGGGTTTCAGCAGAGCTTCCAAACTAAGACTAAGAAGAAAGGCCTGGTGATGTACTTTCAAAAATCAGCCAACGAAAACCCCACAATGGTCTGATGTGCAACCAATCATGGGGCGGCTTTCACTCCCCTGTGCCTGGGGTAGCCATGAGTCAGGGCCAACTTGACTGAAGCTAACAACAACAATTAACCCCATCTAAACAGCTCCTTGCTGAAGAGTTTCTGGGGACGTATGGCAGATTTATTTAGGAGTTTCAATAACCTGGTATAAGAAGAAACTAACTATCATGAACTTTCACGAAAGATGTAAAGGCCATACGTCCTTTGCCACAAACACTACTATAAGATACCTGATTCTAGAAAGTGTGATGTTTGCTTCTCAGTGTTTTGCCGACAAAGGAGAAACAGAAAATTAACTAAAAAGCATTTGCTTCAGACTCTAAGAGAAGTCGAAAGAGAGAGATTGGTGTTTGCTAATGGAAAACTACAGCCCCGAAGGAGCCGTCACTTGCATCTCAAACATTAAAAGGCAATCAGTGCTTGCGCAGCCACTGAGCAGTTCCCGGAGAACTGAACCGAAAATCTCCCTCTCACATTCTTTTGAAGAGGTGCTTTGCCATAGGAGCATTTCCAAGAATTGGAGAGTCACAGTAGTTACAAATACAACTGGCGTGAAGAATTCTTGGCACTTCAGGGGCTGTATCCCGGAGTACATTTGCAGAGCACATGCGTCAGTGTGTGATGCTCCGTGCTACCGGGAAAGGAACATTGGGCCTCAGCAGCACCTGTAAAGTACCCAGCACTGTGGGCCCCGAGGCAGGACGAATCTGTGCTTTTTGTTTCCCGCGCAACTGTTTACAGTTACAAGATGCCATTTTTTCCTCACTTTCTGGCATTTAGCAGCAACTCCACTGAAGTTACGATAATCGTACTGAGCACCGATACAGTGCAGTGCTGTTACAAAGGCCCTTTACATGATGTGAGGTATGCTGACCAGAAATTTCTGTGAGCCCAGCTTCTTCTGTGCTTCCTGTTCTGAATGCCCCACAGGTTAGAGCTCGGACTCCTGATCAGTGATAATTAGTGTGATGTGCCTTGATCACCCCCTGGTGTTGGGTCTGCAGAATAACAATAACATCTGACCTCGGTGTTCCTTTAAAATCAAGTCAATTAAAGCTAAAGCTGGATTGATCAGCACAGACTGCTGTGATTGTGAGAGCCAGAATATATCATCACATAAACACTCTAACTGATGGATGACGGAAGAGAAAAATGCTCTATAGGAATGTTCTACCGTCGCTTCCTGTGATTTGTCCATCTAAAAATGAAAACATTTAAAGTACTCAGTGTTCCGGTACAGGGTACCATGTGCAGAAGAAGACACATTTGAGTGCATTGGGGTGGGCAGGGAGGTGGGGGGGGACGCAGTGCCTGCCAGGACACCCCGGTGGGAGAACTGGGAGGCCACAGTCCGAGTGATGACATCCACCTCACACTGCTGAAATGATTCCATTCCCTCTGGATTTTATAGCAAATTATAAATGAGAAATCAATCTCATTTATAAAATAAACTATATGCTGTTTATAGGCACTAGGTCGTATATCCATACGTGGAATTACAGATTTGAGTAGGTAATTATGGCTAGTCTGGGTCTGACTTTAGGCACGAATTTCCCTTCACTTGAGTATTGAGTGTAGCCTTAGCCAGCAAATATCATGGACTGTCCTCATCCTGGTATTGTTGCAGAATGTCCTTGCCATCCTAGTTCTGTGTCTTAATTCCCATTTTCTTCGTCTATTTCTTACATTAATATGGTTGTTTTCTAGTATTATCTACATACTAATTATAAAGAGTCTTGGGCTGTTTTCGGCCTTAACTAAACAGAACTAGCAAGATGGTTTCTGTTTTTTATCATTATTGTTACTTCTATTTCTAATTCCAGTTGCACTGACACATACAACATAGGAAGTGCAAAATGTGGAACTCTCTAACTGGTCCTACTGGCCCTGTGAGGTCTGGAGCCGATTCTGCATCCTGAGCTTCATCTTACTCCACTCCTCCATCACACCAGCTACACTGGCCTCTTCCCGTTCCTTAGCATACCAAGTTCTCTCCCACCCCAGGGCCTTTACACATGCTGTCGTTCAATCTAGAATACCTTCTCCCCCCACCCCATACCCCTCACATAGTTTATTCTAGGTTAAGAATAGACTCTGAAGTCAGATAACCTGCTTCAACCTAGCTTCCCCAGTTATTACTTTACACTTTGGGCAATTTACTTCAATTTGCTGGGCCCGTTTCCTTATCTATAAATGTTACTCATATTACTGCCGCAAGGGGTTGTTGGGCAGATTATATAACAACGACTATAAATCACTTAGAATGATATATGGCAAGGGTAAGGCTGAATAGATGTTAGCTATTATTATTATCCGTTATTTATGTATCAGTTAACTCTTATCTCTCATGTCATTTCCTCTATCCCTATCCCTATATGATGTACTCTCAGAAGTCTGCCCTTCCTTTAAAGCACCTGAAACTGAAATTTAGATTCACAGTTTCATGATGTCTCCTCATTCTAGGATGTCAATTCTATGAGAGCAGAGACTATGTCTCTCTTTTCTTATTACTGTACCTTTTGTGCCCAGCACCTATTAGGTGGTTGGTAAATACTTATCAGTTATTACAACTGAATGGATCTCTCTGAATCCCTCTTGGCAGTGAGTCGGGGGGAAGGGAAGGTTAGGCACTCTGTGACTAGAGGCTAAAATGAGAACATAGTCTAGACTCAAACGCTCTTCCTCTCTGGTTATTTCCGGCCTCTCAGTCTGCAGCAGCTGGACGCAAGAGCTGGTATCTTAGAACTAAAAAGCACCTTGCTTTGGGGCTGTGAAGACTTATAAATGCCCACCAACCACCTGGCGCTGGGGCAGTCTGACCTTCAAGATACAGGGTGAAGCTGAAGCTGAAGCTGCCTACTGTGTGGATTTGCTCCTTTTGGTTCCTTTTCATAGTGGTAGTAATTCCATCCCTTTCACCACAGATGGTACTTGTCTTCTCCCCTACAGTCAGATTGAGTACTCAGCTAGTGCTGCCTTTTGTGTCTCCCAGACTATCCAGTAGCAGGGACTTGAAAGTGCCAGGACACTTAGTCTAGTTCAACAAGTATTTTAGGTGAGCTTTATTTCAGATGTTTAATCATATTCATTCATTCATTCATACCAACTGGCCCCACTTGGGTATGAAAATTGAGCACCAAAAATATAGTTGGTACTGATGAAATTCCTGTTTGGAATAAACAGTATGTAGGCTACAAAGAGAAAGGGGTGATTGGAAAAGTAAATTCAGGCCTAAGCATGAAGACTCCCGATTTCCTTTAGGTTGTCAGTCCACTTCCCTAAGGCTCCCACAGCAAACCCATTGTAGTCTTATAGGGGAATGAGGGCAAACGTTGAGGCCTTCATGGTAACTGAGTACAACACTGAAAGGTTAGCATCTGAGGGCAAACACCTTTTCTGTCTTGCTCAAACTTATGTTGCACCATGACTGGAAAAGGACCTGGAACATAGTTGTTGTTAAACGATGTGGAGTCTGTTCCAACTCATAACAACCCTATGAACTACAGAACAAAACACTGCCTGGTCCTGTGCCATGCTCGCAATCGTTGTTATGCTTGAGCTCATTGTTGCAGCCACTGTGTCAATCCATCTCATTGAGGGTCTTCCTCTTTTTGGATGACCCTCTGCTTTACCAAGCATGATGCCTTCTCCAGGGACTGATCCCTCCTGACAACATGTCCAAAGTATGTAAGACGTAGTCTTGCCATCCTTCCTTCTAAGGAGCATTCTGGTTGTACTTCTTTCAAGACAGATTTGTTCATTCTTCTGGAAGTCCATAGTATATTCAACATACTTCGCCAACACCACAATTCAAAGGTGTCAGTTCTTCTTCAATCTTCCTTACTCATAGTCCAGCGTTCGCATGCATATGAGGCAACTGAAAATATCATGGCTTGGGTCAGGCGCACCTTAGTCTTCAAGGTGACGTCTTTGCTTTTCAACACTTAAAAGAGGTCTTTTGCAGCAGATTTGCCCAATGCAATGCATCTTTTGATTTCTCCACTGCTGCTTCCATGGGTATTGATTGTGGATCCAAATAAAGTGAAATCCTTGACAACTTCAATCTTTTCTCCATTTATCATGATGTTGCTTATTGGTCCAATTGTGAGGATTTTTGTGTTCTTTATCTTGAGGTGTAATCTGTACTGAAGGCTGTGGGCTTTGATCTTCATCAGTAAGTGTGTCAAATCATCTTTACTTTCAGCAAGCAAGGTTGTGTCATCTGAGTAACGCAGGTTGTTAATGAGTCTTCCTCCAATCCTGATGCCCCGTATTTATTCATATAGTCTAGCTTCTCAGAACATAGTAGGTGCCAATAAATATCTGATAGATTAATAAAAGCCTTCAGACTAGCATAGCCGATAATTGTAAGTGTTGTCAATAGGTTGTTCACCTGTAAAAAGTTGAATTAGCAAAATGTGTGATAGATCGATTTACAACAATGACAAAAAGAAAAACAGAGTGACTGCTGAGGCTGCTTATGTACAACCAAACACCCCGTGGGATTTGGTTGCTTGGTTTAAAGCTTTAAGGTCATTGTGTCATGGGACATCCCTGTTAACTGGCCTAATAAGGTGTTCAGTGCTTCTGTTCTACCTCCTAGTTCACTGTGTATTGCTTGGGGTCTTAAACGCTTGCAAGTGGCCATCCAAGTCACAATAACTGGTCTCTATTCACCACTGGAGCAACAAAGGAAGAAAGAGAGTCAGGAATAGAAGGAGGTTCTGATTGCCTCCATGAACAACTGCCTCCTTTGTCATGAGACTAAAAGAACTGGATAGCATCTAGCTACCATTACTGAACATTTTGATCAAAGATTCTATAGCAGAATCTTTGATCAAAAGGAGAAAAATGCAGAACAGAATTTCAAATTCTCATGGACTCCAGATTTTCTGGAGCCATGGAGGCTGGATAAACCCCTGAGACTATTGCCCTGAGATAATCTTTAAATCTTAAAGCAAAAATATCCCCTGAAGTCTTTTTAAAACCAAACAATAATTTAGCTTAACTAATAAAAAAAAGTCTGCCTTGAGCACTGTGCTCTTTTGAGAACTGTCTATATGGGACCCAAATGACAATAACTGGAAAGACTAGATAGGAAGCTTAGGGAGCAATGAGTTTATATTAACGGGGGAGGAACAACTCAGAAAAGGAGGGTGGGAATGGTTGTACAACTCAAAAAATGTAATCAATGTCACTGAATTGTACATGTAGAAACTGTTGAATTTGTGTATGTTTTGCTGTATATATTCTTAACAACAAAATAAATAAAATTTTCTTAAATAAAATTTTTAAAAAATCATATTCCAGAGGACTTTTTCAAAATAAAATCACTGTTATCATGAATAACAAAAAAAAAAAAGTCTTCAGACTAGGATCTTAGATGTATTTGCCTTTTGCTGAAACAATTATTATAGTGAGATCTTCATCTTCCTTGTTCTAACAACATATATGAAATGATAGCTGTGTATTCTGTGCTAAGCCTGCACAGGTATTATCTAATTTAATTATCACTAACGGTTCTATGAAATAGGTGCTATTAGTATTCCTACTTTACAGATGAGCAAACTGAGGTTGACAAAAGTTAAGGCACTTGCCCAGGGATAACCCACTTCTGTATGAATCCAAAGCCCATGTTCCTAACTCTTCTGCTACAAGTAGCCTATAAATTAAGGAACCTACACAAAAACTTTGAGATTAGTCACTTAATAAAAAGTTATCTTATTGCTGTATTTTTCTTTGCTTTCATAGCAGTTAAACTGCCTTTAAAGAAACAAACAAAAATGTAAGGCTTTTCAGATCAATAGTTACCATTCCCCTTTAAAACCAGCATGGTGATTTTAGGAACCATAGTCAAAATATCATTGTTTGCTTCTTACATAAGCTTTAGGGTTGCATCTTTACATCTAGAGAGTAAAGGATTTACACAACACTTAAAAAAAAAAAAATCCATTGCTGTCAAGTCCATGCCGACTCATAGCGACCCCCTAGCACAGAGTAGAACGGCCCCATAGGGTTTCCAAGGAGTGGCTGGTGGATTTGAACTGCTGACTTTTTGGTTAGCAGCCAAACGCTTAACCACTGCACCACGCTAAGGTCTCTGCAGTTACATCTTCATACTTTCAGCATCTTCTCGATCTCAATTAAAGGTCCTTTGAGAGAAGTCACCTACATAATGACGATTACACTCCTGTCTACACTGAAAAGGATAAAGCTCACTGTATGGAACTTCTGTGGCAGAGGGAGATGAGTCATTAGGACACTGTGAATAAAAGTGTCATTATATGATTTCTGACAAATTAAATAAAACATAATAAATTAACATACATTAGAAAATCAAGACACAGAATGCGCTCCTTCCAAACTCAGAACGTGAGGAAGAGATTGCCAAGGGGCCTGGGAAACATTTAGGGGTAATGACTACATAGTGATGGTTTGATAGATGTGTACATATGTCAAAGTGAGCAAAGTGTATACTTTAAATACGTATGGTTTGCTGTTTGTCAGTTATATCTCTGTCAAAATATACCAAGAAATCACATACAGTCAATCTCATTTGGCTCAAGTTTTATGTTTTAAATTGCCATAGAGTAAACTCTGATTCATGATGATGCCACTTGTGTCAGAGAGGGTTTTCAATGATTGATTTTTTTGGAAGCAGATCACCAGGCCTTTCTTCTAAGGCACTTCTGAGTACACTCAAAGCTCCAACCTTTCAGTTAGCAGCCAAAGGCATTAACTATTTGTACCAACCAGGGACTCCATATGGTAAACTGATATATTTAAATCAATTAAGATAATCTATGTATTACTCCAGGAGCCCTGTTGGCACAGTGGTTAAAGCACTCGCCTGCTAACCAAAAGGTCAGCAGTTTGAACCCACCAGCCGCTCCACAGGAGAAACCTGTGGCGGTGTGCTTCAGTAAAGATTTATAGCCTTGAAAACCCTATAGCGTCGGAATCAACTCGAGGGCAGTGGGTTTGGTTTGGGGTACACATTACTCTGTACTGGTATAGAATTTTCTAGTTCACAGAGCCTGTTCATATACTTTTTAAATTTAATTCTCACACCAATCCTGTATCCTGGAAACTGAAACTCAGAGAGAAGTTACTTACCCGAGATCCAGAATGAACCAAGATTCCAGGTCATCTAACTCTAAGTTCAATGCTGCCTCCATTAAAAAAGACAGTGTTCCATGCTACCACCTTTTTTTCCCCAATAAAAATACTTCTAAAAACATAATCTCTTGTCTTTATAAACCTGGTCAGATAAGAATCATGGCTTAACTGCACTATATTTGCACCACTGTAATTTCCTCACTGAATTTTTACCTTGAAGCAAATAATAAACAAAGCATCAAAGTTCATTTCTCAATATTTGCTTTTTCATAGAGTACAATTGCCAATAAATGTCTGCAAAAAAAAAAAACTGTGGCTATTTTCAAATACTTCGGAGAGTTTGTCATGTCAGATAAGTCTAAAAGCAGGAGGGTGAGATCAGGGAGTCTTGTGATGGAGGCAGTATTCTGCAGCCACAAAGCCCCGGCCCTAATCTTTGGCTCTAAGTAAACGCTGATGTTCTGTTCTTTTTCAGGAAAATAAAAGCCGAGACTAAACAAAAGTTTGCAATGCGAGACTCTGCCTGTGGCCCTTCAAACAGTGTTTAACATACTCTATTAAAGACATTTAGAACCTAAACATATGTCACTAATATCAATATTTGTTAAAATGTCTACAATATGCTAAAAGTTGGTCAGTAGAACGCGAAGGGCAAAAGACACAATCTCTATCCTTGCGTTGTCTTGGGTGGCACTGGAACTACTATAGCAGAGCCAGACAAGGAGAGAACACCCCAGGGGTGGAGGCCTCAGAGTCCATCCCCAGATCTAGCCCATCAGTTTACAAATGCCCCAGGGAACCTACTGACTGGATCACTGAGACCACTGCAAACTAATTGATGGCAAGAATTGTCTTCATCTTCCATTCCAGGAAACTTCTACCCAATAAGAGTTGAATTTAAAAAAAAATTTTTTTTTTAATTGTACTTTAGATGAAGGTTTACAGAACAAACTAGCTTCTCATTAAACGGTTAGTACACATATTGTTTTATGACATTGGTTAACAACCCCATGACATGTCAACACTCTCCTTTCTCGACTTCAGGTTCCCTATTACCAGCTTTCCTGTCCTCTGCTGCCTTCTAGTCCTTGCTCCTTAGCTGGAGTGCCCCTTGAGTCTCATTTTGTTTTATGGGGCTCTCTAATCTTTGGATGAAGGGTGAACCTCAGGAGTGACTTTGTTACTGAGCTAAAAAAGGGTGTCCTGGGGCCATACTCTTGGGGTTTCTCCAGTTTCTGTCAGGCCAGTAAGTCTGGTCTTTTTTTGTGAGTTAGAATTTTGTTGTACATTTTTCTCCAGCTCTGTCCAGGACCCTCTGTTGTGATCCCTGTCAGAGCAGTCAGTGGTGGTAGCCGGGCACCATCTAGTTGTACTGGGCTCAGTCTGGTGGAGGCCGTGGTAGTTGTGGTGCATTAGTCCTTTGGACTAATCTTTCCCTTGTATCTTTACTTTTCTTCATTCTCCCTTCCTCCTGAAGGGGTGAGACCAGTGGAGTATCTTAGATGGCTGCTCACAGGCTTTTAAGACCCCAGACGCTGCTGACCAAAGTAGAATGTAGAGCATTTTCTTTATAAACTATGTTAGGCCAATTGAGCTAGATGTTCCCCAAGACCATGGTCCCCACAGTCCTCAACCCAGTAATGCAGTCCCTCAGGGAGTTTGGAGGTGTCTATGGAGCTTCCATGACCTTGCCTTGTACAAGATGTGCTGGCTTCCCCAGTATTGTGTACCGTCTTACCCTTCACCAAAGTTACCACTTATATATTGTCTATTTAGTATTCTTCCACCCACCTCTACCCTTCCTCTCATAAAGCAGTTGGATAAGCCTATGGTTGCCCCATTTTCAGAGATGGACAAAGATTGGACAAGCACTCTTGCTTTACCTTTTGTGCCCAGTGGTACGTATAGCAACCATGAACTTCTTCAGCCTCTGAGGTTTATTGGGAAGCTGCTGTACCACTGACAGTGCATGCTGCCACAAGGCAGGGCCTTTGTGACTCTTTGAAGAAATGGCTGTGTGCCACAGACTACTGTTTTTACAGGGTATTGTATGAGGTGTATGAATTTAAGACCCCTGGTGGCACAGTGGTTAAGAGCTTGCCTGCTAACCAATAGGTCTGCAGCCTGAATCCACCAGCCACTTCTTAGAAACCCTATGGGGCCATTCTACTGTGTTCTATAGGCAAGCTACAAGCCAGAATCGACTCGATGGCAATGAGTTTTTGTATGAGGTATCCAAATTTTTGGTAGGAAAAATAGAAATTTTGAGAATTTTTATTTGTTACACATATGTACCAACAGACCCCAGTGAGGATTCTGGGGTATAATTAGTGATACTTTATATATATCACTAAACACTTAGGGTAGGCTTGTGGATGAGAACAAGAAAAACGAATCCATGCTACCTACCAAAAATTCAGACATACTCAGTGATTCAGCAAGTCTCCATTAATGAAAACACATGGTATCAACAAAAACTTCAAAGCAGAAAATAACTGAGTCACCAAGTTAAGCCATACAATCTATCCAGAATTGCAAATTGCCCCATTGACTGACGTGTATAAATAAATATCTGGATGTCTAAAAGCATTGGCAGAATTCATAATTGCAAGATTTGGAAATGAAATCCATTTCTTTTTTGGCAAAAAGCTTCCAAATTAATAAGAGCAGATAATAAACTCTGCATTGCTGATAACAAAGCCTGTTGGTTGCAAATTTAACACCCTGCTATTTTATAGTCCCTCTAAATGAATACACAGTTATGACTTTCTTTCAAAGATTGTATGCAGAGACCAATTCAGGGATTCAAGTCACTCATGCCACAAAGCTGTTTTCTATTCATACTTGCTTAGAGTTGCACAAGAGAATAATTGGTGTTTCTTTCCTCCTTCAGTTAAACATAACCCTGCTATAAGTTAATAAAAGTGCAGACAACTTATTCATATTCAGAAGGCAGGCTGCAGCTGAGAAGCTCCTGCCACTACTACCACAAGTCAGAACAAGTTAATCTGACATTAAATATGTGTCACAGGGTTGGCTTAGATGGAACCCTGGTGACACAGTGGTTAAGTGCTAGTCTGCTAACCAAAAGGTTGGCAGTTCGAATCCACCATCTGCTCTGTGGGAGAAAGATATGGCAGTCCACTCCTGTAAAAATTTACAGTCTTGGAAACTCCATGGGGCAGTTCTACTCTGTCCTATAGGGTTGCTAAGAGTCAGAATTGACTTGACGGCAATGGGTTTGGTTGTGGTTTGGGGTGGCTTAAAATGAGTATCTGGCCCCAAACTTCAAATTGTGCTCTAGTGGTAGTCAACAAAAGGCAAAATGACTCAAGAATGTTATCTGAATAAACCAGGCAAAGGCAGAGTGGTAAATATTCCAAGGGAATTTCTGGTGGAGAAATTCTTCTGGTCTTTTGATACAAAGACAAAGAATATAATTACTTAAGAGAGCTAGATATTTGTTCACTCAGCATATTTCTCAAGTACCTGTTGTGTGCTGGGCACACTGACAGGGATTGGGGTCCAGAGGGAAACGAGAAAAACAAGGCCCCTTTCTGCCTGGTACTTACAGTTAATTTATGGAAATGAGCAAATGAAGCATATGAAAAGACTGTTTCTTCAAATTCTTTTTTATGTTCATAAATCCTTTGGAGATTTTATTGACCCAGTCATGTCCAGTGGACCCCATGGGAGTAGGCTGTGTCTGTGTCGAGAAAGAGTGACTGGTGAGGTAGGAGGTAGACCAAGAGATTATCATGACCTAGAAGCTAAATAAAGAAAGTATTTCAAGAAAGAAGCAGTGATTGACTGAGCCAAATGCTGCTGAGAGATTAGGAAACGTCATGATTGACATTGGATTGGCAGTGTGGTGGTCATTCAGGGAAAGGTGAAGACAATGAGTAAAGACAACATATTTTAGGAGGTTGGGAATAAAGGAAAATAAGTGGAGCAGTAATTAGACAAACAGTAGACTCAATAAAAGAGTTATTTTAAGATGGGAAATATTGTTGCATGTTTGCATGCTGATGGGAATAATCCAATAAAGAGGGGAGATTAATGCAAAAGAACAGAGATAAATACAGGAACATTTATATTGGTTACTATTTTTACAGCATCTTGTTCTTATTTCATGGAGACAATCTCCTCTTTTTCTGAAGATATTAATTATAGGGGTTTTTTTAAGACTTCTTCACATACTCCGTGAATGTCATTGATTCTGTCTCCTTTGATTTCATTTTTCTCTCTCTTTTTTTTTTTCCTATTGTTTTTTTTTTTAGTTTTTGTTCTCTGTCCTTAAAATGACCCTTGGTTGACTGCTCCCAGGATGAGAGAGGGGCAGTATGGGGGAGGGAATTGGGGTCTCTAATTAGCCTTTTACAAGCTTTAAACCAAGCATCCAGTTTTCAGCCCCACTTCCTCCTCCGCTGTGGGAGATACCTGACGAGTCCTAGTTCTGAGTCTTTCCAAGAAGAAGTCTGCAAGGCAAAAAAAATTATTTCAAAATAATTATAATGTAGTATGATACATGCTATTCAAGATGTGTGTGCAAAGCACCCTGAGAGCAGAGATGACAATGTCTCATTTCATCTGTGGAATTTAATGAAGACATAATGGAAAGAATAACATTTAAATGAGTCTGTCTTACCATCTCTCATCTGAAATGTTCATCAACATCTTCCTATGTCCAAATTCTGCCTATATTTCAAAGCCCAAATAAAATTCTATTTCTTCCACTCAGTTCTGAGTCCTTTTGGAAGAATATGTGGCTCCCTGTGCTGATGTCCTAAAGCACTTGCTTATGCCTATGTTATAGCTTGTCCTCTCTAACAGTCTATTTTCCCCACAAAACTCTGAGTTACTTAAGATCATGACTGGATTTATGGATTGCTGTGTACTTGGCACAAGAGTCCTGACACATAGTAACCAGTTGCCATCTAGTCAATTACAACTCATGGCGACCCCATGTGTGTCAGAGTAGAATTGCATTACATAGCGTTTTCAATGGCTGATTTTTTGACATAGATCACCAGGTCTTTCTTCTGATGTACCTCTGGGTGGACTGAATACCTCCAGCCGTTCAGTTTGCAGCTGAGCACTTAAGCATTTGCCCAGCACACAGGGACACCCTGTCACACAGAATCTACCCAATAAATGTTGGTCACAATGAATAAATGAATCATCCCTCTTTTAAGATGTACCACTTCTTACCTTGTCTTTAGTTACTTGTATACAAATCTTGCTTTTCGAGTGTATTGGGAATTTCTTGAAGGCAGAGATTCTCTTATTCATCATTTTATTCCCACAGAAATTTTTTTAATAATACCTATCACTAAATAGATATTCAACAAATATCTGTTGAAAAAATAAATTAATCAGTTCATTTTGAACAAAGCCTTGAATTCTCCCATTGGCTTTCTGTGTGATATCAGGCATAACCTCTAGATTTTTCCATCCGAAAAACAGAAGTAATCCTAGCCACTAAGGTACTATACTACTGTTTTTCAAAGCATGGATTCCCCCCATCCACACATACACCTGGATCAAGTCCATGAGATCTTTTTTTTTTTTTTTTAATAATATTTTATTGTGTTTTTGGTGAAAGTCTACACATCAAATTAGGTACTCATTTGACAATTTCTACAAATTGTTCAGTGACATTAGTTACATTTTTCACAATGTGTCAACTTTCTGTTGACTTGCATTCTGGTCATTCCATTTCCAGTACTCTATTTTCCCTGCCCCTTTGTCTTCTCTGCATTGCTTTAGAGTAGTTATTGACCTATTGATCTCATATATAGATGGCTTTTTTAATGGAGCACTGCACTCGTGGATAATATCCTTTTGTTTGTGTGCCAATCGGTTATACTGCTAAAAGTTGACCTCAGAAGATAGTTTTGGTTCATGGTTTAAAGAGTATCTCAGGGTGATAGTCTCAGGGAGTCCTCTAGTCTCAACTAGTCCAGCATATCTGGACTTTTTAAGAATTTGAGCTTTGTTCCACGCTTTTCTCCTGTTCTATCAAGGTCCAAAGTCCCTGAGGTCTTAATTAAAATGCAGAAACTGGGACCTTCTACTCAGTTTGCAAATGGAGTGTGGCTTAGGAATCTTTCTGTACCCAGATGATATTTTTGTTCACATTAAATTTTGAGAACCACTCCCCTGGAGGCTGTTTGACGAAATCCTTAATATTTCTCAATGAATACCATTTAAACATAAAGACCTTGCAATGCTACTATCACCCATATGGCCAACTTTTAGGATCTGCTGATGGAAAGAGTGAGCAAGTGAGTGTATGAAGCTCATAGATTCCCCCCCTCACTTATCATACCTGTGTAAGAGCTGCTCATCAGTCATGCTCCTTGATAAACTGAGTTTGAATTCTCTATAACCTACCTACCTCCAGAGTGAAGCAAGCAGATAGTGTTTGGACCATACCTGCTCTTTATGTTCCTGTTGCAGCCCCAGCTCCCAAAATAAAGACTGATAGAGTGAAGACCCATCAGCATTAAATCAATGAATCAGTGATTGATCTCACACCTTTGACATCTGTCTACCCCAGTAAACCATCACTCCTGTCTAGCCCGTGGCCCCACTGTTACCACCACATAGGGCCCTGCTCTTCCTGTGTAGACCCCCAGGCTATAGATATTATATCTTTTAAATCCAGTCCATCCTATGCCCCTTTCATTGCCACTGATGTAGCAGTATAGAGTAGATGCCTCTATTCTCAACTTAGAAATCAACATAGAATTGATAAGACAGATATTATAAAAGCAATTTAATGTCAAAACTTCAGAAGAAGAAAGAATAAGAACCTACCTAAAACCTAATAGATAGTATTACCTAAAAAAAAGAATGTGATCATCAAACAAGAGTTAATCTATCTGGGACATGGAAAAATGAAGGTCAATGGGTAAATATTAGTGTGTTTCAGAAAGAAGCCATGGACTCTAGCCACTCGATTCTGATGGCTGTTAAAACCCTACGGTAGAGGTGAGAGTTAGTTCTCTTAACCCAAATAATTAAGCATTTGATCCACACTCTGTATCCAATAAGTAACTTTTCCATCATTAATCAACTTCACACATTAATTTTTTTTCTATTTCTTTTTTATTGTACTTTAGATGAAGGTTTACAGAACAAACCAGCTTTTCATTAAACAGTTAGTACACATTATTTGGTGACATTGGCTACCAACTCCACAACATGTCAGCACTCTTCCTTCTAGACCTTGGGTTCCCTATTACCAGCTTTCCTGTCGCCTCCTGCCTTTTAGTCCTTGCCCCTGGGCTGGTGTGCCACTTGAGTCTCATTTTGTTTTATGGGCCTCTCTAATCTTTGGCTGAAAGGTCAACCTCAGGAGTGACTTCATTACTGAGCTAAAAGGGTGTCCAAGGGCCATACTCTCAGCGTGTCTCCAGTCTCTGTCAGGCCAGTAAGTCTGGTGTTTTTTTGTGAGTTAGAATTTTGTTCAACATTTTTCTCCAGCTCTGTCTGAGACTCTCTGTTGTAAACCCTTTCAGAACTGTTGGTGATGGTAGCCAGACACCATCCAGTTGTGCTGGACTCAGTCTGGTAGAGGCTGTGGTAGTTGTGGTCCATTAGTCCTCTGGACTAATCTTTCACTTGTATCTTTGGTTTTCTTCATTCTCCCTTGCTGCAGATGGGGTGAGCCAGTAGAGTATCTTAGATGGCTGCTCACAGGTTTTTAAGACCCCAGATGCTACTCACCAAAGTCAAATGTAGAACATTTTCTTTATAAACTATGTTATGCCAATTGAGCTAGATGTTCCCCGAGATCATGGTCTCCAGAGCCCTCAGCCCAGTAATTTGGTCCCTCAGTCAACTTCCCACATTAATTTATCTGCAGAAGACAATATTGTTGTCAGAGTAAGGTAGGATCCTCTACTACAGGAATTGAAAATTAACTAATTATTGACATTCTTGTTTATATATCCATTCCTCATCAGCTGGATTACTTGGGTTTGCCTTGAGAGATGGAACCACACCAGAGCACCGACACAATCAATTGGCAGCATCTTCAGAGTCTAGGACTAGATCCTGGGGCCTGGTTAAGCTATATAGATATAGATACTGATACAGATGTAGATATATACAGCCTGAGACCTCTGGGAAGCCTAGAAGACAGTTTTCTCCTAGATTGTTCAGTGCCAGTGCCTCTTTCAACAATTTATACCTTGCACAGTAGCCCATTTATTCCTCAGTATAATTCTGGAAGGTAGGCATCATCATCAGATATGCTTTACAGATGTGGCAGAGATAATAAGCAATTTGCACAAGGCCTATACATGTTATATGTTGGATTTGTACCCAGATTTTCTGGCTCCCGTTTTCTTTATTTATTTTTAAACTAAATAAACCATTTATCCCTAGGAGACCCTGTTTCAGGACTGTATTGCATTAAAACACACACACATACTCTAGCAAATAAAAGTAATTAAATATACTTCCAGTCTCTATTCACTTGAAGAATATTAAAGGGAACCTAATCCATGACCCATGGAGACATTACTAAAAAGAAAAACCTCTTTGCTTCAATTTTCTCACATAACAGCTTGCTCCCTAAACTCCACCTATCTCAGTTCGCCAGATATTCTGCCCACAAAACATTGCTTTTCTTGCCTTCCTCGCTGGGCATGGCCCTTTGGAATTCCACCCTCACCTCCCAGCCAGGCTGCATCTCTGGAAGCTCCAGTACCCGGCCCCAACTCTTCACAGGCAGAGGCCTCCAGAGCAGCCTGGGCCGTCTAGTTCTTCCCTCACCCTGACTGCTTTTCCACAAGGAATATTCAAGGAGAATTCCTTTTTTTTTTTTTTTCTTTTTAATTATGCCTTAAGTGAAAGTTTACTATTCAAGTTAGTTTCTTATACAAAAATTTATCCACACATTGTTATGTGACCCTGGTTGCTATCCCTATAATGTAACAGCACACGCTTCCTTTCCACTCCGGATTTCCTGTGTCCATTCAGCCAGCGCCTGTCCCTTTCTGCCTTCTCATCTCGCCTCTGGACAAGAGCTGCCATTTAATCTCACGTATCTACTTGAACTAAGAAGCACACTCTTCACAAGTATTATTTTATGTCTTGTAGTCCAGTCTAACCTTTGTCTGAAGAGTTGGCTTCAGGAAGAGAAAAAAGAAGGGGGTTAATCTGCCCAGACCAAAAATCCATTGCCATGAGTCGATTCTGACTCATAGAGACCCTACTGAACAGGATAGAACTGCCCCATGGGGTTTCCAAGGCTGTAATCTTTACAGAAGCAGACTGCCACAGTGTTCTCCCTTGGAGCGGCTGGTGGGTTTAAACCACTGACTTTTCAGTTAGCAGCCCCATGCTTAACCACCTCTCATTTCCTCTTTCTCTTTGGTTAAGATTTTCCACATGGCCAACTAACTCTCCTAAGCTTCTGAGTCATATCATCTGGCCCCCAGGAACCAGAGCCCGTATGTGGTGAGCCCACTGTGGCATTTTATTCAAGTACAAAAGTGGCCCGGCACGGATGAGGTGTTGTCAAAATTATGGGGGGTAAAAGCTAACAGTGCACAACTTTGTAATCTTACTAGTTGGCTTGGAAATCAACTAGGAGTAGCTTTTCAAATTACTTATGTTTATTATGGAGCCCTGGTGGAGCAGTGGTTAAAAGCTATGACTGTTAACCAAAAGGCTGGCAGTTCAAATCCACCAGACACTCCTTGGAAACACTGTGGGCAGTTCTACTCTGTCCTATAGGGTCATTATGAGTCAGAATCAACTCCAAGGCAGTGGATTTGGTTTTGGTTTATTAGTACCTCATCACGCCCACTACACCAATACACACTCACACCTTCATACACATATTCCTTTGGGTAAAGGGCTACTATAACTTAACCTCTAGCTGGGTGCCTATGATTGTTAGTTAGTCATTATATGGGGACAGATTCTCTCTCTCTCTTTCACTATCTCCTTGTAGGCTGTCTAGTCAGTTTCTGTTCATTAGATCTAGTATGATGATCCTTGTTAAAGTAAAGTGCAGACCATCAAGCCAAGAGACTTGACCTTCAAACATTAGGACAGTGACAAGAGAGAATACACCTCTGCAATGGTAGCAAATGCCATTGAGCAATGTAAGTCCAAGGTTCTTGTTTTTTGTAAGAAAAACTCTCCGTCTGGATTAGTTTCCTTAGCAGTGTTGCTATGCACACCCTTGCTATGATAGTCTATATATACACTGATAAGCCAGTCTAATATGTGCATCCTAGATTTGATTTGTACACACGTAAGCTCTGCTACCCCCATCCATAAGGCTGTAGGTTTTGGAAGAAATTAAGCAACCCTAATACGCTGATGCCAATAGAATGTGCTGGATCTCTCTGGGACATGGAAAGTCCTCAGCTTTGGCATTAATAAGGGCTAGGGGTAGAAATGGGACTGAGATTCATCATTCATATACACTATGCGTATGGCCACCAGAAGACAGAAAGGAGGAAGCAGTTCAGGGACTCTGAGAAGTTGCACAAAATTTGTGTCCCAATAGGAGAGCTAAGCAAGGAATGCATTCCGCCTGTTTTCAGTTCATCATGCTTCTTAAGATCACTCTGCCGATGATAATATTGGAAATGCAAACAACAAGTATGTTTGTCTTAGACTCCTTAATAAACATACAGTGTTGTTATGTGCTGTCAAGAAGATTGCAACTCATAGCAACCCTACAGGACAAAGTAGAACTGCCTCATAGTGTTTCCTAGGCTGTAATCTTTATGAGAGCAGATCGCCAGGTCTTATCTCCTGCAGAGTGGCTGGTGGGTTCTAACCACCTAGCTTTTGGTTAGCAGCCGAGAGCTTAAGCATTGTGTCGCCAGGGCAGTAGAGTGCAAAATGATGTGGACATGATTTTTTAAGACAGAGATTATGTTATTTAGGAAAAGCTACCAGTTCTACTCATAGCTGTAGAGAAATAGTCACCTTGATCAGACCTTCTTCTGGGCTTCCCTTTTAACTATCCCTGTTGATTAACAAGATGTAAGGTGTCATCTTCTTTATCTTGACTAAGACCACATAGCTAATAAGTAAAATAACCAGGATTTGAGCCCAGCCAATCTGACTCTAGAACCTTCTTTTCTTACCACTAATGTTAGTTTAGCCATTAATGTCAGCTTACATTAGCCTGACCTTTATAAACAGTTGTTAAATGAATACTGAATGTAATTAAGCAGTGCCTCCCACTGTGTTATTTGAGACAGCAAAGCACAGTGGTTCAATATTCATTCAACTATTTGTTATCTATTTATTTATTAGATAAGAGCAGTGGTTGTTGAGAAAGACTGCCTAGATTTGTGTTGTCCATTTGGGTAGTCACTAGCCAAGTGTGGTAACTGAGCACTTAAAATAGGGCTAGTGTGACTGAGGAACTGAATTTTATTCAATTAAGTTATTAGAAACCTTCAAATATGTTTGGACAGTTTGGTATGTGAATGGACCTTTTTGATTATAAATTTTATAAAATTTAAATACAGATTGTATCAGTTATCTAGTGCTGCTATAACAAAAATGTATTTTCTCACAGTTAGGAGGCTAGAAGTCCAAATTCAGATGCCATCTCTAGGGAAAGCTTTCTCTCTCTGTTGGCTCTGGGAGAAAATCATTATCTCTTCAGCTTCTATTCCTTGGTTCCTTGGTGATCTTCCTGTGGTGTGGCATCTATCTTCTCCCATCTCTGCTTGCTTCACTGTGCCTAATCTGCTCTTTTTATAGCTCAAAAAAATATTGATTTAAGACACATCCTACTTCAATACTTCCATGTTAACATAACAAAGAAAACCCATTCCCAAGTGGGATTATATACAAGTATTACTGTTGGCTCCAACCATAGGTATAGGGGTTAGGATTTACAAGCACGTATTTGTGATGGACACAGTTCAATCCATATCACAGAGCAAGTATTTAATTTGAAATATCCTGTAAGAATAAAATATATACCAGGCTTGAAAGATTTATTATTGAAAAAGAATTTTAAATGTTTATTAATACTTTTTATGTTGATTACATGTTGAAATGCTAATACTTTGTATATACTGAATTAAATAAAATTTTATTACAGTTAATTTTATGTTTCTCTTTCCATTTTTGTAATGTGGATACTGTAAAATTTAAAATGACATCCATAGCTCACATTACATTTCTACTGGATATCACTAGCCTAGATTCAAATCCTGATTTTACCACATATTAGTTATTTTACCTTTTCCCACCTCCACTTCTAAATCTTTAAATGGGGCATGATATTAACACATATATAATGGTGGTGGTGTGAGGATTAAATGAGTTAGCACAGCAGTGTGTAAAGAGTACCTGACACATGATAAGTTCTCAATATTACTACTAGTATTATTACTTTTTATTATAAATTTTATCATTTCAGTGACATTTCCATTGAGACTTAACAGAGATTTGAAAAACATAAATATGAAGATTGTCATACTTAGGATTTTATTTGGGTAAAAATTTTGGAAGGAGATAGTGGTTGTCATTTAGATTAATAGCCTTAAGTGACTCTAAATTTTCTTTTTTTTTTCCTGAGAGAGCCAGTGTCTCTCTGGCGTTGTAGGAATTTCTGTGCTATTACAGCTTATTTGCAATTTTTATTATATTACAACAAAGGGCTTTGCTTTGCCTGTGCTTTCGAAATTGTAAAGCAGCATACATGATGGGATGGCTTATTTCATCCAATTCTCAATAATTAGCGTTGTAGTGTTTTTGTTCCTTTCTTTATGAAAAAATTTCTATTCAATTACAAGGTACTATTCACATTATCATTACTGAATACTTCCTCGAGGGGAAAGAATCTTCAATTTGAGAAAAAGCAGCACAAGAATAAAGAATCTGGAGTAGAGAGTAAAGAGTGTCCTTCTGAAGTCATCTCTCCATGAAGTGTTAGAGACCATTCCCTTCCTAGACAACTCCCTAAAGCCACTTTTCCAAGCAACTCTCAAGTTAAGACAGCATTTGTCTTATGCATTCTAAACAGGTCCTAAATAACTGCAAAATATGCTTTCTTGGCTATAGAAATATTGGGATTCACATGTGGGGCAAGTACAGATGTTCAGCTGTGGTTTCTGTGATGAGAGAGCCCATGTCAGGGCATAAACACACTGTTAAGCCATAGAGGGATGCATGGTCCGGCAGCTGTATGTACCAGAAGCTGTGGGGCGCAGAGAAAGAAGCCCTGAATTCTGAAGGAAGGGTAGGGGCTGAATAGGAACTCTCCAGAGGAAGTAGGCTTTGGGCAAGTCACTTCACTGCTTTGAGACTCAAACTCAGCACCTGCAAAAGGAAAAGTTGTAGACCAGATGATCTCTAAGCTGTGACACTCCAGGGAATTTTCAAAGGGAGTCAGGGTTGCCACAGGCCATGACCACCAGCTTCCCTTTTGTACTTGTATGTCTAACCCATTATCCAAATGAACGGCTGCAGTTCCCACCTGGGAAACTTCAGCTAACTACCAGCCCCCATCCTCACCCTCTACTCCCCAAGTCTAGGAAACTCTTGTTTTTGAAAGAGAGAGAGACGGAGACAGAAATTTTACTTGTATGTGCGGTGTCAAGGAGCAGTGATGATGAATCTCAGCAAACATGAATGATCTATCCATGTGGGGCCTAAACAATCAGTAGAAAAAAGTGAAAGATTCAATCAGCTGTCTGTTGGCTTTACATGACGCAACTGGTTTATCAGATTTCCCCCTTAATTGACTTGAATTGATTTGAACTGCGCTCTAGCTACATCTAGATGTGACTATGTATAGCCTTAATAGATAGTTGCCTACACAGCCCTGAAGGATGTCTGGAAGGTTTTTGCTCCAAGCTCATATCCACCAGCCTATTCCTTATGGATGACATTCTCTGTTATTCTTTGAATTAAGACAAATGTTATTTGAAAGAAAACACATTAAACCTTAGTGACTGTCATCACTGATGTCCGTTAAAATGGGATTATTAATTGGCTGAGACATGAAACAGGTCACTATGGGTAGGAGGGTAATGAAGAGATATTTAGAGGCCAATAAATTCTCAGATAGCAGGCCTGAAGGGGTGCTCTGAGGATGGGGAAAAGGAATCAAAAAGATTTGAAAGGGCCCTAGAAGCCCATTCCAGAAAATAAGTGGGGCTCAGAATGGCAGGAGGACAGAATGATGCACAAATTCTGACTCTTCACAATTTAGAAAAAAAATAAAAGATGGAGACAGACATTCCTGGGAATGGACTTCTTGACTGCATTTGTTGTCTTTTCTGTATCCCTAGTGACTGATAAAATGCCTGGCACGTGGTGGATGCACACAAAGAAGGTCTTGAATGATTACTGAGTGAAAATATAAATTTTCCTCTAGGCCAAAATTCAACATCTGTAATCGTCATTCCCTCTCCTGCAACACCCAGAACCGATTTAATGCACTACAGCAGCAGAAACCTGAGCCAGTGATTGTTGCTCCTCTGGTGCACTTGGGTTTACTGCATAGGACTTTATGAAACAATCAGTGTTTCCGAACTAAAATTTATTTTTTTTCTATGGTTTAGGAACAAAACAGAATTTTTGTAATACAATATGAATACCTGTCAATTTTAATATAAAGAAATAATCAGAAGAACACTGAAATGTATCATAACCCTACCACCCAGACATTAAATAATCCCACCTCTGCAGTCATTAAAGAAAGGTTTACATAGTCAAAGTGAGAAAATTCAAACAGTATGAATAGTTCAAACTTAAAAGCCTCTCTTCACACCACTGCTGTGCATACCTGGTACAATTTCTTCTAATGCTTACTAGGATGAAATAGTTAACATTGGGACTGTCCAGGATAATCTGTAACCCAAGGTCAGTCAAGATTCTTGAGTACTGTCATGTGTAGTCACTATGCAAGAGTGATCAGAGCACAGTCCCTGCTTCCAAGGAACGTACAATTCCCCTTCAAAGATCATTCTTGCTCTAAAAGTAAATCGAATGGTATAACATCTTCATATATGTTTCATAAAATAACTTCTATTTAACCCTCCCTTGCCATCATACACTCTGGATGAAGCCTCACCTGGGGATCTTCAATCTGACACCACCATCTTACTCCCCACCCCCACCCTCACCAGCCTCAACCCCCCAAACACAATTTACATACACACACACTCTACCACCTCTGGAAGTTGGCCCAGAGAGAAACACTACTCGTTCCTCCTCTCTATACAGTGATTTTAGTGTAGCCATTTTCATCTTCCCTGGTGATGTCAGGGCAGCTGGGATAATGAAAGTAGCTCCTCTTGATCATAAAGTCTCATAAGCTTGTGGCTCCCAGATTTTATCTGGATTCGTCATGTTACAGACGAGACACCTGAGGTCTTGAGAGGTGAAGTGACTGACTCCCTCCTTACAGTCACGCAGCTAGTTAGTGTCAGAACCTGGCCTGAAACCTAGCCCTGACTACCAGCCCAGTGCTCTTTCTACTAGATCACACTAGGAAAAAAATCTGGCTTATTTTAGTCAATGCAACACACCCACGCTTCCTGGAAACTGCACAGACCGACAGCTGTATTATTTTTCTGATAGCTAATGCAATTTCTCATGAAAGTATATTTCTCTCCCTAAAAGTAAATTAAATGGCATCATCTTTCCATAAACCAGATTTAGTGACATATTCTCTATGATAAACAACATTCAAATTGGAATCGCCTCCTCTGCAGTGTGAAATTGAAGTTTACTTTTGATGTGTTATCTGTTGATGATGATTGAGTATAAATGTAGGACCATTTAGTAAGAAAACAAAGCACTCTATAAGGAGGCAACATAATACATAGCAATTTTATAAATCTCTTTTCAGCTTGCCTTTTCACTGACTTGGAAGAATTAGAGAAGACATTGAAAATGCATTAGGCAAATTGTGATATTAACAATGCCATTTAAATTGTTGCCATGATTTGTGAAAACATGAAGAATAAAAACATACCTTGGGACTGCCAATAAAAGTCTAAGAAGGTGGCTTTTCAACAGGGCTTCCTGGGGCACAAGGAAACTTCTCAAGAGTTAGCTGGAAGAGGTAGAGAGGGTGGGGGTCCTTTGGTCAGCCACCGACCCGGCCAAGGCAACTCCACTTGTAACATCTGCATTTTTGTTTGAATTGTGTAAAATATTTAATTTGAAGAGAGGATTCTAAGACAGGCAGGCAGAAAGGAAGGAAGGGAAGGAGGGAGGAAGGGAGGAAAGGAGAGATGGAGGGAAAGACTGGGTCAGCAAGTCTTTTGTTGATTTCAAGTAGAAAGACATATATTTGGCTCACACAGTTGTAGGGTCCTAAATCCATGGGTCAGGCATCAGGCTGGAGGCTTCTGACCCACTTGGCTGCAGGAGCTGATGAACCTAAGCTGGCAGGTCAGATGATAGGCTGTTGGCTCAAGGGGCTAAGAAAGCTGTCGAATCTCAGAACTGGCAGGCTGAAGCTCCAAGAATTGGAGGTCATATTATAACAAACCAGATGTGGGATCTAGAGTAAGAGAGAGAAAACTTCCCCAGAGCATTCACATACATTTGATGCAGATCATACCCTCAAGGAAAATCCCTCTTCTTAAGAAGGCAGCGACTTCAATCACACTCTTTAGTAAGGATAGTGGCTGGAGTAAGGGTGGTGACTTGAGTCACATCCTCTAGTAAGATGTTGACTCAAGATATAGCCCTAATTCTGCCTCATTAACACAACCAGGAACATAGAGGCTAGGATTCACAACATATCACAAAATGGAGGATAATTATATCAGATCACAAAATGGAGGACAACCATACAACACTGGGAATCATGGCCAAGCCAAGCTGACATATAATCCCAACCATCACAAGTTCCATACATCTTATTCACATAGTCCCACTCAATCACTGTGTGTGCATCACAAAGTCTATGGCTAGAAAGGCCATATTAAGTAATTCATTGCACCACAATACATTTTGACATATAAAAACAATTTTTACCTTTTAACTTGCTTTGTTGGCATTTAAACTTTTTAGAACCAAGGAATTCTGGAGAACAAAAGACTACATTTAGCTTCTAGGAAATACGTCCTCAACTGTTTCTGTCAAGCATGAGTAACTAATTCCAATCCTGGTTCTTGTTAGCCTGAAATGACTGGACTGGGAACAACAAGTCTATGAAGGTGTCAAAAGAGTCATTCTCGCTGTTAAGGCGAACAATCAACTTATTAGGTAAATTTATATGAGTGGAAAGAACAATAGTGAATTTTCTAGACCTTGTCCTAACCTAAGCTGTATCTGTGATTTTTGTTTCATTTTGCTGTTATCTGCACCATATGCTGTGTAATGACTTCCTAATCGGAATATAAATTTTAAGGTCATCCTAAAGTCTACATGATCTTGCCAAGAAGTTAATCTATAAAAATGGTGTTACCCAGCATGCAAACTGAGTCATAAACTTGTGGACAGGCTTAAAGACAGGCATCCTTTGCTTGCTGGAACATAATTTGTATGGCATCTCAAGTGGGGTAGTCATTTTTGCAAGCAACTGACTGGAATTTTGGAAGTGATCCATAGAAATGTATTTTTATTGAGCATTTATTTACAGTGATATTATTTGCAGTGTATTTTAATGATCATTTTAGTACCCATAAAATTTAATGACCATCAAGATTTGCAACAATGTCATCTAAATTTGAGCGACATTTCATTTTAGATGCTATTAGTTCATGGGAGAATTTTTCTTTCTTTCTTTTTATCTTTTTGCTCTTCTGATATTTAATCCAATAATATTATCCCATACTGGGAAGAATGAGGGCTGCCACACTGGGGCATCAGTCACATAGATATAATATTAATGGCACCCTCGTCTAAACCTGGAGTCTCTGGGTAGTGCAAACCTATCTAGAGCTCTGCCTTCATAACCAAATACGGCAAGTCTCTTCATAGAGAGTAAATTGTGCAATGTAAGAGTAAAGAGTAAATTTTGGAAACCCTATGGAGTTGTGTGATAGACATATTTACAGAAAAAAAAAGTAGCTGTTGAGGCTGCTTGTGTACGACCAAACACCTCATGGGATTTGGTTCCTTGGTTTGGAGGTTCAGGGTCATGGTTTCATGGGACATCCCAGTTAATTGGCCTAATAACATGTTTAGTGCTCCTTTTCTACCACTCAGGTTATCGTATACTTCCTGCAAGCAGCCATCCAAGGCACAATAATTGATCTCTGTTCACCTGGAGCAACAGAGTAAGAAGGAGAGTCAGGAGTATAAGGAAGGAATGGAATGTGTGGCTAATTGCCTCCATGAACAAATGTGCCGCTTTGCTATGAAATCAGAAGAACTGGATGATGCCCAGCTACCATTACTGAACATTTTGATCAAAGATTCTACAGAAGAATCTTGATCAAAAGGGGAAAAATGCAAAAGAAAATTTCAAATTCTTACAGACTCCAGACTTTCCGGAGCCATGGAAGCTGAATGAATCCCTTAAACTATTGCCCAAAGATAATCCCTTAAACAAAAACTATTCCCTTAAGTCTTAAAACCAAGCAATAGTTTAGCTTAACTAATAAAAAATATCCACCTTGAGCATAATATTCTTTTAAGAACTATCTATAGGCATCCCTCGGAGTTCCAGACCACCACAATAAAGCAAATATCCCAATAAAGAAAGTCACACAAATTTTTCAGTTTCCCAGTACATATAAAAATTGTGTTTACACTATTCTGTAGTCTATTAAGTGTGCAATAGCATTATGTATAAAAAAACAACTGTACATACCTTCATTAAAAAATATTTTATTGCTAAAAAATGCTAACCATCATCTAATCCTTCAACAAGTTATAATATTATTGCTGGTGGAGGGTCTTGTCTCGATGTTGATGGCTGCTGACTGATCAGGGTAGTGGTTGCTGAAGGCTGGGAAGGCTTTGGTAATTTCTTGAAATAAGACAACAGTGAAGTTTGCTGCATCCATTGACTCTTTCTTTCACAAAAGATTTCTCTGTAGCATGCAATGCTGTTTGATAGCATTTTACTCATAGTAGAACTTCTTTCATAATTGGAGTCAATCCTCTCAAACCCTGCCTCTGCTTTATAAACTAAGTTTATGTAATATTCTAAATCCTTTGCTGTCATTTCAACAATGTTCACAGCATCTTCACCAGGAGTAGATCCCATCTCAAGAACCCACTTTCTTTCTCATCCATAAGAAGCAACTCCTCATCCATTCAAGTTTTATCATGAGATTGCAGCAATTCGGTCACATCTTCAGGCTCCACTTCTAATTCTGGTTCTCTTGCTATTTCCAACACATCTGCAGTTACTTCCTCTACTGAAATCTTGAACTCCTCAAAGTCATCCATGGAAGTTGGAATCAACTTCTTCCAAACTCCTATTAATGTTGATATTTTGGCCTCTTCCCATGAATCACAAATGTTCTTAATGGCATCAAGAATGATGAATCCTTTCCAGAAGGTTTTCAGTTTACTTTGCCTAGATCCATCAGAGGAATCACTACCTATGGCAACTACAGCCTTACAAAATGTATTTCTTAAATAATAAGTCTTGAAAGTCGAAATTACTCCTTGATCCATGGGCTGCAGAATGGATGTTGTGTTAGCAGGCATGAAAACAACATTAATCTCCTTGTGCATCTCCATCAGAGCTTGAGTGACCAGGTGATTGTCAATGTGCAGTAATATTTTGAAAGGAATCTTTTTTTCTGAGCAGTGGGTCTCAACAGTGGGCTTAAAATATTCAGTAAACCATGTTGTAAATGATGCGCTGTCATCCAGGTTTTGTTGTTCCGTTTATAGAGCACAGGCAGAGTAGATTTAGCATAACTCTTAAGGGCCCTAGGATCTTTGGAATTGTAAATGAGCATTGACTTCAACTTAAAGCCACCAGCTACATTAGCCCCTAACAAGAGAGTCAGCCTGTCCTTTGAAACTTTGAAGCCAGGCATTGACTTCTCCTCTCTAGCTATGAAAGTCCTAGTTGGCATCTTTTTCTAATATAAGGCTGTTTCATCTACATTGAAAATCTATTGTTTAGTGTAGCCACCTTCATCAATTATCTTAGCTAGATCTTCTGTATAACTTGCTACAACTTCTACATCAGCATTTGCTGCTTCACCTTGCACTTTTATGTTATGGAGATGGCTTCTTTCCTTAAACCTCATGAATCAACCTCTGCTAGCTTCAAACTTCTCTTCAGCTTCCTAACTTCTCTCAGCCTCCATATAATTGAAGAAAGTTAGAGCCAAAGCTCTAGGCTTTGGCTTAAGGAAGTGTGGTGGCTAGTTTGATCTTCTATCCAAACCACTAAAACTTTTTCCATATCAGCATTAAGGCCGATTCACTTTCTTACCATTCGTGTGTTCACTGGAGTAGTACTTTTAATTTCCTTCAAGAACTTTTCCTTTGCATTCATAATTTGTCTGTCTGGTGCAAGAGGCCTAGCTTTTGGCCTATCTTGGCTCTCAACATGCCTTCATTAAGCTCATTTCTAGCTTTTGATTTAAAGTGAAAGACATGTGACTCTTCCTTTCACTTGAACTCTTAGAGGCCACTGTAGGGTTGTTAATTGGCCTAATTTCAATATTGTTGTATCTCAGGGAATATGGAGGCCAAGAGAGGGAGAGACACAGAGAAATGGCTGGTCAGTGGAGCAGTCAGAACATACACAACATTTATTGATTAAGTTTGCCAGTAGTGCACCAAAACAATTACAATAGTAACATCAAAATCACTGAGTACAGATCACCATAACAGGTGTAATAATAATGAAAAGGTTTGAAATATTGAGAGAAGTGCCAAAATGTGAAACATAGACCTGAAGTGAGCACATGCTATTGGAAAAATGGCACCAATAGACTTGCTGTATGCAGATTTGCCATAAAACCTCAATTTGTAAAAAATGTAATATCTGCGAAATGCAATAAAATGAGGTATGCCTATATATGGGATCAAATTGACAACAGCAACTTGAAAGATTAGATAGGAACCTTAGGGGACAGTGAGTTTGTTAATGGGGGAGGCAGAACTCAGAAAACAAGGGTGAGAATGGTTGCACAACTAGAAGACTGTAATGAATATCACTGAATTGTACATGTAGAAACTGTTTAATTGGTGATGTTTTGCTGGGTATATTCGCAACAACAACAGCAGCAACAAAATAAATAAATTAAATTAAAAAAATAAAATAGTAACAATAAAAAAAGAAAATCTATGGAGTGCAGTTCTACTCTGCATGTTTGGGGTCGCTGTGAGTCAGAATCGACTCTGTGGCAACTAACAACAAGAAAAATTGTGGATTATAATAGTTTTAATACAAACCTCTCTTCAGTGCCTATTTGCAGGTGGAAAGGACTGTTTGGAGGTGTGCTAGAGACAGCTCATAATACCTTGTGAGAGCTGAATGAGTACATTTCTTCCCAAGTCCGTGTTCAGTAACATTATGTTGGAAGGTTGAAATAGGCCATGAAGAAAACATTACAAACCAATACTTTTTAATTTTTATTTTTTCCCAGCGAGCTAGTTGTTAGCGTTTACCAGCACACCATCGGGCTGTGTGCAATGTAAACCTGGACAAACAGACTTTCTGGGTTGTAGCGGGAAATTTCAGCTAAAAAATTGGCTTCATACTCTTTGCCTTTCTGGTCATCCTCTTCCTATGGGGTCAAGATCCGTCAGCCTTCTGGCCACAATGTATGACAATATGAAGAACACTGCCAACTAGGGAAACCAACTAGGAGTCCTGGTGGTGCAATGGGTAAGCACTCGGCTACTAACTGAAAGGTCAGTGGTTCCAACCCACCAGCTGCTCCGCAGGAAAAAAGACCTGGCAATCTACTTTCGTAAAGATCACAGCCTAGGAAAGCCTATGGGACAGTTCTACTCTGTCATACAGGGTCTCTATTAGTCAACTTTAAGGATTCCTGGTAGTGCAGTAGTTAAGTGCTAAGCTGCTAACCGAAAGGTTGGCTGTTCGAATCCACAAGCGGCTCCGAGGGAAAAAGATGCGGCAGTCTGCTTCCATAGAGATTTACAGCCTTGGAAACTCTGTGGGGCAGCTCTACTCTGTCCTTTAGGGTTGCTCTGAGTTGCAATCAACTCCATAGCAATGAGGGTTTTTTTTAATGAGTTGACTCAACAGCACATAACAAGGCAAGCTCACCCAAGCTTTAGTGTCGGAGTTTTATTGGGATTTGATTCTGTAGACATGATGGATTGAATCATTGACATGTTGTTGAACTTAACCTCCAGCTCCCATCCACTCCCAGAAATCAGGCTGATATCATCTGTCTCAAAGCTCCAACCATCTAATCACATGGTTGGTCTTCCTGGTTTGGCTGGCTCCCATCCTCAGTCATTTTGTTAGTATAAACATTAGGTGTGGTAGAAGCAGACATGAATAGCAAAGACACTCCAATCACTCAGGAAATTCCAACAGTTTAGAAGTTACCTCCCAGGAACCAGGGGAAAAGCCAGCCTAAGTCTTTATTACATAGTATGTGATATTTATGATCTGTGTACTTAAATTAACTTTAATCTTCATCTGAATTTAGAGCCCATCTAAAGAACAGATTTGATGCATTGAACACTAATGACCAAAGACCAGACAAGTTGGTTGTGGGATGACATCAAGGACATCATACAAGAAGAAAGCAAAAGGTCATTAAAAAAAAAAAAAGATCAAAATAAATGTCAGAAGAGACTCTGAAACTTGTTCTTGAACATCGAATAGCTAAAGCAAAAGGAAGAAAAGATGAAGTAAAAAAGGTGAACAGAAGATTTCAAAGGGCGGGTGGAGAAGACAAAATAAAGTATTATAATGAAATGTGCAAAGACCTGAAGTTAGAAAACCAAAAGGGAATAACACGCTCAGCATTTCTCAAGCTGAAAGAACTGAAGAAAAAATTCAAGCCTTGAGTTGCAATATTGAAAGATTTTATGGGTAAAAAATTGAATGAGGCAGGAAGCATCAAAAGAAGATGGAAGAAATACACAGAGTTACTGTACTAAAAAGAATTGGTCAATGTTCAACCATTTCAGGAGGTAGCATATGATCAAGAACCTATGGTACTGAAGGAGAAGTCCAAGCTGCACTGAAGGCTTTGGTGATAAAAAAGGCTTCAGGAATTGATGGCGTATCAATTGAGATGTTTCAACAAATGGATGCAATGCTGGAAGGGCTCACTCATCTATGCCAAGAAATTTGGAAGACAACTACCTGGCCAACCAAATGAAAGAGATTCATATTTGTGACCATTCCAAAGAAAGGTGATACAACAGAATGCTGAAATTATCAAACAATATCATTAATATCACACTCAAGAAAAATTTTGCTGAAGATAATTTAAAAACAGTTGCAGCAGCATATTGACAGGGAACCACCAGAAATTCAAGCCAATTCAGAAGAGGACATGAAAGGAGAGATATAATTGCTGATGTCAGATGGATCCTGGCTGAAAGCAGAAAATACCAGAAAGATGTTTATTTGTGTTTTATTGACTATGCAAAGGCATTCACCTGTGTGGATCATAACAAATTATGGACAAAATTGCAAAGAATGGCAATTCCAGAACACTTAATTGTGCTCATAAGGAACCTGTACCTACACCAAGAGGTAGTTGTTGGAAAAGAACAAGGGGATACTGTGTGGTTTAAAATCAGGAAAGGTGTGTGTCAGGGTTGTATCCTTTCACCATACTTATTCAATCTGTATGCTGAGCAAGTAATCTGAGAAGCTGGACTATATGAAGAAGAACATGGCATCAGGATTGGAGGAACGCTTAGTAACAACCAGCGATATGCAGATGACACAACCCTGCTTGTTGCAAGTGAGGAGGACTTGACACACTTACCGATGAAGATCAAAGACTACAGCCTTCAGTATGGATTACACTTCAATATAAAGAAAACAAAAATTCTCATGACTGGTCCAATAAGCAACATCATGACAAATGGAGAAAAGGTTGAAGTTGTCCAGGATTTCATTTTACTTGGATCCACAATCAACACCCATGGAAGCAGCAGTCAAGAAATCAAATGATGTATCTCATTGGGTAAATCTATTGCAAAAGACCTCTTTAAAGTATTGAAAAGCAAATATGTTACCTGAGGGCTAAGGTGTGCCTGACCCAAGCCATGGTATTTTCAATCACCTCATATGCATGCAGAGGCTGGACAATGAATAAGGAAGACTAAAGAAGAATTGATGCATTTGAATTATGGTGTTGGAAAAGAATACTGAATATATCATGGACTGCCAGAAGAATGAACAAATCTGCCTTGGAAGATGTACAGCCAGAGTGCTCCTTAGAAAGGAGGATGGTGAGGCTTTGTCTTAAGGACTTCGGACATATTATCAGGAGGGACCAGTCCCTGGAGAAGGACATCATGCTTGGTAAAGTAAAGGGTTCTCAAAAAAGGGGAAGACGCTCAACGAGATGGATTGACACCACAGTTGCAACAGGGGGCTCAAACATAGCAAAGATTGTGAGGATGGCATAAGACTGGGCAGTGTTTGTTCTGTTGTACATAGGGTCACAGATGGCACCTAACAACAAAGAACAACAAAGGATAGTTAGTTAACATTTGAAGTACCCTAACCAGAAGTTCATACTCTAGGATTGGTTGATGAGGATTTGAAAAACCCTAATCCATACTACAGAAGAAGTTACTGCAAGCACTTCAAGTATCTAAACATCAGAGAGATTATATTGGCGAAATCAGTGATGTTTAAGGTTAATGATTGGTTACAAAAATTAAATAGACTCCCCCAGCTTTCTATGAAAAAAGTATAAAACTACAGCAATCACAACAACCTAATAATTTCATATTGGTACCATAAGTTGAGAACTCCAGGTAGCCTGTTGTCCCCTTCATCCAATTAAAGAGTGGGCTCTGTCTCCTAATCCACATACAAGTCTGGCTGAACCAGCCGTAAGAGCATTCGATCCACCTTAGATTGGATCTCTCTTGCTCATCAGAGTGTCTAAAAGGAACAACAGCAGGAAGTTAACAAAGTTTATAAGAAAATGTGTATGTTACACAAAATTCAGGCTGAATTTTGTTTTCGTTGTAACATATCCTAAAAACCGAAAACCAAACCAGTTGCTGTCCAGTCAATTCCGACTCACAGCGACCCTACAGAACAGAGTAGAACTTCCCCATACAGTTTTTAAGGAGTGCCTGGTGGATTCAAACTGCCAACCTTTTGGTTAGCAGCCATAGCTCTTAACTACTGTGCTGCCAGGGTTTCCAAGTTGCAGATAAGAAGACATAAATCCTTTTCTTTTCTAATCATTAGAGTCTTACCAACACTTATCAGAAGAACTGAAAATTTTTAAATAGATAGTTGGCTCTTGAATCATCTTAGTAAAAAAGGCTCAAGCAAAAACTCAGAAGCAAAGAGCTTATGCAAACACTACGGTGCAGGCTACTGCCCACAGGCCAAGGGGGTTAATATCAAGAGGTACACAGTCTTCCCAGTTCTCACTATCCCTCATCATGGTATGCTTGACCTGGGCACAGCTGGGTATTCTTGAGTTGTGCTCCAGAAAAGGGACCCCATCCCTTATTGCAAGGGAACAGAGAGAACCATGCTAGGCATGTCAGGATGGCATAGCTGTAAGAGTGGCCTTGCTGCTGAAGTCTGCCAGCACCTGGAGTCCTTGTGGGAGGTGAGAAACTGTAAAGCCCTTCTGGAAGGAAAGAAACCAACAATCTCAGCAAGCTCTTCTTGTTGTTAGGTAAGACTGAGTCAATTTTGACTCATAATAACCCCATGTGACAGAGTAGAAATTCTCCAGAGAGTTTTCTAGGCCGTAATCTTTACAGCAGCAGATTGCCAGGTTTTCTCCCATGGAGCTACTGGGTGGCTTCTAACCACCAACCTTTCAGTTACCAGCAGAGTGCTTATCCATTGTGCCATCAGGGCTCCTCAGAAAGCTAATTGCCTTGAAACCTGGTAAGCGCCACTTGGGCAATCCAGAGAGCAGTCCTGTTTGTTTCTCCAGAGTCAGTGTAACACAGATATTGTTATGTGTTTACTAACCTCATTCCCTTTTTCTCCTAGTCACTCAGCTATCCTACATTTCCCAGATTTCCCTACAATTAAAAGAAGCTATAAGAGTTATTTCTGCCCAATGGAATGTGGACAGAGCCCCTAGATGGAAGACATCTCAATCCTTGAATGACTGCATGAAGCAGAACATTAACTCCCCCACCTCTGTTCTATGACCTGCATTGGCTGTGACCTGAATGAGATATAAACCATTTTTTTATTTAGCCACAGAAGTTTGAGGATAATTCATTATAGCAATTAACCTACTTGGACTAATACAGTCAATTAGCAACTAGACTGAAAAAGGGAACTTTGGAAAAATACTATCTATAGCAATTCATGTCTGCAATAAGTGTACAGAGATTTTTCAATTATAACAAGTGTCTAGACTCAATGCTTCAGAAGGAAAAGAGCATCCAATATTGAATGTGGCTAAATCAAAGACATAAATTCTGGTAATCTTTATCAAGCCATCTGGATGACTCTTAGGATGCCATTTAGCAGATTTCTAGGTACTATAACACAGTGTTAATCTTCTATCCTTCAGCTAACTCTTCCCTTTCCCCCTTCTAGAAAAATGCAACAGGAATTCAACACGTATTTACAATAGATGAGTAACAGTCAAATGAAAAGCAAATAAGATGAAAATTAGCACCTGTTGTTTTGAGTCAAAAATCACAGGTATTGTTTTGGAATAACACATTGTCATTGTTTGTTGAATTTTCCTTTTCTCTCCAAGAAGACTGAGAAATAACATCAATAAAATGATTTGAATTTGATCCATTTTGTCACAATACTGACATCATGAATGGAATAAGCGACTCTACTCCATAAAACATTTCTGTTGTGTAAAATCTGATATGTGATCATCTTTAAAATATAATCCATAAGTGTTTAAGGGTAATTATACATCAAAAGATCACTTCCCTAGGACCCAAAGCACAAGAAGAACAAGACCAATTCAGATATATCCAACCATTACTTTCTAACGCTGTTATTTTATTTGCACTTACTATATTTCTCTGTGGCTCGTGTAACTATATTCTAGTTTTTTAAATAAACTTTTTATTTTAGAATAACGTTAGATTTACAGAAAAGTTGCAAAGTTAGTACAGAGAATGTCTACCCTTCACCCAGTTTCCCCTACTGTCATCATCCTACTTCGCCACAGTCTATTTGTCACAACTAAGAAACCAACAACGTACATTATTATAAACTGGATTCAACACTTTATTCAGATTTCACCAGCTGTTTGCCTAATGTCTTTTTCCTATTGCAGGAACTCATCCAGGGTACTACATTATATTTAGTCATAATGTCTCCCTAGCTTCCTCCGGTCTGTGACGGTATCTCAGAATGTCCTTGTCCTTGTTGACATGACAGTTTCAGGGAGCACTGGTCAAAGTTTTTGCAAAATGTCCCTCCATTTGGGTTTGTTCAACATTTTTCTCATGCTTAGACTGGGGTCATGGGTTTTTGGGAGGAAGACAGCAGAAGTGAAGAAGTATTCTCATCATATCACGCTAAAGGTTCATGCTGTCAACGACATCACTGATGTTAAACTTGATCACCTGGACAAGGCAGTGTTTGCCAGGTTTCTCCCCAACTTAATCCTTTCTATACTCTACTCTTTGAAAGCAAATCGTTAGTGCAGCCCGCATTCAATGGGGCTTGGGTAAGGTGTGGGAAGAGATGGGGAAGAATTAAATACCACCTCCTGGAGCAAGGAATACCAACATAAATTATTTGGAATTATTCTATAAGAAAGATTAATCTATTCTCTCCCATTTATGGATTTAGTCAATCATTTATTTATACCAGTACAGGTTCATGACTATTTATTTTATACTTTAAATTTTACCCCAGCATACATTGTTTCCTTTGTAACTTTATTGCTAAAATTGTTTCAGCTTTGGCCATCAGAAGCACTCATTTTATTCTTGCAAATGTGCATTTCTGTGAATAAATAGTTTTGAAGACTAGAGAAGTTCTAAAGTTTCAGTTTTATAAGTAAAAGGAAAATGAAAATTTTCTGTTTTTATGGAAATGCAACTTATGATATCAGCGTGACCAACTGATAAAACTATGGTGATACTTTTTGAACTTCATGTATTCATATTTAATAAGGGTCAAATATCTCTGATAATTATTGAAGTAGTAAAAAAAGTATAATAAAACTTTTGAGGATACATTGCATATTAATACAATTTTTTTTTTCTGGAATGATTTTATCCAAAGGTAGTTGGATCAAGGTCTGTGGGTGGCACAAATGGTTTGCACTTGGCTGGTAACCAAGAGGTAGGCAGTTTGAACCCCCCCCAGCACCTGAGAAGAAACAGACCTAGCGAACTGCTTCTGTAAAGATTACAGCCAAGAAAACCCTGTGGAGCAGTTCTAGTCTGTAACACATGGGGTCTCCAAAGTCACAATCTAACAACAAATCAACAACAAAGGTAGTTGGATCAAACCAATATTTTATGACACTAAGAACTGAATGCAACACAATTTGGGGGCAGGGGTACAATATTTAAATGGGAAAGCCATTATTTTTCAAAGTGTTTTTCAAACTGCAGATCACACCCACTAATAGGTCATAAAACCAATTTAAACCAATTTCAAACTGTAGTTCACACCCACTAATAGGTCATAAAAACAATTTAAACCAGCTGCTCAAGTAGATTCTGACTCATAGCGACCCCATAGTACAGAGTAGAACTGCCCCATAGGGTTTCCAAGGAGCGACTGGTGAATTTGAACTGCTGACCTTTTGGTTAGTAGTCAAGCTCTTAACTACTGCACCACCAGGGCTCCAAAAACCAATTTAGTGGGCCTCAATCAGCAACATATATATACTTTTTTTTTTTTTTTACAAATTTTAAAAGAGCTTAGAATAGAAAATATCAAAGTGTATATCCTGTGGTAAAAGAAAGTGTTTTTCATGAAAATTTTCTTGCCTAGGTGGTGGGTATGGATTATGTTTTATCCTAATCTTACTAACTTCGGTGCCTAGCCCAGGGCCTTGTATAGGGTAGACAGATCAATTGGTAACTGCCATCAAGTAGACTCCATTTCACAGCAACCTTAACACAACAGAATGTCATTCTCATGATCGCTGGCACGTATGAGCCCATCATTGTGGCTGTCTTGCCAATCCATCTCACTGAGAGTCTCCCTCACCCTCACCGGCCCTCTACTTCACCGAACATGATATTCTTCTCCAGTGATTGATCCTTCCTGATGATGTGTCCAAAGGAAGTGAGTCAGACAATGTTCTGTTATGATCCATAAATTTTTCTTCGGCTTTTGGAATAGACTGGCCTTTCTTCCTAGTTTGTCTTAGTCTAGAGGCTTCCCTGAAACCTGTGTACCATGGGCTGTACTGCTGATATTTGAAATTCTGATGGCATAGCTTCCAGCATCATAGCAACATGCAAGCCACCACAGAAGACAAACTGATAGACAGGTGGTGGGTCTAGGGTAGGCACCCAATGAATATTTGTTAAACTAACTTACTTTCATAGATAGGAATAAAATTCGTTGTCATTTATTATGTGGCTTCTCTTAATGACATTTTATGTATTTTTTTTTTTAATTCTCACAACTCTGCAATGCAGCAATTACTTTTTAAATCAACATCTAAGACTCAAAACAGTCAGGTAAATTGCCTTTGGTTATATAGCTGATAAACTGTAGAAATTTGAACTCAAATCTGTGTATCTTCAAAACTCATTTTCCTTCCTTTACATCAGGGATAGCAAATAGTTCCCAGCTCCCATGCCTACTCCAGTCAATTTCATAGAGAAGCGAGAGGTTCTGTGAGGGCTGAGCAAAGAGCCTGACCATGGGGGCAGGATAAGGTGTGCACATTTAGTATCTCTGCTTCAAGCTATATTGTATTTCAGAAAAGACTGGCAAGATGGAGTGAGCAATTTACCCAAGGTCATTGTTCAATATGATAAGGAGATAATTTAAAATTCACCAGTTTTCATCACTGAAAATGGAACCGCACTGTTTATTTCTTTCAGGATTTCATTAGCACTTCATGCAAGTCGTTTAGTTGGATGTGGGCAGACAAGATTGAGAAATATAACCTTGTCTGGCAAAAGACGAGGGAGACAAAATAATATTTTTAGTTCTTTTCTTTAAAGCCATCACAATATCTTTTCCACAGCCCTTTCTTTATGCACAGAAACTTAACTCTAATGTTCTCTTTGGACCCTATGCTTAAGACCAAAAACCAAACCCATTGCCGAGGAGTCACTTCCAATTCATAGTGACCCTATAGGACAGAGTAGAACTGCCCCATAGGGTTTCCAAGGGGCCACTGATGGATTAGAACTGCCAACCTTTTGGTTAACAGTCGAGCTCTTAACCACTGTGCAACCAGGGGTCCCTATACTTAAGACTATCTTATATAAAGATTATTTTAGCAGTTCAGCAGGAAAACTAATACCTGTGAATGGGATCTAAGACATAACCCACCTTATCTCAAATTCAATTCCATATGTAAGTTACAGGCAGTCCCTGGGTTACGAACATCCAACTCACGTATAACCTGCAGTTATGAGTCAACCCCCGTAAAGCTTATTATATTAAAAATCTGAGATACTTACAGTGGTTTGAATAACAAGCGGGATCTACTTTGTGACTCACATCAAGACATTATTATTATTATTACTGTATTATTATGTTAAAAATGTTTTAGTGTATCTGAAGTGTTTATTTAATGCTCTTTATGCATAGAAAGGTACACTATATACTACATACTAACAAACATTTGACTAACTGATGTTAGATACAAACCATACCTAACTTTTCCAACTTACATATCAATTAGACTTAAAGACAGACTTAGGAGCAGAACTCATTCATAATCCGGAGAATGCCTGTACTGGGATATTTCCTTCAAGTCCTAGGAGATTTTTTCCCTCCTTTTGTTAGGCCCTAAGATTGATATCTATTTCATCCTGCATATATTTTCCTAAGAGGTGGCTTATAAATGTGAGAAAACTACTGCAGTTTCCCAGGAGAAGGTTACCAGCAGCCACTTTCATATCTTTCTTATACATTTCAATTCTGTGCTGTGAAAAAAAATTGTCACTTTTTCATGTACAAAATGTGTAATTGGCCTTAGATGTGTGCATGGCAGGACTGCATGTTTTCTTTGATAACCACAGAACTTTATAGACAAACTCAGTCTCCTCCTGAAAACTATGAAGGCAAAAATGTTAAAACATGGTACTAAAATGCATGTAACACATTATTATAATTCATATAGTGATAGCCAAGCAAAGAATATTGGTCGAATTCTCCACAGTACTCCAGATTTTTAAATACTGCGTCATTGCAGTGGCCTTTTCTACACTTGAGAGTTTACCAAATGAAAATCTCTGGCTTAACAACTGTGGCCCTGTCAGGTGAGCAGTATAGATGGTGCTTGATAGAATGAACAGATTTTTTCTCATTTGTTTTCTGTGACTGTATTTCTTCATCAGTAATCACGTATAATATGAAATGTGGAAAAATTATTAAAATCAATGTTATTGTCATTTAGGAATCTTACCTAGTTTTCTTGTCATTTTCTTTAGGAAACCTTGCAAAGAAAATGATACAACGAACAACAAAGAAAAGAGTTGGATACCACCTAAGTCAGTAACAGTGTTGTCAAATGGTAGAGAAAAAACAGTGATTCCCCAGGTATGTCTTCTTATATAGGCATCTGATTCAGCAGTCTGCTCAGAGGACCAAGAGATGATTATTCATTTTAGAATCTCCCTCTGTGGCTCCAAAATGGTCCCCTGTCCCACATAATTTCCTTCATAGTTACATAAAACGAAAAAGGGAAGATTTTGTCAACTTCAGTGGATTTATAGAGAAAACAAAAATATAAATAAAAGTGACTCCCTCTCCTGTGCAGTTAATATATTTCTGAGGTGACCTACACACTAAAGTGATGGAGGATTTATCTTCTGAGATATCTGAAACAAAAGTGCACAAAGCATTCTATACCAGGCCTTGTGAAATAATTTATAATTAAGGAAAGCCCAAATATGCAGAGGAAATGTGCAGAGTTCTCTGTTTGTTCTTTTGTTCATTTGGGGTGAATACCTACATTATAATTCTGATTCTTCCCTCCTAAATCAAAGTCTGAAAATAAAAGTCATGTTAAAAGGAAATAGCCCTTTGAAGTTTAAAAAAAAAGCTACACTGATACGCAATTTACATATTGTCTCCTTTGAAAACTCACAAGTGGTTTGTGGACTGGCTATAGATAAGGCTACCATCATTGTACCTTATTTTATAAAATCCAAAGAACTTAAATGGTTAGTTCAAGTTAACAAAGCTGGTTCTAATGTAGAACAGGACTAACATCCCATCTTCCAACAGTGTGTGCTGGCTATTACACCCTAAAGCCACTCAAAAGTTGATGCAGTACCTGCAGAGCCAACATGGCACTATAGACAAAAGCACCACACCATCTCTCCACAGCAAAGACCTGGAAAACTAAGTAAAACAGACAAACTTCAATCCTGGAACCCTAAGCATCAAATGAAGAGATAAAGAGCTCAACCAAGCACCGAATGGAATAAAAAACTGACAGAGAACAGGGAGTGGTGAGAGTTATGAGCAGAGGTCCCTTATCAGCTAAGGCAGCACAGATTCACCATCTTGGACTCCTGTCAGAGATCAGCAGACAGGGAGTACAGGAAAGCAGATTAACAGAGTTCCCAGCAGGAGACAGAGCACCCACTGGACCTACCCAGCTTCACCATAGCAGAGTGACTGGCCCTGCTCATTGGACAAGGAGGTGAAAAATATCATGTCCACAGATGAGAAAACAACAAAGAATGCACAACCCTCTTGCTCAGACATAACCAAATAAAACAAAAAAGTAGGATGAATGAAACATATTTATAATCAATAAATGAAGAAAAAACACTGAATGTCCCAAAGACAGCAGACAATATCAAAACATATTTAAAAAAAAAAAAAAGGACAAGATGGTTCCAGTAGGCTTCCAAAATAAAACACCAGATGACTTTCCAGTAGAAGAAAAGGCACTAGAACTAACTGATAGGGAATTCAAATGTCTAATACTCAGAGCTATCCAAGAGTTGAAGCAAAAAGCAGACAAAAATGAGGAAAAAATAGACAAATTCATGGAAAAGGCAGACAAAAAAATGGAAGAATTCAAGAAAATAATACAGAAACAAAATGCCAAAATAAAGTCACAGCAAGAAATCATACAAAAACAACAGTTAGAAATCCAAAAGATAAACAACAAGATTTCAGAAACAGACAGTGTCATAGAAGGGCTGAGGAACAGGTTTGAAACAACGGAAGACAGGATAAGCAAAACTGAAGACAAACACATGGATACAACTCTGAGGAAAAATCAGAAAAAAGAACAAAGAAAAATGAAGAATCCCTGAGAATTATGCGGGATACAATCAAAAGGAGAAATTTTCACAGTGATTGGAGTTCCAGAACAGGGGAGAAACAGAAAACACAGAGAAGATCGTTGAGGAATTCCTGACAGAAAACTTTCCTAATATCATGAAAGATGAAAAGTTCACCATCCAAGAAGCCCAATGAACTCCATATAGGGTAGACCCCAAAAGAAAATCATCAAAGCATATCATAATCACACTCACCAAAACCAAAGACAAAGAAAGAATCCTGAGAGCAGCTCAGAAAAATGAAAAGTCACATACAGAGAGGAAACAATAAGACTAAGTTCTGATTACTGGGCAGAAACCAGGCAAGCAAGAAGGCAATGGGATGACATACATAAAAGCTTGACAGAAAAAAATTGCCAACCAAGAATAATACATCCTGCAAAAAACTTTCATTCAGATATGATGGTGAAATTAGGACTTTTCCAGATAAACAGAAGTTAAGGGACTATGCAAAAAAAAAAAAAACTTACAAGAATTATTAAAGGGAGTCCTTCGCTTTGAGAACAAACAACATCAGAACACAGCCTGAATCCAGGACACAAGATAGCATCAGCAGATAACAACCTAGGAAATAAACTCTCAAGGATTATTCAAAATCAAAAGATTTACAACAGGAAACCAGAGAGGTTAATCTGCAAATGACAACAACATCAGAGCAATAAAAGAGGGAATAAATGGTGTAGGTATAGAACTTTCTAATGGAGAGGAAGGAAAGTCGATACCAAGTAATAATAGACTGGTTCAAACTTAGGAAGATAAGGGTAAATTTCAAGGTAACCACAAAGAAAGTTAACAAACCTACTCATCAAAATAAAGAAGAAAAACATAAAGTCTCAGTAAACACAAAATCTACAAAAAAAAAGAAAAAAAAATCCACAAACAAAAGGAATTCAGCAAGGAGAGTAAAAGGAACAAAGAAATCATCAACACCACACACACAAAAAAAAAAAAAACCCTACAAAATGACAACAATAAACTCACACCTATCAATAATTACACTGAATGTAAATGGCCTAAATGCACCCATAAAGAGACAGGGAGTGACAGAATGAATAAAAAACAGGATCTATCAATATGCTGTCTTCAAAAGACACACTTTAGAAACAAATAAATAAATGTATTAAAAAATCAAAGGATGGAAAAAATACATCAAGCAACAGCCACCAAAAAAGAGCAGGAATGACAATACTAATCTCAGATAAAATAGACTTTAAAACAAAATCCACCATAAGAGACAAAGAAGGGCACTATAGCATGATTAAAGGGACGATCCAGCATGAAGCCATAACCATAATAAATATCTATGCACCCAATGACAGGGCTCCAAAATACATAAAACAAACTTTAACAGCACTGAAAATAAAAAATTGACAGTTCCACAAGAATAGTAGGAGACTTCAACTTACCACTCTCGGCAAAGGACAGAACATCTAGAAAGAAATTCAACAAAGATACAGAAAATCTAAAGGCCACAACCAGCCAACTTGACCTTATAGACATATGCAGAACACTCCACCCAACAACTGCAAAGTACACGTTCTTTTCCAATACAAATGGAATGTTCTCCAGAATAGACAGCATATTAGGCCACAAAGCAACACTCAAGAAAACCCAAAGCACTGAGATAATACAAAGTATCTTCTCTGAACACAATGCCATCAAAGTAGATATTAACAAGAAGAGCAAGGAAAAAAATCAAAAACATGGAAACTAAATAACACCCTGCTTAAACACCACTGGGTAATAGAAGAAATCAAAGATGGAATCAAAAAATTCCTAGAATCAAATGAGAATGAAAATACATCATACCAAAACCTCTGGGACACAGCAAAGACAGTGATCAGAGGTCAATTTATGCCAATAGATGCACATATCAAAAAAGAAGAAAGGGACAAAATCAAAACATTAGCTACACAGCTCAAACAAATAGAAAGACAACATCAAAAGAAGCCTACTGCCACCAGAAGAAAGGAAATAATAAAGATCAGAGCAAAAATAAATGAAATGGAAAATAGAAAAACAATAGAAAGAATTAACAAAACCAAAAGTTGATTCTTTGAAAGGATCAACAAAATCGACAAACCACTGGCCAAGCTCACAAAAGAAAAACAGGAGAGGACGCAAATAACCCAAATAAGAAATGAAATGGGGACATTACAACAGACCCAACTGAAATAAAAAGCATCATAACAGAGTATTATGAAAAATAATATTCCAACAAATTTTGAGAAACCCACTACCTATCCAAACTATCACAAATTGATGTTGAAAATCTGAAAAGACCCATAACAAGAAAAGAGATTGAAAAGGTAATTAAAAAAAAAAAAAAAACTCCCAACAAAAAAAGCCCTGGCCCAGATGGCTTCCCTCAAGAATTCTACCAAACATTCAGCGAAGAGGTTACACTAGTACTACTCAAATTATTTCAGAACATAGAAAAGGAAAGGATACTTCCAAATTCATTCTATGAAGCCAGCATAACCCTAATACCAAAACCAGGCAAAGACACTACAAAAAATGAAAATTACAGACCAATATCTCTCACAAATATAGATGCAAAAAATATCAACAAAATTCTAACCAATAGAATTCAGCATCATATCAAAAAAAAATACACCATGGCTGAGTAGGATTCATACCACGTATGCAAGGATGGTTCAACATTAGAAAATCAATCAACACAATCCACCACATAAATACAAGAAAAGAAAAGATTCACATGATCATCTCAACTGATGCAGAAAAGGCATTTGACAAAGTCCAACACCTATTCCTGATAAAAACTCTCAATAAAATAGGTATAGAAGGGAAATTCCTCAACATAATAAAGGGCATCTATACAAAACCAACAGCCAACATCATTCTTAATGGAGAGAAGCTGAAAACATTCCCCTTGAGAGCAGGAACAAGACAAAGATATCCTCTATCACCACTCCTATTTAACATTTTGCTGGAAGTCCTCGCTAGAACAATAAGGAAAAGAAAAAGAAATAAAGGGTATCCAAATTGGTAATGAAGAAGTTAAACTGTCCCTGTTTGCAGATGATATGATATTATACATAGAAAACCCTAAAGACTCCATGAGAAATCTACTGGAACTAACAGAAAGATTCAGCAGAGTAGCAGGTTACAAGATAAACATACAAAAATCAGCTGGATTCCTATACACCAATAAAGAGAATAATGAAAAGGAAATCAGGAAAGCAATACCATTTATAATAGCCCCTAAAAAAAAATAAAATACTTAGGAATACATCTAACCAGGGATATAAAAGACCTATACAAAGAAAACTACAAACACTACTGCAAGAAACCAAAAGAGATCTACATAAATGGAAAAACATACCATGCTTATGGATAGGTAGACTCACCATTGTGAAAATGGCAATTCTACCCAAAGCAATCTACAAATACAATGCAATCCCAATCCAAATACCAACAACATTCTTTAAAGATATGGAAAAAACAATCATTAACTTTATATGGAAAAGGAAGAGGCCCCGGATAAGGAAAGCATTATTGAAGAAGAATACAGCAGGAGGACTTGCACTACCTGATCTCAGAACCTACTATACAGCTACAGTAGTCAAAACAGCCTGTTACTGGTATGATAGATACATGGACAAATGGAACAGAATCGAGAACCCAGATGTAAATCCATCCACCTGTGGTCACCTGATCTTCAGCAAGGGCCCAAAGTTCATCAAATGGTAAAAAGAGAGTCTTTTTAGACTTGCTATAAAGCCATTCTTCCTTTTTCCCTACATCTCCATCTTCCTTTTCTACCTCTAAATATTCATGCACTCATTAATTCATTCAACTAATATTTATTCAGTATGATTCTGTGCCAAAAACCATGGTATATTCCTGGGGTACTAGAGTAAAGGACACGGTCCCTGCCCTCCGGTGGGAAGACAAGAGACTCACTCATGAATGTTTGCATAATGTGCTCTGGTGCAATGAGAATGCAAAGGGGGAGCATTATCCGCAAGGGGGAATGACTCCCTGGAAGACATAACCTCTGAGCTGAGTCTCAAAACCTGTAGGAGTTAGTGAAGTGAAGAAGTGGTGATGAGGGGGACTAGAGGAAGACACACTCTAGGCATATTCTAGGCAGAGTCATTGGCATCTGTAAAGGCACACTGATATGAGAAATGATCGTATATTTGGGAAATTACAAACTATGTTGTTGTTAATTGTTATCAAGTCTATTCCAACTCATGGTGACTCCATGTGTGCAGAATAGAGCTGCTCCATATGGTTTTCAAGGCTGTGATCTTTTGGAAGCAGATCCCTAAGCCTGTCTTCCAAGGCACCTCTGTGTGGGTTTAAACTGCCAACCTTTCAACCAGTAGTCGAGTGCTTAACTCTTTGCTCCACCCAGGAATTCCTTACAAGCTACGGAAGGAAAGAAATAGTCCCAAGAATAGCATTTCCTTTCATGGCATTCATCTATCATATAGAAGCTTATGCTGTCCCCTGTGTGTGCCTCATCTTTCACCATTAGACTACAAGCTATCAGGGGACAAAGATCCTGCCTCTCACATCTTCATATTCCCACACAGCATTTGACAGGCTCAGGCACTCAATAAACTTGATGAATGGGTAAATGAGCAGTGTGATTTAAACAAGTCATTAACTTCACTAAGCCTGATTCTTCACCCATTGCATAGGGTAATAATATTACTTATCTGTAAACTTTAATATGAGGATTAAATAAGAAAATACCTGTAGAGATAGTGGTATAGTAGAGAGAACATGATAAGAGCCTAATAAATCTTAGCTAGCACTTACTGTTATTATTGAGGCAAGTTCTTGTATTTAAGTTCAAGGTAGGGTTCAGTGTGAAGAACTAATAAAATCACTGCTCAAAATAGAAAGCAACATGGAAACTTCTGTATGAAGCAATGAGAGTCTCCTCCAATCTGTCTTCCCATCTCTACGACCTTGAGAGATGCTGCTTTTGGCACATATTTCAGCATGAATGGAAAATCAAATAAGAGCTCAGACAAAGCTGTCATCCAGACTCTTGACACACTATGTTCAGTAATGAAAAGGAGCTTATAGCACTGTGTGAAGAATATTCAACAGCAAGAGAGGGAAGGAGGTATTCATTTTCTCTTCTGTAGAGGAAAGTGGATTATTCAGTATTCCTCTATATAGGAATGGAAAATATTACATTAGGATTTTTAAAAAAGCACAGAATACACACACACATATGTATACATATTTATATGCTCTTACTTTTAAACTTCAAAGTCCTAAGCTAGTCAGAATCCTAAATTAGTAAAACATGACCCTTAATTGAAATAAATTCATTTTATTTTTGAACTTCTATATTATTCACTGAGCTTTGTTCTCTAGGACTTACAAAGATATTTACGTTTTTATTGTTAATAGCTCACATTTGCTGGGTTTTTACTAGATGATTCACACTGCAGAGCAGTTGACATGCATGATCTCATAACAACTCTATGATGTGGGTACTATTATTAATCTCATTTGCACAAGAAACATAGGCTCAATAGATTCACTAATTTGCTCAAAGTCAAACATATTTTGATTTTAGAAAGTTGCAGGCTGGGATTTAAGTCCAGCTCTGTCTCATTTTAAACGTAGCATCCTTACTCACTACTCTCCACTAGTAGAACTGTCAGTGAATGAAGAAATGAATGAAAGAGTAATTCCAACACGACTGATTCTTTTTGATTGGCATGGTTCTTCTGAAAGTCTAATTACTTAAATCATAATTTCTTTTCCTATTACGAAGTTTGCTGCTCTTAAGGGGACCACTACTTCAAAGGATTGTGTTGTAGCGGGCATGATAATATGATTAGCACAACCTGGAGGAAATCGATTCTGATTAACCCAGCACTGCCAGGCAAAAGCCACTGGTTTCCCAAGGGCCTGGAAGATTCTACGTAAGGGGCCGTTTCTATTTTTGTGCAGAATCGAGTCATAAATACTCCTCTTGAACAAGAATATAATCATCTCAATTCTCCAGATGTACTGTTACCAATCATCATCTTTCTTTAAACTCAAATAACTTTTGTATGCTAATTTAGGATTTCTGTGCTGTTTTTTTTTTATTGACCAACTCAATGGCACCTAAGAACAACTACGTGCCCACAGCAAGCTCTCTAAACTATAGAAGGGAAGGTCTGGGGTCTTCCAAGAGTTCACCTTAGCAAGTGAGAATAACTTTTTCTTGGGGAAAGAAGGCAAACAGAACCAAGAGCGAGTGTATACCTTTCAGATATCCTGCGTACAGAAAAGAAGAAAAGGTCAGAATTTCTTTCTGCCAGTGGATCTGAAATTATTGGGCTCTTATTTTCCTTTCTGCATTAATATGAAACTCCTTTCTTGAATAAATGAGCTGTAAATTTAGAATACTTTCTCTTCTATTGAGCGTATTGAAAATTATGAATACTAATTTCCGTCTTTGACCTCCTACCTCAACTGAATTTACAGTAGGGGCTCATCTCTACTCATCTCAGTAGCAAGAGGAAAAGAGGAAGTAGATTCTGGGAGAGTGGAATCCTCCCTTATTTTAATTCTGCTGTCCCCCTTATTTTGCCAGGACCCAGGGCCACCATATTGGACAAATCCATAGCATACCATTCACATTGAGCTCTTTGTGGATAGTGCCCCTTGGAGTTGTGCAACGAAGCTTCCAGTCTTTCCTGGACCAAATTATGAAGCCAATTAACTTTGTCATAGGCCCATCCTATCTTGTATTCTGTTTCCATCTTTTACTTGGTGATGGCCTCTCTCACTTCTACCCCACCTCCCTCCTCTGGTACCCCCTCAGATGGCAAGGCAGTCTGTGTATGGTTGACATATGTAGTCAGTACACATGGTTGGTCTGTCCACTCCTGGCTGCACACCCTATGAGCTGTGTAACCTTGGGCAAGCAACTTCCTTTAGCTTCGGTTTCCTGACCTGTAAAATATGGACAAGAATAGCATCTACCTCATAGAGTTGCTGTGAAGACTAGATGAGGTAAGGAATGTGAAGTGTTTAGACAAATGCCTGGCCCTCAGAAGAGTCAATGAATATTGACTATTTTTACTGCTATTATCACAGCTGCTACCTAAATGCCCAACCACCAAATATCTAAAGCAGGGAGGAATCTTGCTCACCCTCTTGTGAAGAGAAATGGCAATGTTAATTAGATCAAAGGGGTCCTATAGATTAGATAAGCCCCCGTCTTAGTTATCTAGCGCTGCTATAACAGAAATACCACAACTGGGGTGGCTTTAACAAACAAATTTATTTTCTTACAATCTAGAAGTCTGAATTCAGGGCGCCAGCTCTAGAGAAAGTCTTTCTCTCTGTATAGGTTTTGGGGGAAGGTCATTGTTCCTTGGCTCATTGGTATTCTTCATTTGGCTTGGCGCCTATCTTCTCTCATCCCTCCTTGCTCCTGTCCTAATTTGATCTTTTTATATCTCAAAGGTAATTGGCTTAAAACACCCCCTACACTGATATGACCTCTTAACATAACAGAGAAAACCCATTCCCAGATGGGATTATAACCACAGGTATAGGGGCTGGGATTCAACACATGGTTTGGGGGGACAAAATTCAATCCATAACACACCCCCTTCCATTTTTAGATAAGTAAACTGAGGCACAGAGACAACAAGAATTGTCCAAATCACATAGCTAGTTTTAGAAGAACTGGAGACTAAAACCAGGGTCCCCTGCATCCTAGTCCAGTATTTTTTTCACCCCATCAAACATTTTATTAAATTTCCATGGGACAAGCAGACTTCATCTATCCGGTCTTCAATCATGAACACTTTCAGTCAGACATACATATCTGGATGATTATACTCAGCTGCTAGGAAGCAAAGTCCTGACTGATCAACTCATTTTCATCCTCTTTTCCTTAACATGTCAATTAATGAGACAAACGTTTTTGACTCATGAATCCACAGCAGTGAAAAGCAAAAAGGAACCTGTTCCTGAGGAAGGGAGAGTAGTGCTGGCCAGCTCTCCTGATCCCCTGATGGGAAAAACTCACTCTGAGCTCTGCCCCCAACTTTACCGGTGCCAGAAAAAGGAAAACGAACCTTGCAGCCTGGATATTGTCTCCTTTAGAGTGTGTAGTAAGGGTTTCTCTTTAGCAAGGTATGTTCTCCTCACCCTTGACAGCCTAATTTAAATCCCATTCTTCAGAGAGCCTATTTCCTTGGACCTAGACTAGGTTAGTCACTGCCCCTTGCTCCATTCATTATGTTCACACAGCCTCCTGAATAAATACCAAACAAGTTGCTGTGGAGTCAATTCTGACTCAAGGCAACCCCATGAGTGTTGGAGTAGAACTGTGTTCCATAGGGTTTTCAATGGCTGATTTTTCAGATGTAGATGGCCAAGCCTTTCTTCTGAGGCACTTCTGGGTGGACTCGGGTCTCCAGCCTTTTGGTTAGCAGCCAAGCACATTAACTGTTTGCAGCACTCAGGGACTGAATAAATAAATAGTGCTAAACCACCATTTGCCATTGGGAGATTTTTTTCCAGGGGGTCTGATTACCACATCATATTTGCAGGTTATTTTCCCTTATGATCCTTACGACAGTTCACCAAAGAATTATGGTGATTCTCTGAATGCTGACATCACTCACATGGGGCGGGGGGCGGAGGAGTTCTTTTTCTAACTTCTTAAGATGGATGTTAGCACACTAATGTTCAGCCTTTGCTTTTTTTTCTCTAATATAAAAGTTTTTAAATATAAATTTCTCTCAAATCTGGATATATTATTCTATATACACATTATTTTCAAGCTTACACAGGACATTTATGAAAATTAAGCCATATAGAAATTCTCAATAAATTTCAAAGGATTAGTAACATGCAATACTAATTATTTAACTAACTGTAATGCAATTAAATTAGAAAGCACTCAATATAAGGTAACTAAAACAACCCCAAATATTTCTAAATTTCTAAAAACTCTCATGTATTTTCCAATTGCTGGGCACAATGTCCCACATACAGCATAGCACTAGACCAAGCTTCATGCTGAATTGACCAAATCATTCATATTGGCTCCAATGGTTGTCTGCTTGACCATCAATTACTGAGAGAAAAGTATTAAAAGTTCCCACTGTGATGGTGGATTTGTCATTTGCTCCTTACGGTTCTGCCAATTTTTTATTTGTATATTTTGACAAGATGTTATTAAGTACCTGTAGTTTTAAAATTGTTTTATCAACCTTAGGAATTGATTATGTTATCAATACGGAGTGCCTTTTTTTTTAGTAATGCTTTTTGCTTTAAGTCTATTTGGTCTGATGTTATAATAGCAACACCAGATTTGTTTTATTGAAATTTTGCTTAGCATATAATTTTTCATGCTCCTACTTCCAGCTATTTGAGTCTTTTAATTTTACTTACACCTGCTGTAAGCAGATGAACTTAGTTTTTTTATTTTTTTTTTTATCCATTAGGACTACCTTTCACTTTTTCTTAATAAATTTCTTTTTCAAATAATTTTATATTTACAAAAAAGTTGCAAATAGGGTAGAATTCCTATATACCCTCAACCCAGCTTCCCTTTGCCAAAACTGAGGAAACCGTTAGTAGAGTACTGTTAACTAAACTACAAATTTTATTCCAACTTCACCAGTTTTTCCTTAATGCCTTTTTTCTCTTCTAGAATCCAACCTAGTATACCACGTTGCATTTGGTACCCTCATCTTTTAATTAAATAGTTTAGTGTTTTTCATTGATTTTTGTAATATTTCAAATATTTCATAGATATTTCCACCACCTTATCATGTGCTATTTGTCCTAGTTTTTCTATTTCCTTTTCTTTTCGTTGACTTCTTTTGTATTAATTGAATTTCTTTTTGTTTGAATCATTCCCTTTTATCCTTGACTAGTGTAGAATTGACTCCACAGCAATAAGTTTCTTTTGGTTTTTTCAGTATGGAACTTATACAAGCGATACTCTAGTCTTTTAGTGCTTATCTCAGAAATTTTAATAGGCATGAGGAATAAAGTCTAAAGTTAGTCAATGTTAATTCGTATCACCTCCCCCGCCCAAAATATACTTTGTTATATCTTTGTATTTTAATTCTACCTTGTTTCAAACCCTCAAGACAATATTACTGCTTTTTATAGTGCTTGTTGAGATGTAACATGTTTAACTCTTTCTTTAGCGGGGCTTGGAACAGGTTCATTCTGGTTCGAACACTTGCTGAGAATTTGCATTTCCACCCCAGATATACTGAATCAGAATCTACAGCTTAACAAGATCCTCAGGTGATTCTTATGTATAAGAAATTTTGAAAACCACTGCTCTACTAGTGGTTCTCAGAATCGGTCCCTAAGCAACATCATTAACAGTGGCCTGGGAACTTGTTAGAAATGCAAATTCTCAGCAGGGGTTCAAAACAGAAAGAACCGGTTTGAGGCCCTGTGGTTTACTCATCATTCTTTCTTTCAGTTAAGACCTACCACCTGGGATTCATTTTCCTTCTACCTCAAATAGATCCTTTTGTAAGGGTCTGTTGGTGGCAAAAAGTCTCAGTTTTTGTTTTAACAAGTGACTTTATTTCACAATTATCCTTTGAAATATAGGTTTACTGAGTATAAAATTCTAGACCGGCAGCTACTTTCTCTCAGTTCTTTCAAGATGTTATTTCATTGGTTTTTCCCTTTCTTCATTGCTGTTGACAAGTTTGCTGCCAGTCTAATTATTGTTCTTTTGTAGATAATCTGTCTTTTCTCTCTGACTACATTTAATATCTTCTCTTTTTCATTGGTGTTCTGCAATTCTACTATCAAATGTTTAAAGATGGGTTTCTTTTCATTTAACCAGCCTGGAATGTTAGGTTTCTTGAATATAAGGGTTCATCAAGTCTTTAAATTTCTTTATATTTAAAAAATATATATATCATTTTAAATTATTTAAATTCATTGGAATTCCCAGCCATTATTGCTTCTAATTTAGCCCCTCATCCATTCTGTTATTTTCTTTTGGAATTCCCATTAGATGTATGTTAGAATTTCTTACTCTGTGCTTCATATCTCTCTTCTTTTATATTTTTCACTTCTTTGTCTCTTTGTGCAGCTTTTGGACAATGTTTTTTATATCTACTTTCCAGTTCATTAATTCTTTTTTCAGATGTGTATTGTTTGTCAAGACCATTTCTTAAGTTTTAAATTTTATAAGTTATATTTTATAAATTAAATTATATAAATATATATATAAGCCCTGATTGATTCTTCAGGCATTTTTGCTTATCTGGAGAAGGACATCTCCTGGAGAAGGACATCATGCTTGGTAAAGTAGAGGGTCAGCAAAAAATAGGAAGACCCTCACTGAGATGGATTGACACAGTGGCTGCAACAATGGGCCCAAACACAGCAAAGATTGTAAGGGTTGCAGAAGATGGGGCAATGTTTTGTTCTGTCGTACATACGGTTGCTATGAGTTGGAACCAACTCAATGGCATCTAACAATAACAACAAACAAAAGGTTAATGTGCTCTTCTGCTAACCAAAAGATCGAAGGTTTGAGTCCACCCAGAGGCTCCTCAAAAGAAAGTTCCGGTGATCTACTTCCAGAAATCCAGCCATTGAAAACCCTATGGAGCACAGTTCTGCTTTGACACACACAGGGTCACCATAAGTCAGAATCATCTCGATGGCAATTGGTTTCCTGGTTTAAACTTTACTCATGTTAATCTGTCTTCCATTTTTCAAAACAAAGTAAACATACTAATTTTACATTCTCTGGTAATTTTAATATTTGAAGTATTTGCAGATCTGCTACTACTGATTGGTTTTGTGTGTGTTTGATTTGGTTTGTTCTGTTGTGAGCTAATATTTCTATACATCTTTTCTGTGCAAATTCTTCAAAGACTGATTGAAGGTGTATTTAGCCAAGGGAGAGTTGCCCTTGCCTTAGCATGGAATCATTTTAAAATTAAACCTTGGGTTAATCTTTTTTGAACCACCTGGGGTCATCTGAATTTAGGCTATGAAGTAGTCACGAGAAAACAGGTCTGTCATGGTTTGAATTATGTCCTCCCAAAAATGTGTGTATCAATTTGGCTAGGCCATGATTCCTGGTACAGTGTGATTTTCCTGTATGTTGTAAACCTGCCTCTATGATGTTAATGAGGGACGATGGGTGGCAGTTGTGTTAGTAAGGCAGGACTGAATCTACAAGACTGGATTGTGTCCTGAGGCAGTCTCTTGAGATATAAAAGACAGAAGTGAGCAGTGAGACAGGGGGGACCTCATACCATCAAGAAAGCAGTGCCGGGAGCAGAGCACGTCCTTTGGACTGGGGTCCCTGTGCTGAGAAGCTCCTAGTCCGGGGGACCACTGATGAGAAGGCCGACAGAGAGAGAAAGACTTCCCCTGGAGCTGATGCCCTGAATTTGTACTTTTAGCCTACTTTGACTGTGAGGAAATAAACGTCTCTTCATTAAAACCAACCACTTGTGGTATTTCTGTTATGGCAGCATTAGATGACTAAGACAAGGCCTATAGCTAAGAAATTTCAAGAGAGATATTTTCCCCTCCACGCAGCACCAAGACAGTAAGAAACAAGTTTTCTTGATTCCTTCTATGTAGTAATTTATTTTTCATCTTTACATTGTAGTTGTAGTCCTTTAGAGTCCCAGCTTTATGTGGGAGTCTTATGTTAGACTCATCATCTTAAGTGGTTCTATATTTTGTCTCCTGCCCCCTGCACCCTACATAGCCATCCAACCAGGAAGTTGAGGTCACCAAGGTTCAGCAGATGCCACCAGGGCACACACTAACTTCAGAACTACCTAACTTGCTTACTAGTTCCATTTTCTCTTCATTAGCATCTAAGGATTCCTCGCAATCTTGCTGGCTCATCAATGCATATTTTAGATACATTCCACATCATTTTTAGTTGTCAGTGGGTGTGTTGTTTAACATATTAAACTGCAATACACTAGAAACAAACAGCAAGAAAACCTAAGCTCTTCACAGGTTAAAACTATAAGCATTTCCCAAGCCTCTCACCTTCCAAAATCAGTATCTGGAAGTTAAATTATAGTTTAAATTTTATGATAAAATTCCATGCAGAATTCACAAAATGCCAAATCTGCTACATAACCTGATGGCTAGTTATGAAGCTTTTCAGCTTGTTAGAACATTATACTTCTCTACCTTGAGCTTTTTCCTAGATATTAAGTCCCATGTAACTTGGGGAAACAAATTTATATTGCATCAAGAACATATTTATTGGCCTACTATCACTTATCTCTGTCTTGAAGAGTGTCAGGCATGGTTCATTAACATCATCTTTTTGGCTTATGATGAGTTCATTATGTATTTCCAAGGTCTTCTAGGGTTCTGCAGCCCAGAGTCCATCACTCTTTTCTTCCCACCATCTGAATTCAATTTTCTAGGCAATGTGACATCTCTAAATTCTTAAAATGATCCATCAGAGCCCAGTAAACCATAAAAACTGTATTGAAACTGTTAACCTGACTGTACTAGGCTCAAGATGGAGTCACTTACAGTAAGCCCTACATCAGCCATTCAATACCTAGCTAGTTTCTATTTACTGTAAATGCCTGACCTTCCCAGAAGCTGAAACCTGGGTCAATCAATTCATCTTTGCCACCTCAACTATAGTATACAAACCGGCTACTAAGTTCCCAGTATGCCATATAAGGAAAGTAACTTAGAATTCACCAATTGTCTAGTGTTACTTCCTTATTCTTACACTACTTTGCCCATATAACTTTGGTCCCTTCTGCTTGTCCTTCTGAGCTCTTGTCGGACTTCCAGACCAGATGCCCCTGAATTAATAAATTGCAAATAAAACTTAGGAGTTTGTACACAAATGTAATCTTGAGAAAATTTTATTTTTAACAAAACTTTCCTGGTGCAGCAAGGCAAGCTGGTCGGTTACTTCAGTAACTTCATCTACCAAGGAAATTCCATGATCTGGTTCCAGCCTACCTCTCCATCCATATCTCTCACCAACACTCCTCCCCACTCCTCTCCTGGCCTTTCTTTTTCTCTTTTTTTATTATTGTACTTTAGATGAAGGTTCATAGAACAAACTAACTTCTCATTAAATGATTAGTACACATAGTATTTTGTGACATTGGTTACCAACCCCACGACATGTCAACACTTTCCCCTTTTTGACCTTTTGTTCCCTATTACAGCTTTCCTGTCATTTCCTGCCTTCTAGTCCCTGCCCCTGGACTGATGTGCCCATTTAGTTTTTAGTCTTTAGCCTGTCTAATCTTTGGCTGAAGGGTGGACCTCAGGAGTGACTCTCCTGGCTTTTCATCCTTCTGTTTGGAAGTATAGAATTACTTGTGATTCTCCAAACGTAAGACACTACTTCATGCCCCTGTGCCTTTTCCAGCATGCCCTGACACCTCTCATCCACTGATGGACTCCAACTGCTCCTTCAAAAATCTGATTAATAATTTTCCTCTCCATGAAGGCTTCTCTGATCTATCTGTTCAGACCACTCTTTTGTCAACACCCTCCCTAGTTGTACCAGACACAGCAGTTTCCTATACTCCTATACTGCACTTTCTTACTGCATCAAATTCATTGTTGTTGTTGTTAGGTGCCATCTAGTCAATTTCAATTCATAGTGACCCATGTGATAGAATAAACTGCCCCATAAAGTTTTCTAGGCTGTAATCTTTACGGGAGCAGATCACCAGATATTTCTCCTACAACGTTGCAGGGTGAGTTTGAAATGCAAACCTTTTGGTTAGCAAATTCATTAGTTCGTCTTAAATGGTTTCTTTCACCAGAATGTAAGCTCTTCTGTATCCTTACCCTAGCATAGAGCCTGGCACATGGTTTGCACTCAGTAACTATCATTCAGTTTTGCTATATGACCTTGGGATAGCCCATACAGATCAGCAAAATATTATCCCTTACTCATTATGTTGCATAAATTGTTTAGTCAGAATATAAGGGTAAATAGGCCTGATTTTTTTCTGAGTGTCTATATTCTGTCTCTGTTTATTGATCTCCACCTGGTATAATGAAGTTTCAAACTCAGGATTGGGCTTTGCCATTTGCTTGCTCAAAACAATTCAGATTTTTGGGAATGTGATTTATTAAACTGCTAACACTCCAAACTTGCAAGCAAAAACCTTTAAAGTCAATATCCACAATTACTTCTAGACAAACAAATGCACTCTCCTCCCTGCCAAAATCAGTTACTTCATTAGTGTATTAACCCTTGACTTCTCTACTGCCATGTAACACACTCATCTTTTATTTAGTGTTCATCAGGTCAGTCACTTCCATTCCATTCGGATTTTATACTTAAACCTTCTGAGAAGAGCACTGTTTTCTAGACCTAGGTACAGCATTCAAGTGATTTATTAGAAAAAATCTCAGGCCACTTTAAGACACTCTAACTCTTGTCTTCTTGATTCATAAATGAAGACCTGACTTTCCCCCATCTCGGTTTTTGAAAGCCTTATTAGACCATTCCTCCCCAGCCCCCATATTTCTGCCTGCACTTCCCTGATCGATGATCCATCACATTTTTTAAGCAAAACGCCATATGAGAATCTATGTCAAGAGCATCTCATGCAACTCTTAGTACCTGTTTTCACAAAGTCCTGGAAGTGCAATTATTTCTCCTTTTCCAAAGCTAGGTTTGAATCAAGAGCCTCCCTCTGAATCAGTGTAACCCTTAGCCCCTGCACTTCCAGCTGCTACTGTCCTAATTAAAATTTTTGCTGCTTTATCTCTCTCTCTTTTAAATTAACTGCAAAAGAAAACTCTAGAATAGTCCATCTTCTCTTTTAGATATTCTACGATGGGAAATTCTCTGAGAAACACAGAAATAAATAGTGAATTCCCTGAAAAACTAAATCAGTGTCTTGTTCAACACAGCAGCAATTTTGCAGTTTTCCTCTTCAAAAAGTAATCCTTGGACGTCTGTAAACAATCTAGGCAACTATTCTAAATTCAGTTCCATGGTATCATACACTAGTTTCATAATATTTTAAATGGTTGGTTGTACTAGTTTCCTTTTTCCTTAGACAGAATTGAAGGAAACTTTAGCTAAATGTGATGCTTCACTTTTTCCAACCCAAGTTTTTCACCTCTTTGATTGAATGTAGGTCTATGATTATGTATGTGTGTGGTATTTATGGGGAGGTCCTTTATATATAAAAGGTAACAGGATGGATCTGGCTAATTTTGCTATATGACCTTGGGATAGTCCTTTAACCTTTCTATTCCTCACTAAGTAAATTAGATGATCTCTAAGTCCCTCTTGGCTATAATATTCTAAAACATCCTTGATTGAGAAGCTGACACTTGAATTTAAACTTCTGTCCACAGATAACAGAGATTCAAGTTTTCCATGACAATTTCAGAAATGCTATTCCTCCACACAAGACTTTCATTTTGTTCTTCCATTCATCTAGTTAACCATTGTCAAGTACTCAGTTTATGCAAAGACCAAACTCCCTGTTCCCATGGTACCTATGCATCCTTCTATTAGAGCCCATGCCACACTGAATCAAGATATCTGATCAACGGTCTGTCTGCTCCATTAGAATGTGAACACAAGCAGAGCACCTAATGTGTTTCTTCCAGCTCTATCTTCCATGAGCCCTGTATAGTGTTGAGCACATGGTAGATGCTGAGTAACTGTTCCCTAAACTATTATACATCTGAACAGGGAAGAGGCGTCTCTCTCTCTCTAAATTGGAGAGATTTGGAATAAAAATGAACAACCCTAGGTTTTTTCTAAGTGTCATTCTCAACTTACGCTTTCATATCTCTTGCCAGGCATGATTCCCCAGCATAAGAGAAGTGATGCTCCAAACAAAACACCATCGTTATGGGAAGATCAGGAGAAATCAGCATGCTTTGGATACCTGACACTTTCAGAGCCGGTTGCTATTTTACCAGTCTCCCAAAATCACAAGCCAATTCTGATAGTCAACTTTCTGATAACTATATTACAGTTTCTGATAAGTATGGCAGGAAAAAAAGTATCTTAACAACCTACGTCAGAATTCCTTTTAGGGAGAAAACTATGTTTGGGAAAATAACTTACACCTTTTGGGTAAATACATCTTATTTTGAATTCTCCCAGAAGCAGATCCTGATGCAAAACTTTGAGAGGAAGTGGGTTATTTGGAAGATGATCTCATAAAACACTGGTAGGGGAGTGGATTGAGAAGAGGAAACCAATCAATTATGTGTTTTCAAATGGAAATCAAACCAGTTGCTGTGGAATCGATTCTGATTCATGGCGACCCCGTGTATTGCATAGCAGAACTGTGCTCCATAGGGTTTTCGAGGCTGTGACCTTTCAGAAAAAGATTACCAGGTCATTCTTCAAAGCCACCTCTAGGTAGGTTTGAACTGCCAACCTTTTGGTTAGTAGTCAAGCAATTAGCAGTTTGTGCCACCCAGAGACTCCAAGTGCTATCAACTGGAGCTTAAACTTGCTGGCAACTGTAAGAGCTGGCGTAGAGCACATGCTCAGAGTTAACCCATCTAAGGGAGGAGGGAGCTGGGGTGTCTATACACAGGCATTCATCAGTCATTAGTTGAGGGTCGTCTGGGAAGGTATTTTCCCCAGGACTTCTGGCTTGACACATGCATGGACACATAGGTGGAGCAGGCTCTGATGGCCAGGAAAAACCCTCAAACAGATATGGGTGCTAGCCATTTTACATTCAGGCTTGCTTGCACTGATATGATATTTGCATGAGAAAAGAACAGAGATTTCAGCATAGGAAGAGCGGAGGATGGAACATTGGAAAGGAGAAATGGAGAAAACAATCCAATAAACCTGTTAAAATGAAACCCGTTGCCGAGTCAATTCTGACTCATAGCGACCCTATAGGACAGAGTAGAATTGCCTCCATAGGGTTTCCAAAGAGAGGCTGGTAGATTCGAACTGCATACCACTTAACCACTATGCTACCAGGGCTCTGTATAGTTTGAAACAGCAAATTAACATCCCCAGCAGCAAAGTGGCTAATAGAATTTTAGGAATAGGGGCATCTAAAGTTCAATCTGTGGTTGTTTACGTAATGGAGCCCTAGTGGTACAGTGGTTAAGCCTTCAGCTGCTCACCAAAAGGTCGGCAGTTCAAATCCATCAGCCACTCTTTGGAAACCCTACAGGGCAGTTCTATTCTCTCCTATAGGGTTGCTCTGAGTTGGAATCAAGTAGAAGGCAGTGGCTTTGTTTTTCGGGGTTTATACAGGTAAGATGTAAACCCCTCTTCTGCTACCAGCCGCATTCAAATATTCGCCAAAGTCTACTTCACATAAAGAGCATGGAGCTTTTATTTTTTTAATAGAAATTGAAGAAAGGTCTGAGTTTTATATTTTGATTCAGTCACCAAGAAATGAAGCCAGAACAAGCAAGATGTTGAGATACCACATAAAAAAAGAAATGAAAAAAAAAAGTTATTCTCAAGTCCACTCCAACTCACGGTGACCCCAGATGTGTCAGAATAGAACTGTGCTCCATAGGGTTTTCAATGGCCAATTTTTCCAAAGTAGATCACTTTCTTTTGAGGTGTGTCTTGCTGGACTTGAACCTCCAAATCTTTCAGTTAGCAGCCGAGCATGTTTACCATTTATACTACCCAGGGAACACATAAATCCTGCTAACTCATTGGAAATAGAAGTGCAGAGCCACAGGAGACCATTAGGCTATAAGCATCTCAGAAATTTTCAGAGTTTTTGAGGAGCAGGTTGAAATTATCTTTTCAAATGGTGGTTTGTGGAAAACTTATCCAAATCTCAAAGGTCAGGTGACACAACTAATACGTGGGATACACATAAAATCTATCATTTACATTTTAACAATCCATTTCCCACCCCTTCCACTACCCTTCCCCTTATTGCCCCATAACTCTTAAAAAAAAAAAAAAAAAAAAACCCACTGCCTTTTGAGTCGATTCTGACTCCTAGAGACCCTACAGGACAGGGTAGAACTGCCCCATAGAGTTTCCAAGGAGTGCCTGGTAGACTTGAACTGCTGACCTCTTGGTTAGCAGCCATTGCTCTTAACCACTACACCACCAGGGTTTCTACCACCCTTAAAAAGAAAAACAAGGTAACCACAAAGAAGGTTAACAAACATGTTCATAAAAAAAAAAAAGAGGAAAAACATAAAGTCTCAGCAAACACAAAACCTACAAAAATAAAAGAAATGAAAAAAAAATCCACAAACAAAAGTAACTCAGCACAAGAGAGTAAGAAGAACAAAGAAACCATCACACCACAAAAAAAAAGCACTACAAAATGACAGCAACAAACCCACATCTGTCAATAATTACACTGAATGTAAATGGACTCAATGCACCCATAAAGAGACGGAGAGTGACATACTGGATAAGAAAACAGGATCCATCAATACACTGTCTACAGGAGACACACCTTAGAAACAAAGATGTGAATTTATTAAAAGTCAAAGGTTGGAAAAAAATACATCAAGCTAACAGCTACCAAAAAACAGCAGGAGTGGCAATTCTAATCTCAGATAAAATAGACTTTAAAAGGAAATCTACCATAAAAGACAAAGAAGGACACTATATAAGGATTAAGGGGATGATCCATCATGAAGACATAACCATAATAAACATCTACACACCCAATGACAGGGCGCCAAAATACATAAAACAAACTCTAACAACACTGAAAAGAGAAATGATAGTTCCACAACAATAGTAGGAGACTTCAACACACCACTCTCAGTAAAGGACAGAACAACTAAGAAGAAATTCAGCAAAGATACAGAAGACCTAAAGGGCACAATCAGCCAACTTGACCTCATAGACATATATAGAACACTCCATCCAACCACTGAAAAGTGCACATTCTTTTCCAATGCACATGGAATGTTCTCCAGAATAAACCACATCTTAGGCCACAGAGCAATCCTCAACAAGATCCAAAACCTTGAGATAATTCAAAGTATCCTCTCTGACCACACTGCCATCAAGGTAGAAATTAACACTAGAAAAAGCAAGGAAAAAAAATCAACTACATGGAAAATGAATAATACACTGCTTATACATCAGTGGGTAATAGAAGAAATCAGAGATGGAATAAAAAAATTCCTAGAATCAAATGAGAATGAAAACACATCATACCAAAACCTTTGGGACACAGCAAAGGCAGTCCTCAGAGGACAATTTATAGCAATAGATGCACACATCAAACAAGAAGAAAGGGACAAAATCAAAACATTAACTACAGAACTCAAACAAATAGAAAGAGAACAGCAAAAAAAAGCCCACAACCACCGGAAGAAAGGAAATAGTAAAGATCAGAGCAGAAATAAATGAACCAGAGAACAGAAAAACAATAGAAAGAACAAACAAAAACAAAAGTTGATTCTTTGAAAGAATCAACAAAATTGACAAACCACTGGCCAGACTGACAAAAGAAAAACAGGAGAGGACACAAATAACCCAAATAAGAAATGAAATGGGGGACATTACAACAGACCCAACTGAAATAAAAAGGATTATAACAGAATATTATGAAAAACTATACTCCGACAAATTTGAAAACCTAGAGGAAGTGGATAAATTTCTAGAAACACACAGCATTCCCAAACTACAACAAAGTGATGTTAAAAATCTGAACAGACCCAAAACAAGAGAAGAGATTGAAAAGGTAATAAAAAAAAAAACTCCCAACCAAAAAAAGCCCTGGCCAGATGGCTTCACTGGAGAATTCTACAAAACATTTACAGAAGAGCTTGTACCAGTACTACTCAAGCTATTTCAAAGTATAGAAGAGGAAGCAACACTTCCAAATTCATTCTATGAAGCCAGCATAACGCTGATACCAAAACCAGGCAAAGACGTCACAAAAAAGAAAATTACAGACCAATATCTCTCATGAACATAGATGCAAAAATTCTCAAAAAAATTCTAGCCAATAGAATTCAGCATCATATCAAAAAAATAATACACCACGACCAAGTAGGAATCATACCAGGTATGCAAGGATGGTTCAACATTAGAAAATCAATCAACATAATCCACCACATAAATAAAAGGAAAGAAAAGAATCACATGATCATCTCAATTACACAGAAAAGGCATTTGACAAAGTCCAACACCCATTCCTGATAAAAACTCTCAATAAAATAGGTATAGAAGGGAAATTTCTCAACTTAATAAAGGGCATCTATGCAAAACCAATGGCCAACATCATTCTTAATGGAGAGAAGCTGAAAACATTCCCCCTGAAAACAGGAACAAGACAAGGATGCCCTTTATTACCACTCCTATTTAACATTGTGCTGGAAATTCTAGTTAGAGAAATAAGGCAAGAAAAAGAAATAAAGGGCATCCAAATTGGTAATGAAGAAGTTAAACTATCCCTGTTTGCAGATGATATGATACTATACATAGAAAACCCTAAAGACTCCATGAGAAATCTACTGGACCTAATAGAAGGATTCAGCAGAGTAGCAGGATGCAAGATAAACATTCAAAAATCAGTTGGATTTCTATACACCAATAAGGAGAACGATGAAAAGAAAATCAGGAAAACAATACCATTTTCAATATCCCCTAAAAAGATAAAATACTTAGGAATAAATTTGACCAGGGATGTAAAAGACCTACACAAAGAAAACTACAAAACACTACTGCAAGAAACCCAAAGACATCTACATAAATGGAAAAACATACCATGCTCACGGATAGGTAGACTCCACATTGTGAAAATGACAATTCTACCCAAAGCAATTTACAAATACAATGCAATCCCAATCCAAATACCAACAACATTCTTCAAAGAGATGGAAAAACTAATCATTAACTTTATATGGAAATGTAAGAAGCCCCAAATAAGTAAAACACTACTGAAGAAGAAGAATAAAGTTGGAGGACTCACACTACCTGACTTCAGAAACTACTATACAGCTACTGTAGTCAAAACAGCCTGGTACTGGTCCAATGACAGATACATTGACCAATGGAACAGAATTGAGAACCCAGATGTAAATCCATCCACCTACTGCTACCTGATCTTCGACAAGGGCCCAAAGTCCATCAGATGGAGAAAAGACAGTCTTTTTAACAAATGGTGCTGGAAAAACTGGATATCCACCTGCAAAAAAATGAAACAGGACTCATACCTCACACCATATACAAAAACTACTTCAAAATGGATCAAAGACCTGAATATAAAGCTTAGAACTATAAAGTTCATAGAAGAAAAAATAGGACCAACACTTCAGGCCTTAATACATGGCATTAACAGGATACAAACCATAACCATCAATGCACAAAACCCAATAGATAAGCTATATAACTGGGATCTTCTAAAAATCAAACACCTATGCTCTTCAAAAGGCTTCACCAAAAGAGTCAAAAGAGAACCTACAGACTGGGAAAAAATTTTTGGACAGTACAAGTTAGACAAAGGTCTAATCTCCATAATCTACAAGAAAATCCAACACCTCTACAACAAAAAGACAAATAATCCTATTAAAAAATGAGCAAAGGAAATGAACAAACACTTCACCAAAGAAGACATTCAAATGGCCAACAGACACAAGAGGAAATGCGATCACTAGCCATTAGAGAAATGCAAATTAAAACCACAATGAGATACCATCTCACCCCGGCATTACAGGCACAGAAATAGCAAATGTAGGAGGGGCTGTGGGGAGATCGGAACTCTTATGCACTTCTGGTGGGAATGCAAAATGATACAACCATTTTGGAAAATGATATGGCGCTTCTTCAGAAAGCTAGAAATAGATATACCATTTGATCCAGCAATGCCACTCTTAGGAATATATCCTAGAGAAATAAGTGTTGTCACTTGAATAAACATATGCACACCTATGTTCATGGCAGCATTGTTCACAACAGCAAAACGATGGAAACAACCTAGATGCCCATCAACAGATGAATAGATAAACAAACTATGGTACATACACACAATGGAGTACTATGTAACGAGCAATGTATCTGTGAAGCATCTCATAACATGGATGAAACTGGAGGACATTATGCTGAGTGAAATAAGTCAATCACAAAAGGACAAATATTGTATGAGACCTCTATTGTAAAAACCCATAAAAAAGTTCACACACAAAATGTAACAATCTTTGTTGGTTACCAGGGATAGGAGGGGTGGGGGGGGAAATACTAATAGATAATAGACAAGTGGTATCTTGGGTGAAGGGTGAGACAGTACACAATACAGGAGAAACTAGCACAACTTGTACAAGGAACGGTCATGGAAGCCCCATAGACACATCCAAACTCCCTGAGGGACTGAATTGCTGGGCGGAGGGCTGTGGGGACTATGGTCTCAGGGAACATCTAGCTCAATTGGCATAACATAGTTTATAAAGACAATGTTCTACATTCTACCTTGTTGAGTAGTGTCTGGGGTCTTAAAAGCCTGTGAGCGGCCATCTAAGATACTCCACTGGTCTCATCCCTTCGGGAGCAAGGGAGAATGAAGAGAACAGGATACAAGGAAAAGATCAGTCCGAAGGACTAACGGTCCACAGCTACCAAGGCCTCCACTGTACTGAATCCAGTACAGCTAGATGGTGCCTAGCTACCACCACTGACTGCTCTGACCAGGATCACAACAGAGGGTTCTGGACAGAGCTGGAGAAGGATGTAGAACATAATTCTAACTTACAAAAAACAGACCAGATTTACTGGCCTAAAGGAGACTGGAGAAACCTCAAGAGTATGGCCCCCAGACACCCTTTTAGCTCAGTGGTGAAGTTATCTCCGAGGTTCACTGTTCAGCCTGGGAGTGGACAGCCCCGTAAAACCAAACGAGATTAAAGAAGTACAGGAGTCCGGTGACAAGGGCCAGAAAGCAGAAGGGGACAAGCAAGCTGGTGATAGGGAACACAAGGTTGAGTAAGGATATTGTTGATGTGTGGTGAGATTGTTAACCATTGTCATAGGGCAACATTTGTAGTAACTGTTAAATGAGAAACTATTTTGTTCTTTAAGCCTTCATCTTAAGTGAGAATAGCAGCACAATTGGAAGAGTGTAGTCAATGTCACTGAACTATACATGTAGAAATTTTCAATGTGGTGTATCTTTGGCTATGTGTATTTTCACCCAAAAAAAAAAAAAGAGTTTGAGAAGTTTGAGGGTTGATATGTTGTGCGAGTTGTTGTTAACCAATGTCATAAAATAACATGTATACTTCTGTTTCATGAGAAACTATTTGTTCTGTAAGCCTTCACCTGCAGTACAATTTAAAAAAAAAAAAAAAAAAACTATTGCCATAAAGTCGATTCCGACTCATAGAGACCCTATAGGACAGAATAGAACAGCCCCATAGAGTTTCCAAGGAGCGTCTGGTGGATTCGAACTGCCGGGTGGATTCAAACTGCCGACTTTTTGGTTAGCAGCCTTAGCACTTAACCACTACACCACCAGGGTTTCCTCCACCACCCTTAAGGAGCCCTTAATTTACACATGAAAAGCTATGTATCAGCCTTACCAAAATAAAGGTGAGAAATGAATCACCTGTGGCTTTTCTAGAACAATAGACCTTGTGGCATGTTCAAGATCAGATTTCTGCATTGTCTCTACACATGACTCACTAAGAAATCTTGAGCAGCTACTCAATTTCTCTGGTATTCAGTTTCCACTCCTGTTCAAAGAGGAGTTTTCAAAGTCTCTTAGTGCTTTATTAATGTTTTAAGATCCCCAATTTGATTTCAAGTATTTACAAACACACCTCATTAAACAACAACAACAAAAAAAAAACATTGACGCTGAGTCAATTCAGACTCATAGTGACCCTATAGCACAGAGTAGAACTGCCCCATAGGGTTTCCAAGGAATGGCTGGCGGATTTGAACTGCTGATCTTTTAGGTTAGCAGCCAAGCTCTTAACCACTGCACCACCAGGGCTCCACACACCTCATTAGACTAGGGAATTTTGAAGACTGGGGTCACATTTTATCTTCTCCTGATAGGAATACTCTTTGTCCTCTTATCTGCTCTTCTAACATCTCAGCCAAAACCTTTTGATGCTCTAGTCAATGCTGAACCCACTGGCTATCCTCTCATTGGCCATTCTCCCATTATACTCTTCATCTATTCACAGCTGTCAAGCACTTTTCACACTATAGTGCTTCCATGCCTCTGGAGAATGAGCTCCTTAAAACAGAACATTAAACTTTCATCTCAGTAATCCTAGCACTTAGCCTGGTATGTGAATGTAATAATTACTCATTAAATACTTGTATAAATCAATGAATGGCTTGTATCCCTCATAGCACCTAACACAGTTTGGTGATCTTGCAAGTTAATTAAGTTTTTAATGGATTATTTTGTTCAAGACCTTTCAGAATTGTTTAAAGGCATTGGAGAAGTAAATGAAGTAAAGGCAGGGCAAGTACCTGCTTGGGCACTTTTATGGATTGAATTATGTCCTCCAAAAATGTGTGTTGACTTGGTTAGGCCATTATTCCCAGTACTGTGTGATTGTCCACCATTTTGTCATCTGATGTGATTTTCTTGTGTGTTGTAAATCCTGCTTCTATAATGTTCATGAGGCAGAAATAGAGGCAGTTATGTTAATGAGGCAAGACTCAATCTACAAAATTAGATTGTATCTTGAGTCAATCTCTTTTGAGATGTAGAAGACAGAAGCAAGCAGAGAGATAAGGGGATCTCATACCACCAAGAAAGCAGTGCCTGGAGCAGAGCACGTACTTTGGACCTGGGGTCCCTGGGCTGAGAAGCATCTAGACCAGAGAAAGATTGATGACAAGGACCTTCCCCCAGAACGGACAGAGAGAGAAAGCCTTCCTCTAGAGTTGGCACCCTGAATTTAGACTTCTAGCCTCCTAAACTGTGAGAGAATAAATTTCTATTGTTAAAGTCATCTATTTGTGTCATGTCTGTTGCAGCAGCACTAGATAACTAAGACAGGCGTGAAAAAGTGAGTCTCTTCATTTGTATACTGAGGCCGTGTAGAACTTCTTGTCTTGAACATCTTCAAATAACAGTACTTAGGGCTTTATTTTCCTATTATCTTTTAATTCCTAATTTACAGATAAGTCAGAAAGGATCTTTTATCCAGAAAATTCCCTCTCTGTTTCAAGATACACCAGAGGAAAGCAGTGATTGTATTTGGTTTCTACTACCATCAAACATGTATTGAGCACCTAGTGTAAATCAAATCTTTGCTAGAGAATACAGAAAATACAGAGAAGAAAATGTGATTCTGCCATCAAGGGGATTTCATTCAAGTGGGGAAGTAGTTCATAAAGTGAATATAGATACACCTGTACAAAGTAGTATGAAATATGTGCCCCATAAAACATGGGCGAAAAATTGTACAGGGTTCTAGAGGACTTAGGGGACAGGCCAGAGGTGAGGCAACAACAATAAAGATGGGATGTGCTTCATTGACTTAGATGTGAGATGTATTCTTCAGAAAGGTGAATGGTATGAACACAGAGAAACATTAGCAGACTCATACCACTGACTAGGACTGAAGCTCACATGATCTTTATTACATGAAAAAATATATGGTACTGGATTAAATAACCAGTAAAATTCTAGTCAGTAAATTTCTCTTAAGAATTGTTTTGTGCAAAGCTTATTAAGAAAATGTTCTGTATCCTACTTTGGTGAGTGGCGTCTGGGGTCTTAAAAGCTTGCAAGTGGCCATCTAAGATGCATCAATTGGTCACAACCACCTGTAGGAAAGGAGAATGAAGAACACCAAAGACACAAGGAAAGTATTAGCCCAAGAGACAGAAAGGGCCACATAAACCAGAGACTTCATCAGCCTGAGACCAGAAGAACTAGATGGTACCTGGCTACCACCAATGACTGCTCTGACAGGGAACACAACAGAGATTCCCAGATGGAGCAGGAGGAAGGTGGGGTACAGAACTCAAATTCTAGTAAGAAGACCAGACTTAATGGTCTGAGTGAGACTGGAGGAACCCGGATAGCATGGCCCCTGGATTCTCTATCAGCTCAGAACTAAAACAATTTCTGAAGCCAACTCTTCAGACAGGGATTGGACTGGACTGTGGGCCATGAATTGATACTCATGAGGAGTGCGCCTCTTAGCTCAAGTAGATACAAGAGACTAAACGGGCAGCTTCTGTCCGGAGGTGAGATGGGAAGGCAGAGAGGGTTAGGAGCTGGTTGAATGGACATGGGGAAGCAGGGGTGGAAAGGAGTGTGCTGTCGCAGTATGGGGAGAGCAATTAGGGTCACAAAACAATGTATGTATAAATTTTTGTATAGGAGACTAACTTGAAATGCAAACTTCATTTGAACTACAACAATAAAAAAATTTAAAAAAGAATTGTTTTGCGGTGAAGTCGATTTAGACATGTCAGTCAACAAATATTTACAAGGTTCTCTCAAGAACTCTATGTGTTTATAAGCTATATCTAGAACTGCTTCCTTTCTTCCTTTGAGTCATATCACTGATCATTATGACCCCTACTAGTGTACAGAGATAAAGAATAGAAAGGAGATAAGATGACATAAACCAAACCAAACCCATTGCCATTGAGTCGATTCTGATTCATAGTGACCCTATAGGACAGCGTAGAACTGTCCCATAGGGCTTTCTAGGCTGTACTCTTTACAGAAGCCGACTGCCACAGAGAAGCTGCTGGGTTTGAACCACCAACTTTTCAGTTTGCGGCCAAGCACTTAACCACAGCGCCACCAGAGCTCCTTGGGCACAGACAGAGCTAGGTTTGAATTCTAAAACTCTGACACTTACTAGCTGTTTGCTGTGTCCTTGGGGAAATTACTTAACCTGACAACCAGTTGCCATGGTGTTTATTTGGACTCATGGCAATACCATGTGTGTCAGAGTAGAATTGTGCTCCATAGGATTTTCAATGGCTGATTTTTTGGAAGTAGATCACCAGGGCTTTCTTCCAAGGTGCCTCTAGGTGGACTTGAACTTCCAACCTTTAGGTTAGCAAGCCGAGCACTTTAACAATTTGTACTACAAGCCTTAGTTTCTTCCTCTGTAAAATGGGGATGATAATAGTGATTATTTCATAGAATTGTTGTGAGGATTCAATGTGAAAAATTGTATAAAGTACTTAGCACTTTGTTTTGCATATTGTTGCACTCAATAAATGTTTGAAATTTTTATTGTGGTTATAACCTAGATGGCTACACAGCTTGCAGTGGAATAGAAATACGGTTGAGAAAATACGATGTATGGTTGAGAAAAATATTATTCCTGGTATTTATTTCAACTCTGGCTCTATTTTAATTTTCTCCTCTGCCTCATTATCAAGACTTTGGTAGGATTAGAGAATCTATAAGGACCCCTGGTGGAGAAATGTTTAAGCACTTGGCTGTTAATTGAAAGCAGCAGCTACAGGGGAGAAAGACCTGATGATCTGCTTCTGTAAAGATTACAGCCTAGAAAACCCTATGGGTAAGTTCTACGCTGTCACATGGGATCACTATGAGTCAAAAATTGACTCAACAGTACCTAACAACAACAGGGAATCTATCCACATATCCCCACTAAATAAATTCACTTAGCAGAATTCCAACCTTAAGAAATGTATAAATTATGTCATCATTTAAGATATAGAAACAGCATCCTGTCTTAATATTCTTATTAATGTTTCATCATATCATTTTTTCTCTATGTATGTGAAATTTACTTTTCTAATAGGTAAAGACAATTCAGTAGGCCTAATTTTTTTTTTCTAGTAGAACCTATCTCTAACTTTAGAAGGGAATATTAGAATTAGAATGAACTTAGACATCACTTAGTCTAACAAATCACTTCATGCTAGAAGAATAGAGACATTTATCCAGTGTCACGCAGTTTGCTATTTACAGAACATGTTGAATGGATGGATGGATAAATGAGTGAATGATTGCTAAAATTAGAATTTAAGTTATTTGCTTTTGAAATCAATATTCTTTCTACTACTTTAATGATTGTAGAAGTTACATAACAATCTTGCAGACAATGTTTCTAGAAGACATCTAATCCTTAAGTGTTTCTAGAAGGCATCTACACCTTTAACTTTGATCACAGGTGATAAATCCAGATACACAGAGACAAAGAAATAAAAACTCGGACTAAAGCCCTTTGAACTGCTTTGACCTTGGATCTGTAGTAATACTCAGAAAGAGACTAAATTTTGGAGGTTGCCAGTTACTTTATTCCAGTCTCTGAATTGGTTAAGTCATCTGTACTTAACCACATGTTCTCAGGAGTCTCTTAAAATATTTGAGACAGTCTTTGAATTGTGTTCCAAAGGCTCATAAACATATTTGAAGTGTCCTGGCTTTTACGTTACAGCAAGTATTAAAAGAAAGGACAAAATTTTATCCCCGCCCAAGAATATTGGTTAATACATCATGGTGAAACTGACTTGGTCGCTCCAGCCTCTAACTTCTCAGAGCATTCATTGTATCCTTTCCTACCCATTATTTGCTCTGTGCTCTTCAGTACTGAGTGCAAAGTATTTCCTGATTATGCAGCACCATCACTGTTAACACTTTATGAACTTTGTGGAATTCTAAGAATGTTGTTACAAGTGGCTAAATACAGGAAAGGAAATGACCATTTTAACCAGCAAATGAAATTAGTCCCCAGACCCTGAGAAGGAGGAAGAAAGGGATCTGCAAACAATTGGGCCCCCTGTTGTTGCTCAGTGAAGGGCTGCTTTAGAGTTTTTACATCCTTCTATAATTCTTGGTGCAAATTTATGGCCATTGTGTTCTGCCTGGGATCAGGAAATTCCCTGCCAGGGTTTACAAGGAAAGTTGTTTACCATAATGGTGCCTGGCTCGTTTCATTGAATTAATAAAATGAACAAGTCTCTATGCTCTAGCAACTTTAACACTCAGCCACCATGTACAATCTTGCACAAAGTCAGGACAAGGACAGATACTACAATCTACTGGATCCATAGCTTTGATCTATTTTCAGTATTGTCTTCCAGCTTCTTCCACAATCCTGCACTCCAGACATATATTTCTAACTCCCTTCTGAGTTGGATGTCTCCCAACAATGACTTCATTCAATTATTTATTAACTCAAAAATATAGAGTGCCTTTCTATAACACTAACATGTCCAACATTAAACTCATCTCTAAAATCTGCTCCATTTTCTCTATTCCATAGCTTCGTGACTAGCTTCATCATCCAAGAAGCCCTGGTAAAGCAACAGTTAAGAGTTCGGCTGTCTGAACCCATCCAGTTGCTCTATGGGAGAAAGATCTGATGATTTGCTCCCATAAAGATTACAGCCTAGAAAACCCTATGGGGCAGTTCTACTCTGCACATTGGGTTGCTATGAGTCAAAAATCAACTTGGCAGCACCTAACAACAACAGTTTCATCATCCACCCAATTGTCCAAGGTAGTTGTGCTCTCCCTTTTCTCACTCTCTAAATTCTATTTTCTGAACATCACCTAGATATACCTCTCCAGTCTGTTCTCATTGCCATGAACCTCAGTCAGAAATGTATCAACCTTCTCCTGAACTTTAACAATTGTCTCATAATCTTTCTACTGTTCTCCATTTCTGTCTTATATAGATTTACATAGCTAATTTCTTGAATGTTTAGTACTTGTTAAAAAAAGATTATTTTCTTGGTTAAGTCCAATAAAATCTAGGGAAAAAAAAACTTGCCTGTGTTAACCTATATTAACCACACAGCTTAATATGATCAAGAACTAGGTCTATCTGTATTACCAATACTATTCTAGGAAATTCTTACCCAGGAAGGTAAAAGTGCAAATAATGCTATTTTTTGTTTCAGAAACTTCCTGGAAACCCATTTATCTGAACGACAAAATGCTCAACTAACCCATTGGCTAGACAATAGATTGCTTATCGGGATTCATAGTCTTCTCATGACAATAGATTTCTCAAGTGGACAAACTATTCACTTGTCAAACAACTGTTTACTCATCAAGATGCACTTCAAAACTCTCCTCTATGTTCACCAATTCAAAACTATTATATTATGAACTTTGTCCAATTCCAGTCAGATCCTGGTATTGAAACACTGTCTTAAACAAACCTCAGGTTCTTATAAATATCCGCCCTTGGCCTTTCCCTTCTGGGACATATTATCACTCGGTCCAGGTGGTGTTCTCTCTTACTGAAGTGGGTAATAAACACATGGCTCTGCTTGATTAACAGGTTATTTTTATGATATTTTCAGGAAGTCAGCAGTCAATAAATCCTATAAAGAAGACATTATCATCGTCTTTATTTTAAAGATGTGAAAACTGAGTCACTGATTCAGTAAGAAACTTACCCAAAGTCACAGACTACTGAGTCACGAAGCCTTTTATGTCTCCAACTCCAGTGTTCCTAGTCCCTACACTATATTGTCTCCTCTTTGTATGAATTTTCCACTCTACTGTCATAGGAAACTCTATTGTGTGTTTTTCAACATTATGATTTGGATTTGGAGATTAAAAGTCATTAAAGTGTAAACAGAAAAGTTTAAAACTGGAGGCACTTGTGTCAGATATAAGAATGACAGGGCCAACATGCATTCCCAGGAAGCAAAAGGTAGAATATAAACCATTTGTACGTGGGAAGAATGTGTCAAGAAGTAAAAAATTTGTTCCTGGGAAAAATGTGTTCATGACTGCAACCATGTATAGCTGAACTGGCTGGCACCACTCAAATAGATGGTAACTCGCTCCCTTCTAGCCAAGTGGCTGACCTTTACATTTTAAAGGACTTCAAGCTGAAGCTGATCTTATCTATAATCAGTCATTAACCCCCTACATTTTCTTTGTTCTCTATGTATACAGAGCCCCGTCTCTGCTTGAACAGTGGAGCACCTTGTAATTTTACTTAGTGCTGCCCAGGTTGAGCTATATTATTCCTCAATAAAACTCCTTTCTTTCACTCCTAAAAGAGTATGAAATATTCTTCTTTGACATTTCTGGTGTCAGAAGTGGGACTTCGAAGGTGCGTTATCTATGACAATCCCCAGGGCATCCAGACACAGGCATGATTACCTGCTGAACTGCTTTTGGCTCTCCATTTGCAAGAATTCTTGGAAATCACTTAAGGTTAAAAATCTCTCAAATCCAAGCTCCACTCCCTTGCTTTGATAGCTCTTCAAGTTTTATTGTAGATTTGTTTTGGCCATACAAGTAGATGTTTGTTTTGTTGTAACTATCATTATAAAATGAGAAATGCTGTGTCGAAAGGAGATTTGGAGCTACCTTCTTGGACTCCTGCTCACTACATGTACAAGCATTATCATGTATGCAAGTCTTGGTGGTGCAGTGTTTACGCATTTGGCTGTTAGCCGAAAGGTTGGTGGTTCATACCTACCAGCAGCTCTGCAGGAGAAAGATGTGGCAATCTGCTTCCATAAAGATTTACAGCCTTGGAAACCCTATGGGGCAGCTCTACTCTGTCCTATAGGGTTGCTATGAGTCAGAATTGACTTAATGGAAATGGGATGAGATCGTGCACATTCTTGTCTGTCTGGCATAACCTGACTCAAGACAGTTTGGAAAGTCAATGGCCACTTCAGGGTTCTTTTGATCTCTCTGGTTAACCTTTCTGTTCAGTAAATTAGAGAACTTCGGCTCCCAGATTAAACAGACCCAGTGGGATCCCTATTTTAATTGTATATTGAGGCCTCTAAAAGACAACAGACAGTAAAATTGCTTCCCTGCAGGACACTGTCTCTAAATTAACTAAGCAGAATGAAAAATTACAATGTAAAACTTCAGCTCCCATCTCTCTGCTCCCCTGCCAGCTACCACCTCTTTATACCCCTCTTTGTCTTCCTACTCCTCTGATAAACCTTTATCTGAACTTCCTGTTTTCACTAAAAAACCAGCAAATAAACCCTTGCATGAAATGCCCTATAAAATTCACCCCAGCAATAATGTTGAAGATTCCCCTCATATCACTTTTGTCTCATGGACATGCTCAGAATTACATAGCATTGTGAAAGATTTTCCTAAATTCCATAAGGACCCTTATAAATTTTCTGAAGAATTTAAGATTCTTGTTGAAACCTACCAGCCTGGGATCCCCAACTTATATCAGTTTGTTCACATGATTAGATTACTGGCCCAGGGAAAGCTCAATTATGGCTACAACAGGAATAATGGAAAGACCCTAACGACAGTTTAGCCTTAAGTATTGATAAAACAGCCACTAAGCTGTTGGAAGACTTTCAGGCCATGAGTAAAAAATTGCCCAAAGACCTTTCCTCCGCTAATTGATTAGAAGAAAATTCACTCTTGTAAACAAAACAAAGATGAAAATGTTTATGATTATCAGACTCAGCTGCTCCAAAACTTTTCTGAACATTCTGGCCTTACTTTGACTGCACCTGGTGCTGTTGGAGCTTTCAGTGCTGTTTTCATATCTGGTCTTAATCCTGACATCTCAGCTTTACTAAAGTGGCATTGATTAGACTGGGATACAGTTCCTATTGCTGAGTAAACCAACTTAACCTACAAACTTTCCCAGACTCTCGAAGCTGAGTTTCTAATGGCCTTTCAGTTGTGACAATTATAATCTCCCAATTAAGAGAAAAATGCTAAAACTCCCAATGGCGCAAAGACGGGTATTTATCATTATTGTAAAATACCTGGCAATTGGAAAAATTAATGCTGTAAGTTAAAAAATAAACAAAAGACTGACATGCTCCCCCCCGCTTAAAAAAGAAAACAAACAAAAACACCTACAGTCTGATTCAGAATGAAGAGATTCTGGGAACAAACAGGGACTCTTCTTGTGGTGGCTCTAAATCTGCAAGGAGAAACTACTTATTAACAGAGAATCTTGCCAATTTTTAAATGCCATTGGAGCCACCCTGACTGCTATTAACCTTACAGTTTACTAGAGTCCCTGCCCCAGAGTACTAAAACCTCAAAAGTAGTATGGGTCACCAATCAGGAATAAATATGTTGCTTCATTCCCAATCTGTTCCAATATCTTTTGGTCCTATTGAAGATTTATACCCTTTTTTTGCTCAATTCTGATATCTCCGTCAATCTTTTAGGAAGAGATCTCTTATCCAAAAGGAATTTCCATTTACAATTTAATGAAAAGGGGGAAATATTATAGAGTCTGCCTGATACCCCTAAGTCAACAGAGACAGTTGATAAATTAGACAACATGAAGGAAGAAGAAGCCATTTGCTATATGCAAGCACTTGTCATGCCTCTCCAAAATTCAACTCAGCCTAGTCCTTCCCCTTCTGACATCTTTTCCCTAGTTTGTAAAACCTTACGGGCTACCACATTCACAGATGTAAGTTGAATTTGTCAGCTGAGCCAATTAAAATTCAAATAGATTTGTCTAAACCTCTGCCAAAAATTCTCCAGTATCCACTCAAATGAGAAGCAAAAGAAGGACTTGCTCCAATTATGCAAGATTTCCTTTCTAAAGGTTTAATTGTCCCTTGTATCAGCCCTTGTAATACTCCTGTCCTTCCAGTTAAAAAAAAACTAATAATACGGGCTGGAGATTTGTTCAAGATTTGCACACAACAAACCATATTGTTATTCCTATATTCCCAGTACTTCCTAATCTTCATTTATTACTTTCCAATGTCCCTTTAGATAAAACTCATTTTATAGTTGTGGATCTTTGAGTGCCTTTTTCAGTATTCCTGTGCATTCTCAAAGTCAATATTCGTTTGCTTTTACCTGGAAAAATCAACAATTTACCTGGATTGTAGTGCCCCAAGGATTTGCTGAATCTCCCACTTATTTTTCCTCAGGTTCTGTATGTCGATTTGCAGCCTTTATAGTTTACAAATAATCCACATTGTTGCAATTCATTGATGATTTGCTAGTTTTCTCAACCTCCCAACAAGCCTGCTTTGATGTTCGTATAGCTTTATTAAAACATCTGGCTGGCTGTGGATATAAAGTTTCCAGAGAAAAATTATAGTTGGATTAGCCTTCTGTTAAATATTTAGGTCACCTAATTTCTGAAGATGGCATCTCTGTTGATCCTAAATGGAAAGAAGCTATTTTTGTCTTTCCTATACCCAAAACAAAGAAACAGCTACAAAGATTTCTAGGACTCTGCAACTATTGTCGAACCTGGATTCACAATTTTTCTTTGTTGGCTCAACCTTTATACAAATATTTGAAAGCCTCTGAGCCAGATTTGGAAACCCTGGTGGTGTAGTGGTTAAGAGCTATGGCTGCCAACCAAAAGGTAGGCAGTTCAAATCCACCAGGCACTCCTTGAAATTTCTACAGGGCAGTTGTACTCTGACCTATAGGGTCACTATGAGTCAGAATCAACTCAATGGCAATGGGTTTGGTTTGTTTGTTTGTTTGTTGAGCCAGATTCATTCCAATTGCACCAGAAGATAGAGAAGCTATAGTTCAATTAAAAGGGACTTTAATGAACACTCCCACTCTAAACCAAAACCAAACCCATTGCTGTCGTGTCAATTCCGACTCATAGCAACCCTATAGAACAGAGTAGAACTCCTCCATAGGGTTTCCAAGTGGCCTCTGGTGGATTCAGACTGCTGATCTTTTGGTTAGCAGCCGAGCTCTTAACCACTGTGTCTCCTAGTTACCACCTAGATTTTTTCTTTATTTGTACCTGAAGTATCTGGAAATACTTTAGGCATACTAACTCAAAAACATGGAGGGCAACAAAGACCTATAATTTATTATAGTCTACAGCTTGAACCTTTCACCAGGGGATACCCTCCCAGCCTTAGGGCTGTTGCTACTACTGCCAAACTAGTGGAAACCACAGCAGATGTTGTGCTGGGAAACTTTTTAGATGTCTATGTGCTTCATGCTATGTCTGCCTTACTTAATTCTACCTTGACACAACGTCTTTCTGCCAGCAGGCTCACCTCCAGTGATGTTCTCCTCCTAGCTGCATCTAATATTACACTACACTCCATAGCCTGTTTAAATACAGCTACTCTTCTCCCCACAACTCATGAGAACAACTGTTCTACACATGGTTTTCTAGACTTGACTGAGCAACTTTTAACCACTTGGAAAGACTTAAAAGAGATCCTTTTAACTAATACTGATTTAGTTTTGTTCCTGGAAGTTTTCTATTTAAAACCTAATCCTGCTAGTCCTCACTACCAAGCTGGATATGCTGTTACAGCTTCTATTGAAGTCTTTGAAAGTTGGGATCTCCCTGAAGCCACCTCAGCCCAACAAGCCAAATTAATTGCCCTCACTAGAGCTTGTAGAATTGCTTCAGGAAAATCTGTTAATATTTTTATGGACAATAGATACTGTTTTGGAATTGTACATAATTTTTTCAAGCTATGGAAGCAAAGAGGATTTTTAACCTCTTCTGGAAATGACATAAAAAATGGAGCTTTAGTAGCAGAACTTTTAGATGCTCTATTATTCCCCCTCTTAAATTGCTGTGATAAAAATACAAGCCCATTAAACAAAAGGAGTACCCCAAACAGAAGAAATTAGAGGAAATAATCATGCTGATATGGCAGCCAAACAAGCTGCATCTCAAGTTACTCCTGTACTTATGATAAATAAAAGGTGTCCCCAAATTTGTCTTTTGCTAACTCCAACCTTCATGAATTAACTTTAGAAAAACTTTTAAGACACCAACAATTAGCCCAAACAGATGAAATTAAGGCATAGAAAAGGGCAGGCTGTTACCAAGATCTTGCAACTAAATTGTAGACTGAGCCTAGTGAGAAAATTATCTTCACAATTTCCTGCATGTTCCTGTGATGTGAGCCATTAAGGTTGTGTGTCAAATTGGCTGGGCCATAATTCTCAGTGGTTTGACAGTTACAATGTAGATTGGCAGTCATGTAATGATGTAATCACTTCCATGATGACAGCTGATACAGTGTGATCACCTCCGTGATGGAATCTGCTGTGAGTAGCCAATCAGTTGAAATGGGGGTTTCCTTGGCAGTGTGGTCTGCATCCAACATAGGTGGATTTTCTGGCAAGGCTTGTGGGCTTTTGTTTGCTCTGGATCTTGCAGCTGGCTCCTGTTCATCTGACCTCTGGTTCTTGGGACTTGAGCTGGCAGCTTACCTGCCAATTTTGGGATTCATCAACCTCCACAGTCTGTGAGCCAGAGGCCTGTTTTCTGACCTGTCAATCATGGGTTCACCAGTCCCTGAAGCTATATAAGTCAGGAAAAGCCTCCAACCTGACCCACAGACATGGGACTTTCAGCCTCTACGACTCTATGAACCATTTGTTTGATATAAATATCTCTCTCTCACTCTCTCTCTCTCTATATATATATACACACACATACATATAGATGTTTCACTGGTTTTGCTTCTCTAGAGAGCCCAGCTGAAGACACGAGCCTTACATGAAGGTTCTCACATGGGACAAGATAAAATGATTGAGACCTTAAAAAAGTATTGGTGGGGAAAATTTTTCAAAGCTGCCGAACATGTTGCCACCCATTGGCCTATTTGTGCTCACTACAATCTGTGAAAATTCCTTAAATTCCTACCTTTACAATACCCTTTATCTTCTGGGCCTATGCTCAAATGGCAGCTAAATTTTATTTGGCTTCCACCCTCAAATGGTTATAAATATGTATTAGTAATGATTTGTAGATTTTCACATTGGGTAGAAGCCTTTCCTGATTGTTGTGCTACTGAAGCCTTTGTAGCAAAGAAACTTCTTGAAAACCTTATACCTGCCTGGGAAGCACTAAAAACTCTTTGTAGTAATCAGGGAATTCATTTCACTGGTCATGTCATCCAAGAACTGTGCTGAGTTTTTCCTATTTATCAAAAACTAAATTGTCCCTTTCATCCTCAGTCTTCTGGTCAAATAGAAAGAACTAATGGAATAATAAAGATCCAAATAAGAAAGTTTTGTGAAATTTTAAATTTATCCTGGACTAAGGTCCTTCCCTTAGTTCTTTTACATCTGAGGTCCACACCATTTGGATCTCACAAATTTACCCCCTAAGAAATAATTACTGTGAGACCTATGGTCCTTCCTTATGTTGCCTACACCAGCCCTAACATTGTTCAACCTGAATTACTGAAGTATTGCCAGTCTTTAATCCAACATTCTTTTTTTATTATTATTGTGTTTAGATGAAGCTTTACAGAGCAAATTAGTTTCTCATCAAACAATTAATACACATATAGTTTTATGACACTGATTGCCAACCTCAAGACATGTCGACCCTCTTCCCTTCTCGACCTTGGGTTCCCCATTTCCATTTGTCCAGTTTTCCTGTCCCCTCCTGCCTTCTGGTCCTTGCCCCTTGGCTGGCGTGCCCATTTAGTCTCATATACGCGGTTGAACTATGTGTGTTATTGTTTGCTTTATGGGCCTGTCTAATCTCTGGCTGAAAGGTGAACCTCAGGAGTGACTTCAGTAATGAGGGTGTCCGGGGGCTAATCCAATATTCTAAAAAATATCTTTCAGAAGTTAGAGATGCCTTTGATGAGCAGAAACTAGACTCCCAAATCTGCCTAACCTCACCCCAGGAGAATGTGTATATTGGAATAGACGCCAAATAAAAGACTCACTAGAACCTTGTTGAAAGGGACTATACTTAATCCTCCTCACCAATCCTTGTGCAGCCTAATTAGAGGGAATAAAATATTGGATCCATTTGTCACTACTAAAAGGTTAAGACTCCTCTTTGGACTAGCCAATCCACTGGAGAATTGAAGATTACATTTAAACACACCTGTGGCCAGTGGCAGATGACATCTGAGGCAGATGCCTGACCCAAGACCCTGGACCAGGCTTGAAAATGCATCTATTTATCTTTTTTTTTTTTTACCTTTGTCACAGTCATACCTCTACTAATGTTTTCCTAGATTGGGCAGATGCTTATGCTCACCATATTAAAAGGTTTAATTGTTGGATATGTTGTGCCCTCCAATCTCAAGTCAGTCTGGCCTTCCGTGGTGGGTCTCTCCACTACAGAGATCTGATTGGACTTCTCTTGATCTATGGATACAAGAACAACAGAGAAATGGTTTATTACTACAAGAAATCACTATTACTAGATTTTGTACTGTTGTAAGGATATGATTGACAACTTCCAAGTTTTTACATCTTAGAGCTAAAATTGGAAGTCTGTGCTTCCTTTCAAATTAAGTATTATATTTTCTGACAGAAAATTTTCTAGTATGTATTCTACATATGCAGTTGTTTCCAACACTAAGATTGGTGCTAAATAATCACAGATTGGGTAAAATTGAAATAACGATACAGAAGCTGTACTAGGTCTTAAAGAAAATTTATTGACCAGAAAAAGTCTTCTATTTAATCAGGTGACAATTCTTTTCTGATGTCCTCTATCTCTCAATCATCTATTCTAATAACAATAGCAATAGCAAAAATTGGAGGTGTAGACGATAGAAATGAAAGCAATTTTTTTATTGTACTTTAGATGAAGGTTTACAGAACGAACTAGCTTCTCCTTAAACAGTACACATACTGTTTTATGACATTGGTTAACAACTGCACCACATGTCAGCACTCTCCCTTCTCAACCTTGGGTTCCTTATTACCAGTTTTCCTGTCCTCTCCTGCCTTCTAGTCCTTGCCCCTGGGCTGGTGTGCCCCTTTAGTCCTATTTTGTTTCATGAGCCTGTTTAATCTTTGGATGAAGGATGAACCTCAGGAGGGACTTCATTACTGAGGTAAAAGGGTTTCTAGGGGGCCATACTCTTGGGGTTTCCCCAGTCTCTGCCAGGCCAGTAAGTCTAGTGTTTTTCCATTCCCACCTCTCCCCTCCCTCATAACTATCGAAGATTGTTTCTTTTTGTGTGTAAACCTTTTCATGAATTTTTATAGTAATGGTCTCATACAATATTTGTCCTTTTGTGATTGACTTATTTCCCTCAGCATAATGCCCTCCAGATTCATCCCTGTTGTGAGATGCTTCACAGACTTATCATTTTTCTTTATCATTGCATAGTACTTCATTGTGTGCATGTACCATAGTTTGCTTATCCATTCATCTGTTGATGGGCATCTAGGTTATTTCCAACTTTTTGCTATTGTAAACAATGCTGCAATGAACATGAGTGTGCATATGTCTATTCATGTGATGGCTCTTATTTCTCTAGAATATACTCCTAGGAGTGGGATTGCTGGACCATACGGTATTTCTATTTCTAGCTTTCTAAGGAAGCGTCATATTGTTTTCCAAAATGGTTGTATCATTTTGCATTCCCACCAGCAGTGCATAAGAGTTCCAATATCCCTGCAGCCTCTCCAACACTTGTTATTTTCTGTTTTTTTGACTCTTGCCAGTAATGCCGGGATGAGATATCTCATTGTGGTCTTGATTGGCATTTCTCTAATGGCTAGTGATTGTGAGCATTTCCTCATGTGTCTGTTAGCTGCTTGAATGTCTTCTTTTGCAAAGTGTCTGTTCATTTCCTTTGCTGTTTTTTTGCATTATTTGTCTTTTTGTTATAGAGGTGTCAGATTTTCCTGTAGATTTTAGAGATTAGGCCTTTGTCAGGTTTGTAATAGCCAAAATTTTTTTCCCATTCTGTAGGTTCCCTTACTCTTTTGGTGAAGTCTTTTGATGAGCATAAGTGATTAATTTTTAGAAGATCCCAGTTATCTGACTTATCTTCTGGTGTTTGTGTATTGTCAGTTATTGTCTGTATTCTGTTAATGCTGTGTATTAGGGCCTCTAGTGTTGATCCTATTTTTTCTTCTATGATCTTTACAGTTTTTCGCTTTATATTTAGGTTTTTGATCCATTTGAAATTAGTTTTTGTGTATGGTGTGAGGTATGGGTCCTGTTTCATTTTTTTGCAGATGGACATCCAGTTTTGCCAGCACCATTTGTTAAAAAGACTGTCTTTTCCCATTTGATAGACTTTGGGCCCTTGGCAAAGAGCAGGTGACCACAGGTGGATGGATTTACATCTTGGTTCTCAATTCTGTTTCATTGGTCAATGTATCTGTCATTGTACCAGTACCCAGCTGTTTTGACTACTGTAGCTGTATAGTGGGTTTTGAGGTCAGGTAGTGTGAGTCCTCCTACTTTATTCTTCTTCTTCAATAGTGCTTTACTTATCCATGTCTTCTTCTCTTTCAATATAAAGTTAATGATTAGTTTTTCCATCTCTTTAAAGAATGTTGTTGGTATTTGGGTCAGGATTGCATTGTATTTGTAAATTGCTTTAGGTAGAATAGTCATTTTCACAATACCTATCCATGAGCTTGGTATGTTTTTCCATTTATATAGATCTTTTTTGTTTTCTTGTAGTAGTGTTTTGTAGTTTTCTTTGTATAAGTCTTTTAGAACCCTGGTTAGATTTATTCCTAAGTATTTTTTCGGGGGGGGGGGGGGCTGTTATAAATGGTATTGTTTTCCTAATTAATATGAAAGTAATTTGATCACTGTATCTTTTCATTTAGCACATGAATAAAACAAAATTCTTATAAACCTACTCAAAGCATTCCCTCACTGGTTGAGTTGGGAATGGAAGAGTTTCAACCTCACCTCCTCACCCCCTTCCCTAGTGCAGGAGCAGAGTAGCTCAACACTTTACCTATCCAGTTGCCTACTCTCCAGGTTGTCCAGATTTCCTTAGGTTGTGGTCCCAGGTGGAGAGTAATTTGTGAAAAATGATGCCAAAGTGAGGAAGGCATTGACCACTCAAACCCACCTTCAGGAGAATTTAGTCTTAAAGGTCAAAGCTTTAGTAGCAGATGAGGAGTTCTGTCAGCAAGGTTAGAGAATAAATTCATTATACAAACACTTAATGATAGCTTTCTACCTACCAAGACAACAATAAGGAACCAAAGAAGAAAACTAGATCTTACTACCTGGATGAAGGAGCCCTTGTGGCAAAATGGTTAAGCACTGGGCTGTTAACCAAAGGTAAGTAGTTTGAACCTACCAGCCACTCCATGGGAGAAAGATGTGTAGTCTGCTTCTGTAAAGATTACAGCCTTGGAAACCCTATTGGGCAGTTCTACTATGTCCTATAGGGTCGCTATTGTGTTGTTATGAGTCGAAATCAATTTGACAGCAACGGGGTTTCTACTACTTGGACAGATCCTTGAAGGGAGGTTTACCTAATAATGCCTTACGTTTTGCATGCATCACCCCACCCAACAGTCATTTAAATGCTCTTAGTGAAAGGATGAATTTAGTAAATTATTAAACAATTGTTTATAAGCCAATCTTGGCTATTTGAGTTATTTACTAGCTTTAACGGCAAAGAGTGAAAATGTACACTGAAATATACCAAAACGAAAAACCAAACCCGTTGCTGTCTTGTCAATTCTGACTCATAGCAACCCTAAAAGGACAGAGTAGAACTGCCCTGTGGGGTTTCCAAGGAGCAGCTGGTGGATTCCAACTGCCGACCTTCTGGTTAGCAGCCGAGCTCTTAACCACTGCACCACCGTTGAAGTATAGCTGAGCCTAAACATGTCAATTGGGGAAAAAAAAAATCCGTAAAACCTCATTGTAAATGATGGGCATAAATTCTTACAATGTAAAATTCCTGCACGGAGAGAATAGGATTTATGTGAATCAGAGCTGTGTGACCTCTAGTACTTTAATTCAAAATATTGCCTGAGGTGTAACATGTCTCTTGGGCTATGTTTTTACAACGCACGGGGCCCTGCTCTAGCCACAAAAATCCTGACTGGAGTATAGTGCTCTTAAAACAGGCATTCTCTAATGAAAATAAATAACGTTTCATTAAAATGTGTTCTCAATTTACATGTTTTTCAGATGTCTGGAATTTATGGTGCTTTCCTTGCCTGGAGCAACAGCATGAGCCACAGCTGTCCCTTAACAGGCCCAGTAGGGATAGACAGTCACATATGTGAGTGCTATATTCAGGAAAAGAGTAGAGATTTGGAGTGCGCACCTTTTGGGTTACAAATAAATATTTTAATTATTTTTCATGTCCCTGAAGAATTTCAACTTTCTAAAATCTCCACTTAACAAGTGGAAAGTCTCTAAGGTGTTTACCTCTGTGGTGCTGAGGTTTGGTTTGTCTGGCTCTAAGGATGGTAGCGACCTGAGGTGACATCCTTGTGCTCTAGGTTTGCAGCTGAGGCACAGTCATAGGATAGGCCCTCAGAATTCTTTGATTTTTATCTTTGGTGCCAAGGGCATGATTTTGCAAGAGAGCTGACTAGAACAAGGGTCACTGTCTTTCCTGAACAAACTGAACTGGTTTCCCACTATCATAGCACAAATACTAGTACCAGTTGCTGTTGAGTTGATTCTGATTCATGGCAGCCCCGTGTGTATCACAGTAGAACTATGCTCCGTAGATTTTTCAATGGCTGATTTTTCTAAAGTAGATCGCCAGGGTTTTCTTCCAGGGAGGGACTTGAACCTCCAAACTTTTAGTTAGTAGCCAAGCGTGTTAACTGATTGCACCACCTAGGGACTTCCATAGCACTTATGTTGTTGTTAGTTGCTAAAGAGTTGGTTAAACTCATGGCAGTCTTATGTATAACAGAACAAAACATTGCCTGGTTCTTTATCATGTTCATAATCATTGGCATATTTGAGTCCAATAGCACATATAGTGTATTATATATGCCTGTATCCCTCACTACATTAGGAGACAAGGACAGTCTTGTGAGAGAGACAGTTTTTCGTATACAGTTGTAAAACTAGGTCCTAGAACAGTGCATAGCACATAAAACCCAAAAAAAGAAACCCACTGCCATTGAGTTGACTCAAAGCAACTCTTTAGGACAGAGTAGAACTGCCCCATAGGGTTTCCAATGCTGTAAATCTTTATGGAAGCAGACTGTCACATCTTTCTCCCGTGAAGAGGCTGATGGGTTGGAACCGCTGACCTTTTGGTTAGCAGCCAAGTGCTTTAACTACTGTGCCACCAGGGCTCCTTATAGCACAAAAAGGTACTCATAAATATTTGTCAAAAAGAAGTGTAAAGCTATTGTCCCAGTTAACACCAACCCTAAGAAAAAACTACTTAACCAAGGATGGAAGTTTTGGCAGGGTCACATGAGTACCAAAGGAAGGGCATGCTGAGCCCTGAAACTGGGCTCTGGGTAATGCTGAAACCCAGTGTCTGGAGTGTGTGTGGAAGAATCCATAGTAGACTGTGAGAAAGGCAGAGAAAGGGTAAAAAACAAAAAAAAGTAGTGGTCATGACTATGGATAAGGGGAAATTGGAATGCTGAGAGTCTGCTTCACCATTAGCTTCTTTGTGACTTTGGGTCACAAACCCTCCCTTCCCTCCTCTTTCCTTAACTGACTACCTTCTCCAACCTGCCACGACTGAAGGCCTTCACGCTCAGCTGGCTGGACACTGCTCCTTGCACTTCTGATGTTTATTGTTACCCTTGTTTACAGTTCTTCAGTCAGCTCTCTTCTAAGACAATTTAAATTAATTTTGCAAATAAGATTTCACAAAGCACTGCATAATATGCTTCACTAAGATCAAAATATATTATATTTACTGTATATCAAATTACCAAATTACCTTTCACACAGATTATTATTTATTGTTTTACTTATGCATCTCATTATTTCTCTCTCTCTTTTTTAACTCTGCAAAGCCGCCTGAATTATAACAAGTGCTGTTGAATAATACAATATCTTCTCATGTTACAGCCCAGTAGAAATTTCTCAGACATATGCCACATGGGTACTACTGCACTGAGCAATTGTACAGGAGTTCACGAAAAGCAAATATTCAAAAGCAAGTCAGAAAGGAAAATCATGTGTTATGAAATATACATGTAGGGTTCTGGGATCAAAATTTAGGAGGAAAAAAAATGAACCTTAGGCTTGTAAGAAGATTTTCTAAGGATCTTTAACTCATTTGGACGTTTATGACAGCCTCATGCCTAAGAGAAAGCTGTTTGGTGTCTTAGTCTGGTTCAAATAAAAATGATTTTAGTATCTGAAACTAGAATGTATGCTACAAAGGCATACTACAGAACACAAAGAAGCTGGTGCTTGCTGTTAGGCCTGCCAGATTCTCCTCCCCATAAGCAGAATCAAAATAATAAGCTTGAAAGAGGAGGCAGTTTCCATTCCGTGATCTCTGTAGTGACTCTGCTCCACGTGAGCATTTGTGGAACCTGTGAGCATGGTAAATGCGGTCAGCAGGTTGATCTCGGTTTGTTATGTCCCTCTGATTTTCTGCAGCCCTAGTTAGCCATTAACAGTCCCTGGGTGATGCAATTTGTTAAGCACTCAACTATTAACTGAAAGGTTGGCAGTTCAAACCCACCCAAAAGTATCTTGGAAGAAAAGCCTGATGATCTGCTTCTGAAAGGTCACACCCTTAAAAACCCTATGGAGAAGTTCTACTCAGAAACACATGGGGTCACCATGAGTCAGGGTCAACTCAACAGCAACTGGTTTGATTTTGGTTTAGTTAGCCATTGCTTTAAATGTGATCCATCATCTCCAGGAAAAGGAAGAAATGCTTCTGAGTGTTGGCCTTTGAGGACTCATTTGTAACCTAGAAAAGAAAAGGTACTTTAGGAAAGGCAGATGGATTGAGAAGTAATCATGTTTTTCAAGTTCTTTTTTTATGCAGCTGCCTATTAACATACCAAACAACAAGGGCACAGCTGCTTCTGTTGGCACTCCCTATTGCTGAGAGCTAAGTGTTGACCGTGGATAGGATAGTGCAGGAAAACACTTCTGTGCATATGAGCTCTTCGGCTTTTGAAAGGTGTTTATCCTTAATCTATTGACTCAAGATGCCTCAAAATAATATAACTGATACCAGAACAAGGAGTTCTGAATCCCTAAGGAAAAATTGCACAAGGACTAATTCCTACTCCTTATCTGGGAGAGAGCGTATTATGGTGGGAAAATTCCCCTCTTGGATTCACTTCCTAACTATGAAACCTTGGATAAGTTACTTAAACTTTATGACCCTCAGGTTTCTCATCTGTAACGTAGGAATAAAATTACTTACCTGTCCAGGTTGTTATGGCATTTTGCTGTTGTTAGCTGCCATCAAGTTGGCTCCAACTCATGGAGATCTCACATATAACAGAATGAAACATTGTCTGGTCCTGCACCATCTCCATGATCTTTAATATGTCTGAGCCCATTGTTGAGGGTATTGTGTCTATCCATCTCGTTGAGGGTTTTCCTCGTTTTCACTGACCCACTACTTGATCTTTCCTGACGACGTGTTCAAAGTAAGCAAGATGAAGTCTCGTCATCCTCTAGGCATTCAATAAATGATAATTGCCTTCCTCCAGCATTAAACATCCATCACTACCAAATAATCAGATCCTGGTAACACTCTGTGGCATATATGGAAAAAGAGGCGGCTGCTGATTGCCCTGTAATATCAACTGCTTCCATGCCAGGGCAAGTTAAATGTTTCCCATGTTGCTAGGAGATACAAAAGTTGTTGTCCCTAACCAGTAAACTTATTACGAGTATTTAACTCCTGCAAAATGAGGGTACATTCAGGTAGACATTACACATAAATGTGTTATGAATCCTGGGAAATCTTTATAACTTGCTCTCAATACTCCTTTTTGAAGTTGTATAATCCTCAGTTAAAAGGATCTTTTGGAAGGTGGGGCCAAGATGACGGCATAGGCAGATGCTTCTGGTGGACCCTCTTACAACAAAGACCTAAAACAACAAGTGAATTGATTATACACGACAATCTAGGAGACCTGAACATCAAAGGCAAAGTTGAGGAACTGGATGGAGTGGCAGGGGGAGGGAGAGATGGTTCGGAAGCAGAGAGGAGTTGCCAGACCTGAACTGGGGAGAGCCTGAGCCCTTCAGCCTGATCAGCTCATGGGTGAGTGGTGAAGCAGGCAAGCAGCTCTGCTCAGGAGGCGTGTTTTCCGCACCAGGAGAGACCCAGTGCCAGACAGTCTCCTCGGCCACCCAGAATCAGTGACTAGTAGCCCTCTATCTGCAAAAGATAAGTATTTGCGTCTGGCCTACCGCATGGATCAAAAACATCCCCCTTAGGGAAAAAACTCTCTCCCATTTACCTCTGCACTTCCTGCTCTGCACTGGGTCTCAGACTGGCTTCAGCAATTGCTGAGTCCCCTGGTCCAGAAGTAGGATCCGTCACATGCCCTGAGACATTCTCCCGGCCTTAGAAAGTAAACAAATTAATAAACAGGGGAAAAAATAAACTGCCGGCTCCCCTAAGCCAGGAACTCAGGGTAGGCACAGATCCTTTGCCTAGGCACAGCCATAAGGGATCCATGAACTTTGAGCACCTTTCCCCCTGCATAGACTTAAGTGGGCCCATTTCAACAGCGTAGGCCCTTATTACCACAGTACAACATGGTATATACCTGAAGTCTAACTTCAACTGTTTCAGCTGTGAAGTGGTAGGTTCATGACATTTGACACCGCTCTGCCCATTAAGCAGGGTCTTCACCTAACCCATATCAGGGGCCTGAGGACTGGTGGCTCCAGCCATGCCACCTAGCCAGATAAGATAGGGGCCCATGAATAAGAGGTGCCCCCCAGTCCTTACAGCCAACAGCACTGGATGCTCATAGTCTGGCTGCAAAATCCACCCACTTACACGCTCTAGGGAACAGGAGGAAGCCTTCCTCCTGGACACTCAGGGATAGCTGTCAGCCCCTTGCCTTGCTCAGAATGTGTCCCTGTACTGCAGCCAGATGCCTGTGCCTATACCAATCACCCATGCCTGTCTAGGACTGTAGGTGAGAGCCTTCACCACACACTTGGTGGCTAGCTATGTGGGCACCTGAGCTGAATCCATACATGAGTGGGTGGGCTCCTGAGCTTAGATACCTAGTAACAGATCTAACCAGCTGGTGACAGGACATTAGAGCTTCAAAGGTGCCAATAATCAAACTAGTTCACAGGAGTAGCTTAATTGGGCATATCAAAACAAAACAAGAAGCTAGGACACAGGAAGCAAACATAAAATAAATAAATATAATAACTTACTGATGGCTCACAGACACCAGTCAATATCAAATCACATAAAGATGCAGTCCATGATGGCTTCAGCAAGCTCCCAAAATAAAGAATCTAGAAATTTTCCAGAGGAAGAAAATTTCTTGGAATTACCAGAGGCAGAATACAAAAGATTAACATACATAACTCTTCAAGAGATTAAGAAGGAAATTAATTAAAACGCAGAACACGCAACAGAGGAAATTTATAAAATTAGAGAAGAGAATAATGACAAATTTAACAGGCTGCAAGAATCCATAGACAGACAACAATCAGAAATCCAGAAGACTAACAATAAAATTTCAGAATAAGACAACTCAATAGAAAGTCATAGGAGCAGAATTGAGGCAATAGGAGTCAGAACTAGTGAGACTGAGGATAAAACACTTGACACCAACTTATTTGAGGAAAAATAAGATAAAAGGATTTAAAAAAATGAAGAAACCCTAAGAACCATGTGGGAGTCTATTAAGAAGAATAACTTATGAGTGACTGGAGTACCAGAACAGGGAGGGATAACAGAAAATACAGAGAGAATTGTTGAAGATTTGTTGGCAGAAAACTTCCCTGATGTCGTGAAAGATGACAAGATATCTATCCAAGATGCTCATCAAACCCCACATAAGGTAGATCCCAAAATAAAGTCACCAAGACATATTATAATCAAACTTGCCAAAACCAAAGATAAAGAGAATTTTAAGAGCAGCTAGGGATAAACAAAAAGTCATCTACAAAGGACAGTCGATAAGAATAAGCTCGGACTACTCAGCAGAAGCCATGCAGGCAAGAAGGCAATGGGATGACATATATAAAGCCTTGAAGGAAAAAAACTGCCAGCCAAGAATTATACATCCAGCAAAACTGTCTCTCAAATATGATGGCGAAATTAGAGCATTTCTAGATAAACAGAAGTTTAGGGAATTTGCAAAAACCAAACCAAAATTACAAGAAATACTAAAGGGCGTCCTCTCGTTAGAAAATCAGTAACATCAGAGAACAACCCAAGACTAGAACACAGGACAGAACAACCAGATATCAACCCAGACAGGGAAGTCACAAAAATAAATCAAAGCTAAAACACTGAAAATAGGGAAACAGATGTCAATACGTAAACCATGACAACATTAAAAAAAAAAAAAAAGGGACTTAAAAATGTAGACATAGATTTTTCATATAGAGAGGAAGTCATGGCGGTATAAAGAAATAAAAGACTGGTATAAACTTAGGAAAATAGGGGTAAATATTAAGGTAACCACAAAAGAAACTAACCATCCTACAAGTCAAAATAAAAAACAACAAACATATAAAGACTCAGCAAATACAAAGTCAACAACAATGAAAAAGATGAAAAGAAAATACATTAAAAAAAAAAAATTCAGCACAGAAAATTAAGGGGAACAAAGAAACTGTCAACAACACACAAAAAAAGACATCAAAATGACAGCTCTAAACTCATACCTGTCAAAATTATGCTGAATGTAAATTGACTAAAGGCACCAGTAAAGAGACAGACAGTGGCAGACTGGACCAAAAAACATGGTCCATATATGTGCTGCCTACAAGAGACACACCTTAGACTTAAAGACACAAAGAAACTAAAACTCAAAAGATGGAAAAAAATATATCAAGCAAACAACACTGAAAAAAAGAGCAAGAGTGGCAATATTAATCTCTGCCAAAATAGACTTTAAAGTAAAATCCACCACAAAGGATAAGGAAAGACACTATATAATAATTAAAGGGTCAATACACCAGGAGGACATAACTATAATAAATATTTACGCACCCAATGACATGACTCCAAAATACATAAAACAAACTTTAACCACATTGAAAAGAGAGATAGACAACTCCGCAATAGTAGTAGCAGACTTCAACATACCACTTTCGATGAAGGACAGAACATCCAGAAAGAAGCTCAACTAAGACACAGAAAACCTAAATCAACTACAATCAACCAACCTGATCTCATAGACATACCAAACACTCCACCCAATAGCAGCCAAGTACACTTTCTTTTCAAACGCACATGAAACATTCTCCAGAATAGACCACATCTTAGGCCACAAAGCAAGCCTTAACAAAATCCAAAGCCTCGAAATATTACAAAGCATCATTTCTGTCCATAAAGCCATAAAAGTAGAAATCAACAACACAAAAGGCAAGAAAAAAAAAAATCAAACACATGGAAACTGACAACACCTTGCTCAAAAACTCCTGGGTTATAGAAGAAATTAAGGATGGAATAAAGAAATTCATAGAATCAAATGATAATGAAAACACATCCTACCAGAACCTTTGGGACACAGCAAAAGCAGGGCTCAGAGGTCAGTTTATAGCAAAAAATGTACCCATCCAATAAGAAAAAGGGCCTTAATGAGAACATTAACCCTACAACTGGAACAAGTAGAAAGAGAGCAGCAAAAGAAGCCCTCAGGCACCAGAAGAAAGGAAATAACAAGAACTAGAGCAGAATTAAATGAAATAGAGAATAGAAAAACAATTGAAAGAGTTAACAAGACCAAAATCCGGTTCTTTGAAAAGATCAACAAAATTGATAAACCATTGGCCAAAGTGACAAAAGAAAAACAAGAGAGGAAGCAGATAACCTGTATAAGAAATGAGATGGGTGATATCACAACAGACCTAAATGAAATTAAAAGAATCATAACAGAATACTATCAAAAACTGTACTCTAACAAATTTGAAAACCTAGAGGAAATGGACAAATTTCTAGAAAATCACTACGTACGTAAACTAACACAGAGGTAGAACAACTAAATAAACCCATAACAAAAGACGAGATTGAAAAGGTAATTTAAAAAACTCTTAACAAAAAAAGGCCCTGGCCTGGATAGCTTCACAAGAGAATTCTACCAAACTTTCAGAGAAGAGTTAACACTACTACTACTAAAGGTATTTCGGACCATAGAAAAGGATGGAATATTCCCAAACTCATTCTATGAAGCCAGCATAACCCTGATACCAAAACCAGGTAAAGACACCACAGAAAAAGAAAATTACAGACCAATACCCCTTATGAACATTGACACAAAAAAATCCTCAACAAAATTCTAGCCAATAGAATTCAGCAACATATCAAAAAATAATTCACCATGATCAAGTGGGATTTATACCAGATACGCAGGGATGGTTCAACATTAGAAAAACTATCAGTGTAATCCATCATATTAATAAAACAAAAGACAAGAACCACATGATCTTATCAATCGATGCAGAAAAGACATTTGACAAAGTCCAACACCCATTCGTGATAAAAACTCTCAACAAAATAAGAATAGAAGGGAAATTTCTCAATGTAAGTAAGGACATTTATACAAAGCCAACAGCCAACATCATTGTAAATGGAGAGACTTTGAAAGCATTCCCCTTGAGAACAGGAACCAGATGAGGATGTCCTTTATCACCACTCTTATTCAACATTGTGCTGGAGGTCCTAGCCAGAGCAATTAGGCTAGAAAAAGAAATAAAGGGCATCCAAATTGGTAGGGAAGAAGTCAAAGTATCTCTAGTTGCAGATGATATGATCTTATACACAGAAAACCCCAAAGAATCCACAAGAAAACCACCGGAACTAATAGAGATTTCAGCAAAGTATCAGGAGACAAGATAAACATATAAAAATCAGTTGGATTCCTTTATATCAACAAAGAGAACTTTGAAGAGGAAATCACCAAATCAGTACCATCTACGATAGCCCCTAAGAAGATCAAATACTTAGGAATAAATCTAAGCAGAGACATAAAAGACCTATACATGAAAACTACAAGATGCTACTGCAAGAAACCAAAAGAGACCTGCATAAGTGGAAAAACATACCTTGCTCACGCATAGGAAGACTCAACATTGTGAAAATGTCAATTCTACCCAAAGAAATCTACAGATACAATGCAATCCTGATCCAAATTCCACCAGCTTTTTTTAATGAGCTGGAGAAACAAATCACCAACTTCATATGGAAAGAAAAGAGGCCCTCCCTGGATAATAAAAGCATTATTCAAGAAGAAGAACAAAGTGGGAGGCCTTACACTACCTGATTTTAGAATTTATTATACCACCGCGGTAGTCAAAACAGCCTGGTACCGGTACAACAACAGATACATAAACCAATGGAACAGAATTGAGAATGCAGACATAAATTCATCTACCTATGAGCAGCCGATATTTGACAAAGGCCCAAAGTCTGTTAATTGGGGAAAAGACAGTCTCTTTAACAAATGGTGCTGGCATAATCTGCAAAAAACTGAAACAAGACCCATACCTCACACCATGCACAAAAACTAACTGAAAATAGATCAAAGACTTAAATATAAAATCGAAAACGATAAAGATCACAAAAGAAAAATATGGGGACAATGCTAGGAGCCCTAATACATGGCATAAACAGAATACAAACCATAAGTAACAATGCACAAGCACCAGAAGAAAGACTAGATAACTGGGAGCTCCTAAAAATCAAACACTTATGCTCATCAAAAGACTTCAGCAAAAGAGTCAAAAGACAATCTACAGACTGGGAAAAAATTTTTGGCTACGACCAATCTGATCAGCATCTACTCTCTAAAATCTACAAGACACTGCAAAACCTCAACAACAAAAAGACAAATAACCCAATTATAAAATGGGCAAAGGATATGAACAGGCACTTTGTCAAAGAAGATATTTAGGCGGCTAACAGATACATGAAGAAATGCTCACAATCATTAGCCATTAGAGAAATGTGGATCAAAACTACAATGAGATATCATCTCACCCCAACAAGGCTAGCATTAATCCAAAGAACACAAAATAATAAATGCTGGAGAGGTTGTGGAGAGACTGGAACACTTATACACTGTTGGTGAGAATGTAAAATGGTACAACCACTTTGGAAATCGATTTGGCACTTCCTTAAAAAGCTAGAAATAGAAGTATCATACAATCCAGCTATCCTGCTCCTTGGGATATATCCTAGATAAACAAGAGCCGTCACATGAATAGATATATGCACACTCATGTTCATTGCAGCCCTGTTCACAGTAGTAAAAAGACGGAAGCAATCTAGGTGCCCATCAACGGACGAATGGATAAACAAATTATGGTATATCCACACAATGGACTATTATTCAACCATAAAGAACAACGACGAAGTTGTGAAATGTGTATAACATGGTGGAAGCTGGAACTTACTATGCTGAGTGAGTTTAGTCAGTCACAAAAGGACAAATATTGTATAAGACCACTATTATAAGAACTCAAGAAAAGGTTTAAACACAGAAGAAAACATTCTTTGATGGTTATAAGGGTGGGGAGGGAGGGTGAGGGTTATTTACTAACTAGATAGTAGATAAGAATTATCTTTGGTGAAGGGAAGGACAGCACACACTACAGGGGAAGTTAGCACAACTGGACTAAACCAAAGCTAAGAAGTTTCCTGAATACAGTCAAACACTTTGAGGGATAGAGTAGCAGGGGTAAGGGTCTGGGTACCATGGTTTCAGGGGACATCTAGGTCAACTGGCATAACAAAGCTTATTAAGAAAATTTTCTGCATCCTACTTTGGTGAGTGGTGTCTGGGGTCTTAAAAGCTTGCAAGCAGCCATCTAAGATGCATCAATTGGTCCCAACCACCTGGAGTGAAGGAGAACGAAGAACACCAAAGACACAAGGAAAGTATTAGCCCAGGAGGCAGAAAGGGCCACGTAAACCAGAGACTTCATCAGCCTGAGACCAGAAGAACTAGACAGTGTCCGGCTTCCGCCAATGACCACCCTGACAGGGAACACAACAGATAGTCCCTGATGGAGCAGGAGAAAGATGGGGTGAAGAACTCAAATTCTAGTAAGAAGACCAGACTTAATGGTCTGACTGAGACTGGAAGAACCCTGGAAAGCATGGCCCCCAGATTCTCTACCAGGGCAGAACTAAAACAATTTCTGAGGCCAAGTCTTCAGACAGGGATTGGCCTGGACTGTGGGACATGAAGTGATACTCGTGAGGAGTGTGCCTCTTAGCTCACGTAGATACAAGAGACTAAACGGGCAGCTTCTGTCTGGAGGTGAGAAGGGAAGGCAGAGAGAGTTAGGAGCGGCTGAATGGACATGGGGAATTGGGTGGAAAGGAGGAGTGTGCTGTCACAGTATGGAGAGACCAATTAGGGTCACATAACAATGTATGTATAAATTTTTATATGGGAGACTAACTTGAAATATAAACTTCATTTAAAGTACAACAATAAACAGAAAGAAAAAAAAAAGAAAGAGGACACCTTCATTATGGGTAGATTTCTTGGAATCTCTCAGCCTTGGTTCCTAAGCACTCTAGGAGCTACTCAGTGATGTGAAGTAAATACACCACTGCAGAATTTGTCTCCTTGAAATTTAGCAATGGTGAAAGGAAAGAAAATAAATGATTTCTGCCCCTCCTTCCTATTCTGCTTTGGTTTAATGTCGGTAAGTTTCTGTTAGAAGAATTCTCGAAATAATCAAACTCAGCACTAACACCTAATGAATGGTAGCTCTCACTGTAGGTATAGTCTACCAGCACTATCCAAAACAACTTTTGCAATGATAGAATGTTCTTTGCCTCTATATATGTGCTGTCCAATATGGTAGCCACTAGCCACATATTGCTATTGAGCACTAAAAATGAGGCTAGTGTAAATGAGGAAGTGCATGTAAATTAAACTTAAATAGCCACCTGTGACTAGTGTCTACTCTATTAGACCGCTAGGCTCTAGACAAGATTTGCCTCAATGACTGAAAACTAAAAGCAAAGAAAGATTTATTGGCATCAGGAGGCAATCCATCTATTACTTCTACTTTTATCTGTTAAATTGTTCTGACCCTTAACATTTTACTATGTGTATATATATACATATATACACATATCATATATATATCATATATATGGTAATTATTTAGTATAATTATCAGATTTCTAAGCAGTGACCCCCCCATAACAGAATCACATCATTAGGGCATTTTTGTGATACTTGCCATCAATATTTCAAAATCAAACTTATCAGAATTAAAGATGGCAACTGACAGCAACAACAAAATGGTCACTTCACATGAGAGCATTCACTGACAGGAGTAACTTGTATTTAAATCAGCTGGACCCAGGAAAAGAAGTGGAAACACGATTATATATTCCCTCATCCCTTCTCTAACACACAGGTGTTACTTTTTTAATATGCTATGAGGTATGAGGTCCAATTTCACTTTTTTGCATGTAGAGATCCAGTTGTCCTAGCACCGTTTGTTGAAGAGTCTGTTTTTCCCTATCAAATGGACTTGGCATTTTTATAAAATGTCCATAGACATACGGGTTTATTTCTCTCAATTCTATTCCATTGGCCTATATGTCCATCCTTATACCAGTACCATAATGTTTTGATTACTGTAGCTTTGTTTCGAAATCAGGAAGTTTTAGTCCTTCTACTTTGTTCTTCCTCTTCAAGACTGCTTTGGCTATTTGGAGACCCTTGAAAGCCCACATAAACTTGAGGTTTGGCTTTTCTATCTCTGAAAAAAAAAAAAAAAAAGGCTGTTGGAATTTTGACAGGAGTTGTGCTGAATCTTGTTTTAGGCTAGGTTCTCTGGAGAAGCAAAACCAGTGAAGTATATATAGAAGAGAGAGAAAGAGAGAGACTCATTTCAAGGAAATAGCTCATGCAATTGTGAAGGCTGGCAAGTCCCAAATCCACGGGTCAGGCAGAAGGCAGGAGGCTTCTCCTGCCTCATGTGGTTGCATGGGCTGATGAACCCAAAATCTGCAGGTCAGGCGGCAGGCTGCTGGCTCATGGGGTTGCAAGACCTGGTGAATTCAAAATCTGCAGGTTAGGCAGTAGACTGAAGGCTTCTCACATCCCAAGAACCAGAGGGCCGAGGATGGTGAGACAAATGAATCGAGAGAGAGCGAGCTTTGCCAGAACGTTTTTTTATATCATGAATGCAGGCCACACCCCTCAAGGAAACGTCTCTTCTGATTTGTTGCTCACATCCAGTGATCACAGAATGGGAGGTGATACATAGTGCATGCCAAACCACTGAGAATTATAGCTTAGCCAAGTTGACACATAACATTAACCATCACAAATCTATAAATGACTGTGTAGTATTGATATCTTAACAGTATTAAGTCTTCTAGCCTATGAACATGAGACGCTTTTCCATTTTTTTAGGTCTTCTTTAATTTCTTTTAGCAACCTTTTATAGTTTTCAGTATACAACTTTTTCACTTCCCTGGTTAAGTTTATTCCTTTATATATATATATTTTAGATGTTACACATGGAATTGTCTTCTTAATTTACCTTTCAACTTGGTCACTGCTGATATAGAAAGATACAACTGATTTTTGTGTATTGATTTTTTACCCTATGACGTTGGATTTATTTATTGGTTCTAGTAGGTTTCTTTTGGATTCTTTGGGGTTTTCTAAGTATCAAATCATGTCATCTGTGAATAGAGATAGTTTTCTTCTTCCTTTCTGATTTTGATGCCTTTTACTTCTTTTTCTTGCTTCATTGCTCTGGCTAGAACTTCTAGTACAATGTTGTCAAGTCACTTCAGGAAAGCCTCCCGAGTCATGCAATATTTGGATTGCTTGTTTACTTACCTGGTCTCTGAGCTGCAAGTTCTGTGAGGGGAGAGATGATGTCTGCCCCGTTCATAGTTGTGATCTCATTGCTAATATGTACTTGTTGAATATATGAATGAATGAAAAAGTAAGTACTTAAGAGAATTTTAGGTGGCAGCAAATTGATCCTTGGACAGCATGTCCAAGGATCCTCCTCTGCAATGATAATTTGGAGGTCAGGCTAGAATGGGAAACAATCCCTTAAAAATTTAAAGGTGGACCTCCATATTCCCTGTGTTATCTTTAAAATTTCTGCCCTTTCTCAGTTTCCAGGTAACGTAGCGCACTCTTTAGGGCCTCAGTTCTTGTAACATTATTAATTACCTTAAAACCTCATTCAACTGTATCGTTCTTGGCAATCTTATTATCTCAAAGGGACAAGGAGCAAAGATTAGTTGTTTTATCATTTAAGTAATGAGAATTTTACACTTCTCTAAAGAGATTTATGAGAATAATTAGTCTAAGCAGGCGTTTCCAGCGTGAGTGTTATTAGGTGTAATAATTAACCCTAGCAGGATGAGTTACTGACTAGCAACTTAACAATCATTGAGGGTAGCATGAAATTTCAGTTTCGGGCATTTGGAAATACATACGAATGTGTATTGCTAACAATTACTTAATAAAATGCTAAGTTTAATTCTAAAATTTTCAATATCAAACAAAGTGTCAGCAACTTTTATGTATTTACTTATTAGCTTATTTTTAATTCATGTTCTTTAAGATGCAATCCCTTGTCAAAGAAATGAGACGGCAGCAGAATATTCTGAAAGAGCACTGGCCCTGGAGTTAGCACCCAGCTCTGCCACTTACTATCTCTGTGACTCTGGGCAAGTCATTCAACCTTTCTAAACCTCAAGTGTTTTCTGCTGCAACATGGGGGGCAGGGGATGGAGGGATGGGACTAGATATCTAAAGCCTGTTCCAGCCTTGGCCATTTATAACTGCATGCAATACAAAGGATGCTTAAATGAGACAACCTAAATTAGTGTTTAGGCTATCCAGCTGTGAACTGAGTCCTTTATCCCTAAACAGAAAGTAAAATCAGCATTTATTAAGTACGTACTTTGACCCACAAATTTTCATATATATTACCTTATTTACACTTCTTCAAGTAGGAATAATGTCTTTATTATGTAGATAAGGACACTCAGGGAATTTGAGGTGATTGCATAGTAAGTTAGAGTTTGAGCCAAACTGATTATGTTTAAATACCAGTTCTATCACTTATAATGTGACATCTGTGAGTAGGTATAATCATAGTTTCTATCTTAGGATCACTGAAAAAAAATTAGATCATATCTGTAAAGTTCTTACTACAGTATCTGACTCAGAGTAAATAAAGTATAAATGATAACTATTATTACCATCATCACTGTAATTATTTTTAATGCCATATCTACAAAGTGACCTATATTGTTTTGGTTATGAGCCCCATGTATATTCCTTTATACCATCATGAAACTCGTTGCCACAGAGTTGATTCCTGACTCATAGCGACCCTATAGTAGAACTGCCACATAGGTATTCCAAGGAGTGGATGGTGGATTCGAACTGCCGACTTTTTTGGTTAGCAGCTGTAGCTCACCATAGCTCTTAACCACTGTGCCACCAGGTGGAAGCATGGAAATTTTTTTGTTTTTATTTTTTAATTATAGGTAGTCCCTGGTTTATGTCGGGGTTCCATTCTGATGATTTCATCTTAAGTCTGTTCTGACGTAAGTCGAATACCTCATTTTTAGTTTTCATTATTATTGTCTTTTATTATCAGTATCTTTATAAATCATAACATTGAACATCTATGAGTGAACATCTGAGAATGATAACATCAGCAAATTACACACTGCAACATTGTACATAGTACGTATTACAAACAAGAAAATTTAAAAAAAAAAAAGAGTTGTAACTGCAGTTTGTCATAACTTGAATACATCATAAGTCAGGGGCTACCTGTGCTATGTATCTCTTTTTCCCCAATTCTGAAATATAAATAATAGCTTATACCTTAACATTACAAGGCATTAATTTATTGTTAGTTATAAAATACAAGCTAATCTCTCCATGCTAATTCATATCCCACTGGGTGAGATTCTATTACTGATAAAATATTTCCCAGACATAATAAGATGAGCATTTCCAAAAGGCAGGACATAACTAGTACCACAGCAGATTGTATTTTCCAAAGATGGAGGCACCTACATATCCCATCCCACATGTTTTCCTTACAATGTGACATTAACATTCTTCCACTGAGAGATGGGATCTTCATTCTTCCTCTTGAATTTGGTTGGTTTGTGATTACAGCACAAATAAGCTCACGTGACTTCCAACGCTAACTTGTAAAAAAAATTATTTGTTTCTCTCCAACCTACTTCCCAGTCCCTATGGAAGCTCACTTTTGGAACTCAACTGCCATGCTGTAAGGAAGCCATGCAACCACATGCAAAGACCATGTGTAGGTGTTCTGGCCACGGCCCCCTCTTAGGTACCAGTCAACAACCAGCATCAACTACCAGAAATATGAATGAGTAGGCCTCAAGATGATTCCAGCCTCCAGGCTTTGAGTACCTCGCTGACTGAGTGGAGCCGGGACAAGCTGTCCCCACTGAACACTACAGGTTTGCAGATGCATGAGTGAAATATATTGTCCTTGTTTTAAGCCACTGAGTTTTCAAGTGGTTTGTAATATAGCAATGATAACCAGAACAAGTACCGTTCAAGAGGCATTGTATGACATACAATGGCCACCTCCAGGCCTTAGAACCTATTTTTCACGCAAAATCTATAGAGTAGTCCTTAGACAAATATTGACTCTGATTAAACACATTATTTTATTCAGCAATGGTCTTACTCATCAGATAGATACTCATAGAGATATGGGGATAAAAGGTATAAACTAATACTGTAAGAGAAGAAAACAAATTCTGAGAGTAATGTTAAGTTAAAAACCTTAGAAATTAGATTTGTTTAATATTGGTGACTTTCAGCATTTTGTCATCTTGTAAAAAAAAAATAGCATGGTGTGATATATGCAAGCCATCAGGAATTTAACACATCATCCACAAGATTTAAATGACCCTCATGTGGACAGCATTCTATGAGAAATGTGCTCTGCTTCTAACCTGATATGATCTCCTTTTCCAGTGTTGCACTGTGAATTATCAGTGTGAACCCACTTTCAGATATGTCCACTTACTTGTTATTCTTGTTCTTATAGTAAGAGCAGCTTTAACATAGAGGTTTTTCCTCATTTTTTCCATTTCTTCTTTGTATTTTAGCCTCAAGCCTAGGCAAAATTCTTCTCCCCTCCCTAACCTTCATTCTCTAAAATGCAAGTTGCAATCCCCTTTAAGAAAGCTTAGCGTCCTTAGTGACCTTCAACAGACAAATATGCGATACCCTTCAGTGGGCATGTGTGTAGCTCCTTTCAGTTTGGATATTTCAAATCAGGTAGAAAGGCCTGGCAATTCCCATCCCCAGTGTCTGATGAAAGCTACTCTACAGAAGAGAAAGAGAATTTATAATGTGAACAATACCATCAGGAGTTGCTCTATCCTCACATGGAAACAATCAGCTCTGAATAATTGACCACTACACTACCTGGAAAAGGTAGTTATGACGCTGAGTTAGACGGGCCATTCTGAGAGTAAAATGTTACCCTTTCTGGACATCACCTCCCCCATAAACATCAGCTCTGTCAATTGCAGAAGTAAGCAGTTTCATCTGCCCTAATTAATTTGGGAACAAAAGGAAGATGGCACATCCCAACCTTTAAACAGTCTGAACAAATTCAGCAGCTGCCTTTGTTTACAGGCTATGTACACAGAGACAGATGGAAAGATTTAAAAAGAGCAGTAAATGGGAATCCACATGGATAATGAACTGGATTAATGTAGCAATTAAAGTTTATTAAAATGAAGTATTACCCTTAGACAAAATCTGGCAATGATGTAAAAGCTGAGGATCTGCTTACAAAAACTGAAGTTTAATGGAGGAAATTTAAATTCCCAAGAGGTTATAGAGTCCATTGTGAATATGAATAGCTATGCTGAGACTGTTGAGGTTTAAGAAGTAATCTTAGAAGAGTGAAGAATTTAGAGCAAGGATAATTAAATATTCCTCACTGGGAAGATAGGTTTCCCTTGGACAAAGGATGTCAAGTTTTCCACTGATAAAAGATTTCATAAAAGCTAAATGGCGAAAAGCGAAGTTTTGACAAGCAGGAGATACCTGTATTGTATCTGGTTTGTTATCCGTGGTGTACAAACATGAAGTTGTTTTATTTTTCTGTAACATTCTTCTACCAGTAGTGCTGTGTTGAATCTCCTTTACTGGCCTAATTGTAGATCTCCCAATAATAACCTTAGGCAGAAAACATTGACTTTCGAGTGATTTTACGTTCAATGTAAAATTCCTCTGATTCAAAGCTTCCCCTACCTGGTCAGGCTTGTGATTTGGGGCACTGAAAATGGTGTTGTGTGGTCAGCTTCTTGATTCCTCTTTTCTTAAAGTGGAGAAAGAATTTGGGTTCCCCACCTCTTTCAACCCCCTCTTATAGGATTATAGAAGTTCTCAGCCATGCCTGCTCATTATCATCATTGGGGCCCTTTTAAAAAACATTGCCACCAGGGATCCTCCCAACTCTTGTACACAATTTTAAAGGTGAAGAACACAAAGACAGAGGTCCATTATTTAAAAGACTACCGAGGCTGCTCTCTCAGTTTTGACTGCTTCTTATAGTAGCAGTCACTCGTCATTGATGTCCTCTATGAGGGAGGCATTCAAATGCTAGTTCTCTCAAGGCATGGCTGTGGAGGGGGTGATTATGAAAGAGTCCTTTAACTGACCTTCCCATTATAGGGAAACAAGTGGAGGATTTAACTCCAGTCCGACCGATTCCAAACTCCTTAATCCCTTCCCTTGCCATCTCTGGAGTAGGAGTGCAATCAACGGTCATCTCTCTTGTATGAGTTATCGACAAAATGGCAATATCCAGACTACAACGAGCCCTAAGAAACTCAGGTACCATGTATACACACAAAAGTGAGCAGACAGCTTCTGTTTCCCTCCTTGCTCTGTCAACTTTCTCCGAGTCACTTTTTCCTCTGCTGAATAGGAAGAGTGACATATCAACATAGCTTTTGCATAAGCAAGTGAGCCACTGGGGAGATATCACGTCCACTTTGAGGAAATTCGATCTTTACAACCGATTTGGTCAATGCCAATTCACTTGCCTGGAGGTGGAGTGGGAGCTCATGCTGTTCTGACTCCAAAGCCCAAGCTCTTTCCACTCAGCATTAATGGAGGTAAAAGGGAATTGAGAACATCAAGCACAGAAATGAGAAGGTGAGATTGTTAACTTCGGAAGCCAATTCCAGACACAGCCCTACCTTAACACAACCTGAGGGACTTGACATTTCTCTACCACTTACCTTGGACAACTCTATTCTCTTGTACTGGATGAAAACATGGTCCAAAACAATATTTCTTGAGCACAAGAACAATAGTTAATTTAGGCATAACACAAAAGTAGAAAAAAAATGGCTGTCTAGACAATTACAGAATACCCAATAAAGTAAGAAAGGGCATAGTTCCCTTCTCAGATGTACAGCTATTGTAATGGGCATGTCCTTTGGGGGGACTTTAATATGTATGATAATTTTTAAAGCTTTGCAAAGCTGTTAATCAAGTATAAATGTCACAGTGACAGGCTCATCCCATTTTTTTTAAGATAGGAGAAATTTTCAATAAGTTGGATTATGAGAGGTTTCATCTACACGGATAGGAAAATTTTACCTGGGCAGCTTGGCACTGGATTCTAAAAAGTTTCCTAATGTAGAGAACTGAGAAGGACTTACAACCACCATCTCCTTGGGGAAATATCTATCTTTTTAATTCATGTAAGCATCTAGAAGACTTGACAATCTATGAGAAGTGGGTAATTTCACTGTGTGGATGGTACAGATATAGACAATCAAAATTTCAAATTTAAGAAATAGATGTATAACTACAGATAGAATCTCACAAATTAGAATAATTTCCTTTTTAAAAAGTTAGTGAGGGCGTTTCTGTTTCAAGTAATGGCAAACTAGATTCTTCAGACCAAGCTTTCCACCAAGAACAGCTGGAAAATCAGGAGAACATATTTTAAAATTCCCAATACATTGAGAATAACAAGCAGAAAAAATGGCAGTGACAAGATTAGAAAAAAGAAGGAAATGCAGACAGGAGCCCTGTAACTGAGGGTGCTTTTTCCTTAGGGATACCTGTCAATTCTGGAAGAAATGGCTGAGAGTTTGAGAAACTAAGCAACGCTCGTGATAATCAAACAGGGCTCGGGAACGATTGGAGTCCATGATTGCCAGGTAGGAAGCACCCTGGAAAACCTCCAGGCTTTAGGATGGAACCCAGAAGGACCCCACTCTAGGAACAAGGGTAAACCATAAATCCCTGTTGTGACTGAGCCCAGTTTTGAACCGTCACAAGCCGTGAAATTGTATTAAGGTGACCCAGGTTTACATCTGCCCCTTGTTACCCAACCAAAACAAATGTAAATCCTATATAGAGGACAATAATATCATCCAGAACGCCAGATTATTTCTTCTAATTTTCACACACAATTAATGGTACTTTATTGAATATAACAAAGCCACACAAAGAGATAGGATGATCTAAATAAAAGTAAAGAAAAATTAATAAACATCAGAGGCACCAAATATTGGTGCTATTGAATACAGCTTTTAAAACAGCTATGCTTAATACATTCAAGAAAATAAAGAAGAAAAATTGAAAATTAGGGCAGCAAACCAGGGATTATAAAAAATAATCAAATGGAAATTTTAAAACTAAAAAAAAAAGCAATAAGCAAAATTAAGAACAAGATGGATGGGTTTAAAAGCATATTACACATAGCTGAATAGAGAACTAATAAACTGGCAGATGGGTCAGATGTAAAATCCCAAAATGAAGCCTAGAGAGATAAATGAATACACAGATAATAAAATAAGATCTAGGCATCTTATAGGGAACATAGGGGATATAGTGAGGTCTAATAGAAATGTAGTTGAAGTTCCAGATGAAGAAAGGAAAGAGAAAACGAGCATGGCAATATTTGAAGAAATGAAGTTGAGATTTTTCCAAAATGACAAAAGACGTCAAATCACAGATTCAAGAAGTACTTCTAACCCCAAGCACAATAAACACAAGCAGGATGAAGCCACCTAGGCAACTTACGGTGAAACTGTTGAAACCCAAAGACAGACAGAAAACTTTTAAAGCACTCTGAGAAAAAAATATAGATTAACCTTAAAGAAGCAACAATCTTGTTCCCAGGAAACTATATTAAACTATATATATATATTATATAAACTATATAATAAAACTATATTAAAGATACACTGTCAGAATGATATAATAGCTTATGCACAAGATTATTCGTTGTGACAGGAAGACAATTGGAAAAATACCAATGTCCATCAGTAGAGTACAAGTTGAATAAGGCATTGTACCTACACAAAATACTGCTCTGGGTTATTCAGACATTGTCTGCTTCCTGATATGATGCAGTATGAAGCATTCTTGCCCAAAATAGTGGAACCCAAATCTCACTGAGCCCTTAGAGCTACTTCCAGTTTATAGAAAATATGAAGCTGGAGGATTAAATTAAAAGCTACTCTAAGGAAACAGAGAAATCCCGAATGGGGGACATTCTCCAGGACGATAAGTACAGTTCTTCAACAAGACAATGACAAGAAACAAAAAAGGCAGAGGAGAGGACTTAAAAATATAACAACCAAATGATATGCGGATGTTTTTGTTACTAACTGGAATAAATCAATTGTAAACAGTCATAAATGAGACAAACAAGGCAATCTGAATAATGACTTAGCAATAGGTGATCCAAAGAAATTGTTGTTAATTATATTAGGTGTGTTGACTGCAGTAGGGCATTGCTAAGTAAGTAAGAAAACGTTTTACAGATTCATCGCAAAGTATTTAGTGGTAAAATAACATAAGATCTGGGATCTGCAACAAAAAAAGGAAAGATGAAGCAAACGTGACAAAATCTTGCTCTTGATAATTGCTGAATCTGGATTATGGGTATATGGGCTTTTATTATACTCTTGTGTATGTTTGAAATTCTTAATAGTAATTTTTTTAAGTAAATGTGTTTCCCAGAAATAGAACTCCAGCGTGTTAGAACAAGTGCACATTTCATCCATGTATGCACTCTTCTTTTTTCAATCGTTGTAAAAATATAGACAATAGAACAGTTGCCATTTCAACATTTTTCACGTGTACCCCAAAAAACCAAACCAAACTCATTGCTGTCAAGTAGATCCCGACTCATAGCAATCCTATAGGACAGAGTAGAACTGTCCCATATGGTTTCCAAGGAGCATCTGGTGGATTTGAACTGCCAACCTTTTGGTTAGCAGCCATATCCCTTAACCACCACACCACCAGGGTTTCCTTCATGTGTACAATTGAGGCTAATTATATTAATCAGGTTGTATAACCACAACCAGTATTGTTGCTGCAGATAGTTGCTCACCCTATGAGTCAGGCCCTGAGCTAGGATACTGTGGTCAATGAGGCTGATGAAGGCGCTTGACCTCACAGGCTTACAGTCTCATGAAGAACCAAGATGAGTCAACAGGCAATAACACTCTAGTACAAAGAGACATAGAGGATGCTTTGGGAGAACATACTATGGACATCTAACTCAACTAGGGTGGGGCTGGGGTCAGGATAATCTTCTCAGGGTATCACCTACACTGAGATGTGAAAGATGAACGAAAGGTAGCTGAGGAGGTAAGCAGATGTTACATCATCACAGGACATGTCTGGCATGCCCAATTCCCTCTTTGTAGATGAAGAAACTGAAGTCCAGGTACATGGGACAGAAACAAGGCATTCCTCAAGTCTTTTGTCAACAACACCACTTCCCATTACAAAAGAAGTGTCCTGCTGCTACTCATTCTGCATGACGATTCTAATTGTTCATGTGTAAATGAGTGCCTCTAATTTGAAGCATCTGCCTTTGAGACTGCAATATGGGCTCATATTTGAAACCACCTGTTTCCTTCTGTCTGCTCTCCGTTGTTGTACATAGGGCCACTGTGAGTCAGGTGACTCGACAGCACCTAGCAACAAACAACTCTCCTTTAACATATAAGTACCATGCCTCTCATTGTACCTCCATTTTAGCTACTCTGAAAGATAACTATCTCTTTGATGTGACCTCCATGGGGCCCTCAAAGTGAATTTTGCACACCCCATATAGTTTATACTTTGAGTCCTCCGTTCCCAAACATACCTTCCACCTTTGCCTAAAATCTGTCCAGCCAGTTACGCATAATGGAGTAACAAGCCAGACGATTCAAGCTTTGTTTTCTTTATGCAGCTAATTCTAACAACAATCTCATGAAGAAGACATCGATAACCCCATTAATGGGAAACAACAGCTCAAGAAGATTAAACAATTTGTCCACAGTAGTGCCCCAGGATTTTTCTAAATGAAATCAGTTATCAACCACACACATACTCTGTCTCTCTCTCTCATACACACACACACACACACACACACACACAACCCCTCAATGTATCCCATCTGCTTAGAGTAGTAGCTCTTCAAATGGTAGTTGAGGCAGGAATTGTGTTTGTGGTTTTCAGTATTAGGTATAGAGCTATGATATGGGTCTGGTAAGTCTCAGATAGGTGGAGACCATCTATTGCAACATGTCTGGAAGTGGTAGTTGAAATAAAATCTCATCATAATCAGATACAAGATCGCTTCAGAGAACTGTACAGAACAAATTAGCAATTTCTGCTTGAATTCGTGTTAATCTTCCTCATAAAAATGTGCTCTGTGATTTTTGCAGTCTAAGTGTTTAGACATGTTTTCAGGAGGGACCAGTCCCTGGAGAAGGGCGTCATGCTTGATAAAGTAGAGGGTCAGCAAAAAAGAGGAAGACCCTCAATGAGATGAATTGACACAGTGGCTGCAACAATGGGCTTTAACACAGCAACGATTGTGAGGATGGTGCAGGAGTAGGCAGTGTTTCATTCTGTTGTACATAGGGTCGCTAAAAATTGGAACCAACTCAGCAACACCTAACAACAAGAATTTATTAGGTATAGTATAATATATGAGAATGTCATCCCTTCCCTTATATTTGGGCTGTCCTTTATGTCCATCTTGTCATAGGCCCTTGATTAGACTTGAATCTGCAGTGTGGCCCATGAGTACAAGGAATACCGTACTGTGTAAATAGAGACATGGCCAACTCCCACGGGCAGGGAGAATGGCAACAATGATTATGTGGTTTAAATAAATATAGCACAGTAGTGCCAATGAAATCTATTCCCATAGTGAAAGTATTTAGCATCCCTGTTCAGACATCTCCTGTTCTCCATCAATTACCAGATCAGCAAGAAATCATGTGTTTAATTGTAGAGGGCATCTATGCTTGTTTAACCCAGCAGTGCTGGAAACAAAGACACAGCTGAAAATGTTCCACTGCAGCAAAACAAACCTGCTCCTGTTTTTCTTTAGTGGCCTAATTCTGTCTGACACAGTGAAGCCAGGAATAAGTGGCATTTTGGGCTTATTTAAAATGTGGGAGAACACTTTTCAAAGTAATGCTGGTATGCTACAGTAGCAGTAGCTTCTACTTCAGGGGAAAACTAGAATATTCTTTATCAATATGTAATAGTGGAAATTCATGTATGTTGTCTCATGCCATATGGCAACCTTATCAAGTAGGTTTCTATCATCTCCATTTTTACAGATGAGGAAACAGAGGCTTAAGAAGGTTAAGTAACTTGTTTGAGTTAACTAGGTAGCAGAGTGTGGCTTCAGATTCAGGTGTTTGACTCTAGAACCTTAGTGCTAAATGAATATGCTATGTGGTAGTTAAGGAAGACTGTCTCTCTAGCTCATTAGGATGCTTTGTGTTGCAAATAACAGGAAACCCAATTACCAGATTCAGCACTAAAACCATTTGCTGTGGAGTCGATTCTGACTCATGGCAATCCCATGTGTGTGAGAGTAGAACTGTGCTCCATAGGGTTTTCAATGGCTGATTTCTTGGAAGTAGATTGTTAGGCCTTTCTTCTGAGGCACCTCTGAAATCTCCAGCCTTTGAGTTAGCAGCTGAGTGAGTTAAAGTCTTGCACCACCCAGGGACTCCTGCTTCAACACGAAAACGAAAAACCAAACCAAATCAAACCCATTGCCGTTGAGTTGATTCCAACTCATGGCAACCCCATGGGTCAGAGGAGAACTGCCTCATAGGGTTTTCTTGGATCTCATCTTAATGGAAGCAGATTGCCAGGCCTTTCTCTAGTGATGCTGGTGGGTGGGTTTGAACTGCCAACCTTTAGATTAGCAGCTGAGCACAAATGGTTTGCATCACCAAGCAGTACTCATTATCTCACTTCTCCAGCAGTCAGGTGCAGGGCAGATCCAGGGCTCATTCAGAGGCTTAACCATGTCCTCTAGGCCTCAGGTTTCATTCACCTTTCTGCTGTCATTATGGGTCAGTAGTTCCAACATAGTTACCAGATGACTGCAATGCCTGAGGCCCTCCTCCCCTACTGCCTTCTAGAGGCTTAAAGAGATATAGCAGGAGGTAAAAGAACCAAAAGATAGTTCAGCAGTGTGAAGAAAGGGCTGCAGACAACTGGCTAGATTTTCAACTAATGTAGATGAATTCTCTTACAGGCTGTGTTAATAAATCTTGCAATGACCAAAAAAAAAAAAAAAGATAGGGGAGGGTTTCTCTACATATTTTTTTTTTTTAAACATGAAGAACAGTCTTTCACAGAAGTCTCTCTGTCTTTCTCTCTAATTGGCCAAGTGTTGTCACATACTTAAATTAATGACTTTCACTGAGAACAGCTTTTCCATGTTTGGCTTAATCTTGTTAAAGGTTATCACGCCCTGAGGGCTGGACAAAGGTCCCATGAAGTACATGGCTTCCTACCAGAAAAAAAAATGGAGCCTTTTAACATAGCAGCCAGTGGTAATGGGAGGTGGCTAGCAGTTGGGTATTAGACAACAGCTTACCATCTTCTGCTTCCTCAGCTGCTCAGTCCCCATGCATGCCATTCTGGGTGTATATGCTACACAAGCAGTCCCCAATTTATGACAGAGTTTCATTCTGACGACTCTGTTGTAAATTGGTTCTGACATAAGTCGAATACCTTATTTTTTTTTTAGTTTTTATTAGTATTGCCTTTTATTATCAATATCTTGATAAATCTGGCAGTGTTTTGAACAGTAATCACAAAATTGAACACCTGTGAGTGAACATCCGAGAATGATAACATCAGCAAGCTGCACGCTGTGACATATTACAAACGATGTTGCTGTCAGCTGTGGACGAGTTCGTTCCGACTCATAGCAACCCTATCTACAACAGAATGAAACACTTCCTGGTCCTGCACTATCCTCACAATTATCGCTACATTCAAACTCATTGTTGCAGCCACTGTGTCAATCTGTCTCACTGAGAATCTTCCACGTTTTTGCTGACCCTCTGCTTTACCAACCATGATGTCCTTCTCCAGGGACTGGTCCCTCCTGATAACATGTCCAAAGCAAGTAAGATGAAGTCTCGCCATCCTCCCTTCTAAGGAGCATTCTGGCTGTACTTCTTTCAAGACAAATTTGTTTGTTTTTCTGGCAGTCCATTGTATATTCAATATTCTTCGTCAACACCATAATTAAAATGCATCAGTTCTTCTTTGGGCTTCCTTATTCATTGTCCAGCTTTCGCATGCATATGAAGTGATTCAAAATACCATGGCTTGGGTAAGGTGCTCCTTAGTCCTCAAAGTGACATCTTTGCTTTTTAACACTATAGAAAGTTCTTTTGCAGCAGATTTGCCCAATACAATATGTTGTTTGATGTCTTCACTGCTGCTTCCACGGGCATTAATCGTGGATCCAAGTAAAACGAAAATCCTTGACAACTTCAATCACTTTGCAAGGCCACTTCATTATGTATTCCTGGATGCACAAGAGAGGTAGAATATCGAAACTGAAAGTTGCTCAGAAAAGAAGAAGGTTGCTCTATTGACAGGCAAAGGGACTTTCCAGAAGAGGTAACTGAAGAACAGACCCCCATGGTAACAGCAAGGGGACTTTCCAGGGACACAGCAGATGTAACTTTCACTGAGGATTAGAATACTGCTTACCCTTACAGGATTAACTTAAAGTAGAATAGTTGAAACTAGCACCTGGGCTCAAGTAGGGCATAAAATGTAGCCCCAGAGACCACGCAGTTGAGACCCGTCCTTGGAAAGACAACCTCCCAGCCAGCTGGTTGTGCAACCTCCTGGATGTAGGGTGCCCTGCCATTGGTACCATTGCGGTCTTATCTTGTATGAGCACTGCTAATAAATTGCTCCAGCATCAACATCTGCACCTCTAGGTTCATGTCTGGTGTTCCCAAACCCTGGGGACTGCATCATTCCTGGGGACTCTCTGCATCATGCAGACTCCTCTAACATGACAGCATTACTAACTAAAAAAGGATGGTCGTTAAGTGCAGTTTGTCATAACCTGAATACATCCTAAGTCAATAAAAGCTTCACATTTATATGACACTCATTCTTTCTTTCCCTAAAGGGAGTAGACCTAGTCTCATCCAGTTTCTGCATCTGGCTCTAGTTCCTGGGCATCTGGATAATGCAATTTTCTTCAGTGGTTCCATATGTGCAAAACTATGGCTCAAAGACAAGTTATGTACCCATAATTCACAAACGTAGACTGCTAGAAACTGAAGAAGGTAACTACATAAAAATGGACTTTTGGAAAGGGATAGAATGGGAAACAATACAAAAGCTCGGTGCATATTCATCCTTTCCCTGTTGGACAGGAACAGTGAGATTTCTGTGTCCAGGCAGTACAATCCACTCCCTACTCAGCCAGTCTAAAGCCTGGGTTTTTCCTCTAGAAGTCTCTCTCTTGACCCCTGTCATGCTTGGAATTATGTCCCCCCAAAAATGTGTGTATCAATTTGGCTGGGCCATGATTCCCAGAATTGTGTGGTTGGCCTCCATTTTGTGATTGTAATTTTATGTTAAAGAGGATTAGGGTGGGATTGTAACACCACCCTTACCCAGGTCATATCCCTGATCCAGTGTAAAGGGAGTTTCCCTGGGGTGTGGCCGGCACTGCCTTTTATCTCTCAAGAGATAAAAGGAAAGGGAAGCAAGCAGAGAGTTGGGGACCTCATACCATCAATAAAGCAGTGCCGGGAGCAGAGCGCGTCCTTTGGACTGGACTGGGGTCTCTGCGCAGAGAGGCTCCTAGCCCGGGGGAACACCAAAGAGAAGAAGGCCGACAGAGAGAGAAAGCCTTCCCCTGGAGCTGACCCCGTGAACTTGAACTTTCAGCCTACCTTACTGTGAAGAAATAAATTTCTCTTTGCCAAAGCCATCCACTTGTGGTATTTCTGTTATAGCAGCACTAGATGACTAAGACAACCACTGTCCTCCACAGCCCCTGGTTCTCCTTTCTGGAAGGTTCTTCCTTGTCCACTGTCCTCTGTAGATCTGGTTCTGCTCGCTAAGAGGCTCATCCTCCCTGACTACGTCTGTGATTTGCTTTAGGGTTGATCATTCATATGCTGTTCTTGGCCAGGATTGGGGTTTCTTTAGCAGCACAGTAATCACAAAACCTTGGTAGACATCCAGTCTATTTACATCCAGTCAGTTTCATGGGTTAGTGACCACAGCTAAATTTTTTTATTTGACATGGTTGTTAATTCCGAAATTCTTGTTTCCTACCCACTGTCCTTTGACCTATGTATCCTGACCTTCTCCATCTCCCTTGTATTAATAGCCTCATTCTTAAGACTTTTGGAAAGTGTGGCCTTTGGGAATCACCCACTTTTATTCAATCTTTGCAGTTAGGCTTGCCTCTCTTTCACTTACAAATAATTAATAATGGGAGCTGTTTGCAAGAGGCCTGAGGCTTCAAACTTATTAATTTTATCTTCTGATAAGTCTCCTGTTTCCCTACTGCTTATGCTTATGATGCTTCATAAACTAGCATTAGCTTGGGCTACAAAACCCGACTTTTCCAACACTGCAAGACTTCAAATTAAAAGACTCTCAATCAACTCAGTTTTCAGCCTGTGGGCATAAACTTCCTCTCTTGGCAAAGGCCGTTTTCTTTCTCTTTGTTCTCACATGGGCCACTTTCAGACTATTTGTCTCTTTATTACAGAACCTTATCAAAGGATTCTACAAAGAGTCAACAAACCTCACGTACTAAATTTTTCCTTTCATCTCCTCTAAACTAGAGACAAATCAGAATGTAATTTGCATCCCAAGAACCAAGTGGCCGTTGGACCGAATATTTTGTGACTGGATAACAGGTATCTCCAACTTCCCAGCCTAGAATGGTGCAGCCCTCACTGTCCATTCCATCTACTTCATTCACAATGTCCTATATTTCATGTTCTCGTCTTTACAGCATTCTTGTACGAAATTTGTATCATGAAAATCCTTTAAATAACAGGGTTGTTGTTGTTGTTAGATGCCATCGAGTCAATATCAACTCATAGTGACACCATGTGACAGAGTAGAACTGCCCCATAGGGTTTTCTAGGCTATAGTCTTTACAGGAGCAGATTTCCAGGTCTTTCATCTGTTGAGCCACTAATGGATTCCAACAGCTGACCTGTCAGTTAGCAGCCCAGTGCTTAACCATTGCCCAACCAGGGCTCTTTAAACAATAGGATATGTAATTAAAAATAGTTTAAACTATACGGGGCTTATTGTCTAACTGACCAAGAAGTCAAGTGTCAAAATGTTTCAAAGAATATTTTAATCATCAATAATGTCATCAAGAACCCATATTCCTTCCATCCTTATTTTCCATCATCTTCAGTGTGCTGGCCACTCTGCTTATTCTAGAATATGGTGTCAGTAGCTCTAGGCATTGTCTCCCCATACAGCTTCATTCAGAGGAAAAAAAAAAAAAGTAGTGACTTCCTGCTTTTCTCTCCTGTATCAGAGTGGAAAGGAGCCCTGGTGGCGCAGTAGTTAAAGTGCTTAATGGTTAACAGAAAGGTCAGTGGTTCGAAACCACCAGTGGCTCTGTGGGAGAAAGGTGTGGCAGTCTGCTTCCGTAAAGATTTACAGCCTCGGAAAACTTATGGGGTTGCTATGAATTGGAATCGACTCAGCAGCAATGGATTTGGGTTTTGGTTGGGATCAGAGTGGAAAAACTTTCCCCAAAGACTTAACATTTTATCTTATTAGCCAGGGTGACATCTCATGCCCATGCCTATCAAGGGGACAGAATTACAGTTACTGGTTTGACCAAATCAACATTCATCCTGTTGGACTGGGGAAAGGCCCATAATACTTGATTCTTTTAGTTAATAAAGGGTGGGGGAGAGCATTTGGGAAGATAACCACAGTTGCTAAAACCCTAAGCCCTTATTTTAAAATAGTACTTCTCAAAGGGCCGTCCACGGAGCTAGTATGCCGATTAACATAAACATATACCTGAGTCCTACTCAGACCTAAATTAATAGACTCTCCAAGGTAAGGTTCAGGAACCTGCATTTTAACCAATGTCCCAGGTGATTCTCAAGCACAGAACCATTGCAGAAATCTTTGGAACCTCATCTAATTCAAGCCCATGTTCTCATGCCATCCAATACAAAATGCTGTACAGCTGTTTAATGAAATTGTTTAATTATTGTCATATTCAGAAACTAGAGAACCTGCTATTTTTTTCTTTTCTTTTTTTTTTTTTTTCCAAAGGTCATCTAGCTCCTCTATTACTTCCTATAGGATCAAGCACTTCTCTTTGTTCACTGTGGAAGCCCAATAAATGCTATTTTAAAGGATTATCATGTTATTCCCTTTTCCACTAATGTTATTCTCAGAAAAGCTGTGAGAGGGAATATGATAGAAGCTAGAAGGAAAAAATAGAGGTAAGAATCAGGTTATTTATTTATTTATTTGAAGAAATAATTTTCTCTGGGCTCCCCTTGATGAACGTTGAGGGAGACTCTAAACCGGGAATAAAACGGAGGCAGTAATATCATGTAATTGATCATTGTTTAATGTGATTCATTCGATAGTTCCATAGAACATTCTTCTCCAAGAAATGCTAACTTATTTCCTACTCCACTTGCCACCCAGAGCTATGCAAGTCTATTGTGGATGACTGATATCATGGCATGGGTCAGAATAATACTAAGTGCTAACAGTCACAGTGTATAGTGGTTAGCATGTGTTGGGCACCACGTGTCTCATTTATACTAACTCATTTAATCTTCACATCAGTAATCTGAGACACATATCCTCACTTATGTTATGAGCCCCAATTTACAGGTCAGGGAACTGAGACACAAAGAGATTAATGACCTCCTCACTCATCAGTAATGGGGTGGACGTTTGAAATCACAGTCTACCTAAAGAGCCTCTTCTTGTAACCACAAATGGTGTTATTACCTCTCAACCAACCCTACCAGCTGTTGACCTGAGAGCCATGGACGGCTTGAGCAGAGTTCTTAACATTTTTTAATTAGTTGGAAGTATCTAAAAATCAAGATAATGTATTTTAAAAAGATGATTTCTGGCCTTTACTGAAAAACAAGAAGATTAATGCTGGCAAAACTAAGCCAGGAATCTTTAGTGGCAATCAGTAGCTGGATGTGAGTAGAAGCTGTCCCTTTTAGATAAGCCATGCATTCGCCTGTTTGCTACAGTTTTCTTCATTCGCTATTTCTTCCCACCACTGAGGCTGAGAGCTTATGCTAATACCTTTGTTATAGAAAATATAAGAACCCACAGCTCTATCTAAGAGAGGCAGTGTCGTACAGTTGTTAAGCACATCGATTTAAGAGACTGGCCATTTGAGTTTAAACTCCAGGTCCAACATTCATTAGTTGAATGACCATGAGAAATTACTGAACGTCTCTGTGTCTCTATATCTCTATGCTTCAACTGTAATATGGGGATAGTAATACCCACCTCAAAAAATTTTAAGATTTACTAAATGAGTTCATATATGTAAAGTGTTTAAAACAGTATCTGGCATGTTGTAAGTGCCACATGACATGGACCAATATGGCATGTAGTCATCTTCCCAAGAGAAGTGGGAAAATGAAAGACCAAAAGAACCTTGTGCTTCATGAAAAATGGAAGAGAGTCACTTTGGATAACTGAAAAATCTTCCAGTGTGAAATTCAATATACAAATAAGGTTTGTGACCCCTGGCATAGATAGATTGGGCCCCACCCCACTGTATTAAACAACAACAAACAGCAACAAAAAACGTTGCCATCGAGTTGATTCCAACTCACAGCAACCCTACAGGACAGAGTAGAACTGCCACATAGGGTTTCCAAGGCTGTAACCTTTATGGGAGCAGACTGCCACGTATTTCTCCCACAGAGCGGCTGATGGGTTCAGACTGCCAATCTTATGGTTAGCACCTGAGTGCTTAGCCACTGTGCCACCAGGGCTCCTTAATTGAAAGACAAATCCCCCCAAATCTTCTCATATTGATTCATCAACTGCTTATTTTCCACTGGCCTTTCTAACTTCACTCCAAGTGTTTACATAATTTTACAATGTGCTGGCAGAGTACAGAGGCCATGTTAACAGCTGTATTTATTGAGCTTGAACTATGGGCCAGCATTCTGCTAAAGTGCTTTATATTCATTATCTCCACGAATTCTTGCAATGGCTACAAGAGGTAGGTATCATCATCCCATCTCAAATCAAAGATAAAGGAACTGGAACTCAGGAAATGTGTGTAATGTGCCAAGGTGAGTGGCAGAGTAAGAATTCAGACTCAGATGGTGCTGAGCTCCAAAGCCATGCTCTCTCGCACACGACTCTCCCCAGCCTTTCAAAACAGTCTACATAATCTGCCCTTTTTGCATTTGACATTGCATCGTCAGCATTTGCCACATTGCCTAGCTTTTAAGTAATTTTTATTTCTATCATGGCAGTGTACATCACTGCCAAATCCAAATGGCACTAAAAAGTTGATTACAAAAACAGCAGCAAGGAATGCCTTACACATTTTCTTCGTCCCAGTACCTAACACAATGCTATTTACCTGAACGGTTGAATCTGTTGATTGATTGGTTCAGCTTCCCTAGATCTCTGTAGGAAAGTCACAGGATCCTTGCCTAAGAAGAAGCGTTTTTCCAGGAGCCTAAAGCATGGTTACCACAGCCTGGATTTCTCCTTCATGCAGCCAGTGCAGGACACAACACATGTTAATACACATTTTTCCTCTGATTCACTCAGCTATCTGGCCAAACCAGTCTCGGCAGAGACCCTGAAATTTTGGACTGATCAAATCAAAACAATTGCACTGTTAACAAATATTGTGTACCACTCCTAGGATTTCTTTGAAATTACCCATAATTGTGACCTTGAAATAGTCTTATAAGCCAGCCTCCCACTGTCTCTTGCCATGTCTTCCCTCTCCCTTAATGCCATTTAAGGTGACAAGGAGACATGCTAAGGGCTCCTGGTTTGCTGACAGTGCATTCAATCATGAGCATGTTGCTAAAATCCAGCTTTATCAAGTTACAAGGAATAAGTAATTACCATGCAGCACATCACCTGGAGTGCCATTATGCAAATTTGCATATGGCTCAGCTGCACAGTTTAGACAAATATTTATCATTGTCCTAAAGCCTGCCTTGCAAAGGGAAAACAGGCCAAGTGGTATTCTACCAATGCACATCCCTTGTTTTTTAAACCATAAATGAACTAGATCATGTTTATCTCAGACACTAGAACACTCTGAAGTAAGTTTCCTCCTATTAGTTTTTCATGGAGGAAGGAAGTTTTAAACAACCTTTGATTAACCTTAAGAAGAAACAATTCAGAGGAAACAAGAGAGCTGTCTTCAAATATGTGAAGGGCTGTCATGTAGAAGAGGAAACAGACTTGATATCTATTGTTCTGTAAAGCTGTGTTGGAATCCATGGGTCAGAATTGCAGAGACAGCACTGAACCCAGTCTAAGGTGGACTTTTTTTCTTTAAAACTAAGAAGGCTATTCTTGAAAAGTTGGACTTTTCTTACTGTTTATGCACATGAGGTTTACCCATTGCTGTCGAGTCAATTCTGACTCATAGCGACCCTATAGGACAGAGCAGAACTGCCCCATAGGGTTTCCAAGGAGTGCCTGGTGAAGTCGAACTGCTGACCTTTTGGTTAGCAGCTGAACTCTTAACCCCTACGCCACCAGGGTTTCCCATATGAGGTTTACAGACATTAAATTAGTAGATTTTTTGATAAGAGTCAGACTTATCCAGTTGAGCATGTTGCTTTCGAAATTGTTCACCTTGGGAGGTTATGAACTTCCTCCAGAGAGGCTGTCCTCAACCAGTGCAGTATTAGAACACACCTCTTGGAATAGCCTTGACAGACTGTGACCCATTTTCTTCTAAAATGCTTCTGAAATTGGTGGCAAATTCTCAACATCTGATTCCTGAATTGGTCAAAAGATATCCGGACCTATATCTCATAAATAACATGATTAATAGAGCTGGATAATACTGTTAAGGGACCAGAAAGTCAAAATCAAAATGAAGGTGGTACTATAAAGTTTGAGATGGAACCTCTTAGGATGTTTCTAAAGGCAATTCATGCTGAAAGGCCCCCTGTCTCAGTTACTTAGCGCTGCCACAACAGAAAAGCCACAAGTCGATGGCTTTAAAGAACAGAAAACTATTTTCTCACGGTCCTGGAGGCTATAAGTTCAAAGAAAAGCCCCAGCCATTCTGGATCCTTGGAGTTCCTTGGCATTCCTTGGTGTTAAACTTGATATCTGTCTTCCCTGCTGTGTGAGTCTCTGTGTCTATTCTGCTCTTTTTACGACTCAGGAGTGATTAGGTTAGGACTCACCCTACCCAGGTATGACCTAGTTAACATGAGAAAGAAAAGCCTATTTCCAAACAGAATCACATCCACAGGTATAGGGACCAGGACTTCAATACATATTTTGTGGAGACACAATTCAATCCATAATACCCCCAAACTCCTCCTTAATCTCTCTAATTTGGGGAATACAGGGCCAGCTATTCATCCAAGCAGGAAAATGTTCAGTGTGCTTTCTCTCATGACTCAAGCCAAAAGTAGAACAAAAAAACCGGTGTCACATGCTAGGAATGTTCTATGAGCTCCCAGGAACATGAGGAGGTGAAATATGACAGAGGGACCTGGGTTCTAGTCATGGCTCTGCTACCACTAGCTGTTTCACACTAACATAATCTCTCTGAGTCTCAGTTTCCTCACCTATAACATGATAACAATGATAAACATGACAAGCACTGTTATGAGAATTTAGATAATATATAAGTATTTAGCATAAGCTTGGCACATTTAAGCTCTCAACACATTGTAGCTGCTATTATTATCACCATTGTTAATGTCACTGATTTTGTTTTCCTTTAGAATTACCCTTCTCATTGGACTTGCTCATCTTATCCATTCTGCTTCGCCTAATTTTAAAATTAGCTTGCATAAAATGCATCTTAATTGCCTAGTAATTCCAGCCCCCTATAATCCTCTTTAAGAGGTTTTGTCAAATTATGTGTGACAACATTTTTAAACACCACAGGAAGGTTAAAAATCAAAGCTGTTTTTTAAACAAGTTTTACCATCCAGTTATACACAGACTACATTGACTGTTTTCAGTGTTATCACATTATACAAGCTAATGAAACTTATAAAGAAATTAAAAAATGATTTGGGACAAGATTGTTGGGTTTGCTATGAACACAAGACGAAGAGCATGCCTCTGGAGCAGACTGTGTGGGTTCAAACTCTAGCTCTGTCTCTTACAAGCTCTCTAATGTTGGGTAGGTTGCTGAGCCTCTCTGTGCTTCGGTTTTCCGATATTTAAGTTGGGGATAATAATAAACTCTACCTTATAGGATAGAGGCAGTGGTGATTCAGTGGTAGAAATCTCACCTTCCATGTGGGTGATCCAAATTCAATTCCCACCCAATTCACCTCATATGCAGCTACCATCTGTCTGTCCGTGTGGGCTTGCATGTTGCCATGATGCTGAACAGGTTTCAGCAGAGCTTCCAGACTAAGACAGACTAGGAAGAAAGGCCTGGTGATCTACTTCTGAAAATCAGCCAATGAAAACCCTATGAATCACAACAGTCTGATCCAGAACCAATCACGGGGATGGTGCAGGACAGGGCAGCATCTCCTTCCACTGTGCACGGGGTCACCATGAGTCAGGGGCCAGCCCCAAGTCAGCTAACAACAACAACAAGCTTATAGGGTAGGTGTGACGATTAGATGAACAAAAACATTTTATTCATGAGTAAAAAAGCACCCAGAATAAAAACCCAAAACCAAACCCTTTGCCATTGAGTCAATTCCAATTCATAGTGACCCTACTGGCATATAGTGAGCACTTAATAAGTAGTAGCTATGATTACTGGTGTTAGTAGCCCATTGTAGCGAGACATAAGAAGAATAGAGTTCAAAATTATAGAAAAAAAACCAGATTCATCAGAATAGTTGGTGGCAGATATGGAATAGAAAATAGGTTTCATGGTGGTATTCAGATTAGCTCTTTAAAGTTTTCTGCTTTTGAATAACTGCAGAATACCATCCAAAGAGACTGATAGGTATTCCAGAGAAGGTATCTATGCTCCTGACATGAAGAACTGCCAGCAGGGTGAGGCCCTTACTATGTCACAGCAAAGTCCAGCACAGACTACTTTTAAATTACTTTCCATTACCCATGATATATCATTCAAAACGTTTTCCCCAAATTATATTTTTATACTTGATACACAGAAATTAGAGATACCATTTAACAATTTTAAAAGTTGTAGATGTGCAGATACAGCAAAGAACAATGTTACACATTTATAAAAAGAGAGAAAACGGTGAATGAATGAAGAGTCCTATGTCCTGGGTTTAATTTAAGTACAGGTCTGCTCATTAGCCATGTAACATGAGGCTAGTCACTTGCCTCCTGGGCCTGTTTCCCCAGCTGTAGGGAAAAAAAGAAAAAAGAATTGACTTTAGTCATCCGTAAGAATATTACAATTGTTGCCATATCCGTATACATGTTCATCCTATAAAATAACATCCTTGAAATTGTGGTTTTCTGGCACTACTTAAAATTTTTATAATGCATATTAAAATAAATCTTCATCTACTAAAATTAAAAATAATTCATCCTTCTTCAATCTAGAATTGAAATCCAATCTAACGTGTATTAAAAATAATGTTTATCTATTCAAATAAGTATTTCATCCTTATACAATCTAGAATCATACTGTGTACACTTTGGAAAACATTCGATTAGATGATTCCTGGGGTCCCTTACAACTTGCAGACTCAGTCATGCTACTGTTGGGAAAAAAAGGAAAAGAAAGAACAATGTGGAGAGAAACAGTCTTTAGCTTTGTAGCGTTGGCATGATTTTTTCCATTTTCAGTTAGAGAAGCCAGAACCAAGCAGATGGTTATCTCCAGCGTGGAAGATTCTATCTAATCTCAAAGTCAGTGCTCTGACCAGTGTATAATAAAAACCTTTAGGTACAGCAAGAAAATTGAAAACTGAAACTGCCGAGATTATGGAGAAAACTGAGTCACACCCGTCAGTCCAATTGAAGGACAGCATAGCATGACTCAAATTCAGTCTGAAAAGGGTCCGGCATTGGTGATGGAAAAGAGTTGGAGTATCCACAGTAAGAAGCGAGAAAGATGTAATGTGAGGGCAAGGGGAAAACATAATGTTTGTTCTCTTGCATTCTCCCACTTACTTTTTCTCAATTGTCATCTTTGTCACATAAAATGTACTGTCTCAACTGAATCAGAACATCCTAGTAGGTTGTTAATGACGTTCATAAATCAGGTAAATTAGTTTTTTTTTTTTCTTACCATTTTTCTTCTTGAATGGTTTTATGATCAATTTATGTTGCCTCCTGTCCAAGGGAGAAAGTAGCAGCCCTGCCTTCTCTGCGTGAGGAAAAGGCTAATGGAAGCAAGGGGCTCACCTCACCCAGCAGCTGCTTGTCTGCCTTTTTCTTCAGCCCGAAGGCTCCCTGCATCCAGGTCGAGATCTGGCCACAGCACAGCAGAAGCCAGAGGAAGAATTGAGTTGTGTCTGAGGTTGTCTTCTTGTGTGAAATGCAAAGCTCAGTGCTTTGGGATATATAAGAAGGAAGTGAGAGGAAGGGCCCTTTGTAGCTGTGTCTTCCAGGTTTACCAAAAGGGCCTCTCTCAGGAATCTCAGCTTCTTTACAACCTCTGTCCCTGAGCATTACTGGTGAGGACCTTGAATTTCGATGCTTGTTAGAGTTTTTGGAATACTTAAATTACTTATGACAATGAGAACATGGTGAATGATGTCAGCTTCTACCCCAGTGTCTCAGAAAATTCAGGGAAAAGCTCAACTCACAGCTGGACCCTAAGAAAGAGCACTTAATGCTTTCACTCCCCGTATGGCGCCTCCTCTTCTGCCACCACAGCAATGAATTACTCTTCCCCTCTAGAGAATTGGCCTTAGTCTTACATATGAAATTCCCTCATTCCTACTTGTGGGTTCTCAGTTTGAAAGATGCTTTGAAGATTTGTGGGTGTATTTTCCTGATGGTTTTCTTTCCTAAAGTTAGTCATCCCAAAGCCTCTGAAAGTGCATGAAAAGGGATAATATGCACATCCTAGACTTTCAAGGAGTTCCAAACTGCTTCCATACATGGGGTTCCCAAACTTTTGGGGGGAGATATGCTTTATCTTTCCAAAATCTTGAGGTATCTATGTAAGTGTACATTCCAAAGTGTATATAGATGGTGTTGGGCTTGTGTATCTGACAGGGGCCTTACTGATAAGTCCTAGTCACCTCTCTATTCCTCCTCTCTCCCAAAATGTTCATGAGCCCCAGGAATCTATTACTGGGGACCCCTGTCATATTTCACTCATAGATTACCTTTAGACAAGGGTCAACTGATATCTTGGTTTTATAAATGGGGAAATTGAGTCACAGAACAAGGAGAAAAGCCCTCCTAAAACTCAAACCTCACTAAAAATGGCTTCTTGCTCTTCATAAGCTTCATGGTTCCTTCTGTCCTAGTTGCCTTACCATAAGTATGATGAAACCACTCTTCAGATTTAGGTAGTCGCATCAAATTCCACATAATTCAAGAAACAAAAGGTCCAAAAGGGAGAGAAGGATAAAGATGACTTCACTGCTGTGACCACAGCAAACTTACCACCATTTTCTAAACAGGTCTTGCTGCCCCAAGATTTTCCACACACCATTTTTGCCATCTAACACATCTATCTCTCTTCCCCCTCTCTTTGCCTGGAAAGCTCCTATTCAGCCTTCAGGACCCGAGTCAGGTGTTACTTTCTCTGTGAAGCGCCTGTTAATTTCCACTTGTGTTCCACCGCCCTCTTTTGGTATATCTATCGTTGCACTTATGATGGTGCATCATAATCATCTGTTAATATGTATGAGAAACCATGACAATGAGAACATTTAAATTTCTTTACCAACAGAGGTAACAGCAGACCCAAAACCTTATTGAGCAAACATAATTTCCCACGGACGAGCCTTTCAACGCCTCGGAATCTAGCAGGAGTAGGAAGCAGATTGTACAAACCTGCACAATTAGAAAACCAAATTATACACCACTTGGGATTTGTACAGAGAATCGTTGTCATTCACGGCCCTCCTTCTCAAACGAGATGGTCATGAATACATCCAGAAGTGCTGTGGGAATATCCTGCAGAATGTACTATTGGTACAAATTAGGAAAGGATGTTGTGTGTGGGGATTTTATACCTGAGAATGATTTTGGAAGCCACTTCCACCTCTTTTACAGGAAAACCTCTCCACTGCTTTGATAACTGAACGCAAAGAGCAGGTACCATTTAACTCCTCTGAATACTAATGAGTGACATTATTATATTATTTTCAAATCACTGCACAGTGTGATTTGTGGGGCTATTTTTTCATAGCATGTAGTCTGGCAGGCATGAGCCTGCAGCCTTAGGAAAGAACAGGCTATCTTTACCAAAATGTTGCTGTGTACATGAGTAGTAAGTGAACAGCATCCCAAACAAAGAGATAAAGGCTTATGTGCCTTCATAGAATGAGTGTGACTTGACGTAACAGGTCTAAGTTACGAGTGGGCATGGTCAACACCCGTGATGGACGACTGCCCTGTGAGGCCTTTGAGAAACACAGCAGGGCTGTGAGAAACACCTGGGAGGTGTGAGCACCAGAGTGAAAGATGGCGCTTTCCCTCTCAGTCTGTCAGCATTAAGTCCTGCTGTGCTAATGTGGAGGCCATAAAACCCAGGCTCCAATCATTGTGCGGGAGATGATTTTCAGTAGTCATCACTCACATACATAGGTAATTACCTTTCCTCTCCCTTCCCTGTCCTGCTGCTTCTGTGGGAGCTCCAGGTGGAGGCAGGTCACACGCTTTCCATTGTGAAGCTCTGTGTTGTCCACTCACATCTCTCTGAGCTGCCAAAGGCCACCCTCACTGTTCCAGATGAAAGATCTCTCTATAAGCATGGTAATTGGTGAAGCAATATGATCATTAGCTAGCACATAATCCTAGAAAAATAAGCTTGATGACACGCATACTTACAAAAATTGTGAGCTCTTTTAGTCCACGATATAAGAAGCTATCCTGCTATGCTTCTTTGAAAGGATTTTAAAATAATTTTAAACCAGAATTGCAAATCATTTTTAATAGTAAGTAGGCTGCCAACATCCTATTGAATGCAACTGTGAATGCAGTTTGGTATAGTGGAAAGAATTTAGAGTCAACATAATCCCAGCTCAGCCCCTTATTATACATATGACCTTGATCAAGTTATCAATGTCTGAGGCTCTGGTTTTCTCATTTGTAAAACAGAGGTACTAAGATCTACTTTCTTGAGCTATTGTCCACCTGTCAATTTGTCGTATTGTGATGGTTTGCATGTTGCTATGATGCTGGAAGTTATGCCACCAATATTTCAGATGCCAGCTGGGTCACCCATGGTGGACAGGTTTCAGCAGAGCTTCCAAACTAAGACAGACTAGGAAGAAAGGCCTGGTGATCTACTTTTGAAAATTAGCCAGTGACAATCCCCTGGATCACCCATTTGAAAAAAACTCATTGCCATTGAGTCGATTCTGACTCATAGAGACATTGTAGGATAGAGTAGAACTGCCCTGTAGGGTTTCCAAGGAAGGCCTGGTGGATTCAGGCAGCTGAATACTTAACCACTGCACCACCAGGGCTCCAAAATTTTTCATCCCCTAGTGGGAGAGAGAAGGTGAAATGTTCCTTTGACCGGGAATTGAACCCAGCCTCCCTCGTGGCAGGCAAGAATTCTACCACTGAACCACCAATGCTTGATGGACAACAGAACATTATCTGATACAGCATTGAAAGATGAGTTCCCTAGCTTGGAAAGCACTCAAAATACACAGTGGCCCCAACAATGGACACAAGCATATCAGTAATTATGAAGTTGGCGCAGGACCAGGCAACGTTTCATTCTGTCATACATGCGGTCACCATGAGTCAGAACTGACTCCCTGGCAACTGAAATCAACAATAGAGCTATTGTGAAAATGGTGTACGTAAAGTTTCTGGCACAAAGTTGGCACACAATAAATAGTAGCTTTTAATAGCTTTTGTAGTATTTTTACATCTCATTTGTGTTTCTTAAATTTAAACCTACATCTAACAAACCATGTCCTCTTACACCTGGAAGTTATAGCTGAGTGTGTTTGTCTAGGCAGTTCTGGAAATTGCTCTAGACTTAGCTTTTAGCAAGGAGCCCTGGTGGCGCAGTGGTTAAGGGCTTGGCTGCTAACCAAAAGGTTGACTGTTTGAACTAACCAATTGCTCTGCGGGAAAAAGATGTTGCAGTCTACTTCCATAAAGATTTACATCCTTGGAAACCCTCTGGGGCAGTTCTATTCTGTCCTATAGTGTTGCTATGAGTGGGAATCGACTGAACGGCAATGGGTTTCTTTTTAGTCAAAATTGATAGTAATACCAAATTTCATACACCTTGGAATTTGTAATATGAAGGTACCATCCTACTTTCTTCACAAATTAGATGGTAAAACATAAACCCATAGACCAAAAGGTAGAAGGAAGGAAGACAGATTCCCTCAACAGATTCCTAGGAGATATCAGGAAGCTTTGTTCTATTAGTGCTGTCAAACAGAGGGACACTGAATGAGGAGTTGGAGCCAAAGCTATGGTTGGGAAAATTCTTAGACCTTTCTTATATTATGATATAAAAAATATAATAGAGACATTATATTACCAAAAATTTGTTGAGCACCCACTATGTGCCAGGTGTTGCTCGAAGACACTGAGAATAAAGTAATAAACAGAATTAAGTTCCTATTCTGGTGGATCTTCTCATTGGGAGAGAGAGAGAGAGAATGAGTAAATAAATGAATAAACTTATGAAGATAAATGCTAAAAGAGAAGTCAAACAGTAAAATGGGACAGGGAGTTTCAGTGGTTTGAGATGTGTTGCCATTTAAGATGGCCAAGGAAAGCCTCACTAAGCAGGGGATGTTTGAACAGAAACCTAAAAGAAGTGAGAGAACAATCCATGTGACTATCGGGGGGAAGTGTGTGCCAGGCATAGGAAATAGAAATACCTTTGGAAAATTTTGAACAGAAGAATAACGATATATGACATACATTTCTAAAGATCCTTCTGGATGCTATGTTAAGGTTAGAAGCAAGGAGACCAGTTAAGAAGCTATTAAAATAATCCAGGAGAGAGGGGGTGGTATCATGGCCCAGGGTATTACATAGTGGGAATGGCGGTAAAAGTACACAGTCTAGACATATTTTGAAGGGGTAGCCGAAAGGGTTTCATAATGCGCTGGATGTTGGGAGTGAGAAAGTTACGGATAATAGTAACATATGTGGCCCAAATATCTGGAAGAATGGAGTTGCCATTTCTGGGCTGGGAAAGATTGAAGGAAGGGTAGGTTTGGGAAAAGATAAAGAATTCTATTTTGGATATAGAAATTTGAGAGACCTATTAGACATCCAAGTGGTAATGCTGAGTAGGCAATTAGATACTCATAGATTTTTGTCCAGTACAGATATAAATGATTTCTGTCTGCTAGAAAAGATAATCCCAAAATTAATGGTTGTTATTGCCCTGTAGAACATTAACTAGTTCTGTATCTAACCTAATAATCTTATTCCAACATTCTTCTTCAATGCTAATAAGTATTCAGTTCCTCAAACATTCTTTGAACCGTCTTTACCACCATGCTAATTCTCTCATTAATAAGTTTTCAAAAAATGACCTAAGTTTATTCTCTATTTGCATGAGAGCCATGTTTTTAATTTTTGAAAATTATTCTTGGGCAGAACTAAAGAACATGAAGTGTGTGAGACTGTTTCGAAGGAAATTTATTTTACTTTTCCCCTTCATGTCAGACAGTATTTCTCAAGTCCTCCCATGCCCCTATGCCCCCATGCCCCAAAGCCTATTATTAGGAAAGGATATCTGCAGACGGCAAGTAGAGCTAAGGAGAGATCTATTTGTGACTGTTGTCCGTAAGATTTTAATAACATAATGGTTACGAGGGTGAGAAAGGAGGGAGAGCAGAATTGTCTAACTAGATAGTAGACAAGAATCATCTTAGGTGAAGGGAAGGACAACACACAATACAGGGGAAGTCAGCACAACTGGATCAAAGCAAAAACTAAGAAGTTTCCTAAACACGACCAAATACTTCGACGGACAGAGTAACTGGGGCTGGGGCCTGGGGACTAGGGTTTCAGGGGACATCTAGATCAATTGGCATAACAAAGTTTATTAAGAAAATATTCTGCATCCCACTTTGGTGAGTGGTGTCTGGGGTCTTAAAAGCTTGCGAGCAGCCATCTAAGATGTGGTCCCAACCCACCTGGAGCAAAGGAGAATGAAGAACACCAAACACACAAGGGAAAATATTAGCCCGAGACAAAAGGGCCAAACAAACCAGAGACTTCATCAGCCTGAGACCAAAAGAACTAGATGGTGCCTAGCTACCATCAATGACCACCCTCAGAGGGAACACAACAGAGAGTCCCCGATGGAGCGGGAGAAAAGTGTGGAACAGAACTCTAATTCATGTAAAAAAACCAGACTTAATGGTCTGACTGAGACTGGAAGAATCCCAGAAGACATGGCCCCCAGACCCTTTGTTAACCCAGAACTAAAACCACTCCCAAAGCCCACTCTTCAGACAAAGATTAGACTGGATTATAAAACAGAAAATAATACTCCTGAAGAGTGTACATCTTAGTTCAGTTAGCTACATGAGACCAAATGGGTGGCTCCTGTCCGGAGGCAGGATGAGAAGGAAGGAGGGGACAGGAATCAACTGAATCGGTCACATTATAGGGATTGCAACTAATGTCACATAACAATGTGTGTATAAATTTTTGCATGAGAAATTAACCTGGGCTGTAAACTTTCACCTAAAGCACAATTTTAAAAAAAATAATGTGTTAAAAATATATATATATACATATTTATTACAAAGCCTATTACTAGGAAAGGATGTCTGCAGAGGGCCAGCAAAGCTAAGGAGAGATCTATTGTGACTGATTTCTGTAAGATTCTAATAACATGATAGTCAACCACTGACTTCAAACATGATTCTAATCATCCACTTGGCTATGATTCACAGGCAGCCTCAGGTGCTCTTTGGGACATCCTCTGTCCCTGGTTTGCCAGCAGATTCACTCCACTTAGCTCAAGGCTTCAAGCAAGAATGGTAATTGCTAAAAACTCTACCAAACTATTTAGCACGAACAGTGTGGGAGTATAGGGAAGCCCCAGAAGTGTCAGAAGATTGGAAGCCAGAAAACATTTTCAGCAGCTGCTATGAGCCAGTGATTCGGTAAAACCAAAATACCTGTTGCCATCCAGTTGGTTCGGACTCATGGCAACCCCATCTATGCAGAGTAGAACTGTGCTCCATATGGTTTTCAATTGCTGATTTTTCAGAAGTAAATTGCCCAGCCTTTCTTCCCAGGTTCTTCCAAGTGGACTCAACTGCCAATCTTTCAGTCAAGTAGCCAAGCACGTTAAATGCTTGCATCACCAGGGACTCCAGGTAAAACTACTAATATGTAAATTAGACTTCAGTCCTTGGGGAGACAACAGAAGTGAAGTGGAAATACTAAATAGCTCAGGGAATCAACAGACGCACATCAAATCTTATAGATGATTTGATGTGCTTAGGGCTCTTCTTTAAGGAGTGAAAGCTGACTTATAGGCACTGCCTCAGTTCAATGTCTTCTGCACTTTGACACTGTGTGGCAGCAAACATTCTGGTATTCCCAGATGGTAGGAAAGAAGGGATATGTAAATCTTCCTGATTTAGTAATGGAGACATGGGTCAAAGGGCTGTAGAGTTATGGTAGTCACTTGCCTCTGCTTCCCTGCTGCAGTGCTACCGTGTGCTGGGGTAATGAATAAGAATGTGCTGATGGGATTTCCTGGACTAGCAGGCTTTCCAACCCCGCTGGAGTCTGCATTGTTATCTAACACTCCTTTAATCCTTTTAGGAATAAACATGTTACATACAGCTAAAGCTTTGAATCAGCCCCACCCAACATGTGCATGCACACACACACACACACACACACACACACACACACACACCCCTCTCTCCCTCTCTTTTACTCATTCATCCATTTACAGTCCCATTCACCAAACAAATACTGATCACCTACTCTGTTTCACACATTGACTATGTTGTCAAGTTCCAAGAATAGAGAGATGAGTAAAACCTTCCCTAAGCTGTTTATAATTTAGTAAGAGGAGTCAGATACATCAACAACTAAATCTAATGCATACGAGGGCAATGGGGAAACAAAAGAAAGAATATTTCCTTCATCTATCTCATGTTCTGTCTTACTGAGAGGCCAATGTCAATGAGGCGAACTTCCCTATTTTACCTTTTAGCCTGTCCACACCACTGTAACCACCTCCAAACGTCTAAATATTTTTGTCCGTCATCTACTCTTTCCCATTAAAACCAGCTTGTTCTCCCAGCTTCCCTATTTCTGCTGGTGTTATAACCATTCTACAAGTCACACAGACTTTCCTATTCATGTGTGTGTGTTTTAAGGAATCCTGGTGTTATAACCATTCTACAAGTCACACAGACTTTCCTATTCATGTGTGTGTGTTTTAAGGAATCCTGGTGGTGCAGTGGTTAAAGCACTCGGCTGCAAACCAGAAGGTCGGTAGTTCAAATCTACCAACCATTCCTCAGGAGAAAGATGTGGCAGTCTGCTTCCATAAAAAATTTACAGCCTTGGAAACCCTATGGGGCAGTTCTATTCTGTCCTATAGGGTCACTATAAGTCACAATCGACTCGAAGGCAATGGGTTTGGTTTGTTTTTTTTTTTTAAACAAATTCAAACTAATCAAGTCCTTATTGGCCTAAATTATCTTTATTAGAAAACTATTCTACCTCCAAATGCTTCAAGGAGATAGAGAATCTCATCAGTCTATTTCCAGCTACTTTTACTTTCACATGTTGCCCCTGTGAAAATCTGATCATGAACCTTCACTAAATCCGTTTTTGTCCACTGCTGGGACTGAGGCGCTGGCTGGTTCTCTACACTTTAGTTTTTTAGTTCAACTTGCGTGTTCAGCCTCAGTGTCAAGACGGCTGCTGGACTGGCTCGGCTGGGGATTGAGGGCATAACCAGGCCTCTCTGGTCACGGTCTCACCCAAACCATTAAGCCCAAGATGGCCCTGCCCGCCACGGAGAGTTTACTCTTAGTGCTCCTGTTCATTTTTGAATCTCCTTGGGAGCTTCTAAACTCAACAGAGAGTTTCTAGTAACATTAAATTCCAAAATGTTCTAAAGTAAAGGATTTGGGGGTCTCAAATGCATTTCTCCAAGGAAGTTTCAAAGACCCTATTTAAATTTGCGTATTCTCTGCCCAAGAATTTACAAAGAGTATCGGGGAGAGAGAAAACCCTGGTGGTGTAGTGGTTAAGTGCCACGGCTGCTAGCCTAAAGGTCAGCCGTTGGAATCCACCAGCTGCTCCTCGGAAACTCTGTGGGGCAGTTCTACTCTGTCCTGTATGGTGACTATGAGTCAGAATCGACTCGACAGCCATGGGTTTGGTTTGGTTTTACTGGGGAGAGAAAGCCTATCTATCTCACGTTTGTATAACTAAGAGGGCCTGTCCGTGACTCTACTGACAGCACCCAGAAGCTGAGGTAGCTGACAGATTTTGAATGGGGCCTCTTTACTTAAAAACCATTTTAAATTTTATCAAACCAGGCAGCCCATTACATTGCTAAAGACTGAATCTTGGCTAATATCCAAAACTTTAAATGTCAAATAGTAAATTTAGTAATTGATCCACTGCTTGTGCTTAATATTAATTTTAACTTGTTTAAATCATGCTTTAAATCTTCTTTGGGGAGTCTACACTAGGAAGTGTGGACTGAAGTTTTTTTCCTCTGGTTAGAAATCAAAGACTTACAGAATATAAACACAATTTAACTGAGTAATTGACACTAATAGCTCCCCCCCAAAAAATTGTAACCTATTCTACTAACAAATAATTGCCTTGTTTGTTTGATTTGTAAACAGCAGTCAGTCCATGGATTCATTTATTATTGTTCCTACAAGCTATGAACCCATCCTTGGACTTTGCCTGGGTTTCCCATTCTAGAGCATTAAATAAAAACCTGGAGAATGACAATAAACAGGAGGGCAGACAGAGATACGATAATTGATTATTTTTGTTACAGTTTTACTTTTGAAACAAAAGACTCACCCTAAGCCCCTATAAGGGCAAATACAAATGGAAAATAAGGGTTAAATTCCTCTGATAAAAAGAGGGGAAGGAGCTCCACTCTTCCATTGCCTCCTTTAGAATTCACTTTAGATAACTTGTCAATTCTTTGTTTTTCTCTAAAAAGTAAGTAAATGTAACTTCAGGGTATTCTCCTCTACCTTCCTGTTTTTCCTGGCAGGAATTTAGCATGAACTCATGTGGCCCAGCCCTATCTTCAGGCCAGAAGGATTAGAAAATTAACAATTATCTTTAAAATATGAATGTACTGATTGCATCCCATCCCCTATATAATGGGTTAAGATTTCTGCCTTTGCAGTCTCTTTAGCGGATTGCCTGTGATGCATCACATTCTGATTTAATGCTTATTCAGTAATAAAACTTTTCTTTCTCTTCTATTTTTGTGAGAGGTTTTCTGGGTTGGAAAGTAGATTTTGTTTTTAGGAACTTTTACCCAACACCCCACAAATTTGAACTTTTCTTGCCTTCTCTATCCTGGTTAACAGCATTATTTATCTCAAGCCAGAGATCCAGCTTTCATTCTTGCCATCTAGCCCACCCTCGAAATCTTCCACCCAGTCCTGTATGTGCCACATCCTACAGACTTCTTAATCCCTTCCCTCCATTCAACTCCTATTTCTATTTCCCTCCTTCTGGTTCTCAATCTTTCTCATTTTCTTAGACTTTTGCAGTTATTGTCACTGCAATAACTTGTCGCTACTGTTGTATTCTGGTTGCATTGATTTATTCTATAAATTTTTACTAGGCAATTTCTAAATACTGGGCTCTGTTTTAAGCACTAGGAGTCAAAGACCAAAACTTTGCATCTGTGCATAAGGATGTCACAGCCTAAAGAAAAACACAGAAGCACAAGTACAAAACTGTATAATGTAACTAATGTAACAAAAGAACTGTAATAGGATTCTCTGGTAAAACAGGAGGAAAGTACTTACCCTGAGGGGTGAGATAGATTGGAGTGTTTTAAACTGAGCCTTCGGAGAATCTACTGAGAAAGAACATCTTAAGCAGAGGCTGAAGATTGGCAACGACAGATGAAGAGAGAAGACAGCACATTTATAGAACTGTTAGTTCAATGGGGCTAAAACATGAGACCCTAGAGGCTAACAAGCATTGTTGTTGCTGTTGTTAGGTGCCCTCAAATTGATTCTGACTCACAGCAACTCTATGTGACAGCATAGAACTGCCGCATACGGTGTTCTAGGCTGTAATCTCAGTGAAGCAGATTGCCTGGTCTTTCCCCCACAGAGCTGCTGGGTGGGTTCAAACAGCCCACCTTTCAGTTAGCAGCCAAGTGCTCAACTGTTGCACCACCAGGGCTATCAGATAAGGAAATGAAGACTGAGGATTGTGGATTTTGTTCTGGTCAATGTAGAGACACTGAAAGATTATACAGGGTGAGGGAAAGAAGCGGTTTGATCTAATTGATCATATTTGCTTTTTAGAAAGATCAGTTTAACAGCAATGTAGAGGAAATATTGGAGGCAGATTAGACTAGAGTCAAGGAAAGCAATTTTTTGAATACAACCAGAATACAATAAGAAGTCTAGGTTTACGTTACTCCTTGTCATCTGATATATTGCTATTTCATTCAGCAATGAGCAGAGATCTTGGCACAATAGTGAAAAAAATGTGTTGTTAACAAAAATCATCACTATGAAGGCATATATGTTATATATACACACACACACAACCTTCAGATACACACACACTCACCCCAACCTACAAATAAACACTTATCTTGGAAAAATAAGTTAAATAGACGATCAGCATGTAACAGGAGTGTATCAGTTAGAAGCTTAATTTGTCTGCTGGTTACAAGTATTACAGTGGCATAAACAAGCAAGGGTTTATTCTCTGGAAGAAATAAAGTTCGAAGTCAGACTTCCCAGGACTAATAGAATGGATCTAGTGTGGCAGCTCCACAAAGTCATCAAGGACCTGATCTTCTATTTTTCTTCTCCACCACGCTTGGCCATCTGCCTCCAGTACATCTCCTGGCCTAAGACAGCAGCTAGAGATTCATCTATTACATCCAAATTCTAGGCAGCAAGAAAAAGAAAAGGAAAAAAGGGCTTGCCTCCACCTTTTGAAAACATCTTTCCAAATGTTTCACTCAACATTTCAACTTGCATTTCATTAGCCAGAACATAATAACATAACCATATTTAGCTACAAGGAAAGATAGGAAATATAGTTTGTCATTCAGACACATGGTCCTGGATGTCCAGTTTATATCACTTTTTGAAAGAAATGTACATTGATATGCTTCATTGTTTTGTTTATATTAACCCATTTAATGCTCACAACAACCTTATAAGATAGATATATGTTATCCCTACTTTTATATATGAAGAAACTTGGGCATCAGGCCAAGGTAAAGTAATACGCCCAAGGTCACACAGCTAGTTAACCAAACCCAAACCCATTGCCGTCTAGTCGATTCTGACTCATAGCGACCCTATAGTGGTTAGAAATTTGGATCTAGACATGGACCTAGGAAAGTAAACATGTAAGGAATGTTCATTAGTTTTTGGTTAAAGGAATCTGTGCTTCTTATTGAATGGCTGTGTTTATTTGTTGAGCAAATATTTACAGAACATTTTCAATTTTCCGGAAAATGTGTCAGGTTCTGGGGAAGACGTCAGTGAACAGGTGAGAGAAGGCCTCTTCCCACGTAGGGTTTACATTCAAGAGCAAACAACAAGGAATAAATAAACAAAAACCACATAAACATAGATTGTGAATAGTGCTATAAAATAAGAAATTAAGACGATTTGATATAAAATGTGTCAGTATAGGCTAGGAGGTTACGCTGCAGTAACATAAAACCTCCATTAAAAAAAAAGGAAGTTCATTTCCCACTGATGTTACTAGTACATTGTGGGTTACTTAGCAAGGGAGCTCTGCTGGTTGTAGTTACTCAGGGCCAGACTGAGAAGACTCCATCTACAAATACCACAATCACCTCAGTAAGAGAAAAGAGTACTGCAGGTTTCACACTGGTAATTAAATACTTCTCCAGAAGCAACACATCAACACAGTCATTCCTGCTCGCATTTCAAGTTACTTGGCCCCATATTGAAGGGACCGTGTTGCAGGTTTACAGAAGAAAAGTAGAAGAATGGCTTGGTCTGATGGAGAGGCAGAAGTGCATCCTCTGTCCTGCAACTAGCTTGGAACACCCATTCTTACTTAAGGTCACCTTCTTGGGTGCACCGCTAAGTCCACCAATAACACTCAACATCCTCAGGCTGGATCTGCTGATTAGGGTTTTGTCTGAGATATTTTTCTATAAACACAGAAAGAAACAATCATGTCTCAAAGTACACCATGTCTGCATTCCTTTCTTTACCATAAAAAAGAAAAACCAGTTGCTTTCAAGTTGATTCTGATGACCCCAAGTGTGTCAGAGTAGAACTGCACTTCATAGGATTTTCAGTGGCTGATTTCTTGGCAGTGACTTGCCAGGTTTTTCTTCCAAGGTGTTTCTGGGTGGACACAAACCACTCTAACCTTTTAGTTAGCAGACATACTGTGCTAAGTTTGCACAACCCAAGGACTCCTCTTTACTGTGAGAGCTTTTGATTATAGCCTATGAATTTCTCCAATAATAACCAAAATCATGGTGCTGGTCATTTTGTCTCCTTAAACCTACCCAAGAGAATCTGTAAGAAGCAATTCATCACTCTGCCAAATCCTTTTCCAAGCTGAAATATAGCACAGAGAATGACCGTAGTCACATTGGCTAGTGATTTCCTAAGCTGTGATGTCAATACAGTTTTTGCTTGGTTGTATACGACCTTAATCAGACTCATTACTCCAATCTGGGCACTATTTTTCAATCATCTTTCAAAGTCGTCCTAAGCAGGATTGTGTCTATGTTCTTATTGCTCCCTTTGGATCCAGTAAAAAGGAAATGATCATTTCATTTGTTGTGGGTATAATAGGTCTATATCAGTAATTTCACTAGATGGTTTCACTACCTGGTAGATTATTGTATCATTTTGAAAAACTGTGATAAAATTTGTGGAGCCATCTATCTTCTCCTGGTGTCTTTCCACTCTTTGAGTCTGTAATGGTTTCCATTATTTCTTCCCTTGTGATATACCTCTCTAATTTTGCTTTATTGCTCTGTGGCTACTGGCGCATTGCTGTTTCTGTAAAGAAATTGTGAAACCTGCTGTACCCTACAGGTTTTTTGTTCTGATTTATATTCATTTTTATGAAATGTTACTAAAGCAGAATTAATTTAAAGTTGGCCAATTTGAAGCATTCCAAGGCCCACTTTCCACAACTGGAATTGAGCCAAGTATTTCCTTTAAACAAACAGGAAAAAGAGAACAATAATTTCCGCGTTCCATTAATGAAATGTCAGTGGATTAATTTTATCCTAAACACAACTATTTTGGCTTTTAGTCCTTGCAGTATGACTCACTTTAGTTGATGTTCTTAGCTCAGTGAGGTGGTTCAGCCTACAGTAAATGCATGTTGTGCCAGAGATTGCTACTTGCCCACTGCAGTGGATTGAATCATGTCCCCCAAAAATATGTGTAGTAAATCTTAATCTCTATGCCTGTGGTTTGGAGCCCTGGTGGTGTAATGGTGGTGCAATGGTTAAGAGCTCAGGCTGCTAACCAAAAGGTTGGCAGTGTGAATCCACTACCACTCCTTGGAAACTCTATGGCTCTACTCTGTCCTTGTCTTAGTCATCTAGTGCTGCTATAACAGAAATACCACAAGTGAATGGTTTTAACAAAGAGAAGTTTATTTCCTCACAGTTAAAGTAGGCTAAAAGTCCAAATTCAGGGCATCAGCTCCAGGGGAAGGCTTTTTTTCTCTGTCGGCCTTCTTCTCTTCGGTGTTCCCCCGGACTAGGAGCTTCTCTGGGCAGGAACCCCAGTCCAAAGGACGCGCTCTGCTCCCAGAACTGCTTTCTTGATGGTATGAGGTCCCCCTGTCTCTCTGCTCACTTCTGTCTTTTATATCTGAAGAGATTGCTTCAGGACACAATCCAATCTTGTAGACTGAGTCCTGCCTTACTAACACAATTGCCACCCATGCTCCCTCATTAACATCATAGAGGCAGGATTTACAACACATAGGAATATCACACAGTACCGGGAATCATGGCCCAGTCAAAATGACACACACATTTTTTGGGGGACATAATTCAAACCACGACAGTCCTATATGTATGCCTGTGGTTATAATCTCATTTAGGAATGTATTGTCTTTGTTATGTTAATGAAACATGGTTAGTGTAGAGTATGTCTTAAAATCAATCTCGTTTGAGATACAAAAGAGATTAAACAATCAAGCAAAAGAAGCAGAGATGGGGGAAGAGAGATGCCACGCCTCATAAAGATCACCCAGGAGCAGAAGCTCAAAAGAAACAAGGACGTTCGTCCAGAGACACAGAGAGAAAGCCTTCCTCTAGAGCCAGCACCCTGAATTCAGACTTCTAGCCTCCTAATCTTTGAGAAAATAAATTTCTGTTTGTTACAGCTACCCACTTGTCGTATTTCTGTTCTAGCAGCACTGAATAACTAAGAGACCCATCCAATAGCTATTCTCCCCTTTTCTTACTAACAGAAAACAATTACACTCTTGGTGGCAATGTGCCCTGCTAGGAAGACTTTTCACAGCTTCCTTTGCTGCTAGGATAGTCATGGAACCCAGTTTTGGCCAATGGGATGTAACTAGTAGTCACTGAAGAGGTCTTCTAGAGAAAGTCCTTAAGGTGTAGGCTGACTTAGATGGCTTACACATTTGCCCTTGGTCATTCCCCTTCTTTCTTCCTGAATTGCAAACATGATGTTCTCATGCCCATGAAATTATATCAGATACTGAGGATGGTTAAAAGCAAAGACATAAAGAAGTTGGCCCCTGAAGATATCATGGAGCTGCCATACCAGTGCTGGATGGCTCTCTTTTGGAGTTCTCATTATTTAAGATAAACAAATCAACAAACTTATCTCAGCTACTGTTTTTCAAGTTTATGTTACTCAGAATCTAGAAATCAGTATGAGGAGAATTTCCATCTTAACAATATTGAGTCTTTCAATCTAAGAATGTAGACCTTTCCTCTGTTTGTTTGATCTTCCTTAATTTCTATCAGGAGCCCTGGTGGTGTGGTGGTTAAAGCATTCAGCTGTTAACCGAAAGGTCTGAAGTTTGAATCTACCAGCTACTCCGTGGGAGACGGAAGTGGCACTATGCTTCCATAAAGATTTACAGCCTTGGAAATTCTAAGGGGCAGTTCTACTCTGTCCTATAGGGTCACCATGAGTCGGAATCGACTTAATGGCAATGGGTTTGGTTTGTTTGGTTTAATTTCTGTCGGTAGTGTTTTGTAGTATACAATGTGTATGCCTTGCACTTATATTTGTTAAATTTATTTCTAAGTATTTTATTCTTTTTCATGCTATAATGAATGGAATTCTTTTCTTAATTTCAATTTCGGATTGCTCATCACTAGGATATAGAAATACAATTCATTTGGGTATATTGATCTATTAGTATGGAGTATTACATTAGTTGATGCCTTTGAATTGTGATATTGGCAAAGAATATTGAATATACCATGGACTGCCAAAAGAATGAACAAATCTGTCTTGGGAAAAGTACAACCAGAATGCTTCTTAGAAGCAAAGATGGCGAGACTACATCTCACATACTTTGGAATGTTATCAGGAGGGATCAGTCACTGGAGAAGGACATCATGCTTTGTAAAGTAGAGGGTCAGCAAAGAAGAGGAAGACCCTCAACAAGATAGATTGACACAGTGGCTGCAACAATAGGCTCAAGCCCATTGTGAGGATGGCTCAGGACCCAACAGTGTTTTGTTGTGTTGTACACAGAGTTGCTATGCGTCAGAGCTGACTTGAAGGCACCTAACAACAACAAACATTAGTTGATTTTCAGATATTAAACCAACTGTGTAGAACAGAATCTTAGATGGCCTTCATAATCACTACATCCTGATGTTCACACCACTGAGTATCTCTCTCCCCCTGAGTCTGAGCAAAACCTGTGACTTGCTCCAAATAAATAAGATACAATGAATATGACTGGATGTGTGTGATTACATAATTATATTACATGAGATTTTAAAGCCTCTTTTACTAGTTTTTAAGATTCAAATGGCCATGTTGGGGAGACTTATGTAGCAAGGAACTAGAGGTAGCTTCTAGGAATTGAGTGTGTCAGCAAGTAAACTGAAGCCCTCAACCTTCAGTCCTAGATCCATAAGAACTAATTCTGCCAACAACCTCTGTTGCAATATCTTTTCTTTGATGAGCTATTGTCATATGCTTTCCTTTAATTCTTAAGCATGGCTTCCTTTTGTTCTTTGAATATATTTATTATGGCTATTTTGAAGTCTTTTTCTGCTATGGTCAACCTCAGGGAGAATTCAGAAACAATTTCTATTTTCTGTTCTTTTCCTGTGTATGGGTCACCCTTTCATGTTTCTTTGCAAGCCTCACACTTATTTGCTGAAAACTGGACTTTGGGATAATATTATAGTAACTCTAGATTCTTATCACCCCCGGATGGTTTTTGTTGCTGTTTTTTGTTTGTTTGTTTGACTTGGCAAGACTAATTCTGTAGACTCTGCCCCCTCCCTACAGTGTGTGGCAATTGAGGTCTCTGTTCAGTTTCTCCCCCTTCCTCCTCCATTTTTATTTTCAAGCCTGGCGTCCAATCAGCCACCCCTGGGTTGGCCTATCTTAGTGGACAGTCAATGATTGGTCAGACTTGGTGCTCAAGCACCTTGACCCAGTAAGTCTTCCACACTTAGCTGATGGATTTGTGTTTGGGTTGGAGGACACACTCAAAATTCAGGCATTTTTCAAGTCTGGTGTGACTTTTACTTGCTCTTTGCTCAAGGGTTCACATTAAGCCAGAAATGAGTAAATAGCTTCAGATTTCTCCAGGCCCTCCTGAGCATGCATGCAGCCTTGTACATTCTCGCAGCCTTCAGATCACTCAAGATATATAGGAGCTTATCAAGGTTCCCTATGGCTGTTTCAGTCCCCCGATTTCCCTGTAAAATTTCTGGTCTTCCAGTCTGCTGCTTGGCCCAAACACCCTCAGGCTAGCTGCAATGAGAGATTTCCCTGATTGCCACCAAGATTGCTATTGTTTTCAGCAATGCTCCTGGATGCGGGTTTTCCCCCAAATAAAGTCAACTTCCTCCAGCAGTGAAGCTGCCAGTCCTTATGCCTGCTCTGCCCTGGCATGGAACTGGGAGTAGAGGCATGGGGATAGCAGCATCCCCAGGCTAAACACAACGGATTTCCACTGTTCTTATCAAGGCTAACAGTTTTTCTCAAATAAAAGTTTCTTAATTTGTTGTATGTCTTTGGTCACCATCCAGAGTTCTGAAATTGTTGTTAGTGCCAATTTTGTTTCATCATTGCCTTTTGGGGAGAAGATTTGCAGAGCTCCTTCCTCACTATTCCAAGAGTTGTCTTCTAACTTATAACTTATTTTTGGAGAATATTTGTCTCTTTGTACTACTTTAGGGAAGAATTCCTTTGCTCATTCTTTTTTAGGTTGCTTTGTAAGTGTAAGTCAAGGTGGGGCATGGCAATTGTGTGTGTGTGCGCTGTGTTATGTGTATTAAATTTCCAAGTGTCTCTAGCATTTTCCTTTTTATGAAGTCCTATTCTAACCAGAATGCTCCTTAGAAGGAAGGATGGCGAGACTACGTCTCACATACTTTGGATATGTTGTCAGGAGGGATCAGTCTCTGGAGAGGGACCTCATGCTTGGTGAAGTACAGGGTCCGCAAAAATGAGGAAAACCCTCAGTGAGATGGATTGACACAGTGGCTGCAACAGTGGGCTCAAGCATAACAACAATTGTGAGCATGGCGCAGGACCAGGCAATGTTTCGTTCTGTGGTGCATAGGGTCGCTATGAGTCAGAACCAACTTGATGGTCCCTAACAAGAACAACAACATTCTAATTTTATGATGAAATGTCTTCTTGAAACTCTCTAGGTAGAATTTTTGACTTCTTTTTACACTAACTTTGTTATCTTGTGGGTTTTGTCTTTTACTCAATCCATTTGCTGTCTCTTCTTTCATACTGAGCACAACTGTCCTTTCCATTGGCAGTAATCCTGGACTCAAGGAGAGAACTCTGCTTTTCACTTATATATCTCTCGTAAATCATAGTGCAGGTCCCTAACTGCTATCATAAGAGTTATTCTTAAAACCTGCTGTCCAAGCACTGATTTCAGACTTTAATGCCAAGGAGCTCCTTGTATGGACCAGTGTTTATGTGGCAAAGACCAGTTATCCAACAACTGCCTGGGATCTCTGAGCATATCCATTTCCCCCAAGTATAAGTACAATTAGGAGTCTGATTTTTTTTTCTGTATAGTTAAAAGGAACCACAGATGGTAAGTAATTACCAGAACAAATAAGATTGTCCCTCACTGGAAATGTAAATTCTTGTACTTTATTAAAAAAAAATTATCTTCAAAAAATTTTGTGGTTCAGTCTATTTTGGGGAAAATATCATATAAATGTGTAGTCCATCTTTCTGTTCAGGTGTTTTTTGGGGTATTTCAAGAAACTAGCATTTTGTGGACTATATGTGGGAAAAAGTTGATAGGTACAACATGTAGATATTATATTCATGATACAAAGAGTAATACCAACCCTTAAATTATTATTCTTCTCAATAGTCTATACTAGAGGTAACAAACTCTCCACCTGCCCCCCCCACCAAAAAAAAGTTGTGATTTGAAAACATAATGTCTAGAAAAATAACATTGAAACTGATTTCCAACAATAAACACAAATGTAAATTTTAGGTATCATGGACTGAAAACAAAAACAAAAACCCGTTGCCGTTGAGTCGATTTCGACCCATAGCTACCCTACAGGAGAGTAGAACTACCCCAGAGGGTTTCCAAGGAGCAGCTGGTGGATTTGAACTGCCAGCCTTTTGGTTAGCAGCCACAGCTCTCAACTACTACACCACCAGGGCTCTATTATGGACTGACGCAAACTTGTTAAGGAAGAAAAAAAAAGGCAATTTATAGGTTTGAATGATAAGGTGCATTCTGACAGATCTCAAGTAAAATGACTAACAACTATGGAGTTCCACAGTCCAAAATTAAAACTGTTCCTTCATACTGATGTCAAGATTCCAGATTCCAGAGGGAAATAAAACTCAATTTCAAAAATAATCTTGGCAGTTTAAAATTAAGGCAGGCAGGCATTTCTCTTGTGTATAAAGGGCTATTTGTAAGATGCAGTGAAATTAATAAGTTTTTCAAAGAGCAGGATTAACCATCAATGCAGGACATTTGTTCATCAAATATCTATGGATGCCTTCTCTATACAAGACTCCTGACCTCAAACATTAAACTATCTTATCAGAAAGCTGCAAAAATAAACTCAAGCATGCTGTAGTAAATGCCTTATGAGCAGAAGGACCTCAGGGGAGAGAATGGCACATTTAACCGGAATGAACAGAAAAAGCATTTGAACTAGATGTTGAATTATGGCCAATACTGGTTATTGTTCATCTTTAGTTTCAATTTTACGTTTTGAAAATATTTAAACCCCTTTCATGTAAATTCTGCAATGGAAAGATAGGTGAATACCACTATTAGTATATTACTATTTTGTGTGGAATTAGTGTTGACTTGATGACTTCCTTTATAAAAACAAAATAAATTTAAGTGTACCTGGCAACTCTGTGAGTACTTTGGGGCTCTCTCCAGACCAAACTGTGGAAAACAAGATGTATATACAGCCACAAACCTTTAACTTGATTCATTGCAGCCTTTGACTTTAACTACTGGTCTTCCCCACCTCCTCTGTCTCTCGTTCTCACCACACAATCACACACACAAGCAGATCATCATCATCATCTCACCCTATCTGAGTTATTAAAATCTGGTATATTAGAATGGAATCTGTTAGCTTATGTCTGTGCAACTTATTTATGATTAACAGAACATGTAAAGTAATCTTAATGAACTCTAAATCAAGCAGAGAATTGAGTTTTTCTCCTCTGCTGAAAACTGAGAGGGAAAACAAGGTTACTTAAATGAATAGACTAAGAGTAGTGGTTAGGCCAGGTATTGTTTTTAGAAAATCTGACTCCTAAGTTTAGCTCAACAAATAAAGGGGCATAATTAGGAAGGAAGATGTATGTGAATATGTCTTACAAAATGCCTGGCACAGAACACCTACATCATAACTTTATATTAGATTCTTCATATCTGTGCTGTTAACCCAGCCGGATATTTCAGATGTTGGTTCTGTTGGGACTCTAAGGGAGCCAAGACATCATAATTACAAGAATTCTAAGTTCATGCATGACCTACCACCTTGTCCTTTCCTCTATTCAGGATAATATAGTTGAAGCCTGGCGCTAAACTGGCATTTAGGTAGTGGGTCCCAAGAAGCCTTGTGATTCTGCTTCTCTTCCCATGAGATGAGGCATGTTAAAGTGCCCAGAAAACTCTAATAAATGCCAATATTTTCCAATGTTAGCACTTTTGTTTCTTTTTAAGGCAGGCCAAGGTCTTTGTTTAATGATATTTAAACCCTTATCCTGTTATTGCTGGGTGCCGGCAAGTCGATCCCTACACATAGCGACCCCGTGTGACAGAGTAGAACTGCCCCATAGGGTTTTTTTGGCTGTAATATTTATGGATGCAGATTTTTCTCCCACAGATCCGCTGCGTGGGTTCAAACTGCCAACCTTTTGGTTAACAGCCAAGCGCTTACCTATTGCACCATCAGGGCTCCTTCTTCTAAGGCCCATTCATTCCTAACAGGATCTTTGAAAAGGGCAGGAGCAGTCTTCCTCATATTGTCGGTTGAATATAAGTTCTCTTTGTAGATTGGTCTGGGTGCTGCAGTTCAAACATTCACCTATAGTGAGCTTCCTAGTTTGTAGTTGACAGCCCAAAAAAACCATTGCCATTGAGTCAATTCTTACTCATAGTGACCCTACAGGACAGAGGAGAACTGCCCCATAGGGTTTCCAAGGAGTGCCTGGTAGATTTGAACTGTCAACCTTTTGGTTAGCAGCCATAGCTCTTAACCACTACACCACCAGGGTTTCCTTTGTGGCTGAAGAAGAAGTCAAATCAGGAAGAAAACACACATACAGCAACAATAGCTACAATTGTAACTCTACATAGTGAACTGATTCAGAGTTTTGTCAATGAAAAGGTAATTTATCTTGAAAAGGAGAAAGGAATTAATGCTTTTTGATTGCCTACCATCTGCCAGACAAAACGTCTAAAACTTGTGCCCTGTCTCCTTGATCTTCTGGGCATTATCTTAAAAAGCAATTATAAAATGAACCTATCTGCACCTACCTGCCCAATCCAGTTTCTACATTATTACTGTTTCTATTAAATACTTCTTTTTTTTTTTTAACACTTTGCACTACTCTGGTGCCTACTCTACACTGAGGAATGGACTTATCAGTCAGGATAATATGACATAATAAGTGGGTCAGAGCACCACATATAGGCCTGGGTTTGTATTCAGCTCTACCACATATTAGCTATGAGATCTTTAACAAAGTTGTTTATGGTTGAGGATGCTGATATGTGCCACCCAAATCCCATCTTCAGGATTCTGGCCCTCATTCCTCCTATGCTGGAAATAATCAACTGCCAATGGCTCATAGCTGTATCCCTTCCTGAGAAATGCCTTTAAACACAGGGAATTGCCTCATCCAGGGTTTTACCCTGTCCAAGGGGCAATGACTAACTGATGTAGAGATACAAGCCTCAGCCACCTGCCTTAATTTGGGACTATTGTCACCCTAGCAACAGAGTTCCCTATGGTATCTACTGAGGCCTTAGTTGCAACAGCATTGAAGGTTAGCTTCTCCCTCTGCCCAATTATGCTATCCTCATTTCATGAAAGCTGTATCTCCTGAGACTTGTTGATAAGCCTTCTGCACAGAACTTTCCATCTTAAAGTTTGTTTTCAAAAACCCAGTCCAAGACATTTACCCTCTCTGGATCTCAGTTCCATGATCTGTTAAAATGAGGATAACAAAACCTACCTTGAAAAATTACTGTGAGTGGATATTTGTCATTCCCCTGAACTCCTTTCTAAGCTTAAGAAATTGGTAGAGAATAAAAATTGTCTCCAGAAGTAGGAGCTAAAAATGCTAGATGATTGTTTCTCCAGACTTCTTTGCAGTGAGTGTAAATCCAAATAACGTCGGCTCTTCAATAAGTTGTGCCCATCTCAGACATTCCCTCAGGAACTGGCGATACAGCAGGAGTAGCAGTGGCTGTAAGGTTGAATTCTTGGAGCAAAAATTGTACACGTAACACTGATTGTACAAGTAGCTGATGCAGTGGACAATTTTTTGGCATAGAAATTGACAGTGGTGCAGACGAGGCAATTAGTTTTGGGTGGCAGCAGCAGTGATTTTTCTCATCAGACCAGTTTATGTGTAATGGATTTTTTTCTAAACAGCTTAGTCTTAAGCCTAGTTCCCCAGATCTTCAAATGTCTATGCTGTACCTCATAGAGGTATACCACTTTTCAGTGACCTCTTTTTCTGCTAAGTCAATCAGCATCTATTACTTGCAACTAAAACCTGATTAATACAGTAAGGATTGAATGACATAATGTATGTAAAGTATGTGACATAATGTATATAGTAAAGCACATGGTAGATACCCAAACACTGCAATTATTATGATTTTATGACCTTTCAGGTGATTGTATAGTTATTCAAACCATGGCTTTTGTTATTGTGAGGGGTAATTGAATTAATAAATAGAGCAGTGGCCTGCACATAGGGGGCATTCAGTTACATGTTTGTTACTAACATTATTGCTCTTTAATCCCAAAACTTCCATGTGTACTAAACCTTTAACTCAGGCTGGGTGTCAGGGTTTGGAGTTTGACCCGAGGCAAACTGGCATTATCCTGACAAGGTGTCAAAAGTGGGATCTGAGCCCAGTTCTACTTAGGAAGATCTGATTCAATCTACCTGATGCAAATATGCAGTGCTCTCTGTTTAAGTGATACTCTGGTGCCAAGACCTTCCATAACTTGCTGCCACATGTATTTGAAGCTGTAATCTTTGTGACCAGAAAAAATTATTCTCTATGTTTACTTTGAAGCCACAAGCTGTAATGTCATCAGGTGTTACGGAAGTGATGCAGAGGGTCTCAGAATACATGCACATTGGTATTTGTCCAAGAACTTTATATGTTTTCTATATGTTTTGAGAAAGAGCTGAGATTTCTTAACATTCTTTACTTACCACAAGAAAATTTATTTAAAATTCTTTGCAGGAAAGTTTATAGATCAAACATTTGGAAGTTGTCTCTTTAATGGGTAATGTGCTGTCCTAGATTTCACTAAGCAAAACCTGTTTCCTAGAAAATGCTTTGCATTTATTTTTGCTTCATTGAATTTACTGGAACACAAAACTTCCCAAGTTGGGGCATCAGTCTCCCACATGGGTCTGAATCAGAAGACATGATTTGTCAGTTTTCATTTTCAATTATGTAAACTGGGAGGGGAAAAAAAAACAACCTCACCATTAAAATGGAAAAAGAGAAACTCCAAATTTAATCTGCCTGTCTTCAGCACTCAAGCTGAGGATATGCAGAAAGAAGTGACTATAAGTGTGTTTACTCTGTTTAGAAGTGGAGGTTTTAGTAATGAAATGTGTTTTCAGAAATATTAATATACTGAAGTAAAAAGTAACTAAATACTTCAATTGTATTTTTAAGTGTAAATTGTTGTATGTGCTTTGAATAAAGATTAATTATTTTTCCCACCACATTGATTTTTAAAATCACAAAATAATGAGACATTCTGCTCTGCTTCCTCTATTGGTGGGTGACTGCCCCTGCAGGCATGGCCTGGGCTTGTCCAGTCAATGGTGGTAAGACTGTTTTATCTGGTGTCCAGTATCAAGAAACACACAATTGTCACTTATTTACAGCACATTCATCAACAAGACTAAATGAACCTACATTTCTAAGTACGGTTGTTCTGTCTCATATAATTCCTTTTAGTACTAGTTCCTATTTTAGATATTTTTTAGAGGTAACTCACCATGAGCCAATTTTCCTTAATACATGTGTTTGTTCTGCTATAGTTCCATCCTGTTCTAAAGTCAGAGTGAAAAAGACATTATAATGGTGTTTTCTTTTTGACCAACTCTTCATCCTTAAGTCAGTATGACTACAAGAAAAATAGAACCTTCATTGTAATTCCTTTTTTATGATCTCAATGTAATCTCTGAAATTAAATTACTTCAATTAAAAATTCAAATACTTTCAGTTAGGAAAAAAAAAAAGTTCAGTACTAAACCTGAAATTTGATCTTCATTTGTCCAACTCCCATGTATATGACAATTACCAAAAACTCAAATAAGGAGCAAAGAGTACAATTTTTGTTTCCTCTACAAACCTCAATACCAAGGTCCTTGATGACATCATTGAACTTCTGAATTAACCCCTCCTGGGATCTACCATACCTCTGGACCTTTTGTTATGGGAAAAGAGTCAATTCCTCATCGCTTAAGTACTTAAAGCCTAAAGTGAGTGAACTAATACACATGGCATTCTCCCTCTTTTCCCATCCCCACCTCACTCTCCTGGTTTTAAAACACCTCGCATAGAATTCTACCCCTCCTTTTTTCATTCATTCAGGTATTTACTGAGCATTCTCTCTGTTTCAGGCACTATGCTTCCCATGAGGCATCACTTCATCAGTAACCCCCTCTTCCTTTTATAGATAGCATCAACCTATCCCTCTCAGTTTGTTCTGATCTTCAAGCTTTAAAATTTTCTTTTCTATCACCATTCTGCCCACCTCTAGTCATAATTTGATTCCATATTACATTATAGCTAACACCATTCCTCTTTTTTTTATAGTCAGGGTTATTCTATGAGTTGCCTATGCTCACAATATATGCATTCTTACTTATCATTCATTCTTCACCTGTTGCATCTGAAAAAAACCCGTCACTTTGCTAAAATTTCTCATCTGAAGCCACCAATGACTTTCAAGTTGTCAACAACATTTATCTTCCGTCTTTCTTAACCCTCTCAGCTTTTGCCCTCATTGATCAATCTCTATGAACCCTCTCCTCTCTTGTATTCCCAGCGGCCACTCTCTAATGGCTCTGTTCCCACTTTTCTGAAGGTCCCCCTCATTCATTCATTCACCCTCATGGGATCTTCATCCTCTTCTCATGCTGTAAAGATGGCCATTACCTAGGTCCCACCTTCCACATTTTCTCATTCTACAAGCTCCCCCATACATTTTCATTTCCATCCTGGTATGAATGAAAATGTCCATCAAATCTCCCTTGTCAGATTGTCCTAAGAATCAAAAAGATAATGGCTTTGAAAGTATTTATTTAATTTGAAAGTATTTCATATTAAATAAAATAGAATATATTACAGAATATCATGTAAGAAATATACATTCTTTATCCATTTTTTTTCCTGATGACAAATGGAAGCATACTTTTGAGGGTAGTGATGAAGGGGATATGGAGGCTAAACTGTCTATAGATTTTGTAGGAAGCTTTTTTGGTAAAAGTGTATGGTGAATAAAGCAGTCATTAATTTCATTTTAATGCTTTAGTATCAAAAGATTATATAGTCAGAGGAAATTCCGGTCAATTTGGAAGGCTGAAGTAATGTTACTAATAATAATTCTGGATAAAATATAAGTCCTTACTAACTGAATATAGGTCTGAGGTCAAAATTTCAGGTGCCAGAGATTAAGAAGAAACTCAAAGCCAGAGTAGAGAGTAGCATCAAAGCTGAGGCCCTAACAGGGGAAAAGGGACCAAATATAGACCTAAGCAGCTGGAGGCTGGGACTTCAATGATCGTCTAAAAGAGGGGCATGGATCCCTTGCTGTGGAATCATGAAATTGAAATATCTTTGTAGATCCAGCCGTCCTGTAGGCTGGTCTATATGTGAAATGGATTCTAGAACTCTGTTTACCACCCAGGAAAATAGCTTGGATGCTGCTATCAAATCAGGGCCCTGAAAGAAATGAAATAATTATCCCTAAGAAATTGTAAAATACGTCTCTTAAAAAGTAAGCTACGAATTTAAGTATTCTGTTTAGACCTGATTTTCATAGCATCGATATACATGGATGAGGGCTGAATTAACACTCCTCTTATGAAACAAGGGAGTCTTGATGGCGCAATGGTTAAGAGTCAGCTATTAACCAAAAGGTTGGCAGTTCAAATCCACTAGCTGCTCCTTGGAAACCTTATGGGGCAGTTCTACTTTGTCCTATAGGTTTGCTATGAGTTGGAATGGACTTGACGGCAACAGGTTTGGTTTTTTGGGTTTATGAGACAAAATTAAAGCATGCTCTGGACCAAACAAAACCTATTGGCCCTGGTATAGGCAAACTCAAAACATTCTATGAGCACTCTCCCACATTCCACAACTCCAGAGAAGATAATCAACCTGAATATGAGATTATGGAAAAAAAAATTTTAAGGCACAGAGATAAATAATTATGATAAGAGAATTTGTACCTCAAAACCGAGTTAGTAACACCATATAAAAGAGTCTTTAAAATAAGAATGTTGAAAACATCCAAAGAGACCAAGGAAGAAATAAAAATCATAAGAAAGAACAGGCCAAATGAAAAAAAGAACAAGCAGTTAAAAAAATAACAAAATAGAAATTTTGTACAAGAACAGTATAGCCATTGAAATATAAACAATCCTCAAATGGTGATTACACCAGATACAGTTCAAGAGAGAATTAATGAAGGAGAAGGAAAATGTAAGCCCAACATGAGATAAAGATAGAAATATGAAAGTCAAAATAATGAAAGCTACTAGAGAGGATAAACATTGAGATACTGATTGTCTTTGCTAATGAAAATAAGTTGTAGAGACAATGCAAACTGTGACCCTAATACTCCACAACATGTTTTCTCCTTTTCAAAATGGGTGATTGAGAGCTTGCCATAACTAACACCATGACGAACCTATACTTTTTTTTGCCTGCTTTCTCCTTTCCTCATACTTTTGTTAATGACTTTGTTTTGTCCTGTCCGGCCACCTGTGACTCATGAGCCCCCACATGAAGATTAGAGCCCAGATGTCTGGCATGTATATCTTTGCCCTGATAAGGAGATATCTGGCATGTATCTCTTTAGTCTAATAAAGAGTCTCTTGTAATTATCTTGTAATGAATAACTCATCCAGCCATGCCATCTGTGGGCTGCATTCCAAAAGACACTTCAAAACCCTCGTAACAGCAATATATAAGCGCTAATGTAAAATTGCCTTTTGGGACTCCATAAAGACAGCCTGCATTGCTGCCGGACTCCCTGTTGATGTCACCTCCTAAATGAGCTTTCTCTCTCCTTCTGACTTGGAGTATGTTTCATTGCCTTGACTGCTCCAGGGTACAGACCCTAATCAGACAATAAAACCAATGAGTTATTTTTTTAAAAACCTCCTTTGTAGTTGGAGTTCATGTTTTAGTATTACATCAGATTATTTTATAAATGATAATTTTTTGAAAAATAAATAACTGAAAATATACCATAAATACACTAATGGTAAATGAATCCTGGTTTAACTGCAGTAATCCTGCTTCACTATTTAACAAAACTCTTTTTGGTCCTCAAGCCAATGCTGAAACCGACAGGACCATGTTGTCTTATAGACAAGGCACTATCCTTCTGTTTCTACTGATATGCTCTTTGGCTCACAGATTTTTGAGAGAGGCAATTCAGTGTTTGGATTTAGGAGAAGGAATATTAAAATCTCCCCTAGGGACAAGCACTTCTCTATTTTAGAATCTAATACCCAGTGCAAGATTATCTTGTACTTGTCCACTGAACACTGCTTCAACATTTAACACAAAGGATCACCCTCTATCTCCTTGAACCTTTATCACCTCTTGCCTTCCTCTCTCTCTCCAACTGCTCTTTCTCTCTCTCCCCTTTACTATCTCATCTTTCATTGATATCCCTGGCTCCTCCACCCCCTCACGCCATCCCTTCTCACTCCATACACTCCCCCCAGGCTGATCTAATCTACTCCCATCATGTCAACTGTTCTCAAGTTGGTGTCACCAGCCCGGCTGTATCTTCTGTGTGCCTTCCCCAAAGTCCTGTCAAATTCAGTATATCTAAAATAAAACTACGATCACCTTTCCTTGAAGTGTTCTTTCTTCTCTTGTCCCTATGCAAATCCTCTTTCTAGGGGAGGGTGCCAACCTAATTCTTGGTGCAGGAGTTGGATTCCAAGGAGCTCAAGCTGGAGCAGGGTGGAATGGGAAGACTCACAGAAGCACATCCAAACCACAGCACTCTAGAGAGAAGTGAAAGTCAGATGACAGGCCAGCCACATCCCAAGGCTTTGTCCAAAAAGCCAGAGGTGATATCTGAATGAGGGCACAAACTCAGTAGCACCTACTGCTCAGATGGGCAAAAGTGGGCAGGCTCTTAACTGGTTGCCACAAATGTCCCATGGAAATGCTTTCATTGGCCAGGAGGAGTGTGATAGCAAGGAAGATGTTTCACTGCTAAACAAAATAGAGACTGAGAGGACATTCACAGACTCCTAGATTAGGAATTTCAGAATTTTCTTGATGTCTTCCTCTACTTCAATACAAGTGTCCAATTCATTGATAATATATATTTTTTTAATTCTATCAACTGTCTTATTTCAGGCCATTCTCTTTGATTTGACCATTTCCATAGTTATCTAGTTTTGCTGTCTCTAACCTTGTTTCCTCTAATCCATCTGCCACACCCGTTTCCAGAATATTTTCAAAATCAAGATAGGATTATGTCAATTCCATGGTTTAATCCTTCAGAGGCTCTACCTGTGACCCATATTATCTTGGTGGCACAGTAATAGGAAATCAGAAAGTATTTGTGGAAGAAAGGTGGACAGGAAAACAGAAAGAAAGACCATGTCTACGTTCCTTAACATGGGATATAAGATCCTGCTTTATCTCTCTTGCCAATCTCATCTGTCTTCCTCCTCCATGAGGGTAAACCACACAAAGTTGTTGTTTTCCCCTAAGTTAGTCATGCTTGCACAAAATAAATGTCGGTTGAATGAAGGTTCTTAAATAAATACCTACCTGGACTCTGAAGCTCTGGGCCCCAGCTGTGTGAGATTTTCTGTACATAAAAGATCTGAAAAGTTTCGCCCCGGGCTGATCTTACCCCCACAGAATTGCGGATCCTCTGTGTGGTGCTGGGGGTGTGAGGGTAAGCCTTATAGTTAACAATACAATTGTGTATTCACTGTGGTAGGAAGTAGAGAAATACTACTTCTTTTTTTAGATGGAAAAATGATTATAATCAGAGTAGCTGTGGTTCCTAGCTTCTGTTTAGGGTTTTGTCTAAAGATGTTAGGTGCAGACCAAGATATTTTCCATCCAAGAGTTTTCTAGGCCAAGCAATAGCTGGACTTTTTTCTTTCTTTCCCTCTTCCTTCCTTCCTTAGTTCCTTCCTCTCTCTCACTCTCTTCCCTTCCTTCCTTCCTTCCTTCCTTTTTCTAAGTTCTTATTTTAAAACTGGCAGACTAGAGCAAGCATATTATCATCATTTTTGAACTTCTAAATATTTCCAGAGAACATGGCACAGATAAAAAAATTTCTTAGCACCCCATTATCATATTCTCCTTTTGCATGTTGTCCTTTGCTTGTTAGTATTCCATGCATATTTTTCTAATACAATTCATTATTCTTGGCCATAGCCAGACTTCCCCCTACTGCCCTCATTGATGCATGAAATAAAGAGATGTGAGCAATTTAGTATGTTTTCTTTTGAAAATCTGATTTTAGGAATGACTTTTATATTATCCCACAACAACTATAAAACACACTTCAGAAATTAACAGGCTCAGGTGAACCCATTACCTCCATCAGCAGATGAGCTGTGAGAACTCAGCAAGGATCCAGACGACCGGTGGTGACTTTTCCAGGGCAGAAATAGACTGTAGGGCCAAGGAGTTCTTCTAGAGGGAAAGAGCACTTTGTTCTTCTATCCTAGGTTACCACGAATCAAACAGGGAGTTTATTCCTTAGTAACTAGTCTACTTGTTTCCTTTCTAATCCATGACCCTCTCCCAGGGGAAAAAAAATCCAGGAGTTGGTTTCCCTTCCAAGAGTCTGACTGACACACTTCTGTGACCCAGACTACGTGAAGGAGGAGGAAGAGGGATGGACCTGCCATTAAACTTAGCAGCCAGTGACGTGTTAACCTCTCCTTTCACCTTCACCTCACAAGTTTCCTGGTGAGTACAACGCTGGTTTGTCACCAGTGACTCAAAGAGGGCAAGTCAGCTGTCCCTGATAACATAGACTGGTGGCAACAAATGTCCTATTATCCCTGAGGCCCAATTCTACATTCCTAAGGTGGACCTTATTTATAATAACCTTATTTATAATAAAAAGCCACCACTACCATTCCCCCAGCTTCCCTCCCTACCACCCCCCACCAAAAACTATTCTCTACAATTCTGTGTTCTGTTTCCCTGAATTTCCTCCCTGGTTTCTTCTGCAGCAAAGCAGAACCATAAGAATGCTTTATTTAATATGCATGCTTTGAATTTTGCTGTCAGAGCCTTCCTCTTATGCTTGAGAAGTAAAGGAAGCAAAGAGCAGTAGAGAAAAGTTTACACACATTTTCTGGATAACTTGAATCTGCAAATTTTTAGTTTAAGTAAAGATGCAGAAGATTCACATGAAAAGGATATTGAAGAATTAGAAGCTTAATGATCCCAAGTATGGTCTTATTTGTAGGAAGGTCATGTTTGGAGAAATAAAGTGGTGTTCAATATAGCTTCTCAGATACAGACTCACTGGAACCCCCAGAAATCACAGAGAAGTTGATAATGGTAGTGTAATCAGTAATGAACAGAGTTGAGTCCCATTGAGAGCAGAAGTAGGAAAAATGCTAATATAGTTTCTTCTGGGAACAATACCACTTAAGTGAAAACCCATATCTTTATTTACAGTAATGCTTCCACCATTAGACCCCAAAAACATAGCCAGATTTTATGTTGAGATGCAGAACTATGCCATTTTATCCCAACTAGCTTAGTGAACACCCTGGATGCTGCAGTTTCCAGCTCCTGGAAATCTGTTTTGACACTGCAGCTCCTGGTTTAGAGTTTACAAGCTGTTCTCTTCAGCTGGAAATAAAATATTCCAAATGCAATCTTGTTCTTTTCACAGAAGCACAATGCTAAAGTTTCTCACATCTCTTTCTGACAAAGGAGGCATAGTCTGAGAATACCTGTGGAAAAACTAAAACTGAGATGTATATGCTTTAAGGAAATTCAGAAAGAGTAAAGATAGCCCAAGAGGCTCTCCTCCTAAAGAAGCCTTAGCTCTAAGCTGTGCTCCTGGAACTGGCAATGAGCAGGCGTCCCTGCTTCCAACCTCTCACAGAGACTCTCACCCCAGAATCTCTACTTCCTCAGCCACCAGCCTCCTCTGAAACTCAGATAGGTTTGATTTTTAACGTACTGGGGCTCTACCATCTCCTCTCCACATTTTCTAGTTCATCTTGTTTATCTACATCAGTGTCATCCTTTTGACACTGAACCTTGTTATTTTTTTCATTCTTGCCTTCTTTTTTCTCAGTAAGTACAGTCAGTCAGAAAGCTAAAACATCATGTCCTCAAAAGCAGGACTCTGTTCAGTTTGCTTTCTGCTGCTGTCTGGCCAGGGTCGGGCTGATTTATAGACACAGTGGTATGCTAGTAAACTCACGCTCTAGGGGAACAAAAACAAAACTTGATTATGTAGCATTTGCCAATCTCTGTGGTGTAAGTACTTCTATCATAGCAAGATTCAAGCTACCGATGTGATACCGCTGAATGCAGAGTTGGGAAAGCCACGCATCATCACTCTCGTGAGCCAGTACAAGCTGGCCAGAGCATACCATGTTTCATGGAGGTCCCATGTACAGCAACTTACCAAGATTTAAATTATTCTATTACAGGAATCTAAAGTATTCAAATTTTAGTTGTGCCCCCAAGCATGGTTAAACTGATTTTTCTTTCCCCTTTCTTCATCCTCAACTCCTTGTATGCGTGTGTTGGGACAGGGATGGAAACGGAAGGGAAGGAGGTTAACCACAAGAATGAAAGTAATGTGAAAGTCAACTAATTTTATTTCACTTTTTTTTTCTGTTGAAATACTACTTTCTTGGTGATAGAGCCAAATTTCTAAAGTGATGGAGTATCCTTCCCAGATTCACTCCCCACTAATCCTATTTCACTCTCCCATTTTAAGCTCCAATCAGGTTGATGGTGGTATGTTAAGGATAGCCATGAATTCTTTGACATTCCTCCCACTAAGAGGGGAGATCCACATCCCTTCCCCTCTAGAACTGCTTAACCATAGCATATGGTACTAGTGATACTGCGCCAGCTTCTGAGCTCAAACCATAAGAGAATAGCTGCTTCCATTTCCTGGCATTGGGAAATTCTTGCTCTTGAACCCACCTGCCATGCTGTAAGGAACCCCAAGCAGCCCCATGGACAGATTCATTTGAGAGAAACCGAGTCCCCTACCCAGCTCATATTTCCCTTGACTGAGTCCCATACAATAGCCAACACCTACTTTCCAGTCACGTAAGTGAGTCTTCTTGTAAGCAGATTCTCTAGCCCTAGTTGAATTGTTCCAGCTGAATCCACATGGAGCAGAGATGAGCTATCCCAAACAGTCTTGCCCAATTTACAGATTCATGAGCAAAATGAATGATTGTGGTTGTTTTAAGCTACTCAATGTTGTGATGGTGTGTTATGCGGGAATGAATAATCAGAACATTAACCCACCTCTCTCTCTCCATCATTACCCCACCAGAGTTAGCCAGTGTAGTATAATCTATCTAGAGGGTACCTTTTCCCTTTATACTACTCTTCCAGTCTAACTCATATTTATCTTAGTGAGACTTCTCAAATGTCACTTTCTCCTCCTCCCCATCTGGGTTAAATCTGTCTTCTCTCTGTTCTGTAACATTGTGTAAATCATTTATCATGTTGTACAGGTCCATGACCCCTTATCTGAAATCTTCAGGACCAGAAGTGTTTGAATTCATGTATTTTATATTTTAGAAGTTAATGTGATATGTATATATATTGGAAATTATATAAAATTTACAGTGGAGTCTGCAGCAACACCTCATAATCCAATACAGTAGTATTATAGCAGTGAAACAGGTACGTATTCACATCAGGTGAGAAAAATAGAAAATATAAGCAGCCTCATATTAGTCAGGTTTTCCTGCCAAGTAAATTATTTTTTTTTAAAACCCAGGTAGAGCCAAATTTCTAGAGTGATGGAGTATTGCATCAATCCGGCCATTTACTTCAACACCAATAAAATATCTGTCAGTTTCCAGAGATGTTTGGATTTAAGAACGGCTGATAAGGCATTGTGGACCAGTATTCTAGACTGGTGAGATCATCTGTTTCTTTTACTGGGCACTGGATTCTTGAGGGCATCCTATATCCTCTATGCCTGGTACATCGTAGATCCTCCAAAAAAAAAAAAAAAAAGCATGCTGAATTCATCACACACACACACGTCCTCATCATCATCATCAACACCACCACAACCAACAACAACACCATTGAAGTGACTGACACAGTCTGTGTTTCCGAAACCATGTTTATTTCTGTGAGAAGGCTGCTTAATCATAAAACACTTTGTACACCCTGCCTTGGAATTATTTGGACCAATTCTCTGAGCTAACTGTCCCCTCTTAATTTTAATATGTTTCGATGATTGAGCTGAAATTGAGGAGAAAAATGACACTGTCATAAAATATTGAATAAAAAAATGGAAATCTGAACTTCTAGAAAATATAATCATGATATACCTACAGGATGTAGTGGTTTTCATTTCATATTCCATACATTACTTAAACCTCATCTCGTAACCATGGTTTAGACGAGCATTTCAAATCAATACTTGTATTATATTTAACTTTGTGCCTCTATAAGTAGAGAAAAATATCATTGAGAATGCATTGGATAATTTTCTCAATGTATTTAGATGACAAAAGAAATTATTTCATCATCCTTCTCTAGCTCTTCAGTCTGGTTTAATATGCATTAGCTTAGTATTTAATTGAAGATAATAAATTTCTACCACTTGAGAACAAATCATTGCAGAACCTAAGTCTTAGAATTTGCAAGGTCATCAAATTCTTAAATATTAGTCTTATTTATTCATCCAAGAGAATTCCATTTCCATATGATTGATATTTGAATTGTTTAGTGACGACCGAAGTGTCAAACTTTTAATTAAATTCATTTTTGTGAATTATCTGAAGTACAAACAAGAAGAGAAAGAATAAGAATAAAGAATTTATAGACCCTGAATGATTCTAAACTCCATTTATGTCTGAGTAAATTTGAGGAGTAAAATGGGAGGGTTGGGGTGGGGCAACAGTGCACACTGTCGTGATTAATGTTGGTTCCATTTGAGCTTCTTCTGACATAGGACAAATCACAGAGCTATGCTTCTTTTTGCAATTTTTATGGAAATTGTCAAAGAGAATCACTCATAATCCATGCCTGGCTTATAAAATCATGTTAATTAATCAGTGTCCTTGGCACATTGTCAGTCTCAGATACTAATAAATTAAATTCCGGTGCTTGGTAGAGCTTTGGACTTCATTACAATCACACAAAGCTCAAGTGGCAACTTTATGATTTAGGAATAACTTTTTAATTTACACCAAAGAGCTGTGTGTGAGCAGTGTCATTTTTCTATATGAGTTGAATGTTCAGATTTTTAGTTTGGTTCAATTAAAAAACAAATCAATCTCAAGACTACATCACTCTGAAATTTGAACAGAGTTCACACACGAAGAGAGTTTATAATGAGACTTAAATGTGTCCAACTCTGTGCTAGATGCTGCTCTGGACACAAAAATTGACTTCTATTCTTCAAGGACATTTATGTTTGAATAAGATAATGTCATTTCTTCATTTTTCTGTTTGATTGCATTTCACCTTTAGATTTCTTTTTGTACAAATTCATAAAACCCTTTGAAATAGACATAACCTGGGAAATCATAAAATCAGGTCTGGTTATTATTCTAGAAGCTACAATCTAACTGTGAGTTTTCCAATTTAAATTATTCTAGAATGAGGAACTGCCTGTGAGACCGATTATAGCCATTTCTCAGCGTGGCCCAAAACTCTTCACCTCCTGGTTCCTGACTTGAGACAAGAAGTAAAGCACAGGACCACTCTCTGTCCCCATGGTCCCCACCCTCTAGGCACTCAGTCAATCCTGCCCTTAGCCTGACCTGAGGTCAAAGGGCCCAGTGGTATATACTCTACTCCTGAGCTTCAGCCCCACAGGGTCCAAAAAGGAACCACAGGGTTCTTTTCACATTCCTCCCTATAGTCACCTTTACACACACTCAGCAGATACACTTCAACACACATACTCATGTACACACACTCACACACACAAGCTCACACAAGTTTACACACATGCACTAACACACACCCTAAAACACACACATGCTCACTCCACACCCTTTTGTTTTTGTTTTTCAGGCCACTTGCCTCAGCATCAAATAGGCTGCACCTCAGATTCATTACATCTGGACTTGTTAGGTGCCATCCAGTCAGTGTCAACTCATAGAAACCCTATGTACAACAGAACAAAACACTACCCAGTCCTGTGCCATCCTCACAATCGCTGCTATGTTTGACCCCATTGTTGAAGCCACTGTATCAATCCATTTCATTGAGGGTCTTCCTCTTCTTTGCTGACCCTCTACTTTATCGAGCATGATGTCCTTCTCCAGGGACTGGTCCCTCCTGATAACATGTCCAAAATACGTAAGACGAAGTCTCACCATTCTTGCTTCTAAGGAGCATTCTGGTTGTACTTCTTTCAAGACATTCGTTCGTTCTTCTGGCAGTCCATGGTATATTCATTGTTCTTCACAAACACCATAATTCAAAGGCATCAATTCTTGTTCAGTCTTCCTTAGTCATAGTCCAGCTTTTGCATGCATATGAGGTGATTGAAAATGTCAGGGCTTGGGTCAGGCACACCTTAGTCCTCAAAGCAACATCTTTGCTTTTTAACACTTTAAAGAGATCTTTTGCAGCAGATTTTCCCAGTGCAATATATCATTTGCTTTCTTAACTACTGCTTCCATGCACATTGATTGTGGATCCAAGTAAGATGTAATCCTTGACAACTTTAATCTTTTCTCTGTTTATCACAATGTTGCTTACTCGTCCAGCTGTGAGGATTTTTGTTTTCTTTATGATGAGTGTAACCCATACTGAAAGCTGTAGTCTTTGATTTTCATCAGTAAGTGTTTCAAGTTCTCCTCACTTGCAACAAGTAAGATTGTGTCATCTGCATATCGCAGGTTGTTAATGAGTCTTCCTCTAATCCTGTTGCCAAATTCTTCTTCATATAGTCCAGCCTCTTGGATTATTTGCTCAGCATACAGATTGAATAAGTATGGTGAAAGGATACAACCCTCATGCACATCTTCTCTGATTTTAAACCACTCAGTATCCCCTTGTTCTGTTCACACAACTGCCTCTTGGTCTAAGTACAGGTTCCCCATGAGCATTCTTCCCATTCTTTGTAATGCTATCAATGATTTGTTATGATCCACACGATTGCATGCCTTTGCATAGTCAATAAAACACAGGGAAACATCTTTCTGGTATTCTCTGCTTTCTGCCAAGATCCATCTGATATCAGCAATGATATCCCTCATTCCACATCCTTTTCTGAATATGGCTTGAATTTCTGGCAGTTCTCTGTCAATATACTACTGCAACAGTTTTATAATTATTTTCAACAAAGTTTTGCTTACCTGTGATATTAATAATACTGTTTGATAATTTCCACATTCTGTTGGATCACCTTTCACTGGAATGGGTATAAATATGGATCTCTCCAGTCAGTTGGCCAGGTAGCTGTCTTCCAGATTTCTTGGCATAGATGAGCGAGCACTTCCAGTGTTACATCCATTTGTTGAAACATCTCAATTCTGTGAATTCCTGGAGCCTTGTTTTTTGCCAATGCCTTCAGTGCAGCTTGGACTTCTTCCTTCAGTACCTTCAGTTCCTGACCATATGCTACCTCCTGAAATGGTTGAATGTTGACCAATTCTTTCTGGTACAATGATTCTGTATATTCCTTCCATCTTCTTTTGATGCTTCTGTTATCTTTCAATATTTTGCCCATAGTATTCTTCAATATTGCAACTTGAGGCTTGAATTCTTTCTTCAGTTCTTTCAGCTTGAGAACTGCTGAGTGTTCATAGCTTCCAGCATCACAGAAACATACAAGCCACCACAGTACAACAAATTGACAGAGGAATGGTGGAATCTAGGCTTAGCGGTTATGTAAAGTATTAAGAGAATAGTGAGTATAGTGGCAGTTTAAATACATTCCTAAAATGAATTTTAAAAAGTATTTACTGTATAATTACTTAATTATATACATATAATTACATAATTATATACATATAATTACACAATTACTGTATAATTCATTAATGTGGTATGTTCTCGTTGTTGTTGTGTGCCATTGAGTAGATTCCAACTCATAGTGACCCTATATGACAGTAGACCAGCCCCATAGGATTTCCTAGGCTGTAATCTTTAAGGGAGAAGATCATCAGTTCTTTTCTCCTGTGAAGCATCTGATGGGTTCAAACTGCCAGCCTTTCTGTTTGCACTTGAGCACATAACCACTGTGTCACCAGGGCTCCTTCAGTGTAGCATAGGAGATACAAAACACACACACACACACACACACACACACACACACACGCATATATTGTGGTCTTTGGTCTCACCATTCTCATCTCAGGAACTACTTGTACAGATATACTTTTAAACTCTTGTTGTGGTGTTGTTTCAATTGCCTTCGTGTCAGCTCCAATTCATGGTAACCTTATGTATAACAGAACAAAACATTGCCTGGTCCTACACCATCTTTATGATTGTTGACATATTTGAGTCCATTTAAACTCTTAGTCCATTGTAATTTATTAGAGAGCCAAATGGAGAAAAGGGACACACATATGCATCATTTAGAAGAAAAGGTCCACAGAACTGATAAGCTGAGGGATTAAAGAAAGGGATTAATCAAAGATGAAAATAAGGTTCCAAAACTGAGTTTAACAAACACTCACTGTGAAATGTATTTATGAGTCTGACACAAAAAGCTAGTGAAGGATACAATTTTTTATCTGGTGAATCTGTAACGTATTACTCTCTCCCAAGAGTCATGCAAAATGTATAAACTGTATGATAAGAAAAACTAGCTGTGAGGGTTAATACATCTGAAGAATGTGAACACAATTCTTAGAAACTTAACATTTGCTGTATTCAGTCTCCCCCTTCAATGTCTCAGTTGATTACATGTGTCTTTCTACTACATATTTCCATCTTCCTTTTCTGTTAAAAGTGCAAGAGGAGATGTAGCAATGGATTAACTTCAGGATAGCCATTTGAGGGTTACCAGGTGTAGGGAAAGAAATCAATACAGCCTTCAGTATGGATTACACCTCAACATAAAGAAAAGAAACATCCTCACAACTGGACCAATAAGCAATATCATGATAAATGGAGAAAAGATTGAAGTTGTCAAGGATTTCATTTTACTTGGATCCAGGATCAACAGCCATGGAAGCAGCAGTCAAGAAATCAAATGGCACATTGCATTGGGTAGATCTGCTGCAAAAGACCTCTTTAAAGTGTTAAAAAGCAAAGATGTCTCCTTGAAGACTAAGGTGCAACTTACCCAAGCCATGGAGTTTTCAATCGTGTCATATGCATGAGAAAGCTGGACAATGAATAAGGAAGACGGAACAAGAATTGATTCCTTTGAATTATAGTATTGATGAAGGATATTGAATATACCATGGGCTGCCAAAAGAAGGAATGAATCTGTCTTGGAAGAAGTACAGCCCGAATACTCCTTAGAAGCAAGGATGGAGAGACTTTGTCTTACTTACTTTGGACATGTTATCAGGAGGGATCAGTCCCTGGAGAAGGACATTGTCTTAGTCATCTAGTGCTGCTATAACAGAAATACCACAAGTGGATGGCTTCAACAAAGAGAAATTTATTTCTTCACAGTGAAGTTGGCTGAAAGTCCAGATTCAGGGCATCAGCTCCAGGGAAAGGGTTTCTCTCTCTGTCAGCCTTCTCATTGATGTTCCCCCAGACTAGGAGCTTCTCTGCACAGGGACCCTGGGTCCAAAGGACATGCTCTGCTCCTGGCACTGCTTTCTTGGTGGTATAAGGTCCCCCTGTATCTCTGGTCACTTCTGTCTTTTATATCTCAAGAGATTGCCTCAGGACACAATGCAATCTTGTAGATTGAGTCCTGCCTTACTAACACAACTGCCACCCATCCTCACTCATTAACACCATACAGGCAGGATTTACAAAATATAGGAAAATCACACAATACCAGGAATCATGGCCCAGACAAACTGACACACACACACATTTTTGGGGGGACATAATTCAATCCATGACAGATATCAAGCTTGGTAAAGAAGAGGGTAAGCGAAAAAGACGAAGACCCTTGATGAGATGGATTGACACAGTAGCTGCAATGATGGGCTCAAGCATAGCAGCAATTGTGGGGATGGCACAGGACTGAGCAGTGTTTCGTTCTGTTGTGCATAGGGTCACTGTGAGTTGAAGCCAACTTGACGGCACTTAACAACAACAACAGGGGTAGGGAGAGAAATCAATAGAAGATGGATTTCATGACCACTCCTAGAATATCTGTAGCCTAGAGCCCAGCAGACCTGATCATCAGGACATAGAACATGGCTTTCTGATTCAAAAATGAGAGCAGCTGAATTCAGCTACTCTCCTCTAGTTTTTACATTGAATTGTCTTCTGTGACATTATAATCATAATGAAATAAGCATGGAATTCCCCCACGTATAAAAGGTTCATAGGTTATTTTTTGTGGCAGAAAACAATGTGGAGTGTAGCCATGCTCACAGCAGTGGCTTTGGTAGCAGGAAGAACTGGTCACACATTTTAGAGGAACTTTTAATGTAAATAAAATGATCATCAACATTTTCAATTTGTCTGGCCTCTGGATTTGTAGACATTTCCTAAGTTTTTTTAAAAAAAAGATTTCACTTTTCTATCTTAATATTCCCACTTGATAACTTACCTTTGCTAACCAAAATCTTCAGTCTAGTGAATGTCTTGGCCACAATCTTTCCATTGTAATGCCCTCTGAAAATCTGATCCCATGACTAGAGTTGATGAAGTTAACCATCAGCATCAATATTATGATTAGAAAGAACTAAGAACCCAAGACTCAGAGATAGTGCAAGAGTCTGTGGCAATGGAAGGAGTAGCAGAAGAGGTGGAGTCCAGGACACTGGAAATCAAGAAATGATTGTAACCTCACCAAACCTTCAAACCACCCAAAGATGCAAAGGGAAGAAAATCCTTAAAGTGTATGCAAAAGTTGACTACTTCAAAGTCAAACAGAAGAACTCTGTGCGTGTGTGTGTCTGTGTGTGTGTGTGTGTGCGTGTGTGTGTGTGTGTATAAAGTCATAATAATACCTTGTCTTTTAGAAACAATTGTCAACATGTATTTCCAACATTTCCCTTATTGCTAAATTTTAAGTTGGCTCTTTTTGTTCACAATAATAGAGTCATTCGCTAAATTTATTAAGCATCTAATTGAGGCTGAAAAGTCACTGCTTCAGCTCATCTAGTAATGATCTCAATTAGACTGAGTTTATGAGAACTATGCTATTTAATGCTGGCGTCAGCACTTCCGTTTTTCCCATTGTACACTTATTTTTATAAAATAATAAGGGCAAGAGGCAACGAAATGTTCAGGTAACTGCATAAACACTACTAATCAAAGATGGTCAACCATGTGATAGTTTAAAATGCTTATCAGTTGAGAACCAAAGTTTGAATTTTGCCAAAAGGCAGTGAGATATCAACGTGCAATGTGCAAAAAGGTACGTGTTCAAATGCCTATAATAGGGAGGGCACAAGGAAAAGCCACCAGTCCATAAATTCAACAGACAGACCCATATTTATACCTGTTGTTGCGGAGAGTATTCAAGGGACTTTGGGTATCTCAGCTTCAATAGGGTAAATCATCTCCCAACCATAATTATTCTGAATGATAAACATATACTTTAACCTAGGAATAAGATCAAAACTGAGCATATTCAGGATATAGTCTTCCAATACAATAGCACACATTGATTAAAACAGTGAAGCATAAATAAAAAAGCTTACCCAAGTAGATAATCCTAAAAACTAAATTGTGAATACCTATCTGTCATTGGATGCCTTACTTCTTAATCCAGTGATTCTCAAGTCAGGAGCTGTTGGCCTGGCTCAAGGGTGGGTGTTGGGGCACCCACCTGGAGTGACATACCAAACACTTGGGAATGCAGTTTGAGAATATATACTCTAAAATTGTCTTTGCTTTGTTTTTGTTTTTGTTTTTTTTCTTAGTTATAATATGTAACTGATTTGTAAACTTCAAATAAGCATGGAAGGAATGAATATTTTATATTTGTCAAAAAAGGGTATGTATTAAGAACTATTGAAAAATACTGCAGTACTCCTATGTTACTTTCTGTTATCAAATAGTGACTCTTTGTGGGTACTTTTAAGGTGCATAAAATTTGTTGTAGGCAAATTTTACATAATACATTGTATAAAGGCAACAGCAGCTGTCATTTGTCAAAATAATCTTCTACTTTAAAGCTGGTTCTGTCCCCAGGCTTTGGTAAAGGGATTCTTTAAATACACCAGGAATCTGTTGTGGGCTTTGGCCTGAGTGTGGATTTCAGGGAGCACAAGGATGAGAGGGAGTCATCATAAAATCCAGTAGTGCTTTGGTTGTGTTTAGACTAATAAGGACTATCCAGTCAGTTGCTGTCCAATCAACTCCAACTCGTAGCAATCCTGTACATGTCAGAGTAGAACTGTACGCCATAGGGTTTCCAATTATGATTTTTCAGAAGTAGATAGACAAGCCTTTCTTCCAAGGCACCTCTGGGTGGACTTGAACTTCCAACCTTTCAGTTAGCAGCCAAGTGTACCACCCAGGGATTCAGGTAACCTAATCAAAGCTAGGCCACTTGAGAAAAGAGTGGGTTGGGAGTGAGGAAGCCTTCATTGTCTAAATGCTGAAACATTACTCCAGAGATATAAATATTTATGGTTCTGTCTTTCTCTTTACCACCGACCCAACTTGATTTAAAGATTCTTGTTCCCGCTTGTGACAACATCCATTTTCAACTATTAAATCTTACACGCCTTGCTCTCCCTCTCTCTCTGTTCATATACATGCTAGCTGGGTATTCCTCCATACTAAAGAGCTCCTGAGAGGCATACAAATGGAGTCCATTATCCCTTTTTTTTACAGTCACATTTCTGCAGAGAAGTTTTCCCTGCCCTCATGATCCTGGCAGTACCCCTCAACTGTTCACCTAACTGGAGGCAGCACACACAAATCAGTCACTTGAACAAAACAGTCCTGACCCTAACCTCATTATGCACCACACTTGAGGCTGCATTAGCAAAAACAGATGGTCTGGCAGCAAAGCCACAGATGCCAATCAGGTACACTGTTGGCAAACATGGTCTCTAATCAGGCCCCTTTCAAACGGCATCTGCTTCTCTCTCCCTGTAGGTATAGATAATGATTCAGTACCTTCTGCAAATTTCCTATTGCACTTGGGGTCTAACGACATGCTCACAGAACACAGCTCCCAGTCTAAGATGGGCCAGCTCACCAAGGCTGAGACAGAAAGGCAAGCAGCAGGATTTTAGCCCAGAGTACTGTGAAGGGCACATATATATTTGGCCTCTTTCTCTGTGTGCAACGCTGGAATCTGGGAAGAGATTGAGTGAAGCTGCAAAGGGCAGCAACAGAGCTTGTTACCTTTGGTACCATAGAAGCTGGCCCAGCAGATTTAGGGAAAGAATATTAACACTGCTAGACTAGAAGATAATATGCGTACTTTTATTTTAACTGTTCAGCTAAGGTCCCTCATGGTGCAAATGGTTTGCACTTGTCCACTAACCTAAAGGTTAATGTTCTAACCCACCCAGCAGCACCATGAAAGAAAGGCCTGGCAAACTGCTTTTGTAAAATTTACAGCCAAGAAAACTCTATGGAACAGTGTCTTGAGCAACAGGTTTTTTGTTTTTTTCAATTGCTCAACTGATGTCCCTGCTAATAATCAGTTTCATCATCCTGAGGCCCCTGTGGAAATAAAGGGAAGAAAGGAGTTCAGAATCAGTAGTACTGAAGAACCTTATTTCCTTGTGTATGAAATAAACTTTCTGCCTCAGGCTGCTCTGCTCAGACCCTTGCTAGATCCTCACCCTGGCTCAAGCCATATGTCCCATTGCCTTCCAGCCCCACCAAAGTGCAGTGTTCTGTTTCTGTAGCTGCTGCACTCTAAGCTCCCATAGGGAAGGCACCAGCTCTGACTCCTGTTTGAATTCCCCCAATTTAGAGCCTGGTAAGTCAAACAGAAGCTGTTCAATTGATACTAAAAGAAAAGAAAGAAGGAAGAACAAGAAAGGAAGGAAGGGGCAAGAAAGTATTCTCATGATACGTCTCCTTTCTTCCTGTTATAGCCAAAAACACATCAGGGCAATTCAGTGGAGAAAGGAAATTCATTTCAACAAACGGTGCTGAAACAACCAGCCATATGTATATAAAAAATAAATCTTGAACCTTACATCACTCTGTACACAAAAATTAATCCAAGATGGCTCATAGACCAGATAATAAAAACAAGAACAGCAAAGCTTCTAGACAAAAACATCGGAGAATATCTTCAGATCCTTGGAACAGGCAATGATTTCTTAAAGAAAATACAAGAAGTACTAATCATAAGATTAAAAAATGTAAGTTGGACTTCATCAAAATGAAAAATACATCCTCTTAAACACAGTGTTAAAAAATAGAAAAGTAAGTTAAGAGTGTAAGAAAATATTAGCAATACATACATCAGACAAAAGACATGTCTAGAATATATTTTCTTACAAAAACTCTACAACAACTACCAATTTTTTTTTAAATGGGAAAAAGATTTCAACAATCACTTCACCAAAGAAGATATACAAATGACCAATAAGCTCATGAAAATGTACTCAGTGTCATTATTATCAGCAAATTAAAACCCCAGTGAGATATATTTCATACCCACTAGAATGTCGAAGGAGCCCTGGTAGCGCAATGCTCAAGAGATTGGCTGCTAACCAAAAGGTTTGTAGTTTGAATCCACCAGCCACTCCTTGAAAACCCTATGGGGCAGTTCTACTGTGTCCTATAGGGTCACTATGAGTCGGAATTGACTCAATGGCAATGGGTTTTTTGGTTTAGAATGGCAAAAGTTAAAGACTGACAAAATGCAGTGGAAAAAGAAGAGAGAATCATAAAATAATAATAATAATAATTTTAAAACCTAGAGGAGAATATGGAGCAACTGAAACTCTTGGATATTGCCATAGGTGGTGTAAAATGGTACAACCACTTTGGAAAACTGTTTGTCAGTTTCTTATAAATTATATATGCCTATCCTGTAACTCAGAAATTCCACTCCTAGCTACTTACCCAAAAGAAATAAAAATACATATCCTTAAAAATACTTGTACATGAATGTTGGTTGTTTTTCCCTTATAGCTAAGAGTGATGAAAAAATTGCAGTTTATATAATAGGATACATTCAGCGAATAAAAAGAATGTTCTACTTATATACACAAAAATATAGCTGGATCTAAAAAACAATATAAGGAGCCAATGGAGTTAAATAGAAAAGAGTACCCATTTGTATGATGTTTAAGAACTAACCAACAATGATAGAAATCAAAACAGTTGTTACTTACTTGGAGTGAGGGTTGACATGAGGTGATGGAAATGTTCTGTATCTTGATTGAGTTGTGGTCATAAGGACGTATACAATTGTCAAAAGTCATCAAATCGGAGACTTAAGACCTGTGCATTACAATGTATGTAAATTTTACCATGGAGGAAAAAAAAAAAAAAAAGATGGGTATACTTTACAATATTTTTCTTTTACAATTCAAGTTTTCTGTGTCCTTACAAAATCTTTGCCAAACACAAGACTACTAAGAACATCTCCTACATTTTCTTATAGTAGTTTTATGGTTCATAGCTCTGAGTTAATTTCTGTGTCTGAAAAAAGGTAAGGATTAAGGTTCTCTTTTCTTGTTTGTTTTGTTTTTTGTACATGGTGTTATCCAACTGCTTAACACAATTCACTGAAAAGATTTTCCTTTCTTAATTGACAACTTCCACCACATGTCAATTTGTCATACTGTGGTGGCTTGCGTGTTGCTGTGGTACTGGAAGATTTGCCACTAGTATTTCAAATACCAGAGTGTCATATCTGGTGGACAGGTTTCAGCTGAGCTTCCAGAATAAGGCAGACTAAGAAGAAGGACCTGACAGTCTACTTCTGAAAAGATTGGCCAGTGAAAACTTTATGAATAGCCATGGAACATTGTCTGATATAGTGCTGGAAGATGAGCCCCTCAGGCTGGAAGGCACTCAAAATACAGCTGTGGCAGAGCTGCCTCCTCACAGTAGAGTCAGCCTTAATGATGTCAATGGAGTCAAGACTTTCAGGACCTTCCTTTGCTAATATGGTATGACTCAGCATAAGAAGAAACAGCTGCAAACATCCATTAATAATTAGAACGTGGAATGTACGAAGTATGAATCTAGGAAAACTGGAAATTGTCAAAAATGAAATGGAACACATAAACATTGATATTCTAGGCATTAATGAGCTGAAATGGACTGGAATTGGCCATTTTGAATAAGACAATCTTATGGTCTACTATGCCAGGAATGACAAATAAAAGAGGAATGGCGTCTCATTCTTCGTCAAAAAGAGCATTTCAAGATCTAGCCTGAAGTACAACGCTGTCAGTGATAGGATGATATCCATATGCCTACAAGGAAGACCAGTTAATACAACTGTTATTCAAATTTACATACTAACTACTGAGGCCAAAGATGAAGAAATTGAAGATTTTTACCAACTTCTGCAGTCTGAAATTGATCAAATATGCAATCAAGATGCATTGATAATTACTGGTAATTGGAATGCAAAAGTTGGAAATAAAGAAGAAGGATGGGTAGTTGGAAAATATGGTCTTTGTGAAAGAAACAACATCAGAGATCACATGATAGAATTTTGCAAGACCAACAACTCCTTCATTTCAAGTACTTTTTTTGAACAATATAAACGGTGACTATACACGTGAACCTCACCAGAGGGAATACCCAGGAATCAAATCAACTACATTTGTGGAAAGAGACGATGGAAAAGCTCAATATCACCAGTCAGAACAAGGCCAGGGGCCAACTGCGGTAAAGATCACCAATTGTTTATATGCAAGTTCAAGTTGAAGTTGAAGAAAATTAGAACAAGTCCACGAGAGACAAAATATGACCCTGAGTATATCCCACCTGAATTTAGAGACCATCTCAAGAATAGATTTGATGCATGGTACGCTAATGAGTGAAGACCAAACCATTTGTGGAATGACATCAAGGACATGATACATGAAGAAAGCAAGAGATCATTAAAAAGACAGAAAAGAAAGAAAAGACCAAAATGGATGTCAGAAGAGGCTCTGAAAGTTGATCTTGAGTGTAGAGCAGCTAAAGCAAAAGGAAGAAATGATGAAGTAAAAGAGTTGAACAGAAGATTCCAAAGGGTGGCTCCAGAAGAGAAAGTATTATAATGAAATGTGCAAATACCTGGAGATAGAAAGCCAAAAGGGAAGAACACGCTCAGCATTTCTCAAGCCGAAGGAATTGAAGAAAAAATTCAAGCCTCAAGTTGCAATATTGAAGGATTCTACAGGGAAAGTATTAAACAATGCAGGAAGCATCAAAAGAAGATGGAAGGAATACACAGAGTCACTGTACCAAAAAGAATTGGTCGACATTCAACCGTTTTAGGAGGTAGCATATGATCAAGAACCAGTGGTATTAAAGGAAGAGGTCCAAGTCGCAATGAAGGCATTGGCAAAAAACAAGGCTCCAGAAATTGACAGAATACCAACTGAGATGTTTCAACAAACAGATGCAGCTCTGGAAGAACTCACTCATCTATGCCAAGAAATTTGGAGGACAGCTACCTGGCCAACCAACTGGAAGAGATCCATATTTGTACCCATTCCAAAGAAAGATGATCCAACAGAATGTGGAAATTATCAAACAATGTCATTAATATCATACGCAAGTACAATTTTGCTGAAGATCATTTAAAAGCAGTTGCAGCAGTATATCAACAGGGAACTGCTAGAAATTCAAGCCGTATTCAGAAAAGGACATGGAACAAGGGCTATCATTGCTGTCAGATCGATCTTGGCTGAAAGCAGAGAATAGCATAGCATAAAGATGTTTACCTGTGGTTTTTTTTTGACCATACAAAGGCATTCAACTGTATGGATCATAACAAATTATGGGTAACATTGAAAGAATGGGAATTCCAGAACAGAATACTTAATTGTGCTAATGAGGAACCTGTATTTAGACCAAGAGGCAGTCATTTGAACAGAACAAGGGGATACTACATGGTTTAAAGTCAGGAAAGGTGTGTGTCAGTGTTGTATCATTTCACCATAGTTATTCAATCTGTATGCTGAGCAAATAATCCGAGAAGCTGGACAATATGAAGAAGAATGTGGCATCAGAATTAGAGGAAGACTCATTAACAACCATTGATAAACAAATGACACAACCTTGCTTACTGAAAATGAAGAGGACTTGAAACACTGATGAACATCAAAGACTACAGCCTTCAGTATGGATTACACCTCAACGTAAAGCAAGCAAAAATCCTCACAACTGGACCAGTAAGCAACATCATGATAAACGGAGAAAAGACTGAAGTTGTCAAGGATTTCATTGTACTTGGACCCATAATCGACGCCCATGGAAGCAGCAGTCAAGGAATCAAAGGACACATTACATTGGGTAGATCTGGTGCAAAAGACCTCTTTAAAGTGTTAAAAAGCAAAGATGTCACTTTAGGACTAAGGTGCTCCTGACCCTAGCCATGGTGTTTTCAATTGCCTCATATGCGTGCAAAAGCTGGACTATGAGTAAGGAAGACTGGACAAGAATTGATGCCTTTGAATTATGGTGTTGGCAAAGAATATTAAATATATCATGAACTGCCAAAAAAAATAAACAAATCTGTCTTGGAAGAAGTACAGCCAGAATGCTCATCAGAAGCAAGGTTGGAGAGACTTTGTCTCACATACTTTGGACATGTTACCAGAAGGACATCATGCTTGGCAAGGTAGAGGGTCAGTGAAAAAGAGGAAGACCCTCAATGAGATGGATTGTCACAGTGGCTGCAACAATGGGCTCAAGCATAACAATGATTATAAGGATGGCACAGGACTGGGCAGTGTTTCGTTCTGTTGTACATATGGTTACTGTGAGTCGGAACAGACTTGATGTCACCTAACAACAACTAACAATGGACAACTTTTCAATAATCTATTGGATATATATTTGTGTGTCTATTTCAGAATCTGTAGTCTGTTCCAATCATCTATTTTATACCATGAACAGATTGTTTTGATTATTATAACTTCATAGTAAGTCTTTAAATAATGTAATATAAGTTTTCCAGCTTTGGTTGTTTTTTTTTTTTTTTCTTTTTCTTTTTAATTTGTTGAGCCTGTTCTAAGTCCTTTAATTTTCTACATAAAAATTTTTAAGATCTGTTTTTTAATTGCTACTCATAAAAAAGCTTGCTGATGTTGTGATTAAGACTTCATTGAATTTCTAGGTCAGTTTGGGGAGAATTGCTATTTTAACAATACTGAGTCTTAACAATTCGTAAATATAGTATATTGCTCTATTTATTTGGATTTTCTTCTGTTTCTCTCAAGAATATTTTGTAGTATTTGGTGAGCATGTCTTGTACATCTTTTGTCACCTAAACTGTTTAAGTGAAGATCATAAAACCCACACCCTAAAAGGTTATAAATTAAACAAGACTATGCATGTAAATATATCATGGACTGCCAGAGAACAAACAAATCAGTGTTAGAAGAAATAACCAGAATGCTCCTTGGAAGCAAGCATGGTGATGAGACTTCATCTTGCTTACTTTGAGCAGTCATCAGGAAGGACCAATAGCTAGAAAAGGACTTTATGGTTGGTAAAGTAGAGGGTCAGTGAAAATGAGGGAAATCCTCAATGAGATGAATTGACACAATAGCCAAAACAATGGGCTCAAACATACTGTCATGGATTGAATTGTGTCACCCCAAAATATCTGTCAACTTGGCTAGGCCATGATTCCCAGTGTTGTGTGATTGTCTATCATTTTGTCATCTGATGTGATTTCCCTGAGTGTTGTAAATCCTACCTCTATAATGTTAATGAGGCAGGATTAGAGGCAGTTATGTTAAGAAGGCAGGACTCGATCTACAAGATTAAGTTGTGTTTTAAGTCAATCTCTTTTGAGATACAAAAGAGAGAAGCAAGCAGAGAGACAGGGGGACCTCATTATCACCAAGCAAGTAGAGCCAGGAGTGTGCGTCTTTTGGACCCGGGGTCCCTGTGCTGAAAAGCTTCTAGACCAGGGGAAGATTGATGACAAGGACCTTCCCTCAGAGCCCACAGAGAGACAAAGCCTTCCGCTGGAGCTGGCACCCTGAATTCGGACTTCTAGCCTCCTAGACTGTGAGAGAATAAATTTCTCTTTGTTAAAGCCCTCCACTTATGGTATCTCTGTTATAGCAGCACAAAATAACTAAGACACATATCTATGTAAGGTGGCGTTTTGTTGTTGTGTGCCATCAAATTGATTCTGACTGATAGTGATGCTATAGGACAGAGGAGAACTGCCACATAAGTTTTCACATGCTGTAATCTTTACAGGAGCAGATCACCAGATCTTTTCTTTCACACAGCGGCTGGTGGCTTCAAACAACCGACCTTTTGGTTAGCAGCCCAGCACTTAACCATTGCACCACCAGGGCTCATTGAAAGAAGCCGTAGGACCAGGCCATGTTTCCTTCTGTTATACAAAAGGCAGCCATGAGTCAGAGACAACTTAAATAGCAACTAATAACACCACCAGTCGAACTGCCAGAGGCCATCATGCCATGCAGGAAAAAAGAAATCTGAAAGACTGAGAATATATATACATATTTCTTAAAGGACTATTTAAACAAATGGAGCCCTGGTGACACAGTGGTTAAGAGCTCAGCTGCTAACCAAAAGGTCGGCAGTTCAAATCCACCAGCTGCTCCTTGGAAACCCTATGGGGCAGTTCCACTCTGCCCTATAGGGTCGCTATGGGTCAGAATCAACTTGACAGCAACAGGTTTGGTTTTTTTGATATTTAACCAAATAATTATTTGGCAAGTCTGGTCTGATTCCAAACCTTCCCTCTTAACAGCTATGCTGTACTGTCTCCCAATGAAACAGCGGTGCTCAACCTTATAGAATGCTAGTAGGGAATGTTTGTTAATGGTTTCAATTCAGGAATTAGCCTAAAATATTTATGAATTAAGTTAAAATAATTTTGTTGACTTGTCCATCATTTCATTTCAGACTTTCATCATCACTCAAATTTCCCACGCTCCACCCCCTCCCTCACACACTATAGTGCAGTCATTTATTTTAAAAAAGTCAATGGCCCTTTACACAATTACTCCTTCTTTCAAAATAATTCTTTCCAAATGGAATTGCTAACATATGACACCTTGCAGGACCTTTAAGGGATTAGAATAGAATACCTTCATTCTTTAAACATGAAAAGGTTAAAAGAAGATCTATAGTACATTTTGTGTGATGAATTTCTAACAATATGACTATAACTTAGATAAATTACTTAACATCTGCTATAGTAAAATAGAGCTCAGTCAGAACTATCTATTTAATGCTGTTGATGTCATTGTATGAAAAAGGCCCATGCTATTCTTTCCTGTGGTGTGTTTCCTCTCTTCTGTGGACTTCCCAGGGTCAAGTGTAACAATGGTTTGTGACCACATTTCAAAGGCATGGCTCAAATGCATGCTTTTCCATTCCAAATCTTTTGTTTTGTCACTTTTATGTATTTAAGTTCTTTATCTTGAATATTTCTTATGAAACAGAAGGCAAACCATCCATTCCTGACAGCTGATAATATTAAGACAACTTCTGTTTTAGCTATTCTGCAAGGAAAAGTAGGTATTTTCTCTTTCCTTCACTGTCTTGCTCAGCTTTCTCAAGGTCACTGTCAGTTTTCAGACCTCGTGAAAGACAGATGAAGGGAGGGAAGGAAGGATCCTCACAAGATTGTCCAGTGAGCATTTCAGAGATCCACAGCTTCATATTTTAAGAAGTTGTTTGGTTTACGGTTGGCCAGGGAGCTTTCTTGAGTTTGCTACAATAATACAAATTGTGCTTGAGCGGCAGCCCCAGAGACATGTGGGTTTGTTTTATGCGTTTGTATGAAGCTAGAGTGCCAGTGCTGTAACATCAAACCTCAACCATAACCTACAAAGACACGATTCTTCACTCTAAGGTCTTCATGTTTATGAAGGAGCACCAAAGAGAAAGGAATGTTCTGTGTAGGCCCAATACTCCAAAAACCGTCTGAGGGAGTAATCTAAGGCTGGCAAATGAGAAACACACCTCTAAAGTCTGGCTCATGGAGCTCCAAATACCTTTTTCCAAGCTCATCCTCAGCTAATGGTAAAGGGTGAGCATTCAAGGTTTGGCAAGCCCAGACCAGTCTCCTCCTGTGGATGTAAGGCTTTCTCCTCTGTATCCACTGGGGCTTGGCAGCCCCTCCAAAACCTGATTGCTTCCTGGGTCCCCAAACCCACTGCTGTCAAGTCTATTCCAATTCCTAGTGACCCAATAGGGTTTCCAAGGCTATAAATCTCTAAGGAAGCAGACTGCCACATCTTTCTCCAATGGAGCAGATGGTGATTTAGAACTCCCAGCCTTTCAGTTTGCAGTCAATCACTTTAACCACTGCACCACCAGGGCTCCTTGCTTTCTGGGTACAGTAGTGATAAATAAGTACGAGCTGGTAGCATTCAGACTCTGTCTTTGCTCATCACACTCAAGGTGCTACCTGTTAGTTTCTGCACCAGATTTCTGTACAGGCAGGGCTGGAAAGATTAACCGCAGTTAACATCAACAGGGCTCTTGATTTGCAGTGTAACCAGCAATGGCAAAAACCATGACCTTGACTCTGGTAGATCGACATTTGGTCAGTCTTTAGTCCAGAAGAGCTACTCCACTCTGAACAGTAGGTTCCCAGGAATTTACACCCTCACTGACTAGTTTGAGGCTCAGATCTGGCTATCATTCCCATTCTGCCAACACTTTTGGGGCCCTTATAAAGGGACAGGCATTCAGTGCTGTGGCACACAAGGATGAATTGGCCAGGGTCTCTGCCTTGAAGCATTGATTGTGTAGAAATTACTATAATAACAATAGCGCACCAAATATCATAGTGATAAGAGAGGCAGAAACTGCTGTTTAGCATCCTATAATAAGTCAATTGAGAATAAAAACCAAAACTATGAGTTTTGCAAATAGGAAATACAAAACTCTGGTATTGTTTCATATGCATTGAAACCACACTGTTATTTCTAAAGGTGCTAAATATATCAAGCCCATATGCTGGATTGTAAAAAGTGTCATATTGTAATAGCCAGTGGCCATAAGTGACTCAGGAGAATCTTTAGTCTTTGACAATGAAAAAGTCAGACCCAAACAAGAGAGAGATTTTTGTCATTCACAGTTAAGGAAATTGAGTCTCAGAGGGCTTTAACAACTTGTCCATGGCCACAAATCAAGTAAATGTTTAATTCTATAGACCATGCCTTCTGCCTTCCGTCTTTCTGCCTCTCTCAGAACAAGAAGTTAAGCAAGTCCACAAGGAGATGTAGTCCGTCTAGAGCCCTCTGGATCTTATTTTTTGCAGAAGTCAGCAAAGGGGATGAACAAGAAGACAGCTGGACAAGTTCATTCAGGAAGAGAAGTCAGAAGCCAGAGTGAGGAGGGCTTTGAGTGCCTCAAGAAGGAGTTTACACTTAATTTATTAGGCAATGGGAAGCCTAATATTAGAGGTTTCTAAGTGGGAAAAGGGCATGATCAGATCCATGCTTAGAAATTTGAAGCAGGTGACCAATTAGGAGGTTACTGTAAGAATCTGGTGAGGTAGGAGAGAGGCCTAAACCAGAATGAGAAGCGTGGTGATAGAGAAGGGCAATGAAGCTCAAGTGGAATGTGTGGAATTGGGGGCCGCATTAGGGCAAGGATTCTTCCTTATTCATCTGAGTTTGTTGATGGCTGGCAAACAGTAGGTATTTAAACAAATGTTTGTTGAAGGAAGGGAAGAAGGAAGGAGGGAAAGAAGGAAGAAATAAATGAAAAAATAAATGAATATCTGGACGTTATAAGATGTAAACCATAGCATGGGATAACTGAAAACATTTCCTATGTGACTAGGGAAGAAAAAAATTCTTCCTTCAATCTCCTGCATCAGTCAGGGTTTTAAATATATATACCAATGCCAAATGCGGAAGATAATGATCTGCAATAACCAGAGAATGAAGTCTTGTAAAAAAAACCAAACCCACTATCATCAAGTCGGTTCTGACTCATAGCAACCCTATAGGACAGAGCAGAACTGCCCAATAGGGTTTCCAAGGGGCAGCTGGTGGATTCGAACTGCCAACCTTTCAGTTAGCAGCTGACCTCTTAACCCCTGTGCCACCAGGGCTCCAACTCTTGTAAAGGGTGATTTAAAAATCACCCCTGTAAACTGTGTTTGACCTCTACTGCATTTTTCAAAGACACTATCAGAGTCACCTGCAGCCCCTCCCTCTTGCTCCTAATGATCTTGGTGGGAATGCAACATCCACCACTTTTACTTTTACCTCCAACCAAATTCCACCAAGACCAAACCCACAAAGAAAAAAAGGGTTGCGTTTTCCTCTGGAGCTTCCTACCAGGCAGCCCCACTCGGATTGCAGCAGGACACAGCACTAAGACCCCAGGCCTTAGACTCAGGAAACCTATAACTGCAGCTCTGACATTTTGTAGTTGTGCAAGCACAAATAAGTCACTCATATCCCTCCTCTGTGAAGCAGAAATAACAATCCCTGCCCTGCAGAGTTGTTGAGAGAACAGATAAGAAGATTCTGTACATGAAAGAAATGATAATGAGCTACACTTGTGATATCACTCCCAAACCACCAAGTCCTGTTCTCAGTGCTCTGTCTACTCATTCGTGTGGCCCTAGGTAGGTGCTGTGATTTCCCCATTTTACAGACAATAAATGTTTGAGAAGTCACTTCTATCATTATTTTTCTCATAAATTTTTTCCTCCAGGATGGGGTAGATTTTTGGTCTTTTTATCACATGACCAAAGGAGACTTGGTGGCACAGTAGTTAAGTGCTCAGCCGCTAACCAACAGGTTGATGATTCAAACCCACTCAGCAGCTCTGTGGGAGAAAGACCTGGTGATCTGCTCCCATAAAGATTACAACCTAGGAAACCCTATGGGGCAGTTCTACTCTGTCATACGGGATTGCTATAAGTCAGAATGAACTCAACAGCACCTAACAATAACAAGAGTCGGGTATCCTTTCTATGCAGAAAACATGCCTTATGATTCCTTTAGTAGAGGACCTTAATAACTATATAAGGCAAAACAAAACAAAACATAAAAATAGAAATCATAAGAGCAACTTGTTTTTCTTCCTTCAGTACTCACTGGATAGTCCATTATCCTGACTCTAATCTCCTCCAAGTAGAAAGAGAGGATGTTATGCCCAGAGTGACTTGTGTGGGTGATGTAATAAAATTAAGAATATTTTAGTCATTAGAATTGTAAGGCCCGGGAAGACAGGTCACCTGAGGGAGTCATCTCATAAGGGAAGCACCTGGAGCAGAGAAACTAGATTATTCTTCCCAAGGGGCCTCAGTCAGAGCAGGTGGGCTTTTGTAATGGATGAGGCCACATGGGCTCAGCTACAAGTGAGCAAGAGGGTCAGGAAGGGGGCTGGGGGCCAGTGTGAACAAACATGTGCTCCCACAAACCTGCAATGATACTTCCCTGGAAAGACAGAAGCTATGCTCCAAGACAGCAGCCAGATTTGGTATGTAAAGAGAAGACAGCACCAAGCCTGAAGAGATGCAGGCCTAGCACAGAGCATGTGGGACACCAGGGGTTCCTGAACTCAGGGACAGAAGAAATCCCTGTCCTTGGTTTAGTGACTATGAGTGTTATTGATTAAATTGTGTCCCCCAAAAAGATATGCTGAAGTCCTAGCCCTGCACCTCTGAATGTGACCTTATTTGGGGAAATAAAAATCTCTGTATGAAGACACTTTCAGTAAATCATACTAGTCCTAATCCATTCTGAGTGCTGTCTTATAAAAGAGAAGAAAGACATGGGGAGAGTCACACATGGGGGAAATACCATATGAGGAGCCATCTGCAAGCAGCAAAGGAATGACAAGCATTGCTGACAGCCACTAGGAGCTAGGAGAGAGGCATGGAATGGCTGCTTTCTCAAAGCCCTCAGAAGGAATTGACACAGCTGATACCCTTATTCAGACTCCTAGCCTCCAGATCTGTGAGACAATAAATTTCAGTTCTTTAAAGCCACCCACTTGGTGGCATTTTGTTATGGCAGGCCTAAGACTAAGACAGTGAGTGAACCGGAGGTGATGTGCATGTGAAACTTACACCCCATGCAGTTGATATTTAAACCTAGTTTTAAAATACTGGGCCTGTGTCTTCAGTTCAGGAGAACTAGGGTGTCCAGTGAAGCATCCATGCTTTCCATAAAAGCAACCTCAGTCTTTTTACCAAGTCATGTTTGACCAAAGGGTTACAAATAGAAAAGGAGAGAATAGGATATAGAAAGGCACACTAGAAACACGGCCAGTAGTCACCTGTGTGCACACATCTGTTCTTGCCCGGTCAGCTTCTCATCCCATGTTCTCTTCTCTGCCTCCTTCTGGGTTCTGATGACCAGCACTCCTACCCTAGGGATTATGCCACCCCTGTATTTTAAGGCAGGCTCCCCTCTACTAAGAATGGAATCTAAGCATTGAGGTAACACAAAAGACAAACACCACAAAAGCCCTGCCCAAAGCCCTGCCCTCTAGGAGATTATAATCACTTTACGCTAGCAGATTAGTAGAAAGAGTACTTGAGTAGGAGTCAGAAGACCTAGATTCAGGCCTTGATCCTGATGCCTTTTAGAAATGAGCTTGGGAGATTCATTCAAAATTTCCAAGTCTCAGTTTTCCTCATCTGAAAAATGGGAGTAATTACTAAAGTTTACTTCATAGATTTATTAAGATGATAAAATAATACTAAACATCTGCATAGTACTTACTTTTAGCCAGGTGCTGTTCTAAGTGCTTTATACATAAGTCATTTGATCCTTACAACAAGTCTATCATACCAAAAGAAAGGGAAAAAAAAAAAACAACATTGCAGTCAAGTCGATTCTGACTCACAGCAACCCTATAGGACAGAGTAGAACTGCCTCATAGGGCTTTGGTTAGCAGCCAAACTCTTAACCACTGAGCCACCAGGGCTCCCAACTCTATCATGTAGGTACTACTAATTATCACAATTTTATAGATGAAGAAACTGAGGTATAGAAAGGTTAAGTAATTTGTGAACGTGACACAGCTAATAAGAGGCAGGGCTGGGATTGGAATCCAGACTGTCTGCCTCCAGAGTGGGTTCCACCAGGTAGAGGAAAGCACTTGAAAAACAGAAAATGCTGTTCAAACGCGGCCTTATTGTTCCTACAAATCAGGATGGACCTTAAAGGGCTAAACACGAACCAACAAGCACCTGCCCACGTGGGGCATACAAAGGAGTGCTCACGTTCTGAGGAGAGGCTAGAAACGTTTTCACAAGCGGTTCCTTGTGACATTTCCTGTTAGGTAAAAGAAGAGCACACATTTCGAGAGCACTTGCCTTGTACAAGCTGTCCTTGGCAAGTCAATCTCGGGGACCTTCATATTTGCTACATGGGCTGTTTTCTCAAATAGCTTTCCTGCCTTGGAAACAGAGGTTTAAGCTGTGATTTAATAACTGTTATCCAAGTCAAAAGAGCACGAGCACTTCCATTTGTGTGTTCGTCAGTACTTTGCAAGCTCCTTGTCCAAAATAGGCGCTCCAAAAATCAATTTGGAGTGAGGCTGAGAAGAAGGGAGTTCTCTAATGTCCAGTAAAGGCATTAACTGGATATGTAATCTGAAACAAACAAATGCAGCCTTGGCAAGTTTATCGCCCATCAAGACACATAAGACAAAGAAAGGCAAACAGAAGATTCTGGGCGAAGCAGTACAATTGAATTTACACATGCTTCATTCAATCCCTTCTATATTTAAAAACAAGATTAAATTTTGAATGAATCATGCTAACCAGTTGCCATTAAGTGTGCTCCATAGCGTTTTCAGTGGCCAATTTTTCTGAAGTAGATCACCAGGCCTTTCTTCTGAGGCATTTCTGGGTGGAACTGAACTTTCAGCCTTTCAGTTAGCAACTGAACACAGGAACCATTTGCATCACCCAGGAAAACTGGAATTATGTTTAAACAAGTGAAAAATCATTTGTGAGGATTTACAATTTCCATTTGCTTGTAAGGTAACGTGCATTCACTTTATGAGGAAGGTGATGCAGGCCTAGGAAAATATTTTTAGAAATATTTAAGTGTAGCATCTTTTGTAAGGAGCCCTGGTGGCACAATGGTTAAGTGCTTGGCTGCTAACTGAAAGGTTAGTGGTTCAAACCCACCCAGCAGCTCCGCAGGAGAAATACTTGGTGATCTGCTCCTGTAAAGATTACAGCCAAGAAAACCCTACAGAGAAGTTCTACTCTCTCACATGGGGTCACTAGGAGTCAAAAATCGACTCATAGCACCTAACAACAACAGCAACAGCATCTTTTGTGGTAAAGTTTTACTCAGGATAGACTACAGATTTAATCAGACTAGGAAAAAAAATGTTGTTTTCCCAAAATAAACACACACAAATACTTACTATGAATATATGCGTCAAGGAAGAGGTGGGTGTTATTTGGTGGTGAAGGCTTGACAGATACCCGCTGTCAGTGTCCCTGAGGAGTAGATTCATTCTCCTCTCCTGTCACATTGTTTGAAACGAAATATTTTTCCCTGAACCATATGACTCCAATAACCTCGGCGGCAGCCTTGCCAGTTCTGATGGAACACGAGGTCGTGACACTTGATGCCACAGATTTGCTCGTCATCTCCACCGTCGATTCATGCCGGCCCAGTTACTGGGCTGCAGAAATCTGTCATTGACTAATGTGCTTGGAGTGTCAAGGAAAGCAGAGCTGAAGTCTTAACATATGAATCTTCTTTCTGAAGGCTCTCTGCTGGGCTCTGATGAATGCATAGAAAGAGCTGGCAGCGGAGTGGGGTTTTGATTAATTGTGCTGGTGTGTACCCACTCAAGCTTCTGTGAGACGGTGTGTTGTCAGTCAGCTGTCTCCTGTGGGCTGAATTCTCATTTAAGTTTTTTTATTTAACAGGAAATTGGAAGTACTCTTGCACTCTGGAGTTTCAAATGAAGTTCAAATCAGATGTAATTTACAGTTTTATAAAGGCTATATAATATTTTCCATCTCTGTAAGTAGCTCAGAAATGGAACTACCTTCAAGATTATAACTTCTCATTCTCAAATTTGCTTCAGTGTGTGCTCCGTAACAAGATAAAAGCATGTCGCCACCAAACACATCTGTCTGGGGGTTATACGTATGTGTGGTGTTGTTCCCAGGTACAAAGCCACTTCATTTTAGCTGCCGTGAATTAGCTTCTGTTGTTTTAAGGCCAATTTGAATGCATGGGATTCATTGGAACCCAGATGCATTCTCCCCATCCTTCAAAACAATCAGCAGTTAGATTATAACAGGCTGTGATTAATACAGGCTCGCATAGAAATGCAAGCCAACGTGTCTAATTGTTCAGCAACAAACACAGATCCCATCTAATGCCCTGGAAGTTAACATTCTCTTTATGTGCCAAATCAGACATTGCATTCTGGCCTTATGGACTGCAGGCATCTAACAGACCACAGGCACTAATGTTGCCCTGTAAAGTAACTGCTATTTCAATATACAAAGATTTTGGTTAGGGCTATTGATTTTTAGCAAGGTCTTTAAAAGGTATGCTATGTTGCTAGTCTTATACTTACCAAAAAACCAAACCAGTTGCCCTGGAGTTGATTCCTACTCATGATGACTCCATGTGTGTCAGAGTAGAACTCAGGATTTTCAATGGTTGTGATCTTTCAGAAGCAGATCGCCAGGCCTTTCTTCTGAGCTGCCTCTGGGTGGATTTAAACTGCCAACCTTTCAGTTAACCTTTCAGGGATAAACCACTTGTACTACCTGGAATTTAATGTCAATACCACTAAACAGAGTGTAACATCTACATCTGGGTAGAACAGTTTCTGGAGGAAAGACCTGTTAACAGAATACTAAAATCTGACAGAGGTAAAAGCAAAGTAGTATGTGAATTCTGTTTTTTAAACTGTTTTGAATATGTCTCGGTATGTAAGTTCCTGTTGTTGACAAACAGTTGGACTTTCCTGATATTCCGTAAAAGCTCACGCTACCTCCACCTGAACAAAGAAGTCCCTGCTTACGTAACTGCTGATATGAGAGGTCAAATGACTATCACAAGCAATTTAAAAGAAATCAGTCAGGGTCCAGTCAGGAACACAGAAACCACAAGTTATTTTAATAAAAATAATTTAATAGAGGTCATTGATTGAACAGATGCCTTAGTTTGCTAGTGCTGCCATAACAGAAATACCACAAGTGGGTGGCTTTAAAGAACAGAAATTTATTTTCTCACAGTTCAGGAGACTAGAAGTCTGAATTCAGGGTGCATCTCTAAAGGGAGTTCCATCCTTCTTAATAGCCCCACGAGGTCGTGGTAGTTCCTTGGCATTCCTTGGTGTCTGTCTTCACCCTGTGTGTGTCTCTGTGTCTATTCTGCTCTTCTAATAACTCAGAAGTGATTAGGTTTAGGGCCCACCCTACTCGGATACGACATCATCGATGTAAAAAAAGGAAACCTCTATTTCCAAACAGGGTCATATTTATAGGTACAGGGTTAGGACTTCAACACATATTTTGGGGAGGACACAATTCAATCTATAACAGCAGGTACTGGAGAACCAAAAATGTAAAGAAAGGAAGACTGGGATAACATGGGACAGTAAATACGGAAGGTGGCTACGACTTGATAGAGCCAAGGGGCTTAAGAGAACCTACTAGTTTGAGAGCTAGCACTGTCTTCATTGGGGGTGCAGCCTATGCAGTCACACAGCACCCTGCCCTCAGAAGGACCCTACACTTGATTTAATGCTCTGCTATTGCCATTCTGAAAGTCTTAATATTTGTGAACCAGAGGTCCCACATTTTCATCTTGCAGTGAGACCTGCAAATTACATAGCCAGTCCTCATTGGAACCACATGAAATTACTCTCTTTGTAGATCAAAATGGTCACAATTAGTAATTTCATATGGTTCAACGTAATAAAAGCTTGCGTAGGGGGTCCCATGGAACTGAGACCCAAACCACTATGGGAAAGGGGCTCCCCAGCTAGTGCTAGAATCCCTGAGGGGTTCATGAGACTGACTTTGGGAGTGTGAATAAGGTGAGAACCAGAACTAACTGGCCCTGCCAGGGTACAGAAGCATCACTGGAGTGACACTGACAAGAACAGGAAGCAAACTGGAAGGAGTGTGTCCCTTGTCCTTACTCCGGTCATCCAGTCCTCCCTTGGACTTCTCTATTGGCAAACCTGAACAGGAAACCACCTTGTAAAGATGAAAAAGGTGGTTTGCAGAGGCCCAGGCCCAACTTCACAAAGCAGAGAAGGGTGGGCGTGGAGCTGAGAGACAATAGCTGCATAGTGACCATAACAGAAGGACTTTGGAAGGACACTAAGCCAAATAACAGGACAGGCGGCTCCTGCAAAGTCAGAATTAAGAGAGCAAACGGAAAATAACTACAATAAAAATGTAAAAAGGAATCTTTAAGGTGACACAAATAAAACTTCAGTTGCTGTTGAGTCGATTTTGACCCACGACTATCCCATGCGTGTCAGAGTGGAACTGTGCTCCGTAAAGGAATATCAGGCAAGCTTCCACAATATTTAAGAGATTGAAAAAGAGAATGGACAACGCTGAAAACTGCTCTGTTGTTTTGGCAGAGCAGACAGAAAGCAATGTACCACAGCAGAGAACATAAACTAAAAAGTCATACAAAGATTGAGTGAAAAGAGCAATCTGTTGGAACTAAAGAAAGAACACGTCGAGGTAGTTGGATACAAGGTAAGTACTTGTAAAATGAAGAGCTTTTATTAATATTAGCGATACACTTTTAAAACTGAGTGTCAGTTACACACACGGTAGTGAAACAAGTACCAAACGCCTAGGAGTAATTCTGAAATCCATAAAACTTTTATTAAAATCATAAAACTAGAAAGACCTGAATAAATGAAGTGTCATTGCATGTTCCTGAATTGGAAGATTTGATTTAATAATATAAAATTATTAAGCTTTCCTAATTAATATGCAAATTGAACTTAATTATAATCATAATTCCAAAAGGATATTTTTATACCACTGTAAAAAAATGATATTACATAACATATTTGATAATCAATATGGAAGAATTGACAAAAAAAAATTGAAAAACAAAATATTCAAAGAGGACTTATGCTGCCAAATATTAAAATTTACTATATGACCCAGGAATAGATATCTATATCAGTGAAGCAGGTAAGAATGTCCATAAACAGATCTAGGTAACTTAATATATGAAAAATATAACATTTCAACTAAGTAGCTAATTAACTAAATAATCATTCAATCCAACAACTATCTAATTAATAAATCAATTGAACAAATATTTTTTAGTACCTACTAAGTGTCATGTTTAGTCCCTGAATGGGGCAAATGGTTAAGCACTTGACTACTAGCCAAAAGGTTGGTGGTTTGAACCCATCCAGAAGCTCCTTAGAAGATAGGCCTAGTGATCTGCTTCCAAAAAGTCACAGTCTTGAAAGCCCTATGGAGCAGTTCTACTCTGTACACGTGTGGTCTCCGTGAGTGAGAATCACCTCAGCAGCAAACAACAAACATCATATACCCTAGATAATAGAGAATAAGACAAGCTAAGTTTTTGTCCTCATGGAATGTTCATTCTAGTAGCTGAGAAAGACAAGAAACAAACAGACAAATATATATATAAGATACTACCAGGTAGTGCTATGAAGAAAAATAGAGCATATTAAGACAATTGAGAGTAACAGGGGTTCAGAATGCCCCCTTTGAGGAGGTGACATATAACAGAGATCTAAGTAAAGGGAAGCATTAACGCTTGCAAATATTTGAGTGAAGGGCATTTCTGAAACAGAACAGAGCAAACACTGTAACCTTGAAGGCAGTGAATCTTCTAATGTTCCAGGAAAGACTCACAGAAGAGGAGTCTGGGAGAGGTTGCCCAGAGTCAGATAATATCATGCTTTGCTGGTTTTGATTCTGACTGAGATGGAAAGATTCTGGAGGGTTTTGGGCAGAGGAGCTTTGACTTATATTGTAAAAGAATCACTATTTCAGCTCTGTAGTGAGTAGATCATAGGAAGTCAAGAGTGGGTAGACCATTTAGGAATCTACTGCAATATTGCAGGAGAAAAAGAGATAATGGTGGCTGGGACCAATTGTTAGAGATGGAGATAAGGAAAAGTAGTTAGATTCTCAATAAATTCTGAAGGCATAGCCAAATGGATTTGTTTATAGGTTGGATGTGAGGAATAAGAGAAAAAGAAGAATCAGGCTTGATTAGAAAGATTTTGACCTGAGCAGCTGGGTGAATGTTGGTATCTTTCTGAGATGGAGAACATGAGGCTAAGACAGGATTTTTTTGTTTTGTTTTGTTTTATTTGTTCTTAATTGGTGGAGAAACATTGTTGGGTAGAGTAGGAATCAAGAATACAATTTAAATTTGAGACGACTTTAAAACATTCAAGAGAAATGTTAAATAAACATTAAATATGAGTCTGGAATTAAGAAGAAAAGTTGGGGTGCAAGTATTGTTAGAGAGAAAATCAGTGGATGAAGTCTGGGCACCCCTACATTTAAAGGTTGAGTGTAGGATATAGATCTATCAACACAGGCTTTTCAATGGCTATTCAAACAGAAGCTACTGAGGTGGGAAGACTCTAGGAACCTCTGTTATCCTCAAGGCCTGTTGAATAAGAGAAGAAAGGAATTATTAATGTGTTAAATGCAGCTGAAAGGTGGACTAAGATGGAGCCCTAGACTGAAACTTTAGATTTAGCAATGTTGAATGCCTTTTCCTCAAATGTCACCAGTAAAACCAAAACCAAACCTGGTGCCATCGAGTCAATTCTGATTTATAGCTACCCTATAGGACAGAGTGGAACTGCCCCATAGGGTCACCAAAGAGCAGCTGGTGAATATGAGCTGCCAAAATTTTGGTTTACAATCATAGCTCTTAACCACTGTGCCACCAGGGCCGCAATATCATAAATACCACCTGTTAATAAAACAAAGCTGAACGTATGGCTTACCAGAGTAAAGGAGAACACCTTCTCCACAGAGCTTTGGCAGTATGTCAGAGGAGGGGAAGGGAGGTCTAAGTTTATTGAAAATTTGAAGTTTGGTTTAAAGAAGCTCTTTCAATACAGAGACTTTGTTAAAATGTGGTAAAGATCGTGATATAATAGGTTAGGATTGGTGGAAATAGCAAAGTGAGGATTTTGAGGCAAAAGATATAAAAAAATTTAGGTTAATGCTTCCTATTGCAGAGTTGATAGTCTTTGGGAAAGTTCTTGTAATTAACCATTAATTAAGAGTCTCCTAGATAAAGTTATGCTAATAAGGATGATGGATTAGTAAAGTCATGTTAATGTAGGCAGTAAACTGGACAGGGGATAGTTTTAGTCTTCAGAGTCCAAGCTATATGTAAGGGTAGGTGGTTTGAGTTCTTACCAGCGTGGAGGTACTCAATGACTTTGATGAGAGGCATTTCAATGGGGTGGTAGGTATGAAGCCTGGTTGGAGTGGGTTCAAGAAAGAATGGAAAAAATGCAAGTGGTGATTGTGAATTAGACAATACTTTCCAGGAGTTTTACTGTAAAGAAATGGTAGCTACAGGGAGATTTGTGGTCCAGTGTTTTTTTTTAAGATAGAGATCTAATGACACATTTATCAGCTTTTAGGAATAATCTATTAGAGAAGAAAAAGTTGATACTGAGGGAGAGAGAAGAGATGATTGCAAGAATAAATTTCTTGGGTGTTGAGAAGGAATAGGAGGCAGTCCACAGTTCAGGTCTGGGAATAGATAAACTCTTTAACAATAGCACAATTGGCTGTTCATCTTGAAAAATACAAAATTAGACACCTACACCAGATCATATAAAAAATACGTAAACTATCTAGTTGTGAAAAACAGAATGAAAATATCTTATAATTTTTCTATTAATATAGCCTTAGGGGTTGAGGTGAAGAGGAGGGTACTTCTTAAATGGGCAGGAAACCCTGAAGCCATAAAGAAAATATTTATAGATTTTTTTACCTCATATAAATTGAAAACTTCATGCCAAAAGACACTGAGTAAAAGCAAAAGCAAAAAGTTGATTAGGAAAAATACATGTTGGAACATATGTTGGCAAACATATGGCAGTCAAATGTTTCATAGCCCAGCTATACCGTAATAGGATCCCTGGTGGTGAAGTGGTTAAGAGCTACTATGGCTGCTAACGAAAAAGATCAACAGTTCGAATCCACTAGCCCCTCCTTGGAAACCCCATGGGGTAGTTCTGCTCTGTCCTATAGGGTCGCTGTGAGTCAGAATCGACTAGATGGCAATCGGTTTTGTTTTTTTTTAATACCATAATAGCCTTTCATATTGCTTAAAAAAAAAAAAAAAGATACCACACACACACACACACACAAAACAGTAAAAAACAAAATATTTGAAAGGGAAATTTACAAAGAGAAAACGCAAAGACCCAACGAACGTGAAAATGTATTTAATCTCACTATGAGTCTTTGAATGCAAATTAAAACACTAACGACTTGTTGTTATCAGCAAATTTGCAACAGCTAAAAAGACTGAAATATCCAGTGCTGGTGAGGGTATAAGAAAATGAACTGTCTCGTTTACTACTGGTATTAGAATGAATTGCTAATATCTTTTTTGTAAACTAATCTGACAGCACCTATTAAAACTCAGTATCTATATACAATTTGGCTCATTAATTTTGGTTGTAGCTGTCTAGCTTAGAGAAGTAACAGGAGATACCCACAATAATATATATTGCAGCATTGTTGTTAACAGTGAAAAACTGGAAACAACCAGACTACCGTTAATACAGAATGCTAAAATAAATTACACTATGCATGCAGATTATGAAATATTATTTTCCAACGACTTAAAAGAATGCACTAGCTTTGTATGTTATGGCCTGTGAAATGTCCATGATACATTTTTAACAGTTTTATTGATATATAATTCCCATACCACAAAAATTACCTATTTACAGGCTATAGTTCCATGGATTTAAGTACATTCAAGAGCTGTGCCACCAACAGCACTATCTAAATCCAGGTCATTTTCATCATTTTTAAAAGAAGCCCTGCAATTTTAGGGCAATGAAACTATTCTGTATAATACTGTGCTGGTGGGCACGTGGTATTACACATTTGTCAAAACCCAGAGGACAGTACAACAAAAAGAATGAACCCTAATGTAAACTATAGACTTTAGTTCATAATAGTATCAGTACTGATTCATCAATTGTAACAAATGAATCACAGGAATGTAAAATGTTAATAGGAAAAATAATGTGCAAGTGGAAGGGGTATTGGGAACTCTGTACTTCCCACACAGTTTTTCTGTAGAACTAAAACTGCTCTTAAAAATAAAGTTTAATAAAAGTTTTTTCAAAAAATAAGAAGCCTCGAATCATTAGTGGTCACTCGCCATTCTCCCATCCTACCACCACCACCAAGTCCCAGGCAACTATTAATCTATTTTCTGTCTCTATGGGTTTGACAAGGAGCTCTGGTGGTGCAGTAGTTAGGTGCTGGGATGCTAACCAAGAGGTCAGCAGTTAAAACCCACCAGCCACTCTGTGGGAGAAAGATGTGGCAGTCTGCTTCTGTAAAGGTTACAGCCTTGGAAACCTGATGGGGCAGTTCTACTCTGCCCTATAGGGTCACTATGAGTCAGAATTGACTTGATGGCAAATGGGATTTTTGTTCCTTTGTTTAGTTCATCCCCATGATCAGTTTCATCTCAGACCATTGTGATTCATAGGGTTTTCATTGGCTGATTTTCAGAAGGAGATCACCAGGCCTTTCTTCCTAGTTCATCTTAGTCTGCAAGCTCCACTGAAACCTGTTCAGCATTATAGCAACACATAAGCCTCCACTGACAGATGAGTGGTGACTGCACCAGAGGTTCGCTGACCAGGAATTGAACCCAAATCTCCTTTACGGAAGGCAAGAATTCTACCACTGAACCACCACTGCCCCTTGGAAGCAAATTACTGCAATAAAGTTTTAAAGCCATTTTTCATGTTATCAACCAGAGCCCCTGCTAGCACTATGAAAATTAGAGTATTTGTGAGAATTAGAGAGAGTTGCCCCTTTCTCCAGAGGCTGCACCTCCTCCCCAGGGTGCACAGTGGGGAAGCAGAGAGCAAGCTGGACTTCAGCCGCCCACCTGCCCCCACAGCCAGCACAGCCTGCACAATCAGATGCAATGGCCCTGGCCTGGTCATCAAGGATTATCAAAGTAAACTAGAGAAAGTGTGAGCAAGGAGGGAAAAAACAATCTGACTCCTATGAGGGGGCAGTAATGCAAAATAAACAGAAGATAGAAATAAATCCATCTTTCAACCAGTTCTAATCCATCATGTAGGTTTTCCTCATGAAACAGAAGAATGAAACATCTAATCTAATGAAAACACCTGTAGTCTATTTCCAGGGAGACGGAAGTTAGCAGCAAAGTTATGAAACAGGAACATCAGGACAAATTCCATGATAAAACCAATAATCACTGGAATTACAAGTAGTAGAATTAATGTTTTCAAAAACAGATTAATGAAACAGAAAATAGACTCTGTAAATGTATACAGACTGCAAAAGAAAACAATAAAAATGACAACTGAAGAGAGGATGACAAAATTATAGGAGACAGTACGTGAAGAAGCAACCCAAGATTAATTGAATTTCCTAGGGGAGAATACAGAACAAGCGGGAGAAATTTATCAAGAGTGTAACTGAAGAAACCTTTCCAGAACTTTTAAAAAAAGCCTAAAAGCTTCAAATTGATCTCTATGTTTTGGAAGAAAAATAATAAGCAGATTCTAACATCAGAACACATGAGCGACATTCTTAATCTACAACAAAGAGAGTCTTCGTATCTTTGAACTACAAAGAAGAAGAAATGTGTCTCATTTTTTGTGTAGGACACAGTAGTTGTCGCCATGACACTTGTTAGTTGCTGCCGAGTTGGCTCAGACTCATGGAGACTCCACACACAACAGAAAGAACACTACCCAATCCTGCACCATCTTTATGATCATTGCAAGCTTAAATCCATTGTTGCAGCCAGCGTGTATTTTGAGTGCCTTCCAACCTACAGGACTTATCTTCCAGCACTATATCTGACAATATTCTGTTGTGATTCATAGAGATTTAATTAGCTAATTTTTGGAAGTAATCTACCAGGACTTTCTTCCTAGTCTGTCCTAGTCTGGAAGCACCGCTGAAACCTGACCACCATGGATGACCCTGCTAATATTTGAAATACCAGTGGCAAAGCTTCCAGCATCATAGCAACACACAAGCCACCACAGTACAAAATTAAAGAATTAAAAGAATGAAACATTCTATCTTATAAGCTCTGTGGTCCATGGATTTTGGGGCCAGGAGCTGTGCTGGATATACCCAGGAAATTTAGGAGTTTCTAGGTAACCCCACAAAAATGAAGTGTGCCTCATATGAGAGGGCCATGCTAGAAACATACAAGGCAAGTTGGCTCTATCAAATACTAGAGTTTAACTATCTCTGAATAAAGAAATGTCAGGGCCAGTAAAGCTCTTCTTCATTGACTCTGTCAATATATATATTTTTTAATTTCATTTTATTTGTTGTTGAGAATATATGCAGCAAAACACACAAACAAATTCAATAATTTCTACATGTACAATTCAATGACACTGGTTACATTCTTTAAGTTGTGCAACCATTGTCACCCTCCTTTTCCAAATTGTTTTTTCCCCATTAACATAAACTCACTGCCACCTAAGTTTCCTATCTAATCTTTTGAGTTGCTGTTGTCAATTTGATCCCAAAGAGCACAAGGCTCAGACTCTCAATATTCTTAGTCATTGCTGCCATTTACTGAGTCCCTATTATGTGCCAGAGATTTGTTACACATATCATCTATTATTAGCAACTACAATCCAGAGATCTGGGGATGTTTATCTCCACATACCAGATACAGAAACTGATAAAGAGGTAAAATGGTTTACCCTGAATCACTCATCTGGTATATGACAAGACAGAGATTTGAACTCAAAGTGTTCTCAAATCTTTCTTTTCTTTTTTAAAAAAATATTATTTTATTATGTTTTTTGGTGATAGTTTACATAGGAAATTAGTTTCCCATTTAACAATTTCTCTACGTATTATTCAGTGACATCGGTTACATTTTTCACAGTGTGTTAACATTCTCATTATTTCCGTTCTGGTTGTTCAGGTTCCATTAACCTAGCTTCTCTGCTCCCCCTTTACCTTCTCAACTTTGCTTTAGGGTAAATGTTGACTGTTTGGTCTCATATCGATGATTTTTTAAAAAGAGCTTAGTACTCATGGTTGATATTGTTTATGATTCAATCTGTTATTTAGCTGAAGGGTGACCTCTGGGAGTGGTTTCAGTTCCAAGTTTAAAGGGTATTTCTGGGCAACAAGTCTCAGGTGTTCCTCTGGTCTCTACTGGTCCAGTAAGTCTGGCCTTTTTTTTTAAGAATTTGAGTTTTGTTCTGTATTTTTCTCTCATTCTATCCGGGACCATTTATTGCGTCCCTGGCCAGAAAGGTGGTAGTGGTAGCCAGGCACCATCTAATTATGGTCTCAGGATAGATGAGTACGTGGTTCACGTGAGCTATTAGTCTTGTAGAGAGTAGTCTCTTCTTTGGGTCTTTGGTTTCCTTCTCTCTCCTAATGTTTATGACTGAAAATATCTACATGTTGAGGCTTTCAACCTGAAATCTTCATTTTGTAAACATGTTTCTTTGTGTGTGTGTGCATGTTTTTTAATTTTGTGTGTATTTTTTATTTCATTTTCTTTTTGGCTCTTTTTCAGTATTTTGTGAAACCCTTGTTGAAAATGTAAGGACCTCAGTTGTAATAAAAGGATTTATGATTTTGTCTGGACAAAAACTGATGCTATTGTTTTAAAGTGAGAATAACAGCTTTCTGGGAGCTGGGTGGGGCCCTGGTAGTGAATTGGTTAAGAGCTACAACTGCTAATCAAAAGGTCGGCAGTTCGAATCCACCAGCTGCTCCTTGGAAACCCTGCGGGGCAGTTCTACTCTGTTCTATAGAGTCACTATGAGTCGGAATGGACTCAATGCCAGTGGGCTTGGGAGCTGGGTGTGGCAGTGACAAATGTGGGAATCAAAGTCAGAGACTCTTAAAGGGAGGTAGAAGTCAGTGAGACAAAGTCGATGGGCTATTTATAAACATATTTTATTTGGATCTAATTTCAAACTTATGTAAAAGCTGCAAAAATAGTAAAGATTCATCTATTATTAACATTTTATCCCATTTTCTCTCTTCATACATAACAAACAAACAAACAAACAAAAAAAAAACCCAGCAAAACCAAACCCTTTGTTGTGGAGTCGATTCTGACTCATAGCAACCATGTAGGACTGAGTGGAACCGCCCCATAGGGTTTCCATGGAATGGTTGGTGGATTCGAACTGGCGACCTTTTGGTTTACAGCCAAGCTCTTAACCACTGTGCCACCAGGTCTTCTCTTTCTACATAGACATGTTATTCTTTTTTCCTGAACATTTGAAAGAAAGTCGTGTATATCATGGCCCTTGACTCTCAAATAATTAGGTTTGTCTTTCCTAAAAAAAAGAATATTCTCCTACATACCAATAGTACAATTAGCAACTTCAGTAAATTTGACATTAAAACAGAACTTTAGTCTAGTCTAGTGTCTGTATTTCAATTTTGTCAATTTACCTACCTGGTAATATCCTTTAGAGCACTGTTTTCCCTCCAGTACAGGATGTAGCCCAGAACACTATTATATTTAATCATCATGTCTCTTCAGTCCCTTTTGAGCTGGAATAGTCGTCTAGCTTCCTTTGTTTTATGTGGCATTGCTATTTTTGAAGAATGCAATAGATGGACCATTTTCAGAGCCCTTTCTTTCCATATGAAAATTCTCTTTCAGGAGCTTATCTTTGCTCAAACTTTGAAGGTTGTTTTTAAATTTGGCCAGTCAGGCCATATATGTCAATATCAGAGATATTAAGATATGTGGAGAAACTCTTCTGAACAGGCTTCCTACAGTAAAGGGAGAGTGAATAGAGGGGTGGGGACAAATTGAAGTAAGTCCTTAAGGGGCAGGTGCTATGGAGAAGCTGTTGATGCGGGAGAAAACTGGCAAAGAAAAGAGCTGTCAACTCTAGTAAAGTCTCATCACATGGGTGGGGGGATTTTGGTTGTCCTTGCCAAGGGTGATTTATTAGAATTACCAGGGGAATGAAGGAAATCAAAGCAAGAAATTCTACATTGCTTGATTTCAGCATTTCTTATGTTAATAATGAAGCGGTATTACGAATCTTTTATATGTCTAGTTAACATAAATAGTGACCTCATTATTTTTAAAATTATTGATAGGCCAATAGGGATTTCGGTGAAAAGTTAGAAAGTAGATGAGAAAAATCAGGTAATTCCTCACAGAGGAAGTAACTACAGATGTGATTCAAAACAAACAATATTGTTATATATAAACCCAATTGCTCTCTTAAGAGGTTGGATCTTGCTAAAGAGAAAGCTTCCTCCACTCCCTGTACCAGGATGGGTTTGGGTGTGCAGGTGGGAGTTCGAATCTGGGAGAGCTGAAATGCTGTGTATTAAAAAAAATAAAATAAAATAAGGATGTTGTGGGAGGGGAGAGGGAATGCGGGTGGAGAATCTGGGGAGAGGAGAAAGAGACAAGCTGGCTAGGGAACTGCATGGGTCGAAAAAGGAGAGTTGAGAGGCTTTAGTGGCAGAGCAGCTCAAAAAGCAACTTTGGATGAAAATAATTACCATGAGGAATTTGAGATTGTTTGTTATAGGGTATGCTCTGCATCTCTCCCTCACTGTCCCTCTTACAGCATCTTTAGTAAAAGCTACATGACTTACTAATGCTTTTTGGGGAAAGTGGATTCACCACCACCACTTACTTTTCCTTTCATTCCCCAGAGCACCCTCAGAAACTGAGGTGTTTTCCATCTAGAACTTACTTTGTCTTTGGACTCCACCTCCTCCCTGATCACTCTTTCTCAGGACCTCATCAAACTTGACCACCCCATGAATCTGCAGATTCGTTTGCCAGGTATCCCCCATCACCATCTCTCCCCACCACTGCCAGATCCACTTAAACTCTGACTCATTCTGACTTGATTTCAATCCTCCTGAACACCATCCCAGAGAGCTCATCTTCAGAGGGCCCTTGAGCGTTGGTCTCCTGGGAGCTGACAATTTGCACTGACTGCTCAGAAGTAGCTGGCAAGTTTGTGGGGTTTATCCTCTGTGGTTGAAAGATTTCAGGAAGCCTTCAGTCCTCCAGCTCACAATCTTTACCAGTACAGCCTGGCCTCCTAGGACTATGTTCCAGTCTCCATCCTTCCTGCAGAATTTCCTATCAACAAGGAGACTGGAAGCAACTGAGGTTCACAGACCAGTGGGGAAAAGACAGACCACTAGATTGTCTTCAGATACTTGGAGAAAAAATAAATTTGGATCTCTAACTCACATACTACCCAGAAATCAATTCCATGTGGATTAAAGGTTTAAATGTGAGTAGTTTTGACATGTGTTTTTTAGGTGCCTTTGGAGGTGGCTTTTAAATCGAGAAAATACTACTTCTGAGATTAAAAAAAAAAAAATCTGTTGCTGTCGAGTCAATTCAACTGATATTGACCCTATAGGACAGAGTAGTACTGCTTCATAGGGTTTCCAACAAGTGGCTGGTGGATTCGAACTGCCGACCTTTTGGTTAGCAGCCATAGCTCTTAACCACTGTGCTACCAGAGCTCCATGATTTATTAGGGGTTCAAAAATAAATATTCAAATGATTAAAGTAACAATTCAAAACCCTACCTATTCCTTAGGAAGGAAGCTTCCAAATCTAATTATCCTATTTTTAAGTCTAGTCAATTTTAGCAATCACTTTTAAGAAGCCATTAAAAAATGTTTGGTCTATTACCAAACCTAACTAAGCAAACACCTTCGAATATTTTAAACAGTATTTATACTTATACACTAAACATTTTCAATTTTCTTTCTAACTTCTTTAGATATCTGAGATAACAAACAAAACTTTCTTGGATACTGAAGTAACTCTCACAAGCTAATAATACATTAAAGTTGTAAATACATTGAGTGTAAATTGCCTTAGCTGTTTCAAAGTTGTTTATAAACTTAGTAAGATTTTACCTTAAAATAATAGGTCTGAATCTATTCAATTTTATATTTTAAATTGGAGCTTCACACTCTACGCTTCATTCTATTTAGAATTATAAATACATAGAACATCAATTATGGGGGGAATACTAAATAGACAATAGATAAGTGGTAACTTTGGTGAAGGATAAGACAGTACACAATACAGGGGAAGCCAGCACAACTTGTACAAGGAAAGGTTATGGAAGCCCTATAGACACATCCAAAATCCCTGAGGGACTGAATTGCTGGCTGAAGGACTGAGGGGACCATGGTCTCGGGGAACCTCTAGCTCAGTTGGCATAACACACTTTATAAAGAAAATGTTCTACATTCTACCTTGGTGAGTAGCGTCTGGGGTCTTAAAAGCCCATGAGCAGCCATCTAAGATACTCCTCTGGTCTCACCCCTTTGGCAGCAAGGGAGAATGAAGAAAACAAGATACAAGGGAAAGATTAGTCCAAAGGGGACTAATGGACCACAACTACCACGGCCTCCACCAGACTAAGTCCAGTACAACTAGATGGTGCCTGGCTACCACTACTGACTGCTCTGACCAGGATCAAAACAGAGGGTCCTGGACAGAGCTGGAGAAAAATGTAGAACAAAATTCTAACTCACAAAAAAAGACCAGACTTACTGGCCTGACAGAGACTGGAGAAACCCTGAGAGTATGGCACCTGGACACCCTTTTAGCTCAGTAATGAAGTCACTCCTGAGGTTCACCATTCAGCCAAAGATTAGACAGCCCCATAAAACAAAATGAGACTAATGGGGCACAACAGTCTAGGGACAATAACTAGAAGGGAGGAGGGGACAGGAAAGCTGGTAATAGGGAACCCAAGGTTGAGAAGGGACAGTGTTGACATGTTGTGGGGTTAACCATTGTCATAAAACAATATTTGTACTAACTGTTTAATGAGAAACTATTTGTTCTGTAAACCTTCATCTAAAGTACAATAAAAAAATTTTAAAAAATCAATTACATACAATATTCTTAATATAGTACACTGTGATTTTTATTTATTTAAAATTTTATAGACATAATCTGAAATCTTCTCAGAGTTATATATGTGTGTGCTAAAGAAAACAATATTCATCTAGCTACTTAAAATTTGGATGACCAGAGACTTGGACCGGGGAAGAGCCTAGACTGCAGACTACCAGAAAGTTCCTCTCATTGCCCTGGCTGACATACTGAGTCCCATTTTATTGTTACTCTGATATGAGCTTCAAAATGGAAACTCTTACACAGGTAGCCCTTGCCTGTAATATGTACAATGTAAGTTGTACATATTACCTGTCTTGTTATCTACTCACAAAACGCTGCACTCCTACTCTCAGACTTGGTTGTTCATTTCTTTGGCTCACAGATACTTACATGTGTTTTTTTGTAAAACTCTGAAGACATTAGAACTTGATATCCTAAGACATGCAACATTTATATCTAATGATGACAACCAGTTGAAATTGATGGATTTCTAGAATATGCATGAGAATCTTTTATCTATAACAACAAAGACCATTGAATGGACAGATCCTGAGCCTACCAAAAAGAAAAAAGATCTACAGACACCAAATCTGGAGCATATATAATATTTGGCAAGATAGCTAGTGGTCAGGAGCTCAAGCAATCGATTCTCAGAAGAGTGAATAGAATTAGCAAAACAGATCCTTGGTGAATTTGTGATTATGCAAAGCCTGTGACTCCTCTGTACCTTCTAGACATAATCCCTTATTCTAAACCTAATTTGAGTCTGAAATCTAATTTGTGGTTTTCAGCTTTGGAAACCAGCAATCTTCCACCAAAGGCTATTCAGATAGACACCTCCCCAGTGCGTTTGCATAAAACTTCCTTGCCTGGCAGTTAAAATTCTACTTAGAGCTCACTTAGTCCCAGAGTTTTTATTTCTCCTTTAACAGAAATTAATGGACTCTAACATTCTTTCATTTTCTTAGGACCATATAACTGTTATAGATACTGAAAAGGACATCCAACTGAATTTTCAATTCCCATAAGGCTTTATCTGACTAGAGGATACTATTTATGAAGCCATTTTACTAACAAAAAGCACAGTTTTAAATCTGGTAGGAAAGAAAATGTTGCATATCTTTATGACTTTGTGCTGAGAAAACACAAACCATAAAGGAAAGGCTGAAAAATTCTACGGCATTGAAGTTAAAATCTTTTATTCCCCAAAGATAAACATAAAATATTTGAAAAGACAAACCACAAATGCATACAATTAACAATGGATTAATATTCACAAATATATATATGAATTTTAAGTCTTACAAATCATAAAGAAAACGGAATTGAAAATTGGGCGAAAGATAGAAACAGAAGAAAAATCACAAATGGATAATAAACATAAGAAAATATGTTTAACTATTAGTAATTAGGGAAATGCAAATTAAGAGCACAATATTATGCCATTTTATATTTACTAGCTTTGCAGAAATGCAAAGTATCAAGGATGCAGAATGATAAGAACTCATATCCACTGCCGGTAGGACTGTGAATTGGCTTAACCATATTAAAATATTAAAAATTATGATTATAACGGTAAGCACATGTAGTGCTTACTGGTACTAGGCACTCTTTCAAGTGTTTTATATATGTTAACTCATTTAATCACTTGGAAAATAATTTGGGATTATCTAATTAAATTGATGATTTTCCTATCAGAGATCTAGCAATTTCCCTCGTAGGTAGATACCCTAGAGGAAGACTTCTATACCTGTGCCAGGATACTGTGTGAGAATGTTCACAGCAGCATAGTTTGTAGTAGTAAGAAACTGAGACGACTCAAATGTTCATAAAAAGGAGAGTGGATAAATAAACGTGGTCAGTCATACAGTAGAATAATATATAGCAACAGAAATGATTGAAATAGACATAACAGTAAGTATCAATCTTCCAAAGACAATATTGACTGAAAAAAAGCAAGGTCACAAAAAACATACAGTAAGATACCATGTACATAAAAATAAAAACTATGCAAAAATAAAGTGGCCAACCAAGGTACAACAATTGGTCTCCATTCACCTGGAGCAACAGAGAAAGAAGAAGAGTCAGGAATAGAAGGAGGAAACGGAATGTGTGGCTAACTGCCTCCAGGAACAACTACCTCCTTTGCCACGAGACCAGAAGGACTGGATGGTGCCTGGCTATCACTACTGAACATTTTGATCAAAGAGTCTATGAAAGAATCCTGATCAAAAGGATGAAAATGCAAAACAGAATTTCAAATTCTCATGGACTCCTAACTTTCTGGAGCCATGGAGGCTGGATGAACCCCTGAAACTATTGTCCTGAAATAATCTTTAAACCTTAAACCAGAAATATCCCCTGAAATCTTCTGAAAGCCAAACAATAGTTTAGCTTAACTAGTAAAAAATGTCTGCTTTGAGTGTTGTGCTCTTTTAAGATCTATCTATATGGAATCAAACTGACAACAGCAACTCAAAAGATTAATTAAAAACTTAGGGGGCAGTGAGTGTAAGTTAATAGGGGAGGAACAACTCAGAACAAGAAGATGAGAATGGTTGCATGCTCAAAGAATGTAACCAACATCACTGAATTGTACATGAAGAAACTGTTGATGTATATTCTGCGGTGAATATTCTCAACAACAAAAATTAAAAAATTATATACATACATATACATACATACATATATATATATATATATATATATATATATATACATACATATATAAAACTATGTGATAGGTCCAGTCCAAGATTGGAAGCAAATATTTGTCAAGTTAGGTAGAGGAGATACGGTTTAGGGATTCATCATATTCAGACAAATTATGAAGAAACCTAAGGGAATTATAAACATCAAAATCAGGATAATTTGCTGCCTCTGGGTAGAGGGTGGGGAATGGAAAATTGAAAATACACCTGGGAGCTTCAGTGGTGTTGGTAACGTTCTTTTTCTTAAGCAGCATGCTAGGTCCAGGTGTCCATTCTCTTGCTCTTTATACTATATACATACACTACATATATCTGCATTTGAAAAATTTCACAGTATTCTTTATAAGGAAAAAAAAGAAAGGTCTTGATTTTATTATTCCTTTTAGATAGCAAAGAACAAGACTGTCTGAAAGCCCTCTAGGCCCCTAAAACAGTACCATGCATGCATTAGTAGGTACTCCACGTTTACCGTAAGGGAAGATTTGTTTGACAGTTGAGAGCTAAGTTCACAATTCAAAGCATATTTTTTTTATATTCTCTTTCTAAGTTTTATAAGAGATGACTTTTCAATGAAAATATGGACTCTAACAAGTGTTTTGACTAGAATTGTCAATTGATTTTATCTTCTTCCCAGGGCTCTGGTGGAGTAGTGGTTAAGAGCTCAGGCTGTTAACTGAAAGGTCAACAGTTTGAATCCACCAGCCGCTCCTTGGAAACCCTAGGGGGCGGTTCTACCCTGTCCTATAGGGTCACTAAGAGTCGGAATCGGCTCAAAGGCAACGGGTTTGGTTTCTTTGTTTGTTTGTTGTAGGTATATGCCAAGCTAAGATGAAGTCAACACGTGGTGCTGAAATAACCCTGCTCCTTCCTTTTAGCATACTCAGTTCCAAGATGATACTTGCTACAGAATTCAACTTTGCTGACTTTGTTCTTTCCTTTGGGGTAAGAGGGGATATAAGAAATAGAGTTTTCTTTTTCATCGCTTTATCCCTTTACTAGCTAAGCGAGTAACAACCTGTGTCTGTTTTCTCATCAGTAAAATGCACATAATGAAGTTTGTGAAGATAAATGTATTTATATACCTGTATATATATATACTCACAAATATACACATCTATCCATCTGTCTGTCTGTCTATCTATCTATCTCACTTGGAGCAGCGCCTAGCATGTAGTAGTGCTATGTAAGCCTTAGCTGTTATTATTTATTGGTTATAAACAGTCTATTGGGTTTTAAACAAAATTCTGCAAATGGCAACTGTTTGATTAAACTATAGTTCACCTTATGAAAACAAAGAGGACCTTTAACAGTAACATAACCACAAATAAACCAGATAATGTAAAAGTTGAGAATATTATAACCATTTAATTCTCAGCTTAAATTTGTTTTCTAAATAGTGAATTAATATTTTATAGAAAACTGTGATTCATGAATTTTTCTCTTAGCATTTAAATCCATATCCAGTCCCAAGAAGATGATATAACAATACCTTACATCCACATTACACTAGTTCATGTAGATCTCTTTAAAGTATTGAAAAGCAAAGACATCACCTTGAAGACTAAGGTGTGCCTGACCCAAGCCATGGTGTTTTCAATTGCCTCATATGCATGTGAAAGCTGGACAATGAATAAGGAAGACTGAAGAAGAATTGATGCCTCTGGATTACAGTGTTGGTGAAGAATATTGAATATACCACCGACTGCCAGAAGAACAAAGAAATGTCTTGGAAGAAGTACAGCCAGAATGCTCCTTAGAAGCAAGGATGGCGAGACTTTGTCTCACATACTTTGGACATGTTATCAGGAGGGATCAGTTCCTGAAGAAGGACATGATGCTTGGTAGAGTAGAGCGTCAGCAAAAAAGATGAAGACCCTCAATGAGATGGATTGATACAGTGACTGCAACAATGGGCTCAAACATAACAATGATTATGAGGATGGTGCAGGACCGGGCAGTGTTAAGTTCTGTTGTACATAGGGTTGCTATGAGTTAGAACCGACTCAATGGCACCTAACAACCTAACAAAAGTTTGTACAGTGTTATCACATGACATTTCATTTGATCTTCAAATCACACTTTGAAGTGGGAATTATGATTCCCGTGTTATAGAGATAGACAAACAAAGCTCAGAGGGACCACATATCTTGCCAAAAGTGGTGGAGCCAGGCTAATGCTGGCAGCCGGGTGTCCGAACTCAAAGCCCAGGGCTCTTGCCACAATGCAATTAAATGCCTGCCTCTAAATTGACTTGTTAAAGTTTTCATTGACTCACAGCTTCTCTCAGTCTTATAGCTATTAACCATTGAAATTAACATATTTCTGATTGCAGCTATATACCAATGTAGAAATGCCATTTTTACTTCTGATCTAAAATAATTTTATCAAAATGCCTGTTTTGTACAAGTCCCAAAGGGCCCTTTACTTGAGGTTACAAAAAGCTGAGTATAAGTTCTCCTCTATACTAACACATATTAAAAATTCATTATAAAGTTTGAAACTAGAGAAATGCTGCAAGAATTATCTTGAATTGTGAAGAACTAACTTTTATACACCCCGTTTTTTAAATTTACATTTTAATCTCACCTATTTTCTTTAAATTTTTAAAGCTAGTGCTTTGTTTGGATTATGAAAATAATACACTCTCATTGTAGAACATTTGAAAAATGTAAAAATGTACCCAAAGAAATATAAAAATTACCCATCATCTCACTACTCATATATAATCATCATTAATACAGTATCTCTTAATTTGAGAACTGTCATATATTTACACACCAGATTATTTATAGTATATAAAATGTTTTACATCTTTTTCCACTAACATCACATTATAAGCTTTCTTTTTTAAATTATCATTCCATGACTAAATAGAATTTATCCCAGAAATGCAAGCTAATTTACCCCATAGAGTCAAAGATAGCAGAACAACCCTGGACACTTCACGGTGAGTTGAAGCTGACCTGAATGTCTTCCAGGGCTGAGTTGGTGTCATTGATCACTTAAGTTGAAATCAAGAACACATTTCTTATTCTCGTGCAGGTTATATTCTGCGAATGTGCTTAGGGCTTTCTGGAAATGCCAGCTGAGCCAGGGACAGCCTTAAACATCTAAAAGCAGTTTCCTTTAATTTTACTGAAGAGCCTGGGAACAATGCCACTCACATTTTTATGCTCTTTCCTTATAGAAATATAAAAAAGTAATAGGATTCTTAAATCCTAAGAGGTAACCCATTCAGTCTAAATTTTTGCGAATACAAAAAGGAAAGAGAACTTGATTTTTGCTTGAGATTGTTAGAGAAATATGGGATTTCAGAAAAATTTTACCAGGTACAAAACTTTGGTGTAAAATTGCCAACAGTATAGAAGAAAAAGAATTTAACTTTGGATTTAGAAGACATGTATTTTAACACCATATTTAGTACCATGTTATATAACCTGTTTTTTTGACATAAAAAATGAAAAATCCATCTCCAGCCTAGTTCATGAGGCTTGGTCAGCATATGAAACAATGTATTATGAGAGGAACGTGAAAATTACTTGAGTTGAAGGTGTTTTGCTCATTGTTTGAATCCTCTTGCCTACTACCCAACTACAAAACATCTTCAAACTCAGCTGAAGTTTTGCACACCCTACTCTTTATCTGTGTGACTGTTACATTTTTATGGTAGGGTCCATGTCTTTTTCATTATTGCATCAATAGGGAAGGGCAGAATTCCTGGCCTTATGGTGGTCAGGACTAATTAAATGTTAACTGAATGAATGATGGCAACAATGCTTATTTTTACCATCTTATCTTTGAATGAAAATTTTTCCATAGTCTGAAAGAATTATGAGAAATTTCCTTCTGTTCCTTTGCTCCTTGAGTTGTTACTTCTTTATTGGTTGCACACTTACTTGTTTCTCCTTTACTGAATTTGCATAGTTGTCACGACATTGTTTTATCATACTCTTGCTTGGAGGTGCATTAGTTTCCTAGGGTTGCTATGACAAATTATTACAAACCAGGTGGCTTCAAGCAACAGAAATTTATTCTGTGACAGTTCTGGAGGCTGTAAGTCCAAAATCATTGTGTCAGCAAGGCCATGCTACCTCTGAAGGCTCTAGGGAAGAATATTTCTTTGCCTCTCTTAGGTGGTTGTTGGCAATTGTTCGCATTCCTTGGCTTATAGCTGCATCACTCCAATCTCTGCCTCTATCTTCACGTGCTCCCCCCTCCCCCAAATGTCTGTGTTCCTGTGTTCAAATTTCCTTCTTCTCACAAGGACACCAGTCAGATTTGATTTAGGGTTCACTTCAATCCAGTATGACCTCATCTTAACTTGATTACATCTGCAAACACCCTATTTTCAAATAAGGTTACATTCTGAGGTTCCAGGTAGATGAGGATTTGGGGGACACTATTCAATTCACTACAGTCTGCCCTCTAGACCCCAAAATTCATATCCTTCCCCTCTATCAGACTGTGACCAGAAGAACTAGATGGTGCCTGGCTACCACCACGATCACCCTGATAGGAACACAAGAGAGTCCCTGACGGAGCAGGAGAAAAATGGGGTGTAGAACTCAAATCCTAGTAAAAATACCAGACTTAATGGTCTGAGACTGGAGGGACCCCAGAAGATATACCCCCCGGACTCTCTGTTAGCACAAAACTAAAATCATTCCTGAAGCCAACTTTTCAGACAAAGATTAGACTGGACTATAAAACATAAAATGATACTCGTGAAGAGTGTGCTTCTTAGTTCAAGTAGATACCTGAGACTAAATGGACAGCTCCTGCCCTGAGCCAAGATGAGAACGCAGAAAGGGACAGGAGGTGGTTGAATGGACGTGCGAAATTTGGGGGGGTGGGGGGAGGAGGAGTGTGCTATCACATTATAGGGAGAGCAACTAGGGTCACATAACAATGTGTGTATAAGTTTTGGTATGAGAAACTAACTTGAACTGTAAACTTTCACTTAAAGCACACACACACACACACACAAAATCATGTCCTTCACATATGCAAAACACATCCACTCATCCTGACATCTCCCAAAGTCTTAACGCATTCCAGCATTAACTCTAAATGCAAAAATATCATCTAAATATTTACCAACTCAAAACAGTTCCAAATGTCATCATCTAACTCATCTAAACGAGGTCTTGGTGAGACTGTGGATACTGTCCATCCTGGGGTAAAATTTATGTCTATCCGTGGACTTGTGAAACTTAGAAAACAAGTTATCTGCTTCCAAAACACAACAGTGGAATGGTGTAGGATATTCATTCTCATCTGAGAAGTAAGAAAATGGAAGGAATGAAACAAAGGGCTACTGGTCTAAAGCAAGTTCATAAGCCAGCAGGTTGAATTCCTACTGTTGTAGTTGAATTGTTTGCATAATCCAGGCCTCCTGCTTGCACTGGAGTTCACACTCCAATTACATGCTCAAAACTCACCCACTGGATGTAGTTGCCTCCACCCCAGAGGGTTGCTTCCTGCTTGTCCAGCAACTGCAGACCAGCTCTGGCTTGAGCAAATCGGTGAACATCTCTGCCATCTAGTGCGCATCTATACCTTCTCCAGTGCAGTCTGAACCTCAGACTTTTGAGCTACACCACCCAACCAAGTTTGTTTTCCACAGAGCTCTCTTACATCTCATAGCTTTTATCATAGCTTACAAAGTCTCTATATCAAACTTCCCATTTAAATCAGTGTGAGTTTTTTTGTAGCCTGATTGGACCCAAAACAAATGGAAATCCGACAGAAAAGTAGTTATCAGTTCTGAATACAATTTAAATTGCTGAGAAACTTAAAAATAGGATATTAAATATATTTAAGTTTCCAGCCAATGTATAATTTTACTGTTTCATACAAACAGATGGTAAAAAGTCATATACGTAGGCAATCTTAACTTTCGATCTTTTGAATATTTTTTTTTTAAATTCTTAACCTGGTTTCTATGCTTTTATTCCCTATTTCTTTTGGATTACTTTGAAAAAAGTTTACATTTGTATTGTATTTATATTTGTATTATATTACTTTGAAAAAAGTTTATATTCTTTTTAAAAAATATATTTTCCTTTAATTTTATCCTTTATGTTTTTCCTCTAAGTGTTTAACTTCTTTTCTACAATATGACTCATTTGCTAAAAACACCTATCAAAAATACCAACCTGAGCTCTTAGAATTTGTTTGCTGAAAGGTCACGGTTGGAAATAACTTTGTAGGCTACTGAAAGATCTATTATTCAATTGAATTTTTTTTTTTAATTTCAAGGAATCTTACAGAGCTTGAATAGTAGCTCCTATAAAGAATAAAAACACATGCAAATAACTGAATATGTAATATTCAGAATTTATGCTTCCATTATTGTCTCATCTGAATTATTCCTCTTCATCTGAATGATTCGTTTATTCACTACTTACAATATTAATTTTAATTCTATATTGTATGTTATTGTTGTGTGCTGTCAAGTCAATTTTGACTCATAAAGATCCTATAGGACAGAGTAGAACTGCCACATAGGGTTTCCTAGGCTGTAGTCTTTATGTAAGCAGATTGCTAGGCCTTTCTCCTGCAGAGCTGCTGGGTGGTTTCGAACCACCAACCTTTCAGTTAGCAGCAGAGCTCTTAAACATTGTACTACCAGGGCTCCTTATATATTGTATATTATATAATAAAACTGCATGATATTATAACTACACATTAATTGTAACTTTAAAATATATACAATCTATTCTTCAATGTTTAAAAGGGGAATGTATATATATTGAATTAAAATAAGGTAAGACAAAAATTTATTAAGAATCTTTATTTTATTAAATAATTATAATGAAAAAATGATGGCCAGAACATTTATTACTGATTCCTTAAATACACTGTTTTAAACTTCTTACATAAAACATTAAACTTTTGAGCCACTGGAAAAGTTAACTGCTTCACAGAACTATTTAATGTTACCAAAAATACTCCATTTTAATGTAACTCCATTATCACCTTAAAAAGTACACTGTGCTGTCATCCCCCATTATAATAAAAACCCAATGAAATCAACAACATGGAGTAGATGCACTAATATTCTGAATTAACATTTCAAGTAGTAGACTGACCATATATTTTATTTCAGCTTAAATAATATTTTCTTTTTGATGAGACAGTCTTTGTTGTCGTTAGATTTTACTGATTTTTTAGAAATAGAGCTGCTCCACACTGAATCCACTGGTCTTGGTTGCCCCCACATGGAATGTCAATATTGGTTACCACACGATCCCGCTCAGCACTGGTGTAGAGAGGCAAAGATATGCACTCGTCAGGGGAATATGGACCATATGCACCCTATTTAAAAAAATAATTTTGTTTTAAAATATAGCAGTATAATGAAGCATTTTATTAGATAACCAAAGAAACAAACATAAAATCCTCCCAAATAATAATGTTTAACATTTTATTATGAAATGTTTTAAATATGTGTGTGTATGTACATATAGCAAAGACTAGTAGCATAAACCTCTATCACCCAGCCATAACAATTATCAATTCATCACCAATTACATTTCATCCATAACATTCCCCTAGCCTCCAGTACTGGATTATTTTGAAGCAAATCCTATACATCATAAAATTTTATCTGTAGATATTTAAATATATATCTACAAATAAATAAATACAATCACAATACTATTAATCATCCCTGCATTTTCTCTTTTCATTATTTGATTTTTAAAAAAATTTTTTTTGTTACAATTGTAATCCAAATAAAGTCCACACTAAATCATTAGGGTTTTCCTTCCTGCAATTTGTTTGCTGAAGAAATGATAGCAAAGAGTTTTCCACATTCTGAATTTTGTTGATTACATTCCCATGCTAGGGTGACCAGAGCTTAGAAATATTTATTTTTTAAAGAAAAACTATCATGAGTTTATAATGATATTTCCAATTCAAATTTAGGTTTATACTGTTTTTACTAAACATTTGATTTTATTCAACCAATGAATTACTACTTATTTTTCAGTGTTGGAATACAACTTAAGTGATAAGCTAGACCTATCCTAGAATTTTATAAGTGACTAATCAGAAGCCAGAGAGAATTTGCCCATGGTAGATTAGGACTCCCATGCGTCTGTCAGTTTGTCATACTGTGAGGGCTTGTGTGTTGCTATGACGCTGGAAGCTATGCCACCGGTACTCAAATACCAGGAGGGTCACCCATGGCTGACAGGTTTCAGTTGAGCTTCCAAACTAAGAAAAACTAGGAAGAAGGTCCTCCAACTTCTGAAAAGAATTAACAAGTGAAAACCTTATGAATAGCAGCAGAACATTGTCTAATATAGTGCCAGAAGATGAGCCCCTCAGGTTGGAAGGCACTCAAAATACGACTGGGGAAGAGCTGCTTCCTCAAAGTACAGTTGACCTTAATGACATGGATGGAGTCAAGGCTTTGGGGAACCTTCATCTGCTGATGTGGCATGACGCAAAATGAGAAGAAACAGCAGCAGATATCCATTAATAATCCGAAGGCGGAATGTATGAAGTATGAATCTAGGAAAATTGGAAATCATCGAACATGAAATGGAACGCATAAACATCCATATCCTAGGCATTAGTTAGCTGAAAGGGACTGGTATTGGCTGTTTTGAATCAGACAATCATATGGTCTAGTATGCCAGGAATGACAAATTGAAGAGGAATGGCGTTGCATTCATCGTCAAAAAGAATATTTCAAGACCTATCCTGAAGAACGATTCTATCAGTGATAGGATAATATCCACATGCCTACAAGGCAGACCAGCTAATACAACTATTATTCAAATTTACGCACCAATCACTAAGGCCAAAGATGAAGAAATTGAAGATTTTTACCAACTTCTACAGTCTGAAATTGATCAGACATGCAGTCAGCATGCATTGATAATTACTGGTGATTGGAATGCAAAAGTCGGAGACAAAAAAAGGATTGGTAGTTGGAAAATACAACCTTGGTGACAGAAACAATGCCAGAAATCACGATAGGAGTTTGCAAGACCAACAACTTCTTCATTGCAAATACCTTTTTTCACCAACATAAATGGCGACTATACACGTGGACCTCGCCAGATGGAATACACAGGAATCAAATCAACTATATCTGTGGAAAGAGACGATAGACAAGTTCAAATCACCAATCAGAACAAGGCCGGGGCCAACTGTGGAACAGACCATCAATTGCTCATATGCAAGTTCAAGATGAAACTGAAGAAAAGTAGAACAAGTCCAGGAGAGCCAAACTATGACCTTGAGCATATCCCACCTGAATTTAGAGACCATCTCAAGAACAGATTTGATGCATGGAACACTAATGACCAAAGACCAGACGAGTTGTGGGATGACATCAAGGACATCATACATGAGGAAAGCAAGAGGTCATTAAAAAGACAGGAAAGGAAGAAAAGACCAAAATGGATGTCAGAAGAGACTCTGAAACTTGCTCTTGAACGTCAAGTAGCTAAAGCGAAAGGAACAAATGATGAAGTAAAAGAGCTGAATGAAAGATTTCAAAGGGTGGCTTGAGAAGACAAAGTAAAGTATTATAATGACAGGTGCAAAGACCCGAAGGTAGAAAACCAAAAGGGAAGAACACACTCTGCATTTCTCAAGCTGAAAGAACTGAAGAAAAAAATTCAAGCCTTAACTTGCAATATTGAAAGATTCTATGGGGAAAATATTAAACGATGCAGGAAGCATTAAAAGAAGATGGAAGGAACACACAGACTCAGTATACCAAAAAGAATTGGTCGACATTCAACCATTTCAGGAGGTAGCATATGATCAAGAACCAATGGTACCGAACGACAAAGTCCAAGCTGCACTGAAGGCACTGGCAAAAACCAAGGCTCCAGGAATTGACAGAATACAAACTGAGATGTTTCAACAAATGCATGCAGCACTGAAGTGCTCACTTGTCTATGGCAAGAAATTTGGAAGACAGCTACCTGACCAACCGACAGGAAGAGATCTGTATCTATGCGTATTCCCAAGAAAGATGATCCAACAGAATGCGGAAATTATCAAACAATATCATTAATATCATATGCAAGTAAAATTTTGCTGAAGATCATTTAAAAGCAGCTGCAGCAGTACATTGACAGGGAACTGCCAGAAATTCAAGCTGGATTCAGAAGAGGATGTGGAACCAGGGATATCATTGCTGATGTCAGATGGATCTTGGCTGAAAGAGAGAGAATACCAGAAAGACATTTACCTGTGTTTTACTGACTATGCAAAGGCATTCGACTGTGTAGATCATAACAAATTATGGATAACATTGTGAAGAATGGAATTCCAGAACATTTAATTGTGCTCCTAAAGAACCTGTATGTAGATCAGGAGGCAGTCATTCGAACAGAACAAGGGGATACTGCGTGGTTTAAAGTCAGGAAAGGTGTACGTCGGGGTCGTATCTTTTCACCATAGTTATCCAATCTGTATGCTGAACAAATAATCTAAGAAGCTGGACTATATGGAGAAGAACAGGGCATCAGGATTGGAGGAGGACTCATTACAACCTGTGATATGCAGATGACACAACCTTGCTTGCTGAAAGTGAAGAGGACTTGAAGCTCTTACTGATAAAGATCAAAGACCACAGCCTTCAGTATGGATTACATCTCAACATAAAGAAAACAAAAATTCTCACAACTGGACCAATAAGCAACATCATGATAAATGGAAAGAAGACTGAAGTTGCCAAGGATTTCATTTTACTTGGATCCACAATCAACACTCATGGAAGTGGCAGTCAAGAAATCAAAAGACACATTGCATTGGGCAAGTTTGCTGCAAAAGACCTCTTTAAAGTGTGGAAAAGCAAAGATGTCATCTTGAAGACTAAGGTGCACCTGACCCAAGCTGAGATATTTTAAATCGCCTCATATAGATGCGAAAGCTGGACGATGAATAAGAAGACCAAAGAAGAAATGACACCTTGGAATTATGGTGTTGGCGAAGAATACTGAATATATCATGGACTGCTAAAGGAATGTACAAATCTGTCCTGGAAGAAGTACAACCAGAATGCTCCTTAGAAGCAAGGATGGCGAGATTACGTCTCACCTACTTTGGACATGTTATCAGGAGGGATCAGTCCCTGGAAAAGGACATCATGCTTGGTAAAGTAGAGGGTCAGCGAAAAAGAAGAAGACCCTCAACAAGATGGACTGAAGCAGTGGCTGCAACAATGGGCTCAAGCATAACAATGACCGTGAGGATGGCGTAGGACTGGGTAGTATTTTGTTCAGTTGTACATAGAGTTGCTATGAATATCAGTATCGACTCTGTGGCACCTAACAACAACAACAATAACCTAGTTAGGAAGTGGCAGGGTTGCTACAGACTGTAGAGGTGAAAAAATGTTTGCAATTTATCTTTTTTAAAAAGAAGAAATCGTAAGAATATTAGCATCTAAAGATTCTGTTTTTCTGCTAATTTTCAAAGAAGATAATAGCATTTATGGAAATAAATCATTTTTTAGGCTCTGGGGCACTTATCAGGAGTCCCAGTGGTGCAGTGCTTAAACACTTGGCTGCTAACCACTTGGCTGCTAACTGAAAGGTTGGTGGTTCAAACCCATCAGCCGCTCTGCAGAAAGATGTGGCAGTCTGCTTCTATAAAGATTACAGTCTTAGAAACCCTATTGGGCAGTTTGACTCTGTCTTATAGGGTCACTATGGGTTGGAATTGACTCAATGGCAACGGTTTTTTTTTTTTCTGGTGGCGTACTTGTCTAGGAGCTCCTGATGAGTAGGTTACTCCCTGAGCAGCAGTTTTCCTGTCACAAAAGGGGGATGAACAACACTTGTCTACCTCACAGAATGTTGGAAGAATCAGATGATGTATTAAAGAGCTTAAATATAAACTATTATTTATTCACATATTTCTAATTCTTTGTACAGCCTATTTGTACTTTTTCCTTACTCCTTAGTAATTCTCAAATGAGCTAGAATAAAACCCAGCTTTTTAGCACTCACTATGTGTCGTGGATGGTGTGGGAATAGACAGAAATAAAAGTATATATATATTTTCCTTCATGTTACAAATTCAAAACAAAACATTCCATTTTTAAGTGTAAGTAGGCATTATATAAAATTTTGATTAGATTTTATTATATTTTCCAATCCTCACCTCTCTTTCTTTCCTTCTCCCTCCCCCCTATAGACACACACACACACACACACACACACATACACACAGAGGCACACATACACACTCGGGTGCATGGAAAATACTGTTCTGATTCTTCTGGTGCTTGATATTAAAGTTAAGTACCTTTTGAAAACTCATTTGTTACTAACCAGACATCCTAATCTGATTTACACATAGAAAAATTAGTTCTTCATGTAGAATCATTCCAAAAATAGATAAAAACACAGAATCAGCCCAGAATCTAATTATCTGTTTGCATTGATAATTTTGCCAGTTATTCATCCATTCATTTAACAATTTTAAATTGTGCTGATGTTGCTGTGCCTAGCATTGTAAAGGCTAAGACTTTCAGTATATACCCAAATAAAGAAAATAATAAGCTTCTTTGAGGCTTAAAATGTAGTTGGGGAAACAAAATACATACATATCAAACATCTAAAAAATGCATATATTTTAAAATTAGGACTTTAGGAAATCAAAATAAAGAAAACACTGCTCTGGAGTATGCTAATCTAACAAGGCTTCACAGAAAGAATGACTCCTAAACCAGGTCTCAGAGAAAATGTAGGATGTGGAGTAAAGAGAATTTACAGCGATTATCAATCACTGCCTAATTTCTTCTTTTCTGACTCTGCTTAAATGGCAAGGCTTTAGGATTCAGAAATTCCTGTAACTGTCATAACTCCTTACCCATTTCTAAAGTTAATAACCTAGTGCCGTCTTTCTTCTGGTGTTGCCTATAAACTCTTTAGCAAAGAGCAAACATCACATATTTGTTGGACTGAAGTGATCTGAATCTATGAATGCCTATTTTTAATCCCAAGAAAGGTCTTAAATTATCTTTCTCTGCCAGCTGATATTTTCTTTGCTTCCTAAAACTTCTATGTTCAAAAATGTGGTAGAAACATCATGTTGAAATATTTGACAATGCTATCTATTCCTTTCTAGTCAGGAGAGTTTCTCTGTATCCCTTAATTTAATGCCAAGCAATTTTTCCCTTACATTAGGAATTTAACACTAACAAAAAGTCAATTCTTTGCATATTCACTATCATCAATTTACTAGCTTTTGCATATATTTCCATCTTATTCCAAAGCTGCTTCTGACTGTAGGCTTTTTGCTGGTTTGCTGGTTTGTATTGAAGTGGGGGTACAAATCTTCTCAAAATCTACTTTGTTTTAAAGCAAAGTAACAGTTGCTTTTTGAGATTTCACTCATAGCTTCTTAAAATCTTTTAAGTGGTAAATTTTATTACCTTCTGTAAAAAATTAAATGTACTTGCTTTTAGGTCACCGATAAATAGATGATCAAAGCAGAAGTAGAGCTAAGTATTTTCATCCTCCTCACTATTAGCAAAATGCCTCATGCACATAGATTTTCCATGAATATTGTTTGAATTAATTGAATCCTTATGGCATAATTCCTTCTTTAATATGTATATCTTAACTGACAAAGCATAAGGCCCTGCTGGGTTGAAATATTTTGATAAAACTAAAATTTTATTAATAACTATTATCAAATATACTAAGTGCTCAATTAATGCAAAAAGGGAGGTATATTAAGATTTCAAATAATTCACATTATATTACATGTAAACATATCGTTATGTGCCACTGAGTCAGTTTCAACTTACAGTGAACATATGTACAACAGAACGAAACACTGTCCAGTCCTGCACCATCCTCACAATAATTGTTATGCTTGAGCCTATTGTTGCAGCCACTGCGTCAATCCATCTTGTTGAGGGTCTTCTTTTTCACTGACCCTCTACCGTTACCAAGCATGATGTCCTTCTCCAGGGACTGGTCCCTCCTGATAACATGTCCAAAGCACATGAGATGAAGTCTTGCCATCCTTGCTTCTAAGGAGCATTCTGGTTGTACTTCTAAGACAGATTTGTTCTTTCTTTTGGCAGTCTATGGTGTATTTAATATTCTTCACCAACATCATACTTCAAAGGAATCAATTTTTCTTTGGTCTGCCTTATTCATTGTTCAGCTTTCGCATGCATATGAGGCAATTGAAAACACCATGGCTTAGGTCAGGCGCACCTTAGTCTTCAAGGTGACGTCTTTGCTTTTCAACAGTTTAAAGAGGTCTTTTGCAGCAGATTTGCCCAATGTAATTTATGTCATTTGATCTCTTGACTGCTGCTTCCATGAAGTGTTTATTGTGGATCCAATTAAAATGATATGCTTGACAACTCCAATCTTTTCTCCATCTATCACGATGTTGCTTACTGGTCCAGTTGTGAGGATTTTTGTTTTGTTTATGTTGAGGTGCAATCCATACTGAAAGCTGTAGTCTCTGATCTTCATCAGTAAGAGCTTCAAGTCCTCTTCACTTTCAGCAAGCAAGGCTGTCTCATCTGCATACTGCAGGTTGTTAATGAGTTTTCCTTTAATCCTGATACCACATTCTTCCTCATATAGCCAGCTTCTCAGATTACTTGCTCAGCATACACACTGAATAAGTATAGTGAAAGAATACAACTCTGACACACATCTGTCCTAACTTTAAACCACAGAGTATCCCCTTGTTCTGTTTGAACGACTGCCTCTAAGTACAGGTTCCTCACAAGCACAATTAAGTGTTCTGAATTCCCATTCTTCACAATGTTATCCATAATTTGTTATGATCCACACAGTCGAATGCCTTTGCATAATCAATAAAACACGGGTAAACATCTTTCTGGTATCTCTGCTTTCAGCCAAGATCCATCTGACATCAGCAATCATATCCCTTGTTCCACATACTCTTCTGAATCTACCTTGAACTCTGGCAGGTCCCTGTTGATGTACTCCTGCAGCAACTTTTGAATGATCTTCAGCAAAATTTTACTTGCGAATAGGGTCGCCATGAATTGGAATTGACTCAATGGTAACGGGTTTGGTTTTGGTATATTAATGATATTGTTCGATAATTTCTTCATTCTATTGGATTACTTTTCTTTGGAATTGGCACAAATATGGACCTCTTCCAGTTGGCTGGCCAGGTAGCTGTCTTCCAAATTTCTTGACAAGGATGAGTGAGCACCTCTAGTGATGCATCCTTTGTTGAAACATCTCAGTTGGTATTCCGTCAATTCTTTGAGCCTTGTTTTTCATGAATGCTTTCAGTGCAGCCTGGACTTCTTTATTCAGTACCATTGATTCTTAATCATATGCTACCTCCAGAAATGGCTGAACGTTGGCAAATTCTTTTTGGTACAATGACTCTGTGTATTCCTTCCATCTTCTTTTGACACTTTCTGTGTCGTTCAATATTTTCGCTATAGAATCATTTAATATTGCAACTCGAGGCTTGAATTTTTTCTTCAGTTCTTTCAGTTTGAGGAAAGTCGAGCATGTTCTTCCCTTTTGGTTTTCTAACTCCAGGTCTTTGTGCATGTCATTATAATATTTTACTCTGTCTTCTCTAGCCACCCTTTGAAATCTTCTGTTCAGCTCTTTTACTTCATCATTTCTTCCTTTTGCTTTAGCTACTCTGTGTTCAAGAGCAAGTTTCAGGGTCTCTTCTGACATCCATTTTGGTCTTTTCTTTCTTTCCTGTCTATTGAATGACTTCTTTCTTTCTTCATGTATGATGTCCTTGATGTCGTTCCACAAATCATCTGGTCTTCAGTCATTAGGTGTTTGATGCATCAAATCTATTCTTGAAATGGTCTCTAAATTCAGGTGGGATATACTCAAGGTCATATTTCGACTCTTGTGGAGTTATTTTAATTTTCTTCAACTTCATTTTGAACTCGCATAAGAGCAGTTGATGGTCTATTCACCAGTCGGCCCTTGGTCTTGTTCTGACTGATGATATTGAGCTTCTCCAGTTTCTCTTTCTGCAGATGTAGTCTATTTGATTCTTGTGAATTTCATCTGGCGAGGTCCACATGTAGGGTCACCATTTGTTGTTGAAAAAAGGTACTTGCAATGAACAAGTCATTGGTCTTCCAAAATTCTATCATGTGATCTCTGGCATCATTTCTATCAATATCTATTCTCCAACTACTGATCCTTCTTCGTTTCCAACTTTTGCATTCCAATCATCAGTAATTATCAATGCATCTTGATTGCATGTGTGATCATTTTCAGACTGCAGAAGTTGGTAAAAATCTTCTATTTCTTCATCTTTGACATTAGTGGTTGGTGTGTAAAATTGAATGATAGTCATATTAACTGGCCTTCCTTGTAGGGTATGGATATTATCCTATCACTGACAGCATTTTACTTCAGGGTAGCTCTTGAAATGTTCTTTTTGAGGACGAATGCAACGCCATTCCTCTTCAATCTGTCATTTCTGGCATAGTAGACTATATGACTGTGTGATTCAAAATGGCCAATACCAGTCCATTTCAGCTCACTAATGCCTAGGAGATCGATTTTATCTGTTCCATTTCATTTTTTAGGACTTTCAATTTTCCTACATTCATACTTCATACATTCCACATTCTGATTATTAATGGATGCCTGCAGGTGTTTTTCTCATTTTGTGTTGTGCCACATCAGCAAATGAAGGTCCCAAAAGCTTGATTCCACTCAAGTCATTAAGGTTGACTCTACTTTGAGGAGGCAGCTCTTCCACAGCCATATTTTGAGTGCCTTTCAACCTGAGGGGCTCATCTTCTGGCACTATATCAGACAATGTTGTGCTGCTATTCATAAGGTTTTCACTGGCCACTTTTTCAAAAGTAGACCACCAGGCCCTTCTTCTTAGTCTGTCTTAGTCTGAAAGCTCTGCTGAAACCTGTCCACCATGGTGAGCCTGTTGGTATTTCAAATACTGGTGGCATAGCTTCCAGCATCATCACAGCAACATGTAAGCCATCACAGTAGAACAAACTGACAGATACATTTTATGTAATTAAAAATTAATCATTAAAAATCTTCATATTGTGATCAACCTAGTTAATGTTTTCAATATGCATGCCTTTATTAGAATATAAACTAGACTAGTTAGCATAGTTCAAAAACGTGGTTTAAGTTTGACATTTTTTACTGATTTGGGCCAACTAGTTTTTCATGGATAAAAACTGTTTTGTGTCACCAAGCATCTTGAATAATTGTTTTGCTTCTCTATAGTGTCCAAGACAAGTCTGGATGTCTCACAACAAAATACTTTCCTTTTCGGGGGACATATAGGTCAACTGGCATAACATAGTTCATAAAGAAAATGTTCTACATCCTATTTTGGTGAGTAATGTCTGGGGTCTTAAAAGCTTGTGAGCAGCCACTAAAGATACATCTATTTGTCTCATCTCATCCGGAGCAAAGGAAGATGAAGAGAACTAAAGACAAAAGGAAAATATTAGTTTGAAGGACTAATGCACCACATGAACCACAGCCTCCACCAGCCTGAGCCCAGAAGAACTAGATTGTGCCTGTCTGCCACCACTGACCGCTCTGACAAGGGTCACAATTGAGTGTTCCAAAGACAGTGGAACGAAAACATAGAGCAAAATTCAAATTCACAAAAAAAGACCAGACTCACTGATCTGACAGAGACTGGAGAAACCCCCGAGGCTATGGCCCCTGGGCACCCTGCTAACTCAAAACTGAAGCCACTTCCAAAGTCCACCTTTCAGCCAAAGATTAGACAGGCTTACAAAACGAACAATAACACACATGAGGAACATGCTTTTTAGTTTAGTCAGTATACGTGACCAAATGGGCAACACCTGCCCAAAAGCAAAGACCAGAAGGCAGGAAGGGACAGGAAAACTGGATAAATGGACGTGGAGAACCTAGGGTAGAAAGAGAAAGGGGGAGAGCGCCGACAAATTGTGAGGATTGCAATCAATGTCACAAAACAATTTGTGTATAAATTTTTGAATGAAAAAAACCCAAAACTTCCCTCTTCCCCACCCCCATGTCCTAGGGAAAGTGACTTAAAAGTATACATGTTCTACAAATAGTAAGCAGTATGTTAATATCTGAAAGACAATAACACATTTTACAAAGACAAATGGTGATATTCCATTAGGCAACAGGGACCTCTTAGCAAATAAACCAAAGAAAGCAATAAAGCAAAACAAAAAAACCTTGAACTGCCTAGAATGATTATGTTAAGTATTTGGCCAGTTGCAACTCAATTTCGTTGTAATAAAGCACATATGAAGGTAAACTGAAATATATTTTTTATCAGTTTATGCATAAAGTCCAACTAACTTATTCTAACACAAGCTTTTTGAATGTTTATGAATCAAGTCAGAAAACAGTTCTATTTTAGAAAAGGAGATGTTAGTAACTCTGTTTTGATGCACATATAAGTGGCATAATTTAGGAATGCAACTCTGGAAAAAACACGTATCTCAGAACAGGAAACAAAACAACTTGCCAACAATTAATATTTTTAAACACTTTGTTCTGCCAAGAATGTCTAGCTACTCTTTAAAATGCATTTTGGTAGAGAAACACATCCCTCATATTTTTCAATGATATGATGCTAATAGCATTGCTTTCATAATAAGTCCTTGAGAAAACAAAACAAAACTGTTACACAGAAAAGATATTAAATATTTGTTATTTTTAAACCAGAGTTTAAAAAGGCAGAGCTTTTGGCATATCTTCTGATATACTTGGCAATACTACTTCAAAGGTGTGAGTATAACATAATGACTGCTTTTGTGTGTGCTTGGTGGATTCATTTCACAGTCATATTCTCCCTGGGAATTAAATTGTTTCTGAAACTGACTTGTCAATTGTGGTGCCTGTTGGAAGGTCTAGGCCTTTGGGCTTCTGGCTAATTGAGGACTCCTATGTTACTGGTGGGCTGATAAACCCTAATTAACATTCTTTGCTGGAAAGATAGAACAAAGATAGCACTCCCTGAGGGATGCTAGAACAGGTCTAGAACATAAAGCAATTTCTCAAATTGTACTGTATGGAACACTAGATTGGATGTAGGTGGGTGAAAAGGTTATATTTTAGGTAATCTTTGCAATTTCTCAGAGCGCTTAATATTCTCAAGTACATTATGAATTTTCAAGGTGAGGGAATACTGTGTCTATTAAATTTATTTTTTTACCAAACAATTTTTCATAGAAGCAATTTGGAATAATGTTGTATAGAACACATTTTGGGAAGTGCTTTGGAGAAAGCCAGTGCTTTTTTGGGTGAAATCCCTAGGGAAATCCAAATTTGAACCAATCTTAATTTAACTGGAAGTATTGAGCTGGCATTGGAACAACTTGAAGAATCTGTATCGTGAATAAATGAATATTGTGAGTGTATGTCATATTATTTTAGAGCACATAGGTAAACAGATACACTAGGAAAATATTTGCACCAGTATTTTACTTACTTTTAATTCTCCTTGAGAATTCCTAATTCCAATTTTGTTAAATGCAAAGTACAAACACATTTAAAACAGAAGCAGTGATAGAGGTCCCCTACCAATAAAAAGTCTTACAATGTGTTGCTCATATACTTTTAAGTATCATCATATACTAAAACAACGTCAAAGAGGTTCTTCAAACTTCTACAAATCAAAATGTTCTTTGAAAAATGTAGGTGTCATCTACCTCATGGCAATGTTGTACAAATGACTGGTTGGCAGGCATGCTCCTGCTGCAATGAAACTGTTCGGGGTTACTGGATGTCGGATCACATTGTGGTAAAAATCTGTGAAAAAACCTCCTTCTGGACTAAGAGTGTTTAGTCACCAAACCTCTGAACTCGTTATTTACACTGTATAATTACATCAAAGCTTATTAAAGGACTCTGAACTTTCTGCAATCAAGGAGCCATAAGAGTAAGTGTGCAAAAGTAATTCTTCTTACTGGCTTCCATTGAAGAGTCCTATTGGGGCAGTGGTTAAGAGCTCGGCTCCTAACCAAAAAGGTTGGCAGTTCGAATCCACCAGTCACTCCTTGGAAACCCTATGGGGCAGTTCTACTCTGTCCTATAGGGTTGCTATGAGTTGGAATTGACTCAAAGGCAATAGGTTTACATACATTGATGTTGATACTTCTCTAAATTTTCTGGTTTCTTTTCCCCTGATAAAAAAGCATTAAAATGTTAATGTTCCACTTTACCCCCCAAATTCTGTAAACATATTAAAAAAGATACACTACAGTGGTCCTAAAAAATTCTTTCTTGATCAAAATAATGCTTAATCTAATCAGATGTTCTATAAAAGCCCAGATAGTAAATATTTTAGGCTTTGTGGGCCATATGGCCTCTGTTGGAACTACTCAACTCTGCCCCTGCAGCCTGAAAGCACCACAGACAATACATATACATAAACTTTATTTATGGACACTGAAATAGTATATTTGAATTTCATGTAATTTCAGCATGTTACAAAATATTCTTCTGATTTTTTTTCAACTATTAAAAAATGTGAAAACCATTCCTAGGCTGTACAAAAAGAGGTAGCATGCAAGATTTGGCCCACAGGCCATAATTTGCTGATCCCTGGTTTATACTCAGTAGTAAACCTTAGGCTTAAGAGAGACAACTGGGTTTGAATCTTAGTTGTTCTACTTACTATGTGATCTTGGACAAGTTACACAGTCTTTTAAGTCTCAGTTTTCTTAGTTTAAAATGAAATGATATTTCCTATTAAAAATATTTTTGCAAGCTTTAAATGTCTTGTAATTTAAACACTTTAGATACTGCTTAGCACTTAATCAGTACAAATAAACGCTGGTTATAACTGGTCAAACACTAGAGCTACAACTGTGGGACCCATAACAAGTCACATAACTTACCTGATTCTCCGTATTCACCAGCAAAATAGACAGAAAAATCTGTTCTACCAAATTTGTAAGTTGCTATGAAAGGTAAGTGTAATTATATTTAATCCTGTGCCAATGTATCATTCACCCTTTCATTGCTAGACTGATTTTCCAAAACCATAAATCTGATCTGGTCACACTCCTGTTCTAAATTCTTAATGGCCTCCTATTGCCCATAAGATAGTCTTAACTCCTTGGCATGACTACACATCTTGTCATACGAGGTCTTGGCCTTCCTTTCTGACTACACTCCCTACCACTCTTCTGTATGAACCATACACTCCAGATATACTCTATTTGCAGTTTACAGAATAACCTAAGCTCTTTAATACCTTCATGCACTTCATATGCTGCTCTGCCTATCTGGAAAGCGTTCTCCCCCTCCTTTTTTAAATTTGCCCTTGAACTTTTGTTATACTTCAAGCCACAGTTCAAGAGAAGCTGCCCCTCTACAAGATGATCTGACTTGCCTTCATCTGCCCACACATACAGTAAAGTGGAGACCTCCCTCACCTGCTAAAGCACTTTATTTAAACCTCTATAATTGTACTTATAACTCTGGACTGTAATAGTTTCTTTACTTATTTGCTCCCCGACTGAACAGTAGACTCTTTGATAGGAGAGATTTATCTTTGTAAGCCCAGTGCTCAGTATAATATCTGATGTATCAGAACGCAACCAGTGTGTAATGATTGAAATCACTTAATAAACTATAAAACAGTACATGAAATAAGATAATTATTACCATACTATGGTAAAGATATTTTAAAATATTGGTAACAGGATAAAATAGGCTTATCATATGTGAAACACTGCACTAGGTATTTTACACACAAGAATTTATTAAATTCTCAACATGGTCCTATGAGAATATTATTTCTATTTTCAGACGACAGAACTGGTTCAGTGAGGTTAGGTAACTTGCGCCAAATCACCCAGCACATAAATCTGGGAGCTAGATTAGACATTTTTTTCTGCAGGACTCCAAAATTTTGTGTTCCAACTCAGCAATATGCCTCATATTCTTCCCCTCTTAGAGGACAAGAGGGACAGTCTGAAAGCAATAGAATTATATGGAAAAGAAAAAACCAAACTCGTTGCCATCGAGTTGATTCCGATTCACAGTGACCCTATACGACAGGGTAGAACTGCCCCCATAGAGTTTCCAAGAAGCAGCCAGCTGGTGGATTCCAGTTGCCAACCTTTTGGTTAGCAGCCAAACGTGTGCCACCAGGGCTCCACTTCTAAAGAAAGGAGGGGAAAACGGAATTGGGGAAGCGCCAACAAATACTTCGGTTACATGTCAGAAAAAGTGCAAAAAAGCCTAGGGAGAAATCTCATTTTTAGTAAATATTTTAGAAAGAAATACTTACAAATATTATCAGTTACATAAAAAAATCATATTACCTTTAGCCATCTCCTTTATAAGCTAAACACATCAATTCATTTTTCCTGTCCTTACATGAGCTATTTTTCAAATTAAATTATTTTTAGCTTTCTAATCTGATCTCAGTTTTTTAAAGTGTTGTGAATAAAATTGTATAGAGATGATAATACTTGAATTATCAGGAAGGGATCAGTTTCTAGTCTTGTAATGACATGTACCTTTTCAGATAACTCAGTAACAGACTGGATTTGTCCATAACAGAATTGCATTCCCGATTTGCATTCAGTTTGTGGTCAGTTATGTAGGTACTGTGCCAGGCTATTTTCTTCTACATTTATGCCTAGTCAGTTATTCTCCATGCTCTATTTTTATTGCTAGCATTTTTCCTTAAGTGACCCAGCTTGTATTTGTCCTACTTTCCCTCAACCCATCTCATTATGGTTATTATATGGATTCTAATTTTGTTTGCCAGAGAATTAGAATGTTACATAATTTTGATTCATTTGAATTCATCTCTGTTATGATACATGACTTTATATGTTATAGTTACAACCTTGACATATTTAAACTTTAACTTTTGTGTATAACTTTCAATTTGGTTCATAGACTTAAGATCAAAATATGTGTAAGCCATAATTTACTAACTTTTTGATAGAAATGTCTTATAGGAATTAATAGCCAGACTGAAATAAAGCAAGGATTCTTTCAACCTCTTCCCCCTTGTCTATCTGATATGTCACTCTAATATAGAAGAAAATGAAATGATATGAAACAGAAACAGGAGGGGTTCACAGAAATGTATGTTCTTTAGCTCTCTGAGCAATGACTGCTAATTATTTCTACAGCTTTATTAGCTGGCTTTTTAAAAATATTCTGAAGCTTTCTTTTTATTATATAAAGAGAATTACAGTAACAGAAAATTCAGTGCATTGATATTTCCCAATGAGAAAACTCATTTTTCTTATAATAAACAATACGTGAAACAGTTTTGCTGGACATTAGGTATAGGTTCAAAACTTTAAAGTTATTCAATATATTCACACTTGCATTTTTATACCTCATTGTTAAGAAAAATTTATGTGTTCCATCTACAACTATGTCCTATTTTAAAAGCAAGAATCCCCAAGCTCCATTGTTGAAAGTTCTTTAGATTATTGAAGGTTTTCAAAGGGGAAAAGTTAACTGAAGTTTTTGTCAAGATTGGTTCCTTCATCTGCCCATCTACAGCAACATAGTGGCATGGTGTGATGTAAAAGCCAACCTGTAACATCTTGACTCTGTCACTTTTTGTGTGCCTAACTTTGGAGAATCATCTAACTTGTGTGAGCACACATTTTCTCATTTTAAAATGGGAATAATAATCCCTACCTTGCAGGGTTGCTCTGAGGAGTAAATGAGGTAAAGTATACAAAGCATCTAGCACATTGCTAAAAAACAATAAGAACTCACTACATGGTAACCTGTACCCACTGCCATCGAGTCAATTCTGACTCAAAGTGACCCTAGAGGACAGAGTAGAACTGTTCCATTATTATTAGCATTAAAGGCTTTTTTTTCTTACTATAGACTATAAATTCTCTAAAAATAAACTATAACGTTATTCTTTCTATAACAAACTGGTTTTAAAATGCCTGCTGCATCTTATAGTTATAAAGATAAAATATTTTGACTGTAAATGTAAAATGTGTCCAAATGCTTGTGAGATTAGAAATTGTAAACAAAGATACACAGGCCAAGAATAGCCCATTGAAAAGATAAAATTTAAGAGTGAACTGATGAAATTACAACTTGTGCCAGTTAAAAATGTGTTACCTGTGGAATCCAGCCCATAAAGCAAGGGAGAACTGATGATACACTGGGAGAATCATGCTGATTTTCAGACAGTCGATTTCCATCAAAACTGCAACCTTCCAGGAACAAGCCACTGATCTGCCATGGAAACATAAATCATTAAAATAGGTATTAAAGTCTCAAATGTCAGCAGTTACTATATTATGTCTTAAGAACAAAGACAATAGTTTTCATTGTGATTATGTGTTCCAAAAAATATAAAAATAAAAATTATGGTATTTTTATCTGTGAATAAGAATGTAAGACCTAGACCTGTGTTCACTGTGAACTTCCTTTAGACTGAACTCTCATTTGTAGCAAATATTTCAGAAATGTCATCAGTTACATAACTGCAGGTGCCTTGGCATTAGATTAATAGAAATAAAATGGCAAAAGCCAAAATGTTATCTTTTTCCCAGGAAGGAGAAAATAAAGCATAATTAGAAAACAAGCATTTTTCCCTATTTGAATTTGACATCATTTTTAAAGAATAGAACAAAGTTCAGAAAGTTGACTGTAAAAATTCTTGACATGTCATGCAGAGCCAACAGAGGAATAAAACAGGAGAAAGAATCAACTTCTCTAAGTTAATCTTAGCTTAAGAATTTCTGAAAATGAAAATAAAGGATTTTTGCTAATATTAACTTCGCATTTCTTCTTTAGAAGTATTTTTTTCATTTAGCTTCTGCAGTGCTATTGCACCTTGACTTTATCTAAAGACTACAAATGTAAAATCAGTATTTTGCATTCATAGCTCTTTCAACATTTTGCCTTCAGAGCCACATCTACATTCTCTTAATTTGAACTTCATGGACAAAAAAAATCTCAAATATTACATAATACCTTCAAGTTTTAACATATTAAATGAAAGAGCTATACATTTTAGAGTCAAGGGAACATTTTAAGGCGAAAGAGTTAAACTGGTTTTCAGACACATTAAAGTTAGGGAATGGTTTAGGTACTAGGAGAGTATGCCTTAACAATTAGTTTTAAATAGCTACTTCACCACTTTAATTTTATAGTAAGGTTGGTATTGCCAGGAAAGATAAGTAACTTGTTTGTTAATGAAAGAGCTGGGCTAAGAACAGGGTGTTTTTATATTTACTGTATCACTTATATATATATACATATATATACATATGTACAGATATAGAGGTCACTTGAAGAATTTCTGAAATATTTTGGTCTTAAAAAGAAGTAGGTTAATAGGATTTGTCGTAGCCAAAATTTTTTCCCCCAGTCTGCAGGTTGTCTTTTTACTCTTTTGGTAGTCTTTTGATGAGCATAAGTGTTTGATTTTTAGGAGCTCACATTTATCTAGTCTCCCTTCAGGTGCTTGTGCCTTGTTACTTATGGTTCTATTCTGTTTATGCCATGTACTAGGGCTCCTAGCGTTGTCCCTATTTTTTCTTCCATGATCTTTATCGTTTTGAATTTTATATTTAAGTCTTTGATCCATTTAGAGTTAGTTTTTGTGCATGGTGTGAGGTGTGGGTCTTTTTTCAATTTTTTGCAGACGGATATCCAGTTATGCCAGCACCATTTGTTAGAGACTGCCTTTTCCCCAGTTAATGGACTTTGGGCCTTTGTCAAATGTCAGCTGCTCATAGGTGGGTGAATTTATGCCTGGATTCTCAATTCTATTCCATTGGTCGATGTATCTGTTGTTGTACCAGTACCAGGCTGTTTTGACTACCGCGGCAGTATAATAAGTTCTAAAATCAGGTAGTGTGATGCCTCCTGCCTTGTTCTTCTTCTTGAATAATGCTTTACTTATTCGGGGCCTCTTCCCTTTCCATATGAAGTTGGTGATTTCTTTCCCCATCTCATTAAAAAATGCCGGTGGAATCTTGATCGGGATTGCATTGCAACTGTAGATCGCTTCGGGTAGAACTGACATTTTCACAATGTTGAGTCTACCTATCCATGAGCAAGGTATGTTTTTCCACTTAGGCAGGTCTCTTTTGGTTTCTTGCAGTAGTGTCTTGCAGTTTTCATGGTATAGGTCTTTTACGTCTCTGGTTAGATTTATTCCTAAGTATTTTATCTTCTTGGGGACAGCTGTAAATGGTATTGATTTGGTGATTTCCTCTTCGAAGTTCTCTTTGTTGGTGTAAAGGAATCCAACTGATTTTTGTATGTTTATCTTGTATCCTGAAACTTTGCTGAAATCTTCTATTAGTTCCAGTAGTTTTCTTGTGGATTCTTAGGGGTTTCTGCGTATAAGATCACATCGTCTGCAAATAGAGAAACTTTGACTTCTTCCCTACCAATTTGGATGCCCTTTATTTCTTTTTCTAGCCTAATTGCTCTGGCTAGGACCTCTAGCACAATGTTGAATAAGAGTGGTGATAAAGGACATCCTTGTCTGGTTCCCGTTCTCAAGGGGAATGCTTTCAAAGTCTCTCCATTTAGGATGATGTTGGTTGTTAGCTTTGTATAAATGCCCTTAATTATATTGAGGAACTTCTCTTCTATTCTGATCAGCATCTAATCTCTAAAATCTACCAGATACTGCAAAACTTCAAAAACAAAAAGACAAATAAACCAATTTAAAAAATGGGCAAAGGCTATGAACAGGTACTTCACCAAAGAAGATATTGAGGTGGCTAACAGACACATGAAGAAATGCTCATGATCATTAGCCATTAGAGAAATGCAGATCAAAACTACAATGAGATATCATCTCACCCCAACAAGGCTAGCATTAATACAAAAACCACAAAATAATAAATGCTGGAGAGGTTGTGGAGAGACTGGAACACTTATACACTGTTGGTGGGAATGTCAAAAGGTACAAACACTTTGGAAATCGATTTGGTGCTTCCTTAAAAAGCTAGAAATAGAAGTACCATACGATCCAGCTATCCTGCTCCTTGGAATATATCCTAGAGAAATAAGAGCCATCACACGAATAGATAAATGCATACCCATGTTCGTTGCAGCACTGTTCACGATAGCAAAAAGATGAAAACAACCTAGGTGCCCATCAACGGACTAATGGATGAACAAATTATGGTATATCCACACAATGGAATACCATGCAACGATAAAGAACAATGATGAAGCCGTGAAACATCTTATACATGGAGGAAGCTGGAGGTCATTATGCTGAATGAATTTAGTCAGTCACAGAAGGACAAACATTGTGTAAGACCACTATTATAAGAATTCAAGAAAAGGTTTAAACACAGAAGAAAACATTCTTTGATGGTTACAAGGGTGGGGAGGGAGGGTGGGGGTTATTTACTAACTAGATAGTAGACAAGAATTATCTTAGGTGAAGGGAAGGACAGCACACACTACAGGGGAAGTCAGCACAACTGGACTAAACCAAGGCTAAGAAGTTTCCTGAACACAATCAAATACTTTGAGAGACAGAGTAACAGGGGTAGGGGTCTGGGGACCATGCATTCAGGGAACATCTAGTTCAACTGGCATAACAAAGCTTATTAAGAAAATGTTCTGCATCCTACTTTGGTGAGTGGCATCTGGGGTCTTAAAAGCTTGCAAGCAGCCATCTAAGATGCATCAAATGGTCCCAACCACCTGGAGTAAAGGTGAATGAAGAGCATCAAAGACACAAGGAAAGTAGTAGCCCAAGAGACAGAAAGGGCCATATAAACCAGAGACTTCATTAGCCTGAGACCAGAAGAACTAGATGGTGCCTAGCTACCACCAATAACCGCCCTGACAGAGAACACAACAGAGAGCCCCAGATGGAGCAGGAGAAAGGTGGGGTGTAGAACTGAAATTCTAGTAAGAAGACCAGACTTAATGGTCTGACTGAGACTGGAGGAACCCTGGATAGCATGGCCCCTGGATTCTCTATCAGCCCAGAACTAAAACAATTTCTGAGGCCAACTCTTCTGAGGATTGGACTGGACTGTGGGACATGAAGTGATACTCATGAGGAGTGTGCCTCTTAGCTCAAGCAAATGCAAGAGAATAAACGGGCAGCTTCTGTCTGGAGGTCAGGTGGGAAGGCAGAGAGGGTTAGGAGCTGGTTGAACGGACATGAGGAATCAGGGGTGGAAAGGAGGAGTGTGTTGTCGCAGTATGGGGAGAGCAATTAGACTCACATAACAATGCATGTATAAATTTTCATATGGGAAAAATTTCAAAATAAAAAAAAAATTATCTATATGAGACCAAATGGCCAAAAATTACTCTAAAGCAAAGATGAGAAGGTAAGGGGTCCGGGAAACTAGACTACTGGAAATGGTATAACCAGAACGAAATAAATAAGAATGACGCATTGTGAAAAATTCTACCAATTTCATGGAAAAATTTATGTCAAAATTGTTAAATGGGAAAGTAATCTGCTGTGTAAACTTTCACCTTAAACACAATAAAATATTATTAAAAAAAGAAGTAGGTTAAAATCTGCAGAATGCCTGCTAATTTCAGTGCTAGAAACTCTTGAGGCAAAATTATTCTTCTCAGGTCTCTTCTACAGATTTTATCAAGTTTTGAGCTTAACTAATCTGTATAGAAACTTGAAAAAGCAGACCCCACTGATAGGACTGCAACTTGACTATGTCATATGCAGATATAAACTGATCATCTTTCTCTACCAACCCAGGGGGAAATATATCTTCTGGGACCTTATTTAAGTAACTGGCACTGCTGACCGCGTAGTTGCCTAATTAGACACCTGGGAACATTCTTGAACTTCTTCTCCCTATCTCTCCACATGCCATCAATTATCAAGTCCTGCCACTTCCAATAAACATCTGAATGTGTTCTTTTCTCTCCACACCCTACATCACACCTAGTCTGGACACTGTCAGTTCTGGCCTCAGTTACTAAATAGCTTCCTAACTGACTTCCTTGATTCTAGTCTACACTGCAGTCCAATCAGTCTTCTAAAAACACAAATCAGATCATGTTATCCTCTTGCTTAAATCCCTTCAAAGCCTTCCACTATCCTTAGGATAATGTCTAACATCACTTAAAATGATGCTTTGTGATCTGGCCACTGCCCATCTCTCTAGTGTCAGTTTTCCTCTCTTACTCTATAGTGGACTCTAACCATACTGGGTTTCATACTGGGTTTCATTAAGGGCCTTGAATGAACATGTTTCCTCATCTCTGGACCACTGCACATATTCCTTCTGCTTCAAATACTCCTTTCTTACTGTTATTTCCTGGCTAACTTTTACTTATTCTGCAGACCTCACCTTACACCTTACTTCCTTGGGGATTACTTTCCTTATTCATATAAACTAAGATAAATTCCTACATTACCATTATTACCCTTATTATAGCTAATTATAATAACCAGTTAAATATAATATTCTTTAAAGACCACCTTTCCCAACAGATCTTCCCCAAAAGACAGTAAGGTCAAGGAATGTCTTTGTATTACCATGTATCTCTGGTATCTGGTTCATAATATATTTAAACATATATTGGTTGAATGAATAAATGAATGAGTCAGAAAGAATACTTATTATATACTTTGCATAATAAGGTAGTCTGTGATTTACCAAATGAAGGAGGACAAATTGACCATCTTTTCACAGCTTAAATTATGTTTTAAAGATAAGTCTTGCATTTACTAAGTCTCAGTAAATATCTGCTGAATAAATAAAACATTATAAAAAATTGCTCTATTCTTAACTAAACACTTTTTCATATTTAACTTTACATATTTTAAAAAAAAGAACCTAAAATCTGATTTTTATTTTACTTGAAAAAGAATCATAAATCTTATTAAAATCATATGTATAATCCTAGGCATTCACAGAATTTAGAGCAAGACATTCTTGTTCCTGAAAATAAAATGAAAATATTAATAATGTCAAAAAGCAATACCCTATTGTTTATATAATTTCAGAAGAGACAGAAGTAAACATATTTATTGAAGTAAGAGAAATTTATTAGAATAAAATAAAATTTTAAATGCCAGTCTTCTCAGAGTTAAGAAAATTGTGTTCTATGGGATTATGTTATCTGTGTATTCTATCTTTACTGGGTTAAATTTGTACCTTCATAATGACTATCAAGGATTAAGCATAAAATTATTCAACAAAAAAAACCCTAGGCAAATATTTTAATGCTAGCTATCATTAGAGATTATACTACTGATGTTCTAGTGATTGGTAAAAATGAGCAAATATGGTTTCATTAATGTGTGCTGATTTGAAACTACTGATTAAAACTTAATAAAATGTCATATGATTTTGAAATGAGGAAAAACATGATGTGACTTTTAATATTGTATATTCAGGAAGCAAGAAAATGGTAATAATGCAGCTTTGTTTGTTTATATTAAAAAATGTCAAATTAATAAAATAATTTACATTTAATTTTAAACAACCAACCCAGGTTTCCCCAATTTATAACTACTGAAGCTACTTACATCGAGTTAAGATAGAGCGATTAACAATTTTCTCAAAATACACATTTCTTTTTGGTAACAGCTTTCTTTAGATTAATTAGTGCATCATAAATTTTCTCATTTAAAGTGTACAAGTCAATGTTTTTTAGTATTTTCACATAGTTGTCTAATCGTCACCACAATTAGGGCAACCACAATTGCATGAGTATATTCCAAATGACTAAGTACCACAACCCTAATCTATTTTGAAAAGGCTATTCATAGGTATAAGATCTTATTTAACTCTTAGCTTCTCACCTCAAAACAAGTTAGCAACGGTAACAGTAATGACTTTGTTCACTAATAACAGAATCAAATTCATTAATTTATTTTATATATAATGCTGAAGTTTTAAACACTTCTGATTTTAACTTGGATTTGCCAGTGAGTTTCATATTAAACTCTGAGCTTTATTTTGATAATTTTGATAAATTATCATGTCTTTTTCTGAACTTTCCTTTTAAAAATTAAAATATTTCAAACACACAGAAAATCATAAGAATTTTTTTATTCACATGTTCCACTCAAGTTTATTAGACTTTGACATACAGCCATGTTTGTTTCATATTTCTAAGCAAACAAACCATAATGGATACAGTTAAAGTCTTCTTTATACACCTCACCTTTCCTATTTCTCTTACTCACCAGACTTACTATCCTGAATTTAGATAGGTTTTTTTTTTTTTAACTATTAAATATGTATGTATCCATACACAATAAAGAGTATTGTTCTCCATGTTTCCAAACTGTATGTCAATGGTAACAAAGTTCATATACCATTTGCAACTTACTCTTTCTCCTCATCACTGGTTTTAAGGTGATTCCATTTTGTTCTTTCATTTTAATAGTCAAATATTTCATTTTATGACCACACAACAAATTACTTACCCATCTTTCTGCTGAGAAAAATTTAAGTAATTTCAAATTGCTTACTATTAAAAAATCGTGCAAAATTATTATAGTATGTGTCTCCTTGTACATACCAGCATGAATTTCTCTAGGGTAGATATAGCAATGAAATTTCTAGGTTGAAAGGTACACTTATTCTAAATTTTACATAAATTGGCAAATTGTTCTCCAAAGTGATTCTACCAATTCATACTCCTATTTGTCATGTATAAGAATTTACATTATGCCACAATTTTGATAATAGTCTGTTAAGATTTATAAATTTTGTCAAACAGATGAGTATAAAATGGCAACAAATTTTCATTTTAATTTCATTTCCTTGATTACTAGTGAGAACACGTATGTTTTCCTAACATTTATTAGCCATTCAGGTTTCCTCTTTAGTCAAATGGTCTATTAAAATTCTTTGCCACCTTTCCTCACTATGAGATTAAAAAGAAATTGATTTGTAAAACTCTTTCATATATTTAGCACACTAATCTTTTGTCAGTTATATAATACGCAAATATCTTTCCCATTCTGTGGCCTATATTTTCACTTTAGGTGGTATATTTTCAATTTCAGGGTAGCAAACTTCTCAGCTTTTTCTGTTAAGACTTCTGAAAAATTATTTCATTGTATACAGGTAACAACAAACACCTAGTTGATGAAGGTTCTTTACAGAAGAATTCCAGCTAGTAAATGTGGAAGAAATTACAGAATTAGAAAATCACAATTTTGAAACCCCTAATTATTCAGGCAATGATCATCAAAGGTTAAAACTATTAGGTAAGCAAGATGGCAATTTAGTCAGACACACCACACCATCCCCCAACAGCAAAGACCGAAGAAACCAAGTCAAACAGATATAGATGACAATCCTGGAAGCCTGAACATCAAAAGGAAGTTTGAAGAATTAGATTGAACACTGACTGGAAGAAGGAACTGAAAGAAGACAGCAAATGAGGAGAATTATGGATCGGAGCTGCCCTGCCAGCCAGGCTGGTGCAGTGTGGCCATCTAGAGACAAACTGAGCAGCAATCCCAGATGAGGAGCACAGGAAAGCAACTTCAGAGAATTCCCAATAGTAGACAGAGAAACTATGTAGACAAACCTGGAGTGAAGCAAGGTGAGTCAGACATGAACTGGATCTAAGAAGGGAAAGTATAGGAAGGCAGGAGAGAGCTCCAGGGATCCTAGAGACCACAGAGTAGAGAGACAGTTAGAAACCAGGGACAGGACTACTCACCAGAGACAGTCCCTGACCATTAGGGTGGGTGGCGCACATGGTGCAGTAGATCCACAGAGTGTCAGCAAGAGGTACCCCTTCTATCAGACTCTGGGCCACACCCCCACTCACATTTGGTCAGGGCCAGGTCCCTACTGCTGGCTGCAGCCTACAGGGAGTGCCCTGGAACCCATGCCAGAGGAGCACACTTCCCTTTCCCCCAACCCCCTGCCCTCTTGGTGACCAGTGGCATGAGCCCCCTACTCCTGAGACCCCACCCACCTGGAGACTGCAGTAAAGCCACCCCGCACCCAGCCCTGCACTGCCTGTGACCAGTGATGTGCATCCACACCACCTCCCTGCCCCTCACTGCCCCAACCACTCAGGAAGCAGCAGCATGTGCTCCTGCACTGCCAGACCTATGACACGAGGTGGTGCATGCCCACCCTCCCCCAACCCCCCCGCCACTGCCCTGTCCACCTGGTGATCTGCGTTGCATGCCCACCCTGCCTGTCCCCACACCCCACCCCCTGCCAACACCTCCCAGCCCACTCAGCAATAGGTGGTAAGTGCTCCTGTGCCACCAGACCAGTGATCAGCGGAACGGGGCCACTTCACTCACCCTGATATATCAAAACAAAAAAAATTGGGACAAAAGAAACATACAATTAATAAACATATAAATAAATAACACCTTAATGCCTCAGAGACAGCAGACAATAGCAAATCATATGAAGAAACAGGATAAGATGTCTCAAACAATTGGGTAAAATAAAAGGAAAGAAAACCTTCCTGAGGAAGAAATGATAATAGAACTATCTGAGAAGGAATTCAAAAGACTAATATTTAGGATCCTCAAAGAGATCAAAGAAAACACAGAAAAAAAACCTAGAAGAATTCAGAAAAAAAGTACAAGAACCAAATGATAGACTCAACAGACAATTAGAAACCATACTAAAACAACTAGAAACCCAGAAAATTAACAAAATAATAGAAATAGATAACAGAATGGAAGGACACAGAAGAAGAACTGAATCAATGGAAGGAAGAATCAGTGAAATAGAGGACAAATCCCTTGACAGTAATTTGTTTGAGAAACAATCAGAAAAAAGAATGAATTAAATTGAAAAAAAGCCTAAGCGTTATGTGGGACACCGTCAAGAGGAATAGTTTATACATAACAAGAATTCCAGGACAGGAGAAAAAAAAAAAGTACACGAAGAATATTTGAAGATATATTGGCAGAAAACTTCCCAAATATCATGAAAGACAAGAAGGTTTCCATCCTAGAAGCCCAATGAACCCCATACAGGATAGACCTCAAAAGAAATTCACCAAGGCATATCATAATCAAGCTTTCCAAAACCAAAGACAAAAAATTCTGAAAGCAGTTTGTGAAAAACAAAATACCACTTACAAAGGGGTACCAATAAGACTAAGAGCTGAGTTCTCATGAAACCATGCAGGCAAGAAGGCAATGGGATGACATAAATAAAATCCTGTAAAAAATTGTCAACCAAGAATCATATATCCAGCAAAACTGTCTTTCAAAAATAATGGCAAACTAATACATTCCCAGATAAGCAGAAATTAAGGGAATTTGTAAAAACCAGACCAGCCTTACAAGATATATTAAAAGGAATCCTTTGGATAGAGAGCCAGGGAAAGAAGACAACAACTTGAGATAAAGACACACGACAGTATCACTCAGATGCCAACCAGGTTAAAGATTTCACAAAAGTGTAATAAAGCAAAACCAACTGACTACAGGGAACCAGAAGTGTTAAGCTGTAAATGACAACTTCAAAATGAAAAGGGGGAATAAAAGGTGTAGTTACAGAACTTTCATATGGAGAGGAAGTCTAGGTGATTTCAAAAAATAACAGACTGTTTTAAATTTAAGAGGATAAAGATAAACTTCAGGGTAACCACAAAGAAAAGTAATAAATTTACTCACCAAAATAAAGGGGGTGAAAAAAAAAAAAGACTCAGAAAACACAAAAACAACAGCAACAGTTGACAGGAAAAGAAAATCTATATACAAAAAGAACTCAGCACAGAAAATTAAGAGCAACAAAGAAATCGCTAACGCCACAAAAAAGTATAACAAAATAGCAGCAATGAATTCCTATCTATCGTTAATCGTACTGAAAGTAAGTGGATTAAATGCACCAGTCAAGAGACAGAGAGTGGCAGAATACATTAAAAAAAAAAAAAAAAAGACTCATCAATATGTTACCAACAAGACATCCCCCTTAGACACAATGACGTAAATAAGTTAAAAATCAAAGGATTGAAAACAAACAAACAAACATATCAAACAAACAGTAACCAAAAGACAGCAGGATAGCAATAATAATTTTGGATAAAAGACTTCAAGTCAAATCCATCATAAGAGACAAAGGCACTGAATAACGATTAAAGAGTCAACTGACTAAGAATACATAGCAATAATAAATATTTATGCAGCCAACGACAGAACTCCAAAATACATAAAACTGTTAACAGAACTGAAAAGAGAAATAGACAGTTCTACAATAATAGTAGGAGACTTTAACACACCACTTTCAGTGAAGGGCAGAATAACTAGAAACATAATAAAGATAGAGAAGATCTAAATAACAAAATCAACCAACTTGACCTCATAGACATACACAGAACACACAATCCATAGCAGCACAGCAAACAATCTTCTCCAATATACCTGAATCATTCTCCAGAACAGACCATATTCTAGGCCACAAAGCAAGTCTCAATAAATTCAAAACCATCGACATAATACTAAGCATCTCCTCTGACAATAACACTATAAAACTAGAAATCAATAACAAAGAGCAAGGGGAAAAAAATTAAATACATGGACACTGAATGATACCTCATTTAAAAACTACTGGGTCATAGAAGAAACTAAAAATGAAATAAAAAAATTCTTAGAACTAAATGAGAATGAAGACACAACATATCAAAAACTCTGAAACACAGCAAAAGCAGTCCTCATAGGAAAATTTGTAGCAATAAAAGCACATATCAAAAAAGGAGGTCCAAAATCAACAACACAACCTGACAACTTGAACAAATAGAAAAGGAACGGCAAGAGCAGTCCACAGTCACCAGAAGAAAGGAAATAACAAAGATCAGAGCAGAAATAAATAAAATATAAAAACAGTAGAAAGAATTAACAAAACTATATAAGTTGGTTCTTTGAGACTATCAATAAAATTGACAAACTACTGGCCAAATTAACAAAAGAAAAAAATGAGAAGACACAAATAACCAAAATAAGAAATGAAATGGGTGACATAACAACAGAACCAATCAATACAAAGAGGATCATTACAGTAGATTATGAAAAATTGTACTCCAACACATTTGAAAACCTAGAAGAAATGGACAAATTTCTAGAAATATGCTACCTACCTAAACTAACAGAAATAGAGATAGAAAGTCTAAATAGACCCATAACAAAAGAGGAAACTGAAGATGACACCAATTCTACTCAAAATATTCCAGAACACAGAAAAGGAACGAAGACTCCTTAATTCATTCTATGAAGCCAGCATAACCCTGACACCAAAGCCAGGCAAATATACCACAAAAAAAGAAAATTACAGAGCAATATCCCTCATGAATATAGACGTAAAAATTCTTGACAAAATTTCAGCCAACAGAATACAACAGCGTATCAAAAACAAAAACAAAATACATCGTGATCAGATAGGATTCACATCAAGGATGTGACGGTGGTTCAACATTAGAAAATCAATCAGTGTAATCCACCACATAAATAAAACAAAGGGAAAGAATCTCTTGATAATCTCAATTAATGCAGAAAGGGCATTTGCTAAAATCCAATACACTTTCCTGATAAAAACTCTCAGCAAAATAGAAATAGAAAGGAAATCCTCAACATAATTAAGGGTATATAGGCAAAAACCAACAGCCAACATTAGTCTCAATTGAGAGAGACTGAAAGTATTCCCCTTGAGAACAGGAAGAGACAAGGATGCCTATTATCACTGCTCTTATTCAACACTGTACTAGAAGTCCTAGCCAGAGCAATAAGGCAAGAAAAAAGAAATAAGGGGTCTCTAAATTAGTAAGGAAGAAGTAAAACTATCCCTATTTTCAGATGACATAATCCCATACATAGAAAATCCAGGAGATTCCACAGAAAGTTACTGCAATGATTCAGCAAAGTGGCAGGGTACAAGATCAACATAACAAAAATCAGGTGGGTTCCTCTACACTAACAAGGAGAACTCTGAAAAGGAAATCAAGAAAACAATACCATTTACAATAGCCACCAAAAGGACAAAAAATCTAGGAATAAATGTAACCAGAGACGTTGAAGACTTATACAAGGAAAACTACAAAACACTACCGCAAGAAACCAAAAGAACTACATTAATGGAAAAACATTCCATGCTCAAGGACTGGAAGACTTAATACTGAGAAAATGTCAATACTACCCAAATCGATCTATAAATATAATGCAATCCCGATCCAAATCCCAACAACATTTTTTAACAAAATGGCAACACTAATCTCTAACATTATATGGAAAGGAAAGAGGCCTTGAATAGCTAAAGCAATATTGAAGAAGAACAAAGTAGGAGGCCTCACACTTCCTGATCTCAGAATTTACTATACAGCCACAGTAATCAAAATAGCCTGGTACTGGTACTATGACAGACAAATAGACCAATGGAACAGAATTGAGAACCCAGAAGTAATTCCATCCATCTATAGACAGCTGATCTTTGACAAGGGGTCGAAGTCCATTCAATGGGGAAGAGACAGTCTCTTTAACAAACGGTGCTGGCAAAACTAGATGTCCATTTGTGGAAAAATGAAACAGGATCCTTACCTCACACCATACACAAAACTAACTCAAAATGGATCAAAGACCTAAATGTTAAATCTAAAATTATAAAGTTCCTAGAAGATAACATAAGGAGAAAGCTAGGGGTCCTAATTTTTGGCATAAATACACTATTAAACACAACTAAAAATGCACTAACAACAGAAGATAAACTAGATAACTGGGACCTCCTAAAAAGTAAATACTATGTTCCTCAAAAGACTTTTCCAAAAGAGTAAAAAGAGAATGTACAAACTTGGAAAAAATCTGTGGTAACAACATTTCTGACAAGGGTCTAATGTGTAAAATATGTAGAAAACTTCAACAATTTAACAACAAAAAGACAAACAATCAAATCAAAAAATGGGCAAAGGACATGAACAGACACTTCACCAAAGGGGATATTCAGGCAAGCTAACAATCACATTAAGAGATGCTCATGATCAATAGTGATTACCAAAAAACCCACTGCCGTTGAGTCGATTCCGACTCACAGTAACACTATAGGACAGAGTAGAACTGCCGCATAAGGTTTCCTAGGCTACAATCTTTATAAAAGCAGACTTCCACATCTTTCTCCCGCGGAGTGGCTGGTGGGTTCAAACCACTGACCTTTCAGTTCACAGATGAGTGCCTAAAAACTGCAACCAGGGCTCCTTTCATTAGCCATTAGAGAGATGCAAATCAAAACTACAATGAGATACCATCTCACTCCTGCAAAAATGGCACTGATCCAAAAAACAAAAAACAACAAATGCTGACAGCGTTGTGGGAAGACTGGAACTCTTATACACTGCTGGTGGGATTACAAAACGGTACAACCACTATGGAAAACAGTATGGAATTTTATCAAAAAGCTAGCAATAGAAATACCTTACGATCCACCAATCCCACTCCTAGAGATCTAATAAAAGTGACATGAACAGACATATGCATACCTATGTTCATTGCAGCACTATTCACAATAGCAAAACAATGGAAACAAGTGCTCATCAACAGGTGAATGGATAAACAAATTGTGGTACATACATATAATGGAATACAACATAACAGTAAAGAATAACGATGAGTCCATGAAACGTCTTTTAACACAGATGAATCTGGAGGACATTATGCTGAGTGAAATAAGTCAAACACAAAAGGATAAATATTGCATAAAGTACTTTTAGAGAAAGTCAAAAATAGGCATACACACAAAAAGCAATGTTCTTTGATGGTTACAAGTTGGGAGGGGGAGGAAGGGGGAGTCACTTACTAGATAGTAGACACATGTTAATGCTGGTGATGGGAAAGGCAATACACAATATGGAAGTCAGCACAACCTGACCAAGGTAAATGAAGGCACTGAGAGGTACGCAAGAATAAAGGACAACTATGGTAAATGCTATAACACGTACAATTTTGCAACAACATTAATAACAAGCAAAAATATGTGAATGATTATTTAGGTAGGTATGTATGCTATATGGGTGTGGGAAGGTGTATGGGAGTACATGCACATACATATATAGGTGAATATGAGGCCATATGTATACATATGTTTGTATGTGCTGCATATATATTCATATATACTATAAAGCACATAGGAGGCACAGTTATGGATACTCTCTACACACGTATAAACACCTCCTGGGACTGATTTACTGGGTTTGAAGGTTGAAGACCATAGTCTCGTTGGATAACTAGGTCAACTGGCATAACTTAGTTCATAAAGATAATGTTCTTCATCCCTCTGGTGAGTAGCATCTGGGTTCTTAAAAGCTTGTGAGCAACCACCTAAGATACAACTATTGGTCCCTTCCCATCTGGAGCAAAGGAGAGTGAAGGAAACCAAAGGCTCAAGGAAGAAATTAGTCCACAGGACTAATGGCCCACGTGAACCACAGCCTCTTCTAGCCTGAGACCAGAAGAATTAGATGGTGCCCAGCTACTACTATCAACTCTTCTGACCATGGACATAATAGAAGGTACCAGTTAGAATGGGAGAAAAATGTACAACAAAACTCAAATTCATAAAAACGACCAGACTTACTGGACTGACAGACTAGAGGAACCCCCGAGACTATCGCCCTAAGACACCCTTTTAACCTGGAACTGAAGGCACTCCTGGAGGTCACCTTTCAGCCAAATAATAGTTTGGCCTATAAAATAAATAATAACACCCATGAGGGATGTGAGCCTTTAAACAATCAACCATATGAGACCAAATAGTCAACACTGACCCAAAAGCAAAGATGAGAAGGCAAGAAGGGGCAGGGAAACTGGATGGATGGAAACAGGGCAGGCAGGGTGGAAACGGTGACAGTGCTGACACACTGCAAGGACTGTAACCAACATTACAGAACAATTTGTGTATGAATTGTTGAATGGGATCTAATTTGCCATGTAAACTTTCACCTAAAACACAATAAAGTATTAAAACAACAACAACAACAAACTATTAGGTGAAAAACTGAAGGAATCAGACTGTTACCAAACGTGCACACTGATCAATTTCAGTATCACTAAAAACAGGAAAACTACACATTGTGTGCCTTGTCACATAATCCAAAATGAAGCACACAGTGACACCTATAAAGAACTTTTGACCTAAAAACATTACTCTAACCAGGTCTCTAGAACTAACTTACATTTATAAGAAATGGGCGGAAAGGGAACGGAAGTTAAATGATGCCACAAGAAAACAGACGAATACAGAATGTAGATCATCTATATGGCACATGACGTGGTTTCTATAACAAACAGTGGTATAAAACAAAAAGATGGACCTCATCTAGATGTAAAAAGTTATAAGGCACATTAACAATTAAATAAATCCAATGTGTGGATCTTGTTTTGACCCTGATTCAAACAGACCACTGGAAATTTATTTTTGAGACCCACTGGTAAGTTGTTACATATTGAGTAATATATGATGCCAAGGAATTATTTTTATTTTTGTTGTGTGTGATATACTTTGTGTTTATTTAATAAAATATTGATTTTTTTTTTTTTTAAGAAATACATTCAGAACATGAAAATATAAAACAAAATGATGTCTGGAGTTTGCTTCAGCAACTAAAAAAAAAGCCAAACCTGTTGCCGTCCACTCAATTCTGACTCATAGCGACCCTACAGGACAGACGAGAACTGCCCCATAGGGTTTCCAAGGACCAGCTGGTGGATTCGAACTGCCAACCTTTTGGTTAGCAGCCGTAGCTCTTAACCACTATGCCACCAGGGTTAAGCCAATAAAAAAGAGACAAAGGAGGAGTATTTCTAAATCTTCAAACCCTAAAATACTCAGTTTCATTTTACTATTCTCTGTTTGTTTGTTTTTTTTGCAATGTTTAATTATAAAAAATATTATAAATTCTTTAAAAAATTCTTGAAGATCAGAAGATATTCCAATTTTCTGAGTGAATTAACTTCTACTGTTTAGAGATACTGTCCAAGATGGTAGCCTCTAGCCACATGCGGCTATTGAGCACTTGAAATGTAGTTAATCTGAATTTAGATGTGCTATAAAGAAATAAGCCCTGGTGGTGCGATGGTTAAGAACTCGGCTGCTAAATGAAAGGTCAGCAGTTCAAATCCACCAGCCGCTCCATAGGAGAAAGATGTGGCAGTCTACTTCTGTGAAGATTACAGCCTTGGAAACCCTATGGTGCAGTCTACTCTGCACTATAGGGTCGCTATGAGCTGGAATTGACTTGATGGCAATGGGTTTGGTTTTGCTTATTAATATAAAATATATACTGAACTTCGTTTAAGAAAAAGAAAAGTAAAATATCTCATTATATTACTGATTGCACGTTAAGACAGTAATATGTGATATATATTAGGTATAACAATAAATTATTAAAATTAATTTCATCTGTTTCTTTTATCTTTTAAATGTGTTTACTAGAAAACACAAAATTAGATATGTGGCTTTATATACGTTGAGGAAAGGAAGGCATGTTAGGGAAAGTTATATTCCAAACAGGTTTCTAGAAGTTTCTGAGAGTGGCAAAAGGATCAGAAGAATTGAGGAAGTTGAGTACATAATCCTAGTACACTGATTTTTTTAAACACAGGATCAAATAAAGTAAAAAAGTTTGATAGAAGACAGACTTCTAAGGTGGGAAATCTGAGTCAGTTCTAGGCCTCTTGTTGTATTGGGAGGATATGAGAAGACAGCATTAAGTTGGTAAAGCTATTAAACCGTAGAGTCAACTATGAATTAAAAATTAAATTAAAATTAAATTAAAAATTCTGATGGAAACATACTAAGATGTTCAAACGTGTTACTACTGTGAAGGCATCAGACTTAAAACCTTGTTGCTTCAGTCTCTTAAATTCCTAAGAAAAATCATTTTTGTTAAATTAGTTTTCTATCACATAGTTTGCATAGCAAGTAATTTTAGAGATCTACATTTAGAGAAAATTATATTACTGAGAGCTTTTAGAGTTCACCTGTTTTAAAAAACAATCTATACTTGATAATGATGGTTAGATAAGCGTATTAACATTTAGTGTTCAGTTTTAAAAATGAAAGTTGCCAGAAACATATGTCTTAATCTGAATAATTTAAGGTTTTGGGCTTTTTTGTTTTGCTTTTTTGTTTTTGTTTTTTTTTTTTTGGTTCATTTTCTACTGCTGGACTGGAAAGCTCCAACTGGCAGCTCACACTTATTAGGTGAGGATGTGTCTAAAGCTCATAATCCCCAATTCTGATGTGCACATCCTCCTCATGCACCTCAAATGTTTAAATTTCTAATTTCTTCACTCTTTTAACTTCTTCATACTTCCTGATAAGCTCTATGAAGAAGGGAAATGAAATATGAATATTATGATAACCATTTGATACATGAACAGTCCTCCTGCCTGACATGAGGCAACAGTCACCTGGCAAGCATACACAACTATCTAAAACCCTACCGGGTCCCAATGGAGCAGCAGCTTTCAGGGACCCCAATGAATCTTGAATTATTAACATGCCCTTTAATGAATGCATTTAAAAAGCTGTATTTGCCTGGTTAGAAGACTTTTTGTTTTACCTTTTGTGTGTGGTGGCATCAGCAGTAAAGGGTGGGGGTGTTAGGAGCTTCCCAGATTTGCTAGGGCAATCCTCTCACAGCATTGGGAAGGTCTAACACGCAAGCTGAACAGGGACTTGATTTATGCATTTTCAAGTACCAAGTTTCACAACTGCTGTTTAACAAATGATAACTCAATAACGGTAGTTAGGAAATTTTAAATGGCTATGTTCAGGATCTGAAAATCCATAGACATACATATTCTCTTAAGTCTACAGGGTTTACGATATTGATTTGTTTGGGGAACTACAGCCTTTCTTGGACATTTTACTGGTTTAATTCAGTCAAGGGTTGTAGAGATTGAAAAAATACTAAAGCTAATTAAATTCTAGAGTGACAGTAAATTTCATATATAATTTAAATCTAAAGTTCTCCTATCGAAACAATCCCATTTGTTGAAAAAAAATATGACTAAAAGGAACCTAAAGAGATCATTTAATTTACTGATTTTGCCAAGTGCTAACAGTAAGAGGCTTACAAAGACTTCTTACCCAATAAATTTATCTGGAGACTATACCGGTAAAAAAGGTAGAAAATGTGTTTTTATAGCTCACATGAATGGACCAAAAAGAGAAAAAATTCTGTTGAACTACCTTAAATCTCTTATGTAGGGGTGGCTTTTTTACTGAAAGCTGTAAGCATATGAGGTAATATATTACTAACAAAAATGGGAGAATAATTTTCTGGCCATTATACCAAATTTATTTATGTTCCTATATATTTACCAGTGAATATTCTAATTTTAACTATAAAATATCTTTTTATGAATCCAAATGAAAAATAAAAAATTCTGCTTTACTAGATATACAGAACTTTATATTAAAATGCACTATCATTTCCATTTAAGAAAAAAATATTGGCTAAATAAAACCTAATCCAAATCGAGGTAAGACAAATAATGAAACACCTTATACATACAGATTTCTAGAGATCCTCAAAATAAGTGTGTCAAGGAAAATATTCTCAAAATCCTCCTGTAAATGAGACAGCAAAGGCTCAGACGGTTCTATTAATTACTAAAGAGGTCACATGGCTTTTTTATGGAGTACTAAGATTAGAACCTTGTTTCACTGACTGTCAGTCTTTTTCCCCCATCTATAAACAATACATAAGCTTATGATTTTCTGGTTTTAGATAACTTTGTTTCCATTTTTTAAGCACAGGGGAATATAAAGGCACCTTGACACAGAATGAAAATCACTTCCCTTGCTTTTTATACCCCTATATCTGAATAATCATGATACACACTACACGTGTAGTTTACAGTTGCCAGAGACCACACAACCATGGCACCTGGATTATACACACTGTTTCCTCCTTTCCTGTTCTGAAAACTGGACAATAGTGTACAACCACCAATAGCAGCTAGAGTAGTTCTCCCCATGGATTAAGAGGCTAAAGTCAAAATAAAATACAAGGGGATGAAGTTGAACCTTTCTATTTCCTTTACTTCCAAGTGAGAATTTTGTAGCAATCTAGAGAGCCAAAAGACAAAGATCTAGCTTAATGTTAACAATCAAATTTCTGGAACACTACATCATTATAGCTGACTCTAAGAACACCTACTATAGTGCTACTCCTATTGCAGGCCCTCAGTTCAACAAAGGTTTAATGAGTGCTTATTTTGTACCAGCTGTTATTTGAGGCATTTCAGATGCAAAAAAACTGGAGAAAAAAATCATTATCCTCGAGGGCTGCGGGACCATGATCTTGGGGGAACATCAAACTCAACTGGCATAACATACTTTATAAAGAAAATGTTCTACATTCTACCTTGGTGAGTAGCATCTGGGGTCTTAAAAGCCTGTGAGCAGCCATCTAAGATACTCCACTGGTCTCACCTCTTCGGGAGCAAGGGAGAATGAAGAAAACAAGATACAAGGAAAAGATTAGTCCAAAGGACTAATCGACCACAACTACCACGGACTCCACCAGACTGAGTCCAGTACAACTAGATGGTGCCTGGCTACCACCACTGACTGCTCTGACTGGGATCACAACAGAGGGTCCTAGACAGAGCTAGAGAAAAATGTAGAACAAAATTCTAATTCACCTGTGGGGATATATGCCATTTAAACATGGCTGCACTATTGACAACTGCAGCCCCCACAGGCCTCTATGCTGCACAGCATGTTGAGACTTGTCCCCAACATGTTGAGACTTTGTCACTATGTGTTTTCCCAAACCTACTGTCCCTTTACTGATTGGCTTGTTTACCTGAATTCCTTCTCCCTTGCCCACACCCAAAGCCCATTGTTTTGTTAATTGCTTCATTGCTTGCTGTATTGACTATAAAATAAACTCCTGGGACTGAAGCGGGTCCGACTCCTCAGAGTGACCCTCCTTGCCCCACTTCTCTGTAAGAGTTGTGCAGCTGGTTACTGTCTTCTCCGTCCTGATTACCGTCGCCGCTGCGACACTCACCAAAAAAGACCAGACTTACTGGCCTGCCAGAGACTGGAGAAACCCCGAGAGTATGGCCCCTGGACACCCTTTTAACTAAGTAATGAAGTCACTCCTGAGGTTCGCCATTCAGCCAAAGATTAGACAGCCCCATAAAACAAAATAAGACTAATGGGGCACAATAGTCCAAGGACAAGGACTAGAAGGCAGGAGGGGTAGGAAAGCTGGTAATAGAGAACCCAAGGTTAAGAAGGGACAGGGTTGACATGTCGTGGGGTTGTTAACCATTGTCATAGAACAATATGTGTACTAACTGTTATTAATGAGAAACTATTTGTTCTGTAAACCTTCATCTAAAGTACAATAAAAAAAAAAGAGAGAAAAAAAAAAAAGTCATTACCCTCATGGGAATTATATTGCAGTGGAGTAAAACAGACAATAAACAACAAAACACAATAAACAAATTACATAGCATGTCAGAAGGTAGTAAGTGATATGAAAAAAATCTTTGTGGAACTAGGAGCTAGAACCATATAAATGGAACTTTTGGAAAACTGGCTACCTATGGTTAACCAAGCTAAAGAACTGTAAAAACAAAAACCCAAACCCACTGTCACTGAGTTGATTCCAACTCATAGCGACCCTACAGGACAGAGTAGAACTGCCCCATAGAGTTTCGAAGGAGTGCCTGGTGGATTCAAACTGACAACTTTTTGGTTAACAGCCATAGCTCTTAACCCCTATGGCACCAGGGTTTTATATTTAATTCACTAAAAAAATTGAATTATATGTTATAAACTGAACTAGATGCTGAGGATCTGAAAATAAGTAAGACAAAGTCTTTGTTCTCTATGACAATACAATCTTATAAAGCAGATCAATAGGATAGGTATATATAGACAGAATCATAATACAGCATGCAAGGTGTTATATCAGCAGTGAGAAAAAATGTCAGGGGAACAATTTTGTTTTTGGGGATGGAAAAGAGGAATGTTAGGGAAGACAAGTTAGTGATGCGGAAGAGAGCTGAAGCTGCTCTGGGAAGGATTTCCATGACCGCTTTTTAATCAGTTTTGTTAACAATGTTTGAATGATTATTATTATAAAAGTAATACATTTCAACAGGAAAGCTATCTAGGAAAATTTAGGTAAAAAAAGAAATAGATCATCACAGATTGTTTGATTTTTTTTTTCTAACAGTTAACTAACCTACTCACAAATTATAAACTCCCTGAGGACAAGATTTGGTATAATTTTTTTCCCTAATTTTTTATATACTGCATTTCATACATAGTTTATTGTGTAATAAGTATTTATTGACTTGAATATTCAAATAAGTAACCTAAAAGAACTTCATGACTGGTATCCTTTGTCACCAAAAGTTAAATTTTCAAATATGCTGTATTTCTGAGATTCTTAATTTTGCATTAGAAGATTTTATATTTTATATCATAAGCTGTTTCATGCTAGGTATAAACTTAATTTGATTTTTCACATAGATAATACAACTTATCCTGGCTGATCTTACACTATAAAGATAGTTGACTCTGAGACCGGAGTTTCAGAATCTCTTTATCACAGTTGGTGGTAATGTAATTTTTAGACTCAGACAAACATCTAAAATTAGTCTAGTAGAGGGTTGATATGTTGTGGGGTTGTTAACCAATGTCATAAAACAACACGTGTACTTCTGTTTCATGAGACACTATTTGTTCTGTAAGCCTTCACCTGAAGTACAATAAAAAAATAAAAAATAAAAAAATAAAATTAGTCTAGTACCTTAATTTGCAGCTTTGCTTCTTGCAGTCGACCTTTCCATGATGCCACAAACCTAAGACTATCCACAGAATGGCCCACTGCCCTATAAAAATAAAATATCAAATGTCAGAAAGAAATAATTCTCAGGAATTAAAACATGAGAAGTTCCTGAAGACAGATATAACCCTATTTATTTAAAATTTAAATATTCAGAATGTTCAAATAATCAGATCTATAAACTGTGCATAACATCTTAGACTTTAAGGTTTTAAAGTTAACTCTTCATATGTTAGTCTCCTCTTTAAGATTTAAGTCCCTTGCGTGTAAGGCCTTTCATTTTACATTTTTACATATTCCATTTTGACCACCACACTAAACGGCAGTACATAATAACCAATAACCAGTTGCCACTGAGTTGACTCTGACTCATGGCAACTCCATGTGTGTCAGAGTAGACCTGTGCTCCATAGGGTATTCAGTGGCTGGTTTTTCAGAAGCAGATTGCCAGGCCTTTCTTCCAAGATGTCTCCGGGTGGACTCAAACTTCCAACCTTTTGGTTAGCCAACATATTAACCGTTGGCACTGCCCAGGGCCTCCAGGCATGTGATAAGTGCTCTATAAATGTCTATTAGCTGAACTATTAACTGATATTTATAGTGATCCTGAGGCAGTACAAATTGAAAGCCCCGAGTCACTAAAAAATAACTAAATTTTGTTCAGTATATATTTAGTAGTGTTTCTTTTATTACAATGTAATGAGTTAAAATTTATAGTCTATACAGGATATGACAGTCCAAGTGTGCTATAAAGAAGTTTGATCTTAGCCATCAAGTCCTGTTCCCCACCAAGGAGTCTAATCAGTGCTGCTCAATGGAAATTTCTGCAAAAATAAAAATGGTTTCCATGCAATTCAAATGTTAGTCACTTGCAACATGTGGTTACTGAACACTTCAAATGTGGCCAGTGTGATAAGAAATTGAATTTCTAATTTTATATAATTTGTATACAATCATTTTAAATAGCTATGTGTTACCTGCAGCCACCATATTGGATAGCACAGGTCTACATAAATAATCAAAATTATAAAAATTAAATTTCATCTTTTTAAATTCTAAGAAAACATAATTAAAGGCAATGTTTTCTTTAAAAAAAAACTAAAAGTAAGCTGTGTTATTAAAAGTAAACTATTAGGAAATAACACAATTACCTGGATTTCAACAATACAGTTATTCTCGACAATGGAAGGAATGTGATAAGTGATTAAAGCAAAATATAATTACCATTAGCAATAAATAAGTAAAGTATTTCATTTTCATTACCTTGCAGTTTCCTGGCGAAGAGCATTGAGAAATGTGTCTGGGTGGAAAAGTTCTGATAGGTCCAGTGTATCAGAGAGAAGGGTCTGTTTTTCAGCTTTATCTACCCAGTTCTACAGGGGTGAAAAAAAAACCACACATACATACATACGTTTTAAAATTCTGTCAATCTGAAAGATAAAGAAATTAAATAATTACTATGTATACGTCATTTTCAAAGAGAAAGTTATGTAGCTTCCAAATGTTTTGAAGTGGTGTCTAGAAAAAAGATTCCCACTTCATATTGTGAAGTCTGTCAGAGTTATTTGGCATCATATCCATTCATCACAAATAAGCCTCCTTGCACAATCTTTTTTTGGTAAAAATCTACTCAAAAGGTCTTAAATATGAGACTCTAATGTATAACTTTTAAGTTGTGGGCCGACACTTGTCCCAGTGACGCCCCACCCTCTCGAAGCGTACTCAGGAGACATGGAGCATCTGGGTCTAACGTGAGTGTCCTCAGGGTCTCAAAGTCTTGGCACTGCAAACTGAACAAGAGTTCCAGATCCAGATTTGACTGGGAATTTGCCACCTTATTGAATCAAATATTACGCTAGAGAATAATGTCCAAAAAAAAAAAAATTCTTTGTTAAAAGGCATTTAAAAATATTTTCTACTTATCTGTCATTTTATAAATCAATCTATAGTCCATCTGGAGAAATATACATCAAAATGAAGTGTGTGGTGTGAGTATAACAAAAAATTGTCATCTGGAACAAATAAACACAACATAAAGTCTTGTGCAACACTTACTGTATGTCAGTCACTGCTCCAAATGCTTTCCATGTGTTAATCAATTTTATGCTTACCAGAACCCTGCAAGTTAGTTATTAAAAACAAAACAAAAAAAGCCACTCATTGCTGTCAAGCTGATTCCGACTCACAGTGACCCTACAGGACAGAGTAGAACTGCTCCATAGGGTTTCCAAGGAGCTGCTGGTAGATTCGAACTGCCGAACTTTTGGTTAGCAGCCAAGCTCTTAACTGCGAGTTAGTTATTAGTATCCCCATTTTACAAATAAGAAAATGGAGGCACAGTGAGCTTAAGGGACCTTCCCAAGGTCACAAAGTTAGTTAGTGTTGGAGCCAGGAAATGAACTCATGTAAACTAAATGATTTGTTTCTCTATACTTCTTGCAGGTGTTAATGAGCCTTAAGAACAAGCTTACAAACAACATCTGAATCAGTCTGTTGTTTTAGCTGGTGCACAGAAATGGTACCACAGTAATGTCAGCTATTAAAAACTTACAAAATTCTCATTTATCCAGTAATTCATTTTGTATGACTCATAAACAGTCTAGGAAAAATTTGTGTTTATTTAATTTATTACTGTGTAGAAAAAATGTGATTCATGTACTGTAACACTCTATTATCCACCCAAGCATTTACACTGTCAGTCAGGTCTAGAATGGGAGAAATTAAAATCTCCAGAACTATAGTGTCTGCACTAATATTTTAATGTATTTGGCTAGTACTGATATCCTGTAGCAAAAATGTTTTACATCCTTCCTCTCAATGGATAATAACACTCATTTCATAAGAAGAAAAGATTTTAAAAACAGATCTCCTTAACAAAAAAGTACAACTATTTCTTCTTGGATATTATCCTTCGCATAACACTTCATAAAGCATTTATTATCAATTAAATAATTTTAAGTGTAACACATTTTGTTATAGTGCTCTATTATCTAATTTTGTAATAGTGCCCTATTATCTAAATTTTTATTAAAGTATCTGCTTTCTATTTTCATTAGCTAAAATTAAATATTGAATAAGTAAATTTATTTTATATTTTAGACTTTTTGAAAATTAAATAACTTTAAGTGTAACACATTTTGTTATAGTGCTCCATTATCTAATTTTGTAATAGTGCCCTATTATCTAATTTTTTATTAAATTATCTGTTTTCTATTTTCATCCGCTATGCATAATCAACAAATTGTGTTTCCAGGACACTTTTTATTACATATATTTATTCCTATTATTTTACAACCGCTACCGCCAACCCTTTTGTTGGTAGTTGAGTGCTGAACCGTTTGTACCACCCAGGACTCCTTTAAATAATTATTATTACATAGATACTTAAAATTATACAATTATTTCACTAATACCTTAAAATTAATTTTCAATTAAAATAACTCCAAAAGAGTTCTGCCAGGAATAGATGTGCATGTGTTTCTATTAATTAAAAATTAGAGTATGGCTGATAATCAGAGTTTCTCTTCATTAAGTTTGAATTAGTATAATTAGCCATGGAGAAAAAACTCCTCTAGCAAAACTGTTCATAGAGAAAAATAACTTGTTAGTCTATTAAACTTAAAGGTAAGCTAACACAAAAATATTATTTGATAAGATGAATAATAAAGATTCTTTTAATGTGTACAATGTTTCTGCACAGCAAACAGTGAAGAACCAAGTACATTTTAATATTTTTAAGAACTATATTTACATTCGTTTATAAGTATGAAAATAAAAGACTTAAACAGCCTAATCTTTAAAAATAACTAGAATTATACATATATGAATTGGGGTTTCAACAAAGTTGTAGACAGATTAGCTGGCAAATATTTCTCAGTAAATGTTTCTTCTTTACTCCATTCTTGTTGGTCCTGGGCCAGGTCCCTTTTGAAATTGGATTTGAGATTAGCATAAGACCTCTAGTCTATCCTATGATTACGAGACCATATACCAATAATTACTCTAATGATGATAATAAATATGATTATGGAGATAAGCAAATAAATAGCTAACAGAATTGAACAACTTACTGGGTTGAGTGATCCTGTCGAATTTCCTCAAAAAACATATATAATCAATCCTCTGTTTACAGATTCTGTATCTGCAAATTCACTAACTTGCTAAAATTTATTTCTAACCTCCAAATCAATACTAAAGGTGCCTTATGGATCATTCTCAGACATGTGCAGAGTGATAAAAAATTTGAGTTGCCCGTGCGCACATATCCACATTCAAACAAGATGATGCTGTGCCTTGTTTCTGTTCTTACACTGTAAACAAGTGTCCTTTTTAAGGCCTATATGGTGTCACATTTTTTCACATTTTGAGATTTTTGTTGGTGATTTTGCTGTTTAAAATGGCCCCAAGCATAGTCCTGAAGTACTGTTTAATGGTCCTAAGCACAAGGAGACTGTGATGTGCCTGCGTTAGATAAGCTTCATTCAGGCCCTACCAAGACAGTGCTGTTGGCTGTGATTATCAATGTTAACTAATTAATTATCAGTGTTAATTTATCTGTGTTTCTTAAAGCAGAAACACAGATAAAACAAGATTATGTACTGGTCTGTTGAAGAAAATGTGATCAAGGGCTCACAGGAACCTAACCTTGTACCTCCCCGGAATCAATGATTCAGTATTTGCGGCAATTTTACAGAACATAATTACTGTGATAATGATAATGAGAATTGTACATACAGATATACATACAGATATAAAGATATACAGTATACATTTAGAATCCTAGGCAGTAGAACTTATAAATTGGTACGAATCATAAATATCATTTAGTATAGTCCCCTCATCATAAGTAAATGATTTTTCCCTAGTGATATGGCACTATTTAAAAACATTGCAATATTTTATTAAAAAAAGTACTGACGATGAAGTAGAATCAATGAATTCAAATGACATTCATTCACTCACTCAGAGATAGTTCTGAATGCAAAGAATTAAGGAAGATGAGACATGCACAAATAACTGTGGCAAGACGTAGTAATCTCAAAACTATACAGTAAAACCAGCAAAAGCTGGAACTCGTGTAAGGCGGAAACCTGTCAGAGAAGGAAAATCGAATATTTTCCACTAAAATGAGTGACAGAAAAATGGTAAGACTGCACCCTGTCAAAGGCAGAAAACTTGCGAGACCTGGAAAAGCAAGGAAAAGCAAGGCAGTCCCATAGAGTTCCAGCTCTCACAGGTTTCACTGTATAAGAAATGAGTAGTATCTAATGAGAGTTCCACTCCTATAAGGTAATGGGGACTAGAAATATTCCATAGGAGGCTGGTGACTAGAATGAGGCTCACTGCCTGAAGGTCAATGTTGGGGCAGGGTTATCCTAGTTATGAAAGACACCTAAAAAAAAAAAAAGAAAAAGCTGCCTATTTCTTCCTGGGCAATGGCCTAGGAAGTTATGCACCCAGGAGGGCAGAAGGTCACAGGCACAGCTCTGTATTCAGAAACTTAAACCTATACTTGAAAATGACCAAAGCACCACTAAAAACTCATAGGGAAAGGGCAGACTATTCAATATGTGATGCTGGACAATTGCTTATCCCCATGTGTAAATAAATTTACTACACAGACAAAAAAAATTCACTAGGACAAAAGATCTAAAAGACAAAAGTAAAACATTTAAATTTTAAAATATAAGAGAATATTTTTACTTCAAAGTAAAAAAAAAGTTTCTTAAACATGAAATCAAAAGCATAAGCTGCTTTGTGAAAGTTATTTTTCACAGAAACTAAAATTTAGAAAAAGTTAAAACTATTTGGCATTCACAGTAGAAAAAGATAAGATATACTAGACTCTAAGAACACAGAAAAGAATCTTTGAGGAAAGAAAAGACAAAGATGAAAGGATAATATGATGAGTTGGAACAACAACAACAACAAAAAAACCCTAGGATGAAAGTAAGCTCAATTAGTAACGAAGGAATTGCAAAGAAATGCAAATTAAAATTCACATTGGAATTAAAGAAAAAATTGGCGCTGTGGAAACTCAAAGCAGTAAAACAAAGTTCCAAGTTGAAACATAAGAAGCTCCCCAAATGCAGAAGAAGAAAAAAGAAAGATAGTAGGCATGGTAAATAAAAAGTTCTCAAATAAAAATAAAAGAAATAAAGACAGGGTTAAATAATTCTTTATGAAAACGGAAGTTGGGGAAGGGAAACAATCCAGCATCTATAGATTGTTAAAAGAACGCACCATCTTTTTTGTAAATTTAATCATATGTTCTCTCCAAACATATTTCTATACATTTTAAAACCACATTTTCAAATTACAAATAAAACCGGAAAATATCCTAGGATTGCCAAGACAGTAAAATCAAGCTATCCATAAAGGATGGAAAATCTTTCTGACTTATCTGTAAAGTTAATGCCAGAATATGATGGACATACACACAATTTCTTTAAGGAAAAAGGCCTTTCCATCAAGAAATTTATATTCATTTGTGAATATAACAGAATCACAGTTTTATATAGGCTAGAGTTTAGAAAATAAACACATCATCACCTCTGTTTCTTTTTTTCTTTGAACACTACCAAAAATGTTATTCACCTCTTTTACAGATTGATCAAAACTAAGGTTTTTAAGGATGCAGAAATCAGAGGTTAAAGCTATTGGCTGATAAGCAATGAAATCAGTTAAAAAATAAAATTAAATCTAAATTACTACTGTAACAAAATTAAATGCACATAATTAATATTTTGTTAAAAAACTCAACAGCCAAAAAGCACAAATACAGAAACAATTAAATAATAGGAGTAAATCCAAATATATCACTTCTACCCCACAGAGAATAAAATTTCATTATGATCAGAGACATTTATGAAATATAATATATATCCAGACACAAAGTAGAAACTGTGTCTCAGTCTCTGATCATAATGAAGAGTAAGAATTTAATACAGTTTAAAGATGGCATCACAGATCACCAAAGAATGGAAAAAAACATTCAATAAAAAGTATTAGGAAAAAATGTTAACTGTCTGGGGAAAAAAAAAGCTCCATCTTCAATTCATATTCTAAACGAAAACTATGCTACTTAACATTCAAAGCAGAATGCTATTCAAAGATTAACGAATTGTAAAAATAATAATAATAAGTTTAACATCAGGAGGAAATAAAGGAAAATATCTATCTGATCAGAGTGGCAGACTTTCTTTAAAAAAAATACATAAAAATTTTGTATATATAAAAATATCATAAAAGTAAAAGGCAATAAAACAAAATTGGGAAGATATTTTCTACAAATATGAAAACTACTAAATTATCTTAAAGCTATGGCAACAAACTGTTCACACATTTATTCAAATGTGAAAGATAAGGCCATCCTCAATAGTTAATAAATTAAAAAACTGAGATATATTTTTAGGCAATCAAAATAATAATGTTCAAATGATGATAAGGGTGCAATGAAATGGACAAAATTTTGATAAGTGTATATTGGTAGACTATTTCTACAAAACAATCTGATAAAATGTGTCAAAGCTTTAAAAATATTCAAATCCTTTTACTCAGTAATTCCTTTTCTTGGAATCTACATTAAGGAAATAACCAGAGATTCAGAAAGATATCATCAGACATGGTTTGTTCATTTTAAATTATTTATAATATTAAGAAATTAGAAATAATAAATATTAGAAATAAATATACAAGTTAGCTAATCATAGCACATCAATTAAATGAAAATTTACATAGCCAATAAAAACAGATATTTGAAGAATATTTAATGACAACAGAAAATGTTCATAATCTAATGTTATTCATTAGAATGTAAAAATGTATATATAGTATGAACCTAATTATGTTAAAACATTATTTGAATGCATAGAAAAATATGAAAGAAAATATGTCAAAATATATCATTTCAGCTGCTTCTGGCCTGTAGACTACTAGTTAATGACTGCTTTCATTCATATGTAATAGCAATTTTGCACTGTAAAATTCAACACATTAATAAACCTTTGTTATTTTATTTTGTTTTAATGTATTCCTTAAAAAAAAAGTGTTTAAGACAACTAATGAGAAGATTGACACAGTGGCTGCAACAATGGGCTCAAGCATAACAATTGTGAGGATGGCTCAGCACTGGGCAGTGTTTCATTCTGCTGTACATAGGGTTGCTATGAGTCAGAGCTGACTTGAGGGCACCTAGTAACAACAACAAATAATAATTTAGGCAATCATTTTTCACAAAATGCCATCTTTTATATTCCTTCATCTTTTCTTCAAATTATTTAGTATAAATTTAGGGGCTTAGGAATCTGAGAATAAGTTCATCTGGAACTAAAATATAATTTATCTAGATTAAGAAGAAATACCTTAAGTCACTGTTTTGAATGAAATAAATAAAATATTAAGTTATTAGCATGTTAACAGCCTGTGTATAACAAGTTTAGGAATTCACTGGATGAACAGATAATAAACCGCAGCTCATCAGCAAGGTAGATTAACAGGAATCATATTGGAATTAGAGCCTCAGAATTAATAATTAAAGACAACGAGATCTTTCTTACTTCAGTCTGTTGCACCAACTTCCAGGAATAGTGGATGTACTACTAAATATTTCCCATTCCGTGAGTCTGATTTTTCTTAAACCCAAATCTGGGTGTACATCATCATTATTCAAATCTTGTGAATTAGGTTTACTAGCTATATTATTAATCATGAGGGGGAAAAAAGGAGAAATTAAGTCCTTTCTTCAAAGTTTAGTCAGTGACTTTTGAGATTAAGATATAAAATTTGGAGTTCAAGAGATAAGATTGGGGTGGACTAGGTTCCTGGAGCTCTAATAATTTTTTGGATTATATGATTCTAAAAAAAATAATTTCTTGCCTCATGTACTCCATTAATAAGGTTACCTTGCCTATCAACTTTAAAGAACTGTTTTAAAAATGTGTGTTGAATACATTGTAGTTGAGTTTCTATCCATTAATGTTGTTATCTAATTAAAATGACTAACTCTTCACAGCATATCCCAAATTTTTATGTATTGAGTTTTGATTTTTATTCAGTTAAATAAATTTCCAATTTCCTTTTTGATATCTTCTTTGACCCATAGGTTATTTAGAAGTATGTATTTAATTTCCAAATATTTGGGGAATTTTTCATCGATCATTCTGTTATTGATGTCTAACTTAATTGTGGTCAAAGAATATATTTCATATGATATGCATCATTTTAAATTTATTGAATTAGTTTTATAGCCCAGAATACAATCCACCCTGGTAAATGTTCTGTTGTGCATTTCAAAAGAATGCGTGCGTATTTAGCTGTTGGCGGACAGAATGTTCTATAACTGTCAATTAAGTTAGTTGATAGTGTTAATATCTTATCTATATCCTAACTAAATTCTGGTTTACTTGTTCTGTCAATTATTGAGAGAGACGTGTTAATTGTGGATTTATCAATTTCTCCTTGCAGTTCCACCAGTTTTTCCTTCATGTATTTGAAGTTCTGCTATTAGATGAATAAAAATTTACTGTTGTTATATCCTTTTGATGACTTGATTCCTTTATCATTATAAGATAACCTTCTTCATTGCTGATTACATTTTTTGCTCTACATTCTTGTCTGATATTAATATAGCCATGCTGCTTTCTTTTGACCAGCGTAAGCATGGCATATCTTTTTCCATTCTTCTTTTACTTTTAGCCTGTCTGTATCTTTATATTTAAAGTGCAGGTCCCGGGTGGTGCAAATAGTTTGCACTTGACTACTAACCTAAAGGCTGGTGGTTCAAATCCACCCAGTGGCGCCATGGAAGAATGACCTGGCAATCTGCTACCATAAAGATTACTGCTAAAAAAAACGTTAAGGAGTAGTTCTACTCTGTCACACATCAGAATCAACTCAATGGCCACAGGTAGTAGGGTAGATTTACAGCACTTGTCTTACAGCCATCATAGTTGAGACTTCTTTTTACAGACAATCTGACAATTTTTTCCTTTTAATTGACTCTGAAAATAAATATCACTTTGTACATATGCTACTATTTTAATATTGTTTTAGAAAAATATGACCTTACAAATTGCCATAACTTATAGGGGAAAATTTCAGGATTTCTGGCTGAGCAAAATAGAATTTAATGAGTAAAATTATGGCTTCAATTTGGTTTTAGCTGGAACTTAATTTTTTAGATGAAGGAACAAAGAAGACCACACTATTGATTCCTGACCCAAATCATGCTTTTTTTATATTCTTGGCAAAATTATTATTTTTATTTTATAATTATTATTTAAAAATAAATTAAACAATATTCTAGTTATATATGACCATGAATAATTTATGAATATGATAATATAATAATTACCACATGTGTAGGGAACATTTGATAAACACAAAATTCAGTGTGTGGCTTTGGTGTATGAATGAATAAAGCTCTTAGCTCAGTGGTTATGTGGTGGAAAGTAAGGCAATTCCTATTCTCATTCTTTAAACAATGGATCAATTTAGGGAAGGAAAAACAAAAAAAAACCAACTAAAATACTCTTGATAATTAGGTGGAATTGTTGAGCCTCCATGAATAGTTAAATCAAATATACTTGATACGTGTATTAAAAATAATGAAATTTGAGGAAGACATTTTAAAGATCGAAAAGCAACTACAAATATAAATCCTAGCACATTTATAGGAATTATGACTATAAAAGAAGAAAATGTGTCTGCTAGTCTTGAAATATAGTTTAATCGTGAGGTATTTAAGTGGGTTTTAATATCATTTAAGCAATGAACAAATAAGTAGTCAAGCAATTTACTGACACTAGGTAATTAAAGTTCCTCTGTCCCCTTTAACTACACCAAGAGTTATTTAATTTGGAATATAAAATTTTAACTTTTAAAATTATATTATGTTCTATTCTTATTTGTTCTGGAAGCCACTATTTCTGGATTGGATTCTGCAACTTAAGAAGGATGTCCGGAACTTAAAAAATCAGATTCAGACAAAAAACATTAATTAAGCTTGGAGAAAGGCTAAAGGCATTATGGCTAAATATTTCAAAGAAGAAAGGCAATTTTAATAATAGCCTTAAATACACGCAAGATTATATTTCAAAGAGCATGGTCAGCAGCTGTTTTCAATGTCCATTAGTGATAAAATAAGGAAAATGGGTTTACATTTGAGCATGAGGAATAATGAAAATTACTGAGAGGGTTGAAACAAAAACAGATGACCCAAACTGACCTATCTGGCTGTATGACTTCTCAACTCTTTCATCCACTCATCCTAGATCACTTAGGTTTTTTTTTAGATTCCTAAGTATGCTGTTTGTTTATGCCATTCCCTCTGTCCATAACAACACCATTCTCTCTCCCCCTTATCTGTCAATGTCTACTTACCACAGCCAAAGTAATGACTTGCTCATCTGAAATCCCAAAAGCACTTTGAGTCTCTCTGGCATGTATCACTTTTTTATTATGGTCATTTGGGTATGGTTCCTATATCCTCTACTAGAGTATAAGCTCCTCGATGATATGAATCATGTCACCTTCATAGTATTTATATTTAGCACAGTGCTTGGTAAAAAGCAAAGGAAACTGAGTTATCTAGTGCTGCTATAACAGAAATACCACAAGTGGATAGCTTTAACAAAGAGAAATTTATTCTCCCACAGTCAAGTAGGCTAGAAGTCTAAATTCAGGGCGTTAGCTGCAGCGGAAGGCTTTCTCTTCTCTGTCGGTTCTGGTGGAAGGCTGCTGTCATCAATCTTCCTCTGGTCAAGGAACTTGTCTGCACAGGTACCCCAGGTCCAAAGGACGCACTCTGCTCCCGGTGCTGCTTTCTTGGCAGTATGAGGTCCCACTCTCTGCTTGCTTCTCTTTTGTTATATTTCTTGTAAGATAAAAGGTGGTGCAGGCCACACTCCAGGGAAACTCTCTTTACACTGATCAGGGATGTGACCTTAGTAAGGGCGTTAAAATCCCACCCTAATCCTCTTTAACATAAAATTACAAACACAAAATGGAGGACAACTACACAATACTGGGAATCATGGTCTAACCAAGTTGACACATATTTTTGGGGGACACAATTCAATCCACGAGAGAAATTAAGTTTTTTTTCCCCCAAATAAATAAATATGTTTAAGGTATAGCTTTCCAAGGAGAGTTTGCTGCCTTACAAATTAATCTTGCCATGTGATCTAGTAATGAATGCAGATTCTGGGACAAAGTTACTTCATTTATGAATTTGCTAAGAGCATGACAGATACATGGAAGGCTTATTTCTTCTAATTCTATGAATTAAAGTCAACTGCTCAGATACTTTAGATCTTAACCACTCTCTGACTCAGTTTTGTTAACTGTCCTTCACACTGTATAACCCATTACCATCAAGTCGATTCAGACTCATAGCAACCCTATAAAACAAAGCAGAACCGCCCCATAGGGTTTCCAAGGCTGTAATCTTTACAGAAGCAGACTGCCACATCCTTCTCCCACAGCGCAGCTGGTGGGTTCAAATCATCGACCTTTCGGTTAGCAGCTAAGCACTTAACCACGGCACCACCACGGCTCCTTTCACACTGTATAGCTGACTAGAAAAACCTCAAGCTGTATAATGGATCTGGGGGAGATTTTAGCCTCCAGAGAGGTCTCAAATGGACTGATTTTTGTTAGCTTGTTTAAACTTCATTAACTTAATAAACATGGTTTTGTGTGGTTGGAAACATAATACACCTTATCTCATTTTTAAAAAAGGGACTTTACTCTTCCCTTACCCTTAGTAAGAATCAACTAGATGGCACACAACAACCCTTAATATAACCACCTATTACAATACTGTAGAGTTAATTCAAATCTACGATATTTGTAAATTAAAATATATATGTATATATATTATATATATATATCTGGGTTTCTAGGCTCAGTGTTTGACACAAGGAAGTGCCATTATTCAATTGAACCTTCTGATGTTCTTTTACCACTCTGCAGAGAATACTTCTAGAAATAAAATTTGATTTATCTATGTTTTTTATTCACCATTTCCTCTGGCTTTTCCAGAGACAGGAGTGAGTTAAGCTGGTATAGTAAGTCCAGACAGAGTTCACACAGAACCTGAACTACCATGAGAAACAAGATTATTAGAAATGGACTTTTGGCATAGTACTTAATTTTTAAGGCGGTAAACCAAGAATTTATTCTACCCACTCTATTTGTGGGTCCTTTCTTAATGATCAGATGCTATTTTTTATTTAAATGAAGATTTGGGAACTTGCTACAGAAAATAGAAAAATAATCAATTTTTAATACAAAGACTATATAGTTCAATATTGAGTTAGTCAATAAACAAGCTGATTTTTTTTTTGCTCAGGAGAAAGGTTACAGGTTAATTAAACTAAAGCTACTGTATAAGGTAGATGTCTCCAAGCTTTTAACAGTTTTTTAAACAATAGTAAAGTGTTTTTTGCATGTATATGGTCATGTTATATTAAATAGAGCTTTTTAGGGATCTCAATCACCCATTTATCTGTATCTTAGAACAGATTTTAAACACTTTTATAAGAAGAGTTTTGACCACGTCTTTGGGCTATGCCTTTCTCTTGCCTTCAAGGAGATAGGAGGCCTTCCATTCACATGTGTGCCATGGCTTGATTATCTATTAAGTCAAACAGACATATTTAACTTGCAGTACAAAATAGGTGTCCTCCTTTTAGGCAGTGTCTTAGTCATCTAGTGCTGCTGTAACAGAAATACCACAAGTGGATGGCTTTAACAAAGAGAAGTTTATTCTCTCACAGTCCAGTAGGCTACAAGTCCAAATTCAGGGCATCGGCGCCAGGAGGAGGTTTTCTCTGTCAGCTCTGAAGGAAGGTCCTTGTGATACATCAGTCTTTCCTTGGTCTGGGAGCATCTCAGTGCAGGAACCTCGGGTCCAAAGGATGCGCTCTGCTCCCAGCACTGCTTTCTTGGTTGTCTGAGTTTCCCATGTCTCTCTGCTCATGTCTCTCTTTTATATCTCAAAACAGATCGGCTTAAGACACTATCTAATCTTGTAGGCCTCATCAGTATAACTGTCTCTAATTCATCTTATTACATCATAGTGCTGGAGTTTACCACACATAAGGAAATCGTATCAGATTTCAAAATGGTACACAATCATACAATACTGGGAATCATGACCCAGCCAAGTTGACAGATATTTTTGGGAGACACAATTCAATCCATGACACTCCACCCTTTGTCCCCCCAAAATTCAGGTCCTTGCCACATGTAAAACATATTTACCCCATCGTATCATAGCAAAAGTCTTAAACCAACTCCAAGTCCAAAATCTAAAAATTCCTCTTCATCTGTGAAATCTAGAATACAAGTTATCTGCTTCCAAAGGTACAATGACAGAACAGGCACAAGCTAGACATTTCCATTACAAATGGGAGAAACTGGAAGGAAAGAAGGGATAACAGGCTTCAAGTAAGCCAGCAGAACACATTACATTAGCCTTAAAGGCTTTGCAAATAATCTGTTCTTTGAGACAATTTACACAATGGCTCTGCCCTCTAGCTTCTAGGTATTCACCACACTTTCCAGATTCTGAGTAGAGGCGCTTTGGCCCTGGGCTTCAGCTCCGCCTTCCAGGCCCCCTGGGACAGCAACTCTGTTCCCTCGGCTTTAGGTGGCCCCATTCTCCTAGTCCATCTGAGTGGTGACTCCACCCTTAGAAACACCAGAGGCCATGGCTCCACCCTTTGAAACTCCAGAGGTCATGGCCATACCTTTTGAGACTGAGGCAGCTCGGCTTCTTGTGTTCCTTGTTTCTTCAGCTTCTGCTTCCTGTGGCCTCTTGGCCCTTGGGCCTCACACTCCCATCTGCTCTGCTGGGGCAAGTGTTCCAAAGCTCTGTAACTCCACCGATAAGTGCTCAGAGGCACCCCACTCCACCAGGAAGCCTCTGGTGCACAGGCACTCAGCTCTCTCGCTCTGTCATTCGGCTCCAGTGCCATCTCACACTGGTCTCCTGGTACTGCTGCTGCTGGTTCTCTGCTGCTACCGCAACTCTGCCGCTGCCGGTTCTCTGCTGCTGCTGGTCCTCTGCCGCTGCCACTCCTCTATCCATTCACAGATTCAAAACCAGTTCCACACTTTAATTATCCATTAGAGCAGCACCCCACTCCTGGTACCAAATTCTGTCTTAGTCATCTAGTGCTACTATAACAGAAATACCATAAGTGGATGGCTTTAACAAAAAGTTTATTCTCTCACAGTCCAGTAGGCTACAAGCCCAAATTTAGGGCATCAGCTCCAGGAGAAGGCTCTCTCTCTCTGTCAGCTCTGGACGAAGGTCCTTGTGATGCATCAGTCTTCCCTTGGTCTGGGAGTATCTCAGCGCAGGAACCTCAGGTCCAAAGGATGTGCTCTGCTCCCAGCACTGCTTTCTTGGTGGTCTGAGGTTCCCATGTCTCTCTGCTCACTTCTCTCTTTTATATCTCAAAAGAGATTGGCGTAAGACACTATCTAATCTTGTAGACCTCATCAGTATAACTGCCGTTAATCTATCTTATTACATCATAGTGATACAGTTTACAACATATAAGGAAATCAGATCACATTACAAAATGGTACACAATCATACAATACTGGGAATCATGACCCAGCCAAGCTGACAGATATTCTGGGGGGACACAATTCAATCCATGATAGGCAGTAAAATCTAAAACTCACTGTCACCTACATTTAATCAAAAACTCGGCTAAAAACATAATGAGGATTGCTTAACAGATACAAAATCCATCCATCCTTCCAGATACTCCTGTATTCGTTTCTAAATTGAACCAGATGAACAGAGAGCAGAGAACTGAATTAACAAGTCCCTAATAAAAAATAATAACCAACATTTATTCAGTTCTTACTATGGGGCTGGCACTGTGTTTAGTACTTTATAAGAACTATTTCATTTAATGCAGTGGTTCTCAAATGGAGCCATTTTGCTTACAGGGGACCTAAGGCAATGCCAATAGACACTTTTGTTTGTCACAACCGGATGGGAGAATGCTACCAGCATCTAGTGGGTAGAGATCAGGGATGCTGCTAAACATCCTACAATGTACAAGATAGTTCTCCACAACAAAGAATTATCTGTCCAAAATGTCAGTGGTGTAGAGGTTCAAATATTCTGATTTAATAAATAATCCTGAGAAATAGGGGTTATTATTATCTCCTCCATTTTAGAGATGAACAAGTTGAGGCAGAGAAAAGTTAATAACCTTCCACGGTCGAATACCTGGTAACTGGCACTGACATGATTCAAAGCCACAATTCATGAGATATCAGGGCCTGAATTCAACTACCACACTAAACTGCCTTTACCATGATACCATTTCTTTTTCACCTAAAAAGTTAGGAAAAGAACAAATTAAACTCAAATAAGTAGAGAAAGAAAAAATAATAAAAACTATAAAAAGGAATAATAATAAAATTCATAAATACAGAAGTTGGTTTTTTGAAAAGATTAATAAAATTGATAATTCTCTAGCAAGACTAATCAAGAAAAAAGACTGAAAACACAAATTACCACTATCAAAAATTTAAAAAAAAAGATATTGCTACACATCTTAGAGTCTTTAAAAGAATAATAAGGGAATATTATAACCAACTTTATGGCAATAAATTTGACAACTCAGATGAAATAAATAATTCTTTGAAATAGCCATCCATTCTTCCTCTCTACAGTTTATTCTCCACACACCAACAGAATAATCTTTTAAAAATATGAGGTCTCTTCCCTGCTCTCAGTCATCCACTGACTTTCCATCATATTCCAACTAAATCTAAAGCCCTTTCCAAAGCCTATATGGACCCACATGTCCTGGTCCCTGGTCAAGAAGCCCTGCCCCTCATGCACATACTCCAGCCACCCTGGCTTCCTTTATGTTCCTTGAAGAAGCAAAGTACATTCCTATCTCAGGGCTTTTGCACTTTCATGCAGGTCTCTGTTTAAACATCACTTCCTAAGAGGCCTTCCCTGCTCACTTATACTAAAGTATTACGTACCTCAACCTGGTCACTCTCTAGCCCCTTAATCTGTATCATTTTTCTTTATATCATCTTGATAAATAGCTATGAGAAATAAAGTTCAGTTCAGTTTCAGTATTTGGCTAAAATCTGCTATTTGTCTTCACCTTCTGGTAGGCCTAACAAACAGATATCTACTTTAACATTGTTCTGACCTCCTGAAATGAATTTTATCAATATTTGTATAAGTACAGAAGTTACTACTCTTTCTCATAAGTGTAACAATGTAGTAATAGTATTAGGCATGTATTTAGATTGATTTTAAATATTGGATTATTAACTATCATATATAGTTACTCATTTTATATACCACTTGGAGTGAAAATAACCCCTTATGTGGTCTACAGATTAAAGTCTCTCAGTCTGAGTTATAGATACGTATTTATTATTGTAAGAGTAAAATACAAACCATAATGATTATTTTGAAAACCGTGGATTTTGTGTAAAAAAACTAAAAACTTTATATAGTTCAATAAATAAGAAAACAGAGATTGATAATATGAATATTAAGATAGATAATAAAAATAGATAAATAGAAAGAATAATGTTGGAAGCATTTTGAGCCAAGTAATATTAATAAAAATGTAAATAATACAAAGTATAATAACAGTCATAATTCAAATATTTGTAGAATTGTTTGGCGTACTAGCATTTGCAACATTAAATAAAATAACATTTAAGACCAAAACTTAATTGTAGGTTATTTAGTTCTATTTAACGATGAGTCCTTCAAGGAGAAATCTTATTTGGGAATAATTCTAATTTTGTGAGGGTGAAATAACAACAGAATGTCATCTTTTCCATCTCAGAACTTCTCAAAGAGGAAAAAGCTCTACTATCAATTATAAAAATGTTCAATATAAATCTTCTTCACTCCAGATTTAAATAATAGAAAGACTGAAGAAAATAAAGAAAAATTAGGTACCTCAAATATTTATTGTTTCATTTATCAAATTTCAAAACAATAGACATTAAAACAAATACTTATTTAGAAAAATTTTCTTATTGATGTTTTGAGTCTATGGAATTAAAAAAAAAAAAAAACTTGATGAAATCATTGATGTGAATTACCAATCATTTTCAGGAGATGAAGTAAAAGGAGTTTTGAGATTTGCCTAAGCTATGAATCTTATTTTCAAGGTTCTTTTCAGAAAACATGTTACTGAAACTTAATTTTCTTCAATTATTTTTACTGTATAAAAAACTTGGTATTATTAGTAGTATTGTTATGTAGTCTACGGAATATTCTTTTATATTGTGTACATCCATTAGACATGGATGTACAGCCAAAAGTCCTTTAAAAGTGTGACAACATGTAAATTAACAATCACTGCTTTCCTTGGTTGTAAGAAATTTCTAGTCACAAATAGCTAACAACAAAGTCAATCTGACTGAAGATACATTATAGAATGGGAAATCCACAAGCAGAGTGTCATGTAATTATCATTGACAATGGAAAAAGTGTAGTGAAAGTGATGATAGATTTAGGAATCACAAGCATATGATGTGTTTGTTCACAAGCTTCCATTGTGTGTTTAGAAATAATAAAAACACATCATGTGATAAACCAAAAAACCAGTTGCCATCAAGTCGATTATGACTCATGGCGCAGCATGTGACAGGACAGACTTATTGACTATAGCAGAAAAACTGTCAATGACTTTTATTCTTCTTCTTTAGCCAGGAAAAAACTACATGACGTGTGAGACATCTACAACTATCTTATCATATACTTATAAACTATGCTCAAACAAGATAGAATGGTAGCCTTTAAAGGGTAAAAATGACTGCTTGAACCAAGAAAGCTTTGACACACTATTTTGCAAATAAGGGTACTGACATAGCCGTCTTGCTAACAATCACTAGTTACTTCCAAGAAAAGTAGTTTGTTTGCTAGAACCTGCTGATTCTTCAAGAAACCACACTTGCCCTACGAGTTTACATATTCTTTGCATGATTTCTTCTGTCAAGATCCTCTTACTACGCCACTCCAGGAAGCTGCTGAAACTGGTATGCATGTGATGAAACCTGAGACGCAGATACAAATTTAGAGAATATTCTGTTATCTTGAAAGCCAATTATGTTGCTATATTGTCACATTTCTAGAACCAAGATTTGTCTTCTGTAGCAGAACAAATAGCATAGTTTGTGGGACTGCTTCTATAAACTGCAGATCATCAAAGACCATAGACTAGTGTTTAGCATTCCAAATGTGCAAGATAGTTGGCCACAGGAGGAATTTAACTGAGAGTGTTGAGAAATTACTGTTAATGTACAAAATTTGACTAGGAAAATTTTGTAATACAACTACTATGGTAATAGCTATATTTTAATGGATACAATTTAAGATATACTCATGCCCTCAGTTTATTCTATGATGATGCTAATCCAGCTTCACCTTTGGCAGTATATTAATCTTAAATCTTAGGATTTTGGTCAAAATATATATATATATTTTTTTTATATATATTTTATTGTACTTCAAAATATATTTTTGATGCAATTCTAATATAAACAAATGTGTTTATTATCTCTTTTATTAAAATCTGGAGTTCCTGATGGCAGGAATTTTGTATTTTCCTCACCTCAGCATTTAGAACAGTGGCTGGCACATAAATATTTGTGAGGTTCAATAAATATTTCCTGAATGATGAATATACATATATATACATATATATAAAACACATTTACAAGGTATCTCTTCTAGCTGAGTAAGTATGTAAAAATAAAGACACTGGAAGTTTTCAAGGCACAACACAGACTTTTTCAATTTTGTTTACACTCATCTTACTATGAATAATTTTCTACCAAGTGTAAAATACTGTACTGTGGACTGTAAGAGTTATTACAATGAGTTAGGAAAATAAAGAGTTTCCTTTTCCAGGAATGCAAAATACTACAGAATCTTCCAAAATAGAATAAGACACCCTAGAAAATACATTAAAAAATCAACAATTTAATTTTAACAAAATTACTTTTAGGATTTGGGTTCTTGAGAGAAAATAAAACAAGTCTTCAGTGTTAGATTGTCAGTGTAGAGTGTAAAGTTAAACTGTAATCTTTATTCGGGTAGATTTAAATAGAAGCCAAAATCTCGTAAATACATCATGGATACTATAGAACATAAGGAGCCCTGATGGCACAGTGGTTAAGTGCTCAGCTACTAACTGAAAGGTTGATGGTTTGAACCCACTAGAGGAGGCTCTGCGGGAGAAAGATGTGGCAGTGTGCTTCTGTAAAGATTTACAGCCTTGAAAACCCTGTGGGACAGTTCTACTCTGTCCTGTAAGGCTGCTATGAGTCAGAATCAACTCGATGGCAGTGAGTTTTGTTTTGTTTTGTATAGAATATATCTCAGCAGGCTAAATCATGATTAGGAAGCACGAAAGAGAGAGATTAATGTCAAGTTGTTTCAAGAATAACCCTATGATTGATTGAATCATTCCTTTTTTCATTAAATATTTATTGAAAACCCACTGTGGGAGCTACTGATCTACAAGCTTGGATAGAGGAGTAAACAGACATAAGGCTCTGCCCTTAAGGAGTTTCCATTTCAGTGGAGGAATACATAGACAATACAAATAAATACATAGTATATAAAATATTAGATGGAGATATATGCTGTAGAGAAAAAGCATGGAAGGAAGACAAAAACTATCAGGGAAGGGACAGGGCTGCAATTTGAAACAGGATGGTTATGGGATACCTAATCCCAGAGCTTTCTTGCACATATATCTGGGAAAGAGGATTTCATGTAGAGGAAACAGCAAGGGTAAAGGCCCGGAAAGGGATCGTGCTAGGTTTGTTCACTGAATAGCAACGGGACAACTATGGCCAGAACAGAGTAAATATGGGAGAAAAAAAAATAGGAGAAGAAATCAGGGAGGTAATGCGGACCTTATCTTAAAGGAACCTGTAGGCTATTGTAAGGTCTTTGATACTCTGGGTGAGAAGGAATCATAGGAATATTTCCAAGAGAGGAGTGATGTAATCTGACTTGTGCTTTAACCAGAACATTTAAGACTGCTGGGTTAAGATCAACAAGAACGGGAACGAAGGTGGAAAGCAGGACTAGTTAGGGGTGCGGATGCATTAACAATGACTTCAATCAAGATAGTAACAATGAAAGCATTGAGAGGTGTCTCTGAATATATTTTGATCGTACAGGCAAGAAGGTTTTCTGGTAGACTGCATGCAGAGTGTAAGACAAGTCAAGAATGACTGCAAGACTTTTGGTCTAAAACACAGGAAGGATGGAGGTGCCATTTACTTTTATGGGAAAAATTGTGGGTAGAACAAGTTTTTTGGTGAAGGGCAGGAGTGCAGTTCTGAAGATGTTAAGTTTCAGATTTTCATTAAACATCCAAGCAGAAATACTGAGCACACACTTAGATATACACGTGAGAGTTAGGGAATAGAACCAGAGCTATTAATTCGGGAGTAATCTAAGTTTAGATGGAACTCAAAGTCATGAGACTACATGAGATCACTAAGGGCATGAGTATAGACAGAAAACCAGGGCTTCAAACCGGTTTGTACTGGTTGATATAAACAACAAGATTCCACATAAGAAAAGAGTGGCAGGATTCAGCAGTATATCAGTGTACCAGCCACTTGTTTCAATTAGGCCAAAAAATAGGATGGCATTCAAAAAGTCACTATACATTTTAAAACAAAAGACATGGAACCTTAGTAGAAGCTCAGTCCTAAAAATAAAGCATAAAACTTGCCACTGACTTATGGTGCCCCAACTTTGCTTAGCAGTAGAAGTATCCCGGGGAGACGTTCAGGAGTCCATTAAGCATGTCTGGAACACTGGGGTCCGTTTAGCACCTGCAAGCCTAACTGAATAATGGAGATGGAGGTCCCTGTAACTAACGTGGCTTAGACTCAATTCATGACCTAGGTTGGAGGAAAAATCACAGGCATAAAGAGTCAGGGGATCTAACTGTGAGATGTTGAAAATACTAGGACAGAGGAATCAAGACAAATGCTGACAACATAAGATTATGAATTGAGTAGAGAATACGCTGAATATAGAGAACGATTAGAATAGAAGAATCATATACTGAGGAAGAATGCAGCAGGGCTTATGTTGCAGGCCACAGGGAAAACAAAGTGAAAATCAGGCACCAAAGAAACTCTCAGAAGAGGTTATTTTCTGAAGAAAAGGCAGAAAAACTTGAAGCTAAGAAAATAATTCTAGAGTTCAAAAAGAAAATAACCTGCCTACTCCATTCATGTACTGCTGCAGTACATTGACAGGGAACTGCCAGAAATTTAAGCCTGATTCAGAAGAGGACGTGGAAACAGGGATATCATTGCTGATGTCAGATGGATCTTGGCTGAAAGCAGAGAATACCAGAAAGATGTTTGCCTGTGTTTTACTGACTATGCAAAGGCATTCGACTGTGTGGATCATAATAAATTATGAATAACATTGCCAAGAATGGGAATTACAGAACACTTAATTGTGCTCGTGAGGAATCTGTACATAGACCAAGAGGCAGTTGTTCGAACAGAACAAGAGGATACTGCGTGGTTTAAAATCAGGAAAGGTGTGCAGCAGGGTTGTATCCTTTCACCACACTTATTCAATCCACATGCTAAGCAAATAATCCAAGAAGCTAGACTATATGAAGAATGTGGCATCAGGATTGGAGGAAGACTCATTAACAACATGCGACATGCAGGTGATACAACCTTGCTTGCTGTAAGTGAAGAGGACTTGATGTGCTTACTGATGAAGATCAAAGACTACGGCCTTCAGTAAAGATTACACCTCAACATAAAGAAAATAAAAATTCTCACAACTGAACCAATAAGTTACATCATGATAAACGGAGAAAAGGTTGAAGTTGTCAAGGATTTAATTTTACCTGGATCCATAATCAATGTCCATGGAAGCAGCAGTCAAGAAATCATTGGGCAAATCTGCTGCAAAAGATCTCTTTGAAGTGTCGAAAACTAAAGATATCACTTTGAGGACCAAGGTGCGCCTGACCCAAGTCGTGATATTTTAAATCATCTTCTATGCATGTGAAAGCTGGAAAATGAATAAGGACGACTGGATAATTGATGCCTTTTAATTATGGTGTTGGCGAAAAATACTGAATATACCATGGACTGCCAGAAGAACAAACAAGTCTGTCTGTCTTGGAAGGAGTACAGCTAGAGTACTGCCTGGAAGTGAGACTTCATCTTACGTACTTGGACACGTTATCAGGAGGGATCAGTCCCTGGAGAAGGACACTATGCTTGGTAAGGTAGAGGGTCACTGAAAAAGAGGAAGACCCGCGATGAGATGGATTGACACAGTGGCTTCAACAATGAGCTCAAACATAGCAACCATTGTGAGGATGGTACAGGACTGGGTAGTGTTTCATTCTATTGTACACAGGGTCAGTATGAGTTGGAAACAACCTGATGGTACCTAATAACAACAACAATTCATTCATTCTTTCATTAGTTTGTTCATTCATTAATTTAGCCAACAGTAAGCTAGGCATTGCAAACACAGTCAATTAAAAAAAAAAGTCCTTGCTCTAAAGGATCTTCTAGAGCAGAGACCAGAGAATGAGTGTCAGCTGTCTGCAAGACTCCCTTTGGCTGAGGTTCCTTGGGTATCTAGGGGCTCTCTGGCTCTCTCTGAATCACCAAGATTCAGAGGGAGTCTTTACATGCCATACAATAGACTGAGGGTCTCTCTACATTGCAGCCAAAATGATCCCTTTAAAACATAATCTGACCATGTTATTTCATTCCTTAAACTCCTCCAATGGCTCCTTTTTGCCCTCAGCATCAAATTTAACTCCTTAATATAGTATCACAACTTGGATCTTTTCTGCCTCTGCAACCTAATTTACGAACACCCTTCCTTCTTACACTCTATGCTCTGCTTTCAGTTACTTGAAAGCACAAGGCTTACTCTTGACTCTGGCCTTCACTCTGTCTGCCGTATTCTTCCTTTTCCTCCTCACTTGGTCTATTACTAGTCTGTTCTCATCTTAAGCATCTCTTCCCTGGCCCCTGCAGGTTAGCTACTCCTGCTATTTGATCCCATAATACTGTACTTGCTCTATCAATCTTACTGTTGCTGCTTATTTAGTAGTCTATCTTTTCTGGTAAACTGTAAGGATAGTTCCCTGGGGATAGGATGTATGTCTAGTTTGTGCATCTCTTTACATTCAGCAACCTCAGCACAGTGCTTGGCACCAGGAACATCTTCATAACATTTACAGGATTTTTAATTGCTAAATAAATGAATGAATGCAAAAACCGTAAATTATGTGAAGGCAGGAACTATATCTATTTACTAACCATTGTATCCCCAGTTCTTCACACAGGGCCTAGAATAAAGTAGTTACTTACAGTATTTTTGATGAACTGGATGAATAAACAAATGTCATCTCTGACCCTAGTCATTGTTTCCTCGTTCGTACACAAAGCCTGTATTGAGCTGATACTCTCAGTAGCCCGTTCTTTTCCCTCACGTGTTACGTCCCTAAATGCAAGACCCTGGGATCTTAAACTATGGCTGGAATGGGCTGAAGCTGCTGTGGACCTGTCTGAATTTAGTGTGATCATCACACTTTCATAAGAGATCAAAAGCTGCTATTTTCACAGATGCTCAACAAATATTTCTAATACTCCCTTGTCTACCTAGATTCCTAACTGTTTCTTCCCCAAATAGGTAGCTACATTATTCCCCAAACTTCACAAGTCACTCTGGATATTTTATCTGAAATAGAGAAGGTATATATGAAAACAAAGGATCTATCAGATCTTTGAATAAACAGATGAGAAGTAAATCCCAAACGTTACAGGTTACCTCCGGGAGGTGGACATCTTTGTACATTTATAACTTATATATATATATATATATATACAAACACATATACATATAAAAGCAACCAGGACAGGAAAACTAAATAATACAAAAAGCCATACCCCCAAGTAGTGGTGGAAGTGAGGAATACTGCATATTTCCTGGCTGGAAGGTGAGACGGTAAGCTAACGTTAAGGCTGAAAGTTGAACGTTAGGAGGGTATTTTAACATTAACGTTAAGGCTAAATGCCTACATAGTTCTTAAGACAATTATACAGTGTGAAAAAAATATTCAGTTTTGATGACCAGTATTCAGTATACTAGGTATGAACAATCATGCCAGAAAAAAATTGTAGTAATCCATGTAAAATTGCTTTAAAGGATATTAATTTCTGTATCAATATATTTTCATTATAAGCACACAGTATAATTATTAAGCTAACTTATACATATGGTGTAATATAGACTACCTTTTGCAGCAAGTAACAAAAAGTCTTTTCCCTTTATAAAAATAATCTAAAGCAAACAATACTGACAAATATATGAAGTGATAAATTATCACAGCCATGCAATTATACTGAAAGAGCTTTAAAGCCAAACCTGTTGCCATTGAGTCGATTCCGACTCACAGTGACCCTACAGAACAGAGTAGAACCGCCCCATGGGGTTTCCAAGGAGCGCCTGGTAGATTCGAACTGCCAACCTTTTTGGTTAGCAGCCATAGCTCTTAACCATTATGCCACCAGGGTTTCCCACAGGACAGAGTAAAACTACCACATAGGGTTTCCAAGGAGCAGCTGGTGGCTTCGAACTATTGACCTTTTCGTTATCAACTGAGCTTTTAACCACTGCATCACCAAGGCTCGGAAAGAGCTTTAGAGGATCCCTATATTTCTAAAATCACTGATGGACTATTTATCCTCCCTCCTTGCCTTCTACCACCTTCCTTCCCTCCTACACTCCTTTCTTCCTTCCTTTCCTTCCTTCCTCCCTCCCTCCCTTCTTTCCTTCCTTCTTTTCAGCATTTATTGATAGATAATGTGCCAGCCATATACACAGCATATACAAAGATGAGTAAATCAGAGTCTCTGCTTGGTTCTTCTCTACCTGATAATTTTAACCTCATTTTCAGATCCAATGCTTTTTTCTCTAATAATAATCTTACAAACCAGAGAATACTCAGATGAGTCCCACACCGTCAAAGGAGTCCCATTTGTAGGCTTGCAGGATACAGTAAGAAGAGAAGACAAAAAGACAGGAAAACAAGGAAAGATACCCGGGAGGACGTCTCTAAAGAGATGAGAGCATTTCGAATCAAGTATAAAGGTTTAGAGATGAGCCTGCAATAACAGAAGGCCAACTTCTTTTATATTAGAACAAAGATATGAGGATGGGTTCAGAAAGATTTGTCTATAGGTAGGAGAGAAAGGTAGGAAGAGAGAGATATTGAAAGGTCATATTTTTAAGCCTGAATTTTCTCTGTAAAGTAAAAAGTAAGGTATTCTGCTAAGGAAAAGGAGAGGCAATGTCAGAATGGAGTTCTCAAGAAAGTAGTGAAGATTTCTACCAGGCACTGTGGAATACAGGACCAGTACTCAGGGCCCATCCAATACTGGACACTTTATATGTGAAGTACCACTAGCAGAGCTCAGCTGCCTGTGTATGACCCAAATTCAAAGTTTTTCAGGAATGATGAAGCATGAGGAAAAGTGAGTTAGAATACTGAAGATGCTAGGTAAAAAAAGAAAGAAGAGAAAGAGATGAAGTGATGTACTATGGATTCTAGGCTGAATTAGGCATTGAACTTGGATCTGGAAAGAAAGCAGCAGACTAGAAGAACACTGAGCAATAAAAGACAGAAGGTGTAAGAGAATGAGAACTTGAGAGTGACATGTAGTTGTGGTCAAAGAGTGATACGTATATTTTAGGAGTTCAAAGGAAGAGCAGTTGTGAGTGATGACAAGGTCAAAGATGTGGATAAGTGTGTGTACTGCTAAAAAAAAAGCATGGATGAAGATTTCTACATACAGAAGGACACAGATCAAACTACTTATATGATAGCAGAAGCTGGTGTGGTAAAGAAGGCTACATATGAATTAAATGCAATAAGCAGAGAAGGAAGGTAGTAAGTGCAAAAACGATAAAGGAAAAGGGATACATTGCATGTCCCAACTAATCTGTATGCACTATTTGCTATTCCTAAAAGAAATGCACTGTCTTTCTACTTCTATACCATTCTTTATTCTATTCAATTTTCCTGCAGCAACTTGGGACTGGGTTACTTTGAAAAATGTGTACCCATATGAAAAAGAAAATTTGAAGAAAGCAGCTCCCCAAAGGGAGACACTCCCTAAAACAAATTACTTGGTTATGTATCAGTTCCAGTTATCATCAGTATGATTCATCTCTACCAAAATTGTAGATTGTTCTCTAAAATTCTCAAAAATGATAAAAAGCAGAGATTTCCAGCAAAATGGCGCTGTAGGCAGAAGCACCACATCGTCCCTCCACAGCCAAGATCCAAAAAACTAAGCCAAACAGAGAAAACAGCAATCCTGAAACCCTAAAACATCAAATGAAGAGATAAAGAACTCAGCCAAACACCAACGGAGTGAGAAAACTGACAGAGAACGGAGAGCAAGGAGAGATTCATGCAGAGGTCCCCTACCAGCTAACGCAGTGCAGATCTGCCATCTTGGACTCCGATCAGAAACCAGCAAATAGGGGGTACGAGAAAGCAGCTTCACAGAGCTTCCAGTGGGAGACAGAACAACTGGTAATTTGCAATATACGCTTTCCCACCCCCCACCCTTCTTCACCCCCACTCAGCCTCCTCCGCTTCCCGTGGCCACAGTCTCTTGTCTGGGAAGCACCGGCTGCTTGGATTCCACCCACCTGCACTGGCCAGCTCTCTGAGTGCCATTTGTTGGCTGCTGGTGTTGTTTTTTCCTGCTTCTTTTGATTACTTCCTTACCTCTCACCACCTCCCCCTCCTTTCGCTCAAATACCTGGCTCTGTGCGCCATCTTTGCTTCTTCCTGAGGGGCTGTGGAGCTCCGGTAATTTGCGGTATATGCTTCCCCACCCCCACTCAGCCTACTCTGCTTCCCATGGCCACAGTCTCTTGCGCGGGAAGCACGGGCCGCTTGGATTCCACCCGCCCGCACTGGCTGGCTCTCTAAGTGCCATTTGTTTTTGCTTTTTTTCTGCTTCTTTTGATTTCTTCCTTACCTCTCACCACCTCCCCCTCCTTCAGCTCAAATACGTAGTTCCGTGCTCCATCTTTGCTTCTTCCTGAGGGGCTGCGGAGCTCCGTTTGAGTGTGGAACTGCTTCCCGGTCTGGGATGCAACGCTGGTGGGATCCCGGGGCTTTTGTTTGTTTGTTTGTTTTGAATTGTTTGTTTGTTTTCTTTTCCTTTTCTTGAATTGGGAGCCCGTTCTGGCCAGGTGGTGCTGTGCGTATTGGAACCTACACCCTTGGCTTGCGCAGACGCGCAGAGGGATGCCGGGGGGCATTTCTTTTATCGTAGGTTTTTTGTTTTGTTTTGTTTTTGGGGGGGCTTTTCTTGTTCTTTTTTTTTTTTTTTAATTTGTTTTGTTTGCTTTTCCCTCTTTTACGCTTTTTGTCTTTCTTCATTACTCACTTTCTTGTCTCTCTATACCTTCCTTCTCTTTCTGTTCCCTGAATACCTGGCGCTGAATACCTCTATGCCTTATAGCCAGGCTGTACTGCAACACCTGAGAACAACTTCCCCAGACCTTATACCTGCACCAGTGGGATCCCTGGGAGCTCTGCTGTTCTTTTTCCTTACTGATTTTTATTTATTCATTCTTTTCTTTCTTTTTTTTTTTTGTTTTCTTTCTTCTTCCTTTTTGTTTTTCTCCATTTCATAGTCTCTCATCTCTCCATTCCAACAGAAAGCTCCCCTAGCACTCTTTTTTGTCTGTTTGTATGTTTTTGGCTCCTGTTCCTCTCTCCTCTCTCTCATATCCATCTTAGCTCCACACACAACAATCTCCCCCCCTACATCCTGCCTACCTGCACCGTGCGCTTGACATCACACCACCAAGCAGCACAGGCACCGCCTACTGGAACCTGCCCTGCATTGATTACCAACCCACCTTGGTGGCTGTAGTACGTGCCACAATCAACCCGTCCCAGTAACTCTTCCTTAGCTAGACCTGCCCTGCTGTACCATATCTGAGCGACTGACCCTGCCAACTGGAGAAGGAGGCGAAAAGTATCACGCCCACAGACGAGCAAACAACAAAGAACACACAGCCCGCCTGCTCAGACATAGCCAAATTAAAAAAAAAAAAAAAAAGGATGAAACAAACAAATCTACAATCAATAAATAAGAAAAATAACTACTGAATGCCCTGAAGACAGCAGACAATATCAAAACATTTACAAAAACAGGACAGGATGGCTCCAGTAGGCGTCCAAAATAAAACACCAGATGACTTTCCAGTGGAAGAAAAGGCACTACAACTACCTGATAGGGAATTCAAATCTCGAATACTCAGAATTATCCAAGAGCTGAAGCAAAAAGCAGACAAAAATGAGGAAAAAATAGACAAATTCATGGAAAAAAGAGACAAAAAATTGGAAGAATTCAGGAAAATAATGCAGGAACAAAATGCCAAAATAAATTCACAACTAGAAATTATACAAAAACAACAATTAGAATCCAAAAGATAAACAACAAGATTTCAGAAATGGGCGGTGTCACAGAAGGGCTGAGGAGCAGATCTGAAACAGTGGAAGACAGGATCAGTGGAACTGAAGACAAACACTTGGATACAAATCTGTTTGAGGAAAACTCAGAAAAAAGAACAAAGAAAAATGAAGAGACCCTGAGAGTTATGTGGGATTCAATCAAAACCAAAAATTTTTGAGTGATTGCAATTCCAGAAAAGGGGGAGAGAACAGAAAACACAGAGCGGATCACTGAAGAACTGCTGACAGAAAACTTCCCCAATATCATGAAAGAAGAAAAACTGGCCATCCCAGAACCTCAATGAACCCCATACAGGATAGACCCCAAAAGCAAATCACCAAGGCATATCATAAACACACTCGCCAAAACCAAAAGACAAACAAAGAATCCTGAGAGCAGCTCATGAAAAACAAGAAGTCACATACAAAGGAGAAACAATAAGACTAAGCTCAGATTGTTCAGCAGAAACCATGCAGGCAAGAAGGCAATGGGATGACATATATAAAACCTTGAAAAGAAAAAAATTGCCAGCCAAGAATAATATATCCTGCAAAATTCTTGTTCAAATTTGATGGTGAAATTAGGTCATTTCCAGATAAACAGAAATTAAGGGAATATGTAAAAGTCAAACCAAACTTACAAGAATTATTAAAGGGAGTTCTTTGTTCTGAGGACAAACAGCTTCAGCTCACAGGCAGAATCTAGGACGCAGGATCGTACCAGCTAGATACCAATCTAGGAAATGAACTCTCAAGGACTATCCAAAACCAAAAGAAATATAGCAGGAATCAGAGCAGTTAATCAGTAAATGACAACATCAGAATAATAAGAGGGAATAAACGGTGCAGGTATAGAACCTTCTATTGGAGAGGAAGGCAAGGCGATACCAATAATAGACTGCTTCAAAGTTAGAAAGATAAGGAGAAATTTCATGGTAACCAAAAAGAAAGTTAATAAACATACTCATAAAAATAAAGAGGAAAAACATAAAGTCTCAGCAAAAACAAAACCTACAAAAACAAAAGAAATGAAAAAAAAAAAAAATCCACAAACAAAAGTAACTCAGCCCAGGAGAGAAAGAAGATCAAAGAAAACATCAGCACCACAAAAAAAAAGCACTACCAAACGACAGCAACAAACTCACATCTATCAATAATTACACTGAATGTAAATGGACTCAATGCATCCATAAAGAGATGGAGAGTGACAGAATGGATAAGAAAACAGGATCCATCAATATGCTGTCTACAAGAGACATACCACAGAAACAAAGATGTAAATTTATTAAAAGTCAAAGGTTGGAAAAAAATATATCAAGCTAACAACTACCAAAAAAGAGCAGGAGTGGCAACATTAATCTCAGACAAAATAGAATTTAAAACAAAATCCACCATAAAAGACAAAGAAGGACACTATATAATGCTTAAGGGAACAATCCATCATGAAGACATAACCATAATAAACATCTACACACCCAATGACAGGGCTCCAAAATACATAAAACAAACTCTAACCACACTGAAAAGAGAAACTGACAGTTCCACAATAATAGTAGGAGACTTTAACACACCACTCTCAGGAAAGGACAGAACAACTAAAAAGAAACTCAGGAAAGATACAGAAGACCTAACCTAGAATCAAACGAGAATGAAAACACATCATACCAAAACCTTTGGGACACAGCAAAGGCACTCCTCAGAGGACAATTTATAGCAATAGATGCACACATCAAAAAAGAAGAAAGGGACAAAATCAAAACATAAACTACACAATTCAAACAAATTGAAAGAGAACAGCAAAAAAAGCCCACAGCCACCGGAAGAAAGGGAATAGTAAAGATCAGAGCAGAAATAAATGAAATAGAGAACAGAAAAACAATAGAAAGAATCAACAAAACCAAAAGTTGGTTCTTTGAAAGAATCAACAAAATCGACAAGCCACTGGCCAGACTGACAAAAGAAAAACAGGAGAGGATGGAAATAACCCAAATAAGAAATGAAATGGGTGACATTACAACAGACACAACTGAAATAAAAAGGATCATAACAGAATATTATGAAAAACTATACTCCAACAAATTTGAAAACCTAGAGGAAATGGATAAATTTCTAGAAACACACTACCTACCCAAACTACAACAAGGTGATGTTGAAAATCTGAACAGACCCATAATAAGAGAAGAGATTGAAAAGGTAATAAAAAAAACTCCCAACAAAAAAAAGCCCTGGCCCAGACAGCTTCACTGGAGAATTCTACAAAACATTCACAGAAGAGCTTGTACCAGTACTACTCAAGCTATTTCAGAGCATAGGAAAGGAAGCAACACTTCCAAATTCATTCTATGAAGCCAGCATAACGCTGATACCAAAACTGGGCAAAGATGCCACAAAAAAAAAAAAAAAAAAAAAAAACTACAGACCAGTATCTCTCATGAATACAGATGCAAAAATTCTAAACAAAATTCTAGCCAATACATGACACAGCTTATAAAGACAATGCTCTACATTCTACCTTGATGAGTAGTGTCTGGGGTCTTAAAAGCCTGTGAGCGGCCATCTAAGATACTCCACTGGTCTCATCCCTTCGGGAGCAAGGGAGAATGAAGAGAACAGGATACAAGGAAAAGATCAGTCCAAAGGACTAATAGTCCACAGCTACCAAGGCCTCCACCGGACTGAGTCCAGTACAGCTAGATGGTGCCTGGCTACCACCACTGACTGCTCTGACCAGGATCACAACAGAGGGTTCTGGACAGAGCTGGAGAAGGATGTAGAACATAATTCTAACTCACAAAAAAAAGACCAGATTTACTGGACTAAAGGAGACTGGAGAAACCCTGAAAGTATGGCCCCCAGACACCCTTTTAGCTCAGTGGTGAAGTCACTTCCAAGGTTCACTGTTCAGCCGGGGAGTGGACAGCCCAATAAAACCAAATGGGACTAATGACGCACAGCAGTCCAGGGACAAGGACTAGACGGCAGAAAGGGTCAGGAAAGCTGGCGATAGGGAACCCAAGGTTGAGTAAGGATAGTGTTGATGTGTTGTGAGGTTGTTAACCATTGTCGTAGGGCAACATGTATACTGTTTAATGAGAAACTATTTTGTTCTGTAAACCGTCATCTAAAGTGACAATAGCAGCACAATTGGAAGAGCGCAGTTGATGTCACTGAAGTGGGCACGTAGAAATTTTTGAAATTGTGTATCTTTGGCTATGTATATTTTCACCAAAAATAAAAAATAAAAAGAGGTCAAGAAGGGAGAAGGTTGACATGTCGTGGTGTTGTTAACCAATGTCATAAAACAATATGTGTACTACTGTTTCATAAGAAACTATTTGTTCTGTAAACCTTCACCTGAAGTACAATTAAAAAAAAGACAAAAAGCTACAATAAGTAGAAATAATTTTTTTTTAACAAAATCATAGATGAGAGTGACAAATGGTACTTTATGTACAAAAAGCACAGTAACATTCTCACCAGCCACTAGCAAAAAAGTTATCTTAAAATGCATGCCCATAATAACATTTATTTTTAACTTAATCATTCAATACAATTACTAAATAATTTACTTTTACCTGTATTGCAAGGGCACGAGATACCAGACCTCTGAGGTATTGCAAGGGATCTTCTGGGCCTTCCCACTTGCTCTGCCATGTGAGAGGACACTGCAATTTAAAGAGTCAAAATTGAATTTACATATACATGACCTTACATATCAATGACCTTTTAACATTAGTGTGATGGCAAAACATTTTGGCATAATCCTTATTATGCATATCATGAATTCATCTCATTAAGATATGTCTGTTTTGCTTTGATCTTATCTCATTAGCTCTGAATGGTATATAGAAGACAAACAAGTCAAATATGTTGCCATCAAGGCAATTCTGACTCATAGCGACCCTGTAGGACAGAGGAGAACTGCTGCATAGGGGTTCCAAGGCTGTAAATCTTTACGGAAGCAGATGGCCACATCTTCCTCTGATGGGTTCAAACCAACGACCTTTCGGTTAGCAGCTGAGCACTTTAACCACTGTGCCACCAGGGCTCCTATATAACAGAATTAATTTTTTCTCTAAAGGAAGATTTTTTTTTTTTTTTAAAGTGAAAATTCTTGAGAGAATAACGCTAATACCTATTGGGTGCTTACTATGTGTCAGAAAATGTGCTCAGTGTGTGATATGCACTATCTCATACACCACTCTCAATCATCCTAAGTGAGTACTATTATAATTGCCATTACATAGAGGAGAAAATGGAGATACAGAGAGGGTAAACCTGTTGGCGTGGAGTCAATTCAGACTCACAGCAACCCTACAGGACGGAGCAGAACTGCCCCATAGGGTTTCCAAGGATGTAAATATTTATGGAAGCATACTGCCACATCTTTCTCTCAGGGAGCGGTTGACAGATTCGAACTGCCAACCTTTCGGGTTAGCAGCCAAGCACTTAACCACTGTGCCACCAGGGCTCCTGCCCAAAATCACAGAAATGGTAAATGGCAGATCCAGGATGTGAACCCAGATAGCCTGGCTCTAGAGTCCTTTTGACAGCATTAATGCTGCCTTCAAACTACTTTGTATTTCTACAATGCTTTACACATATTGTCCTATGTGAGAGTCAACATGAGACAATTATATAACAGGAATTAAAATTATAATGATGAGGAAACTACAGTTTAGAGTAAGTTATTTAACAAATAAAGTTTTTTGTTTTTTTTAACTAAATGGTAGAGAACTTGAATGGTCTAAGCCTAAATCTAATCTCTTTTCACTATCCCATGCTTTTTATGAGAGTTGTCATAGAGGCAGAACAGGACATGAGCAGGTTGTTCATTTGTTCTTTTACTCTCCCTCAAGTATCAATTAATTAATTGATTATTTAGCAAGCCTCTGTTAAGCAGTTGCTATTTGCCAATCATCTGTTAGGAACTGGGGATACAAAGTCAAAACATAATCTTTGCCCATAAAAGCTTACGCTAGAGGGAAAAACAGACAATAAAAGAGATAGTTACAAGACAGTACAGTAAGTTCCCTGATGTTGACAAGCACTGTGATAGAAGAACACAGAGGTGGGGTACATCAAATCCAAACTGCATATAAGGGCAAGGGCAAGGAAAAGCCTTTTCTGGTGGAGACAATGCCTGAGATGAGTCTCAACAGGTAAACAGCCTATATTCAGGTAAAGAAAAACAGCAGGAAAAGGAAGGAGCATTAACAAAGGAGGCACGAAAAAACTAGGCTGACGAATTAAGTAAGGAGCAGACTATGAAGTTTGGGTGCTTATGCTGAGGAGTTTAAATTTTATCTGGAAAGTAACAACAAAAATTAAATGAACTTTAATTAGGGGAGTGACACAATAAAATTTGGATTTTAGAAAGATTACCCTAGTATAAATGAGGAAAACAAGCATTATGGGAATGAGATTACAGTCAGGGAGGTAAATAAGGAAGCTACTATCACAGTATTCTAGAAATGAATCAATGGAGACCTACAGGAGATTAAGAGTAAGAAGTCTAACAATAGCAAACACGTCTACAGCACTTAAATGCATACGCACTCCTACACCTCACAACAACCTTCTGAGGTAGGTACAATTATTATTCCCATTTTAGACATTTAGAAATTGAGGTAGATAAAGATAAAGTGCCTTGCATTAAGAAGACACTATTATAATCTTGGATGTTTGAATTTACAATCTTAATATATTTTCATATGAACTATTAAATGATGGCCACATTTATGAATTCTCTTCCTTTCTCCATTTAATAATCAATTATCTATTACATACACCACTATGCCACTAACAAAAATGATATGCTTTTCTTCAAATATGAGTGTGATACCAGTAATCCATTTTCTGCACAACTGTTGAAATTAAATTAAGCAATACATTGGATTTTTGATTTTGAAAATGTCAGAGGAATTTTCATTCGATTCAAGCTTATTATAGTGCCTAAACAAGGAGATAGCACTAAAACTGCTATTTAAAAAACTAGAAGCTACACTGGGCTTCTTAGTGTCTGGAAAAAAGGACTCAGTTTACAATTAAAAAAATAAAGGATAAAAAAAAAAAGTAAAAATAAAAACAGTGTATTCACTGGAATTTCTTTCACACAATTAACCATAGGAACAGTTGACAAATTATCACTAACTCCTACACTAGCCAAGATTTACAACTTTGTACAATTAACTAACTAAAATTGCCTTCACAAACATATACATAATTTGAGAATTGTATTTCAGAAGAATAAAGACAGACTTCATGGTAAATAATTTAATAACAGACCCCTTACCATTACACTTGAGAGAAAGTACAACACAGTAGATCAGTAGTTTGTGATAAAAGTCAAAAACAAATTCCAATCTAATCTTACTAAGACCTTTGTTTAGCTCCATGGATGAGTCATACATATTCTGCAGCTTTCAGGTTTCTTATCAGTACAGAGAAAGGACTTATAAAATGGCACCTGAGAAAACTAAGGACTTTCAGGTCCAAGAGACTTATTTAATTGAATAATTCCCTTCTTAAATATGAATCTCATTTTATGAATCTTTTCACTTTACATTTTCCCTTCTCAAAGATGATCTTATATTGCTTCCTCAGAATACGTAACTTCGGTTTTTCAATTAAAAAAAATTATCCAATACTTGTTAAGAGGTTACACTAAGCTACAAAAAGTTGGGGGAAAAAAGAAGAAACCAGTTTCCTTCTGTTGAGTTCCTGCCGTGACAGCACTGTGTGCTAGATTATTTTTGGTTGTTATCCATATTGAGCTCATTGAATATAGAGACCAGGTACTATTCATTTTTCCTATCTATGGGGCCTGGCACGGTATAGACAGCCCATGGCAGATGGCCAATAAATGTTTGCTGAATGTTTTTTTATCATATCATACAATTGCAAGCTTCCTTTTATCCAAGCTCTCTCTCTCCCACTGTCTTTGTATATTCTGTAAAAAATAACGAGAGCTAAAAATAGGGCGCTCATACATTCCAACTTGCCTACTGACGCATGCTGGTCCAGTGTTCATGCATAACTCTGTTTCTCTCTCAAAACTATTCTGGTTTGGATCACAAATTAGATGGTCATCCTAGTTATAGATTAAAAAAAAAGTCCATATTCATGGAATGATTTGAAACTACGTGATTACTTTAGGAATTGAATCCTGACTTCATTAGCACCAAACTTTAACTAAATTAACTCAGAATTAATTAAAAAAACTGAGGATTCAAGTGAAGAAAGGAGCATACTGGGTAAAAGCCAAAAGATACAGCTGTTGTGATGAATAATATTGTGCACTGAAAAAATAAAGGTTCCTTGAGAAAAAAGGATCTGGAGATTGAAAATGACTATTGGTGGAGACTTGATAAATTCTATTCAAAATGTGTACACTTTAAAACAGGCATTTATTTAGTATTTGTCTTTCAAGATAAGTAACAGATTTGTACCAAAGCCAGCACAGTATACATGTATACCTGAATGCATTAAAAACATTTATAATGCTTAGCCTTGGGGAAGATGAAGGTAACTTTATCATCAAATATGCTCAGGAAGTAAAATGATATTCTTTTAGGTTCCTTGAGATTTTAAGAATCTATAGATTTTACACATCGATTTCTATGACACATCATATTTAGGTGAATAGCATTTCGGTACACTTGTATGCATATATGCACATATGTAGACATGTTGTTACTGAGGTTAAAATAACTTGTACCACTATCTTATCAGAGATTTTTAACTGAGCTCACATCAAAAGTTGAGTTACATAGGTACTAGGAGTTTGCATTAAAATGTGATCTATAAACATTATAAAGCTAATAATACTAAGTTTTGATTTCTATAATTTGCCATGCTAATCATGTTTAATGAACCATAACAACAAAACAAAATTAACATATTTATAAATTTGTGTATAAATTTTGTTATTTAAGCTAGAAATAACTACTAATGCAAAAGGGCATAATAATCTTTCAGCAGTAACTGTTCATCTTATCATGGTATAAGTGGTTAATTAATATAAATTAGAACATCATGAAACAATTACTGTGTCAGTCTCAACAATAATTTCTGGGCACTTAACGCAACTAATCATTCGATTGCTTCAGATGGAATGAAAAAACTTGGGTTCAGCCTATTATTTTGTTATACTTTTGATATCAAATTATAACAAACAGTTGCTGCTCAGTTGACTCAAATCAAGGTGCTATCAAATTAACAAGCTCTTAATTGAAATACAAAGTAGATATAACAATCTATTATCATAGACTTGGTGTGTTTATGTGCACGTGTGTTTAACAAGCTTGTATATATATTCTTCCAAACTACATTAAAAGTTTTTAAATAACTCCTAAATTAACTATAACACATTCACTTTAGGCTCTAAATAGTATTTAAACTTTTGTAGTATGAAATCAAAATATAACAAAAAATTACTGACAGTATTTTCATCCTCAAAATCTGACTGGCCTAGCCCCATTACCTGATTTCCAGGCAACCACTGATCTTCTATTGAATTTTCTAGAATTATATATTAATTAAATCTGACATTACTCTTTTTACCTTCCTTATTTTACTATACATAATTATTTTGAGATTCATCCAGTGATGTGATGAAACCAGCTCCTAAGGGCCTGTGACAGCTGATTTGTAAAACTGTATGAATTATGCAAGTCAGTTATTACGTAAAAAAATTACAATAATTTACAATTAATAATTTTTATTTAAAGTTAATATTCAAACCTCATCACTTCCTAATTATTTTACAGCTTTTATTATTATCTATGAGTTTAAGATTATTTATGTCTATTATAGCTGTTTGATGGGACTACTATACAGTGGTGTGCTACCAGACACCTCTTCCCAACTCTGCCTTCAGTGACCTTATGTTAATAATTGAAATAGGCCATGATAGAAGTACTTACAATACAGAAATCAACAAATGCTACAGACTTCAATTATCTGATGGATCTAAAAAGAGCTGCTGATTTTCAGTTTGTCAGCTTTTTTCTTGTAGTGAAAAGGGGAAGTGATGACTTCCAAGCTCTTTAGTCAGACTAGAAACTGTTAAGTCCCCTACATATTACTCTAGAAGTTTTCGTGGCACAAACAGTTAACATGCTCAGCTGCTAGCCAAAAGGTTGGAGGCTACTGATACAAAAACCAGGCAAAGACACTGCAAAAAAAGAGAAGTTTACAGACCAGTATCTCTCACAAATATAGATGCAAAAATTCTCAACAAAATTCTAGCCAGGAGAATTCAGCATCATATAAAAAAAAAAAAAAATAATGCACCATGACCAAGTGGGATTCCTACCAGGTGTCATGGATTGAATTATGTCCCCCCAAAAATGTTTCAATGTGGCTGGGGGATAATTCCTGGTATTGTGTGATTTCCCCATGTGCTGTAAATCCTGCTTCTATGATGTTAATGAGGGAGGATGGGCAACAGTTGTCTTAGGGAGGCAGGACTCAATCTATAAGATTGGATTGTGTCTTGAGACAATCTCTTGAAATATAAAAGAGAGAAGCAAGCAGAGAGACAAGGGGACCTCATACCACCAAGAAAACAGCGCCAGGAGCACAGCATGTCCTCTGGACCTGGGATCCCTGCGTGGAGAAGCTCCTAGTCCGGGGGAAGACTGATGAGAAGCCCGACCGAGAGAGAAAGGCTTCTCTTGAGCTGATGCCCTGAATTTGGACTTTTAGCCTACTTTACTGTGAGGAAATAAATTTCTCTTTGTTAAAGCTGTCCACTTGTGGTATTTCTGTTATAGCAGCACTAGATGACTAGGACAGAATTTGGTACCAAGAGAGTGGGGTGCTGCTCTAACAGATACCTAAAATGTGGAAGCGGTTTTGAAACTGTGAATGGATAGAGGAAAGGCAGCAACAGAGGACCAGCAGCAGCAGAACCAGCAGACCAGCGCGAGATGGCACTGGAGCTGACCCACACACAGAGAGAGCTGAGTGCCTGTGTGCAGGAGACTTCCTGGTGGAGTGGGGTGCTTCCAGGCACTTACTGGTGGAGCTAGGCTTGCCAACCCATGGAGCGAGGGTGCTCGAGCGAGCTGAGTACCTGTGCATAGGAGGCTTCCTGGCAGAGTGGGATGCCTCCGGGCACTTATCAGTGGAGCTACAGAGCTTTGGAATACTTGCCCCAGCAGGGCAGATGTGGTTGTGAGGCCTGAGGAACCGACAGGCCAAGAAACCAGGAAGCAGAAGCTGAAGAGACAAGGAACACAAGAAGCCGAGCTGCCTCAGTCTCAAAAGGTATGGCCATGACCTCTGGGGTTTCAAAGGGTGAAGCCTTGGCCTCTGGTGTTTCTAAGGGTGGAGTCGCCACTCAGATGGACTAGGAGAATGGGGCCGCCTAAAGCTGAGGGAGCAGAGTTGCTGTCCCAGTAGGCCTGGAAGGCAGAGCTGAAGCCAGGGCCGAGGGGCCTCCACTCTGAATCTGGAGAGTGTGGCCTATAGTCTGGAGGGATGGGCTATTGTATAAACTGTCTCAGAGAACAGAGGATTATTTGCAAAGTCTTGAGGGCTAATGTAATGTGTTCTGCTGACTTGCTTGGTGCCTGTTATCCGTTGTTTTCCTCCAGTTTCTCCCACTGGTAATGGAAATGTGTAGCTTGTGCCTGTTCTGCCATTGTACCTTTGGAAGCAGATAACTTGTATTCTAGATTTCACAGACAAAGAGGAATTTTTGGATTTTGGACTTGGAGTTAAGGCTTTTGCTATGATAAGATGGGATGAATATGTTTTGCATGTTGCAAGGATGTGATTTTTTTGTGGGCCAAAGGGTGGAATATCATGGATTGAATTATGTCTCCCAAAAAATGTGCGTATCAGTTTGGCTGGGCAGTGATTCTCGGTATTGTGTGATTTTTCCCATGTGTTGTAAATCCTGCCTCTACGATGTTAATGAGGGAGTATGGGCGGCAGTTATGTTAGTGAGGCTGGACTCAATCTACAAGATTGGATCGTGTCTGGAGGCAATCTCTTGATATATAAAAGAGAGAAGCAAGCAGAAAGACAAGGAGACCTCATACCACCAAGAAAGCAGTGCTGATACCACCAAGAAAGCAGCACCAGGAGCAGAGCGTGTCCTTTGGACCCGAGGTCCCTGCATGGAGAAGCTCCTAGTCCGGGGGGAAGACTGATGAGAAGGCTGACAGAGAGCAAAAGCCTTCCCCTGGAGCTGATGCCCTGAATTTGAAACTGTGAATGGATAGAGGAGTGGCCTACTTTACTGTGAGGAAATAAATTTCTCTTCATTAAAGCCATCCACTTGTGGTATTTCTGTCAGAGCAGCCCTAGATGCCTAGGACACCAGGTACGCAAGGATGGTTCAACAGTAGAAAATCAATCAATGTAATCCACCACATAAATAAAAGAATCACATGATCATCTCAATTGATGCAGAAAAGGCATTCAATAAAGTCCAACACCCATTCCTAATAAAAAATCAATAAAATAGGAATAGAAGGGAAATTCCTCAACATAATAAAGGGCATCTATACAAAACCAACAGCTAACATCATTTGCAACAGAGAGAGGCTGAAAACATTCCCCCTAAGAACAGGAAAAGACAAGGATGCCCTTTATCACCACTCCAATTTAACACTGTGCTAGAAGTGTTAGCTAGAGCAATAAGGCAAGAAAAACAAAAAAAGGGCATCCAAATTGGTAATGAAGAAGTAAAACTATCCCTGTCTGTGGATGATGTGATACTATACATTGAGAACCCTAAAGACTCCATAAGAAAACCACTGGAACTAATAGAAAGATTCTACTACAGTAGTAGGATACAAGATAAACATTAAAAAATCATTTGGATTCCTATACGCCAATAAAGGAAACTATAAAAAAGAAATCAGAAAAGCAGTACTATTTATAATAGCACCCCCCCCAAAAAAAAAAATACTTAGGAAGAAATCTAACCAGTGACGCAAAACACCTACACAAAGAAAACTACAAAACACTACTATAAGAAACTGAAAGAGACCTACAAAAATGGAAAAACATACCATGCTCATGGATAGGAAGACTCAACACTGTGAAAAATGTCAATTCTACTTAAAGCAATCTACAAATACAATGCAATCCCAATCCAAATACCAACAACATTCTTCAAAGAGATGGAAAAATTAATTATTAACTTTATATGGGAAGGAGAGAGGCCACGGATAAGTTAAGCATTATTAAAGAACAAGAACAGAGTAGGAGGACTCATACTATCTGACCTCAGAACCTACTGTACAGCTATGGTAGTCAAAACAGCCTAGTACTTTGGTGAATGGCATCTGGGGTCTTAAAAGCTTGTGAGCAGCCATCTAAGATACATCAATAGGTCCCATCCCACATGGAACAAAGGAGAATGAAGAAAACCAAAAACACAAGAAAAACACTAGCCCAAAGGACTAAAGGGCCAAATGAACCAGAGACTCCACCAACCTGAGACCAGAAGAACTAGATGGTGCCCGGCTACCATCAGTGACCACTCTGTCAGGGAACACAACTGAGAGTCCCAGATAGAGCAGGCGGAAGATGTAAAACAGACCTCAAATTCATGTAAATGAGACCAGACTTAATGGTCTGAAAGAAACTGCAGGAACCCCCGAAACCTCTGCCCCAGGCCCACTATTAATCCAGAACTGGAACCATTCCCAAAGCCCACCCTTCAGACAAATACTAGACAGGACTACAAACCAAAAAATAATACACATGAGGATTGTGCTTCTTAGCTCAATCAGATATACAAGACCAAACGGGCAGCTCATGTCCAAAAGCAGGATAAGAAGGCAGGAAGGAACAGGAACTGGTGGAATGGACGCAGGGAACCCTAGCTGGAAAGTGGGAGTGTGCTGTCATATTGTGGGGATTGCAATTAATGTCACAAAATAATATGTGTATAAATTTTTGAATAAGAAATTAACTTGAGCTATAAACTTTCGACTAAAGCACAATAAAAAGAAAGATTTAAAAGAAAAAAAATGGGCAAAGGATATGAACAGATGCTTCATCGAAGAAGACATTCAGGCAGCTAACAGACACATGAGGAAATGCTCGCGATCATTAGTCATTTAAAAAAAAAAAAATCCGTTGCCATTGAGTCAATTCTGACTCATAATGTATCTATAGGACAGAGGAGAACTGCCCCATATGGTTTCCAAGAAGCAGCTGGTGGATTCGAACTGCCAAACTTTTGGTTAGCAGCTGAACACTTAACAACTGTACCAACAGGGCTCCTGACAACATTCCAAAAAAAAAAAAAAATTGTCATCAAGTCAATTCTGACACATAGTAACCCTATGGACCAGAGTAGAACCACCCCACAGGGTTTCTAAGGAGCAGCTTGGTGGATTCAAACTGCTGACCCTTCTGGTTAGCAGCCAAGCTCTTAACCATTGCACCACTAAAATGCAAATCAAAACTATACTGAGATACCATCTCACCCCCACGATATTGACATTAATCCAAAAAAACATAAAATAACAAATGTTGGAGAGGTCACGGGGAGATTGGAACACTTAGGCACTGCTGTTGGGAATATAAAATGGTACAACTACTATGGAAAACGACATGGTTCCTCCCTAAAAAACTAGAAATAGACATACCATACGATCCAGCAATCCCACTACTAGGAATATATCCTAGAGAAATAAGAGCCCTCACATGAATAGACATATGCACACCCATGTTCACTGCAGCATTGTTTACAATAGCAAAAAGATGGAAACAACCTAAGCGCCCAACAGATGAATGGATAAACAAACTATGGTACATACACACAATGGAATACTACACAATGAGAAAGAACAATGATTAATCTGGGAAATATCTCACAACATGGATGAATCTGGGGGTCATTACGCTGAATGAAATAAGTCAATCACAAAGGCACAAATAGTGTATGACACCACTATTATAAAAACTCATGAAAAGGTTTACACACAGAAAGAAACCATCTTCGATGGTTACGAGGGAGGGGAGGTGTGCAGGGGAAAAACACTAACTAGATAGCAGATAAGTGGTGACTTTGGTGAAGGGTAAGACAGTACATAATACTGGAGAAGTCAGCACGCCTTGACCAGGGAAAGTTCACAGAAGCTTCAAAGACACATCCAAACGCCCTGAGAGAGCAAACTACTAGGCTGAGGGCTGGGGACCATGGTCTCAATAGACATACAGCTCAACTGGCATAAAATAATCTATAAAGAAAATGTTCCACATCTGAGTGCAGTAAGTAGCATCTGGGGTCTTAAGAGCTCGCTAGCGGCCATCTAAGATACATCTACTGGTCCCATCCCGGCTGGAGCAAAGGAGAATGAAGAAAACCAAAGACATAAGGGAAAGATTAGTCCAAATGACTAACGGACCACAACTACCAAAACCTTCACCAGTCTGAGCTCAGAACAACTAGATGGTGCCCACTTGCCACCACTGACTGCTCTGGCAGGGATCACAATAGAGGGTCCTGGACAGAGTGGGAGAAAAATGTAGAACAAAATTCAAAATCACAAAAAAAGAAAAGACTTACTGGTCTGACAGAAACATGAGAAACCCTGAGAATATGGCCCCCAGACACCATTTTTACTCAGTACTGAAGTCACCCCTGAAGTTCACCCTTCAGCCAAAGATTAGATAAGCCTATAAAACAAACAATAACACACGTAGTTCAACCATGTATACGAGACTAAACGGGCACACCAGCCCAAAAGCAAAGACAAGAATGTAGGATGGGACATGAAAACTGGACAAATGGGAACAGGGAACCCAAGGTCCAGAAGGGGAGAGTGTTGACACATTGCGGGGTTGGCAACCAAAGTCACAAAACAATTTGTGTATTAATTGCTTAATTAGAAACTAATTTGCTCTGTAAACTGTCATCTAAAGCACAATTAAAAAAAAAAAAAGGAGGTTAGAGATCGTCTAGAGGTACCTCAGAAGAAAGGCCTGGCAATGTACTTATGAAAAATCAGCCATTGAAAACTGAATGAAGCACAGTTCTACTCTGACATACATGTAGTCACCATGAGTCGGAATCAGTTTGATGGCAACTGGTACTGGTACTTGCATGATCAATTTGGAGACAATTTTTTAATATGTTTGGAGATACAAGTGTAGGTTGTTTTTATTTTTATTTCTTTTCTTTTGGTGTTTGGCTATCCAATTGTTACAGTATTGTTTGTTACAGAAATTCTGCTTTCTCTATTTAATTGCCTCATCATCTTTGGCAAAAATCACTTGATCATATATATGTGTGGATCTATTTCTACACTGTTTATTTTGTTCCACTGACCTATTATCTCTAACTCTATGTCAATAACACACTGTTTTGACTGAAATATCTTTATGAGTCTTGAAATATGAAGAGTAAGACCTTCCACTTTAGTCTTCTTTTTAAAAAATTTTTAGGCTATACTAGGTCTTTTGCATTTTTATAACACATTAGAATTGACTCGTCGATCACTACAAAAAAATCCTGCAGGGGTTTTGATTGGGATTGTGTTGAATCTACAGATCAATTTAGAAAGGACTGACATCTTAACACTGAGTCTCCTGATCTATGAACATGGTCCAGCTTTCTGTGCACCTTTTCATTTGCTTGGGTTCTTTAATTTCACTCATCAGTGTTTCGGTGTTTTCAGTGTACAAAGGTTTTACACATCTTTTGTCAAATTTATCCCTAGATATTTCACTCTGATGTTTTTGTAAATGATATTTTTTTAACTTCAATTTCCAATAGTTGGTTTCTAGAATATAGAAATACAATTAATTTTTTAAATGTATTTACCTCATATCCTTCAACCTTGCTGAACTCAAACCCTCTTATTAGTTCTATAGCTTTTTTGTAGATTCCATAAGACTTTGTATATAAATGATCATATTCTCTACAAATAAAGACAGGATTTCTTCTTCCTTTGAACCTGTATGTCTTTTGTTTATTTTTCTTGACTTGCTAAGACCTTCAATACAATGCTGAATAGAAATGGCAAGAGTGGACATAATGCCTATGTCTGATCTAGGGTAAAGGCATTAAGTCTTTTACTATTAAGCATGTTAGCTGTAGCTTTTTCTGTAGATGCTTTTTATTTGTTTAAGCAGGTTCACTTCTAATCCTATTCTGTTAAAAGTTCTTATCATGATTGGATATTGGCTTTGTCTAATGGTTCTTCCGTGTCTAATGAGACAACCATATGATTTTTATTTATTAATCTATTAAAAGGGTAAAAAACATTGTTTATTTTTTGTATTTGTTGAGTATACAGCAGAACATATGCCAATTCAATCTCTACACGTACACGGAGTGACACTGATTACACTCCTCAAATTGCACAATCCTCATCCTCCATTTCTGAATTGTTCCTGCCCCATTAACATAAACTCACTGTCCCCTAAGTTTCCTATGTAAGCTTTCTAGTTGCTGTTGTCAGTTTGATCCCATACAGACAGTTCTTAAAAGAGCACAATGCTCAAGGCAGACATTCCTTTACTAGGTAAGCTAAACTACTGTCATTGATTGGTTTTCGAATGTTAACCCAAACTTGTATTCTAGGAATAAATCTTACTTGGTCATGATGCATTATCGATTTTATATTTTGCTGGACTCAATTTGCTAATACCTTGTTAAGTACAGCATCTTTATCCATGATGAAAACTGACCTGTAGTTTTGTTTTACTATAATGTCTTTGTTACGTTTTGGTTTCAGGCAATGCTGGACTCACTGAAAATGTCAGCAAGTATCTACCTCTTCTATTTACTGGGAAGAGTTAATATAGAGTTGGTATTATATCTTCTTTAAATGTGTGTTAGAATTCACTAGTGTATCCTAGGAGCTCCTTCTATGGAAAAGTTTAAACAATAAATCCAATTTCTTTAATAAATATAGGCCTCTTAGGTTATCTGCTTCTTCTTGAGTGAACTTTGGTAGTTTGTGTCTATAAGAAATCAGTACATTTTATCTATACTGTTGAATTTATGAGCATAATGTTTTTAATAATATTCTCTTATTATCCTTTTAATACCTGTGGAAGATGTAGCAATATCCCCTTTCTTATTGCTGATTTAGGTAATTTCTGACTTTCTATTTCCTAATATGTCTTTCAGATTAACTGAGTAAAGCTTATGTTTCTATCATGTCCTGTATTGGCTCACTATTATTATTTTATTTTTTCATTGGTTGCTTTAGGGTTTATACTACATACTTTAACTTATAACAGCCTACCTTTAAGTAATACTAATACAACTTTATGTATAATATAAAAAACTTACAACATTGTATTCCCATATTCATTTGCTAAATGAATGAAAAAGGACAAGAAGAAGAACAAGTTCTGGAGTAAAAACTTCTGCTAAACATGTTAAAGAGAGAAAGTATATTCTATTATCTTGGCATGATGACAGTACTTAGGGATACTGAAAGAGAATTCCAAGAGACAAGAGATTCTGGGTATATGTAGACCCCTTTACACAGATCAATAAAAAAGACCAATAAAAATTAATTTACATTTATAAGTGAGCAAATAATCCTAGAAGTTGGTCTATATGAAGAAGAACGCACCATCAGGATTGGAGGAAGACTCATTACAACAACCTGCGATATGCAGATGACACAATCTTGCTTGCTGAAACGGAAGAGGACTTGAAGCACTTATGGATGAAGACCAAAGACTACAGCCTTCAGTATGGATTACACCACAACATAAAGAAAACAAAAATCCTCACAATTGGACCAGTAGGTAACATCATGATAAACAGAGAAAATATTGAAGTTGTCAAGGATTGCATTTACTTGAATTCATAAACAACACTCATAGAAGCAGTAGTCAAGAAATCAAACGATGTATTGCATTGGGCAAATCTGCTGAAAAAGACCTCCTTAAAGTGTTGAAAAAGCAAAGATGTCACTTTGAGGACTAAGATGGGCCTGATCAAAGCCATGGTGTTTTCAATCACCTCATATGCATGCAAAAGCTGGACAATGAATAAAGAAGACTGAAGAAGAACTGACTCATTTGAATTATGGCAAATTATTAGCAAAGAAGAACAAACAAATCTGTCTTGGAAGAAATACAGCCAGAATGCTCCTTACAAGCAAAGATGGTAAGACTTTGTCTCTCATACTCTGGACATGTTATCAGGAAGGACAAATCCCTGCAGAAGGACATCACGCTTGGTAAAGTGTAGGGTCAGTGAAAAGAAGGATGACCCTCAACAAGATGGACTGACACAGTGACTTCAACAAAGGGCTCACGGCAACAATTGTAAGGATGGCGCGGACCGCGCAGTGTTTCGTTCTGTTGTACCTAGTGTCGCTAACTGGAATTGATTCAACAGCACCTACAACAACATGTGTATATAATCAAATTTTGATTATAAATGAAGCAACAGATGAGATAAAGGGAGGAGTTCTGCCCCAGTATTTGATAAGCCTTTGGAGATGAGTATGGGGAGTTCCATGCACAGAGAGTTTATATATGTCTTTTAAAGCAAAGTCTACTATTCAGCTGCCTGATCACATTAGCACAATATTCAATGAGAGATAATGTGGAAAAAACTATAACCTAGGAATGACAGCATCAGAATTGCAGGGTGGGCTTTGATACTGTATCAGGATAGTAACTCCTTTCAGCTTTAGTTTTCTAAGAAAAACAAGGATAGATGAGAGTAGCAAATTGGATAATGGCTACAAAACGACTCTATAACAGGTAAAGCATTATGTAAATATAACCTATTACTTTATTCTAATGGAAAAATTCAAATTATTCAACATTAATAATGATCATTTGGCAAAATAATTCTGGGTATGATTTTTCTAAGCACTCATTTGCATGCAGGGGGAAACATTTTAAAAAGGAGGGGCCTTTAAGAAAAGCTGGATCCCCAACCACCTAGAATGAACATTTTTTTCCCCTAAAGCCTTGAAGATCGGTGGTGAGGTGGTTGTGGATGCTGACAAAACAGAATAGAGATGAGCAGAGAGGTGATGTGGCAGGTGGTACTGTCCTTTCTGATGGGAATTCTGACTACAAAAACAGTGGTTCCTGAACTTTAACATGCATCAGAACCACCTCATGGACTTGAAAAAACACATATTGTGGGTAATACACCTAGAGATCCTAGTTCCATAGGTCTGGGGTGGTGCCCCAAAATTCGTACTTCTGACAAGTGTTCTGATGATGCTGATGCTATTCATCTGGAAACCATACTTTGAAAAGCACTGCTATAAAGAAAAGCTATAGCAGAGAGAGGAGTTAAGGGAAAAACTGGTCTAGCAGAGAAGATCTTAATACTTAGACATCCTAAAATTATATAACAACCTTTTTTGTATATACATATGTGCATTTAAAAGAGTGTATCACTTTCCTTCAATTTTCAAAGGTGTCAGTGAGCCAAAAAAATTAAAAATCAGTTGTTTAGAAATTTATTTTGAAAGGACTTAAGATCTACCAACAATTTTGCTATATCATTGAGAGTACCTGGATTAAAAAATAAAAAAGCCATTTAACGTCACTACCCAGTATATTAGGATAATTTGAAACATACAGCCAATATATATATTGGATTTATAAGAGGTACCATTAAAATAATTTTCTTTTAAAAAGAAATAGAACCCACATAGCTTTAGTGATTATTCAGCAAGAAAGATGAAGAAATCTGGTGTTTTATCTTTTCATGTTACAATTTAAATCCTATGTCCTAACATTTAAAGAAGACTAACCACATTTTATAATATTATTTTCTTAAACAAACTATAAGTATTGTGACTTTTTAATAAGACAAAAGTTTCAGCAGATCACCAGAAACTATCAAAGAAATAAAAGAGGTATAATTCTTCCTAGGAAAATTCCTACTCCATGTCAGAAACAGTAAAGAAAATGTCAAGTACTGAAATATTTCCTAAATCACATTAAATCATATCACATAATACAGAACATATCACATTCAAATGTAATAAAAAATTTAAATTTTTATTCTGAAATAAATGGAATAGTACTGAATTCTCAATCTTTGTTAAAACCCACTAGAAAGTACATGTCAGAAAGTATTGTATTGATATTGTCTTAGTGAAGAAGCCCTAGTGGTGCAGTGGTTAAGCGCTTGGCTGCCAACCGAAAGGTTGGTGGTTCAAACTCACCAGCTGCTCCATGGGAGAAATATCTGGCAGTCTGCTTCTATAGAGATTATAGCCTTTGAAACTCTACGGGCAGTTCTACTCTGTCCTACTACAGGGTCGCTATGAATCAGCATCAACTCCACAGCAATGGGTTTTATGTGTTAGTGAAAGGCAGCCTAATTTCATTTGAGTTTCACCCGATACTCTGAACTATTTCCAAAGACACTGTCTGTGATATAATTTAAATGTGCTTTGTGAAACACATTTTTCATCCTTTGAGAAAATTTTAACAGAACACATACTCATTTTCATTATAAAATACTTCAAAGGTAGTCATATTTTCAGAGGCTTTATTTCTTAATTCAAAAGGTAATACAGAATACTTAATTCAATAAATTACATATTGAGATTGGCTGCATCTTATACGAATATATTTTAATTAAGAAATAGGTCATCAAGTCCTATTGCTATGTCAAATAAGAAAATACTTAGCAGATCTTAATGGAGCAGGAAAGAGGAAAATATGTTATGAAGAATTAAAAATCTGTAACCCCTTTCTATAACACCATTCTTTTTGGTCTTAATCTAGGAAATCGTTCTACATAATAAAACCCCTTTAGTTCTTTGTTTTCTTTCAATATGATCAAATGTACCCACATCATACTAAAATTATATAATATGGTTTAAAATTAAGTTATTCATTTTTTTCAAATGTTTATGCCAAAGGTCATCTAGGTCATTAACAGCAGAAACAAAATAAGAAATTCAGTTTGCCTATTACCCTTCTTGTTTTTTGTTGTTAATAACAACCTAGAACCCTCTTGAACTACCGTAGTCTAGGTCCTAATCACCTCTTACCTAGATGAATAAACAGTAACCTGCATGATATTCCTATTTCTATAAACTAATTTTAAACAGTATTACACATGAGGTTGCCATGAGTCGGGGATGGACTCCACAGCAGCTAACAACTACCAGACTAATGTTCCAAAAGCTGTCCTTTTCATAATGAAATTCTCCTAAAGTAACAATAACAAAATAACTAATGTTTATAGAGTACCTGTCATATGGCAAGGACTTTACCCATATGATTTAATTTAATCTCACAATAATCTCGTGATTTAGGTACCATTATTATACTCATTTTACAAATCAGAAAACCAAAGTTTAGAGATGTTTAAGTGATCTGCTCAAGGTCACACAGCTACTTAGTGGCAGAACTAGGATTCAAACAGGCAGACTAATACCAGAGACCACATTCTTAGCCATTTTGCTATATTATTTCTACATAAAATTTTTCTTATTGCCTACAGTATTTTATCCAGTTCCTTAATTTTACTATTGTTCATTCTGTGCCAACCCTATTAGACTTAACCATGCTCTTCAACACAAGTCATGTTCTTATATCACTGATATTCTCCTGTTCTTAATTCAACAATATTTAGTCTATATTATACATTTGGACCTTATACAGCATATAGTTGGATTTTGAAAGAAAAGAACTTTCAAGAGTAATTGTCTTTTAATAAATAAATTTAAATCAGATCTGCCTGGGTTCAAATCCTAACTCTGCAACTATTCACTGGGTGACTCTGGTTAAGTTATTTAACACTCTTCTGCCTCAGGTTCCTCACAGTAAAATGGGAATAATATTAGTACCACCTCATAGTGTTATTGTGATGATTAAATGAGTTAATTGATATAAAATTATTAGAAAGTTCTTAGAACCTTTTTCACTGGTTTCTTCACTGTGCCAAGATTCTTTCATGAGTGACAATATATATCTACCTCAAATTAAAAACAAATTAGTCACAATTTGCAGTACAATACAGTACTACAGTATTTTGATAATCACAGATGACTAACTGAGATAGTAAACTATCGTTCAGTGAACAATACAAAAGTGAAATCATTTTTCAAGGTTGAGGAAAAGGGAACATAAGGATGTTAGAGAAGTTCTTTTTGTATATGTAGATAAAAAATGTATATCTCCTTTATATAAGTAAGATGTAGAAAGTTCTAGGAAGGCTATCATTTTTATCAGACAGAGAGGACTTTTAGGTTGACTATCAGAGGTTCCTCTATATTGTAAGTAAAGAACAGGAAAAAAAGAAAACTCTTAATTCCTATAGTAAAATATTTTCCAGATACCAAGTTCTATAAGGTTTCTATTTTCCAACTAGCTAAAATGAATCTACACAAAATACTCCATATTTTTTATTTCTATCCAATATATCTGAAATGCTTTACAATCATTGTAAATGGCTTAATTATTAAGCAGTATAAATGTTTATCTCTTACTTGCTAAAAGCACCCTGATTTTCCATTGAGTAACCATCATCTTCTGAGTCTCAGTGCATGCATTACAAATGGAGTGATTCCATCACCAGCTGCTGGTATCAGCATTTGGCTGAAAGTCTAGACAAACAGAGCTTTGCACACCCTGTTCACAGAAGTAGTATAGGAATAGGTACAAGACGTAGTCAATTGGTTTCAATCAAAGCTAATCACAAGATTTTGCTTGAGTTACCAGGAAACAGTGTTCACCTTTCTGTTGGACTTGAAGCTTAGAAGATGCTAGGTTATACCACGTATAGAGAACCTGCCCCAAAGTGAAGCCAACATAGAAGAAAGCATAGGAATTAGATAGACAGACAGATAGATAGTGCCATGGATTGAACTGTGTCCCCCAAAATATCTGTCAACTTTGCTAGACAATGATTCCCAGTATTGTGTGATTGTCCACCATTTTGTCATTTGATGTGGTTTTCCTACGTGCTGTAAATCCTGTCTCTATGACGTTGATGAGATGGATTAATGGCAGTTATGTTAATGGGGCAGGACTCAATCTGCAAGATTTATGTCTTAAACCAATCTCTTTTGAGTTATAAAAGAGAGAAGCGAGCAGAAAGACGGGGGGGGGGACCGCATACCACTAAGACGGCAGTGCTGGGAGCAGAGCGCATCCTTTGGACCGAGGGTCCCTGAGCCTGAGAAACTCCTAGACCAGGGAAGACTGATGACAAGAACCTTCCCCCAGAGCCTTACCCTGGAGCTGGCACCTTGAATTTGGACTTCTAGCCTACCAGATTGTGAGAGAATAAATTTCTCTTTGTTCAAGCCATCTGCTTGCGGTATTTCTGCGATAGCTGCACTAGATAACCAAGATGACAGACAGATTAGATAGATATACACAGACAGAGAGAGAGAGATATAGACAGACAGAGACAGATAGGTAAAAAACCAAAGCCAAACCCATTGCCATCGGGTCGATTCTGACTCATAGTGACCATACAGGACAGAGTAGAAATGCCCCATAGGGATTCCAAGGAGCGGCTGGTGGATTCGACCTACTAACCTTTTGGTTAGTAGCCAAGCTCTTAGGCACTGTGCCACCAGGGTTCTAGACAGACAGACAGACAGGCCAAGAAAAGCCATTCAGGTCCTGAAAACAATTTTAAGTCCTACATCAAGCTGACTTAATGCTAGCTACCCTTGAACTCTTCAGTTACATCAGCCAGTTAATTCCTATATGGCTTAAGCCAGTTTGACTTGTGTTTTTTGATACTATTAAGACTCCTGACAAATGTATACATGATAGAAGAATCATTTATAATAGTAAAATATAAACATATATGGTTAAATTGGCTTACCTTTTGGTTTAATAAAGCACTTGCCAATTTTTGTACTTCTGAACTCAGTAATGTAGTTCCTCTGATGACTTTGCTGAGAGCGGCAAGTGACTGATGCACACTTTGTACTAAACGAATGGCATTGAATTGTTCAAGAACGATGAATGATAATACTGGAGATCCTTGTCGATCATTAGGAGGAGACACTTTGTGATGAATCAGGTTTGAATTCTAGAAGAAGAATATGTCATATCACATTTACTGAAAAGTAACACAAATTATTGCTATATTAAAACACCTCAGATGTTATTTAAATGTTTTGTTGTTCTATTCTGAAGCTGTTTTGAAATTCTCTTGTGTTCTGAATGGTCAAATTTAATATACATGCAACAACATAGGAAGGGGACTCTGGAATTCACCGACATTTAAAGTGATGTGAGGGTTGGAATTGAGAGTACTGAAAAGGATACCATATTAAAAAGCAGTAGTCGATATGGTAGGAAAAAAAAGTGGAAAAATGGCATCCCTAAGCCAAAGCAGCGAGCAGAACAGCTGTACTACCACTCTACCTCTACAAAGAGAACAGAACAGATTGCTGCTTTGAAATAAAATGTGAATGAACATTTACTTCAATTTGAAAATTAGTTGATTGTGTAAGTAGAACACTACACTAAAGAGCTTGTGCTCAAAATCAGTGAATATTACATTTTGGTTACTTGTTTCTACATACATACTTGAACAGAGAATGTGATATATAGAATTTCTGGGGCTTCTCAAATTAATAAAAAAAATACAAGGAGTCTAACTGTTTTTAAACAGCTTATAGGGTTAAGAGGAGGAAAAATCACCTTCAGTAGTATTCTGGAAGTATCAAAGAATTATTAAGAGAAATTTGGGAAGTCCTGTTCTCTTACCTATTATCCCAATTTTATTTATATATTCTGCTTAGAATCCTAGTTTAGGATTCTTTCTCCTTGTTCTACTGGTTGTCACATTCATACAATCTGTGAGAGCACTATCTGTTTTTTTCATCTATTTAGCATAATAAAGAATTTAATAATGTGATGATCTACCATGACACTGCCATTACAGATAATATATTCACTTTATTCTCCTCAGAAAACCATCATTAAATAAATTTTATTGGTATAAAATCATTTTGAAAGATAGATTTAGACTATGAGCTCAAGTTTAGGCATTTTATTCCTATTAGTGCTATGTTTAAATATTAAAGCTGCAGCAGTAATTTTTGAGACACAAATGTACAAACTTAAATAACTGATGATAAACTCAAATCGAGAGAAGAAATAAAGTCTAACTATTAACAAAAATTAATTAAAATTCATACTCTCTACACTGAGACTGAATTAACTATCTGAACCAGAGAATGCAGTAAGTAATACTTAAAGAACACATCTCCAATCTGAATCATCTAAGTAATAAATTGAAATGAAATTTGGGTTACAGATCTTCCATGATTCTTTATATTAAAACAGCCTTTGTGGAAGTGAGTTAACATGTGGCATTTAAACATTTTTTAATCTTATACTATTCGAGATTAGCAATAAAAATTTATTTTATTTGCAAGTAGATTTTGTGGATTTTAATCCATTCTGTTAAGTTGATGCGACACATTTGCACTGTTACTATACAGAACAAGAACATCCAAACTTAACATCATTCAAGCAAGCATTTATTTATCTACAATCCAAACAGACAGGAAGCTAATGTACTGAACTTTTTAAAAGGCTGATTTACAGGAGAGTAATGATGAAGAATGCCTAAAATTCATATGGAGTTCAAACAAGTACTATGGTGTAGAGGTATGCACTAAGTGTAAAATACAGACTGGATTTCAAAGGCTTACTATGGACAAAGGATGTAAAGTATCACATTAATAATTTTTTTATATTGATTTCACATTAAAATGCTAGTATTTTGGATATATCAGGTTAAATAAATATATTATTAAAGTTAATCTGTTTCTTTGTACTTATTTAAACATGGTTATAAGAAAATTTAAAATTACATATGTGGCTCTCATTTGTGTCCCATGTTATATTCTACTGGACAATGCTAGTCTAACCAAAACCAAACAAAACCTATTGCGGTCGAGTCGATTCCTACTCACAGAGACCCTACAGGACAGAGTTGAACTGCCCCACAGGATTTCCAAAAAGCAGCTTGTGGATTCGAACAGCTGACCTTTTGGTTAGCAGCTGAGGTCTTAACCACCGTGCCACCAGGGTCCCAATGCTAGGCTAGAGGCTATCAAATAAAAATGCTATAAGTTTAGCAATAAGAAGAGAAGGAAAATTTGGCATAGAATAGGGCCTCAAGAAGTGTTTTATTAATGAACAAATGAAAAAAACGTGGAGAAAAAAAATGAAGGAGAATAAGGCAAACTGCAGTACATAAGCTGTGATAAATTAACGAGTGAGAAAGTATAATATAAGCAAAACAGTAAAGTATATTTTAATATACACTATAACAATCCATTTGTACAGGCTTTCACCAAATTCAAATAAAAATTAATGTAAAATAATTCTAACTGTAAACAGAAAATATTTAACACATTCTAAATGGGTTAAGAATACAGAAGTTTTAATACAGTAGTAACATATTGGATTGTGTGTTACATAATCTTAAAATTCAAAAAATACTATAATTATTACTTATAATTAAAATACAGCTAAAATCAGCGTATGAGTAAGTTACAACACTATAAAGTAGGATTTTTGGTGGCAGCCATATCTTTAGTCCATTGCTTATTAAAAGATACAATTGACTGAATCATGTGTACTTTTTAAGGATAGCTTTGACATTTTAAAGCTTATCTTGCATCAAAAAGTTAAGTTTATTCAGAGAAAACCATTATACGATCATAGACATGCTGGCAGGAAAAGGTTATGGATATTTTTTAAACTTAACTACTAGACAAAATCTTTTTAGCAAGAGAAACTAGTCTAATTTGGTGCAATTCAGATGTGAAACCAAGATTGTTGTTCTTAAGTGACATATAGACTGGTTGCCAGGAGTAGGAATCAACTCATTAAAATTAACAACAGTAACAACAAACATTTCCTAAGTGGGTTATTATTTTAGACTTAAGTATAAGGATGAGGCATGGAATAGTGTTCTCTTTTTTTCTGTTTGTTTTTAATAGTTAGAGCTTTTAAAAATTGGTTGTGTCTCAAATTTTTGTCACCAAGGGATATTCAAGCAATGGCTAGAATAGCAGTCAGAAGTGTTTTCTGTAAAGATCCAGACAATAAATATATTAGGCTTTGTAGGCCATAAGGACCCTGCCACACCTACTCTACTCTGCTCTTGCAGCACAAAAACAGCCATAGACAATATATAAACAAATGGACATGGCTGGAGTTCAATAAACTTGTATTTACAAAAACTGGAGCAGGCAGGATTTGGCAGATAAGCCATATGTAGTTTGCCAACCTCTTGGATGGACCACCCAAGGTGTTATGAAACTTCATTTTCTGGTCTAGACAAGATCAGAATCCTTTTCAAATCTGCAATGAAATGAAGTTAATGAGACGTAAAATGTAGTTTCTGTGCGTACATTTACCCATGGCTTATAAAACAGTAATCAATAAGTGGACAGAGATGCTGTTTTCTTCCCCCAATCATATTATCATCTTTGTCCAAGATATATTTTCTATGATGAGGAAGATTAAGATATTAAATGACCCAACACACAGTTATTTCAAAAGCCAAAAGAAAATTATAAATAAAAACAAGGAGAGGCCCTATAAAGCTTATGTATACATACACATACACACGTATGTTGTTGTTGTTGTGTTCTGTTGAGTTGATTCTGACTCATAGTGACTCTAACTGACAGAGTAGAACTGCCCCCATAGGGCTTCCTAGGCTGTAATCTTATGGCAGCAGACAGATCTTTTCTCCCGCATACACACACGTATCTATCCATCTATCCATCTATGTAAATAACTGGGTCCTGGTGACATCTTTTTAAATTCCTGGTAATAATCTGTGACTGAAACCAGTTCAACATCTTTTCAGTTATATGAGCCATAAATTGCTCTTTTTACCTACACTAGTGTAAGTTGGGTTTTTCATCATTTGCATTCAAAAGAGTCCTAATTGATTAATTCAAGTTCTGTCCCAAGCACTCCCTATCAAAATGATTAAAAGTCTGACATAAATTATGTTTATCTAGAAGTAAATATCTGACAAGACTGTAGAAAGAGGAGGGTAGGGGATGGAATAAAAAAGAAAGAAAATAGTATTATGACTTTGGTTAGTTCAAAGTGGTAAAAGATTTATAGAATTTCTGGCAACTCAATTCCCAGGATAGCAGCTTTATTGCTTTCTTTTTATTATATCCAAAGCCAGTTATTAGTGGATAAACAAAGCTTAGATTTCTAAACCTATTCCTAGGTAACAACCATTCCTTCTTAAACAAAATCACCCAAACAGCCATGTTTTAATGTCCATTTAGCTCAGTTTAGCTGCAATTAAAGACATATTACTTTATTGAGCAAGTAGAACTCAACCAGGACAATTATTATTATCCCAAAATTGATTTAAATAAGAAGTGGTGAAGAGCTGAGACAGAAGGCAAAACTAGCGTGGACCAGCAGAGCAAGTAAACTTAAGGCTGGAAGATAGAGAAGGGGAATATTCTAAAAAGATTGGATGCACTGAAATTGATGCTGCAAGCTATTGTATCTTTCTAAAAGAAAAATTGAGAGGAAGCTATGGAGCATTAATACAAAACTGCTTCAGTCAGAAATATGTTATTTTCTATTTTTATATTCCTTAAGAATTTCATAATTTATATTTATAATACTATGCTACTAATAAACATCAAAACCAGTAGTTACCTCCCAAGAGAGACTTTTAACTTGGTCTATATTCTTTGAGTCTTTTATTCATGTATAATTTGGATATATAAAGGAAAATGGTAATAAAATTAGAAAACTAGGCTGTTTCTAGAAATCATAGAAAATCTTAAATAACAAGCAGATTTGGAAAAAAAAGAGAACTTTCGGATTGAAAAAATACAATCATTAAAATGTAAAACTTTAATAGCAGATTAAATTTAGCTGAAGAGAGAATGAGTTAACTGGAAGATAAATCTGTATAATTTATTCAGAAGGCATGACACAGAAGGAAAAAAAAGAATTGGAAAATATGAGAAAGAAGTTAAGACACGTGACGAACAGAGAGAAAAGGTGCAACATGTATCTCATCAGAGTTCCAGAAGTGACAGTAAGGCAGAGTCAATATTTAAAGCATAACTGATATTGCAAGTACTGATAAGTAACACTAATCACAATACAAGAAGCCCAATGAATCTTAAGAAAAGTTTTTAAAAAAAATGATTGAAAGAATGAAAAGTAATCCACACTGAAACTCATCAAACTGCAGAACACTAAGGCAAAGAGATCTTAAAAGCAGCAAGAAAGACATGACAGATCAAAGGAGCAAAAACTGACTTCTTAGCAACAAATAGAAACCAGAAGAGAGTGGAATTATATCTTGCTAAATCTCCAATACAGTATGAGACAATAATAATCTACATTTCTAGACCTTTTGAGAAAGAAGGTGAGTTAAAGGCATTTTCACATAATTAAAAACTCAGAGTTTACCCTTAAAAGGATCTATCTTAAAAAAATTCTAAAGACTGCACTTCAGGCAGAAGCAAAGTGACACCAGATGGAATGTCTGAAACGTAAGAAGGAATACAGAACAATGAAAATGATAAATATGGGGAAAATCCAAACAAACATTGAGTGTCAACAAGAAAAAAGACTAAAATATACAACAATAACTGAATATAAATTTGAAGTTGGGTATAGTGTCCTAAACTCTTGAATTTTTTGAGGCAGATAAACCAAAAACCAAACCAGTGGCCATCAAGTCGATTCCAGTAATAGCGACCCTATAGGGCAGAGTAGGGCGGCCCCATAGGGTTTCCAAGGGTTTCCAAATTAGTGTAATTTTTATGGAAGCAGATTGCCACATCTTTCTCCTGCAGAGGGGATAGCAAATGGGTTCAAACTGCCAACTTTTCGGTTAGCAGCCAAGTGCTTAACCACTGTGCCACCAGGGTTATTGAAAGGTGGAAAATATACTGAATTTAACTTCATAAACTAAGTATGTACAATAAAACAGCTGGGATAATCACTAAAATAGTGGAAAAGAAGTGTATAATATAAACTAGGAGAGAGAAATATGAAACAAAATAATCTGTTCAAAAGAAGACCAAAAAAAAACCTGAAAAAAAAGTAGGACAAATACAAAGCATAACATATGATAATATGTATTAATCCAAATTAATATAAATAGACTAAAAGTTCCAGTTAAAAAGCAAAGGTTTTCAGGCTGGATAAAATAAACAAAATCCAGCTACAGACTCTTTTTCTTTTTTTAATATATAAAGCGCAGCTATCGAGAAATCAAACCACATATTGCATTGGACAACTCTGCTATAAAAGACCTCTTGAAAGTGTTAAAAAGCAAAGATGTCATTTTGAGAACTAAAAAGTGTGCCTGACCCAAGCCACGGTGTTTTCAATTGCCTCATATGCATGTGAAAGCTGGGTAATGAACAAGGAAGACTGAGGCAGAACTGATGCATCTGAATTACAGTATTTGTTAAAAATATTGAATACACCGTGGATTGCCAGAAGAACAAACAGAATTATCTTGAAAGAAGTACAGCCAGAACGCTCTTTAGAAGTGAGGATGGCAAGACTTCATCTCACGTACTTTCGACATGTCATCAGGAGGGACTAGTCACTGGAGAAGGATATCAGGCTTGGTAAAGTAGAGGGTCAGCAAAAAACAGGAAGACCCTCAACAAGGCAGACTGACACAGTGGCTACAATAATGGGCTCAAACACAGCAATGAATGTGAGGATGGCTCAGGACCAGGCAGTGTTTCGTTCTGTTGTACACAGAGTAACTATGAGTCGGAAGCAACTCTATGGCACCTAACAACGAGACAGCTACAGAGTCTTTATAAGAGACATTCATAAAAAATAAAAATTCATAAAGGTAAAAATATGAAATAAGATATATCTAGCAAATAATAACTAAAAGAAAGCTAATTCAGATTACTATTATAAGATAAAAAAATATGAGCTAAAATCAAAAATATATGTTATATATTCAAATATATATTTGATTTTGAACAAACCATTTTTAAAAGTTTATCTAAAGGACATAATTTGTGCATAGAAGTGGATAATACCAGAATATACATCCTTTTCAAACACAATATGAAACATTTAAAAAAAAAAATGACCACAAACTGGGCCATAAAACAAGTCTTAAAATATTTCAAAAAATCAGTGTTGTAAATTCACATTCTCTGATCACAATGTAGTTATGATAGAAATCAATAATTAAAAGGTAGCTAGGAAAGTGATGTATTTCGAAAATTCAGAGACTTTGAAATGAAAAATCAATCATAGAAGACAAAATCATAATGGCATTTAGAAAATATTTAAAACTGAAAACCAAAAACCAAACCCACTGCTATTGAGTCGATTCTGGATAGAGTAGAACTGCCTTGTAGGGTTTCCAAGGCTATAATCTTTATGGAAGCAGACTGTCACATCCTTCTCCCCAGAGTGGCTGGTGGGTTCGAACCACTGACCTTTTGATTAGCAGCTGAGAGCTTTAACCACTGTGCCACCAGGGTTCCTATTTAAAACTGTACAAATACTTAAAACTGAAGATATAAATATCAAAATATGTAGGATATAGCTAAAATAGTACTCAGTGAGAAATTTATAGCCTTCAGTACTTAAATTAAGAAGAAGAGGGTGGCAGAGCCACTGAATTAATCACCCAAATCAAGATGCAGAACATTAGAAAAAGAACAGAATAAAACCAAAGAAAGTACAAATGAAACAGCACACCTGATCATTGGATAGGAGGTATTATCTCTCACCTCCAAATCTAATCATTTTGATTATCCTTTTCCAAATTACTCCACTGCCATTAACATAAAGTCACTGCCCCCTCAGCTTCTCATCTAACCTTTCAAGATGCTGCTGTCAATTTGTTCCCACACAGATAAATCTTTGAGTAAGCTCAATGCCCAAGGCAGACACACTTTCCTAATTAGGCTAAACGGTTGCTTGGTTCAAAGCTGACTTCCGGCAACAGTTTTGGTTTGAGGTTTAAAGATCATCTCAGGGCAATAGTGAAATTAAGCTATTCTGAACCTACAAGTTTAATTTAAAAGATACACAAATCTACTTACAAATCTGGACACAGAAATAATTCTAAAAAATTAGTTACTGGTTCAACTCTTGCTCAGAAAAAACCCATCCCCTGTTTTTCGCTTGACAAATTCTATCAGCCTAAAACAGACTGTTTTATATGCACCTCTTATCATATGGGTAATTTATGTGAGAATTAATGGGAGTTCTGAAGCCATATAAAGTAAATGTAAATTGGTCAGAATGTCAGTAATTCTCAATAGTTTTCACCATCAACCAAGTATTACAAATTGCTGGTTGGCAGCTGGTGTGTAATAAAAATATTAAAGCATGAACTGACCTTTCAAATGTATACATGCAGAATATAAAATGAAATTAGGCTCTTTATGTATTATACTTTTGAATATTTTGTTTCTCAAATTGTTATTTTTCAAACACTGAGTATTTCACTACAAGTTCCACAAAAATATGAGATATTAAATTATGCATCTGAATAATTTAATAGATGATATAATAATATATGACTTAGTCTTAACTTTCAAGCATGAAAGTTTAAATTAATAAAAGATCTTGAATATGAAGATGTCATAAGCAATACTAGAGGTTGTTACACCAAACTTTTAAAAATCTAGAAATTTTTAAAGAAATAACAAGAATGATAATAATGTTTAATCCATATAGAGTACACATTTTGAAGTGTTCACATCCGTTTCTTATAGACCCATACAATAACTCTGTGAAAACTGATTCTATTATTGAAATGTCTTTTGACTCTTCTCTTACTCTATATCACACTATCATAATACTCAATAATGTCCCCGATCATATTGCTCTTAGAACATTACAACTTCCTCTTTACTGATTTTCAGGCCTCTGGCATCTTCTTTGGCTGCTAACCAAAAGGTCAGCAGTTCAAATCCACCAGCCGTTCCTTGGAAATCCTATGAGGCAGTTCTCCTCTGTCCTATAGGGTTGCTATGAGTCAGAATTGACTTGACAACAACAGGCTTGGTTTGGGTGTTTTTTAGTGTCTTTTTAACCTAATCCACTGTTTATACCATCTTCAGTTTTGCCTTTATAAAAAACAGATCTTTTCACATCACCTTCTCACCCTCTTCTTATTACCTTTGTGGCCTCCACACTACCTACAAAATAAAGCCGAACCACTCCAGAACATCATAAAGCCCTTCTATCCTGTTTCTAATAAATGTTTTTGCTCTTAAACCTCACCATGTGCTCTGAGCATCCTTCACTCAGTCAGGCTAGAATAGCAAACATGGCATACTTTCCCCTCTCTCCATAATACCGTTCCCTCTTTTTTGCCTAGAGAATTCCTTACTCACCATGTAACCTCCTTGACTTCCTGTCAGTAGAATTAACCATTCCCTCATGTAAGCTCCAAAAAACATTGTGATAACCTGTACTAAAGAACTTCCACATTTTTTTTGTATATTATATTGTTATCATCTCTTAGTAAATCACTAGCACCTAACATAATGCCTAGCATACAGTAGTACCTCGATAGATATTTGAGGAATTAATGAATGAATGAGTAAATGAACGAATGCAGGTAAGAGGTATTATTTCTTTTTTACACATTAAAAAAAAAAGATAGGAAGAACAAACTCAAAAGTGATCCAGTCAAGGTCTAGTAGTTACTAATGGAGAAAAATTAGGACCTGGTGACTCCCTAGTCTTTACTTTTCATAAAAATTCACTTACGTTCAATGTTTAAGTGTAATTATTCTTTTAAATTTAGCTCATAGTTAACTATAACCTGATAAAAATAATGATGAAAAACTCTTTTAAACAGGAATGTGGCATTCAGATCTTTCATCAGAAACATTTACATGCATGAGTATTAAATCTCTAAAAAATAAAGGAATTCCTATTTATTCAAGTGCCATACCTTATGGAAACTATTACATGACTTATAAATTAACTACTATAAACATGCAAAGGGAAATGAGCGACAGCTAGGAAGGCTTCTGGAACTGTGGAGTCTTTACCTGGCCTTTGCTGGATCTGCATAACAAGGGGATTACAGGAGAAGGAAATAGCATTTAGAAAGGCCTCACAGACAGAACTAACCATGGTTTGTTCATCTAACACAGACCTGCCTTAACACAGAAGAGACTTTGAAGGCTGGATATGGCGACATGTTGTAGAACAAAAAGAACAAAATCAAAGATTTTATTTAGGAAAATCAATGTGATAATGATATGAAGGATGTTTTTGAGGAGGTAGACATTAGAAGAAAAGTTACATTTGAAATTTTCTGCAATAATCCATTAAAGAATACAAGTTCGAAGCATGGCAATAGTTGTGGGAAAGAAATGGAAGGAATAAACACACAAAACATTACAGCAGGATGAAGTGCTACATATTTGGCAGATTAATTTGACTATCATGCATTTAATTTAATGATAACTTTTAAAATAATTAATATTTTACAAATAAAATCAATAAATTTTCTATAGAGTTAAATTGGAGTTAAAAAAGTTATGCTTGTTTCTGGACAAAATGGCAAACTGTCTCCTTTTTTTGAATTCTGTTTGGCAAAACAAGAGAATGTTGCACCCAGAAGGTGGCACAACAAAAATTGGAAACCTCTGTAGACAGAAGTGTTAGAGTACTTGTAAGCAGGAGGTTATCGTAACCCACAACTGAAGAGGGCTAGCTAGGTGCCATGGCTGGGACCAGGCTAGGGAGAGATCTGGGTTGTCTCTCTTCACCACTGTACACCATGTCATAACTTTAGAGGTGAAAAATAGCAGTATCAAGTGTCAGCCATAGGTAGCAGGATATCATCAGGTACATGGAGTACAACTGTTATGGCAAACAGATTGAAATAGGTATTATGTAGACAGGTTGGCTCTTGGGATTCAGATCTTTCAGAGTGTCAAACAGAATGGATACAAAAACAACAAAAACAAAACACCTATGCATATTACAGTGAAATTTAAGGAGATCAGACACAGAATATTCTAGAGGGAAAAAACACATCACTTACAAAGAAATAAGAATCAGATTAACAGTAAATTTCAGCAAAAAGACAAATGAGTAATGTTTTCTAAGATTTCAAAGGAAAGAATTGGGAAGCTAAAAGTGGATTTGTAGCTACACTCAATATCAGCTAAATGTGAAGATGAAAATATAAGACATTCTCAGAGGCAAAAATCCTCAGAAATGTTAATGTGCAAAGATTAACATTTTAAAATGTTTTGGAATTGGCTTAAAAGTAGAGGTTACTTCCTCTGAGCCAGACCCCTGATTCTTTTCATTTCAATGAGACACAAATTTAAGAATGCTGAGAAAACAGTTAATGGAGTCACATGCTGTTTAATTCCCCCTTTAAAAACAATGCCCAAACTATATTAATTTGGTTTTAGCCCTCCACTTGACAGTAAAAACCTGAAGTATCTAAGCGGTCCTAGCCATCACAGTGGTCTGGCAATCTACCCCACAGGTAGAGTCTCCCAAGGGCATGGCCCATAAACCCATTTTGAGTTAAGTGAATTCATTTCTCCTTAAACAAATGGGAAAGCCTTTCTTTAAGTAGGGTGAGATAAGGCAGCCAGTCCTACAGTGAAAGAACTTGAAGGAGTGAACTTACATATATTATTCTCACATGGAAAATGAAAATAGCAAAGTGACCTCTGGCATACCTATAAACCGTGTTCATAAATTTATCAACACCCTCTGTTTGTATGAAGTGAAGGGACTTGGGAGTGGGGACAGGGCACGTGTGGGAGGATGAAGTTGATTTAGAGATGTAGAAAGAATGTTTAGGATTACTGAAATAGATTATAAATATTTGGATCTTACTAACCAAAAAAACCCAAAAAAGTTTAAGTTTTAATGAACTGAGAAGAATTTCCTGAATTGCATGTGTCCATTTTGCAAAAAAAGAAGGGGAAAGAATTACCTCTATCCAGTGAAAATATAACAAGTAGCCTCACATGCTAGGAAAGCAACTGCTTCTCCAAGATATGGAGATGAAGAAGTTCATTATTTGTGTTTCGTATATTCATACTGGGGTTAACTGCTGTGTGTAAGAATGTAAGAGATTAGTGTTATTTTTGTTTTAGATTTTTTAAGTGGAATTATATAACCAAATGACCACCAAAATAACCCCCAAATACTTGTACAATAATCAAAAGAATTAAAAAATAAAACAACCTATGCTTATTGAATAAGAATATTACTTAAATTCTAGTTAATATTATATTCAGTCTGATCTCTGTTACACAATGTCACACTACTGAAGACAGCGTAGCAAATTATAAGTGTCAGAGAGAATAGAAACAAGATAAAATGCTAAACTCAACTAGATCTTCTCTAGATCTTGATTTTGCTACTTACCCAAAGATGAACTAATCATACTTCATTTTATATAATAAAAACAATACTAAAGCTAACATTTTTTGAGCGCCTTTTACATAACAGGCACAATTATAACTACTTTATTTAATACTTGTGACAATGTTAGGAAGTAGCAGTATTCCTACACCACAAATTTCATTATTATGTTTTATAGTTTTTACTATTGTAAGAACAAAAAAATAAAACAAGCTATTGCTAATAACAACCTGGATTGCCAAAATATTAGCAGAAATTACAGTTAAAGTTATAGCCATAATTAAATAGTAAAATGGCTTTTTTACATTCAACTTTTTTCCTTTGATAAAGGTAACAACAATAACAAAGAAAAAACTAAGTTTCCACCTTATAAATAAGATATTAAGTGATCTGCTAAAAATGGGAGTAGGTCTCCAAGATATCTGACACACAAAACCAATATAAAATTTCTCACAGTAATATAGTAAAAATTGCTTAAGATTTCCTTTCAGTTTCTATTGATTTAGTGAAAAAATGATGACACTAACAAGTATTCTAAAAGTAAAAGCTACTGGAATCACAAAATACATTAAAAAAAAAAACAAAACTCTAAGCCTGATAAAGCAGTATAGATACACGAGCACTCACACACATACAAATGTATATAATGAAATATTGCACATTTTAGACAACAGAACAACACTAAAAGTAGTTAACATTTATTCAGAACTCAAATATCAATCATTAATTAAAAATAATGATCATCCTTCTGGCTAGAGAAGTAATTCACTTTAAACAATTTTATTAATACTCAGTTAAAAACTCCCTTAAAGTTCAATTTAATTAGGATTCTAATGTGATCCATTATATTAAATGAAGTTACATTTCTCTATAGACTTATATTCTTTAATTAGGGCAAGCTCCTTTGCTAATTACATCTTTAAGATAAATACCAGAAAAATTATGCCACTCTTCTAGAGTTATTGTTTATTTATCAAAGGGATATCAAATAGAGACTTTAGAACAATTTTATCCTAATATTATCTTTAAAATCTGTATTATTAATAATACCTACTATTTAGTGAGCACTTACCATAGGCTAGGCACAGTTCTAAGAGCTTTACAAGTATTAACCAATTTAGTCCTTCAACAATATATTATTATTATTCACAGAGCAGGCAACTGTCCAGAGTTGTAAGTGAAGGTGGCAGAGCTGGGATTTTACTGGGCAGTATGGTTCCACACACCATGATTTTAACAACTACATTATACTGCATTAAAAATGAACGGTAAATAGAACTACCTTATGATCCAGCAATTCCACTCATAGGTATGAACCCAAAAGACTTGAAAGCAGAGACTCAGACAGACACTAGCACACTAATATTCACTGCAGCACTATTCACAATAGCCAAACGGTGGAAACAACCTAAATGCCCATAAACAGATGAATGGATAAACAAAATGTTGTACATACAGACAATGGAATACTACTTAGATAGTAAGAGAAATGAAGTCTTGACACATGCTACAGTATAGATGGAGCTTGAAGACATTATCTGAGTAACATAAGTCAATCACAAAAGGACAAATATTCTATGACCTCATTTATATAAAAAAGATAAGAAAAGGAAATGTACAGAAACCAAAGTTTATTAGTGGTTATCAGGGGTGGGAGGAAGGGGAAAAGGGGAGGTTATTGCTTATGGAGTACTGAATTTCAGTTTACAGTGATAAAAAATCACATTGATTAAGGGTTGGGTTGCAACCAATTAATGTAATTGTTGTCAATAGCTTGTACACCACTAAAAAGTTGAACTGGCAAAAGTTGTGTGATAGATACATTAACAACAATGACCAAAAAAAAAAAAAAAAAGAAAGATTAGCTGCTAAGGCTGTTTAGGTTACAACCAACCATGGGATTTGGTTTCTTCATTTGAAGGTTTAGGGTCATGGTTTCATGGGACATCCTAGCTAATTGGCCTAATAACATGTTGTGTTTCTGTTTTACCTCCTAGTTTGTTACATTGCCTGCATGAACGACTGCCATCTTTGCCATGACACAAGAATAAACTGGATGGTGTCTGGCTACCACTACTGTACACTTTGATCAAAGATTCTATAGAAGAATCCTGATCAAAAGGCGGGAAATGAAGGACAAAATTTAAAATTCTCATGGTCTGAAGCTATGAAGGCTGGATGACCCCCTGAAACTATTGCCCTGAGATAATCTTTAAACCTTAAGCCAAAAATATCCCTGAAGTCTTAAAATCAAACATAGCTTAGCTTAACTAGTAAAGAATGTCTGCCTTGAGCACTGTGCTGTTTTAAGATTGATATATATGGGATCAAACTGACAACAGCAACTCGAAAGATTAGATAGGAAACTTAGGGGACAGTAAGTTTATGTTAATGGGGGAGGAACAACTCAGAACGGGGGGTGAGAATGCTTGCACAATTTGAAGAATGTAATCAATGTGAATTACACATGTAGGAACTGCTGAATAGGTATATGTTCTGCTGTGTATGTCCCCAACAACAAAAATAAAATAAATCATAAAAACAAAAAAAAAGAATGGTAAAAAACATTTTCTCTCCTGTTTAAAATAAAAGTTTTTATTATCTCACCCTTATGATTTTATAATAAATTAAAACAATGGATTCAACTAAAAAGTATACGAAAAACCACATTTTTTTAATGAAAAAAAAAAAGTAGAACACTTTTTTTCTATTCTTAGTCATAAAACTTTCTCCTATGAGTTTTTGGGAGCCTTTGGCTGGGAAGAGACAAGGTAGGATATTCTAGAGCCTTCAGGGAGAGTGTGGCCCTGGCAACACTTGAATTCTGACTTCTAGTCTCCAGAACTGGGAGAAAATAAATGTTTAAGCCACCAGTTCGTGGTACTTCATTACAACAGCCCTAGGAAACTAATATACTGGTAGGTCTCCTTTCCAAGTCACCCATAAACATACCCTAAATACACAGAGTTCCTCTAAACCTAATAGTTCTAATTAAGGAAAAAAGGGGCGTGGAGGGGGCAGATAAACTGAGTATAGAGAAAACTACTTTAAAATAACTAAAATACGCTACATTTTATCTCTGTCATGAAAAACAGTTTGAAAAAGTTTGTGAGAGCTACAGAAACACTAAGGTTCACTAAACAAGGTATATCAAAAAAGAACTTGGGACAAAATCAAGCAAAAACTTGGCAAGATATCAGTATATTTAAATTAAATGTCTATTATATCATCTAAAGAATAGATACAGAAAGACTAAATTGGAACAAGGATACCTAGCAGTGTTGTAGCACCCTATTTGGTTTAATAAGTTAAAAAAAAAAAAAAAACATCAGGAAGTTTAAACTTGATTGTTTGAACAGCATTCAAATATGACATTATGATCAGCTAAATGGAATAGCTCAAGCTATATCAATAGTTATAAAAGGTGAGAAGAACACAATATATCCTTTCTGAGCTAATAATCAAAAAAGAAACAAACAAACCAAAAAAACATGTAATTGCTGACATGGTGGGAATTCTACATAGTCAGTAGCAAGGACCAAAGAGCAAGGCAAAATTAAGCCATTAGAAGGTTTCACATTTACAGAAGCAGTAATATTACATTATCCTGAATCTCTGAAAGAAAATTCAGGGTTTTTAAAAATATATTTTAAGACAGGAAGTTTCCATATTTATCACAGATCCTTTGTTTCTGTTTTTTTGAACGTTTTAAAGAAGTTTGCTTAATTCTTCAGCATCTTTGACTATTTCCTCTACTGGATCATCCCCATTACCTACAAGCACTCCAGTACTTCCTACAAGCACTCCAAAGCACTTCCACCGTTAAGAAGAAAACACCCTGGGTCCCATATACTGATCATCTTGTTTTTCTGCTTTCTTCTATAGCACACTTATAGAAAGAGCTGCGTATACATACTGCCTTCACCTTCTTGCCTCATATTCACTCTACTTAGCCTTTCAAACCTAACCTCCAGTTCCCTTATTTCACCTAAACTTTTCTTGTTAAGGTCACCAAGGATTTTTATTCCGCAAATGCAGTGGTCAACTCTGCATTTTGCTCAACCTCTCACAAGTAATTTGAGCAATTTAACAATTTGGCTCCTAATGAACCATTGTCTCCACAAGGTTTCTATAACACCAGCCTCTTCTGTGTTCTTGTTTTGTTTTGCCTTTTTATGCTCGCTCCCATCATGAATACTCTGGCCACTCCTTTGCCGACAGTAACTCTAATTTTTGGAATTCCTCAGGGCTCATTAGTGAGCTCTCTTTTCTCTCTCATTGTCTTCTCTCTCTCTTTCTAGCTGGCTGGCTCTCCTCTCTCTTTAGAAGATACAATGATTTCCCTTGACTTTAAATGCCCCCTAGATACTGACAATCCCCAAATGTACATAAACTAGCTCAAACATTTTTTTGAGTTCCACACAAGTATATCCAACTACCTATTAAATTAAACTCTTGGTCATCCCCTGGGGCATCACTGCCTACTCCACCCCTGCCCATGTAGAAACTTGTTATTCTCTCAGTGTTTCCTATTTCAGTAAATGGTGCCATCTCCACCCAGTCATTCAACCTAGAAAATCAACACATTCTTTTTATACTCCCACATCCAAATTCATGTTCAGGTTCTTTCAATAATGCTTGCAGTATCTAACTTGAATGTACCCACTTCTTTACATCTGCTCTGCCACCATAGTCTGAATCACAATCAACTCTTACCTGGACTAATGCAAGATCCTCCTGACTATTCCCCTTACTTCCTATCTGACCTCACTCCAACACAACAGCCATAAACACTTCATTTCTTAAAGCTCTTCCAACAAGAATCTATCAACTTTATCATATTCCACTCTATTCCTTGTACTCTGTATATTCCAATCATACTGACTTCCTATCAGCTTTATTGAGTGTGCTAAACTTATTCACTTCTCAGAGATTTAGTGCATGCTGTGCCTTCTGCTTTTAATGGTCTTCCCCTCCGACTACATCTGGCTAGCTTCTTCTCATTGCTCACATCTCAGTTTCAATGTCACCTCTTAAGCAAGATACTCTTTAATTATCCAGTCTAAAATCGGCCTTCTCTTTCATCTTTTCTAATGGTTGGTAGCTGCTGCTGAGTTGTTTTCGACTCAAAGCAACCCATGTGACAGAGCAGAACTGCCCCAAAGGGTTTTCTTGGCTGCAATTTTTACAGAAGCAGATTGCCAGGTCTGTCTCCTGCAGAATCACTGGGTGGGTTCAAACCGTCAACCTTACGGATAGCAGCCGAGTGCTTAACAATTTGTGTCACCAGGGCTTCTTACTCTTTCTAAAAGAACCTGTCTTTTCCTTCCACAGCTTTCACAATAATTTATTACGACATACTTATTAGCTTGTTTACTTGTTTAATTTTTTTAATGTCTCTCTTATAAACTGACTGTAAACTTCACAGGGTAGGTACCATGATGCTTTTGTTCACAACAATCTCTGTATAGTTCCTAGCATAAAACCCCTGAAATACACTAACTGCTCCATTAAAATATTTTGAATGAATGACTGAATAACTACATAATTATATAAATAATGAAGATAAATAATTTGCATTGGAATGGGACAACTGAAGTAATGGTCACAAATTATAAATCTTTATACCTTCAATAAAAATAAAATTATTAACAGAAAGCATTCACATATACCAGGCACTAGTATAAAAGCTTTACATATATTAACTCATTTAATCACCATGATATTCCTATGAAGTGAGTACTATCATTATCCCCATTTTACAGATAAGAGGACTGAGGCACAGAGATATTGAATAATTCTCATATGTTACACAGCTAGTAAGTGCTAGAACTGAGATATGAACCCCAGCAGTCTGACTCTAGGAGTCCTTGGGTGGTACAAACAGTTAAGTGCTTGGCTACTAACTGAAAGGTTGGCAGTTCAAATCCACCCAGAGGTACCTTGGAAGAAAGGCCTGGTGATCTACTTCTGAAAGATCACAACCACTGAAAACCATATAGAGCCCAGTTCTACTCTGAAACACACAGGGTCGCCATGAGTCAGAATAGACACTACAGCAACTGGTTTGGTTTGGTTTGTAGACTGCCTCTAGAAGCTATGTTCTTACCATGATGTTAGACCAGTGATGAACATTCAAAAGGACCCTGGTGGCAAGCATAAGAACAATACACTCAGAATAAAGGTTGGCCATAACCAAGTGGGAGCCTTGGTGGCGCAGTGGTTAAGAGCTAAGGCTGATAACCAAAAGGCCAGCAGTTCAATTGCACCAGCTGCTCCTTGGAAACCCTAGGGGGCAATTATACTCTGTCCTATAGGTCGCTATGAGTCAGAATCAACTCACCAGCAATGGGTTTGGGTTTTTTTTTTTGGTTACAACCAAGTGGGATGGCTGTCGGGGTGGAAACCAGCTGCATATCAGCCTTGGCTACACTGTTCAACAAATTTTCTTGACCCTTTTTACCAGAAGAGAAATAATAAAGTTATATTGGTTTCATTCCAGGGAATAAATCTCCATACACTAAGAATAAGAAACATAATACACTAATGGCTTTGGTTAGTAAGCAATTATTTTATGATCACAAAGACAAGTCAATTCCTGTTAATGAATTGCTTTTCCTTTGAACTCAGATTCCTTTCAAGACTTTCCCTTTAATGGTATTCACTGACTTTACAGCAAGAGCAGATAGAAGGTAGGGAGTGAGTAAAACATATGACAGGTATTGAAGATGACATAGCACATTACCAGGATAAGGCAAATTAACTGCTGACAGTGCTTCTTGAGCTCAGGCTCTCCTATTACCACTATTACTTCGATCTCTTTCAAGGATATTATATGTAGTCAGGGTAGACCAGTGCAAATTTTACCATTTTACCAACATGGGCAATTTTGGGATAAAACAGAAAAAAAAAAATCAGAAGAATATCCCACTACTTACCTGGTTTAGTTTCTTCCAGAGGTTGAGGACAGGAGAAAGCTCGTTAGACCAGATCTCTCTATCAAATTTGGAGCCAGCTGTTACTGACCTGCCCAAGATCCTCAACTGTGAAATAACCTGAATGAAGAAAATAATAAATAGCAATAGGAATAAACATAATTTTACCCAAACAGGGAGAAATAGCATAGGTATAAAATCAGTCATATTTCTTTACACAAATAAAGACCAAGTACATTAAAAACAGATTTTAATCCTGTACCTCTGTCCAGTTGGCTTCATATTTTAGTGATTTATCTAAGCAGTTAGAAAACAAAATAATCCTAAATCGAGAAAAAACATAATAAATTAATCTATTGTAATGGCTCTTATCTGAAAAGCTGCTTCCTTACCCAGAAAGCTCTAATTATCTATTATCAATATTTTATTTGTATCTCTATTTGCTCATTTCCAAAATTCAGAATGTTTTTCAGATTGCTTGACTTAAACTCCATAATTTTAAGAGTCGACAAATTAAATTGTTTTTAAAAAGAAGAAAATGACAAGAAAGTTAGTAAACAGCAAAAACTGTATAAAATGGTAAAGCAATTTTAATTTATTGTTGATTGATAAAAATTACTCGTCAGTTTAAGTTTTAATGCTCTACATTAATTTTAATTGCCATTTCAATATTTCCTCTACAGTCAAGACTCAGAAGAATTTTAGGTCATTTAGTTAAAGCTTCTCTCTCAGGGCCTATATATATATGTGTGTGTGTGTGTGTGTATATATATATATACATACACAAATGTATATATGTATACACATTTGTGTATGTATGTATACATTTGTGTATATATATACATTTGTGCATATATATGCACATATGTACATATATACAAATTTGTACACATTTCTGTGTGTGTGTGTGTGTGTATATATATATACATATATATTTACAACCAGAAACAAGAAAAACAATTATCCCCTATTTAGGACTTCCAGTTATGTAAAGTTATTGTTATCATCATCATCAACTGACTCATATTTTCTTTTCTAAAAAGTGTTTAATGGCTCCTCTTTCAAGAACATTAATTAACCTTCTGAATTATTAGCTAAGAATGATCCAGAATATTATCTAGTATGCTTCATGTTAGATTACAGATATCTATTGATTGTTCTTCACAAGTATTTCAACTGAATATTAGAATTGTGCTATCTCAGTTCTTATCTGACAAACAAAATAAATCTAAGAGAAAGACAGGTAGATGTCCTCTTAAACCAGTATTTTAAACCTCAACATTTGCAGCATGTTAACTACTTTTCTGATTTTACTTTTTGAGAGATATAAGCTGTTTTTCCTTTCTAACACATTAAGCTATATTTCACATATTGCTGGGTTCTTATATTAATAAGGAGCCCTGGTGGTGCAGTGATTAAGAGGTCGGCTACTAACCAAAATGTTGGCAGTTCGAATCCACCATATGCTCCTTGGAAATCCTATGGGGCAGTTCTAACTTGTCCTATAGGGTTGCTACGAGTTAGAACTGACTTGAGGGCAGTGGGTTTGTTTTCTGTTGGGTTATATTTGTAAAGTTCATAATAAAATAAAGGCCATAAATCTTTTAGAATGAATGTACTAGTTAACCGTTAAATATCCACAATTATGTTATTAAATTCAAGTTATATTTAGGGATTTTGACAAATTATCTAATTAAAAAAAAACTGTGATGATGTAGTGTTTCATTTTCTTTGTTTTTCGGATAAATTATTTTCATTTGCTCTTGCTGAACCCTACAATAGCATGTAATTTATCAGCTTTGATAGAACAAAAAACATCACGAGTTGGGAGTCAGGACAAGTACTATTTTAACTCTGGTAACATGTGCTATCACTTATTTGTGGCTTAAATTTGCCAGACGACAAAAAACAAGTAATACAAAGAGATTCCTGAAGAAAAAGGAGTTCAAATTTCTTTTATACATGATGTTAAAAACTATTTTAATTTTAAGAATAAAATGTTTACCAGCCTGAAAAGTTATGATTTCTACCCTAGAAAATTAATCCTTGAGGTTTGCTTTCTTTTTTTAAAATATTTTACTGCGCTTTAGGTGAAAGTTTACACAGCAAATTAGTTTCCCGCTCAATAACTCATACACAAATTGTTCCATGACAATGGCTGCAATTCCCACAATCTGTCAGCATTCTCCCCATTTCAACCCTGGGTTCCCCATTTCCATTCGTCTGGTTTCCCTGCCCCCCCTTCCAGCCTTCTTATAGTTGCTTTTGGGCAAATGTTGCTCATTTGGCCTCATACAGTTGATTGCTCTAAGGAGCACATTCCTCACAAATGTTATGCTTTATTTTATAGGTCTGTCTATTATTTGTCTGAAAGGTGATCTCTGGGAGTGGCTTCAGTTCCAAGTTCCAAGTTAGAAGGTGCACAGCACTGGAGTCTCCGGGGTTCCTCAAGTCTCTATCAGACCAGTAAGTTGGGTCTTTTTTATGAATCTGAATTTTGTTCTACATTTTTCTCCCACTCTAACCAAGACCTACTATTGTGTTCCTGGTCAGAGCAGTCACTAGTAGCAGCCATGTGCCATCTAAATCTTCTGGTCTCAGGCTGGAGGAGGATGTGGTTCATGTGTACCATTAGTCGTTTGGACTAATTGATTCCTTAAATCTTTGGTTTTCTTCACTCTCCTTTGCTCCAGACAGGAGAAGACCAATAGTTGTATCTTAGATGGTCACTCACAAGTCTTTAAGACTACAGACACTACACACCAAAGTGGGATGTAGAACATTATTATCTTTATGAACAAAGTTATGTCAACTGACCTGGATATCCTTGAGACTATGGTCCCTAGTCCTCAAGGCCAGTAACTCAGTCCCATGAGGCATTTGGTTATGTCTAAGAAGTTTCCATAACTGTACCCCCATGTGCTCTATTACATAAATGAATGTACACATAGCACATACAAATATGTATGTAAAATATCCACAACCATACCTACATATGCACCTGAGTGTACTCCCATACAACCTCCCACACCTATTTGGTATATATATCTACCTATGTAACCACTCATAAATTATTGTTTATTATTACAGGATTGTGTATGTTATAGTATTTACCATGTTGTTGTTAGGTGCCACCTAGGAAGTTCTGACTCACAGCCACCCTATGTACAACAGAATGAAACACTATCCAGTCCTGGGCCATTCTCAAAATCATTGCTATATTTGAGCCCATCGTTGTAGCCACGGTGTCAATCTGTCTTGCCAAGGGGCTTCCTCTTTTTCACACACCCTCTACTTTACCAAGCATGATGTCCTTCTCCAGGGACCGGTCCCTCCTGATAACGTGTCCAAAGTGCTTGGAATGAAGTCTCACCGTCCTTGCTTCTAAGAAGCATTCTGGCTGTACTTCTTCCAAGACAAATTCGTTCATTCTTCTGGCAGTCCATGGTACATTCAATATTCTTCCCCAACACCCTAATTCAAAGGCATCAATTCTTCTTCGGTCTTCCTTATTCATTGTCCAGTTTTCACATGCATATGAGGCAACTGAAAATACCACGGGTTTTCATCAGACACCTTAGTCCTCAAAGTGACATCTCTGCTTTTTAACACTTTTTAAAGATGTCTTTTGCAGTAGATTTGCCCAATGCAATGTGTCCTTTTATTTCTTGACTACTGCTTCCATGGGTATTTATTATAGATCCAAGTAAAATGAAATCCTTTACAACTTCAATCTTTTCTCTGTTTATCACGATGTTGCTTACTGGGCAGTTGTGAGGATTTTTGTTTTCTGTATGCTAAGGTTTAATCCATACCAGTTTTCAAATACGAGGTGTATTATTTATATGATTTGGGGCAGCAAGCAGAACACATTATTATAAATCATATATACTTACATTTTATAGTTAACTCTAGTTAATACTAAATAACTCAGACCTGGTATTAATCACTAAATCATATGAAATGTTAGGATCCACCTTCACCTTGAGGGTTTGTAATTATGATGCTTTGTTGCACTTTGCATAATTAGCAGCTATAATAATCCTACTTGCTGAGAGTGAAATTGTACTTTTGTTGTTTATGGAAGTCAAAATAAGACTGAGACAAAGAATATATGAATACACTATATTACATATACACACTCACATAAAACCTCATCACTCCTATTATTTTCATTTATCTTTTAAATAATATTAATTATATACCACATTTGAAAATAATTTGACAATTAATTAAAAAGTCAAATATATGCCTACTATATGATCCAGCCATCCCACTCCCAGATATTTACTCAAGGGAAATAAAAGCCTGTATTTTCACAAAGACGTATATACAAATGTTAATAGCAGTTTAATTTTAGTAACTCCAAACTGGAAACAACCTAAATATCCTTCAAAGTGTGAATAAATAAATTGTGGTACATCCATATAATATTACTCAGTAATAAAAAGGAACAAACTCTTGATAAACATAATAACATGGATGAATCTCAAAATAATTATGCTGAATGAAAGAAGCCAGACAGAAAAGAATATTTAATTGTATGACTCCCTTTATATAGAACTTTATAAAATGCAAACTATTGTATACTGGAAAGAAAAGGTTGCCTGGGGATGGAAGAGGGAGGGTTTAGCAAGAGTCAAGAGAAAACTTTTGGGGATGATAAAGATGTTCACTGTCTTCATGTAGTGATGGTTTCACAGGTGTATACATACCAAAACCTATCTAATTATACAATCTAAATATTTACAGTTTATTTAATGTCTATTATATCTCAATAAAGCTGTAAAAAATGAAAAATATATTTACTAAAATGATGTTAGGTAGTTCACAGGATTGCCACGAAAGTGGAAAAGTCAGGCTTAGAGCCATTAAAATACTGGTTGTTCTGGTGGAAAAAAAAATGAGGAAAAGCTGATGTTGTCACTGAACACAGAGGCTGCAGCTTTTATCTCTGGTATCTGACCTTGGCTTTTCATTTTCCCCCAGGAACTAGTGGCTAAAACTGCCACTGCCTCCCAAGAGAGGCATGGAAACTGCCTCCTTGGTTTATTAGTTACCTATTTGCATTCTGGGGCTCCGGCTGGTGCCTGCCAGGCCTGTGCTCGAACCATGATGTGGGCTGGCAAAGTGAGTATCTGTCAACAAGACATTTTTAGAAGAAGGTACTAAAAGATGTCTGCCTTTAATTGAGTGATAAGATCAATAAGACACATATAAATATTTCATATTTTATAATTTTTTCAATTAATTTTATTATGAGCATTTTCAAATATATACAAAAATTGATTTTTAAGAACATTTTCAAAGATATACGAAGTACTCATTATCCAGACTCAACTACCCTATTTCACTATCTTTTATTTTGTTATTATTCCATAAGTGTTTTAAAACAAATCCCAGGCTATGTGTTATTTAACTCCTACATAAACAAACAGACAGAAAAAACCCAAACCCATTGTCGTCAAGTTGATTCCAACTCATAGTGACCCTACACAACGGAGCAGATCTGCCCCGTAGGGTTACCAAGGCTGTAATCTTTTGGAAGCAGACTGCATCTTTCTCCCACAGAACAGCTGGTGGGTTCAAACTACCGATCTTTTGGCTGGCAACCGAGCACTTAACAACTGCACCACGAGGCTTCCTAACTCCTACATACTTAGCATGTATTTCTTTAAAAAAAATTAAAAATGGACATAACCATAACGCTATTATTTCACCTAAGAAAATTAATAAAAACTCATCAGTGTCATTTAATTCCCAGCCCATATTTACACTTCCCTGATGGTCTCAAAAATCTGTTTAAACTGCATTGTTGGAATCAGTGTTTACAGACAGGTCAAGTCGTTGTTATGCATTTTAAATCTCCTTAATACAGAGTAGTCCCTCTGACAGTCCTTTTCTGCATGCCACGGACCTGTTGGTAGATGAGTCAGTTATCTTGCAAAATGTCCCACATTCTGGACCCAGTTGTGTCATTTAATTTATTCCTTTAACCCCTTGTTTCCTGCTAAGTGGAAATCAGTTCTAAAAGCTTGATTAGGTCTGGGTTTTCTTTTTTTGAAAGAATACTTTTGGAAAGTGTACTCCATAACGCATCACCTCAAGAAGCTCATAGAGTCTGACTGTCCTCTCTTTGTTTTGCTAAGACTGATCACTGACAACTGATCTCTTGCTTGCAAATTTCCCATCTAGTGTTTCAACCTTTGATAATCATTGTCTGAATCAATTACTTTCTTAGGGTCTGTAAAATGGTAATTTGTCAAATTGTCATTCTTTCTATATTAATTAGTGAGCATTCTTCAATAAGAACTTTCTTTCATCAACATTCCTTTCATTACTATGAAAAATAATTTACAAAGGAAAGAGAAAATAAATGCTTAATTCTTTCCCTTTAATTTCCATCTTTCAAAGTAAAAGATATGTTCATTTCTTACTAAATGGTAACCTATAAAAGTGAAAAATCAAATGAACGTTGCATTTCCAAGTAAACATTCAAAAGGAATAAATATAAATGCTCCAATCTACTTGCTTTTTCCTTAAATGATCTTAGAACTAAAAATGTGAAAAGTATTGGAACTCAGATTTGCCTACCGTTAGAAGTCAAAAGTAAGCACTTTGTGTATAAAAATACATATCTATCATCTCTTTTGCTGATGGTGCTAATGGCAAAGTTGTAGCTAATAAAACATACTTATGAAATATAGGTTAATATATTCTAATGGAAAGATATCCGAGGGAAAAGAGCCAACTTAAGCTTCCTGGTTTCAAAAAATGAAATTACCAGGAACTTGTGACTTCTCTAATAATTGATGAAAAACCAGTTGACTCTGGATAACTGCAGCTGCTGAGTATGAATAACCACAGCTGCTGGGTTCATAAAAGCCATTCAATGTAATGTTGCTAAAATTAATGCACTAGCAATTAATCCTCAAATCTTTGGCAATTAAAAAAAAACTCTCATTACATTTTAGGAATAAATATAACACATTTTAAGAATTTTGTTATCAAATTGCTATTGAGTTTATGAAACTAATAAAGCTCTGGAACTTAAAAAGCATGCTTAGGGAAAAAAATAATATGTAGCTAACTCTTAAAGAACAATATGTACCTCTTGTAGAGAAATAAATATGTAGCTAACAAGGAATTTGATCAACATCAATTGCCTGCGAAAATCCACTACCATTTATGGGCAACAGCATTAGCCTACCGCAATTGCTTTCCAAGGTTGCCCTCTACTTTAAGTCTTACTCCCCGTTATCTGTTCTTTACTAGCCACAAATCACCAGAGTGATCTAGTTATTACTGTGAGAACGGAAGAGGAAGTAGCAAAAGTTTTTGAGCAGTAGCTAAAGGCCAGTGTGGCTGGAACAGAGTGAGCAAGGGAAAGATTAGTAGACAAAGGCAAAGAGACAGCAGAAGGCCCGGGCTGGTAGGGTCTTGCAGATTTTTTTTTTTTTTTAATTTTTTCCCCATACAAAAATTTATACATACATTGTTATGTGACTCTAATTGCTCTCCCCATACTGTGACAGCACCCTCCTCCTTTTCACCCCTGTTTCTCCATGTCCATTCAACCAGCTTCTAACCCTCTCTGCCTTCCCATCTCACCTCTGGACAGAAGCTGCCCATTTAATCTCTTGTATCTACTTGAGCTAAGAGGCACACTCCTCACAAGTATCACTTTATTTCAAGGAGTCCAGTCCAATCCCTGTCTGAAGAGTTGGCCTCGGAAATTATTTTAGTTCTGAACTGATAGAGAATCCAGGGGCCATGCTATCCGGGGTTTCTCCAGCCTCAGTCAGACCATTAAGTCTGGTCTTACTAGAATTTGAGTTCTGTACCCCACCTTTCTCCTGCTCTGTCAGGGACTCTCTGTTGTGTTCCCTGTCAGGACAGCCATTGGTGGTAGCCGGGCACCATCTAGTTCTGGTCTCAGGCTGATGAAGTCTCTGGTTTACGTGGCCCTTTCTGTCTCTTGGGCTAATACTTTGTCTTTGGTGTTCTTCATTCTCCTTTACTCCAGGTGGCTGGGACCAATTGATGCATCTTAGATAGCTGCTTGCAAGCTTTTAAGACCTCAGACGCCACTCACCAAAGTAGGATGCAGAACATTTTCTTAATAAGCTTTGTTATGCCAATTGACCTAGATGTCCCCCGAAAGCATGGTCCCCAGATGCCTACCCCTGCTACTCTGTCTCTCAAAGTGTTTGATTGTATTCAGGAAACTTCTTAGCTTTGGTTTAGTCCCATTGTGCTGACTCTCCCTGTGGTGTGTGCTGTCCTTCCCTTCACCTAAGATAATTCTTATCTACTATCTACTTAGTAAATATCCCTCCTCCCCCTTTCTCCCCACCCTCGTAACCATCAAAGAATGTTTTCTTCTGTGTTTGAATCTTTTCTTGAGTTCTTGTAATAGTGGTCTTACATAATATTTGACCTTCTATGATGGACTAAATTCATTCAGCATAATGACCTCCAGATTCCTCCATGTTATAAGATGTTTCATGGATTCATCGTTGCTCTTTATCACTGCATAGTATTCCATTGTGTGGATATACCATAATTTGTTTATCCATTCATCCGTTGATGGGGACCTAGGTTGTTTCCATCTTTTTGTTATTGTGAACAGTGCTACAATGAACATAGATGTGCATGTATCTATTCGTGTGGTGACTCTTATTTCTCTAGGATATATTCCAAGGAGCAGGTTAGCTGGATCGTATGGTACTTCTAATTCTAGCTTTTTAAGGAAGCACCAAATCAATTTCCAAAGTGCTTGTACCATTTTACATTCCCACCAACAGTGTATAAGTGTTCCAGTCTCTCCACAACCTCTCCAGCATTTGTTATTTTGTGTTTTTTGGATTAATACTTGCAGACTTTTGTAATGAATGTTTTTATTCCGAGTTACATGGGAAGGAATTGGAGGAAAAATGACTATTTCTATTTACAAACCATAGCATATGAAAATGTTGTCTATCATATTTGTTAGAAGATTTTATTCCCTTGATGAAGTTGGGCTGGCCTAAGATTATAAGAAAATCTTTGCCCAGAGGTCACATCTCACTTGCCTATATCTAAAATCTCTCTGGAAAGATTTAATTGCTTATGTAAATGTTGATTAGAATGGCTTTTAATTTTTTGCTGAATCATACAAAGTACCTGCTAGATGCACAAAAGTAAGGAGTATTTGCACTAAAATTTTATAATGATGATATCAGGTATTTTGCTCCAGGGATTTACTGATTTAAAAAAAGGGACGGAGCAGTCATTTGGTTGAAGATTATTCTAAGAATTATACTTTATCATTTCCCTGAATTTATTAATTCCATAAATTAAAGCTCAATATTACAAAAGTGTAAAATCCTAAATAATATATTCAATAGGATGACATTGTTTTCATTGCCATGGAACAAAATCACAAACTCAGTATAAGATAAATGCTTTTCTTTTGCTTTTTTTTCTTTATTTTTGTTTGTTTTAAATGGAAAAGCAAAACTGGAAGTTACCAAATTAAGGGAATTCCTATAATTAAAACATTCATTTGGGGAAAAAAAATTCCAAACAATTGAATTCTTGAAGATAGCCTGCTATGTGAGGAACTTAGTAATCTGAGAAACCTGGGTTAGAGTGCTGGGGCTACCACTTACTACCATATGACATTAGTGACTAAATACCTCTCCAAATTAAAGTTTTAAATAAATTATTTCTAAAGTCTGTTCCAGCACTACAATGCCTTATGACTTAGATTTTTTTCTTAATTCCAGTGCCTATAGTTAAGTGAGAAATGTGATTTTATTTTGACTAGACTGCAAAATGAATCTGCTATGTAGACTTCATGTCATTTTAGAATACCAAAATGAGAAAATCTGAGCAGTTCTCCTAGCTCTATCTAGGACAGATGCTCTCAAAATTGAAGGTGCTGAAGAATCACCCAAAAAGTTTGTCAAAACTACTGATTCCCAAGTCCCACTCCCAGAGTCTGATTTTACAGATCTGGTACAGGATTTAGGAACCTATCTTTTTACCAAACTTCCCAGGTAATTCTGACGTAAGTGGCTAACACTGACCACACTCTGAGAAATGCTGTTAGTTGTCACTGTGTCGCTTCCAACTCATGGCAACCCCATCTGTGCAGAGTAGAACTGCTCCATAGTGTTTTCAAGGCTGTGACCTTTCGGAAGCAGATCGCCAGGCCTGTCTTCTGAGGCACCTCTGTATGGGTTCAAACTGCCAACCTTTCGGCTAGTAGTCAAGCATTTAACCATTTATGCCACACAGGGACCCTCCGAGATACTGTCTAGGATTTAATTTGGCTGAAGGAGCCCTGGTGGTACAGTGGTTAAAATGCTTGGCTGCTAACCAAAAGGTTGGCAATTCGAACCCACCAGCAACTCCGTGGGAGAAAGATGTGGCAGTCCGCTTCCATAAAAGATTTACAGCCTTGGAAGCCCTATGGGGCAGCTGTACCCTGTCCTTTAGGGTCACTATGAGTTAGAATCAACTCAAAGGCAACAGGTTAACTTGGCTAAAAATGCAATTATGACAGTTTGAGGATTACTTTAATCTACATATGTGATCATGGGTGAACAACTGTTAAATTTAAAGTGGAGGAAGAAAAGAAAAAAAGCTATAAAGATATCTGAGTCTTTGCTTTTACAATGACATGCATATAAGGCCTCTTTGGTCAAGCTATAAAGCAATTTCAGCGCCCTTAACTATCACTGGGAATATAGGTTATGGAGGATACTTGATGGCCAATGTGATTTAACTATAAAGCATTTACTTTTAATGTCAAAATTCTTTAGCAGATTCTCTTAGCAAATTTTTTAAATTGATTTATTTCTCTTCCAGGCTTCCCTGTCCGTAAAATATATCAAAATAGCCATTTGTAATTAAAGATTTGCCAATGCTCTTAGTTCCTAGGTCAAGAGTTAGAAACAAGCAAAAAAAAAAGAAAAAAAAAAAAAAGCCAATTAGTTTCACTTACTTACATCATATAATGGAAGCTATGTGGAAAGTGAAACCTCTGTAGAGAAAAGCTATTGAATCCCATAATACAAGGAAGCTCAGAATCAATGCATTTACCATTGTTCTGAGTATGTCATGTATGCATGTAGTACTAGTATTCACTAATACTTTCAAGCCTTAGTTTAGTAACTTACTAAAAATGTGATCTTGAGAAAAATAAGTCTACCTTGACCTTAATTTCCTCAACTTTAAAATGAAATCAATAACAGTACCTAAACCACAGGGCTTTGTTGGGAATTAAATGAGATCATGCATGTAAAGTGCTTAGTACAAAGTCTGTTTCTGAGTGGACTGGCAAACAAACGTAGAAGGTGCATGTTATTTGCATAAAAATACAGTAAATAAATCTGTGATAACGGAATTAAAAAGAAACACCTCCTAGAGTTGAACTTTTTAGATATTTTCAACATCTGATTTCCTTAAATGAGTAAAAGGAATTTTGATGAGATAAAAGCTAATTTACAATGCATCTTTAATGACCGTGATCATGATAAAATTTGTATTAACTACCTTTTGTCCTATTTATTATGGAATCTTGAATTTTTTGATAGATATACAGTAAGTAAGATCCATTCTTAGAAACCACTTATGGGGGAAAACCACCAAACCCATATCACATGCAAACATGGAGTAATAGGATAATATCAATCAATCTAACAAACATGCAGTAAGAGTCTCAGAAGAATTAATGGACAAAAATTTTCCAATTTAATTAAAATTATAAATCCACAGATCCAAGAAACTCAGTGAACATTAGTAGCAAGATAAACAAAAAGACTACAGCATAATCCAACTGTTGAAAACCATTATAAAAAAATATGTAAAACAATCAGAGAACAAACATATAAAGCAGAGAAACAAACATGAGAATGGCCTAGAGACTACAGACATTAAAAGGATAATAATGGAATTTATGAACATAATGTCAATAAACTTGACAAATTAGGTGAAATGGACAAATTTCTTGAGATATATATAAATTGCTGAATCTGACACATAAAAAAATTTAAAAATCTAAATAGCCTTATAAAAATTAAAGAAATTGTTTAAATGAGAAACTATTTCATTCCATAAGCCTTCATCTTAAGTGAGAATAACAGCACAATTGGAAGATTGTAGTCAATGTCACTGATCTGTGCATGTAGAAATTTTTGAAATGGTGTATCTTTGGCTATGTGTATTTTCACCAAAAAAAAAAAGGCTGAGAAGTTAGAGGCTTGACATGTTGTGGGGTTGTTAACCAATGTCATAAAACAATATGTGTACTACTGTTTCATGAGAAACTATTTGTTTTGTAAGCCTTCACTTGAAGTACAATTAAAAAAAAAAAAATTAAAGAAATTGAATCTGTAACTTAAAAGCATCTCATAAAGAAAACTCCAGGCCCAGATAGCTTTACTGGTGAATTCTATCAAACGTTAAAGGAAGAATTAATATCAATCCTACATAGAGTCTCAGAAATTACAGAAGAAGGAAAGACTTTCCAATTCATTTTATGAGGAAACATAATCTTAGGAAATGAAAAGGCTGAGAAACCACAACTCATGCACTATACCTGCAAAACTATTTAAAATTTGACCATTAAAATTTACAGTAATTTTAATTTAAAAAAAGTTTTAGATTTACTCTTGCATCCTAGATTTTTTCTATAATATTAATATTTGGCTTTGGTTAAATATTTACTGTAACACTCAGCCATCTGAAATTTGGTCAAAATGTGTACATAGGACGCTTCCATTATTCAGCTCAAAATAACAACCCCTCTTTTCTAGGAACTATCCCTAAAACAAAGAGGTTAAGGCTGTATCTATCGTATGTTACCCTATTTTCTACATTAGATGTTTGATCCAAGCTGTGGTAAATCAGATTCTCCCAGTCACTGAATTATATTGAGACTAAAAGTTGTGGGGCCATGTCATGAAATAACAGGGCTTTAAAGTGAAGGCTCTTGAATCTCTATTGATCCAAAGTAACCCTTCCTTAGATTCTATGAAATAACCCACTATTCTTTTAATGAATTCCCATTTTTGCTTAAGCATTACTAGATTATATATTTATATGTGTTTAAAAATATAAAGAACTTGAGTTTAAACATTAAAATAAATCAGTTTTTCTTTATTTCAGAGAAAACATAAGACTAATAGTGTATTTCCAAATAAAGTACTTTTAGGTTTATTTCAAATATCAGAAGGATGTTTGTGAAGAGCCTGTGAATATACAAACATACAAAATTTTATGTAAGAATATGCTATTGGTGGAAGTACTGAAGAATATTTCAGGTCAGCTAAAAAGCAAAGAATTAGGGCCACAAAAGATAGACCCTGACAGAGTGGGAGAAATACGTGGAAAAGAACCTCAAATTCCTAAAAAACAAAAACAAAAACCAGACTTACTGAACTGGTTGAGACTGGAGGATGCCCTGAGACTACTGCCCTGAAATACTCTTTAAACCCTGAACTGAAACCAATCCCTGAGGTCACCTTTTAGCTAAATAACAGTTTGGCTCACTATATAAAAAATATAACCCATAAGTACTGCACTCCTTTAAAAAAAAATCTATATGAGACCAAATAGTCAACAATTACTTTAAAACAAAGATGAGAATGTAAAGGGGAAGAGAAACTAGATCAATGGAAACAGAACAATCAGAAAAGAAATAATGAGAATGTTCACGCATTGTGAAGAATGTAACCAATGTTATCTGCACAATCTGTGTAGATTGTTGGTTGAAATGAAATTGTTGAATGGGAACCTAAACTTCTCTGTAAACCTTCACCAAAAACACAATGAAATATTTGGAAAAAAAAAAAAAAAAGCAAAGAAGAAAAGAAGTAGAGTGCAATCACTTGTGATGAAGTTAAAAGACATGCAGGACTTGACATTCTTTCATAGACTTATTTAACAGTTTTTATGAGAAAGGAAAAGGTACTGGATAGTGTCTTCAGCTGGCACAGATGAAGGGAGTTTGTTAAGATCTTATTTGTTCCAAAGAATATTTATGCTTATTATATAAGCTTAAATTTTTCTAATTTTTATAAAGATGTGAGAATGACCATTAAAACTGCATAATGAACAATATAACTAATAATAAAAGGAAACCTTGTCGATTTTATAAATGTTGGTTAAAATAGCAATATAATACCATACTGTAAACTGTAAAAGAAATACAATATAAATAGAATGCCAGTAAATTTCCAGAAGTATTGTTCAGTGCTGTAAGAATTTTCCATATACTGAGCACATAATAAAACTTATGTTAACGGTTCATAATTCAGTGTCCCTGGAATGGTGCACATTGCTCAGCAGAATATCCAAGCCCGAGGGGCTGTAGGAATATGAAGAGGACCACCTCTTTACTGGGACAGCCTCAGTTTAAATTCTAGTTCTGCCTCTTACTGACTATTGGGCAAGTTACTTAACACTCTGTGTCTCAGTCTCCTTATCTGTAAAATGGTGAAAATAATAGTTTTTACCTCACAGAGTCTACGAAGATTAAATAAGTTCCCAAATGTAAAGCACTTAGGAAAGTTCCAGGCACACAGTAAGTGGTCTATAAATGTTAGTGCTTCTTAATTGTTTGGTGTTAATAAAACAGAACTTAGAACATACATTCTTCATGGATAACATTTTTCTACATTTCAATTTAAAACTTCCTATCTCCCCCAATTTTATAATATATGATTATTTATGCCTAAAATAATATAAAATAATAAAAATTATCTTTTATAAACTAATATGCAAATACAAATTATATATCTGTACTTGGTACTTATTATAAAAATATGAAATTCAGTGAAACATATTTAATTGTATAAATGAAAATTAAAGTAGCTATAATAAAATAAATCATAGGAGTAAAACAAATGTATTTTGTATCAAGTTGATAGTGTTCAATGTTATTTTACTAATTTCTGAAAATATATTAATAAATAATTATTTGGCTCATCGAAAACTTATTGAAAGCAAAACTGTGGAATCTGTTATGTTAAATGAAACCAAAAAATGAAAAAAAGAAGTTTTTAATTAAAGCTTATGAAGTCTGTAGTTTAAATAAAGTGTATTGTTTCTTTCAGGTGCAGTAGTAATATACATTCTAAATGGCAGGGGTTTTTTTTGGTTACCTGAGAACTTATCATGCGCTGAGATGAGCGAGCAATATTGGCTGGCAGACCAAAGAAACTGGGTTTGTCATCCTCTGGAAGTTTTTCAATGACAGCACGGTAATCCTAAATATAAAAAGGTAAAAAAACGTTTTTTCTCTAAAGTTTGAACTTAAGAAACTACTGAAATTAGCAAAAATGGAAATTATGAAGTATTAAATTATTAATTATTCATATTTTACATTTTCTAGGTAAATTTCATTTTCTGTGTGATACTAACTCAGTTATTTATGGGAAATACCGATTTTCTTTGTCACTACTTTTACTTACTTGTTTGATACTACAGTTTATCCTAAGTCCCTACATTAAAAAGACTTCTGAATTGATTAAAACATATACATATTTGAGCGTCCATACCTACTACATAGGAGCCTTGGTGGTACAGTGGTTAAAGCGCTTGGCTGCTAACCAAAAGGTCGGCAGTTCGAACCCGCCAGCTGCTCACTGGGAAAAAGATGTGGCAGTCTACTTCTGTAAAGATTTAGAGCCTTGGAAACCCTCCCTACAGGGCAGTTCTACTCTATCCTATAGGGGTAGCTCTGAGTCTTAAATCAACCCAACGACAGGGGGTTTGGTTTTGGTTTTATGCCTACTATAAAGAGCCCTGGAGCCCTGGTGGCACAGTGGTTAAAGCACTTGGCTGCTAACCAAAAGGTCAGCGGTTTGAATCCACCAGCTGCTCCTTAGAAGCTGTATGGGGCAGTTCTACTCTGTCCTATAGGTCGCTATGAGTCAGAATTGACTTGACGGCAATGGGTTTGGTATTGTTTTTATAAAGAGCCCTGGTGGCACAGTGGTTAAAGTGCTCCACTGTTAACTAAAGGTGGGTGGTTCGAACTCACTAGCTGCTCCATGGAAGAAAGAAGTGGCAGTCTGTTTCTGTAAAGATTACAGCCTTAGAAACCCTATGGGGCAGTTCTAACCTCCTCTATAGTGTCACTATGAGTCAGAATCAACTCAACAGAAATGAGTTTGGGTTTATTTTTTTGGGCATGCCTACTATGTATTAGAGCTCTGGTGGTGCAGTGGTTAAGAGCTTATCTGCTAACCAAACGCTGGCAGTTCAAATCCACCAGCTGCTCCCTGGAAACCCTACGGGGCAGTTCTACTCTATCCTATAGGGTTGCTATGAGTTGGAATTGACTTGATGGCAATGGGTTTGTTTTTTGTTTTGGTACTATGTATAAGATACTATGTCAGATGTTTTCAGGAAAGCCCTGTAAATTATTAATTTCCTGTAACCTACCAAAAATCAATCTACAGGGTGCAGCTCCGTTTACATTAAATTAAAACGACAAATATACCTGCAATCTAAACCTATAGGTAAACTCTGGTATACTAATAATGAGCACTACTTTATAAATCACTTTATCACAAAGTAATTCCACAGTTAATGTTTAGTTTGCTGGTGAGGTGTGATGAAATACATTGATAATGCTATCATTCCAAGAATTATTCTAAACATTGCTTGACTTGTTGAGCATTCATCTGAAGAGTTATTTACTCATGACTCTACATGAAAAACTAAGTGTAGACCAAGAGGATTTATTCAATTTGGCCCAAAGATGGGAATTAATTTTTTTGTTTTGTTTTCATGAAGAGACAAGTTATTTTAAGGCAGGTATTACACTGTATGTCTCATGGTCATGGAATTCATACAAAAGTAGGAAATACAAGAGTAGATGGTATGAACTACTACTTGTAGAAACAAATGACATTCTATATAATTCACCATAGATTCTTTTAAATAATGCAAAAAAAATATATATTATCAGCCAAAGACACAAGGGAAAGACTAGTCCAAAGGACTAATGGAACACAACTACCACAGCCTCCACCAGACTGAGTCCAGCACACCTAGATGGCGCCTGGCTACCACCACCGACTGCTATGACAGGGAGCACAATAGAGGGTCCTGGATGGAGCTGGAGAAAAATGTAGAACAAAATTCTAAGTCACACCCACACACACAACAAAAAAACCAGACTTACTGGTCTGGCAGAGACTGGAGAAACCCCAAGAGTATGGTCCCTGAACACCCTTATAGCTCAGCACTGAAGTCACTCCTGAGGTTCACCCTTCAGCCAAAGACTAGACAGGCCCATAAAACAAAATGAGACTAAATGGGCACACCAGCCCAGGGGCAAGGACAAAAAGGCAGGAGGGTACAGGAAAGCTGGTAATGGGGACCCCAAGGTCAAGAGTGGAAGAGTGCTGACATGTCGTGGAGTTGGCAACCAATGTCAGAAAACAATATGTGCATTAATTGTTTAATGAGAAACTAATTTGCCCTGTAAACCTTCATCTAAAGCACAATAAAATAGAAGTTAAAAAAAGGTAAGCTCCATAGATGTACCACTGTATCCACAATGCCTGGAACAGGGCCCTTCATTGAGGAGATGTTCAATGCATATTAATAAACGAAGAAAACAGAAAAATAAAACAGATGGGATACTTAATAACATGATAGATATATTCAATTCAAGTAATGTATTTAACACTGGTTTTTTAAGCTTTTGCTTTTGACAATTATGTTGCCGAATGAAGAAATTTTCTTGAAAAATATTTGGATGAGAGAAAACGGCACAATACGGACAAAATAACTTTATAATTGAATACATATCTTTCTAATTCATAAAGAAAGGTATATTATAATACTCTGTAATAGAAACACTATTTGGGCATTTGAACAAACACAGGCTTTGTGGAAAAACAAGCTAGAATTGAAATCTTTGAGCTACGTTTAATGCTATTTTCTGGAAAACATGGTTATACTCTAGGAAGCTTTTATACTCAAGGCAAAAAACTACAGCTGCTAAAATAAATACACGTAAAAAATAAATACATGTAAACAAAAATGTTGCTGTGAAAGACAAAGTAAAATGCCTCTCATATTTAGATTTGCTTTAAATTTACAAACCAGGAAGTGAAGATAGATATTTGTTATAACAATCTAAGACTTTATTCTTCAATATATCACAGCACTCTCACGCCTACTAGGGAACAGCAGATACTCCCATTCCAGCTTTTCACAGCAAGCCTACATTCTTTGAATCTTCCTTGCCTACTCTCATGGTTTGCCTACAAGCTAGCCTATTTTCATTATGATAATCACCCAATCTTCAGTAAGTACCCAAAGGTTTATAGGACACCTTACCAGAGTCTGGAGAATCAGGCCACATACTGGCATAACGAATAATAATCCACATTATGAAACAAAATTAATTGTACATTTAAAAGGAAATAACATATAATTAACAACGTAAGAAATTACTTAAATATCTGTCTGATAATAGAATGAAAAATATTTATTTTTACCTACCAAAATGCTGCAGGATTTTGGTAGAGATACGGAATATGGAAAAATGCTTTTCTTGTCTCTTTGGCTTAATCCATCAATTGCTGAAGAATTAAAAAACTGCTTCAAATACGACTGAAGAACTCTAAGATCAAAGTAGTTATCTATACGTCCACCATAAATAGCATTTTCAAGTAGACCATGTACAAATTCCCATTGTACATCTTTGGTACCTATAATTAAAAAAAACACTTATATTAATTTCATTTCTAAAATATTAACTAAATCCTGGGGAAAGTTATATTTATAAAATATAACTATATGTTTAATACAACTAAATCATTCCTTTAAATGCTTATTAATATTAATAATAAAAATTAAAAACGAAACCAAGCCCACTGCTATCAAGTCAATTTCGACTCCTAGTGACCTTACAGGACAGTGTAGAACTGTCCCATAGAGTTTCTAAGGCTCTAAATCTTTACAGGAGCAGACTGCCTTGTCTTTCTCCAGTGCAGCTGTTGGTGGGTTCGAACCGTTGACCTTTTGGCTAGCAGCCGAGTACTTAACCACTGTGCCACCAGTGCTCCTCCAATATTAATAGCAGTAGCTAATAGTTATTGAGAAATTATTTAATCATACAAAACATCTCGAATGTTTTGCATGTATAAATTCACTTAACAATAATAGAAGTATTAATATTATCCAATTATACTGATGGAGAAACTGAGGCATAGGAGGTTAAGTCACAATAATCAAAAGGCCACATAATTCCACAGACCTAGGGTTGGAAATGAGGCACTTTGAAACCACATTCTTATCCACTGTATAAAATTGCCTCCTTAAATTGGAAATTCCTTAGAAGAATCTACCCAAAACAAAATTATTATACAATGTTTGATGAAAAACTCAGTTCATAAAATAATCTGATTAATAGGAAAACTCTACAAAACACATACATTATAGTCTCTGAAATTTCATTAATTTATATAATCAACTGTGCATTGTCTATTCTAATGGAAGTGAAATGTAGTACAAAAAATCACAATGGGTTTTCTTCTATATTATCTCATGTTGCAATAGAAGCATCCTTGCAACCCCAGTTTAGAGGTAATGCCAAAAACTAAGAATTAAATCTAAGGTCTGCAAAAAATATAGGAAGTGCATAACTGTATTTCAACCAGCTAGTTAGCTTTGGAGCCCTGGTGGCATAGTGGTTAAGAACTTAGGCTGCTAACCCAAAGGTCAGCAATTCAAATCCACCAGCCTCTCCCTGGAAACCCTACTCTGTCCTATAGATGTCTATGAGTCGGAATCAACTTGACAGCAATGGGTTTTTTGGTTTTAATTAGCTTTACTGCCACCATTACTAGTCTAGTTCTATTTTATTACTAAAAAATTCAGAGATAATCACTAAAATTATTGGCAGTGTTGCTACATGTCTTTGGACATAAGTGATTTAGGCTGCAGAACCACCTACATGGTGGACTATCAAAAGCTGTAACAGGGGGCTTTGCCAGGACTCATATCCATTTTCTTTTTTATAGTTTTGCCTTAATGTTCACTAAATGATACATTAGTAATTGATATTTTAATTACTGATAAGTAGGCCGTGATTACACACAGAAATATTAATGTACCTTCCAACTTAAAAAATAGAAGAAGCGCCAGTATATGAAGTATTTAATACAATTTAACCCAGAAAACTGAAATAAATCTTATTTTTCTTTTTATTATAACTATTGTTCTCAAGACAAATTTTATTTGGTTAAGATAAAGGAAATAAACAGAGACATAAAATTACAATAACAACAATAATAGCAGCTAACAATTATTGAAAGCTTACTCAAGATACTGAATGTACTAAATGTTAAATGCTTCATGTGGCTTTTTCACTTAAAATTGTCAACAATTCAACCAACTGAGGTAGTTGACTATTATTTTTCCTATTTTATAGATCAGGAAACTCAGACTTAAGTCTCTATGCCATATTGTCCCCTCTTATAACCTTTTTCTCTTTTTTGCATTTAATTGTACATATGTGAAGGTCCCTTGGTATCAGGATATTTTATAATTTTAAGATTATACAGTTAATTACCATGAGATTCAAAATCATTTTAAAGCATCTGCCTCTTATTCATATAATTCAATGTAAATATGTAAAATCACACTATGCTATTAATTTAGACCTTTTAATTCCATCATAAGCTTCAAACACAATGATAAGCAAATCATTCCAACTTCTGTGCTTTGGTTTCCTCATCTGTAAAAGTGCACAAATAATATACTTCCCTCTCAAATATTGTATATAGTGGTATTATAAGAATCAAATAAGTGTCTGAAGGCATCTTAAACAATTACAGTTTCTATACAAGCTGAAGTATTAGTGTATATCATCCAAAAAATTCTGTTTGTCAAAATAAATATTAAAAACAACAGCTCATAGAACTCAGGAAAATGGTTATCCTTGGCATGGGTGGGAGAATGTTGGTAACTGTGCGGAAAAGAGTATAGGGGGTAGATCCTAAAATGCTGATAATATTATGTTTATTAATTTTGAGCTAGTTATACAGGTTCACTTTGTGAAAATTTATGGAACTGTACATTAATGTGCACTTCTCTGATGTCTAATTTTAAAAAAATAAACAAAAAACCCACTTGGAATACTATTTGGCATTAACTACTAATGGTGAACAAATGCATACCCTATGATCCATAATTCCACTCCTACATATACCCAACAGAAATACATCCACATATGCACCAAAAGACATAGCAGCGTTATTCATAATTGTCCTAAATTGAAAACTACCCACATGGCCATCAACGGTAAATAGTGTACATATAATCACACAATGGCATATTACATAGCATTGAGAATAAACAGACTACAACTCATGTAACTATATGGATGAGTATCATAAATAAAATATTGACATAAATAACCTAAATACTAAAGAGTACATGCTGCATGATTCCAGTTTCACAAAAATAGATAAAACTAATTTATATCAGTAGGTATCTGGTGTTTACCCCAGCAACAGGTGTAGGGGGACTGAGGGAGTGGTAGTGACTGGAAGGCAGCATGACGTAGGGTGGAATCTGGGTACTGGTAATGTTCTGTTTCTTGACTGAGGTGCTAGCTATATGAGTGTGTTCAGTTTATGAAATTCATTGAGCTCTAAGCTTATGATATACACACTTTGTGTACATATATTATACCTCATCATAAAAGTTTTTTTAAGCTCATAAACATATAGAGTAAAATGGAACAGGGCCATATCCTAGATGTCCATCCTTATCCTTTTGCTAACGACAAGTTACAGAATAATTTCTCATGTGTTAGTAACTCAACAACACTAATTAAGTACCTACGGTGGACTAGGCACTGTCACAGATGTTAAGGATACACATAGTAAACAAGACAGTCAAGAGCCTTGTTTTATTGGAGATTCCATTCCAGTGCAAAGAGAAACAAAATAAGAAAATAAACTAGTAAGCAAGCATCTGGTATTACAATATATGACAGCAACAGTAAGGGGATAGAGAATGATTATAAGATTACTTCGGATTCAGTGGTAAAGAAAAGTCTTTTTGAAGTGGGTATCTTCAGGTTAAGTGACAGGAAGAAGAATGCCATATAGAATTCTGTGAGGAAAACATTTCAGACAGAAGGAAGAGGCACCTGCAAAAATCTTCAGGTAGAAACCAGCCTGGTTTATTTGAGGAACAGGAAGACAAATGTTGTTTTAAACAGATGGATTTTGGTTGACTTTTCTAAAAAATAAATTAGTCTACTGGTTGGAGAATTCCTTGAAAGATGCTAAAGTGGAAGTAAGAAGACTAAGAAAAATTCTTTCATGGGCTACTGTAGTGAAATGAGGTCTTCTATCTGGCCTTTTGTCTTGGTTCTTGAAAAAAACAGCTTCAGAGATTTTTTCCCCTAAACCCTGAGGAGTTACCTTTGTCCTAGGTTTCTACCCCAGAGGGCTTGATACTTTTGTCCAGGTTGACTGACATTCCCTGGGTAAGCTGTAAACAACTTGGTTTGATACTTTTTCTCTGGTCCTAGGCTGCAGCCTGCTCTGTGATTGGTATACACCTTGCAGGGACTGGTCAATGTTATTAGATGCCATTGAGTCAGTTCCAACTCATAGCGACCCTGTGTACAACAGAACAAAACACTTCCCAATTCTGAGCCACCTTTACAATTGTTGCTATGTTTGAGCCCATTTTTGCAGCCACTGTGTCAATCCGTCTCACTTAGGGTCTTCGTCTTTTTTGTGTGTGTTACATATATTTTGTTTATTGTTTTAGTTTAAGTGAAAGTTTACATTTCAAGTTAGTCTCTTACATAAAAATTTATACACACATTGTTATGTGATCCTAATTGCTGTCCCTACACTGTGACAGCATACTCCTCCTTTCCACCCCTGATTTCCCATGTCCATTCAACCAGCTCCTAACCCTCTCTGCCTTCTCATCTCACCTCTGGACAGAAGCTGCCCATTTAGTCTCACGTATCTACTTGAGCTAAGAAGCACACTCCTCATGAGTACCATTTTATGTCCCACAGTCCAGTCCAATCTTTGTCTGAAGAGTTGGCCTTGGGAATTGTTTTAGCTCTGGGCTGATAGAGAATCTGGGTGCCATGCTTTCCGGGGTTCCTCCAGTCTCAGTCGGACCATTAAGTCTGGTCTTTATACTAGAATTTGAGTTCTGCACCCCACCTTTCTCCTGCTCCATCAGGGACTCTCTGTTGTGCTCCCTGTCAGGGTGGTCATTAGTGGAAGCTGGGCGCCATCTAGTTCTTCTGTCTGGTCCCAGGCTGATGAAGTCTATGGTTTATGTAGGGTCTTCCTCTTTTTGATGTCCTTCTCCAGGGACTGGTCCCCCCTGATAACATGTCCTAAGTAAATGAGATGAAGTCTCATCATACTCTCTTCTAAGGCACATTCTGGCTATACTTCTTCTAAGAGTCCATGGTATATTCAGTATTTTTTGCCAACACCATAATTCAAAGGCATCAATTCTTCTTTGGTCTTCCTTATTCATTGTCCAGCTTTCACACGCATATGAGGTGACTGAAGATACCATGGCTTGGGTCTGGCGTACCTTAGCCCTCAAAGTGATATCTTTGCTTTTTTGACACTTTAAAGAGGTCTTTTACAGCAAATTTGCCCAATGCAATATGTCCTTTGATTTCTCCACTGGTGCTTCCACGTGTGCTGACTATGGATTCAAGTGAAATGAAATCCTTGACAACTTCACTCTTTTCTCCATTTATCATGATGTTGCTTACTGGTCCAGTTTTGAGGATTTTTGTCTTCTTTATGTTGAGGTGTAATACTGATGGGTGTAGTCTTTGATCTTCATCAGTAAGTGCTTCAAGTCCTCTTCACTTTTAGCAAGCAAGGTTGTGTCATCTGCATATCACAGGTTGTTAATGAATCTTCCTCCAATTCTGAGGCCACGTTCTTTACACAGTCCAGCTTCTCTAATTATTTGCTCAGCATACAGAATGAATAAATATAGTGAAAGGATACAACCCTGACACACACCTTTTTCTGATTTTAAACCACATAGTATCCTCTTGTTCTATTTGAACGACTGCCCCTTGGTCTATTTACAGATTCCACACGACCACAATTAAGTGTTCTGGAACTCCCATTCTTTGCAATTATCCATAATTTGTTATGATCCAGATAGTCAAACGCCTTTGCGTAGTCAATAAAACACAGCTAAACATCTTTTCTAGTATTCTCTGCTTTCAGCCAAGATCCATTTGACATCAGCAATGATATTCCTCGTTCCATGTCCCCTTCTGAATCTGGCCTGAATTTCTGACAGTTCCCTGTTGATGTACTGCTGCAACAATGTTTGAATTATCTTCAGCAAAATTTTACTTGTGCATAATATTAATGATATTGTTCGATAATTTCTGTATTCTGTTGGATTACCTTTCTTTGGAATGGTGTGAATATGGATCTCTTCTAGTCAGTTGGCCAGGTAGCTATCTTCCAAATTTCTTGGCATAGACAAGTGAGCACTTCCAGAGCCGCATCCATTTGTTAAAACATCTCAGTTGATATTTCATCAATTCCTGGAAACTTGTTTTTTCCAATGCCTTCAGTGCAGCTTGGACCTTTTCTTTAGGCACCATCAGTTCTTGATCATATGCTACCTCCTGAAATGGTTGAACACAGACCATTTTTTTTTTTTTTTTTTGCCCTAGTTTTCTACCCTAGAGGGTTTGTTACTTTTTCGGGTTAACTGACATTTCCTGGGTAAGTTGTAAACAACTTGGTTTGATACTTTTTGTCTGGTCCTGGGCTGCAGCCTGCCTTGTGATTGGTATGCATCTTGCAGAGATTGGTAAATAGACTATGCAAAAAAGGTTAGCTGTAGCCTACTATGCAAATGACATGTCTGTGGCCTACCAAGAGGGTATCGGCCAGTTTGTGGTCCTGGTAGGAGTGCCATTCCTGGACATTGACAATGAGTTTGTGTATGTAAGCAGCCAGCCCCACAGAGGTGTTTTTAGAGACAGAAAGAAGAAGAGAAGCATCAGGAAGAAGTAGAAATAAGAAAGAAGGGAGAAGAATCAGAGAGAGAGAGGAGGCAAGGAATCTCCTAAAAAAGCTTTAACATGGGTCAAGGACTGTAACACTGAAGACAGCAAGAGGCCTGGAAAGGGCCCAGTGGCAGAACCAGTGGTGACAGATGGCAGGGCCAAGAGAAGCCTGTCCTGGGGAGGACCTAGAGAACCCTGTTCTCAGGGGGCCAAGAGAGCTCAGACAGCTATCCTGCATTGCATGTCCTACATGCTTTCTGATCCCAATTCCTGAGTTGTGGCCTGTTGATCCTGATCCCAAGTTGTATGTTGTTCCTTAATAAACCACTTAACTTTAAGTACAGTTTGTAAGTTCTGTGAGATGCTGCAGCAAATTGTCAAACCCAAATGGGGAAGGGAAGAGTGTTGAGGGGAGGGAGAGTGGTCAGTGTGAGACATGGAGTGGTACAGCAGCTTGGAGAATGTACAAATCTGGGATATATTTGACCTCCACCTCATAGGAATTGGCTTTGTGCTGATTCTTATATTTGAAGTTATTCATACAACCAAGTTGTTGATGAAGTTGGAAAAACATGAACTGGATCAGGATGTGATTTGGAGGTGGAAGGGGCAGAATCTGCCAAAGCACTGGATGTTTGGGGATGAAAAAAAGAAAATAATCCAGGATGATTCATAGATTTCAAGCTGAACAACTACACGAACGGTGGTGCCATCTGCTGAAATGTGGCAGACATAAGGAAGAGCAAGTTTGGCACGGTAGAGCGTGAAATGGAAAGAGGTAGGAATAAACCATTTTATTTGTAGCATTTTTAAGCTTGAGATTCTTGTCAATATATTATCTTCTCTAATCCAGGCCTGGTCTAAACTTTAGTGTCCCCCTGGCTTGGCCCTACACAATAAAATTTAGAGATTGGACTGTTCCTGTCTTCGGGAAGCAGACAGCTATATGATATCAGGGCTTGCGATTATATGGTCTTCTTTGCTGCCCAATTTCAAACTATTATTGGTACCCTGATGCCTGATTCCTACTTAATAATTCAACTATGATTCCATAGATCTTTGTACTGACTTCAGTCTGCTATACTCCTGAATTTTAGCAGTTCCTTTGAAAGAGATCTGAATAATTCAGTTGAAGCCTGAAACTTTTGAAGGTCACAAAAGGAAAGAAAGTCTTTCTAAATTTCTGCTTCCTGAGATATACATCAACCAGAAATATAATGGGTTAGATCAAAACTAATAAGTACAATAAATAATACAAGAATCCTCAGATAACACAAGCATGGCAGTCAGGTCATAAGAAACAGAATAAAAAACAAATTTTATCATAGGAAGTTAAGCCATTCCTGAAAGAATGATACAGTTGGCAAAACCTCAAATAAACTTTTTGTTAACAACAGAGATTAAAAAATTTCATTGTTAGAACTTACTTTCAAAAAGCCTGTCAATAATGTTATACCCAGCCCGAAGGTCTGATAAAGAAAACTCATAAAATTTGGTCCAACCCTGAAAAAAATAAAGTATTAAAGAACTAAGCAGTGTTCAAAGACATATATGTATGCATCATTATGCTTTCAATTTTAAAATAGACAGAATGTTCAATACTTCCTCAAACTATATATACAAGTCCTTAGAATTTTCAAATAAAAGTAATAAACAATAAATCTAATGTAATAGTAAATTTAAAAAAGAAATTTATTAGCCTCCACAGCATGCAAAGTACTTTATAATAATACCATACCAGTTTTTATCATTTAAGTATTTTGAAATATAGTCACATATATAGAGAACAAATTAGTGTAGAAAATTTTTTATTCTATATGCAATGTACACATTGAGATATTTTCCTATAATTTTATTCTTTAGAATTATGGATTTGCATCACAAGCATGTAAACAGCAATACAGAAAAAAGTTCCAGAAGTTTATAGTATTATTTTCTGTACATTCGACTCACAAATCATTCATGTCAGAGCTAAATGAAATTATAAACCTATAGCTAATACCTACAATGTCAGTGTAAAAGAACATTCACAGAGCTCTATACTGTGTAGAAAATAGTGTGAAACATAATAGAAAATAATTCCTATGGGCTTTCATTAACTGTAACTACTTCTATGCAATAAAATACACTCAAACCAAAATCTATTCAGACTTGAAGAGTATTTGGGAACACATATACAATGAAATTAATTAATTCATCTACCAATCAAAAAACACTTATTAAATGTGTACAGTATGTCAGGCTGTGTGAATATAAGAATGAACCAAAACAGAAATAATTCCTGCCCTCCTGTAGCTTTCAGTCTAATGTGAGGGGGAGCAGGCAGTGGAGACAATAAATCACTCAAACTACAAGCTACACTCAAACTACAAATATAACATGTTTAAAGGAAAGAAAAATACTTGATATACAAAGAAGATCTGACCTAATCTAAGAGGTGAGGGAAGGTCATCCTTGATGGGAGCAGGATGGAATAGACAGAAATAGATGTATTTGAGAACTACTTAGGAAGCTGGATAGGCAGATCTTCCCTTCTTGACTATGAAAAGGAATTTGCATAGTTTTCCCAATTATAATAGAAAGCTATTGGATAGGTTTTAAGCAGTATAGTGAAATCGTTATCATTAAAATGACATACCACAAAGCTACTTCTGGCTGCTACATGCAAAAAGACAGAAAACCAGTAGAAAACTATCTCAGAAAGTAGGGAAGGTGAGAATGATGGTGCTTAAAAGAAATGTTGAAGAGAAGTTCATAGATTTGAATTACATTTCACAAGTAGAATCAACAGCATTTGGTACTGGATTATGTAGGGAGGCTAAGAAAGAACATGTCAATAACAACTCCTGGGTTTTTAGCCTGAAGAACTGGATGAATATTGATGCCTTTTACTGAGAGGAGATGCACTGTATTTTTACACAAATAACGTGCACCTTCTACATTTGTTTGTTAACTTTGCCCTCCTCCCCATGAGGTATTTTCTTGTAAGTGCTGCTATGCCAATTTTTTTTACATGTTGCTGTAAAAAAAATTAGCATAGCATGCTTATGAAAATACCTCACTGGGAGAGGGAGTGGTTGGCAAACAAACATAGAAGTCGTGCATTATTTGCGTAAAAATATGGTACTACAGGAAAAACGGGTATGGGGAATTAAGTTTTTGAAGTTTCAGATGTCTGTGACATATAAACCATAAAAATGATACCTAATACTTGCTGAGGGCTTATGATGGCTCAAACATTGTTCTAAATACTTTAACTTAAGGAGATGTTAAGTAGATAGTTACATACAGTCTGGAAGATTAGCATAAAAGACTGGATTGGAAATATAAATTTATGAGATAAGAACAAAATTGTGAACTAATCCTAACTATGTATTATTATTGTTATTGTTAGGTGATGTTGAGTGGATTTTGACTCATGGCGACCACATAGGGGAAGAAGAGAATTACAGTCTAAAGGGTTTTCAAGACTGTGACCTTTCAGAAGCAATTCACCAGGCCTTAGTTCCGAGGTGTCTCCGGGTGGATGTGAACTGCCAACTTTCAGTTAGCAGCACTGAACCAATTGTGCCACCCTGGGACTCCTAGCTATGTATACTAAATTGTAAAAATATTCCAACATAAAAATATATCCAAGACATTGTCTTACTTACCTGTGGAATATAATTTCTTCTTTCTTGACATGCTGCATGAAACCATGCAAAACTGAAGAGGGCATGAGCTCGATGTACATTATCTTTTTTGCTAATTTGCTCAGGAGTCCAAGACTCATAAGTACGCATTAAATTCTTCTTTAAACCTGGTGGTGACTGAAGCAAAAATAATAATACATATCCTATTGTTTAAAATCTTAAATCACTATTTAACATATTTGAGAATGTATTTTAATGAAGAAAAATTTTAATGCTTATCAAGTTTTATTTAAATTATTTCATTATGTTATTTCAAAATGTACAAATATAAAACTAGCTTTAAGCTTTTCATTCCTAACAGTTCATCTCAATTAGAAATCCAAAATAAATTTTCAAATTAAATCTATACAACCAAAAAATTCAAAATAACCTAAGTAAATTTTATGTGATCACTGAGATTACTCTACTGAAACTAAATTACCATTTACAATTCAAATGTGAGTTTAATATGCCAGGTTTTCCTCACCAGTTTCTGTTTGAATTTCAGTGAAGACTTCAATGAATCATTTATATAAAATGTCAGCTAATCTTCCTTGCATGTTAGTCCACATAATTAAAGTGGTATCATGTGACACTGTTAGGCTCATAAACAAAAATGCAAACCCAGGAACTGAAAATTGTGTATTGAACTAGTACTCAGTCAAAAAATGCTCATCTTTTGGTCAACTGAATTTTGACAAGGGTGGTTAAGTCCATTCGATGGGAAAAGAAGAGTCTCTTCAATAAATGGTGCTGGGAAAACTGGATTTCCGTATGTAGAAAAATGAAACAGAATCCATGCCTCACACCACACACAAAGAACAAATCTGAAATGGATTAGGGATTTAAATGGCAAACTAAGACCATAAAACTCTTAGAAGAAAAAGCAGGGGCAATGCTGTCAGGCCTAGTTTTTAACAATGGATTATCTAATATCAAAAGCACAAACAGCAAAAGACAAATAAATGGGACCTCATAAAAATTAAAAACTTTTGTTTATCAAAACACTTTACCAAAAGTGAAGACAAACTACGGCTGGGAGAATATCTTTGGAAATCATATATTTGACAAGAATCTAATAACCAAAATATACACAAAACTTCAACAACTTAATAACAAAAAGAGAAATAACTCAATCATAAAATGGGCAAAGGACCTGAACAGACATTTCACCAAAAAGGATATTCAAGTGGCCACCAAACACATGAAAAGACGCTCAGTGTCATTAGCTATCACAGAGATACAAATCAAAACCACCATGAGATACCATTTCAGTCTCACAGGACAGCTAAGACTTAAGAAAAAAAAAAAAAAAAAACCTCAGAAAATAACAAGCATTGGCAAGGATGTGGGGAAATCAGAACCCTTGTCCACTGCTGGTGGGAATGCAAAATGGCACAGGCATTGTGCAAAACAGTGTAGCAGTTCCTCAAAAAACTAAAAATAGAACTACCATATGACCCTGCAATTCCACTTCTAGGTATATACCAAGAAGACTTGAAAGCAGACATTCAAACAGATTTGTACACAAATGCTATCGAAGCACTAGTCAAAACAGCCAAAAGGTGGTAACAACATACATGCCCATCAACAGAAGAATGGATAAACAAAATGTGTTATATAAATACAATCGACTACCACCCAGCCAGTAGGAGAAATGAAGTCTTGATACATGCTACAATATGGATGGTTCTAGCAGACATTATGCTGTGTGAAATAAGTCAATCACAAACGAACAAATATTGTCTAACATCACTTAGACGAAAAGACAAGAAAAGGCAAATGTATAGAGAACAAAATTCATTAATGGTTTCCAGGGTGGGAGGGAGGGGGAAAGGAGGGGTTAACGGTGATGGAAATATTGCATTGATTAAGCGTAGGGTTTTATAGCTAATTATTGTAATTGCTGTCAATAAGTTGTATGCCTGTAAAATGTTGAATTGGCAAAAGTTGTGTGATAGATATATTTACAACGATAAAAAAAAGCAAGAGTAGCTGCTGAGGCTGCTTATGTACAATCAAAAACCTCATGGGGTTTAGTTCCCTAGTCTGGAGGTTTAGGGTCATGGTTTCATGGGACATCCACAGTTAATCAGCCTAATAACATGGTTAGTACTTCTGTTCTACCTCCTAGTTCCTTGTGTAGTGTCTGGGGTCTTAAAAGCCTGCAAGCAGTGTTCCAAGCTCGACAATTGGGTCTCTATTCACCTGGAGCAACAGAGGGAGAAGGAGAGTCAGGAATAGGAGGAAGGAATGAAATGTATGGTTAACTGCCTCCATGAACATCTGCCTCCTTTGCCATGAGACCAGAAGAACTGGCTGATGCCTGACTACCATTACTTAACATTTTAATCAAAGAGTCCATAAAAGAATCCTGACAAAAAGGAGGTGGCAAAGGTTTTCCTCTTGACTAAAGAGGAAACCTGAAAGGCTAATAAACATGAGGAAAAAAATACCTGTTCTTACCAGTAATCAAGGAAATGAAACTGAAATGACAATCTGATGCCATTTTATACTCATTTATTTGGCGAAATTTATAAATCTTAACAGACTAAGTATTATCAAGGTTGTGGCATAATGTAAATTCTTATACATGACAACTAGGAGTATAAACTGGTAGAATCACTTTGGGGAACAATTTGCCAATTTATGTAAAATTTGGAATAAGCATACCTTTCAACCTAGAAATTTCATTGCTGTATCTGCCCTAGAGAAATTCATGCAGGTATGTACAAAGAGACACATACCATAATATTTTTTGCAGTGTTTTTTAATAGTAAACAATTTGAAATTACTTAAATATTTCTCAGCAGAAAAATGGATAAGTAATTTGCTGTCTGGTCATAGAATAAAATATTCAGCTATTAAAATGAAAGTAGAAAATGGAATCACCTTAAAACCAGTGATGAGAGGAAAAAGTAGGTTGCAAATGGTATATGAACTTTGTCACCACTAACATACAGTTTGGAAACATGGAGAACAATACTATTGTATATGGATACATACATATTTAATAGTAAAAAAAAAAAACCTATCTAAATTCAGGATAGTAAGTCTGCTGAGTAAGAGGATAGGAAAGGTGAGGTGTATACAGAAGTCTTCAACTATATCTGTTATGGTTCATTTGCTTAGAAATATGAAACATGGCTATATGTCAAAGTCTAATAAACTTGAGTGGAACATGTGAATAAAAAAATTCTTATGATTTTCTGTGTTTGAAATATTTGTAATTTTTAAAAGGAAATTTCAGAAGTAAAAACATATGTTGTTGTTAGGTAATGTCAAGTTGGCATATGATAACAAAATAAAATTCAGAGTTTAACACGAAACTCACTGGCAAATTCAAGTTAAAATCTGAAGTGTTCAACAATTCAGCATCATATATGAAGTAAATTAATGGATCTGATTCTGTTTTTAGTGAACAAAGTCCCTACTGTTTACAGTTGCTAACTCATTTTGAAGTAAGAAGCTAAGAGGTAAATAAGATCTTATACCTATGAATAGCCTTTTCAAAACAGATTAAAGTCGTGGTAGTTAGTCATTTGGAATATACTCATGCAACTGTGGTTGCCCGGATTGTGGTGATGGTTACACAACTCTGTGAAAATACTAAAAACCACTGACTTGTACACTTTAAATGAGCAAATATATGAAATGTGAATTAATCTAAAGAAAGCTGTTACCAAAAAAATGTGTTAACAGTTATCTTAACTTGATGCAAACAGCTTCAGTAGTTATAAATTGGGGAAATCTGGGTTGGTTGCTTAAAATTAAATTATTTTATTAATCTGACATTTTTTAATATTAATAAATCATACTGCACTATTACCACTTTCATGTTTCATGAATATACAAAATTACAGGTCACATCATGTTTTTCTTCATTTCAAAATCATATGACATTTTACTATGTTTTAATCAGTGGTTTCAAGTCAGTAGACATTAGTGAAACTATATTTGTACATTTTTACCATTCAGTAGAACAACAATAGTATAATCCCTGATGTAAGCCAGCACTAAAATATTTGCCTAGTTTTTTCCTTCTTATTCTTAATCCTTGATAGTCACCATGAATGTACAAATTTAACCCAATAAAGAGACATAGTGCATAGACAACATACTCTCACAGAAAATAACCTTCATAACTCTGGAATAGACTGGTATTTAAATTTTTATTCTATTCTAATAATTTTTTTTTTACTCTAATAAATATGCTTACTTCTGTCTTTTCTGAAATTATATGTACAGTAGGGTACTGCTTTTTGACATTCTTACATTTTCATGAACAACTCAGAAAAGGAGAGTGAGAATGGTTGCACAACTTGAAGGATGTAATTAATGTCACTAAATGTTACATAGAGAAACTGCTGAATTAGTGTATGTTTGACTGTGTATCTTCTCAACAAAATAAATAAAAATTTTTAAAAATGCTCATCTACATATATCAAAATTTTTTCATACTGTATGTTTAGATTATCATAAAATGAAAAAAGAAAACTTTCAAATTCTTCTGAAAGAGAGCAAAACAAATCCATTTCAAAAAGATAATTATTCTAATATAAAAAGAAAAACATTAAAGTGGGTACATCTGCCCCAGTTATTTTAACTAGCAGTATTAAAAGTAAAATCTTTTCTCCAAAATGGTTTTTAACATAAAAATAAACATAACTCAAGTCAATAATTTACGAATATCTGCTACAAAAGATAATTTTTCCCTTTGCAATCCTATTTAATTTTTTCTTCTTAAATAAAAAGACTTTTTGTTTAAAATAAAAAAAAATGCAACACTGAAGTACTGCATATCTAAATTTATATTTCTAAAATGAAAATCTTTCTAAAAGTTTATGAACTATACACAAAACATTACTTTTTACTAGGCTAAACTTTCTGAACATTATTCAATAAAGCAATGTTAATAGCAAACTAAAGAACAACTTAGATTTTTATTAAAAGCACTATATTGAAGATTATGTAAATGAATAAATAATATATACATACAGAGGAAATCATACAATTAGAGTTTATTTGGAAAATGATTAAATGAAAACACTAATATTCTAAAATATCGAGATGTGGCCAAAGATATACTCAACTACAAATTTACAGACTTAAAATAACTGCAATTTAATGTTAACTAAATATAAAGCAAGCATTCAACTAAAGAAATCAGGAGAAACAAAAACAAACAAAAATCTGAGTGAAGTATGAGGAAGAAAACAAAAAGCCGTAAATCTACTGAATAAAAACAATTAACTAAAGAAAAAAAAAAGTATTATTTCATTACTTATTACTTCTGACATCTGTTATTTGCAAAAAATTTTTAAAACTTTCTCAACTCATCAGAGAGAAGAAAAAAACTACAAAATGAAGATTTAATAATTTTTAAATATATATGTGTATGTATTACATATATATTGTAATACTTTTTCACAATTAGAACTGCACTATTTCCAAGGATAGTTAACATTACCGACTTTGATTCAAGAAATAGAAAACATAAATTCAACAATAATTAAAACCAGACTGAAATTTTCCACTAAAATGTAATCAAATTATCTCCCAAAAAAGGCTTCTGGATAAGGTTGCCCATTAAGTTCTTAAAATATTCAAGAAATATTTCCCCTGATATGTTAACTCTTCATTTATTCAAAATATTTACTTAGTTTCTCCTATATGGCAGGTATCACATGATAGGTACAAAAAAAGCAAGATAAAAAATAACCCCTGCTCTCGTGGCTCTTACAGCGCAATTCTAGGATACAGTTTGGTCAAAAGGTGTATGGGAGAGTGGCTGGGGAAGATTCAGGAAAAGATTTTTCTTCCTCAACTTTATAATGGTATTCATCCAATTTTATATTTCCAAATATTAAATTATTTTTGAATTCCTAGATTAAACCTAATCCTTTTACTTCTCGAAATAAGGTTAATACCTTCAGATGAAAAATAAGAGTAGAACTACTGATCTAAAATAACAGGTAGTTGCAAATACTAGGATACTAAAATGACATTCTTCCTTCAAAAAAACATTATATAAAACAGGGAAATGGCCACAAATTGAGAGACAACACAAACTGAACAACCTTTATTAGTTTTTGAAAGTTTAAATACAGTTTATTACTAATTTTTCAATGACTTTGTCAAATTATGTAATATAGCACTACACTCACATATACCTTTGAATATATCAGGTTTGGGGAAGATCTATCTGGCATTACATATTAATTAGAAGGGTATAAAGATGGATGGATGGGTGGGTGGGTAGGAGGGTGGGTGGATGGATGGAAGAGAGCAAACACTAAAAATCTAACTTGGCTACGTGAAAAACAAATGACAAGAAATAAAATTTAAAAGGAAAATTTAAATGTATTCTTATAAATATACTCTTATGCTATTATTTATATATATTTTACCTCATCTAAATGTAAAAGGTAGTTTTTTGTCTAGATGGTTGCTTATAGAGCTCCACAGAGCATGTATAGATTATTGTGCTCATACAACTAGTGATCCAAATTTACGATCTTCTTACCTCGTATGTTATCTTCAAACTTGACTGTAGTAAAATAGGAGTAAAGTTGGGATGAACTTCTGCAGTGAGCCAAAGACGAAAGGTATCTTTAGGATGAAGAGTATTCAGTTCCTTGTTTACAGAAACAATAGTAACAAAAAATTTACTAAAATGCACATATACACAAAAAATTTTTCATTTTATCACTACTATTACCGAACTAATTTTTCTTAACAAAATGGTACCTTTTTGTGACATTTTGATAAATGTCTTGATGTTCTGATACATTTCCTTTTAATTTTTATCTTCTCTACTGCATGAACATAGCCATTAGCTTACTGTAATAGATAACAGCATGGAAGCCAAGCTGACTGGGTTGAAATTCAGACTTTGACACTTAATTTGCTGTGTGTCCTTGGGTTCTATTATTCAAACTATCTCTAAACAAGGGCAAACAGCAGTACCCACCTCACACCAAAACCAAAAACCCACTGCCATCAAGTCCATTCTGACTCATAGTGACCCTACAGGACAGAGTACAACTGCCTCATAGGGTTTCCAAGGATGTAATCTTTACAGAAGCAGACTGCTACATCTTTCTCCTGTGAAGTGGCTGCTGGGTTCAAACCTGAACCACGGACCTTTAGATTAGCAGCCGAGAGGTTGGTATAAAGCACTTATAACTGTTTGCAGTAATTGCTATGCTTAAACTACCAGCCATCTTCAGGCCTCCAGGTTCTCAGTGCTTCAATTCATGCTTTCACAAGTTATATAACGAAATCAATTCCCCTATTGACAATTTTTAGCAGTATCCTACTGTCTATAATATACATTCAAAAGTTCATCATACAAATTCATCCACCCAGCTCCTCTACATACAATATGCTTCAACCACTGATTTTATGCCTCTGTATCATTACTGAGTATATTCCTTCTACCTATGATTATCTTTGTAAACTGACAAATTCTTACTCATCTGTCAAAATACAATTTAAATATCATTATGTCTTAGGAATATCTTCTCCAAATCCTGGCTGCCACTATCCCAAGTAGAATTAATCACTCCATGGCATTTTATAAATTCTCTTCTTTAGTTTTCATCATACTAGAATATAGTTATTTATTAATGCGGTACGTCTCTTCTAAATTAAGCTCCTTGAGAGCAAGAGAAAATTCTGTTTGTAACCAGCATCTAGCAAAGTTCCTGGCCTTTTTCTGTACTCTATATCTGTGGATTGAATGAATGAGTGAATTACAAAAGAAATTTTGATAGCTCTAAAAGACAGTGAAGTCTAAGAATTATTTTAATAAATATAACCCATGTCTCACACTAACATGTACTAATATCATATGAAATGTAATGAGTTAAGATGATGAAAAAATGGCAAAATGTGACCCAAAAAATGCAGTGCTTGCTTAAAAATTGTAAATTATAAAAATTTTTAAAATTATAAAACACACCTATAACTAATAATTTTAAAATGTAAAGTTCATATGAAATTTTGCTTTGAGTTAGCACATCTAACAAAAAGTAAAAGAAACAATACATTTGTGATATAGCTGAATTATCATGAAATTGGCTCTTTATCAAAACAATTTATCCAAACTTTACAAAAGAAAAGCAAAAAATTAACTTTCATAATCTAATCTATACAATATCCTTGAAAAAGTTCTAACTAAGATTTGCTTCCAATTACATTTTCCATAGATCAATAGTTATCAGTCAACTATTTGGAACAGGAAGCAACATTCAAGTCTTCACAGATTAACTTTATTTGTTTTAAAACATGTATGGTTCATCAGACATGAATTTTATATTTTTATACATTAAAGATTTTTACAGAAAATTGTATTAATGGAACTACATGAATATTAATATAAACCTCAATTCCAAAACCTTTTTTTTTTAAATAATAAGTCATTACAGTCCATAAATTCTCACTCAGTCATTAACTCATTTATCAAAGACCAATTGATTGTCAATTTATTAGGAATGCACAAATTTTCAGCACCTCACAACCTGGCTAGGAACTTCGTCAATCTACTCTGTTCACTTCAGTTCTATATTCTGCACTTTTTCTATTATATACTATGCCTACCAGATAAATTAAATACTAACTCTCTTGCTAAGGACCTCTTCTGGCTCTCTAAGTCCCAAGACAAAAAGTCCAAACTCTTCTTGCATGGCTCTTAGGGCATTCTGTAACCTAGCCATTCCTAGTCTTCTAACTCTTGTTTTCCCACACAACCTCGAATGGCCTTTCCAGTACGTCTCTTTGTTCTTGGCACTAGGCATTCACATTCCCATCACTAGGTCTCTACTGGTACTGCTGCGATTAACTGTAACATCCTTTCTTTGCCTATATTTAGCTTAATCCCATTCAGCCTTCATGGAACATCTTCTCTATGGAGTCATCTCTAACTAGCCAAGACCATGAACACCAAACCTAAATCCAGGCTGGCATTCAAAACCTATCCAACAATTTTCTGCCTAAAGACTACTTTCCTCCTGGGGCCATTTGTGTTAAATGAAATGATTAGCTTCAATGAGATTCTAACTTCCTTGGCACTAAGGAAGGTCTGCAGTTCCCTGACACCTCTATATCTTTTCTCCCTATAAGATATACAGCAGAATAAGAGCATAAAGAGAAAGAAATGGTATTAACAGGCCTTCTACAGTCCTTTAAAACATCTCGTTTTTCTTCTGAAAAAATTCTCTAAACTTCCCTGTCAATTCTGATTAATGTCTTGGCTTCCCTTAAATGCTTTTAAAAAAGAGATTTTACAGAATTCCTATTAAAAGATTCATCTTGTTTAGCATAAATATACATTTAAGAATACTTAACAGATTTAATATGATTTCTCACCAAATACTAATTTTTTTAAAAAATCCTAAATAATGCATACCATATTTTAATATTGATGCTACTTGGAGATTACTGAATTGAATATACTACATATCATTTGTACAATATTTATCTGAGTCTACCTTTTCCAGAACTGGTAGCCAAGATACTACAAGATGTAAGTTCTTCAAACAGAGCCAGTCTCCATTATGGGCACATTCTCTGAGCATTTGAATTGCTAAATCAGCTTGACCTTGACCCATGGCAACCTGCAAAAAAAAAAAAAAAAACCCACACAGATTTCCTAACACATTTGACACATTACATTATAAAAGATTCAAAATTATCCTGTCATACAGACTGAAATAACTCAATTATTGTAATCAGTGTTCTAAACTTTTAATAAGAGATATGGACTCAGCTGTCAATGGGTTCAGCAATTGTCTTGTTTACGTCTGTACATCAATGGTAGATTTTTAAAGTATATTACCTCTACTTGTTAAAAATGTATTCTCATTATAGGCTTGTAAAATATAGAATAATATAATATAAAAAATTATTGAATACTTTTTTTCCTTTTGTGGACATCGCTGAAGCAGCAGTGGCCAAAATGAAGTTCAATCCCTTTATGACTTCTCACCGGAGCAAAAACCATAAACAGCATTTCAATGCACATTCCCACATTCTCAGGAAGACTATGTCTTCCCCTCTTTTCATGGCACTGAGACAGAAATACAACGTTCGGTTCATGCCCATCCAAAAGGATGATGAAGTTCACGTTGTGCAAGGACACTACAAAGGTCAGCAAATTGGCAAAGTAGTCCAGGTTTTCGGGAAGAAACATATCACACACATTGAACAGCAGCAGTGAGATAAAGTGAACACACAACTGTCCATGTGGGCACTCAGCCCCGCAAGGTAGTAATCACTGGACCAAGACTACAAAAAGATCCTCAAATATAAAGCCAAATATCACCAAGCAGGGAAGGAAAAGAGCAAATAGAAGGCAGAAACAATTGAGAAGATGCAGGAATAAAATAATCTTATATACAACTTCCACTAAAAACTACAAAAATGAAAAAAAAAAAAGAATTATTGAATAGTCTTTTGTTCCTCAGCTCACTTTTTCTCACAACTCCTGCTCTCTCAAACAACAACACTGACCCTTTTAGAGAGCTAACATTTTTTATAACAATACAACCCGTTACCCTTGAGTCGATTCCAACACATAGTGACCCTATTAAAAAATACAAACCTGTTGCCATCGAGCTGATTCCGACTCATAGCGACCCTACAGGACAGAGTAAAACTGCCCCATAGAGTTTCCAAGGAGCGGCCGGCAGATTTGAACTGCCGACCTTTTAGTTTGCAGCCAAATAGTTAACCACTGTAGTCCCATTGATATCTCTTCAGGATTTAACATCAATATTACCAACTCCTAGAAAATTACTTTTCTTTGATTTCTGTAATATTCCAAATATTTGGCTCTGAAGCTACTGACAGTTTCTCTGTAATTTCCTGGCTCTTCTTTACCTAGAAAAACCTAACATGTTGGTGGTCCTCAAGAATCTAGCCTCAGCTCTCTGCTCTTTCACTTCTCAAAGGGATACGGAGGGAGGGGAGAGAGAACAAGACATGAAAGAGATGAGAGAGCAGGAGAGAGAATATGAATTTTGATCTTTCACTGAAACTCTATTTCCATTTTTCCAATCCTTAACATCCATCTGCACTTTATGCAGTGGAATAGGCCACTTTATGAAATAGAAAACTTCCAATAATTGAAAATATTCAAGCAGAAGCTGAATAACCCTAGATAACAGACTCAGTACGTAAGATTTCTGTGCTATTTGAAAGTTTAAACTAAGTGATGACTTAACCTTAAGATTTTATAAAAGTGTTGGTCAAGAATATAAAATAGCTATATGCCTCCTACCATATCAAGTCTAGACTCTTCCATATGTTTTTTAATAATAATTTATGTAATACTTGCGTATCAGTACAGTGCTATCTGTGTGTGTATATTTTTTTATATTTATAATTATATATCTCTATATATTATTTACAAGTATACATATACTGGGTGTCCTGCCTCAAAATTTTGTACTATGTACATGACCAAAACAGTATGAAAGACTGTTGTAGATTACTTCAAACTATAGTGGTTTCTTTTTCATAACATGTACAACAGATCATTTCATTGTTTTTAGCTGAGTTTTTACAAGTACTGATTTGTTTTCTTTATTAGACTATAAAGTCTTATTGTCCCCCAAATTTTCTGAAATGTTATATACTTCAAAGCACTATTTTGTCATTATTAACACAAAAAATATATAAATGCACAGACAACAGAATTAGAGGGAAAGTATTTTGCTTAACTAAAACAGTAACAAAAACAAGAATTCAGAAATTTCAAAAATGCATAAACCCGTGTAAAAATAGCTTGAAGGTGCATGAAACCTTAAGAAGAAAACATATACTGTAGAAAAAGAAATTAGTTTTAAAAAGCACAATGGGAAAATGTGAAGAAAATGGTTACCAAAATAAAAGATTTGCCGCATTAAAAAATAATTGTATTGCATTAAAAAGGTATATTATATATACATATATATATATATTTAGGACAGCAAAAAAAAAAAAATTGAAAAATAACAGGAGAATGATGACTAAATCTGTCCAAATGTAAAGGTTTTACTACCTTAAACAATTTTACAACTCCAGATATTCTAATATTAAAACCTACTATGAATACACAAAATGGTGGAGACTACCTTCCTAAAAGTTTGGGAAGAAGATATAGTAAATTCATATTAAAATTAATATTAGAGAAAGAAATGAGGAAAATTTAAAAACAATTTTTCATTTCCACTTGGGAATAAAAAGAAATAATTTACAGCTTCTAGGGCCTTTCTGAGAAATATCTTACATAACTATAGAAGTTGAAAACATAAGCATTTAGAATGAAAAAATAATGTTCTACTGGTTTTTAATAATCAGGTAAACCTACAATAATCTCTAAACCTTCCTAACTGGATTTAATCTCAAGTTCTGAAGAAAAACCAAACTAATATTAAGAATTAATTCTCTTCTCCAAGAATGTTAAGTAATGAAAAGTTTAGTATATAAACTATGTATGTTTTATCTTTCTGCCAAAGTCACTGTTAACTGGTACAACCTGTAGGAAAAGGCTCTCCATCCTCAAGATGTCTCATTGACAACTGAAAACTGTCCTAATGAATATACCAATCTATCATAACTATGATCTGAATGGTGCTCCCCAGAGTTAAGCAATGCAAGACCTGCACACCTGAGTGTGGCAGTCCTGATTTTCTGTTATCTTTCACTTACGTTGTTCCTTATGAGATTTTTACTTTTTAATTTCTGGTTGCTATGAAATATTTATCTTTTAATGACTATTAATTATTCTCCCAATGAAAACAGTTTATCTGTAAACCTACAAAAAAAAAAAAAAACTGAGGGTACATTAATAAATTAAAATTATAAACTTGAATGCAAATCGAATTGGAAAAAGAAATCAACTTGAAGAAACAGAAGTTCCTAAATTTACTTTAGGATAAATTTTTATTTTATTAGGTAAATTTTACTCAAGAAAATGTATTTCTTTCACTTCAGTTTTTGCAAGTAAACATTACTATGATTTGTTGTAAAAATATCCAAGTAAAATTTTTAAATTATTCTCAAAATGTATAAAAATGTATTCATTTCCCTTTACTGCTATAACAAATTACCACAAATTTAGTGCCTTAAAACAATGTACATTATTATCTTATCAGACTTCCAGAGGTCAGAATTGTTACTCATCTAAAAGTGAAGGTGACCGGGTTTAAAAATAAAGGGAATACTACAGGACTGTGTTTCTTCTGAAGGCTCTAAGAGAGAATTTGTTCTTTGTTTTGTTTTCAGCTTCTAGAAACTGCCTATATTCCTTTGCTCATGATCCTCTTTCTCCATCTTAGAGCCAGCAGCAAAACATCTTCTCTTCTCTCAGACCTCTGTTTCTATTATTACATCTCCTTCCTTCACTCTGACCCCCCTGCTTTCCTCTTATAAGGACCCTTGTGATAATATTGGCTGGGTGTCCCCAAATACCAGAATAATCTCCCATCTCAAAATCATTAACTTAATCACATCTGCGAAGTATCTTTTGCCATATAAAGTAACATATTCACAGGTTCCGGGGATTAGGATGCAGACATCTTCGAAGGGCTATTATTCGGTCTACCATAGTAAATATGCCCATTTCACTAATATGTCAAGTGTGGCAGGAGGAACAACAACAGTAGAAAAAATGGCAGAGCCTGAGAACTGACCTGGTGATAAGACACTCCACTTCTTTCAGCATTAGCAAGTTCTTGAAGTTCCTGAGAAGGATCAGCTCCCGGGGAAATAATTATCAAGATGGGTTCGATTTCTAATGTCTCTTTGTATAAACGTTTAAGATTTAGAGGAGGTGGAGACAATTCTTTCAGTCCTAAAAGATATATTAAGGAAATTAAAAATAAAAGCAACATGCATCAGAAAAAGAGCCTATTAAAACAAATTTCATGATATATAACATAGAGCTCCTTAGATGAATTATAATCCCATACATACTAAAATTTTTCATTCTGAACACATTCACATCCTAGTAATAAAACCATACCAAGCTAAACTCATTGCCATCGAGTCAATTCCGACTCACAGCAACCCTATAGGACAGAGTAGAACTGCTCCAAGGGGTTTCCAAGGAGCGACTAGTAGATTCGAACTGCCAACATTTTGGTAAGCAGCCAAGCTCTTAACCACTACAGCAAGTTTATTAAATGTTTAGTGTGCCAGGCATTATTTCTAAATACTTGACATTTATAATATCATCTAATTATTATGATACTTATGATATCACCAAATTATAACCCTATGAGATGGGTGCCCTGATAACCACATTTAATAGATGAAGAAACACACAGCCAACACTGGTTCTCCATGTATAATTTTCTCTCTACTAGAGAAGACTAAATCCAACTATACAGCTTTTCAGCCAATGATTCATGTAACAGTCAAGTATCTATCCTGTGCCATGCATATGTGAATCAGATTTTCACATGACCTGAGTAACCAATTCCATTGTGATAATATAGTATAAAGAGTTATTTCTTATGTCAGCACATGAAGGGAGAAACAAGTGGTATTAAAAAAAAAAAAATGCATGCTTTGGACACAGAAATACATAGCCGTCAGCTTTTATTTGTTAGCTGAGTGACCCTATACAAATCTCTTAAATGCACCGTGCCTCTGTTTTCTCAACTGTAAAACAGATAAAACTGAATCCACAGGAGACCAGAAGAAGTAGATGGTGCCCAGCTACCATTACCGAATGTTCTGATCAGGGCCACAATAGAGGAATCCTGACAGAACCAGAGAAAAACGCAGACAGAACTCAAATACTTAAAAAGTCCAGACTTACTGAACCGGTTGAGTCTACAGGATTCCCTGAGACTACTGCCCTGAGCTACTCTTTAAACCTTGAACCAAAAATATCCCCTGAGGTCACCTTTTAGTGAAATAACAGATTGGCACTTAAAGGATATTACTCCTGAGTATGGTGCTCCATTAAAAACCATCTATATATGAAACCAAAAGGTCAATAATTATTCTAAAGATGAGAAGATAAAGAGGCAGGTTAACTAGAGTACTGGAAATGGAACAACCAGAAAGCAATTAAAGAGAATGTTGACACATCGTGAAAAATGTAACTAATGTCACTGAAAACTTCGTGTAGAAACTGTCAAATGGGAAGCTAATTTGCTGTGTAAATTTTCACCAAAAAAAAATTGTTTAAAAAAAAAAAGATTCTATTATTAAAAAAAAACAAGCCCTCAATCCACAGGTAGTTTGGAAGCAAAATAAAATAGAATAGATTCCATTTATTCATCACCTACTTACTCTATGCTTCTCATTATACCAGGTAATGTTTATTTATCTGCTGTCTAATCCATACAATAATCCTGAGAAACAAATATCATTATGTGAATAATAAAACTAAGATTCAAGGAAATTGAATGTCTTGTCAAAGGTCACCCAGTTACTAATTGCTAACTATATTCAAAACAATTCATCTGTGCTTTTTCTCCTCTTCTGTACCTCACAAATTATAGAATCCTATACAGATGAGAAATTATAATTTTATTATTATACTTAAATCTCTTCTGCTAAAATTTGAATGTTTTCACTATTAATCAGTAAAAATCAAGCTCAAGGAGATCTACTTCAATTATAATCAAAATTATACTTTTTTTGAAGCTAAAAAGCAGAGTACAATATAGGGGTTTAAAACGTTAAGAGACGGCAAAAAAGAATGACTACAGAGGCAAGAAGGGCTTCCCTATATCCTCAAAAACAGAACTGAATAGACAGGATTACATCTCAGAAATTCTAATAGCAAGAAACAGATATTAAAACTTTAAAATATTAATTCAATGCCATGAAGATTGGCCAAAGATGATCATCTTAGAAAGAATAGGGACGATCTATAGCCTTCATAACAACCATCCATAACAATAACTAAGAATTTTCAAAAGTCAAATTATTCTTAATACCATATGAAATTTATCCTAATGGCCATTTAAAACTGATGAATGCTTCCAGAGACATATTTTTAACTAAATGTAATTGTTAACAAACATTCTGGTTTTTGTACTTGTGCCAAGGTAGTATTTTCATTAATTCAAACATTCACTCGTTTATTTCTAAATTCAATAAACAGTCTATCTCAATTAAAAGTATTATCTGACTTGATAAAATTATAAAAATGTGTACGGACTCTGACTCGGCAATTTAAATTCTAACAACTAACCTAAGAAATAATTCAGGATATGAAGACAGAAGCATGTAAAGGACATTCATTGTAGTTGTTGAAAAGAGCTAAAAACTGGGGGAAAGACTTTTCTAATAATGAGAGTCTAAATGAGTCATTTCTGGTAGCCATACAATGGAATTAAACTTATAAACAAAATGTTGAGGTAGAAAATAATTTACTGAAAAAATAGGTTACAGAACATATGCAACATGATTCCACATTGTAACATATATACTTAAGCTGTACATACTGAAGTTGTCAAGGATTTCATTTTACCTGGATCCACAATCAATGCCCATGGAAGCTGCAGTCAAGGAATCAAATGACATATTATTGTATTGAGCAAATCTGCTGCAAAAGACCTCTTTAAAGTGTTGAAAAGCAAAGATGTCACTTTGAGGACTAAGGTGCACCTGAACCAAGTGATAATATTTTTCATTGCCTCAAATGCATGCAAAAGCTGGACAATGAATAAGGAAGATCAAAGAAGAATTGATGCCTTTGAATTATGGTGCTGGTGAAAGATACTGAATATACCATGGACTTCCAGAAGAATGAACAAGTCTGCCTTGGAAGAAGTACAGCCAGAGTACTCCTTGGAAGTGACGATAGCAAGACTTCACCTCATGTATTTTGGACATGTCATTAGTAGCGACCAGTCCCTGGAGAAGGACATCATGCTGGGTAAGGTAGAGAGTCAGTGAAAAAGAGAAAGACCCTCGACAAGATGAATTGACACAGTGGCTGCAACAATGGGTTCAAACATAGCAACAATTGTAAGGATGGCACAGGACCGGGCAGTGTTTAGGGTTTGTTGTGCGTAGGGTCGGTATGAGTCAGAACCAACTCGACAGCACCTAACAATGACAACAATATATATATCTATGTGCATAAAAACATACATAGAAATGTTAACTATGGTTATCTCTAAATGATGGGATAACAGGTGTTTCTTAACTTCTTTTTATTCCTCTGTTTCTCTGGTTATTACTTTAATTAGTATATATTAATTCAGTAAAAAATACGTAAAAATATAAAAAAGATATTTCCATAACCAACTACTGACTGAAACATATTTTATTTTAAAAAATATATGCCAATATAGAAACTGTCTAAAAATAGTTAAAATGCAGATTATCATATCATTTCATAATTTATAAAATACAGACTATAAATTCCAGGAGAGCAAAAATCATATCTGCTTTGGTCACCATTTTATATCCAGAGGCAAGCATAAATTCAATCATAACTTCTAATTGTAAAATCCCACAGAAGATAAATATATGTTCATTAAATCATTTTATATAATATTTCAAAGTAAAAGATGTTGAAATATTTCAGACTAGAGAAAAAAAATCCTGAAAAATACCTTACCATTTACAGTAACATATGTGACATTCATGTTACTTGGAATTACTTGTTAGTCATCTGGCCCATAAAAGTCCAAAAACATCCCCACTGCATTTTAAGTGAATTGATCCTATGTATTATGTAGGGTCAGAGGATTTATTAAGCCAAGTACTTCGGCTTATGACATAATTACAGTTGTCAGTGTGAATCAGTGCTATTCAATAAAGTTAGAAAGCCAAAAATGTTAGTTTTACTGTGAACTATCATAGTGTAAAACTACTTTCAAATCACTGGAAACTTAAATTTTGACCATAAAAAGCCCACTGCTGTCGAGACAATTCTGACTCAGAATGACCCTAGGATACAGCAGAAATGCCCCCTAAGTTTTCCAAGGCTGTAATCTTTACAGAAACAGACTTCCACATGTTTTTCCTGTGGAGCAGCTGGCAGGTTCAAACCACCGACGCTTTGATTAGCAGCCCAGCACTTAACCACTGTGAATCCTTAAAATAAATATAGTATTTCTTTCAAAAAAAAGAACCAAAAGTAATTCAAAGGATTAACTTAAACCTTTATTTTACTCAAATAAAAAGCTGAAATAATAAAAAATAAATACTTTTCCATTTAAAAAGAAAATATATCACTCCTGACGCTTCTAAGGGATGCCAGCGAGTAACTAATAAACTCATTCTTCCTCATTCATACCATGTTCCCTAACAAAGACACTGATAAGCATCAAGGGTACACAATGACCCTCCTTTACTATAAAGAGAAGACAACTCTAAGTAAATACAACAAACAACAATAATAAGGAAAAAAAAAAAAAAACACACCACAACCTAACCTTATATACATCGACCACTTAAATGGGAAAATATGTATAGAAACAAAATAATACTCGACAGTGGAAACAAATAATAATAATAAAAAAAACTGAAATAGTTTGTAGTAGGCAGAATTTTAAAGATGTCACCCAAGATTCCTATGTCCTGGTTGTTCAATCAAACAATAACCTAGGTACCTCTGTGAAGAGACTTTGCAAAGTGTAACTAAAGCTGTTGTTGTTGTTGTTAAATTCTGTCTTACTTATCTAGCACTGTTGTAACGCAAATACCACAAGTAGATGGCTTTAACAAACAGAAATTTATTCTTTCACAGTCTAGAAGCCTAGAGGTCCTAATTAAGGATGCCAGCTCCTGGGAAAGTCTTTCTCTGTTGGCTCTGGGTGAACATTCTTGTCATCAGTCTTCCCCTAGGAGCTTCTCAGCACAGGGACCCCAAGTCCAAAAGATGCACTCTGCTCCTAGCTCATCCTGCTTGGTAGTACTGAGGTCCTTATCTCTCTGCTCGATTCTCTCTCCTCTTATCTCTTGTAAGATAAAAGACGATGCAGGCCACATCCCAAGTAAACTCCTTTTACATCAGATCAGGGATGTGACCTGAGTAAGGGTGTTGCATCCCACCCTAATAATCCTCTTTAACATAACCTAATCTTGCTTTATTAACCACAGGCAGAGATCAGGATTTACAACACATAGGAAATTTACATCAGATCACAAAAAAAGAGGACAACCACACAATAAAGGAAATCATGGCCCAGCCAAGTTGACATATATTTTGGGGGGAAATAAATCAATCCATGACAGATGCTGTCAAGTCAGATAAGACTCACAGCGACCCTATGCATAACCGAATAAAATGCTTCCCAGTACTGTGTGATCCTCACAATCACTGCTATACTTAAGCCCACTCTTGCAGCCATGGTTTCAATCCAACTCATTGAAAATCTACCTCTTGTTTACTGACCTCTACTTTACCAAGCATAACGTCCTTCTCCAGGAACTGGTCTCTCCTAATAACATGTCCAAAGAAAGCGAGGCAAAGTCTCACTGACCTCGCTACTAAAAAAGCATTCTGGCTGTACTTCTTCCAAGACAGATTTATTCATTCTTCTGTCAGACCATGCTATAATCAATATTCTTTGCCAACACCATAATTCAAAGGCATCCATTTTTCTTCAGTCTTCCTTTTCATTGTCCAGCTTTCCTGTGCATATAAGGTGATTGAAAATAGCATGGCTTGGGTCAGGTGAACCTTAGTCCTCAAAGTGACATCTATGCTTTTGAACACTTTAGGGAGGTCTTTTGCAGTAAGTTTGCCAAACGCAATGCATCATTTGATTTCTTGACTGTAGCTTCCATGGGCATTGATTGTGGATCCAAGTAAAATGAAATCCTTGATAACTTCAACCTTTTCTTCATTTATTATGATGTTGTTTATTGGTCCAGTTGTGAGGATTTCTGTTTTCTTTATGTTGAGGTGTAATCCATAGTAAAGGCTGTAGTCTTTGATCTTCATTATATTAGTAAGTGCTTCAAGTCTTCTTCACTTGTCAGCAAGCAAGGCTGTGTTATAACGGAGGTTGTTAATGAGTCTTCCTTAAATCCTGATGCCATGTTCTTCTTCATATAGACCAGCTTCTCGGATTATTTGCTAAACATAATGATTGAATAAGTATGGTGAAAGGCTACAGCCCTGACACACACATTTTCTGAATTTAAACGTGCAGTATTTCCTTGTTTTGTTCGTACGACTGCCTCTTGGTCTACGCAGAGTTTCTGCAATAAGCATAATTAAGTGTTCTGCTCTTCCCATTCTTTGTAATGTTATCCATAATTTGTTATGATCCACACAGTCGAATGCCTTTCTGTAGTCAATAAAACACAGGTCAACATTTTTCTGGTATTCTCTGCTTTCAGCCAAGATCCATCTGACATGAGCAATGATATCCCTCGATCCGCATCCTCTTCCGAATCCGACTTGAATTTCTGGCAGTTCTCTTTCAACGTACCACTGCAACAGTTTTTGAATTATCTGCATCAAAATTTTACTTGTGGACTTCTGGGCAAAATGGTGCTATAGTCAGAAGCACCATGCCATCCCTTCACAGCAAAGATCAGAAAAACTAACTCAAACAGAGTCACACGTCAATCCTGAAACTATAAGCATCAAATGAAGAGATGAACTCGGCCAAGCACCGAATGGAATAAGAAACTGACCGAGAACAGAGCACAAGGAGAGATACATACAGAGGTCCCCTATCAACCACCGCGGCACAAATCTGCCATCTTGGACTCCTATCCGAGATCAGCAAACAAGAAGTATGAGAAAGCAGCTTCATGGAGCTTCCAGCGGGAGACAGAACCACCAGTAACCCACGATATAGGCTTTCCCACCCACACCCACCCTTCTTCACCACCACTTAGCCTCCTCTGCTTCCTGCAGCTATAGTCTATTGGCTGGGAAGCACGAGCTTCCCCCCAGTGCCACGTGGATTCCACCTGCCCACACTGGCCAGCTCCCTCAGTGCCATTTGTTGGCTGCTGGTGTTGCTTTTTTCCGCTTCTTTAGATTTCTTCCTTACCTCTCACCACCTCCCCCTCCTTTCTCTCAAATACCTGGCTCCATGCGCTATCTTTGCTTCTTCCTGAAAGGCTGAGAAACACCACTCGACTGTGAAACTGCTTCCCTGCCCGTGCCACCACACTGGTGGGACCCCCAAGGCTTTTTTGTTTGTTTGTTTGCTCTGATTTGTTCTGTTTTGATTTGTTTGATTTCTTTTTCTTTTCATGGCTTGGGAGCCCCTTCTAGCCGGGCAGTACTGCGCGGGTTGGAAGCTAGTCCCTTACTCTGTGACACACAGGGACATCCCTGGGGGCACTTCTTTTTTCTTGGTTTTTTTTGTTTGTTTCTTTTTGGGTTTTTTTTTTTCTTTTTCTTTGTTTAGTTTTCTTCTCTCTCTTATTCCCTTTTGTCTTCCTTCATTTCCAGTTTCTCAATTTATTCATTTTTTTCTTTTACCCTTTTTCTTCTTTTTTCCTTTTGTTTTTCCCCATTTCTCAGTCGGTCATCTCTCCACTCCAGTAGCAAGCTCGCTTAGCACTATTTTTTGTTTGTGTGTATGTTTTTGGCTCCTGTTACTCCCTCCTCTTCTCTCATCTTTCTCATACCCATCTTAGCTCCACACATCACAATCTACCCTCTCCTTCCTGCCTACCTTCACTGTGTGCTGAACATTATACACCCTCAAGCACCACAGGCACTGCCTACTGGAATCTGCCCTGCAGTGATTCCCAGTCTGCACTGTCAGCCCTGGTATGTGCCACAAAAAACCTATTGCAGCAACTCCCCATCAGCTGGACCTGGCCTGCTGTACCATACCTGAGTGACCCTGCCCATTGGAGAAGGAGGTGAAAAGTATCGTGCCCACAGACAAGCAAACAACAAAGAACGCACAGCCCACCTGCTCAGACATAACCAAATAAAACAAAAAAGTAGGACAAAACAAATCTACAATCAATAAACAAGGAAAATAACCACTGAATGCCCCAAAGACAGCAGAAACTATCAAAACATTTACAAAAAGAAGAAAGGATCGTTCCAGTAGGCATCCAAAATAACACACCAGATGACTTTCCAGTAGAAGAAAAGACACTAGACCTGATAGGGAATTCAAATATCTAATATTCAGAATTATCCAAGAGTTGAAGCAAAAAACAAAAATGAGGAAAAAATAGACAAATTAATGGAAAAGGCAGACAAATTCATGGAAAATACAGAAAAAAATGGAAGAATTCAAGAAAATAATACAGGAAGAAAATGCTAAAATAAATTCACAACTAAAAATCACACACACACACAAAAAAAACAATTAGAAATCCAAAAGATAAACAACAAGATTTCAGAAATGGACAGTGTCATGGAAGGGCCGAGGAGCAGGTTTGAAACGATGGAAGATAGGATCAGCGAAATTGAAGACAAACACTTGGATACAACTCTGAGGAAAAATCAGAAAAAAGAATGAAGAAAAATGAAGAAACCCTGAGAATTATGTGGGATACAATCACAAGCAAAAATCTGCGTGTGATCGGAGTTCCAGAACAGGGAGAGAAAACAGAAAACACAGAGAGGAACATTGAATTGCTGACAGAAAACTTCCCCAATATCATGTAAGATGAAAAGGTGACCATCCAAGAAGGTCAACGAACCCCATATAAGAGGGATCCCAAAAGAAAATCACCAGGGCATATCATAACCACACTCGCTAAAACCAAAGACAAACAAAGAATCCTGACAGCAGCTCGTGAAAAACAAGAAGTCACATACAAAGGAGAAACAATAAGACTAAGCTCAGATTGTTCAGCAGAAACCATGCAGGCAAGAAGGCAATGGGATGACATATATAAAACCTTGAAATAAAAAAATTGCCAGCCAAGAAAATATATCCCACAAAACTCTCGTACAAATATGATGGTGAAATTAGGTCATTTCCAGATAAACAGAAATTAAGGGACTATGTAAAAACCAAACCAAACTTACAAGACTTATTAAATGGAAGTCCTTTGATCTGAGAACAATATCAGACTACAGGCTGAATATAGCCCACAGGACTGTACTAACCAGATACCAACCTAGGAAATGAACTCTTAAGGACTATGCAAAACCAAAAGAATTACAAAAGGGAACCAGAGAGGTTAATCTGTAGATGACAACAGCATCAGAACAATAAAAGAGGGAATAAATGGTGTAGGTATAGAACCTTCTAATGAAGAGGAAGTCAAGCGATACCAAGTAATATTAGACTGGTTCAAATCTTGAAAGGTAAGGTGAATTTCAAGGTAACCACAAAGAAAGTTAACAAACCTACTCATCAAAATAAAGAATAAAAATATAAAGTATCAGTAAAAACAAAACCTACAAAAACAAAAGAAATGGAAAAAAAAAAAAATCCACAAACAAAAGGAACTCAGCACAGGAGAGTAAGAGGAACAAAGAAAATGTCAGCACCACAAAAAAAAAAAAAAAAAAAAAAAAAAAGCACTACAAAATGCAATCCCACTCCTAGGAATATATCCTAGAGAAATAAGAGCCGTCACACTAATAGACATATGCACACCCATATTCACTGAAACACTGTTCACAATAGCAAAAAGATAGAAACAACCTAGATGCCCATTAACAGACGAATGGATAAACAAACTATTGTACATACACACAATGGAGTATTATACAAACATAAAGAACAATGATGAATCTGTGAAGCATCTCATAACATGGATGAAACTGAAGGACATTATGCTGAGTAAAATAAGTCAATCACAAAAGGACAAATCTTGTATGAGACCTCAACTGTATAACTCATGTAAAAGTTTACAAACAAAAGGAAACGATCTTTGTTGGTTACGAGGGATGGGGGCGGGGACTAAATAGATAAGTGGTAACTTTGGTGAAGGGTAAGACAGTACACATTACTGGGGAAGCCAGCATAACTTGTACAACGAAAGGTCACAGAAGCTCCATAGACACTTCCAAACTTCCTGAGGGACTGAATTGCTGGGCGGAGGGCTGTGGGGACCATGGTCTCGGGGAACAAATAGCTCAATTGGCATAACACGGTTTATAAAGACAATGTTCTACATTCTACCTTGGTGAGTAGTGTCTGGAGTCTTAAAAGCCTGTGAGCAGCCATCCAAGATACTCCACTGGTCTCACCCCTTCAGGAGCAATGGAGAATGAAGAGAACAAGATACAAGGAAAAGATTAGTCCAAAGGACTAATGGACCACAGCTACCACGGCTTCCATCAGACTGAGTTTAGCTAGATGGTGCCCGGCTACCACCACTCACTGCTCTGACTGGGATCACAATAGAGGGTCCTGGGCAGAGCTGGAAAAGGATGTAGAACAGAATTCTAACTAAAAAAAAAAAAAAGACCAGATTTATTGGCCTGACAGACTGGAGAAACCCTGAGAGTATGACCCCTGGACACCCTTTTAGCTCAGTGGTGAAGCCCCTCCTGAAGTTCACCGTTCAGTCAGGGATTGGACAGCCCCATAAAACAAAACAGGACTAATGAGGCACAGCAGTCCAGGGACAAGGACTAGAAGGCCAGAGGGGACAGGAAAGCTGGGGACAGGGAACCCAAGGTTGAGAAGGGACAGTGTTGACATGCCATGGGGTTGTTAACCATTGTCACAGGGCAATGTGTACTGTTTAATGAGAAACTATTTGTTCTGCAAACCTTCATCTAAAGTACAAAAATAAAAAGAACTATCTATGTGAGATCAAACTGACAACAGCAACGCAAAAGGTTTGATGGGAAGACTAGGGGGCAGTGAGTTGAAGATAATGGTGATGGAATAATTTGGAAAAGGATAGCGAGAATAGCAGCACAACTGGAAGGATGTAATCGATGTCACTGAATTGTACATGTAGAAACTTTCGAAATGGTGTAACTTTGGCTATGTATGTTTTCACCAAAAAAAAAGGTCCTCAAGGTCGAGAAGGGAGAATGTTGACATGTCATGGGGTTGTTAACCAATGTCATAAAACAATATGCATACTGACTGTTTAATGAGAAACTATTTGTTCTGTAAACCTTCATCTAAAGTACAATAAAAAAAATTTTTTTAAAAACCTACAAAAAAAATTTTACTTGCATGTGATATTAATAATATTGTTTGATAATTCCCACATTTGTTGTATCACCTTTCTTTGGAATGGGCATGTACATGGATCTCTTCTAGTCAGTTGCCAGGTAGCAGTCTTCTAAATATCATGGCATCGACGAGTAAGTGCTTATAGTGACTAGTATTCTGTCTATTCCTGTAGGCTAGTTTTTCGTCAATGCCTTCAGTGTAGCTTGGACTCCTTCCTTCAGTACCATCAGTTCCTGATCATATGCTACCTACTAAAATGATTAAACATTGACCAATTCTTTTTGGAGCACTGACTCTGCAAATTCCTTCCATCTTCTTTTATGTTTTATTATGGATTGAACTGTGTCCCCAAAAATACGTGTTGTAAATCTTAACCTCTATTCCTGTGGTTATAACCCAATTTGGGAATGGGCTGTCTTTGCTATGCTAATGAGACAGGATTAGTACAGGGTGTGTCCTGAGTCAATCTCTTTTGAGATATAAAAGAGATTAAACAAGCATAGGAGAAGCAGAGATGAGGAAAGAGAGATACCAAGCAACATGAAGACTGCACAGGAGTAGAAGCTCAGAAGAGACAAGGACCTTTCTCCAGAGCTGACAGAGACAGAAAGCCTTCCCCCAAAACTGGCACACCCAATTCAGACCTCTAGCCTTCTAATCAGTAAGAAAATAAATTTTGGTTTGTTAAAGTCACCCACTTGTGGTATTTCTTTTATAGCAGCACTAGATAACTAAGACACGGTTCCTGCAGCATTCAATATCTTGCCTGTAGAGTTCTTCAATGTTGCAACTCGAGGGTTAAACCTTTTCTTCAGTTCTTTTAGCTTGAGAAATGCCAAACATGTTCTTCCCTTTTTGTTTTCTAAGTCCAGGTCTTTGTACATTTCATTATAATACTTTACTTTGTCTTCTCAAGCTGCCCTTTGAAATCTTCTGTACAGGTATTTCACTTAGTCATTTCTTCCTTTCACTTTATCAACTCTACATTCAAGAGCAAGTTTCAGTCTCTCCTGACATCCATTTCGGTCTTTTCTTTCTTTCTTGTCTTCTTAATGACCTTTTGTTTTCTTCATGTATGATGTCCTTGATGTCATACCACAGTTCTTCTGGTCTTCTTTAGTCATTTGCGTTCAGTGCATCAAATCTATGTTTGAGATGGTCCCTAAATTCAGGTGGGATGTACTCAAGGTCGTACTTCCGCTCTCGTGGATTTGTTTAATTTTCTTCACCTTTAACTTGAACTTCCATAGGAGCAACTGATGGTCTACTCCACAGTTGGCCCCTGGCCTTGTTCTAACTGATGATATTGAGATTCTTCATTGTTTGTTTCCTCACATGTAGCTGATTTGATTCCTGTATATTCCATCTGGCAAGGTCCATGTGTACAGTTTTAGTTTATGCTGGTAAAAAAAGGTATTTGCAATGAAGAAGTCACTGGTCCTGCAAAATTCTATCATGCAATCTCTGTCATCATTTCTATTACCAAGGCTGTATCTTCCAACTACTGATCCTTCTTTGTTTCCAACTTTCACATTCCAATCACCAGAAATTAGCAATGCATTTTGATTGCATGTTTGATCAATTACAGACTGCAGAAGTTGATAAAAAATTTAAATTTCTTCATCTTTGTCATTAGTGGTTGGTATGTAAATCTGAATAATAGTTGCATTAACTGGTCTTTCTTCCAAGTGTATGCCTATTATCCTATCAGTGACATCACTGTATTTCAGGATTTTGAAATGCTCTTTTTGACAATGAATGTGACGCAGTTCCTCTTGTATTTGTCATTCCCAGCATAGCAGACCCTATGAACTGTCATTCCCAGCATAACTCACAAACAAACTCGTTGCCATCAAGTCAATTTCTACTCATACCAATTCTATAGGACAGAGTAAAACTGCCCAATGGGGTTTCAAAGGAAAGGCTGGTGGATTCGAACTGGGGACCTTTTGGTTAGCAGCTGAGTTCTTAACCACTGTGCCACCAGGGCTCCATTCCTAGCGTAGATGACCTTAATTAGGTGGATGGACTAAAACTTTCGGGACCTTCATTTGCTGATGTGGCACAACTCAAAATGAGAATAAACAGCTGCAAACATCCATTAGTAACTGGAATGTGGAATGTACAAAATCGGAATCAAGGAGAACTGGAAGTTGTCAAAAAAAGAAATAGAAGACTTGAAGATCAATATCCTAGGCATTAGTGACCAGAAATGGACTCGTATTGGCCATTTTAAATTGGACAATTATATCATTTACTATGCTGGGAACTAAAGTTACAGACCTTAAAATAAGGAGATCCAAGTAGGCATATCTAATCATTCGAGCCCTTAAAAGCAGAGAAATTTCTCCAGCAACAGAGAGATGCAGCAGAGAGAGGCAAAAGAGACGAGGCACAGAGGAAGTCAGAGATATCCAAAGGAATCCAGAAGGAATTACCCTCCCATTGCTGGCTTTGCAGATGAAGGTAGTGGGCCACAAGCCAAGGAATGCAAGAGGTCTCTAGAAGGTACAAATGACTTTGACCAACATGAAAAGGAACAGGGTCATCACTCCTGCAACTGCATGGAACTGAATTCTGCGAACAACCTGAATAAGCTTGGAAGTAAATTCTTTTCAGAGCCTCCTAATAAGAGCCCAGATGGTCAGAAGCTTTATTTTGGCCTTATGAGACCTGGAGCAGAAAAACCAGCCAAGACCACCAGACTTCTGACCTATAGAACTGTGAGATAACAAATGAGTATTGTTTTAACCTGCTAAATTTGTGGTAATTTGTAACAGCATCAATAGAAAATGAATACACACTTCCATATCTCCTTCATTTCCTCTTAGACACAGATTTCACAAGATATTTTGAGCTATGGAAACAGGAAATATGGGATGGGACTAGACGGGGTGATAGCATGGATAACAGAGGTATAGGACTGCAAAATTCGGGAAGTTGCACAAATTCCAAAGACCTTTTTTTTTTGTTATTGTTGAGAGTATACACAGCAAAACATACAACAACTCAAGTTTCTACATGTACCATTTAGTAATATCGATTACATTCTTCAAGCTGTGCAACCATTCTCCCCCTCCTCTTCTGAGTTGTTCCTCTTTCATTAACATAAATTCATTGCCCCCTAAAGTCCCTATCTAATCTTTCAAATTGCTGTCGTCAATTTTAATCGCATATAGATACTTCTTATAAGAACTTATTGCTCAAGGCAGGCATTTACTAGTTAAGCTAAACTATTGTTTGGTATTAAGACTTCAGGGGATATTTTTAGTTTAAAGATCATCTTAGGGCAATAGTTTCAGGGGTTCACACAACCTTCATGGCTTCTGGAGCCCCCAAGAGTTTGAAATTCTGTTCTACATTTTCCCCCTTTTGATCAGGATTCTTCTATAGAATCTTTCAATAAAATGTTCAGTAATGGTAGCTGGGCACCATGTAGTTCTGGTCTCATGGCAAAGGAGGCTGTTGTTCATGGAGACAGTTAACCACATATTCCATTTCCTCCTTCTATTACTGTTGCCCCTTCTTCCTCTATTGCTTCAGGCAAATAGAGACCAATTATTGTGCCTTGGATAGCTGCTTGTAAGTTCTTAAGACCCCAGGCACTACACAACTAACTAGGAAGTATAACAGAAGCACTAAACATGCTATTAGGATACTAGGCCAGTTAACTGGGATATCCCACGTTAACTATGATCCTAAACCTCCAAACCAAGAAATCAAATACCATGAGGTTTCTGGTTGTACATAAGCAGCCTCAGCAGCTGCTCTTTTTTTTTTTTTTTGTCATTGTTGTAAATATATCTATCACATAACTTTTTCCAGTTCAACTTTTTACAAGTATACAACTTACTGACAGTAATTACAATAATTGGCTATGCAACCCTACTCTTAATTAATGCAATATTTCCATCACTGTTGTTAACCTTTTCTTCCCCTCTACCTCCCATACCTGGTAACCACTAATAAACTTTACTCTCTATACATTTGCCTTTTTTTGTCTTTTTATGTAAGCAAGGTCATACAATATTTGACCTTTTGCGATTGACTTATTTCACTCAGCATAATGTCTTCCAGTTCTGCTCATATTGTAGCATGTATCAAGACTTCATTTCTCCTACTGGCTGAGTAGCATTCCATTTGTATATATGTACCACACTTAGTTTATCCATCATCTGTTGATGGGCATGTGCATTATTTCCACCTTTGGGCTATTGTGTATAGTGCTGCGATGAATACTGGTGTACAAGTCTGTGCTTGAGTCTCTGCTTTCAAGTTTTTTGGGTATATACCTATGAGTGGACTTGCCGGGTCATATGGTAGTTCTATTTTTAGTTTTTTTGAGGAAATGCCACAGTGTTTTCCAAAACGGCTGTACCATTTTGCATTCCCACCAGCAATGAGTAAGTGTTCCAATTTCCCCATGTCCTCGCCAACATTTATTTTCAGGTTTTTTTTTTTTTTTAATTTTAGCAATCCTAGGGGGAGTGAAATGGTATCTTAAATAAACGGAAAGATATTCCATGTTCATGGACTGGAAGACTTAATGTTGTTAAGATGTCAATACTACCCAAAACAAACTATAGATTCAACGCAATTCTGATCAAAATCCCAACAGCCTTCTTTACAAAAATGGAAAAACCAATCTTCCACTTCACATGGAATAGCAAGAGGTCCCAAACAGCTAAAACAATGTCGAAAGAGAAGAACAAAGGAGCAGGACTCAAACTTCCTGATTTTAAAACATACTATACAGCTATAGCCTGGTATTGGTATAACAATAGACTAATAGACCAATAGAATAGAACTGAGAGTCCAGAAATAAACCCACACATCTATCATCAACAGATTTTTGACAAATGTGCTAAGTCCATTCAATGGGGGAAATAAGAGTCTCTTCAATAAATGGTGCCAGTAAAATAGGATTTCACAACCAGAAAAATGAAACAGGATCCATGCCTCACACCATACACAAAAACAAATCCAAAATGGATTAAGTACCTAAATGTGCAAACTAAAACCATAAAATTCTTAGAAGAAAAAGCAGGGGCAACACTGTCAGGCCTAGCTTTTAACAATGGATTTTCTAATAACAAATGCACAAATAGCAAAAGACAAAATAAATAAATGGGATCTTATAAAAATCAAAAACTTTTGTTCATACAAAGACTTTACCAAAAAAGTGAAGAGACAAGCTGCCAACTAAGACAGTATCTTCAGAAATCATATATCCAACAAGAATCTAATAATATATATATAAAACTTAGACAACTTAACAACAAAAAGATAAATAACCCAAACATAAAATGGGCAAGGGACTTGAACAGACATTTCACCAAAGAGGACTTCCAAATGACCACCAAACACATGAAAAGATGCTCAATGTCATTAGCCATCAGAGAGATGCAAATCAAAATTGCAACGAGGTATCAAAGACTTTTTTGATGCAGAACCTTTGAGAGGTTTCTGGTTCCTGCAGCTACTGTAGCACCTTATGGGTACATGTGCCTTTTACATTTCAGACATTTCACTTAGCATAATATCCCACTCTTAAGAGTTAATTTAAAACAAAAATAAAATTAAACCAGAATTACAAAAGTCAGGATATCTGCATCTGGTAGCTACTATTTTTAAAAAAGTAATGTAGTAGATTTCATCAGTACATACGCTCAGTTTATAGAATTATATTAAACTGGCATGTTTTGAGGATTGCTCTACCAACTTAAATCTTCAAATTGAAACTACTTTCATAAGCATATCTTTATAAGTTACTATTTTTGAAGTTTATAGATTATGAAAAGGACTGATAAAACTTAATAAAAATCTTTACATATGAATAATGGCAGAGAAATTACATTTGAAACCAAATCTCTAAAATTTGATTAGCAAGAGATAAGTGCTCGTCACTCTGTAGCAATTTGAGTTCTTAAAACTCATATAATAAAACCTCAACTGCATTTTAAAAACTGTATTAATAAAACTACTTGACCAAGCACAAAGATATCTAGCCATACTCCCAGTATATATAAATTTTGCCTAGAAATAAGTAGTACGGTTTTAGAAGTATATTAAACTTTCAAAGCATTTGAATATGTGATTATCACAAGGTTTTCAGTTAATGCTATTAAACCTGAAATGTCATTTAACTTGGAGATGAAATAGAACAATAACAGAAGTATTCCAAGGAGTTGGTATAAGGTCAATCTACAAAATCAATAAGAAAAGTCACGTGCAATGTGGCACAAAGAGCCAATTTTTGAAGACTAAATGGGTAGGAAAAAGATAGGCTCTCAAGAACTTCTCTGAAAATTGCTTCATTTTACTTAAACTTAGATTCCAGTGATAGGAACAGGCAATAAATACATAAAGAAGTCAGAATTATACCAGATAGTGATAAGTACTATGCAGAGAACTAAAACAGGCTGATGTGTTGATACTTATTAGATAGCCCAAAAGACCACTCTAAGGATGCAACATTTAAGCTCTGAATGATACAGAGGAGCCATACATTAAAAGAAAAGAAGGAAAGACAGGTCGAACAGAATACAAATGTCCTTAGGCTGTTTTGCCTAATAAAACACAGTGAGCAAGCAAGAGGGTTACAACATGAGGTCAGATAGTTAGGCAGAAGCTAGACTGTGTGGGACTTTGTAAGGCTAAATAGGAGTCTGGATTTTATTCTCTGAGTAGTTTCAGAAAACTTCGGAAATTTTATGTAAGGAAGAGATATGATCTGGTTTCAGTTTTAAAACGATTCAATAGTCTTCTGAATAGAAAATTATTGAAGAGAAAGCAAGAAGAGAAGTAGGGAGGCCAATTAAGAAGGTAGTCATTTACTTAATAAACATTTATAGTGTCTATATATTCTAGGAGTTGGTTAAGGCACTGGGAAGACAACTGTGAACAAAATAATACTTGTGAGACTTCTGGCAAAATGGCGCTATAGGCAGAAGCACCACGCCATCCCTCCACAGCAAAGATCCGAAAAACTAAGCCGAACAGAGAAAACAACAATCCTGAAACCCTAAAGCATCAAATGGAGAGAGAAAAAACACAGCCAAGAAACAAATGGAGTAAGAAAACTGACAGAGAAAGGAGAGCGAGGAGAGATTCATGCAGAGGTCCCCTACCAGCTAACACAGCGTGGATCTGCCATACTGGACTCCTATCGGAGACTGGCAAATGGGGCTACGAGAAAGCAGCTTCACGGAGCTTCCAGTGGGAGACAAAACAACCGGTAATTTGCGATATATGCTTTCCCATCCCCCACCCTTCTTCACCCCCACTCGGGCTCCTCTGCTTCCCATGGCCACAATCTCTTCTCCGGGAAACACCGGCTGCATGGATTCCACACATCCGAATGGGCCACCTCACTGAGTGCCATTTGTTGACTGCTGGTGTTGCTTTTTTCCGCTTCTTTTGATTTCTTCCTTACGTCTCACCACCTCTCCCTCCCTTCACTCAAATACCTGCCTCTGTGTGCCACCTTTGCTTCTTCCTGAGGGGCTGCAGAGCTCCAGTAATTTGTGATATATGCTTTCCCACTCCCTACACTTCATCACCCACACTCGACCCCCTCTGCTTCCTGTGGACACAGTCTCTTGTCCAAGAAACACAGGCTGCTGGGATTCCACCAGCCTGCACTAGCTGGCTCTCTGAATGTCATTTGTTGGCTGATGGTGTTGCTTTTTTTCCTGCTTCTTTTGATTTCTTCCTTACCTCTCGACACCTCCCTCTCCTTTTGCTCAAATACCAGGCTCCGTGCATCATCTTTGCTTCTTCCTGAGGGGCTGTGGAGCTCCATTCGAGCGTGGAGATGCTTCCTGGTCTGGGCTCCCACGATGGTGGGATCCTGGGGCTTTTGTTCGTTTGTTTGATATGAATTGTTTATTTTCTTTTCCTTTTCTTGAGTTGGGAGCCCTTTCTGGCCAGGCGGTGCCGCGTGACAAGGAGACTACCCCCTCGGCTTGCACAGACATGCAGAGGGATCCATGAGGGCATTGCTTTTCTCGTTGTTGTTGTTTTTTTTTTTTCTGTTTTTCTTGGGGCTTTTCATGTTCTTTTTTATTTTTTAATTTGTTTTGTTTTCTTTTCCCTCTTTTTCCCTTTGTGTCTTTCTTCGTTACTCAGTTTCTTGTCTCTCTATATTTTCCTTCTATTTCTGTTCCCTAAATACCTGGCGTTGTATACCTCTATGCCTTCTAGCCAGGCTGTACTGCCACACCTGAGAGCGACTTCCCCAGACCTCATAGCTGCACCAGTGGGATCCCTGGTAACTTTGCAGTTCTTTCACCTTTCCGATTTTAATTAACCGGTTCTTTTCTTTTCTTTTCTTCCTCTTCCTGTTTTTCTCCATTTCATAGTCTCTCATCTCTCCACACGAACGGCAAGCTCCCCTAGCATTCTTTTTTGTTTGTTTCTATGTTTTTAGTTCCTGTTCCTCTCTCCTTCTCCCATATCCATCTTAGCTCCACACATAACAATCTCCCCGCTACATCCTACCTACCTGCACTATGCGCTTAACATCACACCACCAAGCAGCACAGACACGGCCTACTGGAACCTGCCCTTCAGTGATTACCAACCCACCCTGGTGGCTATAGTAAGTGCCACAAACAGCCCGTCCCAGTAACTCCTCTTCAGCTAGAACTGCCCTGCCATACCATATCTGAGTGACTGACCCTGCCAATTGGAGAAGGGGGGAAAAAGTATTGTCCCACGGACATACTGTGCCACGGACGAGTGAACAACAAAGAACACACAGTCCGCCAGCTCAGTCAAATTTAAAAAATAAAGGGACAAAACAAACACATCTACAATCAATAAATGAGAAAAATAACTACTAAATGCCCCGAAGACAGCAGACAATATCAAAACACTTACAAAAACAGGACAGGATGGCTCTAGTAGACGTCCAAAATAAAGCACCAGATGACTCTCCAGTGGAAGAAAAGGCGCTAGAATTACCTGATAGGGAATTCAAATCTCGAATACTCAGAATTCTCCAAGAGCTGAGGCAAACAGCTGACATACATGAGGAAAAAATAGACAAATTCACGGAAAATACAGAAAAAAAAATGGAAGAATTCAGGAAAACAATGCAGAAACAAAATGCCAAAATAAATTCATAACTAGAAATTATACAAAGACAAGAATTAGAAATCCAAAAGATAAACAACAAAATTTCAGAAATGGACAGTGTCACAGAAGGGCTGAGAAGCAGATTTGAAAAGGTGGAAGATGGGATCAGTGGAATTGAAGACAAACACTTGGATACAACTCTGTTCCAGGAAAATTCAGAAAAAAGAACAAAGAAAAATGAAGAGACCGAGACTTATGTGGGATACAATCAAGAGGAAAAATTTTCGAGTGATTGGAATTACAGAACAGGGGGAGAAAACAGAAAACACACAGAGAGGATCATTGAAGAACTGCTGACGGAAAACTTCCCCAATATCATGAAAGATGAAAAGCTGACCATCCAAGTAGCTCAAAGAACCCCATATAGGAGAGACCCCATCACCAAGGCACATCATAATCACACTCGTCAAAACCAAAGACAAACAAAGAATCCTGAGAGCAGCTAGTGAAAAACAAGAAGTCACATACAGAGGAGAAACAATAAGACTAAGCTCAGACTATTCGGCAGAAACCATGCAGCCAAGAAGGCAAAGGGATGACATACATAAAATCTTGAAAGAAAAGGATTACCAGCCAATAATAATATATCCTGCAAATCTCTCATTCAAATTTGATGGTAAAATTAGGTCATTTCCAGATAAACAGAAATTAAGGGAATATGTAAAAGTCAAACCAAACTTACAAGAATTAGTAAGGGAGTTTTTTGATCTGAGGACAAACAACTTCAGCTCACAGGCAGAATCCAGGACGTAGGATCGTACCAGCCAGATAGAAATCTAGGAAATGAACTCTCGAGGACTATCCAAAACCAAAAGAAATACAACAGGGAATCAGAGCAGTTAATCAGTAAATGACAACATCAAAACAATAAAAGAGGGAATAAACGGCATAGGTATAGAACCTTCCAATGGAGAGGAAGGCAGGTAGACTGCTTCAAACTTAGAAAGATAAGGGTAAAATTCATGGTAAACACGAAGAAAGTTAACAAACATAAAAAAAGAGGAAAAACATAAAGACTCAGCAAAAACAAAACTTTCAAAAGCAAAAGAAATGAAAAAAAAATCCACAAACAAAAGTAACTCAGCACAACAGAGTAAGAAGAACAAAGAAAACGTCAGCTCCACAAAAAAAAGCACTACAAAATGACAGCAACAAACTCACATCTGTCAATTACACTGAATGTAAATGGACTCAATGCACTCATAAAGAGACGGACAGTGACAGAATGAATAAGAAAACAGGATCCGTCAATATGCTGTCTACGAGAGACAGACCTTAGAAACAAAGATGTGAATTTATTAAAAGTCAAAGGTTGGAAAAAAATATATCAAGCTAACAACTACCAACAAAGAGCAGGAGTGGCAATTCTAACCTCCAATAAAATAGACTTTAAAACGAAATCTACCATAAAAGACAAAGAAGGACACTATACAATGATTAAGGGGATGATCCATCAGGAAGACATAATCATAAAAAAAATCTACGCACCCAATGACAGGGTGCCAAAATACATAAAAAAAAACTCTAACAACACTGAAAAGAGAAATTGACAGTTCCACAATAATAGCAGGAGACTTCAACACACCACTCACAGTAAAGGACAGAACAACTAAGAAGAAACTCAGCAAAGATACAGAAGACTTAAAGCGCACAATCAGCCAACTTGACCTCATAGACATATATAGAACACTCCATCCAACAGCTGAAAAGTACGCATGCTTTTCCAGTGCACATGGAACATTCTCCAGAATAGACCACATCTTAGGCCAGAGAGCAATCCTCCACAAGATCCAAAACGTTGAGATAATTCAAAGTATCTTCTCTGACCACAATGCCATCAAGGTAGAAATTAACACTAGAAAGAGCAAGGAAAAAAAATCAGTTACATGGAAACCAAATAATACCCTGCTTGCACACCACTGGAAGGAGAAGATATCAGAGATGGAATCAAAAAATTCCTAGAATCAAATGAGAATGAAAACACATCATACCAAAACCTTTGGGACACAGCAAAGGCAGTCCTCAGAGGACAATTTGTAGCAATAGACGCACATATCAAAAAAGAAGAAAGGGAAAAAATCAAAACGTTAACTACAGAACTCAAACAAATAGAAAGAGAACAACAAAAAGAGCCCACAACCACCAGAAGAAAGGAAATAGTAAAGATCAGAGCAGAAATAAATGCAATAGAGAACAGAAAAACAATAGAAAGAATCAACAAAACCAAAAGTTGGTTCTTTGAAAGAATCAACAAAATCGACAAACCACTGGTCAGACTGACAAAAGAAAAACAGGAGAGGACACAAATAACCCAAATAAGAAATGAAACGGGGGACATTACAACAGACCCAACTGAAATAAAAAGGGTTATAACAGAATATTATGAAAAACTATACTCCAACAAATTTGAAAACCTAGAGGAAATGGATAAATTTCTAGAAACACACTGCCTACCCAAACTACAACAAAGTGATGTTGAAAATCTGAACAGACCCATAACAAAAGAAGAGATTGAAAAGGTAATAAAAAAACTCCCAACCAAAAAAATCCCTGGCCAGATGGCTTCACTGGAGAATTCTACAAAATATTTACAGAAGAGCTTGTACCAGTACTACTCAAGTTATTTCAGAGCACAGAAGAGGAAGCAACACTTCCAAATTCATTCTATGAAGCCAGCATAACGCTGATACCAAAACTGGGCAAAGATGCCACAAAAAAAGAAAATTACAGACCAATATCTCTCATGAATAAAGACGCAAAAATTCTGAAAAAAATTTTAGCCAATAGAATTTAGCATCATATAAAAAAAAAAAATACACCACGATCAAGTAGGATTCATACCAGGTATGCAAGGATGGTTCAACATTAGAAAATCAATCAACATAATCCACCACATAAATAAAAGGAAAGAAAAGAATCACATGATCATCTCAACTGACGCAGAAAAGGCATGTGACAAAGTCCAACACCCATTTCTGATAAAAACTCTCAATTACATAGGTATAGAAGGGAAATTTCTCAACATAATAAAGGGCATCTATGCAAAACCAACAGCCAACATCATTCTTAATGGAGAGAGGCTGAAAACATTCCCCTTGAAAACAGGAACAAGACAAGGATGCCCTTTATCACCACTCCTATTTAACATTGTGCTGGAAGTTCTAGCTAGAGCAATAAGGCAAGAAAAAGAGATAAAGGGCATCCAAATTGGTAATGAAGAAGTTAAACTGTCCCTGTTTGCAGATGATATGATACTATACATAGAAAACCCTAAAGACTCCACGAGAAATCTACTGGAACTAACAGAAAGATTCAGCAGAGTAGCAGGATACAAGATAAACATTCAAAAATCAGTTGGATTCCTAAACACCAATAAGGAAAACGATGAAAAGAAAATCAGGAAAACAATACCATTTATAATAGCTCCTAAGAAGATAAAATACTTAGGAATAAATCTGACCAGGGATGTAAAAGACCTATACAAAGAAAACTACAAAACACTACTGCATGAAACCCAAAGGGATCTACATAAATGGAAAAACATACCATGCTCGTGGATAGGCAGACTCCACATTGTGAAAATGACAATTCTACCCAAAGCAATTTACAAATACAATGCAATCCCAATCCAAATACCAACAACATTCTTCAAAGAGATGGAAAAACTAATCATTAACCTTATATGGAAAGGGAAGAAGCCCCGAATAAGTAAAGCACTACTGAAGAAGAAGAATAAAGTTGGAGGACTCACACTACCTGACTTCAGAACCTACTACACAGCTACAGTAGTCAAAACAGCCTGGTACTGGTACAACGACAGATACACTGACCAATGGAACAGAATTGAGAACTCAGATGTAAATCCATCCACCTATGGTCACCTTATCTTCGACAAGGGCCCAAAGTCCATCAAATGGGGAAAAGACAGTCTTTTTCACAAATGGTGCTGGCAAAACTGGATATCCATCTGCAAAAACATCAGACAGGACCCATATCTTATACCATATACAAAAACTACTTCAAATTGGATCAAAGACCTGAATATAAAGCCTAAAACTATAAAGTTCATAGAAGAAAAAATAGGACCAACACTACAGGCCTTAACACACGGCATTAACAGGATACAAACCATAACCATCAACGCACAAACCCCAATAGATAAGCTAGATAAGTGGGATCTTCTAAAAATCAAACACCTATCCTCTTCAAAAGACTTCACCAAAAGAGTCAAAAGACAACCTACAGACGGGGAAAAAATTTTTGGACAGTAGAAGTCACACAAAGGTCTAATCTCCATAATCTACAAGAAAATCCAACACCTCTACAACAAAAAGACAAATAATTCTATTAAAAAAACAGGCAAAGGAAATGAATAGACACTTCACCAAAGAAGACATTCAAATAGCCAACAGACACGTGAGGAAATGCTCGTGACCACTAGCCATTAGAGAAATGCAAATTAAAACCACAATGAGATACCATCTCACCCCGGCATTACTGGCACGAATCAAAAACACTGGAGAAAACAAATGTTGGAGGAGCTGTGGAGAGATCAGAACTCTTATGCACTGCTGGTGGGAACGCAAAATGATACAAACGTTTTGGAAAATGATATGGCATTTCCTCAGAAAGCTAGAAATAGACATACCATTCGATCCAGCAATCCTACTCCTAGGAATATATCCTAGAGAAATAAGAGTTGTCACTCGAATAGACATATGCACACGTATGTTCATGGCAGCGTTGTTCACAATGGCAAAACAATGGAAACAACCTAGATGCCCATCAACAGATGAATGGATAAACAAACTATGGTACATACACACAATAGAGTTCTATGCAACGAGAAAGAACAACAATGAATCTGTGAACCATCTCATAACATGGATGAAACTGGAGGACATTATGCTGAGTGAAATAAGTCAATCACAAAAGGACAAATATTGTATGAGACCTCTATTGTAAAAACCCATGAAAAAGTTCACACACAAAATGTAAAAATCCTTGTTGGTTACCAGGGATGGGAGGGGTGGGGGGGGGGGAATACTAAATAGGCAATAGATAAGTGGTATCTTGGGTGAAGGGTGAGACAGCACACAATACAGGGGAAACTAGCACAACTTGTACAAGGAAAGGTCATGGAAGCCCCCACAGACACATCCATACTCCCTGAGGGACTGAATTACTGGGCAGAGGGCTGTGGGGACCATGGTCTTGGGGAACATCTAGGTCAATTGGCAAAACACAGTTTATAAAGACAATGTTCTACATTATACCTTGGTGAGTAGGTCTTAAGAGCCTGTGAGCAGCCATCTAAGATATTCCACTGGTCTCATCCCTTCGGGAGCAAGGGAGAATGAAGACAACAGGATACAAGGAAAAGATCAGTCCGAAGGACTAATGGTCCACAGCTACCAAGGCCTCTACCGGACTGAGTCCAGTACAGCTAGATCGTGCCCAGCTACCACCACTGACTGCTCTGACCAGGATCACAACAGAGGGTTCTGAACAGAGCTGGAGAAGGATGTAGAACATAATTCTAACTCACAAAAAAAAAAAGACCAGATTTACTGGACTAAAGGAGACTGGAGAAACCCCAAGAGTATGGCCCCCAGATACACTTTTAGCTCAGTGGTGAAGTTATCTCCGAGGTTCACGGTTCAGCCTGGGAGTTGACATCCCCGTAAAACCAAATGGGACTAATGAGGTACAGGAGTCCAGTGACAAGGGCCAGAAGGCAGAAGGGTACAAGGAAGCTGGTGATAGGGAACCCAAGGTTGAGTAAGGATATTGTTGATGTGTTGTGAGATTGTTAACCATTGTCATAGGGCAACATGTGTAGTAACTGTTAAATGAGAAACTATTTTGTTCTGTAAGCCTTCATCTTAAGTGAGAATAGCAGCACAATTGGAAGAGCATAGTCAACGTCACTGAAGTGTGCATGTATAAATTTTTGAAATGGTATATCTTTGGCTAGGTGTATTTTCACCAGAAAAAAGGCTGAGAAGTTAGAGGGTTGACATGTTGTGGGGTTGTTACCAATGTCATAAAACAATATGTGTACTACTGTTTCATGAGAAACTATTTGTTCTGTAAGCCTTCACCTGAAGTACAATAAAAAAAAAAATGGACAAAGGCTCGGAATAGACATTTCTCCAAAGAATATATACAAATGGCCAATAAGCACATGAAAAGATAACATTGTTAGCCATCTAGGAAATGCAAATCAAAACCACAGGGAGATACCACTTTATACCTGCTAGGATAGCTATAATCAAAAGGACAGATAATAACAAGTGTTGATGAGGATATAGAGAAACTGGAACCTGGCTAGGGCTAGGGCTAGAGCTAGGGCTAGGGCTAGGGCTAGGGCTAGGGCTAGGGCTAGGTGAGAATGTAAAATGGCACAGTCACTTTGGAAAACAGTCTGGTAGTTCTTCAAAGGTTAAAGATAGAGTTACCTTATGACCCAGCAATTTCACTCCTAGTTATATATCCAAGAGAAATGAAAACCCAATACTTGTTCACAAACATTTATAGTAGCATTATTCTTAATAGTCAAATAGTATAAAGAGTCCAAATAATTCATCAAGGATTAATGGGTAAATAAAAAGTGATATTTTCATTAAAAAAAAATAATAATAATACTTGTGTCCTCATGTAGATTATATTCTAGATGTGGACACAGCATTAACGAGTAAATAAATAACATTCAGTATGTCAGACAGTGATTAAAAGAACCAAACCCTTTGCCGTTGAGTTGACTCCAACTCATTGCGACCCTACATGACAGAGTAGAACCGCCCCATAGGGTCCCCAAGGAAGGGCTGGTGGATTTGAACTTTTGGTTAGTAGTCATAGCTCTTAAGCACTGTGCCACCAGTGCGCTGATAGTAGTTACAGAGCATAAAGTAAAGGAGAATAGGGAGTGCTGAAGGGAAGTTGGGTGTGCTATTTTTATATAGACTGCTGAGAGAAATCCTCAGTAAAAATATGACAGCTGAGCTGAGAAGTGAGGGATTTAAGTGGGGGAAGAGGGAGACTGCAGAAACACTCTTGGAGCACTGGAAGAACAGGCATGAGGCCATTATGCTGGAAAGGATTCAGCAAGGGTGAGAGTGGCAAGAGATGAGTTCTGAAGGAAAACAAGACCAGAAGAGATAAGACCCTGTAAAACATCTGACAGAGATGGGGTGTCATTACAAAAATTTCTGCAAAGGATTGATATTACCTAACTTACATATCAATAGACAATCTAACTGATGTGTTGAAAATAAACTGGAGGGGGAGAAGGATGGAAGCCTGAATTGTAATAATTTTGTTTAGATGATGACGGATTGAAGAAGTGGTAAAGTAGTAGTGGGCATGTGAGAAGTGATTGGATTCTGGATACATTCTGAAGATAGAGCCAACAAATAAAAGCTATGGCAGTATTTAACATGAGAGATGATGACAGCTTGCATTAGGTTGACAATTATGAATAAAGTGAATGAATTCAGGGTATGTTTTTGGAGATACAGTCAAAAATATTAGCTGGAAGATTGGGTACAGTGAGTAAAACAAGAGAGAAAAGAATTACTTTTGGGCTTTGGTTTGATCATCTAAGTAGATGTTGATATAGACAAACTGAAAGTTCTGTACTGGTCATGTTACAATTGTGATGTCTTCCTAGTTTGTTTGAGTAGCATCTGGAGTCCTAAAAGCTGGTGAAAGGCCATCTAAGATACAACTATGGGTCTCTACTCATCTGGAGCAAAAGAGAAAGAAAGAAACCAAAGATTCAAAGAAGAAACTTTCCTATACAACTAATAGCCTACGTGAACCATGGCCCCATCTACCCAGAGATCAGAAGAACTACATGGTATCTGGCTACCACTACTGACCATTCTGATCAGGGACACAATAGAGAGACCCTGAAAGAACGGGAGAAGAATGTGGAAAAATACTCAAATTCTTAAAAATTGCAGACTTACTGGACCAGCTGAGACTAGAGGAACCCTCAAAACTATCATCCTGAGATACCCTTTAAACTTTGAACTGAAACTACTCCTGAAGGTCACCTTTCAGCTAAATTACAGACTGATACATAAAATAAAAAAATATCTATGATTATCGTGCTCCTTTGAAAAAACATCTACGAGACCAAATGGTCAACATTTACCCTAAAGCTAAGATGAGAATATAAGGGGGGAGGGAGGGCCAGGGAAACTGGATTAATGGAAATGGAACTACCAGAATGGAAATAATAAGAATGTTGACACACTGTGAAAAATGTAACCAATGTCACTGAACAAGTTCTATAGAAATTGTTAAATGGGAACTGAACTTGCTGAGTAAACTTTCATCAAAAACACAATAAAATATTATTTTAAAAAAACTGTGATGAAACACTGGTGGCATAGTGGTTAAGAGCTACAGCTGCTAACCAAAAGGTATGCTCCTCGAATCCAACAGGTGTTTCTTGGAAATCCTATGGGGCAGTTCTACTCTGTCCTGTAGAGTCACTATAAGCCGGAATCGACTCGATAGCAACAGGTTTGTTTTTTTTTTTTTTTGGATTAGTCGTTCATGTGAAAATGTCAAATAAGCTTTTGGATGTATGAGCCTAGAATTCCAGAAAGAGGTCAGGGCTAGAAATAAGAGATACAAGAGTCAGTAGTATAGACATGATATTCAAAGTCAGAGGCTGAGTGAGATTACCTGGAGAGGATATGTATAATGAAAGAAGGGAACCCAGCGCAAAACTGTAGTGGAAGAAAGAATATGCCAATATTTAGAACACATGCAGAGAAAAAGTCACTAAAGTGAAAGGAATAGCCCACAGAGATGAGGAATAAAAGTAGAAACACAGGAAAACATAGCAATCAAGACAAGAAAGTGTTTAAAGGAGGAAAAAATCAACAATTTTGAGAGATTTTGAAAGGTCAAGTAAGACAAAAACCCAAAGTCACCATTGGATATAGAAGTAAAGGAGACACTGTTGACTTTAACAAGAGCAATCTTGTGGAACTGCAGGAATGGAAATCCAAATGGAGTGAGTTGAGGACAGCATAAGAGCTGAGGAAATGGATTACTATAGCCTGGCTATAGGCATGCTTTCAAGATGTATTATACAACAAAGTAAAGAAATGGAATGGTAGCTACAGAGAGGTATGAGGTCAGGAGAGGTATTTTTAGGATAAGTAGAAATAAAATATGTTTGTATGCTGACAGAAATGGTTCAGTGAAATTGATGATGCAGGAGAAAGAGATAATGACAAGAAAGAAGAAAGAGAAAGCAGATGTATTTGCCTCTGATTAGAGCAGAGACATCCATTCACGGTACAAGGAGGAAAAGCAGAATGAATATGAGAATCAATGCAGATAGTTGGAAAATTTTTTGGTGGGAAATGAAGAATTTGTCTTATTGCTTCCATTTTCTCAAAAACACTAGTGAAAGGCTACTTCAGAAAACTAATTTAAGTAGTACACTGCTAGATGCTTTTCATATTATTATATACCTGTTGTTATATGCCGTCGAGTTAATTCCGACACACAGTGACCCTATTTGACAGAATATATCTGCCCCATAGGGTTTCCTAGGCTTGTTGTTGTTGTTGTTAGGTGTTGTCAAGTTGGTAACAACTCATAGCGACCCTATGCGCAACAGAACGAAACACTGCCCAGTCCTGCACCATCCTGACAATTGTTGCTATGCTTGAGCCCACTGTTGCAGCCACTGTACCAATCCATCTCGTTGAGGGTCTTCCTCTTTTTCTCCTGACCCTCTACTTCACCAACCATGATGTCCTTTTCCAGGGACTGATCCCTCCTGATAACATGTCCAAAGTATGTGAGGCAGTCTCGCCATCCTTGCTTTAAAGGAGCATTCCGGTTACACCTCTTCCAAGACAGACTTGTTCATTCTTTTGGCAGTCCATAGTATATTCAATATTCTTCACCAACACCACAATTCAAAGGTGTCGATTCTTCAGTCTTCCTTATTCATTGTCCAGCTTTTCCATGCATATGAGGCAAATGAAAATACTATGGTTTGGGTCAGGCACACCTTAGTCCTCAAGGTGACATCTTTGTTTTCCAACACTTTAAAGAGGTCTTCTGCAGCAGGCTTGCCCAATGCAATGCGTCTTTTGATTCCTTGACGGCTGTTTCCCTGGGTGTTGATTGTGGATCCAAGTAAAATGAAATCCTTGACAACCTCAATCTTTTCTCCATTTATCATGATGCTGCTTATTGGTCCAGCTGTGAGGACTTTTCTTTTCTTTATGTTGAGGTGTAATCCATGCTGAAGGCTATGATTTTTTTTTAATTTTTTTCTTTTTTCCCATACAAAAATTTATACATACATTGTTATGTGACTCTAATTGCTCTCCCCATACTGTGACAGCACACTCCTCCTTTCCACCCTTGATTCCCCATGTCCATTCAACCAGCTCCTAACCCTCTCTGCCTTGCAATCTAACCTCTGGACAGAAGCTGCCCATTTAGTCTCTTGTATCTACTTGAGCTAAGAGACACGCTCCTCAAGAGTATCACTTCATGTCCCACATTCAAGACCAATCCCTCTATGAAGAGTTGGCCTCGGAAATTCTTTTATTTCTGGGCTGACGGAGAATCCAAGGACCATGATTTCCAGGATTACTCCAGTCACTGTCAGGCCATTAAGTCTCGTCTTCTTACTAGAATTTGAGTTCTGCACCCCACGTTTCTCCTGCTCCATCCGGGACCCTCTGTCAGGGTGGTCATCGGTGGTACCTGGCACCATCTAGTTCTTCTGGTCTCAGGCTGATAAAGTCTTTGGTTTATGTGGCCCTTTCTGTCTCTTGGGCTAATACTTTCCTTGCATCTTTGGTGTTCTTCATTCTCCTTCACTCCAGGTGGTTGGGACCAGTTGATGCATCTTGGATGGCCGCTTGCAAGCTTTTAAGACCCCAGATGCCACTCACCAAAGAAGGATGCAGAACATTTTCTTAATAAGCTTTGTTATGCCAATTGACCTAGATGTCCCCAGAAACCATGGTCCCCAAGCCCCTACCCCTGTTACTCTGTCCCTCAAAGTGTTTGACTATATTCAGGAAACTTTTTACTTTGGTTTAGCCCAGTTGTGCTGACTTCCCCTGTAGTGTCTGCTGTCCTTCCCTTTACCTAAGATAATTTTTATCTACTATCTAGTTAGTAAATAACACTCCCCGTCCCTCCCCACCCTTGCAGCCATCAAAGAATGTTTTCTTCTCTGTTTAAATCTTTTCTTGAGTTCTTATAATAGTGGTCTTATACAATATTTGTCCTGTGACTAAATTCACTCAGTACAACGACCTCCAGCTTCTTCCACATTATGTTTCATGGCTTCATTGTTATTCTTTATCATTGTGTAGTATTCCATTATGTGGATATACCATAATTTGTTTATCCATTCGTCCGTTGATGGGCACCTAGGTTGTTTCCACCATTGTGCTATTGTGGACAACCCTGCAATGAACATGGGTGTGCATATATCTGTTCATGGGACGGCTCTTATTTCTCTAGGATATATTCCAAGGAGGGGGATAGATGGATCGTATGGTATTTCCGTTTCTAGCTTTTTAAGGAAGCACCAAAACGATTTCCAAAGTGGCTGTACCATTTTACATTCTCACCAACAGTGTACAAGTGTTCCAGTCTCTCCACAACCACTCCAACATTTATTATTTTGTGTTTTTTGGATTAATGCTAGCCTTGTTGGGGTGAGATGGTATCTCATTGCAGTTTTGATCTGCATTTCTCTAATGGCTAATGATCGTTAGCATTTCTTCATGTGTCTGTTAGCCGCCTGAGTATCTTCTTTGGCAAAGTTACCTGTTTACATTCTTTGCCCATTTTTTAATTGGGTTATTTGCCTTTTAATTTTTGAGATTTTGCAGTATCTTGTAGATTTTATAGATTAGATGCTGATCAGATTTGTTGTAGCCAAAAATTTTTTTCAGTCTGTAGGTTATCTTTTGACTCTTGTGGTGAAGTCTTTTGATGAGCGTAAGTGTTTGATTTTTAGGAGCTCCCATTTATCTGGTCTCTCTTCTGGTGCTTGTGCATTGTTAACTTGTGGTTCGTATTGTGTTTATGCCATGTATTAGGGCTCCTAGCATTGTGTTATCCCTATTTTTTCTGCCACGATCTTTATCGTTTTCGATTTTATATTTACGTCTTTGATCCATTTTGAGTTAGTTTTTGTGCATGGTGTGAGGTATGGGTCTTGTTTCAGTTTTTTGCAGATGGATATCCAGTTATGTCAGCACCATTTGTTAAAGAGACTGTAGTTTCCCCAGGTAACAGACTTTGGGCCTTTGTCAAATATCAGCTGCTCATAGGTGGATCAATTTATGTCTGGATTCTCAATTGTGTTCCACTGGTCTATGTCTCTGTTGTTATACCAGTACCAGGCTGTTTTGACTACTGTGGTTGTATAGCAGGTCCTAAAATCAGGTAGTGTGAGGCCTCCCACTTTGTTCTTCTTCTTGAAGAAGGGCTTCTTCCCCTTCCATATGAAATTGATAATTTGTTTCTCCATCTCATTAAAAAAACACCAGTGGAATTTGGATCGGGATTGCAATGTATCTGTAGATCGCTTTGGGTAGAACTGACATTTTCACAATGTTCAGTCTACTTATCCATAAGCAAGGTATGTTTTTCCACTTATGCAGGTCTCTTTTGGTTTCTTGCCGTAGTGTCTTATAGTTTTCATCGTATAGATCTTTTACGTCTCTGGTTAGATTTATTCCTAAGTATTTTATTTTCATGGGGGCTTTTGTAAATGGTATTGATTTGGTGATTTCATCTTCAAGGTTCTCTTTCTTGGCGTAAAGGAATCCAACTGATTTTTGTATGCTTATCTTCAATCCTGAAACTTTGCTGAAATCTTCTATGAGTTCCAGTAGTTTTCTTGTGGATTCTTTGGGGTTTTCTGTGTATAAGATCATATCATCTGCAACTAGAGATACTTTGTCTTCTTCCCTACCAATTTGGATGCCCTTTATTTCTTTTTCTAGCCTAACTGCTCTGACTAGGACCTCCAGCACAATGTTGAATAAGAGTGGTGATAAAGGGCATCCTTGTCTGGTTCCCGTTCTCAAGGGGAATGCCTTCAAAGCCTCTCCATTTAGGATGATGTTGCCTGTTGGCTTTCTATAAATGCCCTTAATTATATTGAGGAATTTCCCTTCTGTTCCTATTTTGTTGAGAGTTTTTATCATGAATGGGTGTTGGACTTTGTCAAATGCCTTTTCTGCATTAATTGATAAGATCACGTGGTTCTTGTCTTGTTTTTCTTATGTGATGGATTATATGGATTGTTTTTCTAATGTTGAACAATCCCTGCATATCTGGTATAAATCCCACTTGATCATAATGAATTAGTTTTTTGATATGTTGCTGAATTCTATTGTCTAGAATTTTGCTGAGGATTTTTGCATCAATGTTCATGAGGGATATTGGTGTGTAATTTTCTTTTTTTGTGGTGTCTTTACCTGGTTTTGGTATCAGGGTTATGCTGGCTTCATAGAATGAGTTTGGGAGTATCCCATTCTTTTCTATGCTCTGAAATACCTTTAGTAGTAGTGGTGCTAACTCTTCTCTGAAAGTTTGGTAGAATTCTCCAGTGAAACCGTCAGGGCCAGGGGTGTTTTTTGTTGAGAGTTCTTATATTACCTTTTCAATCTCTTCTTTTGTAATGGGTTTATTTAGTTGTTCTACTTCTGTTTGTGTTAGTTTAGGTAGGTAATGAGTTTCTAGAAATTTGTTCATTTCCTCTAGGTTTTCAAATTTGTTAGAGTACAATTTTTCATAGTATTCTGTTATGCTTCTTTTAATTTCAGTTGGGTCTGTTGTGATATCACCCATCTCATTTCTTATATGGGTTATCTGCATCCTCCCATTTCTCTTTTGTCAGTCTGGCCAAGGGTTTATCAATTTTCTTGGTCTTTTCAAAGAACCAGCTTTTGGTCTTGTCAACTCTTTCAATTGTTTTTCTATTCACTATTTCATTTAATTCTAATTCTTATTTCCTTTCTTCTGGCACCCGTGGGCTTCTTTTGCTGCTCTCTTTCTACTTGTTCCAGTTGTAGGGTTAATGTTTTGATTATGACCCTTTCTTCTTTTTGGATGTGTGCATTTATTGCTATAAACTCACCTCTGAGCACTGCTTTTGCTGTGTCCCAAAGGTTCTGGTAGGATGTGTTTTCATTCTCATTTGATTCTATGACTTTCTTTATTCCATCCTTAATTTCTTCTATAACGCAGTAGCTTCTGAGCAAGCGTTAAGTTTACATGTGTTTGATTTTTTTTTCCTTGCTTTTCTGTTGTTGATTACTACTTTAATGGCTTTATGGACAGAAAAGATGCTTTGTAATATTGTGATGCTTTGGATTTTGTTAAGGCTTGCTTTATGGCCTAATATGTGGTCTATTCTGGAGATTGTTCCATGTGCATTGGAAAAGAAAGTATTTTTCGCTGCTTTTGGGTGGAGTGTTCCGTATATGTCTATAGATCAAGTTGGTTGTTTGTAGCATTAAGTCTTCTAAGTCTTTGTTGAGCTTCTTTCTGGATGTTCTGTCCTTCACCAAAAGTGGTGTGTTGAAGTCTACTACTATTGTGGAGCTGTCTCTCTTTTCAGTGTCGTTAGAGTTTATGTATTTTGGAGCCCTGTCGCTGGGTGCGTAAATATTTACTATAGTTATGTCCTCCTGGGGTACTGACCCTTTAATCATTATATAGTGTCCTTCCTTATCCTTTGTGGTGGATTTTACTTTAAAGTCTACTTTGTCAGAGATTTATATTGCCACTCCTGCTCTTTTTTGAGTATTGTTTGCTTGATAAATTTTTTCCTTCGAATTTTAGTTTGTTCGCGTCTTTAAGTCTAAGGTGTGTCTCTTGTAGGCAGCATAGACGGACCGTGTTTTTTCATCCAATCTGTCACTCTCAGTCTCTTTATTGGTGCATTTAGTCCATTTACATTCAGCATAATTATTGATAGGTATGAGTTTAGTGCTGTCATTTCGATGTCTTTTTTTGTGTGCTTTTCACAGTTTCTTTGTTCCACTTAATTTTCTGTGCTGAGTCATTTTTCTTTATTTTCTTTTCATCTTTTTCATTGTTGTTGATTTTGTGTTTGCTGAGTCTTTATATTTTTCTAGTTTTTTATTTTGACTGGTAGGATTGTTAGTTTCCTTTGTGGTTACCTTAATATTTACCCCCATTTTTCTAAGTTTATACCAGTCTTTTATTTCTTTAAATTGCCTTGACTTCTTCTCCTTATGCAAGATCTATGTCTACATTTTTTAAGTCCCTCATTTTTGTTTTAATGTTGTCATATTTTACATATTGACATGTGTTTCCCTATTTTCAGTGTTTTACCTTGATTTATTTTTGTGACTTCCCTATCTGGGTTGATATCTGGTTGCTCTGTCCTGTGTTCTAGTCTTGAGTTGTTAACTGATGTTACTGATTTTCTAACTGGAGGATTCCCTTTAGTATTTCTTGTAATTTTGGTTTGGATTTTGCAAACTCCCTGAACTTCTGTTTATCTGGAAATGCCCTAATTTCACCATGATTTTAGAGAGACAGTTTTGCTGGATATATAATTCCTGGCTGGCAGTTTTTTTTTCCTTCAAGGCTTTATATATGTCATCCCATTGCCTTCTTGCCTACATGGTTTCTGCTGAGTAGTCCGAGCTTCTTCTCATTGACTCTTCTTTGTAGATAACTTTTCGTTTATCCCTAGGCGTTCTTAAAAGTCTCTCTTTATCTCTGGTTTTGGCAAGTTTGATTATAATATGTCTTGGTGACTTTCTTTTGGGATCTACCTTGTGTGGGGTTCGATCAGCATTATCTTGTCATCTTTCAGGATATCAGGGAATTTTTCTGTCAACAAATCTTCAACAATTCTCTCTGTATTTTCTGTTATCCCCCCCTGTTCTGGTACTTCAATCACTCATAGGTTATTCCTCTTGATGGAGTCTGACATAATTCTTAGGGTTTCTTCATTTTTTCAAATCCTTGGTGTCAAGTGCTTTATCTTCAGTCTAATTCTGACTTCCATTGCCTCAATTCTGCTCCTATGACATTCTATTGTCTAATTCTGAAATTTTATTGTTAATCTTTTGGATTTCTGACTGCTGTCTCTCTATGGATTCTTGCAGCCTGTTTGTTATTATGCTCTTCTCTAATCTTTTTAATATCCTCTACTGCGTGTTCTGAGTTTTGATTAATTTCCTTCCTAACTTCTTGAAGAGTTCTGTATATTAATCTTTTGTATTCTGCCTCCAGTAACTCCAAGAAATTTTCCTCCACTGGAAAATTTCTAGAGTGTTTTGGGAGCTTGCTGAAGCCATCATGGATTGCCTCTTTATGTGATTTGATACTGACTGTTGTCTCTGAGCCATCAATGAGTTATTATATTTATTTATTTTATGTTTGTTTACTGTGTCCTAGCTTCTTGTTTTGTTTTGATATGCCCAAATAGGCTGCTTCTGTGAGCTAGTTTTATTATTGGCACCTTTGAAGCTCTAATGTCCTGTCACCGGGTGGTTAGATCTGTTACGAGGTATATGAGCTCAGGAGTCCGCCCACTCCTCCTGTATGCATTCAGCTTAGGTGCCCAGGTAGATAGCCACCAAGTGTGTGGTGTAGGCTCTTACTTATAGTCCTAGACAGGGATGGGTGATTGGTATAGGCACAGGCATCTGGCTGCAGCAGGGGGACACACTCTGAGCAAGGCAGGGGGCTGACGGCCACCCCCGAGTGTCCAGGAGGAAGGCATGTCCCTGTTCCCTAGAGCACGTTGGCTGGTGGGTTTTGCAGCCGGTCTATGAGCACCTAATGCTGTTGGCGGTACTGGGGGCACCTCTTATTTATGAGCCCCTCTCACAGGTGGCTAGGTGGTGTGGGTGGAGCCACCAGTCCTCAGGCCCCTGATGTGGGTAGGTGATGATCCTGCTTAATGGGCATAGCAGTGTCAAATGTCAAGAACCTGCCACTGCACAGCTAAAACAGTTGAAGTTAGAGTTCCGGTATATACCCTGTTGTACTGAGGTAATGAGGGCCTACGCTGTTGAGATGGGCCCACACAAGCCTCTGCAGGGGGAAAGGCACTCAAAGTCAATGGATCCCTTATGCCTGTGCCTAGGCAAAGGAACTGTGCCTACCCAGGGTTCCTGGCTGAGGGGAGCCAGCAGTTTATTTTTTCCCGTTTGTTAATTTGTTCACTCTCCAAGGCAGGGAGAATGGCTCCAGGCGTGTGACAGATCCCACCTCTAGACCAGGGGACTCGCAGTTGCTGAAGCTGGTCCAGGACCCAGTGCAGAGCACGGAGCAGGGAGGTAAATGGGAGAGACGTTTTTCCCTAATGGGGGTGTTTTTGATCTGCGCAGTAAGCCGTATACAAGTACTTATCTTTCGTCAAGGGCTGCTTCTCACTGGTTCTGGGTGGCCGTGTAGACTATCTGATGCTTGGTCTCTGCCGGTGCAGAAAACATGGCTCCAAAGCACCACTGCTTGCCTGCCTCACCGCTCACCCGACGAGCTGATCAGGCCTGAAGTGCTCAGGCTCCTGCCTCATCAGGTCTGGCAACTCCTCGCTGCTTCCAAACCATCTCTCCCTCCCCCTGCCACTCAGTCTGGTTCCTCAACTCTGCCTTTGATGTTTAGGGCTCCCAGATTGCCATATATAATCAAATCACTTGTTTTTCTGGGTCTTCGTTGTAAGAGGGCTCCACCGGAAGCGTCTGACTACTCTGCCATCTTGGTGCCACCTCCTGAAGGGTATGATCTTTGATCGTCATCAGTTAAGTGCTTCAAGTTCTCTTCACTTTCAGCAAGCAAGGTTGTGTCATCTGCATAACGCAAGTTGTTAATGAATCTTCCTCCAATCCTGATACCCCGTTCTTCTTCAAATAGTCCAGCTTCTTGGATTATTTGCTGAGCATACAGACTGACTTGGTATGGTGAAAGAATACAACCCTAATGCACACGTTTCCTGACTTTAAACCATGCAGTATCTCCTTGTTCTGTTCAAATGACTACCTCTTGATCCATGTCCAGGTTCCTCATGAGCACAATTAAGTGTTCCAGAATTTCCTAGGCTACTAACTGACTAGTTGGTGGTTCCAACCCACCCAGCAGCTCCACGGGAGAAAAGACCTGGCAATCTGCTCCTGTAAATATTATAGCCTAGAAAACCCTACGGGGCAGTTCTACTCTGTCACATTGGGTAGCGATGAGTTGAAATCGACTTGATGGCACCCAAGAATGATAATACACAAAAAAAATCCTTACAGGAGCAGATCACCAGTTCTTTTTTCACACAAAGCCACTGGTGGGTTAGAATTACTGACCTTTCGGTTAGCAGCTGCGTGCTTAACCATTGCGCCACCAGGGCTCGTATGCCTAATATATAGTTATTACTCACCATCCGTGCCCAAAGTTTACAATATGGTAAATGTTTCATTTACAAGATATAGTATGTTCATAGGCATTTCTTAACATGCTTTAAAGACACTATTATCTTTTCTCAACTATTTCATTCTTCAGATACAAAACTTATACACTTGTAACTTTTAAAGGAGTTAAGATTTTCAAAAGTACTTTACAAATTAACATTTCAACTGTCAAACTAATTAAATGTGAAAATTAGTCAACATAGGTTATATGTAAGTTGACTATAATGAATATGTATAGTGTTTTCTCACCAGAAGCCCTTTCCCATTTCTCGTAGCTGCATCTCCGCTATCTGTGATACCTTTTAGGGGAAAATGCTCTTCCATGTATTTCTGGTAAAATTAGCTACAGAGGCGGACATGTTGCCCAAGCTGAGCAAATCAGTGTCCTTCCCTAGGATATTCCAGGGTAAAGCTTAGAAGAAAAAGTTCTCTCTCCCCTTTCATCACAAGCTTTAAAATATAACCTGGGAGGTCAACAGCCTTACCTCCCCAGTACGTAGGAACCTTTGAAGCCAGGGGCAACACACAAAAAGAAATTAAAATTGAAAACAAAGTTAAAGACAGAGTGTGATATCAACACAAAGAAATAGGTAAAAATAGAGGAAAAGAGAAAAACTGACAGACTAACACAAAGAGAGAAACATCTGACGATGTTTGAGTCTATGAAATTAGTTGGCCCAGAGGCCAGCTCTACCTTTCCTTTCTGAATACTAGTTACTTAAGCCAATAATTCCCCTTTTTTATTTTTGTGAGTTTGACATGGGTATCTATCACTTGGAATCTAGAGTTACATGGATAAGCATCCTACCAGACATGAATAAACATTAGCTGGTAGCTAAACATCTATCTGTCAGATATGAAAAAAAAAACAGGGGCATTTGCACCTCCATGTATAAGTAAATGAAAGCACAGAATATGACCAGACCCACTTCTATATACCCACCACCAACTAACCAAGTGACCCATCACTCTGTCTAAAGGAAGCCTCATAATATTTGTATGTTTGTGCATGTGCATTCTGGTGAGATGTGGGGCAGAAGACAGTTATAACGTAAAAAGCCGGGTTTGCAGGTTAGAGTGGGGATGGATATGTGTAAGGAATAACTTTATCTAAGACTTAAGGAGATATTTATGTTATTAGCATTTGCTAATAATGTCTCTTTAAACTGAGAATCAACTACCTATGTATCAGTTTGTCATACTGTGGTGCTTGCATGTTGCTGTGAAGCTGGAAGCTATTACACTGGTATTTGAAATACCAGCAGACTCACCCAGGGTGGACAGGTTTCAGTGGAGCTTCCAAACTAAAACAGACTAGGAATTAAAGAACGGGTGATTTACTTCCAAAATTTAGCCAATGAAAACCTTATAGATCACAATAGAACACTGTTCAACCAACTTGGTTTGGAGCAGGCGATCACGTTTGGTGGTAAAAGGCCAGCAACGATAAGGAAGACCATCACTGAGATGGACTGGAACAACAGCTACAACGATGGACTCAAACGTGCTGGTGATAGTGAGGATGACACAGGACAGGGCAACATTTCTTTATGTACATAGGTCACCAAGAGTTGGAGTTAACTGGCAGCTATCAATCTATCTAAACTGAGAATAAATTTGGCTCCTTCAGTATTTAGTAAGAATATAGACTTTGGAGCTGGGTTTGAATCTTCATTCTGTCATTTATTAGCCATGTGATCTTGTTTCCTCATCTTTAAATGGGTATAAAAGTAGCACATACCTCATAGTTACTGTGAGGATGAAAAGAGCTAATACATTTATGGCACTTAGACTAGTGTCTGGTACATAGTAAGAGCTGTTTAAGTGTTAGCTATGATTATTATCATTGAGAACTTCCAGTTTAAGTGCAAGACTGTGTCTACTAGTGTAAATCTGATCATCTGCAGCTAACAGTTCTCACAATCAGAGTTCTTACCTAAATATAATGGCTTTATCTACTAAGAAAACAATGATTATTCAGGACTACAAAGGTTTTTGATGATAAGCATAGAAGGACTTGTATTTTCTGCAGTTTCATAAAACTCTGCAAGCTTGTTTATGTGAGAACTTCTAATTTAGAGAAAACATGCATATGATGTTAGTCTTATTTGACTGGAATATATATGTTAGAATTATAAGAAACAGTTTCTATATAAAATTCTGTATACATATACATATATAAACACAAGTATGTATATATAAGGAAAAAATGAAATAGAATTGGGAGAATTTCTAGAAAAAAAATTGTCAGCATACTATATTATGTTAGATTTTTTTGTTTACAACGTAATTCTAAAACCTGGATTCAGAAATAGTAAAGATCCATTATCCTTGGATGACTCTGTTTCAAGAAAAATACTTTTCACAGTCTTTCCTTGACATAGTTTTTCCAGACTTTACTTGCACAAAGAGAATCATGCTGTGGTTTATTATTTCCAAATGACAGATAACTTTAACCCTCCATATAAGACTATCTAAAAGACTTAACAAAAACATACTAGGCAGTTTGTTTCTGATCTAAAAGACATAAAAATTCTTCATTTTTTGTTTTAGACAAAGATAACTCATTTGAAAAGATTTACTTCCTAAGACTATGGCATCTGTGAGTACATTTCGCTTTAATTTCTAAATTTTCCATTAAATTGACTACAAGTAGTATCTAGGCAGTAAAGATTTGGCACAAACATCTGATACTCTCAAATTCTAACCACAGACGAATGTCTAAAGTGCTTTCATAAGAAAATAATTTTTAAAGGCTCAAAAACTTTAAGTAAATGTAGAAAGTAAATTATGCATCAAAGTTAATATAACATTGTATCGTCATATCCAACACACAGAACTATTTTTTTAAAAGCAAGCAGAGTCTGTAAGATAAGTAGAATGAAATAAAAAAGACCTTATAATCTTTCTAACCTAAGGTTAACATAAAATAAAATGTCAATAAAAAACAAATAATTCAGCTCAGTGACATAGTTCTAGAAAAGTATTACACTTACCCAGAGTTTTACACGCAAACAGAGCCATAGCACTTTGCAATCTGTCTGGTCTGAGAGCCTGTACCACAAGAACCTTAAAATAAAGTCCAGGATATTTTTAAACAATAAGTTCCCATAAAAGCTTTAACTAAACAGTAATTAATGTCAATTAATTTAGGTAAATAAATATTAAAATCTGTGAAAATATCAGTGGTCCATAGTATTTATTATGCCTTGAAAACTGTCACAATAGGTATATACCAAGACATCATTTTGATTTCTGTATTATTGCTGAAATCCATTTATTTCCTCAAACCTAACAACAAAAGTAAAAATATCAGTATGCAATGGTCATAGGATCATTTCTTTGGGATCTAATAAAGGGCCAAATGGCAGGTGAACATAAAGGTATCTAGGTAAGGCATTTCTGGTGGCAGAACAGAAGTCCAGAAATCCTGCCTAAAAGTTTCAAATTACTATTTTTATGTTGTATCATGTACATCAAGGATACTCCTACATGCTTAGGTTTTCAAATAATGAGTTCTTAGTTGCTGTTGTTAATTTTCACACTCTTGGTAAAATAAAATTTGTGTATATGGAGACAGAAAGGGGACAGAAACCTCAGTCAGCAATTTGGTGAAGAGATGAAGTCATTTCCTGGAGTATCAACTCCTGCAGAACTTTCCCACTATGAGCTTTTTGGCTAGCCAATCAGACAATGGGGTGGAACACATCAGTAGGTTTCATCATTCAGTTTGGAAATGAAATGGGAACAAATCTCCTGTTCCTCACCAGCTAGTCTTTTCCTTAGACAGAATCCTGGGAAATGGGTAAAGAACCTGTATAATGTGTACCTTAATTTCTCACTGAAAGGTTTTTCCTACTGTAAAATCATTCTTGAGTCAATGCAGAGGAAGTGATAGAAGATACAGTGGGAGACACTAACTAGAAATTTTGCCAATAATATAATTGTTTGGATAAGATGGTAAAAGTGGGAAGACTTTCCCTATATACTGTGTCACATTAAAGGATATAAAACATCTTAAATGAAAATCTTTCATTTAAACAGCTTCTGAATGGCAAGAGAAACACTAAATACTTTATGCATTTAGATAACACTAAATTTTACCTGCTGAAATAAGGAAACTTTTTTTGCAAGAATAGATGGAAACTCTTGCTCACATGTTGAATTATGATAATAAGTACGCCACAGAGCTGCATCTTCAAAGCAAAGGGTCTGATAAAGACTGGGGAGAGCAATCTAAAAAATAAAAATAACCACATACACTGCATTAAACAAACGTAAATATATTTTAAGAGAAATTCAAAAAAGTAAACGAAAACCAATTATTGATAAACGTTTATTTTTTGTTTTATATTTGTGTTGGCTTATCTAATCATCCAGGTCAGAAATAATACAGTAAATTTATCCAGTGTTAAAGCCAAAATTAAATAAAAGGAAACATTTCCAGAGTAGTACTAAACCAGTACTCATAGTTAATAAATCTTTTCTCTCCATAAAAACATTTGTGCTTAACCATCTCCACCCTGTGGAGAAAGACATGCTATCATTAAAAGCAAGTACAAGTTTTAAGCATTGCTGCAAGTTTGAGTTCCATGTTACATTGTAAAAATATGCCAAATTTCAGATTTAAATCTGTAACAAAGCATGTCTTTCTAAGCCATGTTCACTTATGCCCCTAAACATGTACATGTGTCTCTGAATGTTCTATTTGTTACCTGATAAATTTCTACTCATCATTCAATATTCACCTTAAATAATATAATCTCTCAGATGTTTTCCCCAACATATTCATTCCATCTAACTCAAAGAGTTTTGTCTTCAGCATATCCTTGGCAAATTTTCATCATTCTATTTAGAATGATTTTGATAGTTTTTTTTACTCAGAGGTTTTATGTCATATTTACAGAAATATCAAAACTGAATGTGAGTAAATAGCACATCCTAAGTTAACAGAAATAATTTAAATATTAAAAAATAGATATATATTCCTTGTAGTAGGAAAGGAATACCTTTAATGTTGCTACTGCCCAGCTTCTTTCCTGATCTAGCCAAGATGGAAGTTGATCACGTATTCTTTGTTGACAGTCCTTTAATAAAATCAGTTATTTCCCTTGATACATTTGGTAAAATGCAGACTTTCAAAAAAATTATAATTAACTAGCTATTTTTAAGAACACTATTTTGAAAAAATGATGATTCTATGTATTCTTTATTTTACAAGCTAATACGGTAAAATTCTAAGTAACATAAGGTATAAATAACCATCTGGTCAAATGTTGTATTTGTTTTTTTCATGTTTAACTTTCATGAAATTTCAGGAAATCTTAAATATCATAGAAATAGCTATGAAATTATATTATTTTTAATTATATCTTACATTTCAGACATGGTCTAGGTTCTATATTACGGTTTGGGTATACTGCTTTGAGGAATAATATTATCCATCACATGATCAAATAGAAAAATACTAGAGAAAAAACTAAATTTGAATGAAGTTATAAAAAGTTTTAAAAACTAATTTTTTAAATTTTATTTATGTAAGAAAAATTTCCTAAATATAATACAAGACTTTATTTTCCTAAGATTATAAAAGTGTTCTTGGAATAAAATAGATATACCAAGGGGAGGGGGTCAAAAAACTGCATTCACTTCTTAGCATTTAATTAATACTATTCTTTACAGAACATAAGTTTTCAAGGACAAAAACATAAATTTAGGCCCATTTTAAAGTAGAGCAATAGCGATAAGGATATGTTCCTCTAATCAAAGTATAATATCAACAATAATTTTAAATTCATATGAAGCAAATTATATTTTATGATTCCAAAGCCAAAACTATTTTCTCTAGGACTACAGTAGTAGGATTTTCTTATTTAAACTTACAGCTTTCCGTAACATATCTCCAACAACCACACCTGTAAACGTATCCCATTCCTATTGAATAAAAACATAAGGAACACAAAAAAACATGAAAATACTAACTAGTTAACAAAGTGTTCTTAATATCCCAAGAAGGCTTACAGTGAAGCTTTCTAAGGACTCAGGAAAAAATAAAACTCCTTTCACATCTTTTCACTTTTTCTAGTACAACATTAACATTATAAGAACCAGTACATGTATCAATATAAAACATTAATATGAAAACTAATAGAAATTATTTTATTAAAACAAAAATATAACTATATATTATATATGAGTTATATATTATATATACATATACGTACACACATATACATATACATACACATATACATATACGTACATATACATATATGTACACGTATATATATATATATATAGTCTCAACACACAAAAAATTTTAATGTCATATCCAATTAACATTTGCTCAATACTTGTTTATTTGTTCTAGCATATGCTACCCCCCACCAATAAATACAAGCATGCCATCGAATCTATACCAACTCATAGCGACCCTAAAGGACAGAGCAGAACTGCCCCATAGGTTTCCAAGGCGGTAAATCTTTATGGAAGCAGACTGCCACATCTTTTTCCCATAGAGTAGCTGGTGGCTTCGAACCAACAACGTTTTGGTTAGCACTCGAACATTTAGCCACCAGGGCTCATGAGTTCAGAAAAATCTAAGCAGTTAGGAGCACCAAAAGTTTAATAATAGTACATGTGAGGGAAGTATTAAGAAAAGTACTTCCATTAACTTATTTTCTTTCTATAGATTAGAAGACTGCCATTATTTCTTCTTTTGTAGCCATAGAGTCAATACTGATCAAGTGTTGTGGGTACTCTAAGAAAATCTATGTTTTCACCCTGGGTTTCCACCATCAAATAATGACCTGGACACTATCACAATATTTGTTACACATCAGGCAGCAACTAAAGCATATTAAAATTTGAGAGCAATACGGACAAATTACTAAAGCAACATACTTCCTGCCTCCACTAACCCTTGTCAACCACTCTTCCAATTAAAATTATGCAGCCATAAACAAGAAAATATGGATGACTACTATGTGAATCAATGTTTGTCTTTCTCAGTGCTAATTTATTTATACTCCAGGAGGGAAAAATAGTGAATACCAAGTCTGATATTATCTGGAAGATACTGAACATGGTGAAATGTTATATAGTAGGAGGGAAAGATATCAAAGTTAATAGTAAAAATAAAAGGAACAAAGTTAATAAGTTTAGGAGACACTATACAAGTTAGCCAGCCAGAGCAGGTGGGCAGGCAGAGTTATAAAGGTTAAAAAAAAAAAAAAAAAAAAAAAAAAAAAGGAGAGAACCTAGGCGTAACCAGAGAATGGTTCACATTGTTTTAATAAAAGTATGAGGGAAACCCAGAACACAGCTAAATCTGCAAAAGCAGAGTTAAAGGTTACTAGATCAAAGCTGCACTGTCCATATACTATTCCCTGGTACTCTGGTTATTAGACTCGTACTTTATTATAATGACATAATAATGACAAAAATCACTTGCAAATAATTCAAACAGACCAGAGATACATCAATTAGCTCTAGCTTGAGGGATATTCTTTTGAAGTTTGGGAGCGGGGTTATATGGCAAACCAGAAACCAGAAATGAGGTCATAGAGAAAGAAGAAAAATTATACTTAAAAAGATTGACATAAACATGCGGGCTCAAGGAAGCATCTGAAACTATCAATCCTCTTGCTTCATCTGCTGACTCTGAACAAGTCAGTGGAGGTAAAAATAATATACTTGTATATCCATCTTGTTTCACTTCTTCCTACTTACCAGTTCCACTGCTTAGACCAGAAAAATAAGAAGGCTGACTCTTCTGGTGCCCTGTATAAGATGACCTGGGTTCAGAAAAATCTTAGCAGTTTGGTGAGTTTCTTACATTGCTTACCCTGCCTTCCCATCACTCTGGGAAACAGGGCTCACCCTTTATTTTCATAAAAGATTTATAGGTTTGTATATAATTTCTAACCTAGTGTAACTTCTAATCTAACTGTAAATCCACCCATGACCAAATTTCTATGTAACTCTAAAATTTTCCTCCTTTAATTCCACTTACATTTTCTTGAAAAAGTTCAGGGTGCATTCCTCGAACAAAATGCAATGCGAACATCAACTGATCAGCCTGAAATAAATAAAAGATATTATCTTGCTTTTTCTAAATTTATGTCTTTGCAAAGCCATAGTTCTTAAATTTCAGTTCACACTGAGTCTTCAAATCATCTCCTTTTATTAATATACAAGATGACTACTCAGATTGCATCTATATAAAACAAACACTTCCAAGGTGGGGCTTAAGGAAGAATAAAGTGCTAATAATGTTTAGATAAAACGCTAAAGATTAAGCAACCTGCACATCCCATTAAAAAAAAAAAAAAAAAGCAAGCTAACTTATTTAGCCAGGTAAAATCCAATTGCGAGGCTTGGATTAATCATTACTAACAGACCAACTTTTTGCATTAGCGATCTTCAATTTGTCATTGTATAGGTTTAAACATATGGATAAATTACATGCAAATATCACGACTATTTTCCCCTTACTAGATATTGTTTCTAAATTAAACAGGAAACTGTAGTGAACTCCTGATTTTCCACTTAAGAAAGTGGAGAAGTAATACTAAATAAGTCAAAACAACAAATTCCACCAAATGTGTTATTATTTACAGAAAAGAAGCAAAACCAAAACATAAGTGATTGAGATTAGAAACCAAGAAGAAACCATCAGATGACCCAACATCTTAAAAGTAAAACAACAGCAGGACCAGGAATAGACCATATCAATAAACAGGTATATCAAAAGAGACACCAAATCATGTAGAATGAGAATTCTTCAAGGCAGAAGATCATATGTAGAATATAGACTAGTCTTAAAAGTTTCTGAGTAACAAAGGAAGGAGGAGAGATAGAAGGTAGGAGGATAGAAAAGCAAGGGAAAGATTAACACTCAGATGTTAAGAGGCAATCTGAGAAGATGAGTAAAGGGAAGAAAAAAGAAATAAAGTCAGGGAATCTAGGAGGAGAAACTGATAGTTTGCCACACAGTTTCTATTAAGTGCTGCCCGTAGTCTTAGAATGATCATACTTTGAATCCAACCATCTGAAATTAAATAACACATTTATAAAAAATTTGAAAGCAATTATGTTGTGGGAATTAACTCTATTTCTAAGGATATATTAAATAAGAACATACTAACATTGAATTAATTACATTATCTCTGTAATTTTTCTGGTGAAGCAATACTGTGTGAGATTCGTAGTATGAAAATAGGTTAGATATAATTGTGACATGACATGTCTCTTTGATACATGGTACCCAGGTAAAGTAAGATTTGACATTTTAATATGAAAAACAAATGCTATAAAAATTAATCACCAATATGTTTATATTTATTGGGAGAACATTTTTAATCCACAAATTGTACTAACTGTTCTCTCCATGAGACTGAATAGGCCTTGTTCACCACTGTATTCCTTGTGCCTACTACAAGTGGCAGGTAAATAAGTATGTGTTAAATGGTCTCATTAATGGGTATTAAGAGCCCAGGTTCGTAGTCAGAGAGAAACCAAAATCACACCCACTGCCACCGAATCAATTTTGACTCATACCAATCCTACAGGACAGAGTAGAATTGCCCCATAGGGTTTCCAAGGCTATAAATCTTGACAGAAGCAGCCTGCAATATCTTTCTCCTGTGGAGCAGCTGGAATCAGAGAGAACTGGATACAAATTCCACCTGTACTTTACTAGCCAGTGACCTTGTGCTTACTTCACCTATCATAACCTCAGTTTCTTTATCTGTAAAAAAGGAATAATACACCTATCTTTTAACATTATTGTACAAATTAAATTAGATAATGTATATGAGACACTTAGCATGGTACCTGACACACTGTCAGAGCCTATTAATGCTAATTATTACCATTTTTATTATTACCAATAATAACAAATAAAATGGACACTATATTTTATTCAACTGGGCTGGGAGGCCTTCCTGTAAAAACTACCAGCAAGCAATTACTTTGCCTGCAAGAAAATCACTGCAACCAAACTCCAAAATTCTGGCAAAACAGTCACACAATATGTGGTCAATAAATGAGTTATGGTGGTTATCCTTCTCTTCTTTTACTGGTCTCAGAACACATCCTAACCTTAGGGATAACCACATGATCAAAGCTGGGCCAATCACATTTTATCACTCCACAGATACTGAAGTGCCCCAGGACCTAAGCTAGGCTAAGCGAAATCTTCTTCCATGATTTTCTGAGCTGGAGCTCAGAAAACTAGCAGAAAAAAGTTCTTTTTGCCAGTAGTCTGGTTGCCTAGCTTGATAATGAGTCCCTTTAGTCATAAGTATTCTATAATAACATTATAATGAAGAATAATTGATGAATCAAGATAATAAAACTGAAAATATAACTTACCAAAAGAGAATATTATTTCTAATTAAATTGAGATAAAATTAAGAATAGATAAATCAAGCTTAAGTATTTTCTGAACACTTATTTCAAAAAAAGAAAAACTTGTCAACATCCAGAGTTGAGAAAGCATTTAATCATATTTTGGTCTCTATAAAATCTTTGATCTACATTGCTTATCGGATCAGAAAATCTGGTCACTTTAATTCAGTATCAACTTAGTATACCTGGGTTCTGTTAGAATATATTTTAATATTAAGGGGAACCAAAAGGAAAACTCTCAACTAGTCATCTACATGATTAACTAGATGAATGAAGACAAATCATTAAGAGATGGTAGACCACTGGATGGTATAAGCCAACCACATATCCCTACCATACTTCATCACACTGTCTGGGGAGTACTCAAAAAGAGTGAAACTACGAGAGCAAGGTTAATATGATGTAAGGGAATCTTATAGTCATCGTTATAGTTGAGATTGAGTTCACACTTAGAAATATGATTTGCTACACCCACATCCTATTCGCAAGCAAGAGAGGAAAAATAGCTCAGTAATTTAAAACAGCAGGCTTTGGCATCAAGCAAAATGGATTTGAATTTCAGCTTCAATATCTTTTAGAGCTGAGTAACCTAGAGAAAGGTTATTATTAGCTCTAAATCTTGATTCCCTCTTCTGTGTAACAGGATTGTCATAGGAATTAAATGACAATGTATGTAAGGCACTTCACAGTGCCTGGTACTTTCACCTAAGTCTTAAAAGGTAGTAGTTATTATCACGCTATCAGTATACTGATACACTACATACTATTGGAGAAGATTTTATTTGAAAAATATTCCATAAACTCCATGACTCTCAAAGAGACAAAGAAGCAGTAGAAAATATAAGTAACTTGTTCCTTTTCTTTCTACTCTACAATATTCACTGCTTTCAAATATGTTCAATGGAAAGTATAAAGTACATGTTATCTTATGAAGAAAACTTTTAATCTCAAAGAAGTTAATATGGCGTAGAATTCAAGCACTCACGTTCATGCTTAAAGCTAATTCATATGTTAGAAGGAATAATTCTAGGCAAGTTCAATTGTACTTCCAGAAAATGTAGAGTTAGATATAATACTGAAAGTTCCAAAGTTACCTAATCATGAGAAAATTATCTAAATTATCAAGATTTACTTTAATGGCCTCAGGTTATAAAATTTCTAAACACTCAACCAGAGAACTACTTTTTTAAATATATATATGTATGTATTCTGATAGGAACAAAAACCAGAATCTAAGGGAAAAAAAAAACAGAATCTAAGCTAAATGATTTGGAAGATAAACACAATAATGAGATATTATTAATATTTTATTTTAAAACATAGTATCCATCTGAATTTTATGCAACCAACCAGAAAATTCATTTAAGAGGGAGGCAAGGTAAGCTGCATAGGCATAAACTTGATAGCAAATGCAGCCAGGAACTACTCAGCCACTATCAAGCAAGACCACAAACATCTTGCTCCTCCTGTCCATTGTCATCAAGACCCTGAGCGCTGCCTGTAACTCAGTTTCTGCCTTAAACCTGTCAAAATCAGTTTACCAGCCTCAAAAGTTTCCTAAGTATAACCTAAGTCTCACTATTGTAGTAAAATCTCCACCCAGGGCAGGACTTACCTGCCACTTTCTATACATACTAAAGAAAAAAAAATTGTGATTTGTCCTACTGTGCCTGCGTGCCATAATAACCTATGTAGTCCATAATGTCTGTATATACTTCCTTATAAGAGATGGTATAAAAGGCTCTGCCTCCCTTTGTTCAAGGAGCAGAATTTGAGAAACATTCTCTCTGCTCCTTGCTCCTGCACCTGCAATAAACACTCTTCCTCTCTCCTCACCTTGCTGTGCTTTGATTGACTGGAAGCTGCACTGGGCGGGACCTGCTTCAGGTAACAAAATTACAAGGAATTTGCATGAAAAAAACCTCTCTTCATACCCAACCAGACATTCTTCCTACAGTATTTCAGATTTCTTTGAGATAATACTACCATGAAGAAGGGTAAAACCTTCAGAATATGCTCTTCCAACCCTCTCTTCAACCCTTTTCCATACATTCAGCCACATAGTAAACTAAACTCCAACAACTTACAGTATTTTGTTCTATTACTAGTGTAGAAAAAAGAATATACAAAAATAGATATTTTACTTTTATTTCAAGAGGCTTTTCTTATCCACAAACCTAAAAACTCCCGACTCCAAATCAATCCTGTCTGCAACTGGCCGGTTTTTTTCCACCCAAAGTTGCTAATCAACTTCTTTCCTGTTCAAAGAACAGTCAATAACAAAACCTTGTGATTTAATGAAAAAGAGTCCAGGCTTACTTAATTTACATTTTAAAAGGCCCCATGGCTACAGGTGGGTGGAGGGCCAAATATCTTGCTGCCAGGCCAGAGACTACCTAGTAATCAGATTTATCAGTTTACCTCAGTAAAAGGGGGAGGGCAGGGTTCAATCAATCATGTTCAAGACTAGCCAGTGGTTGTTCTCTATTCTCCTCCCTCCTCTTCTCTTTACAAGCCGCACTGTAACTAGCCTACTTTAAGCCATTTGCTTTTTTTTTTTTTTAAGACTCAGAATGATTGTACTATCTGCATATAGACTAACTGCTTACAGTAAATCTTATGTTTCAATTTCTTTGAGTTTTGATTATTTTTAACACTAGCTATCCCAAATGATAAACTGTGGTAAAGAAATGATATGTGAAGGTACTAACATGTACGTAGTTTTATTATAATCATGTTTTGGGAAACCATATATGCTACTTATTATAAAACTGTCTAAAATAATTAGGTTACTAAAATAAAAACATTTGATTTCTTGAAGAAAAAAAGAATGACATAACCTAATAATCTAAACTGTATCACTAGATACCACTTGGCTTAGTTTATTAAAAGTCTAAATTTTCTGCAACAAACAAGTCAATCATTTTTCTGTTCCATGTCAACTTGCTCTCTGTTCAGTGTGATGTGAATACTAATAACCCTAGTCACTCTCTATTTCAAGGGTGTATTCTTGCCTTGCTGCTGTCACCAACACAACAGCAAAATCAGCATGAGAGCAACTCTGGCAGGCAGTTTTAATGTTATGCTGATAGCTAAAAACTCAAAAAGCTTTCTTCACTAAAATATGAAATGGGTTCCATCCTAAGTAAGATTGTAGCCTCAATCTTCAGAAGTGTACCTCATTACTTTGTGATTAATGTGCTTTCTGAATTCTTATTCACCAGTGAAACTCTATAGTATAATGAATTCTTGCTGTATAAGTTTAATATTATTCATATATAAATATAAATTTTATAAAATGGATATTCCACCATCAATTAAAAACATGTCTTAAGAATTATAAACCAAAGCAATTTTTTTAATGATTTACTACTGTTCAGAACAGGAAAGTATTACTCAAGAAAGGGAGTGAAAAATTCCAACTTGGTCCTAAAACATTAAGGATAACTAAGCCTCTCAAACTCTCTCCTAGTGCAACAAAACACTGTCTTTTGCATAACCTAAATATATTTGTAAAACGTAAAATTATTTCAAAGAGGTAACTCTCACTACAGTTCATTGATATGTTAAATCACATGGGTACTGAATATCTATTATATCTTTCTCTAAGTACATCATAAAATGTATGACGTATTATAAGGATTTAAATATCATCAGTAAATATACTGCACATACTGAAAATAAGAATATATAAACTGAGATGTAGCTTTATAAGTTAGAAACAAGCAAGAAACTCCTAATTTAAAGAAAAAAGCTACTAATTTTTTGAATGAAGAAGGAACTTTATATTATCTTAACTTTAACTTAAAACTTTTTTAAAAGAATAGCATTCAATTTTTAACATATCCACTTTTAAAAAGAATTTTGGGGCAGCTCAAAAAAAAAAAAAAACGAACTCCATATCATTTTCATAAATCACAGTCTATTCTAGTGTAAAGGTTTCAAAAGAATAAAAAAAATTAAACATATTATTAGGAGACTGGCAAAAATAAAAATTACAGTAATTTTATTACCTAGAAAATAAAAAAGGATTAAAACTACATAAAATAATCATACAAATTTAATAATCTAGAAATGTAAATAGGAAAAAGCCCAATGATTAAAAAATACAATATAAAAATAATAATTACAATAACGTAGACTTGTTCTATAAAGCAAAAGCTTATCCTTTGAAATACTAAGAAAATAGACATATATGGCAAGTTATGGAAGAAAGGTACAAATAAATAACTTTAAAAACAATAGAGACAGGAACAAAACAGTAAGTTATTATTTGTAAACCATCAGCTTGGTAAAATATAAGAAAATTAATATCATCTTGGGTTGATAAGAATGCAAAGAAACAGGTACTATCATACTCTGTGGGTAGGGGTATTAACTGGTAAAAACCTTTTCAGAAGGCAATGCGGCAGTATTTAACAAACTTTTAAATGTGCACATCCTCGGACCAGTAATTATACTTTCACCCAGAAATCTACTGAATAGAAAAACTTACACATGTATAGAAAGATGAGTGTATTGTACAGGCTATTCAATGCAGATTTATTTCTAATAGCAAAAAATATAATCTAATATCCACCAATAGAGCAGTAAATAAAGTAGTATATAATTTTATATACTACATATAATTTCATGGTAGTATGGAATAATGAGGTTAACATAGTTACACTCACAGAGAGATCTGCAAGACACGCTGCAAGAAAAGGGAAGTTACACAACAACATGTATAGTAAGGAAAATAAAAAATTGTATCTATTTATTTTGTGCATGTTTATAAAGAGACAAGAAAAGGACTACAAGGAACAAATAAAACTGTGAAATGGTTCACTCTAATGAAGCAGTAAGAGTTGCAGGAGAGGGTGAAATGAATTTTTAAGAATTTTTCTATATAGTTCCATTAAGTTTTAAACTCTTTCTGAGATTTTTAAACTTCGTATAATGAAAAAAAAATTATTTCAATGTATTGTTACACAAGATAATGCATTATACAAATGTCAGTGATAGGAGATCGATAACTGATAAAACTCTACCACTACGAAGGTCATCCTAATATTCTAGGATCATAACACTTTACATACGTAACATTGACAAAACAGGCTTTGTGATTAGTTGCTTACAATTCCTCATTTAACACAAGCGAAAATTGAGGCCCAAACAGGTGGTTTTTAGAATTATAGTTAACTATAAGACCATTAAAAGAGAGTATAATCCCACAGTTCTCATTAAAGAAAGAAATTCTGCAGAAATGCTCATTTGTTATTCTTTGAACTACCAATAACATCCTTTGTCAAAGTGCTGAAGGATTTATTCGCTGACTTAAGTGAAGATCCTCAACAAAATCACTTTAATAAAAGTTACTATCCCATTCTAAAGAATACATTAACTATGAATTTTTTAAGATTTTCTAGAAAGCCTATATAATTGGGCCATATAACTCTATTTCTCTCACTTAGTTAATTGCCTTTACAAAGCTCTTTATTAACATTGTCTTAAGCTATCCCCAAAGATGGAGATTTAAACACTAAAAAATCCTAAATGAAAAGCATCTGTGTTTTCTATAGTACTCAAATATTTCTAAAATAAACATCATTGTTTTCCTCTGGGACTCTGAAAATATGAAGACTGTTATGACACATTTCTCTCACAATTCAGGATCAGCTATAAATTTACTTCCTAATGCTAGGAATGGTGAACGGTTTTGCCCCCTGACCCAGGGAATATTTGGCAACGTCTGAAGACATCTTTGGTTGTCACAACTGTGGAGGGTGTAGGGAAGAGGAGCAGAAGCCAGCAACTCTGCTAAACATCCTACAATGCACAGAACAACCTCCCATACCAAAGAATTATGCAGCTCAAAATGCCGATAGTGCTGAGGCTGAGAAACCCTTGTGAGATAATGAGCTACGTAATCCACTGTAATTCCACTGCTGCTGCTGCTACTAACCCCGTTTGCTCTCCCTTCTTTACTTACCACTTTTCTCCCCACCACATCCACAAATGCTATAAGGCATGCTAGTCAGTAATGAATATTTTCCTGGGAATATATCAGAAATGCCAATTTCAATACCTTTCCAGTAGGTGAAAGTCATATAATTTTAACTATAAATACTATATTAAATCAAGGATCAGCTAGTATTTTATACTTGATATTATAATGTTTCTTACCTTAAATAGACAACGGCATATATACTCATATACCATATGTTTTAATGAGTTCATAAGTGACTGGATTCTCTGTTCTGTATTTTCAGAATCCTGTGAATTACAATATGAAAATTAAAAACTATTAGGAAATTGATAAACATTTAAAAAGGTTTAATCACTCTTATACATTGTTCCTCCAGACTCAAAGCTGATTCTGGAAAAGAATCTTTGTCCATCAAACTCAAGGGACTAAACAGATAAGTGCATTAAATGTGTACATTAATGTAACTGAAAAAAAGATGTATTTTTCTTTAATGTATGGCATTAAAGCTTTCAGTAAATGAAAACTGCAATAGTTTCTAGTAATACAGTATGAACTGAAGTTGACCATACCACCTTCATTCCTACTGGCATTAAAAATACTCTCTGCATCAATCTGGTTTAAAGCTATATAAATTAATGTATCATAATTATCAATCCAGCCTCCAACAATTATGAACTGAACTACTCTAAAAGAATTTTGTCATCCTCAATATGAGAACTTAAATAATCATAAACTATGCTCTACTGGTTAAATAAGAACAAGAGACTTTGAAAATGGTATTGTAAAAACTAGTATATACCTTTAGTTTTTTATCTGCTTTTGTACTTCCATTGTAAAATGAGTGAAGTGAAAGCCATGATCTGATAAGGCATCATTAATGCCTCTTTTCCTTTGATCAAGGAAAAACTGTTTGAGGTAGGAACCGCAAAGGGAGAAGCTATAAAGGCTGGTCTTTTCCCTAAGTGTGATATGAGTTTTACATCTCACTTCAGGGTGCATTTGGAGAATATACACATTGGAGAATTTAATTCTAGCAAAACATTTAAATTTCCTTGCTTCTTTTGATTATAACTGATAAAAGAAAACTAACCTAATAAAATAATTTTAATCATTTAGAGAAATATATCCAGAATCAGCAGTGAAATCTGTGAAATTAGCACAAGACATTACTAACTGGCACTAGGATGTATCAAAAACCATGCATCTAACCCTTGTTAGTAGCATGTTTTAACCAAGGACGCTCATCATTCATAGTTCAGATGGCAAACAGTCCTTTTCATTTTACTATTGTATTATCAAAGAGCACGTCTGAAATTGAAAATAGGGTCCAGTAAAATCACTCTCTTATAAGACAGTGAGCAGAAACTACAAGATCTGGTGGATTTTCAAAACACTGAAAAGTAAGTTTTCTGTTCTACGTATTTAAAATTTGATTACTTTTTAAAGTAAATTCAAATGCACATACACATATACACGCAAGTTCACACACATACACACACACACACAAATGTGAATGTTATTCAACAGCCATACTATCATAGAACTACTTTACTGAGAGTAGTTTTTCTAAATTAGTAAAAAAAAATCAGTGTTCTTACTAAGTTTAGTTAGTGCTTCTAACCTATTTATCAGTTCTCAAACCACACGTTACAGAGGAAATGACTTTTTTAACGTATATTTTCAACTAAAAGAAAAAAGCAATTAAAAAGGAATGTCTCACCATGTAGTTTCTAAGTAATATATGGGAAATTTTTAATGCAAAAGAAGATAAGTATAAATGTCTCCTTAGTTTTATCCACTGACAGAGTGAATCAAATATGTGATCAATCATATCTCATGAACCAATTCTCACAGACTTTACATCATTCTCACTTTTATTTTTTTGTAAAAATGCTTCTACTAACATAATATTATAAATGATCTAACACATTTTTAATTTCAAAATATTCTTAAGAAACTAAGGAACAAAATACAATTATTCTTTCAGTCTTTTTTTCCCCTCTTGAAATCTAGTGCTTGTCTAAAGGACAAATATAAACCAACAACCAAATGTGTTGCCGTCGAGTAGATTCCAACTCATAGCAACCCTACAGGACAGAGTAGAATTGCCCCATGGGGTTTCCAAGGAGTGGCTGGTGGATTTGAACTGCTGACCTTTTAGTTAGCAGCAAAGCTCTTAGCTACTGTGCCACTAGGGCTCCAAAGGACAAACACATATAGGAAAAAAGCTTATTTTATCCACCACGACTGAATAGATAGATTTCAGAAAACCCACCCTGAAAGTCCAAGTTCTTCATTAGGTACCATTTTTATTTCAAACTTCACTGTAAAAATAACTTCAGTGGAAAAGAAACCAATAAAAATTGAATCATTAATTATAAGCAAATAAGGTTTTCTAATATAACTCATGTGTGGAAGCATTAAATACTCTAGCCAATGAAGACAGTTGTTTTGATTTTTTTTCCCGTCTTCTCTGCTATCTATCCAAGCACCTAGAACAATGCCTGGCACATAGCCTGTAATAAACATTTGCTGAATGAATAATAATCTTTCCTCAGAAAAACAGATTTAAGTAATTTTGCCCCCTAATTTAACGGAAAGGATAAATTAATTCCCACTAAAAAAAAATTAATAAAAAGAAGCACCTATATTAATATTATACCAAAATTAAAAGTCATTAAGAATAATTTCGATAAATTTGCTTTTATAAAGATATTCTTTATAAAAAATATTTGCTACATATGACAAAAGGTTTAAGGTCCTTAATATATAAAGATGTCTTAAATTCAATTTTTAAAATATTAATAGCACGATAAAAAATGGGAAAAGCATGTAAAAAAATAAATAAATAAATACAAATGTCAAATGCTCCTCCCACCCACTGCTATCGAGTTGATTCTGACTCATTGTGACACAATAGGACATAGTAGAACTGCCCCATAGGGTTTCCAAGGCTGTAAGTCTTCACAGAGGCAGACTGTTGCATCTTTCTCAGTAGTCTGGCTAGTAGGTTCAATCTGCTGATCTGTCAGTTAGCAGCCGAGCGCTTTAACCACTGCACCACCAGGGCTCCACAAGTACTCCTAATGATTATTTATCTTACAAATGATCAAAAACTTGCAAATACAATACAATATTTTCAATAACCTGGTAAGATAAGGATTAAAAGATTTATTATACCCACTATTGGTTAAAGTGTAGATAGAAAAAGACACTGACTGCATCAGTTTAATACACCAGTGATATATGTTTCTAAACAGTAACTAGACGATATTTGTCAAAAGGCTTTTTGACATTTTCTTTCCCCAACTATCCAACTCTAGGAATTTAACTATAAGAATAGTTGGAGAAGCAAAACACTGAAAAAGAAAAAAAAAATCTGTAGCCGTTTTAAAACATAGCCCCCAAACTCTTTGATATTCCTTCCCCCAAGAGGTAAAGTCTATGTCCCTTCCCGTTGAATCTAGGCAGGCTTGGGACTGCTTCTATCAATAGAATACAACGTAAGTGGCATTGTATGACTTTCACAGCTGAGTTATAAACGGTGATTCAGCTTCTGCCTATTCATGAGAATACACAAGGTTGGTGCCTTAAGCTGTAATATACGAAGTCTAAATGCCCTGAGTCTGCCATTCTTTGAGGAAGCGAAGTCAGCCATCTTAGTTATCAAGTCTTCCCAGCCCAGACACCAGCCATGCAAAAATGAGCCTGAGATGAGGCATCAGACGTGTGGAGCAGAGGCAAGTCATCTCTGCTGTGCTTTGACCAAATTCTCAAAAGAGTTCATGTGCATAAACAAGTGGTTGTTTCACAAATGGTACTATCAAAAGTGGATGTTTATTTGCAGAAGAATGAAACAGGATCCTTACTTAACACCATACACAAAAACTAACTCAAAATGGATCAAAGACATAAATGTTAAAGCCAAAACTATAAAGTTCCTGGAAGATAATACAGGGACAAAATTATGAGACCTAATTTTTTTCAGTAATAGGTTACTAAACAAAACTACAAATGCACGAGCAACAGAAGACAAGTTAGATAGCTGGGATCTCCTAAAAATTAAATACTGATGCTTATCAAAAAAACTTTATCAAAAGAATAAAAAAAGAACCTACAGACTGGGAAAAAATCTTTGGGAATCATATATCTGATAAGGCTCTAATCTCTAAAATATATACACAACTACAATAACTCAAACAATCCAATTACAAAATAGTCAAATGACATGAAAAGACACTTCACCAAAGTGGACATTCAGACAGCCAACAAACATATGAAAAGATGCTTGCCAATCATTAGCCATCAAAACCAAACCCGTTGCCATCGTCAATTCCAACTCACAGTGACCCTATAGGACAGAGTAGAACTGCCCCATAGGGTTTCTAAGGAGTTGCTGGTGGTTTCGAATGGCCAACCATTTGGTTAGCAGCCGTAGCTCTTAACCACTGTGCCACCAAGGCTCCTCAATAGCCATTACAGAGATGGAAATCAAAACTACAATGGCATACCATCTGCCTTAGGCTGTGCTCTTTAGAGAAGCAAAACCAGTAAAATGTATAAATATATATGGAGAGAGAGATTTATATCAAGGAAGAGGCTCATGTGGTTGTAGAGGCTACAACGTTCCAAGTCTGTGGATCAGGATAGACGCTTCTTCTGATTCACACAGCTGCAGGGGCTGGCGAACCCAAGATCAGAAGGTTGGAGAGCAGAGCTGTTGCTCACAGGCTATGAAGATAAATGAAACCCAAGATCAGCAGGTAAGACCGCAGGTAAGCTGCCAGCTCAAGTCCCAAGAACCAGAGGTCAGATGAACAGGAGTCAGCTGCAGGATCCAAACAAGCAAAAGCCCCCAAGCCCTACCAGAACATCCGTCCACACTCGATACAGACCACATGCCCAAGGAAATTCCCCTTCATCCGAAAGTCTACTCATAGCAGATCCCATCATCAGGGTGATCACATATCAAATCTCAATAGGGAAGTGACCACAACATCACACGACTGCCAAAACACTGAGAATCATAGCCCAGCCAAGCTGACACACAATCTTGACCATCATAGTCCACCCGTTGTCAGTTTGGCACCTGTACACATCTCCTTAAACCATACATAATCTCCGAATAAAGACAATTATAAAGTCATACTTGCGCCTAACACGATACAACAAACACACATACAACCAAAAATGCACTAACCCTGTTTACACCTTAGATTTTGTAAGTGAAGAAAACAAAAATATTAGATGCACACATACAAAGCAGAAACACTCATAACAATTACAGTCCTCATTTCTGCAATTGATCATTTGGACATAAGTGATAATTTAGAACTATCTTCTTCTACCAGCCATTCTGTATTCCCTTTGCCCTCAGCAAGCACTGCGGCTGGTGGTGGTTCTTTGCCTGGTGGGGTGACCTAAACTTTCATTCCTGAAGGGCCTGGGCCATTAGCATTCATGTTGGAATTGGGGTACTGGAGTTTTCCATCGACTTCCATCACAGGGCATGGTAGTACTAAAAGGTGCCTTAAGGGATCTCCAGCATTCCATACACACTCTTCTTTACCTTCATTATATAATATCAATTCGATTTCCTCTTACAATCAGGATCAATCACACCAGCCAGTATGGTAACTCCTTTCTTTGCCTGTTGATCAAGAGGTATAAGGAGCCCAAAGTGGCCAGGTGGCATTCCTGGTTTCCAGTTCAATGGAATCAGTGATATGTCTCCAGGTGGGAGCATTCCTCCCTTTGGAAGTTAAGACCTCTAGACCCGCAGAGCATAAGGTCATGGGGACAGGAAGCAAAAATCTTGCAAATAGGTCACTAGGGATAACAGTGAGTGATGCCACTCCCATTTCCACCCCTTGATTCCTGGACACATTAATCCTGGCTATGGGAGATACAGCACCATATATTGGATGCTAGTTTAGAGCACATACAGCGTCCTGAAGAACACCGCCCAAACCCTGCAAGGTATTGGCACCTAGTTGGCACCATAATTATGTCTTCAGAAGGTTATTCCATTGTTCTATCAAGCTAGCGGCCTCAGGATGATGGGGAACATGGTAAGACCAGTGAATTCTATGAGCATGGGCCCACTGCCACACTTCATTTGCTGTGAAGTGAGTCCCTTGATCCGAGGCAATGCTGTGTGGGATGTCATGACAGTGGATAAGGCATCCTGTAAGTCCACCGATGGCAGTTTTGGCAGAAGCATTGTGTGCAGGGAAGGCAAATCCATATCCAGAGTAAGTGTCTATTCCAGTAAGAACAAAATGCTGCCCTTTCCATGACTGAAGTGGTCCGATGTAATCAGCTTGCCACCAGGTTGCTGGCTGATCACCTCGAGGGATGGTGCCATATCAGGGACTCAGTGTTGGTCTCTGCTGCTGGCAGACTGGACACCCAGCAGTGGCTGTAGCCAAATTGACCTTGGTGAGTGGAAATGCATGTTACTGGGCCCATGCATAACCTCCATCCCTGTCACCATGGCCACTTTGTTCATGAGCCCATTGAGCAATGACGGGAGTAGCTGGAGAAAGAGGATGGGTGGTTTCCAGAGAACACATCATCCTATCCGCTCGATAGTTAAAAATCATCCTCTGCTTTGGTGAGCATTCACATGAGACATAAATATCTTCACTCCTTTGGCCCATTCAGAGAGGTCTATCCACATACCTCTTCTCCACAAATCCTTGTCTAGAATTTACCAATCATGTTCCTTCCAAGTCTCTGACCATCCAGTCAAACTATTGGCCACAGCCCCTGAATCAGTATATAGTCTCATATCTGGCCATTTCTCCTTCCAAGCAAAGTGAATAACCAGGTGCAATGTTCAAAGTTCTGCCCATTGGGAGGATTTCCCTTCACCACTGTCCTTCAGGGAGGTCCCAGAAAGGGGCCGTAGTACTGCCTCTGTCCACTTTCGAGTGGTGCCTGCGTATCGCGCAGAACCATCTGTAAACTAGGCACGAGTTTTTTCTTCTTCAGTCAATTGATCATAAGGAGCTCCCCATGAGGCCATAGGTGCAGACTGGGAGATGGAAGGTAATGTAACAGGGGTGGAGACCATGGGCATTTGGGCCACTTTCCCATGCAACTTACTTGTGCCTTCAGGTCCTGCTTGGACCCGATCTCATATGTACCACTGTCCATTTAATGATGGAGTGCTGCCGTGCATGTCCAACTTTATGACTCTGTGGGTCAGACAACACCCAGTTCACGATGGGCAGCTCACATTGGATGGTGACTTGGTGTCCCATGGTTAGGCGTTCAGTCACTAGTAAGGCAGTAACAAGCCAAAAGCTGTTTCTCAAAAGAAGAGTAGTTATCTGGAGAGGATGGCAGGGCTTTGCTCCAAAATTCTAAGGGTCTGCACTGTAATTCACCAATAGGGGCCTCCAAACAGCATCTCTATCTGCCACTGACACTTCAAGCACCACTGGATCAGCTGGATCACATGGATCAAGTGGCAGAGTGGCTTGCACAGCAGCCTAAACCTGTTGCAGATCCTTCTCTTGTTCTGGGCCCCACTCAAAACTAACAGTTTTTTGAGTCACTTGATAAATAGGCCAGAGTAGCAGACCCAAATGAGGAATATGTTGCCTCCAAAATCCCAAGAGGCTCACTAAGTGTTGTGTCTCCTTTTTAGTGAAGGGAGGAGCCATATGCAATAACTTCTCCTTCACTTTAGAAGGAATATCTCAACATGCCCCATACCACTGGATCCCTAAAATTTCACTGAGGTGGAAAGTGCCTGAATTTTTGTGGGGTTAATTTCTCACCCTCTAGCACACAAGTGTTTTACCAATAAGTCCAGAGTCATTGAGACTTCACCCTTACTAGGTTCAATCAGCATAATGTCACCAATGTAATGGACCAGTGTGACGTCTTGTGGAAGGGAAAGGCGATCAAGGTCCCTGTGGACTAAATTATGACACAGGGCTGGAGAGTTGATATAGCTCTGAGGTAGGCAACTAAAGGTGTATTGCTGGCCTTGCCAGCTAAAGGTAAACTGCTTCTGATGGTCTTTCGAAACAGGTATGGAGAAAAAGTTATTAGCCAGATCAATAGCTGCAAACCAGGTACCAGGAGATGCATTAATTTGCTCAAACAATGAGACTACATCTGGAACAGCAGCTTTAACTGGAGTCACCACCGATTAAGTTTTTGATAATCCACTGTAATTCTCCAAGATCCATCTGTTTTCTGTGCAAGTCAAATAGGTGAGTTGAATGGGGATGTGGTGGGAATCACCACGCCTGCATCCTTCAAGTCCTTGATTGTGGCAGTAATCTCTGCAATGCGTCCAGGAATGCAGTATTGCTTTTGGTTTACTATTTTCCTAGGTAGGGGCAGTTCTAGTGGCTTCCACTTGGCATTTCCTACCATATTCGACTTTACTCCATTTGTCAGGGATCCAATGTGGGTGTTCTGCCATTTTCTGAGTATATCTATTCCAATTATGCATTCTGGAACTGGAGAAATTACTACAGGATGGGTTTGGGGACCCAGCAGAGCTACTGTGAGACAGATATAAGCTAACATTCCATTAATAACCTGACCTCCATATGCCCCTACTCTGACTGGTGGGCCACAGTAATGTTCTGGGTCTCCTGAAACTAGTGTCAGTTCAGAGCCAGTGTCCAGTAATCCCCAAAAAATCTGATTATTTCATTTTCCCCAATGAACAGTCTCACTCGTAAAAGGCCGTAGATCCTCTTGGGGAAGGCTGGAAGAAAGATTAACAGTGTAAGTTTTTGGCAGAGTATTGGAGTCCTTCCTCAAGGGACCCAACCTCCTCTTGAATCAAGGGGTTGTGGGTCTGCAAACTCGCCCAAGTCTGGAAATTGAGGAGGGGCTGCAACTCTCTATTATGTTGATTCAAGTTAGACTGCTGTTTATTTGACCTAGAATTTACCTGCTTGTACAGATCAAGTAAATATTTTGCAGATTTCCTATTTATTTCACTTCTAGAGATACCACGACTAAGTAGCCAATGTCATCAAGTCCATATATGAGTCAGACTATTCTGATTACTGCTTTGACTCTGCTGCCCATTATGGTAACCACACCCACCTTGCCTTTGTCGACTGAATGCCACCACTTGACCCCTACCACCATGGGCTCCAATCAGCCCCACTGTAGATAGGTGTCTTAATTCAGTAAGGGCAGTTCCCACTGTCAAATCTGACTTACATAAAATAGCAACCACGGCAGTCTTCAAGGATACTGGGGCTTCCTTCACAAATTTGTTCCTCACTGTTGTGGTAAAAGGTGTGTCCTCTGGGCACTCCATGTGTCGGTCTGTGGGTCTAACCTGATAAATCCACTCTAGCGTGCCAATTTCCCTAAGCCTTTGGATACCTTCTTCTACAGTGTATCAAGGCAGGTCTGGTACTTCAACTTGATTTAGTGTAGGCCACCACGTAATCCATGCTTCAGCAACCCCACCAAATAAACTATTAGATCCTTTCCTAACTTTTCTAGATAAAACACTAAATGAACAATCTGTGCTCAGTGAGCACATATCAATAAACTCAGACTGATCCATCTTTATGTTCCTTACACCATTATTCCACACCCTTAATAGCCATTCCTACACATATTCCCCAGGTTTCTGTTTGTACATATTAGAAAAGTCAAGCAGTTCTTTTAGAGTGTAGCGTACCTACTCCTGGTTTACACTTTGTACTTCACTTTTTGGGGCTCGCTGGGACTTAAGTCTAGTTACACGTCTAGAAGCCAAAATCAGTGTGGAATTGTTTTGAGAACATCCATCGTTGTCTTGTAAAGCATCTGCCTCAGGCGATGTGCCAGGCAGGGACTCAGACAAAGGCACTTTAGTTGCAGCTGGGTTAATCTCATTAGACAGGAGTGGAGGGGCTAAGGGTTCTGTTGGCAGGAGTGATTCAATGGAATTTAGGGGCTCAGTGTTTCCAGCTTCCTGATTATCTGCCCATATGTCTGCGTCCCAGGTTTTAAGATTCCATTTCTTCCCAATCAATGCCCTCACTTTAATTTCAGACATGACTTGAGGTTGGCAGTTGAGTTGGCATGGTAATTCAGGCACCCTTAAGACAAGACTCTGAGTTTGGTTTTCAGCAATATCTACTCTATTACTACAAGAAATAAGGCTTTCTTTCAAGGCACAAGTGGAAACTTTGAGGTCATTTATGTGGTACTTGAGCTTTGCCTCTAAAGTCCTGAGCTCATCTCTTTCTTTCACCAGTTTGTCTAGCGAAAGTAGCATCAACCAACCAGCTTCCTTATACTTCTCATTATGACAAAATTGTAGAAAGGTATCATATATGCAATCACCCAGAGCCTCACCTTTCACCAATACCTGATCTATTAATGGTAATATTTTGCGTATTTGAATTGCCACCTCACGCCATGGATTAGCAGTGCCCTCTTTACTACTGGAACCAGAGTTATCAACATCTTCAAGACTAACCAGACTTGAGAACTGTCATGGATTGAATTATGTCCCCCAAAAAATGTGTGTATCAATTTGGCTGGGCCATGATTCCTGATATTGTGTGATTTTCCCATGTGTGGTAAATCCTGGCTCTATGATATTAATGAGGGAGGATGGGCGGCAGTTGTGTTAGTGAGGCAGGACTCAATTTATAAGACTGGACTGTGTCCTGAGGCAATCTCTTGAGATATAAAAGACAGAAGTGAGCAGTGAGACAGGGGGACCTCATACCATCAAGACAGCAGTGCTGGGAGCAGAGCCCGTCCTTTGGACCGGGATCCCTGCACAGAGAAGCTCCTAGTCTGGGGGAACACCAAAGAGAAGAAGGCTGACAGAGAGAAAAAGCTTTCCCCTGGAGCTGATGTCCTGAATTTGGACTTTTAGCCTACTTTGACTGTGAGGAAATAAACTTCTCTTCATTAAAACCATCCACTTGTGGTATTTCTGTTATAGCAGCACTAGATGACTAAGACAAGAACCAATTTAGAAAATTCATTCTTACAATTTTGTTTCTCTAGAACCACTCTCAGTACCAAATGTCTTAGACTGGGTTCTCTAGAGAAGCAACACTAGTAAAGCATATAAATATATATAATATATATATATAGGAGAGATTTATATCAAGGAAATGGCTCATGTGGTTGTAGAGGCTATAACGTTCCAAGTCCGTGGGTCAGGATAGAGACTTCTCCTGATTCACGTAACCGCAGGGGCTGGCGAACCCAAGATCAGCAGGTTGGAGAGCAGGGCTCTTGCTCACCTGTTGTGAAGATCGACAAATCCCAAGATTGGCAGGCAAGACCACAAGTAAGCTGCCAGCTCAAGTCCCAAGAACCAGAGGTCAGACGAACAGGAGGCAGCTGCAGGATCCGAAATGAGTAGAAGTCCCCGAGCCCTACCAGAATGTCTACCCACACTCAATGCAGGCTTCACACCCAAGGAAACTCCCCTTCAACTGACTGGTTACTCACAGCAGATCCCATCATGGGTGTGATCAGATATGAGATCTCAACAGGGTAGTGACCACAACATCACACGACTGACAAAACACTGGGAATCATGGCCCAGCCAAGTTGACACACTGTCACACCATCTCAGCCGTGCAAAAATGGCACTTGTCAGAAAAACAGGAAACAAAAAACGCTGACAAGGTTGCGGGAAGATTAGAACACTGCTCCACCACTGGTGGGATTGTATATTGTTTCAACCACTATGGAAAACGGTATGGTGCTCCCTCAAAAAGCTAGAAACAGAAATACCCTATGATCCAGCAATCCCACTCTTAGGTATATACCCCAGAGAACTAAAACTACTGACGAACAGATATACACACCAATGTTCACTGCAATATTATTCACAACAGCAAAAAGATGAAAACAATCTAACCGTCCATCAGCATATGAATAAACTGTGGTACACACACACAATGGGATACTATGCAGCCAGAAAGACTAATGATGGGTTCTCAAAATATACTATAATATGGATGAATCTGGAGGACATTGTGCTGAATGAAATAAGTCAATCACAAATGGACAAATACTATATGATCTCACTATCATAAAAAATGCAGAACAAAACTCAAATTTTAAAAAAGGTTAGACTTACTGGACCAGTAGAGACGAGAAGAACTCTCGACACTATAGCCCTGGGATACCCTTTAAACTTGGAACGCAAACCACTCCCAAAAGTCACCTATCAGTCAAAAGACATAGTGGCTCATAAAATGAATAATATCAACTGTGAGTATTGTGCTCCTCTAAACAATCATCTAAATGAAACCAAACAGTCAATGTTTACCCTAGACCAAAGATGAGAAGGTAAAGGCAGACAAAAAACCTAGATTAATGGAAAGAAAACAACCAGAATGGAGATAATGGGAAGGCTGACACATTGTGAAAAGTGTAACCAATGCCTTTGAATAATACGCACATTGTTGTTGTTGGGTGCTGTCAGGTCTCTTCCGACTCACAGTGACTCTATGTACAAAACAATGGAAGACTGCCAAGTCTTCTGCAATCCTCACAACCGTTGCTATGTTTGAACCCATTGTTGCAGCCACTGTGTCAAGAAATCTCACTGAGGGTCTTCCTCTTTTTTGCTGACTCTCTACCAAACATGATGTCCTTTTCTAGGGACTGGTTACTCCTGATAACAAGTCCAAAGTATGTGAGATAAAGTCTCACCATCATTTCTTCTAGGCAGCATTCTGACTGTACTTCTTCCAAGACAGATTTGTTCTTTCTTCTGGCATTCCATGGTATATTAAATATTATTCACCAACATCATAATTCAAGGGAATCAATTCTTCTTCGGTCTTTCTTATTTATTGCCCAGTTTTCACATGCATATGAGGTGACTGAAAATACTATGGCTTGGGTCAGGCGCACCTTAGTCCTTAAAGTGACATTTTTGCTTTTTAACACCTTAAAGATGTCTTTTGCAGCAGATTTGCCCAACGTAATACGTTGTTTGATTTCTTGACTGCTGCTTCCTTGGGTGTTGACTGTGAATCCAAGTAAAGTGAAAACCCTGACAACTTCAATATTTTCTCCGTTTATCATGATGTTGCTTACTGGTCTAGTTGTGAGGATTTTTGTTTTCCTTGTGTTGAGGTGTAATCCATATTGAAGGCTGTCATCTTTGATCTTCATCAGTAAGTGCTTCAAGTCCTCTTCACTTTCAGCAAGCAAGGTTGTGTCATCCATGTATCACAGGTTGTTAATGAGTCTTCCTCCAATCCTGATGCCACATTCTTCTTTATAAAGCTTCTTCAACTTTTTGCTCATCATACAGATTGAATAAGTATGGTAAAAGGACACAGTACTGACGAACACCACTCCTGACTTTAAACCACAAAGTATCCCCTTGTTCTGTTTGAACAACTGCCTCTTGGTCTATACATGGGTTCTGCATGAGTACAATTAAGCGTTCTGGAATTGCCATTCCTCACAATGTTATCCATAATTTGTTATGATCCACACACTCAAATGTCTTTGCATAGTCAATAAAACACAGTTAAACATCCTTCTGGTATTCTCTGCTTTCAGCCAAGATCCATCTGACATTAGCAATGATATCCGTCGTTCCATGTCCTCTTCTGAACCTGGCTTGAATTTCGTGCAGTTCCTTGTCGATGTACTGTTGCAACCGTTTTTGAATGATCTTCAAAATATTTTACTTGCATGTGATATTAATGATATTGTTCAAGAATTTCCAAATTCTGTTGGATCACCCTTCTTTGCAATGGGCACAAATATGGATTTCTTCCAGTCGGTTGGCCACGTAGCTGTCTTCCAAGTTTCTTGGCATAGGTAAGTGAACAACTGCAGCACTGCATACATTTGTTGAAACATCTCGGTATTCCGTCAATTCCTAGAGCCTTGTTTTTCGCCAATGCCTTCAGTGTAGCTTGGTGTTCTTCCTTCAGTGTCACTGGTGCTTGATCATATGCTACCTCTTGAAATGGCTCAATGTCAACCAATTCTTTTGGTACACTGACTCTGTATACTCCTTCCATCTTCTTTTGATGCTTGGTGCATTGTTTAATATTTTCCCTGTGGAATCTTTCAATATTGCAACTCAAGGCTTGAATTTTTTTTCGGTAATGATATGCATAACCAAACCAAACCCACTGAACTTAATTTGCTATGTAAATTTTTTCCAAAATCACAAGAAGCTATTTTTTAAAAATAAAATGGTTGTTTTAGTCTGCTAAATTTGGGGGTAATACAATACTCAGCAGTGATAATCAGAACAAATGTCTGTATAGGAGCTGGTTAAGTAAAGTACGGTACAACCTCACAATATTTTTTAGAGGTTGTGGTATATTTATTGACATGAAAGTTGTACACAATATACTAATAAGTGTTTTAAAGCACAGTATGACACCTTTTTGTTTGAAACAATTTGCTAGCCTTTAAATATATTCTTCCCTCCATTAGAATATCAACTTCATAAAGCAGAGATTTTGTCTGTTTTGTCCACTGCTGTATCCCCATTGGAGGCCCGGTGACACAGTGGTTAAGTGTTTGGCTGCTAACCAAAAGGTCAGGAATTCGAATCCACCAGCCACTCCTTGGAAACTGTATGGGGCAGTTCTATGCTGTCCTGTGGGGTCACTATGAGTCAGAATTGACTCAACGACAACAGGTTTGGTTTTTTGGTTTGTATCTCCATTATCTAGAACAATACCTGGCACACATTCCAGCCTCAAAGAAGAAGGATATACAATGAAATGTTAAATGTAGCTTTCTCAAGTGATGAGATTATGTAGGTAATTTCTTACCTTTATATCTTTTTCAATTATGTTTTTTAACAATTATCTCTTATTTCTTAATTTATTACTCAGAATGTAATTATTTCCACTAAAAGGACTATCATATTGGAACAGTTTCAGAATATAAAATGTGCTTTAAAAACAGGTTTCTTTCAAATATACTTTAAAAATGTTATATAAAGTATTTTAAAAATATAATTCTGTGCAAGTTTTCTCAGTAAGTTATTTTTAAACCCCTAGTAAAGTGATCTATCTTATTCCCTCTCAGCTTAACGGTGACCAGCATACCTGTTTGTTTTGCAGAGCTCGTTGGAAAAGTCGGAGAAATGCAGCCAAACTAAAACGATACATGTTATTAATTTTGGACAGGTCAGCGATAACGAAGTACATCTTGCTGGCACTCTCAGCCAGAGGAAGATATGCATCCCGCTCCTGTGAATCATTGGGAAGAGGGGGAAGAAACACATTAGTACTAGTGCTTTACTGCCACCTACAGACCACTATGTACATATCTAGCCACAGTCTTATTATTATACCTTCATACAATAAATGAAGATTAAGAATCATAGAATTTCTTAACTAAAAGAAAGTCTTTCCTTCTTATTGTTATGAAATTAAGAACAAGATATTTAAAATAATTTTCTATCCCTCAAATGACAGAACTAGGAGCGGTTCATGGATTTGTCTTAATGAGAACCAAGGGCATTTGCCCTAGAGGTAAGAGGGTAAGACAGAATGATAAACAGTTGTGATCAGAGAATGGATGATACAACTTTGCATTTCAGAAAAGAATCAATTCAGGAAATGCAAGAGGGCTTGGCAACTAGAGTATCGCTGCAGTAAAGAAAAAGCTCGAACTATGGAACTAGTGTGTGAGATTGGTGACAAGAAGACTGATGGAACAAGAGGTACAGAATAAGACCTAACAGGTGTTCCCACAAAGATAATGAGGAACACAGCACTGCTGGAATCTAAGAATAGAAAGAGGCAATAATCTCACTGAAAGTGTGATCAAAGCACTGGGGTTATAAATATAATATTAGTAAAATTATGTGTGACAGGGAGCGATTCAAGATGGCAGCCTAGTCAGATGTACCACACCATCCTTCTACAGCAATGACCAGAGAAACAAAGTGAAACAGATACAGATGACAACCATGGAACCCTGAGCACCAAATGAAAGGATTAGATAAAACAGCGATTAGAAAAAGAAACTGAACAACAGCAAAGAACGTGGACAGGTAGGGAGTGATGGTGCCCTACCAGATGGCCCAACACAGTGGGGCCATTGTGAGACAAAGCCAGCAGCAAACCTGAGTGAAGAGCACAGGCAGACATCACAGAACTCCCAACAGGAGATAGAGAAACTGTGTCGACGTACCCAGAGTGAAGCAAGACATGAACTAGAGCTAGGGAGGTTAAGTACAGGAAGAGGACAAGAGCTTCAGGCATCCAGGTATACTCAGAGAAGGGAGAGAGTCACGATCTAGAGATAAGGTGACTCTCCAGTGGTGGTACCTAACCAGCAGGACTGGTGATGAGCATGCAGCAATAGATGAACCCCACCTTTTTTTCCCCTCTCTCTCTCCCTCCCTGGTCACCCAGCCTATGCCTCCAGCCGGAGAGATTACCTGTGTGACCCCCGGCCACCTACCTGGCCCCCACTGAAGAGAGCACCTGCATGCCATCCTGCTGCCTGCCCCACCCTTCCTCTGCTTAGGAAAGCACACTGCATGGTTCACCCAGCCACCTACCCTGCCCCTCCCTCTCCCAGAAGAGCACTTTTGTGATGCTCAGCCAACCACCCTGCCCCTCCCCAGCTCAGGAAAGCACGAATAACTGGTGGTCACCCGTCCCACCCCACTTCCCGAGATAGAGCACTTGTGCGACCCCCAGTAACCCACCACACCCCTTCCCATCAGAGACAGCACACGTGCACCCCCCAGCTGCCCACCCTCCCCGTCACTGAAGAGAACACCTGCACACACCCCCACAGCCTGACCCACCCCTCCCTTGCCTGGGAGAGCACCTGTACACCTTACCCAGCTGCCCACCCTGCCCCTCCCTCTCCCAAGAGGGCAACTGCATAAACTTCAGTCACCTGCCCTGCCACTCTCATCGGAGAGAATGCTTGCGCAGCCCCAACTAACTGCCCCCCGCCCCCCACTGAGGAGAGTGCCTGTGCACCCCTGGTTGACTGCCCCCCCCATCCCCCAATGGACGGAGATCCTCAGCACCACCCAGACACCCACCTTGCTCCTTGCCAGTCACCCAACCACCTGATGAGTGACTGTGAGCATTCCCATACTGCCAAACAGCACTCTCCCAGTATACCCTCAGCCATCTTCCACATACGGTGAACAGAAACGAGGGCTCACCCTGCCCACTGTTGCCCCATCCAACTAGGGGCAGAAGTGAACGCCCCTGTGCTACCAGATGAGGGATCACTGACGCATGCCAGACCTACCCGCACTGGCAAATCAAAACAAAACATAAGAAAAAAAATCATAAAGAAACAAAGCGATACCTTAATGACTCAGAGACAGCAGACAATATCAAATCATATAAAGAAATGTGACAAGATGACTCAACCAAATGACCAAAATAAAGAGACAGAAAATCTTCCTGAAGAAGAGATAGAAATAGAACTTCCTGACAAGAAGCTCAAAATGCTTATCTATAGAGTCCTCAAAGAGATCAAGGAAAACACAGACAAAACGCCAGAAGAATTCAAGAAAACAACACAAGAACAAAATGACAAATTAAATAGATAATTAGAAATCATACAAAAACATCAACTAGAAATCCAGATCATTAACAATATCAGAAATAAATAACTCAATGGAAGGACACAGTAGAACTGAAACAATGGAAGAAAGAAAATGCAAAATGGAGGACAAATCACTTGAAACCAATTTCTTTGAGGAATAATCAGAAAAAAGAAACTAAAAAAAAAAAAAAAATGAAGAAAGCCTAAGAATTATGTGGGAAATTATGAAGAGGAATAATTTACACATGATGGGAATCCCAGAACAGGAGGAGAAAAAAAAAATCACACAGAGAATTTTTGAAGATTTGCTGGAAGAAAACTTCCTCAATAATATCAGGAGAGACGAAAGATTTTCATCCAAGAAGTTCAGTGAACCCCATACAGAACAAACATCAAAAGAAAGTCACCAAGACCAAGACATATCATGATCAATCTTTCTAAGTTCAAAGGACAAAAAAAAAAAAAAAGAATTCTAAGAGCAGCTCAGGAGAAACAAAATATCACCAACAAAGGGACTCGAATAAGACTAAGCTCTGATTTTTCGTAGAAACCATGCAGGCAAGAGGGCAATAGGATGACATAAAAAACCCTGAAAGAAAAGAACTGCCAACCAAGAATCATACACCCAGCAAAAGTGTATCTTAAATATGATGGAAAAATTAGGACATTCCCAGATAAACAGAAATCAGGGAATTTGTAAAAACCAGGCCATCCTTATAAGAAATATTAAAGGGAGTCCTTTGGATAGAGAACCAACAGCAGCAGACAACAACCTGAGAGTAAGCCACACGATGACACTGCCAAGATGCCAACCCAAATAGAGAAATCTCAAAAGTAAAGTAAAGCTCCAGAACCAGAAACAGGGAACCAGAGATGTCAATCTGAAATCAATGACAACTTTAAAACAAAAAGGGCAATGAATGATGTAGTTAAAGAACTGTCGCACAGAGAGGAAGTCAAGCCAATATCTAAAAATAACTGACCATTTTAAACATAGAATGTAACCACAAAGAAAATTAACAAACCTACCCACCAAAATAAAGAAGAAAATCAAAAAGAATAAACACAAAATTGACAAAAAATGAAGGAAATGAAAAGGTAATCCACAAAGAACTCAGCAAAGAAAATTAAGCAGAACAAAAAAATTGTCAACATCACACACACACACAAAAAAATAACAAAATGACAGCAATAAAGTCACATCTATTGATAATCACAATGACTGTAAATGTGTTAAATGTACCAGTCAAGAGACAGAGAGTGGCAGAATGGGAAAAAAAAAAAAAATATATGGCCCACCAATATGCTGCCTACAAGAGACACCCTTAGACACAAAGACACAAGGAGGTTAAAAATCAAAGGACGGAAACAAAAACCTATCAAGCAGACAGTAATTAAAAAAGACCAGCAGTGGCAATATTAATCTCTGATAAACTAGACTTCAAATCAAACTCCATCATAAGAGAAGAGCAAGAACATTATGTAATGATTAAGGGATCAATCTACCAAGAGGACATAATCACAATAAATACCTACACACCCAATGACAGAGCTCCAAAATACATAAAGCAAACCCTAACAGAAATGAAAAGAGAAATACACAGTTCTACAATAATAGTAGGATACTTTAACACACCACTTTCAATGATGAGCAGAACAACTAGAAAGAACCTCAACAAAGAGAAAGAAGATCTAAATAACACAGTCAACCAACTTGACCTAATAGACTTACATAGAGCATTTCACCCAACAGCAGCGCACTACACATTCTTCTCCAGCCCACATGGATCATTCTCTAGAATAGACCATATCCTAGGCCACAAAGCAAGCCTCAATAAATTCAAAAATATCCAACTAATTCAAAAATATCAAAATAAATAATACAAAGCATCTTCTCAGATAACAATGCTATAAAATTAAAAACCAATAATAGGAAGAACAAGGAAAAAAATTAAATACTTGGAAACTGAATAATGTCATCCTTAAAAACTACTGGGTAATAGAAGAAGTTAAAAATGAAATTAAAAAATTCCTAGAATCAAATGAAAATAAAAGTACAACATACCAAAACCTTTGGGACACAGCAAAACCAGTATTCAGATGCCAGTTTATAGCAATGAACACACATATCAAAAAAGAAAAAAAGGTCAAAGTCAATACTTTAACCCTACAACTCAAACGAATAGAATGAGAACAGCAAAGAAGCCTACAGTCACCAGAAAGAAGGAAATAATAAAGACTAGAGGAGAAATAAATGGAACAGAAAACAGAAAAAGAATTGAAACAATCAACAAGATAGGAGCTGCTTCTTTGAAAGAATCAATAATATCAACAAACCATTGGCAAAATTGACAAAGGAAAAAAAAAGCAGAAGATGCAAATAACCCAAATAAGAAATGAGATGGGCAATAGCACAATAGAACCAACTGAAAAAAATAAAAATAAAAATAAAAAGGATCCTAACAGAAAACTACGAAAAGTTGTACTCCAACAAATTTGAAAACCTAGAGGAAATGGACAAATTCCTAGAAACACACTACCTACCTAACCTAATGTAAACTGAGGTAAAAAATCTGAACAGAATAATAACAAAAGAAGAAATTCAAGTGGTCACAAAGCACTACCAACAACAACAAAAAAAAGCCACAGCCCAGATGGTTTCACTGAAGAATTCTACCAAACATCCAAAGAGTTGATACCAACACTACTCTAACTATTCCAGAACATAGAAAAGGAAGGAATACTCCTGAATTCATTCTATGAAGCCAGCATAACCTTGATACCAAAGCCAGAAAGATACCACTAAAAAAGAAAATTATAGACCAATATCCCTTATAAACACTGATGCAAAAATTCTCAACAAAATTCTAGCCAAGAGAATCCAACAGCATATCAAAAGTAAATAAATAACACATCATGAGCAAGTGGGATTCATAGCAGGGATGCAAGGATGGTTCAACATTAGAAAACCAATCAACGTAATCCACCACATACATAAAATAAAAGAATCACATGATCATCTCAATCAACACAGAAAAGTCACCTGATAAAAGTCTAACACCCACTCCTGATAAAAATTTTCACCAAAATAGGAATAGAAGGAAAATTCCTTAACATAATTAAGGGCATATACACAAAACCAACATCCAATATTATTCTCAATGGAGGGAGACTGAAAGCATTCCCCCTGAGAATGGGAACCAGAAAAGGATGCCCTTTATCCCCACTCTTATTCAACATTGTACTGAAAGTCCTAGCTAGAGCAATAAGACAAGAAAGGAAATAAATTGGTAAGGAAAAAGTAAAACTATCCCTATTCACGAACAATATGATCCTATACATAGAAAATCCCAGAGAATCCACAAGAAAGCTAATAGAAGGAACTAATAGAAGGATTCAGCAAAGTGGTGGGGTATAAGATCAACATATAAAAATCCTCTACACTAACCAAGAGAACTCTGAAAAGGAAATCAGTAAAACAAAACTATAAACAATAGCACCCTGAAGATAAAATACTTAAGAATAAACCTAACTAGGAATGTAAAAGACTTATAGAAAGAAAACTACAAAACACTACTGCAAGAAACCAAAAGAGAACTTCATAAATCAATATTACCCAAAGCAGACTATAGATACAATTCAATCCCAATCCCAACAACATTCTTTAACAAGATGGAAAAAACTAATCACCAACTTTATATGAAAAGTAAAGAGCCCCCAGATAAGTAAAACATTACTAAAAAAAAAAAGGACAAAGTAGGCAGACTGACACCACCTGATCTCAGAACCTACTATATACTACAGAAGTCAAAACAGCCTGGTACTGGTACAACAATTGACACATAGACCAATGGAACAGAATTGAGAACATAGAAATAAATCCGTCCACCTATGGACATCTAATCTTCAACAAATGGTCAAAGTCCATTAAATGGGGATCAGATAGTCTCTTCAACAAATGGTGCTGGCAAAACTGGATATTCACTTGCAGAAAAATGAATCAGGATCTACACCTCACCCCATACACAAAAATTAACTCAAAATGGATCAAACACATAAATGTAAAACCTAAAATTATGAAGTTTCTGAAAGAAAACACAAGGACAATAGTTAAGGGCCCTAATTTATGGCATAAATAGAATATCAAGCATAACTAAAAACGCATAAACTCCAGAAGATAAACTAGATAACTTGGACCTCCTAAAAATTAAATATTTATGCTTCTCAAAAGACTTTTCCAAGACAGTAAAAAGAACCTACAGTTGGGGAAAAAAATCTTTGGCAACGACATATCTGCTGAAGGTTTAATCTCTGAAATATATACAAAACTTCAACAACTCAACAATAAATAGACAAGCAATCCAATCACAAAATGGGCAAAGCACATGAACAGACACTTCACCAAAAAAGGACACTCAAGCGGCCAACAAATACATGAAAAGATGCTTACAATCATTATCCATCAGAGAGACGCAAATCAGAACCACCATGAGATTATCATCTCACCCCTGCAAGAATGGCACTGATCAAAAATTCATAAAACAATAAATGCTGGCAAGGTTGTGGAGAGATTGGAACTCTCATACGCTGCTGGTAGGAATGTAAAACAGTACAGCCACTATGGAAAATGATATGGTGCTTCCTTAAAAATCTAGAAATAGAAATACCATACGGTCCAGCAATCCTATTCCTAGGAATATATCCTAGAGAAATAAGAGCCATCACACAAACAGACATATCTACATCCATGTTCATTGCAGCATTGTTCAAAATAGCAAAAAGATGAAAACAACCTAAGTACCTATCAACAGATGAATGGATAAACAAATTATGGTACATACACACACAGGAATATTATGCAATGATAAAGAACAACGATGAATCCATGAAACATCTCACAACATGGATGAATTTGGAAGGCATTATGCTGAGTGAAATAAGTCAATCAGAAAAGGGCAAATATGTATAAGACCACTATTATAAAAACTTAAGGTTTACACAAAGAAAAAAACAATCTTTGATGGCTAAGAGGGAAGGGAGGGATAGAGAGGAGAAGTCACTAACTAGATAGTAGACAAGTGTTAACTTTGGTGAAGGGAAAGACAACACACAATATAGGGGAAGTCAGCACAACCTGACCAAGTCAAAGGAAGACACTTAGAGGAACACAAGGAAAAAAAAAAAAAAGAGGCAACCACAGCAAATACTATAGCATATACAACCCTACAATAATAGCAAAAGCAAATAATAACTTACAAGCAGATACGTAGGCATATACATATGCTGACTAAGGGAAGGAGTGTATAGGAATATGTCCATGTACGTATGTGTAGGTTAGGATATGAATATTCTTACATACATATTTGTACGTACAACATGTATATTCACACATATAATACAGCACAAAGTGGGGACCAGTCATAGAAGCTTCCTAGGCACATCCAAACACCTTGAGGGACCGAGTAACTGGGGCTGAGGGCTGGAGACCACGGTCTTGGGGGGACAGCTAGGTCAACTAGCATAACACAGTTCATAAAGCAAATGTTCTACATCTTACTTTGGTGAACACTGTCTGGGGTCTTAAAAGCTTGTGAGAAGACATCTAATATACATCTATTGGTCCCATCCCATCCAGAGCAAAGGAGAATGAAGAAAACCAAAGACACAAGGAAAATATTAATCCAAAGGACTAAGGGACTACACGAAACACAGCCTCCACCAGACTGAGTTCAGAAGAACTAGATGGTACCTGGCTCTGACAGGGATCACAATAGAGGGTCCTGAAGAGAGCAAGAGAAAAATGTAGAACAAAATTCAAACTCACAAAAAAGACCAGACTTACTGGTCTGACAGAGACTGGAGAAACCCCTGAGATTATGGCCCCCAGACACCCTTCTAACTCAGAACTGAAGCCCCTGCTCAAATTCACCTTTCAGCCAAAGAACAGACAGGCCTATAAAATAATAACACATGTGAGGAACATGCTTCTAAGATCAATCAAGTATATGAGACCAAGTGGACAACACCTGCCCAAAAGCAAACACAAGAAGGAAGGGACAGGAAAACTGGACGAATGGAAATGGGGAATCTGGGGTAGAAAGGGGAAGAGTGCTGACATATTGCGGGGGTTGCAACGAACGTCACAAAACAACTTGTGTACGATTTTTTAATGAGAAACTAATTTGCTCTGTAAACTTTCACCTAAAGCACAATAAAAATAAAAATAAAAAAATTACTTATGACTCAGCAACAATTGTTAAGAATGAGAAGGCACAGCAAATATGAAATCTTAATGGTAGAAAATGACAGTCACCACATCTGAAAGTTTAGCCCTGGTAGAGAAGGTGGAGTGATTGGATTTTGGATTGGAATGGGGCTGTAAGTCTGCTCTTGTTGCAGCTGAGCGCTTTCCCAAGTGAAAAAGGTAATAATATATAAGTATAGAAGTTGAGCAAGAGCTGAAGGACACTGGAAAAAAAACAGAAAAGTCACTGAGGGGAATGGGAAAGAATTACAGGGGATCAGTAAGGGCCCAGGTTGGAGCGTGGAATTCACAGTGACATTAATCTGCTTAATTGCATGATTTTCTCCAGCAGAACTCAGTTTTTTAGAATGCAGAAGAAAAGTTATGTTGTGGTGATGTAGGGTTGGATTTTTTCTAAAGGAAATATCAAAAGATTAAAGTAAAGGGGACTTTAAAGCATTTGTGAGAAAATAGTTCAGATTATCACATTCAAGGCGTCCAAGATGAGTAGGGAAGAAATATGTATTTAATGAAAAATAGTTTATAACCCTTTGAGTTATATAGTTAACTTGCCTTAACTTAAAAAAAAAAAAAAAAAGGTTCCAAGTATGGCAAAGTTTTTCTCTAATGCTCATTTTCAATATGCAAGAGTACAAAACTGTAGCTCTACCTTACCTAATACTATGCCAGGCATCAGTAGAACCCAGCAGGGTACAATGACCAGCTGTCCTTGATGCCCCCCACGTCTTAGCTCTCTCTATATAAAAAGAAGAATCAGACCCAAGCCCTTGGTATTTTAAATAGCTTTCTTTTTATGACCTCATCTTTCTCCTAAAGTCCTGGCTCTACATTTCTTATCATATTAACATAAATGTTAAAGAAAACATGATACAAAATCACAAAGAAGAAATTAATTACTTGATCAAGGAAAATCTGGAGTTTGTAAGATTCTTTAAGAGAATCTTGAATAAGTGCACTGCTTGCTTTTGTCTGATTCAAAGATTCAATCAAATCCTTATTTTCCAAAATATTGCCTTGAGATGTTGCAAGTGTCTGTAGGAAAAATTAACAAAATATATGGACATTATTATACATATTAAAATAATCAATTAAAGAAAGCCCATATTAAACTGTCATTAATTTGATGATGTTTACGGGAATTTACCTTGTTTTCAAAGAATTTCAACATTTATGGCCTTCTTATAACAAATGATTTAATAAATCATTATATGATACTCTCACATCATCAAAGCATTGCATATGTATTAGTTTTATCAATCTAAAAAAACTAAAAACAACTTTAAAACACAGATTAAATCATAATTTCATGTAGCCTGCCTACCTGATAATGCTTCTTGAAATTCTGAGCATATCATAGATACTAATTAAACACTGGTGAAACAATACAGTATGAAGACATCATTGGCTAAAAATTACTTGTCTTAAACATTCCTCCCTAAGATCCTGTATTCCAAAAGTCATCTACTCTTTTATCTCTTTGAATTTTGATTTTGATATATATGTTGACATACCTTTGAAACAACCGAAAATAAGCTAAAGTTACTATTTAAAAATTTTTTTTTATTTCTATTAGTTAAAGTAAAAAAATCAATTAAAAAAGTCTTGAACGATTAAACTTTACCTCTAAAAGAGACTCTTCAAGCTTGGCTAGCTGTATTTTCTTATCTTCTTCCTGTTGTAATAGTTTTGTTTTCTGTTCCTCTAAATCAGGTTTCTCATGCTGAATGGTTAAAGCCAAAAGCTTACAAAAACAAAACAAAACAAAAAAAGCCAAGGTAATTTCAGATACAGGTAAAAAGAAAAAGACTTTCCATTATTCCCACCAACAGGCCTTGTATTTTGACCAAATATTACAAGTATTATGATACTATGTCCCTTATTTGATTTTTTCTAGTAAAACATGAGACACCTTCACAATTATTTTTGACAAAAAGTATACAAAATGAATTGTTAAATTGATCAATAAACTTTTAAATATTATAGGAGAGCTAGAAGAAATTACATTACTTAACATGTCAATATGTAATATTTAGTTTTAATACTAGCTTAAGTATATCAAACCTCTGGAAACCAGTATTTGTTTTAAATTGTAAGTATTCACATTAAGACATAAGACGTCTTACTTAAAATACTACGTCATCAAAACCACAATGAGATATCACTGCACACTCATTAGGATGGCTATAATCAAAAAGACAAATAATAGTGTTAGCTAGGAGGTAAAGAAACTGGAACCCTCACACATTGTTGGTGAGAATGTAAACTAGAACTCTCATACATCGTTGGTGAGAACGTAAAATGTAAAATGACAACAGTTTGTCAGTTCCTCAAAATTTCACTAAAAAGCATTTAAGTGTTCATTTTAAATGGGTAAATTGAATGTTATATGAATTATTCTTAATAAAGCTGTTAAAAGAAATACTATGCCAATTTTTTACATTTGTAACTTTAAAAGAAGGAATGACATTGGCATAAAATAATTTGAGAAATCTGCTATATAAGCATGTTCATTTATTTCTTGCTAAAATAAGACCTGAAGCCCTCGTGGCGCAGTAGTTATGAGCTCGGCTGCTAACCAAAATGTTGGCAGTTTGAATACAACAGCCGCTCCTTGGGAACCCTATGGAACAGTTCTACTCTGTCCTACAGGGTCACTATGAGTCAGAATCGACTCAATAGCAATGGGTAGGATTTAAAGTAAGACCTAATGAGCCCCTTTCAGCAATAACTGCGGAGATCCTTTAGATAGAAAGAGCAATTCTGTCAATAAATTCTGCCAAGCTTTGAGAAATTGTTACATTATTTTATTTATAAGCATCATCAATTCAATCGAATTATGTTTACAAAAAATACATGGTGAGTAATATGGTAGGGTGGGAAAAACATTTAAAAAAGAAAGCTTAAAAATTACAATAAGGTAAAATTTATAGTAAATATACTTGGTATCATGTAAATCAAAAGAGGAATAATCTACTATTGTTGTTGTAGTAGAAGCTGCCATCTACTTGGCCCCAACACATGGCGACCTCATGCACAACACAAACATACAATGCCTGGTCCTAGGTCATCCCCATGACTGGTTACAGACGGGACCACTGTGATCTATACGGTTTTCACTGGCTGATTTTTGGAAATAGAATGCCAGGCCTTTCTTCCTAGTCTGTTTTAGTCTGGAGGCTCCACTGAAACCTGTTCTGCATCATAGCAACATGCAAGCCTCCAGTGACAGATGAGTGGTAGCTGCACATGAGGTACACTGGCCAGAAAAAGAACCCGGATCTCCTGCATAGAAGGCAAAAATTCTACCACTGAACCACCACTGCTCCCATCTACCATTCTTAGATGGGTAGAAAACAGGATAGTATTTGAAAAATCAACAGGCATCACATCTTTAAAGAGGAAAGAAACTGAGTAGTGAAGTACATAAATAAAAAGTCTGGACATGAGAAATCATTTTGAAATTCATGCAATTCTAAACCATAATGAGCCACACAAAGATACACTGAATGCTAAGATGTATATGTTACAGTGGAGAAAAACACTGGATTGTGAATCAAGGATCCTAAAGGAGTTGAAGAGGTCAACTACCTGCAATTTGCACAATTAAACTTCAATTTTGCAATTGAAAAATAAAGCAGTTGATCCTAATTTCTACAGTACTCCCATCTTTCACATAACAATTCAAAAGGTAATAAAATACAAAAATACCTAAAATTAGAGTTATATTGCAGGAAGCAGCAATTTGCCAATTTAAGAAACAAACATACAAGTCTATCATAGATGCTAAATGAAATAAGGCCAAATGTTTCACTCTAACTTGCAAGTATGTTTTCAAAGTTATCAATTTAAATGTGAAATCAGTTTAACAAAATAGTTTCCTACTTAATATATCTAATGAGTATACAAAACTACAAAAGATTTCTAAAGTAAATGGTTATCCACGTATACCTGTCCTCGTAATCCACTTCTTGTTGTAGTAAAGTTAACCTCAGTGACGATGGAAGCCGCATCCGGTGGAATAAAGGGGTTTGGGTTTCTTGTTGACAAAAAAAGGCGAAATTCTTCATTGTAGTCAATAATTTTGTCACCTATTTGTACCACGTAGCGTGGTCCTAATTATTTTAAAAAATGATACAATTAGTTGTCCTGAATATTCTGTATTTTGCTATATGACATTAAAAAATACAATTTTAAGTACTTTCCAAACCAAAAAAACAAACTCATTGCTGTTGAGTTGATTCTGACTCACAGCAATCCTGCAGGACATAGTAGAACTGCCCATAGGATTTCCAAGGCTATAATCTTTACAGAAGCAGACTGCCACATCTTCCTTCCACAGAGTGGCTGGTGGGTTTGAACTGCCAACCTTTCGGATAGCAATCCAATCCTTAACCACTGCACCACCGGGGCTCCTTTCTAAGTACTTTAAATAGTTTGCATTATAGACTGTTCAATAGTAGAGTCCAAAAAAAGACAGCAAAAGTTAGGCTACCAAAGATACTATTAACCAACATGCTCTATTACTCAGCATTTACACAGGCAAGAATAAATCATATTCATTAAAATGGTCCTGGGATACTGAAGCATCAAAGAACTATCTACTTTATTCAGTATATTTAATGTTAACTATATGTTTCATATTCCAAATCTTTCAGAAATGGTTTGTTATGGATATAATCAACTCTCAATTATATATTATTATCTATTCCTGAATTTGTCATTTAAAAGGAGTTTATTGCACTAATATTTAAGATGCAACATTCAAAGACAGAATGCATAGTAAAACCTAAGATTATCAACATATTGCAGAGAATCCATTATTAACATCAAAAAGGATGTACTGGGACTAAGAGGAGCTTCAAGAGTGGTGATAAAGTTCTATATCTTGATTTGGGTGCTTATACAGGTATATTCACTTTGTGAAAATTCATCAGCTGTACATTGAAGAGATATGTACTTTTCTGAATAATATTTATATTCCAATTAATAGTTAAAATAAAAAAATAAACAATTTATCCTAAGGATTAGGATGAGAAAGAGGTGAGAGAGAGGATTATTGCTATTCATTATTATTTGATTTTATAGCCCATGTATGTATTATTTTGATACATTTAAAAATATCTAAAAATAAATGTTTCACCTCAATGTAAGTCCTCATATCCTACTCTTACAAAATATCAGATGTTCAACTATAAGTCCAACACAGTCTTAACTGTATAAAGTCTTAACTTACATTGGAGTTAACCAGCAATGGAGTTAAACTTGACTATTTTTTGTCTTCTTAAAATCTATACTGTATTTTAGAGAAGTATGGGAGCAGAATGATTAGAGTCAAGGACAAAATCTGGCCTCCTACTTCTTTCCAGGGGAAATCCCAGCTTACATGACAATTATCTCTGGATTTAAACTTGGATCTGGCTTTTTGTTATTGTTTTGTTTTGTCAACATGTATAATAGATATGGACGTTTGGGGTGCTTGGATGTATTGATGTATTAATTGGATATATTCACTGGGAGTGGTCTTGACCACCCCAACACACTGCCTTTTTATGAGGGCACTTTGTGTCTGTTTTCTTGCTATTATCATTATCCCCTAAAGGAAATTTCCATTTCCTTAGATTCAATGGTAAGAGGAAAAAAGTCCAAGTTGGTTATGAAGCTAATTATTTCAGAAAATATAAAAATAGTTGCTCTCTGGAAACTGTCAAATATTTACCTTGAGCAACAAGATCTCTTCTCAATAATGGATAAAGAACAGGTTCTACACCATCCATCTCTTGTATGATAAGAGTTTTCCCAAAACGTACTGCCAATTCAAGAGCTGTGATAAAGTTATTATCCTAAAAGAATAAAAGGGAATACATATTAATTCATTTATTATCTCAGTATTTACAAAGGTCCTTACATATAACAAAGATATTAACATGCCTCATATGAATATTTAAAAATTTAATATGAGTGTTAATAATTTAAATTATTTGTGATTGCTTTTGTAGTTATATGTACTTTGAGGGAAATCATTTTGACTGAATAAATTATCAAATACATTTCATAATTTAAGTAGACATTTACATTAACAATACACAAGGCTTCTAATTTTCTACCATAATTTCAAATTAATACAGACGCAAATTTTCAAATTCTATATGCAATAAGTTACTCATTCAAGTGTTATTAGGAGCTACTTCGGTTATGATCAAAATCAAACACTGGATGGGGAGAAAAAAGGAAAGATGAATTCTAGTTAACTGTTCTTGATGTAATAGATTCAATCACCATGAAAAGAACCTTTAGATGTATAACCATGCAGGAATTTTGAGATTGCCTGGCTAGGGAAAGAGTAGTTTTAAATATCATCCCAGGCCTCCAATCAAAGTTAACTTTTTTTAATTTGGATTAATCATTATTAAGAACTCCTAATGCAAGTGACGTTTAATATTAATTTATGTATTATATAATTTACAATTACCCATACCCATACCACAAACAAACTAGCTAAATAATAATACTCCCATTTAACAAGTGAGGAAAGTTTTAAAGAGGTAATTTTTCAAACACCTGGAGAATATCTATGAAAATTAATCACATCATACACTCCCTCTAAAAAAATTCTGACAAAAAATAATTTCCTCACCAAGGTAAATATGATAGAGAGAAGTCACTACCAAAAAGACTATGATTATATTTCACTGACCAACATGCCAATTCTCAGGACATATCAAAGAAGTTTGTGGGTGAGTTATAGGAGCAGGAAATTACAAGGGAACTAAGACAAACTATAAACCAAAAAAAACCCAAACCCACTGCTGTCAAATCGATTCTGACTCATAGCGACCCTATAGGACAGAACAGAACTGCCCCATAGGGTTTCCAAGGAGTGGCTGGTGGATTTGAACTGCCAACCTTTTGGTTAGCAGCTGTAGCTCTTGACCACTGTGCCACCAGGGTTCCAGACAACTATAAATATGCTAAAAGGCCAGAAGGTTTTTCCTGATTCTCCAGGTGAAGTTAGTCATAGCCCTTAACCACTGTGCTACCAGGGCCCCATACTTCCTTAGTTACTTTTACTTACTTCCTTATTTTTCTCTAACATCCCATACTCGTGCCATTAATCATAATTTAGTATAAAAGCTTATTTAGTTGTCTGTCTAACCTAGTAGACTTTCATATCCATGAGGGTAGGAACTTTGACTACTTCATTATTAAAATCCAAGGCTTAGAGCAATGTCTAGCACCCAGAAGAAACCAAAAAAATATTATCCCTTTTTTACCAATTAGAAAACTGAAGCTGAGAGTTCCATTTCTTTCTCCAGGTCCCACACCAGGTAAGTTACACAGCTCAGTCCTGAATCTATGCTTTCTGATTACAAACCCAGAGTTCTTTTCACTATAAGATGTCATTTGCAGTTGATATGTAAATTATAAGTAAAACATACCTGCTGATTAATAACTTCCAAACGTGAGTCTTTCAAATGTGTCTTTAACCATTCTGTAGCTTGGGAAGAGGGGTCTATAAGAAATGGGCATACACGACTCTAATTTAAAAAAAAAAGGAAAGGAATGTTTTGAAAAAGATTGTATTCACTAAACTGGAAATAATTTCCTAAAAATTATTAATCAATTTCTGAATGAGTTTTTCTCTCAGGCGTTGGAGAACACAAGCATCAGAAGCCACATTAATAAATTTTACAGTGACCAGGAATTAAAATTAGTTAATTAAATTCAACCACAGTAAAATGAGTATAATTCTATTTACCACACAATGACACCAGAAATGTATATTAACAATATACTAAGCAAGAACATTAGTCCCATGCTGATGATATTTGTACTTCTTTTTTTTTGGCTTTTAAAATAAACAATCAAGTAATTCCCTAACTTTATATATTCTTTGGTTGAATAAAACAGAGAGGCCTTACAAGGGAAGTATGGGCTAATCATAAAAAGATTGCTGAAATAATTGTCAATAGTTTATATTTTAAGGCAGAATAATTCTTCTTAATTAATGTAAGGAGATAAATTCATTACAGAATGTCCTGTACTAATTAAACTCTAAAGCAGATAGAAAGTTAGAAACCAAAGAAAATGCCCTACACACACAGTGCCACTTAGCAGATGAAAGAAAGCAGATTCTGTGTGTGTGTACATACATATACATGGTAAATTTGAAAGTTATCTAGTAATCATTGCTGCCTAGAAAATCAGATTTAAATAGCATCAGTAACTGACCTAACTTTTCTTAAATTTTTATCATTATTTAGAAAATGTAATGCAATTGTATGCTATGGGGATAAGATGACAAATATGAAAATCAGAGTGGAGTGAAGACCTAGAATTGGATGTTATCTAATAAGCACATACATGTTACTTCAGTGGAATACCAAGAAGGAGGGCAACAGTAGGCACAGACAGTATTTTATCACTGACATTATTTAGAATTGCCAGCATATGGAGATAATAAAAAGCTGAGTTGTTTTAAATCAGCTTTTAATTGTTTTAAAATTCTCTAGAGACAATGAACCCCCATTTTGCCTGTATTCAGGGTGGAATGCTCCCACTACCCCTTCTCCCATGTTACACCACTGAATGATCTTCATCCAGCCTCTGTTTCTGGAGACTTCATTTACTGCCCCATCATATTAATGTACTATTCCTTCCCACAAAAGCAAAATGACATGGTTTGTAAACAGCCTCTTACGCGTTACCATGGTACTACATCTAGGTTTTTGATCTAATTTTATGCCAACATTCAACAGCAATCATTTTGCAAATCTGCTAGATTTTGTCCAGCCACAAAAACAACCATTTCAAATTTTTTTAAAAGTTCTTACCCATGATTTCAAACCAATGATCTGATGCAGTTAAAAAGAAAAGAAAAAGGAAAGGTTATGTTTCAAAACATTATGTTTTTAGCACAGAAAATATGATTAAGAATTTCAAAGAGTACTTACAAGTATGTGTTTATTTTTACTTCTCCAGCGAAATCTAGACAAGATCTCTGAGGCACTTGTCATCTTTGTGTTCCATGATTAAATGTGGTTAAACTACACATTTAACTAAGAAGGATTCAAAAATGTTGAGCTCCCATTGATTTATACATTCATCTATCATATGTTGGATAACTACACTGCTAAGGCACAGTGCAGGGGATACAGAAATTATTGACTCATTCACTTACCCTCATCGATTTTATGTCTAATGAAGAAACAAAAATGGTAATTCCATAATCAAGGAATGCACAAGCTGCTAGGGGAGGATCACAGGTGGAGTTGAGGAAAGCTAAGAAGCAATGCCAGTTGAACTAAGTCATGAAATATGAACAAGACTCAGCCAGGCAAAGAAGTGAAAAAAGTATTTCAAGCAAAGGCAACAGCATGATGGAGAGAAGAATACAATAGTTTGGAGTATTTGGGAAACTACCAGTAGTTTAGCAAAACTGGAGAAAAAGTGTGGGCAAAATGATGCATATCAAATGGTAGGAGTAAGCATGGGACTGATCATGAAGAGTTATGTCATGTTTAAGAATAATGTAATTTTTATACTACAGGCTATGGGAAGTAATTGAAATATATTAATGCAAATAATAACACTGAGGCAGACAGCCTCAGAGCCCAACCCTTCTAAGAGACACCTGCTCTGGCTTATCCTCCTACACCAAGCAGAATAAGCTGCACATCTTCTGAAATTATCCTTGACAAGATAACCACAGAACAGCCATAGCAGGTCTCAATCGGTTTTAGCAGGTTTTCTACACCATCTTGGCATTTGAAGTGGCCTATTAGCTCATTAAGTGAAAAATACATATACCCCACCTCTTACATTAATATGCTAATGTAAGAAAAACCAACCTCTTCCTCCATCCTGGAGAATTGAACCCTTGTCTAAAGAAAATGCATAGTCACCCCCAAACCCTGAGTGCCTACATTAAGGTCAATCCTGAATATCCATGATTAATTTGCATTTCCTTGCCTGCTCTCTGTAAAAGCCCACCTCCTCAACCTGCCTGCAAGCAGTCTTGGAGGTAGCAGCCCTGATTGCTCCTTTCCTTGCACAATGAGATAAAGGAGCATTTCTTCTCTCCCACCTCGGCCTCTTGTTTATTGGCTGTAACAAGTCACAACAAGCAGAACCTGGGGTTTCCACCTGGCAACATCATGATCAGATTAGTATTTTAGAAAGATCACTCCAACCACAGTAGAGGAAATGGTACTGGGGGCAAGGGACCAGCCAGTAGAATAATGTATTTATCTAGGTGTAAAATGATGAAGGCCTAAATGAAGTCACTGCAGTGAAGATGGCTAGAACAGGATGCATTCATGAGAAATTTGAAAAATAAATTTGACAAGAGTTGGTGAATAACTAATTGCATCAAAATTTAAGAAGGCATCATGAGAATAACTTGTAGATTTGCAGCGTTCATTACTAGGCCAAGATTGTGACATCTCCAGTGGCAGGAAATAAAAGAGAAGTAGGTTATAAGGGAGTAAGAAAGGAAAACAAAAGGGTATTACAGTGGGCTGCCCTGCATGCCATGCATACCCCACTCAATGTATTTCTGATAGGATCATGAATCACCTAGCCCTGAACTAAAAGACAGGCAGGTGACTGAGATTAACCAATCAGAATCCTTTTGGGAAACTGACATACATGCTGGGGGAGAGGACAGACCTTTAGTCTGGAAACTAAGTTTAATAATGGTAAGCTTGGAGCTACCAACGACCATTGTTAACACTGTGTAGAGATAAGGTGTCATAATATCAATATCAACAGAACTGCCCCATAGGGTTTCCAAGGCTATAATCTTTATGGAAGCAGACTGCCACATCCTTCTCCTGCAGAGCAGCTGGTAGGTTCAAACAGCCAACCTTTCTGTTAGCAGCCAAGCACTTAACCACTGTACCACCAAGACTCCTTAACTATACTACCCCTAAAATATTTGAATATTTTGCTATCATGAAAATAATGCCACTTTTATATTAAGGTAAAACTGTAGGTTCACTAACTGAATCATAGGAGGATTTTCATTTGCAAAATACTTTCCTTTTATATAACTAAGAAGAAAAAAAAAAAACGTGAAAGCCTAAGAATTTGGAAAAGAAGCCAAATTACTTCAGTAAGCTTCAAAACAAAACATCTCTAATGAAGAAATTGAGACAAATTACCTGTAGGATAACTAAAGCATTTTCTATGGAAAGGTCATCTGATGGTAGGCCTTCACTTTTCCAAATTAACTGCTCACTTTCAGTACAAAGAAATCTCCTCAGATCAAATTCTGAAAAGTTAAAGATTATCAGTAATATTTCACTACAATTATCTTCCAGTTTATGAAGGAAAAGGAACAAAACTGTGTGAAACATAATTGAAACAAAAGTCCTCTGATCATCCTTGATATCCACATTTAGCACCAGAAGCCAAAGAAAATAAAGTTTAAAAAATAAAAAGAAAAATGGAGCTCTATTGAGTGTATGTTCCAGACCATAACTAATATCCTAAGGAACCTTGAGGTTCCTAAATCTTATCATATGATATGAAATTAATATAAAAATAAAACTAATAAAAAGTTTAACTGCATTCATGCAATATCAAAAATAACTCATTAGTCTTAGTTTAACAGAGTTATTTTAGAGATAAATTATTATATCAAAACATTCACCAGAATTTGGGCAAATCTAAAGTAGCTACAGTATCCTTTAACTTATGGAAAAATTTCCTCATTAAAAAAATAATAATAAAGATAGGAGTGTACATTTTTAGTATACTGAAATTTCAAATTCATGAATAAGTACAAACTTTCAAGGCCAGCTGATCTGGTCCATTCTTCCAAACAGGTTTTTCTCAGATCCTCTGGAGCAGCAGAAAGGTACGTAATAAATGCAGCAGCTAGTTGAGCTCTTTTAGGAAGAGTAGCTAATTCTTCAGTTATCTCTGCAACCTGAAAAAAAAAAAAGAGAGAAAGAGAGGTGTACATGGATATGTTCTAACATGGAAGAAAATGAACAGCTTCATAAATCAGTTTTGACTGTGGACGGAAAAATAACTTACTGGTTTATGCTAATACCCCCATCTGGAATATAATCATGAAAATGTAAATATATCAGTAAGGCTTCAGACACTGCTGAATATTCAAAATGTATGAAAACCTGACGTATTTATGGAAAAAAAAAATACTTTCAGTCATTAAGAGTTCCTAATGATTGTAATGAAAGCAGAACTTTCATCCAGATCACAGTTATATTTTATAAATTTTATACCATATTGTAAAAGAAGATTAAGATGGCACAGAAAACATAAGCAAAAACACAAAACAAAGAAAAAACATGAGTACTCATTAGTGAAAAGTTTAGTGTTGCCAATGCATAATACTAAACAGAATGAATAGAGATACAGAAGTGGATGAAAAGAGATAGGTAGAGTTGATTGGAGACAGACTGGGAAAGGTTTTACACGTCATGCAAAGGAGTTTTTTTTTGTTTTGTTTTGTTTTTTTTAATTAGTGTACTTTAGATGAAGGTTTACAGAGCAAATTAGTTTCTCATTAAACAATTAATACACATATTGTTTGTGACATTGGTTACCAACCCCATGACATACCAACACTCTCCTCCCCTCGACAGTGGGTTCCCCATTACCAGCTTTCCTGTCCCCTCCTGCCTTCTCATCCTTGTCCCTGGGCTGGTGTGCCCATTTAGTCTCATTTTGTTTTATGGGCCTGTCTAATCTTTGGCTGAAGGGTGAACCTCAGGAGTGACTTCACTACTGAGTTAAAAAGGTGTCCAAGGGCCATACTCTCAGGATTTCTCCAGTGTCTGTCTGAACAGTAAGTCTGGTCTTTTTTTGGTGAGTTAGAATTTTGTTCTACATTTTTCTCCAGCCCTGTCCAGGACAGTCTATTGTGGTCCCTGTCATAGCAGTCGGTGGTGGTAGCCAGGCACCATCTAGTTGTGCTGGACTCAGTCTGGTGGAGGCTGTGGTAGTTGTGGTCTATTAGTCCCTTGGACTAATCTTTCTCTTGTGTCTTTGGTTTTCTTCATTCCCCCTTGAGGAGCTTGTATTTTAACCTGTGGGTACAGTGAGCCACTGAAAGTTTTTAAGCAATGATGTGAATGATGTAATTAGATAGGGTTTTAGACAAATAATCCAGCTGACAAATGAGGATAAATTAAAAGAAGAGAGACAAGGGAGACAAGTTAGAAGAATCCAGGTGAGGAATTAAAGGACTGACATTAAGAACAGAAGATAAATGGAACAACCAGAATGAAAACAATGCCCATGTTCACGCACTGTGAAGAATGTAACCAATGTGACTGAACAACTTGTGGAGACATTGTTGAATGGGAACAAAAACTACTATATAAACCTTCACCAAAAACACAAAAAAAACTATTATAAAAAATAGAGTATAAATATGAGAGATATTTGCAAATGCATATGAGAAGTAAACAAGAAAGAGTCTAAGAAAACCCCATATTTTTAGTTTTGATTCCTTCAAGAAAGATACCTCAAGTGAGACAGGAAATTTGGGATAAGAAAAAGAAAGAAGTTAATTTAAATATATGAGGTCTGAGTTCCTGAAAAACAACTAAATGCAAACATCTAAAGTGCAGTTGGGAATATGAGTTTAAAACTAGAGTTTATGAGTTTTAATATGAGTTTAAATCTAGAAATATAGCTCTGGTCATGATCATGGTATAGGTGATATTCATAAGACTGGGTGAGATAACCTGAAACAGTTGTAGAGAAAAGAGCTGAGAATGGGAATATTGAGGACAATCAACATTTACTGGGTGAGCAGATGAGGATGATGTAATGAAGGGAGGAATCTAACTTGCTAAAGAAAAAACAAGTGGGGGGGGGGTGAGGAAGAGATACGACATTTTCCCATTTGAGGTAACAGAAGATATGAATGGCCAACAACAGTATCAAATTCTAAAGATTACTATCCTAGCGAAGGCAAAATTAAAAAAAAAAACTTGCTAGGGAGTACTGAATTTCCCATCAACACACTTCTGTCCTTGACCTTCCCTTAAATAATTTAGAAAACCAAAAAGGGAATAGGTTGCTTTGCCTAAAAACCTGTATTTTATGAAGATTAATTCACATAATGGCTATTTAAATCTGGATCATTTATCTTGAGCCAGCTGAAAGTTAAAGGACATTTTCTCTACTTTTTTTTTTAACAAATACATTATAGATCTTCTGTATTTTAAAGGAAGACTCCTTTATGACTTCTCAAACAAACCTGTGCATTCCATCGCTTGTGTTCTCTATCAAGCTGATTGATTAAGACTTCTGCAGCTTTAATTGTTTCTTGTGCTTTGCTTACTTCAGCTTCAAGTTTCGCAGCCTCTGAAGTCCTGCTCTGAAATCTATGAAAACATTAAAATTTAATTAAAAGAAAATAGGATTTAAGAAAAATTTAATGAAATTATCCTTAGGTAGTAAAGTGAACTTTTATGTGAGAATTTAATTAGTGATAATACTATATTGGTGTACAATACATCATTAGTAGAACAGACACATATACCAAATGCATATATTCAAAATCTAGCATTCACTACCTCAAATAACTACAGGGCCTCCATGCTCTACTGTGTAATATACAAACTTTGCAGTATGACATTCAAGATCCTGTCATAAAAGTGATCTAATCTACCTTTCTAGTTTTATTTCATTCTCTTCCACTATACAGGCAGTCCCCAGTTGCAAACAAGATCAGTTCCTAACTGTGTCTTTAAGAATTTGTAGGTAAGTCGGGACGGGTGCATATGGTTTGTATTTAGCCTTACTTTAGTGCAAGAAAAGGCTTGAAGCCTGTTATGGATTGAATTGTGTCCCCAAAAAATATGTGTCATAAATCCTAACTTCTATGCCTGTGGTTATAATTCCATTTGGGAATGGGTTGTCTTTGTTACGTTAAAAAGACAGGATTAGTGTAGGGCATATCTTGAGTCTCTCTCTTCTGAGATATAAAAGAGATTAAACAAGCAGAAGAGAGATGGAGTAAGACAGATGCCAAGACACATGGAGATCTCCAAGGAACTATGAAGCAGAAGTTGAAGAGATAAGGACCTTCCTCCAGAGCCGACAGAGAAAGCTTTCCCCTAGAGCCAGCGCTCTGAATTCAGACTTCTAGGCTCCTAAACTGTGAGAGGATAATCTTCTGTTTGTTAAAGCCACACACTTGTATTTCTGTTATAGCAGCACTAGATAACTATGACAAGCCTCTTCAATGCTTTAAAAGCGGCACGTGAAGCAAGCAAAGGTGACTGTGGTGAAGAATATGTTGCAAGTAGGGGTTGGTTCAATCATTTCAAAGTGAGGGCAAATTTACATAACATTAAAGAGCAAGTATGAGTTGTCCATAAGTCAGACGTTTGTAATCCTGGGACTGTCTGTATAGTCCAGTAAAACTATATGTCAACATACGAAGAAATTTTATATTTCCAGAAAATGCCCTATCCTTTACCTACTTTGCCCTTCTTCAGTCTACTCCATTTGCCTGAAATATCTTCTAAGCTCTCCCTCATTCCTACCTCACCCCCCACTGTAACTCCCTGAAATATATATCTAACAAAAATATAAATAATATTTCAAAACCCACCTCAAATACACAGCCCATTTTATGTAATCTCTCCCTATGCCCATTTGCCAAAGTTTATAACTTTTTAAAAATTATTTTTCCTTGAAAAATATTTGTATTTTTTTATTTTATTAAATATAATAGTACTATTATATTTATTTGGTCCTTCAACATATATATATTAAGTATCTACAACTGTGCCAAGCATAAAAAAATAGCATGTCATTTAACTCTCAGAAGAAACAATTCAAAATAAGCATTACAATCCTCATTTTACAGATATGCAAACTTAGATCTCAGTAGAAGATCTAAAATTCATATACAGGTATGTTTGACATTAAATTCTATGCACTTTATAGTATATTTCATTGCCTCTCTAATTTCCCTCTTCTTCCCCTAAACGTAAGATTCCAGAACTGTGCTGTCTAATACAGCAGTCACTAGACACATGTTGCTATTTAAATTAATTAAAATTAAATAGAATTAAAAATTCCTCAGCCATATTACCCACATTTCAAGTGCTCAGTAGCCACATATGGCTACTGATTACCATATTGGATGGTACATATTATAAAATATTTCCATCATCACATAAAGTTCTATTGGATAGTACTGCTCTAGAACTTGGAAAAAGAGACTATATTCACCTCAGCAATTCCAACTGAACTTTGTACATGGTTTTGCAACAAGTATGTGCTGAATGAAATCAACTATTGCATATTTCTGAATAAGCTGTGCATTAAAAATGGCAAATATACCTTAATTATGTCAAAATCAAATTTCAAAATTGATCATTTTTTTTCAGTTCCCTTACTCTCCATTAATACACAAGACAATAAGACTCACAGGATGGAGTCAATTAATTCTTAATTAAGGATCATGGTAAGAAACAGCAAGTTGGCCAGCATTAATTCATTCTTGATAATGCCTCTATAATAGAAAATGTCATTGTATTACTTAAAACCAGGGCTTCAAACCTATTTGTTCAGGGTGAGAATTAACATTTCTAACAGTGTCCCAGGAAGTTGATACGTAAGAATCACCCGGGGATCTTGTTTCAGTATATCTGGGGTGGAAATGCAAATTCTCAGCAGGGAGCTTGTTAGAAATGCAAATTATCAGCAGGGGTTCAAACTGGAAGGAACCCTGTTAGAAGCCCTGCTTAAAACTGAAAATTAATTCCAAAGGTTTTTCTAGTAATCCTTCTAAAATATTAGTAGTATGATATAATGCTTAAGATCAGAAACTTTATGGAATCAGACAAATTTAGGATCTAATGCTAGCTTTGTCAACTCCTAGCTGCTCAACTTCATGCAAATAAGTTTCTCTAATCTTTAGCTTCCTAACTGGCAGAATAATATCTACCTCTCAGCATTGTTTTAAGGACTAGAAGAGGTAAATATAAAAAGTACCTAGTACATTACTTCACAGATAGCAAGTGATTAATAAATGGTGTAGAAACATAGCTACAATATGCTACTCAATATTTGAAAATTAACAGCATATTAAGTAGTGATTGTAAGCATATGATATTGAAAATACATTATATTTATATTTCTCTGATTATACCTAAAAGGAAATGGATGTGATTTTTTTCCTATGTTTCTAACACAAAAATTGTTAAATTGTTCTTTTTTAATAAACATATAAAAAAATTGAAATAATTGCTTATTGAACACAGAAAAAATTCAGTTTGACTCTGAGAAACTTCTTTCCTTGGACAATAATTTGTCTTCCATTAAAAAAAGGAAGTATGACACACCATTTAAAAAAACAAACTATAACTTATAGAAAAGTATTAGTCTCATAAAACTGAAGCAAACTATAACACATACCATATTTAATTGTATATTCTCCAGCTTTCAAAACTTCGTAATTTTAAAATGTTCCTACATCTATAATAATTCCCATGCCAATGTTTTCTATCCCGTATTGAATAGCAATCACAGAGACACAGAAGTATGTGAACGACCTTAATATTAATCATATCGATAAATAATGCTTAAATCTGAATACAATATTTGCATGATGGAACTTCTTTTTCGAAACCAAGCCAGAAAAAAGTTAAAGGAACTGAATTCTTTTTTAATGTGATAATACACCCTTAGAACGATTATAGAATAGGTGGTCCTACAACATCATCTAAAATAAAGGAGTCTAAAAGCTTAAAGTTAAAGGAAGAAATGAAATGTCAAATGTAAACATTCCCATCATTACCTTCGATTGCTCTTGTTCATTTTTCTTGCTAATGCTTTTGAATGAATATATATTCATATACACATACAGACATATAAATATAATAGATAAATATACAAAGGGATACTTAAAGATTTTTGATCTCTTCAAAATTTTTTTAAAAAGGAGTACCTTCTTTATTATTCTATACTCCTCTATTTTAGAGTAATAAGTCATAAAAATGAGTCAAAGTAGTGATAATAACTAGTTTTACAAAATTAGAAATCAGTTGAGGTACCTGTTTTCAAATATTCAAGATACATTTCAAAACCTAACTTACTTCTCTTTGAGTTCTGATACTTTTTGACCAACAGAATTAAGAAGCTCCTCTAGTTTCCTTTTTCTGTCTTCTGTTTTCCTCAAATTCCTAAAACATAAATCAATTTTACAAAAACCATTCTATTTTAGATAGCAACAGTAAAGCAGCAGTGGCACCTTAAAATATAAATTTGCAGGAAATAAAACACAAGGAAAACTGTCAGTAATTCAGTGCTTATAATACCTTTGCTTAGAATTTGTTAGGAAAAGCAATGCTAATATTAAAATTACATCCTTTGGCTCAATTATAACACTTCTAGGACTCTATGTTTAAAAAAAAAAAACAAAAAAAAAACTAGTGAACATAGATTACTGAATAAAAATGGTAGATTACACATATTCATTTATCTTCTATCCCTTCTAAAACTCCACTAAAATGAAACAAAGGAAATAAAAGAGATATATACATGCACAAGAATAAAGAGACTGGAAGAGAAAATTAATGCAAAGAGAAATGTCAATAAAATTTTGAAAGGTGATAATTGGCATACTGGAATGCAAAATGTCAAAAGCTAAATGTCTCCAGTGAGAAAAGCCAAAAAGAAGCAGATCCCCAAAATGTCAGAAAATTTGGACACCATGTGCCTCTAAAAGCAGAAACAGACCTAAATACGGAGGATTACTTAATAGTCAAAAGTATAAAGAGTTTCACCTCAGTGAGTGGACTAACCTCTTATCATAATCCAGAACATTGGAGGCCAAGCTTATAACACTTACCTATCCACATCCACCCCAGGTAGAAGATATGAGAATTCTTCCAGAGAAAATGACTGACCCTCTCCCCAAAAAAATAAAACAGGAAAAAAAACACAAATATTGAGGGGTTGCCATCAAATGGCCAGTCCACACTTGATCACCCACAGTGAAGCTCAGCAGTCAAGGAGTTCAGGCTACACATTCAGAGCTTCCAGTCAGATTTCCAGTACAGAAATGCGTATCTGACACTTACGATTCTAATCCTGCCTGTTCAGTTTCCAAAGGCTGAATTCGTTCCAAGACATGGGAATACTGGACATTGGCTTTAACCCAGGCAGCCAAAGGAGCAGCTGCAGTACTGGCACGCTTAGCATTCTGAAAAATCCAATAGAAGTTATTCAACATTCTAAATTAATTTCAAATAAAAGCAAAGTAAATCCTAGTACATTTTAATTAAGCACTTATTTAATGTCTTAGTCCAAATAATAAGTTTTTGGCTTACAGATTAAAAAAAAAATAATAAAGTGAACTGCTATTTTGATTAAGAGAAATGTACATGAACTCTGCTTTTTTTTTTAAAATGAATCTTTTTGAACCATATACAACCATTAGTATAATGATATTTTATCAACATAAGTAATTACTCTATTAGTCATGTTTATGATAAATACTTGTGCCACCAACAACAATGTTGAAGCATCAATTATTTCTCTTCTGTAGATGTGATTACATGCTTAATAGATGAAAGCAATTTTGAAACCAGTTCTGCTGGTGTCCAAGAAGATGTACATAACATTTTAAATAAGGGATCTAAAAAATACCAGAACTATGGGATTTAAACTGTTCACTAAAATTACAGATACAACTATCCTAACATGGGTATCTGTTATTATATGACAAATATACAGGAAGAAGTAAGTGAATACCAGGCAATTTGAAAGTAAAGAAATGCTGGCTGGGAACTCACCATTAATGGCAGATACTAAGATTCAAACAACACTTCAGATAATCAGTCTCTCTCCCTGCTACCTGGATTCTGATTTACCTTATTTGGCAGATAAATGTTTCACAGCTATAGTACTACAGCGTATTTTCATTTATATATTTTTTTTAATATTTTAGGCGATGGTCATCACCTTTTAATAAGAATAATACAATACAGTATGAAAAAGAATATTCTTGGCATACTGTTAAAAATTACCTTTGGATCAAAAGAGCCCTTATTTTTGAAAAGAAGTTCTTCAACACTCTCTCTTATTTCCTTTGGAATATTTCGTGCATCAAAAGTTGCAATGTCTTCTCTTACACCTCTTTTTGCAAGGAAACTAAAATTAAAGCATATTACTTCAAATGAGGTTAAATTAAGTTTGCTCTTTCTGACAAAGGCATCAATTTAACAAAATAATGTATGCAATACTTTATTCCATTAGGTAGCAAAAAAATAGGGTACTAAAAAATTTAAGCTTCTATCTATCACACTATTCACCGCTTTCTATAGCCAACAATCAGAAACTCTAGAAAGATGAACAACAGTCTTTCTAATTTTCTGTGAAAAAACTGAAGCAAGAAGTCAAATGAAAGAATTAGAACCCTGTTATCCTACTCACATCCCTTTTTGTGAACTATTGGGTAACCATCTGAACCAGGATATGCCAATACTTACAGCACTTTCACAGTTAAAGTTTGTAGAAGAAAAAAGTGCTCCCTTAACTTAAATCTCCTCCCCAATCTCCATGTGTTAAAATAACTCTTCACTATCAACCTAGATCCTAAAATGCACCTTAACATCAGCAAACTGTACACCATTATAATGTAAAACTTAAAACTGCATAGTTCCATATATAGTTAACATTCAGCCCTGTCTCTTCCAGCTAACATCTTCCTTGTATTATTTATGTACGTCTCTCTCTCCGTCAAGAGCGCAAGAATCTTTCAAAATAGTAACTGAATTTTCTTCATCAGTGTATCACAGTAAAATCACAGTGCTTTGTACTGTGTAAAGACCAAATAAATGATTTAATTTACTGAGACTTCTTAAAAGATTCTAAGACATTCCTTTTTTTCCTTTTTGACACCTTTAATAATCAGTTATAAAGAAAGGAATATACAGATCTTAACATATGATGACATTGAATATTTTGAAATTTCAAAGCAATATGTATCAACAGATTGTTAGATGAAGCTCAGTTTCAGAAACAATGTAAGAAATACAAAAAATCATGAAAGAGTACATATTTCATTACTGAAATAACATTTTTTTCAAAAATTCAAAAACTTACCTTTTCATGCTCACCCAAGATGTATCAAAGATACCCATCAACCTTAAGACTCCTTCAAGAATGTCTCTGATTATATCAGGTGGCATGCGCAGTGAGCGAATTTCTGAAAGAGATTCTGGCTTAATGTTTCCAACTGCTAGTTTAGCTTCATTGACTAAAGGCTAAAAGAGAAAAAAGGCATTTTTGCTTTCATATTATAAAGAAAAATCTTTAATGCATTAAAAATTATCTAATATTTATTGTCATTTTAATCAAATTGACTACAGTTACTAACGACTCTTCAAGTATCAAAATGTTCTGAAAGACAAAAAGTACAAAATGTTCAAGTTGAGAAAACAAGAAAGAGCTCTTGCCACCATGAACTGCAACAATCAGGCAAATTTAATTTGTTTCACAAGACCATTTTCAAAAGGCTCTTTGCTGAATAATGAAAATTATATTCTAGCACTAGTTTATTCAAGTCTGGAGAAAAAGAGCTGCAAAGTTTGTCTTAATTTACCTTCAACACATTTTTTTCCTCTACAATTAAAAAGATATGGTTCAAGGATAATGAAGATTATTTTTAACAACCATCCTTAACTCACTTACTGCTCCTAGCAAACCTTCCTTCTAGCTTTTCTCTCATATATAATATTCTGGTTGAATGTCACATGTTGATAATACTATTGACAACCTGTGATATGCAGATGACACAACCTTGCTTGCTGAAAACAAAGAGAACTTGACGTACTTAAAGATCAAAGACCACAGTCTTCAGTATGGATTACACCTCAACATAAACAAAACAAAAATCCTCACAACTGGACCAATAAGCAACATCATGATAAACGGAGAAAATACTGAAGTTGTCAAGGATTCCATTTTACTTGGATCCACAATCAATTCCCATGGAAGCAGCAATCGAGAAATCAAATGACACATTGCATTGGGCATATCTGCTGCAAAAGACCTCATAAAAATGTTAAACAGCAAAGATGTCACTTTGAGGACTAAGGTGTGCCTGACCCAAGCCAAGGTATTTTCAATTATCTAACATGCATGCAAAAGCTGGACAATGAATAAGGAAGATGGAAGAAGAATTGATGCCTGTGAATTACAGCGTTTGCAGAGAATATTGAATATACCATGGACTGCCAGAAGAATGAACAAATCTGTCTTGGAAGTACAGCCAGAATGCTTCTCAGAAGCAAGGATGGCGACACTTTGTCTCACATACTCTGGACATGTTATCAGAAGGGATGAGTCCCTGGAGAAGGGCATCATGCTTGGTAAAGCAGAGGGTCAGCAAAAAAGAGGAAGACCCACAATGAGATGGACTGACACAGTGGCTGCAACAACGGGCTCAAACACAGCAATGCCATTGTGAAGATGATGCAAGACCAGGCAGTGTTTCATTCTGCTGCACACAGGGTCGGTATGAGTCGGAACCGACTCGATGGCACATAACAACAACTACAGCATTAGAAAATAATGCACTACAAACAATGTCTAAACTCCTATATACAGATGGTAGTCAAAACAACAAAAATTGATGTGTCTTTTTTTAACTTACCTGTACTTCTTTTAATTCATCATCAATTTTATTTTTTCTTTCTTCAATTTTAACGACTTCTTCTGCTATTTTGTGCTTTAGTCTTTCCAGTTCTGTCTTTTGTTCACTAGCATCCTACAGGAATATTTAAAGAGCATTCCAATCAATTTTAATGTATTTGATATTTAAAAGCATTATAGCAAAAACATAGAAACTTATTTCAAAATTACATTTTATTTCTTTCTGATTACCAAAACAATAAATGCTCATTATACAAAATTCAAACAAGTCAGAAAATTTTTAAATTTAAATTTTTAAAATGACAGTAATAATGCACATCTCACATTTATAACAACCCAGGGAGGTCAGTCCTATTATTATCTTATAAATCAAGAAACTGAAAATAAAAGTCTCTTAATTTTTTTTCTCGTTTTACTGTGTTTTAGGTGAAAGTTTAGAGTGCAAATTAGTTTTTCATTCAAAAAAATTTTTTTTTTAATATATATTTTATTGTACTTCAGGTGAAAGCTTAAAGAGCAAATAGTTTCTCATGAAATAGTAGTACACATGTTGTTCTATGACATTGGTTAACAACCCCACAACGTATTAAGCCTCTAAATTCTCAACCTTTTTTTTTTTTTTTTTGATGAAAATTACAGATGGCCAAAGATAACACCGTTTCAAAAATTTCTACATTCACAGTTCAGTGACATTGACTACGCTCTTCCAACTGTGCTGTTATTCTCACTTAAGATGAAGGCTTACAGAACAAAATAGTTTTTCATTTAACAGTTACTACACATGTTGCCCTATGACAATGGTTAACAATCTCACAGCACATCAAGAATATCCTTACTCCACCTTGTGTTCCCTATCACCAGGGGGCTTCCTTGTCCCCTTCTGTCTTCTGGACCTTGTCAGTGGACTATTGTACCTCTTTAGTCTCATTTGTTTATTTTATTTATTTTATTTTATTTTATTTAAACACCATTTCAAAACTTTTTACTTACACATTTAAGTGATATTGACTATGCTCTTCCAATTGTGCTGCCATTCTCGCCCAAGATGAAGGCTTACAGGACAAAACAGCCTCCCATTTAATAGTTACTACAAATGTTGCCCTATAGCAGTGGTCAACAATCTCACAATATATCGACAGTATCCTTATTCAATTTGTGTTCCTTATCATCAGTTTCCTACTCTCCCTCTGCCTTCTGGCCCTTGTCACTGGACTCCTGTACCTCGTTAGTCCCATTTAGTTTTACTGGGCTGTCCATTCCCAGGCTTAACATTGAACCTCGAAGGTGACTTCACCTCTGAGCTGAAAGGGTGTCTGGGGGCCACACTCTTGAGGTTTCTCTAGTATTCTTTAGGCCAGTAAATCTGGTCTTCTTTTTTTTTTTTTTTTTTTTGGGAGTTAAAATTATGCTCTACATCCTTTTCCAGCTCTGCCCAGAACCCTCTGTTGTGATCCTGGTCAGAGGAGTCATTGGTGGTAGCCGGGCACCATCCAGCTGTACTGGGCTCAGTCCCGTGGAGGCCTTGGTAGCTGTGGACCATTAGTCCTTCGGACTGATCGTTTCCTTGTATCCTGTTCTCTTCGTTCTCCCTTGTTCCCGAAGGGATTAGATCAGTGGAGTATCTTAGATGGCCGCTCATAGGCTTTTAAGACCCCAGACACTACTCACCAAGGTAGAATGTAGAGCATTATCTTTATAAGTAGTGTCATGCCAATTGAGCTAGATGTTCCCCGAGATCATGGTCCCCAGAGCCCTCCGTCCAACAACTCAGTCCCTCGGGGGGTTTGGATGTGTCTATAGGGCCTCCATGACCTTTCCTTGTGCAGGTTGTGTTAGTTTCCCCTGTACTATGTACTATCTCACCTCTCACCCAAGTTACCACTTACCTATTACCTATTTAGTATTCCCCCCCCCCCATCCCTGGTAACCAACAAGGATTGTTACATTTTGCATGTGAATTTTTTCATGGGTTTTTACAATAGAGGTCTCATAAAATATTTGTCCTTTTGTGACTGACTTATTTCACTCAGCATGATGTCCTCCAGTTTCATCTATGTTAGGAGATGCTTCACCGATTCATTGTTGTTCTTTCTCGTTGCATAGTACTCCATTGTGTGTATGTACCATAGTTTGTGTATCCATTCATCTGTTGATGGACATCGAGGTTGTTTCCATCGTTTTGCTATTGTGAATAATGCTGCCATGAACATAGGTGTGCATATGTCTATTCGAGTGATGACTCTTATTTCTCTAGGATATATTCCTAGGAGTGGGATTGCTGGATCAAATGGTACGTCTATTTCTAGCTTTCTGAGGAAACGCCATATCATTTTCCAAAATGGTTTTATCATTTTGCATTCCCACCAGCAGTGTATAAGAGTTCTGATCTCCCCGCAGCCCCTCCAACATTTGTTATTTCCAGTATTTTTGATTCGTGCCAGTAATGCCGGGGTGAGATGGTATCTCATTGTGGTTTTAATTTGCATTTCTCTACTGGCTAGTGATCGTGAGCATTTCCTCATGTGTCTGTTGGCCATTTGAATGTCTTCCTTGGTGAAGCGTCTGTTCATTTCCTTTGCCCATTTTTTGATAGGATTGGTTGTCTTTTTGTTGTAGAGGTGTTGGATTTTCTTGTAGATTATGGAGATTAGACCTTTGTCTGACTTATACTGTCCAAAAATTTTTTCCCAGTCTGTAGGTTCTCTTTTAACTCTTTTGGTGAAATCTTTTGAAGAGCATAGATGTTTGATTTTTAGAAGATCCCAATTATCTAGTTTATCTGTTGGGTTTTTTGTGTTGATGTTTATGGTTTGTATCCTGTTAATGCCATGTATTAAGGCCTGAAGTGTTGGTCCTATTTTTTCTTCTATGAATTTTATAGTTTGAGGCTTTATATTCAGGTCTTTGATCCATTCTGAAGTAGTTTTTGTATATGGTGTGAGGTATGGGTCCTGTTTCAGTTTTCTACAAATGGATATCCAGTTTTGCCAGCACCATTTGTTAAAAAGACTGTCTTTTCCCCATTTGATGTATTTTGGGCCCTTGTCAAAAATCAGGTGACCGTAGGTGGATGGATTTACATCTGAGTTCTCAATTCTGTTCCATTGGTCAATGTCTCTGTTGTTGTACCAGTACCAGGCTGGTTTGAGTACTGTAGCTGTATAGTAGGTTCTCAAGTCAGGTAGTGTGAGTCCTCCAACTTTATTCTTCTTCGGGGTTTCTTCCCTTTCCATATGAAGTTAATAATTAGTTTTTCCATCTCTTTGAAGAATGTTGTTGGTATTTGTATCGGGATTGCATTGTATTTGTAGATTGCTTTAGGTAGAATTGCCATTTTCACAATGTTGAGTCTGCCTATCCATGAGCATGGTATGTTTTTCCATTTATGTAGATCCCTTTGGATTTCATGCAGCAGTGTTTTGTAGTTTTCTTTGTATAGGTCTTTTATATTTCTGGTCAGATTTATTCCTAAGTATTTTATCTTTTTAGGGGCTATTGAAAATGGTATTGATTTCCTGATCTCCTTTTCATCGTTCTCTTTACTGGTGTATAGGAATCCAACTGATTTTTGAATGTTTATCTTGTATCCTGCTACTCTGCTGAATCTTTCTATTAGTTCCAGTAGATTTCTCGTGGAGTCTTTAGGGTTTTCTATGTATAGTATCATATCATCTGCAAACAGGGACAGTTTAACTTCTTCATTACCAATTTGGATGCCCTTTATTTCTTTCTCTTGCCTTACTGCTCTAGCTAGAACTTCCAGCACAATGTTAAATAGGAGTGGTGATAAAGGGCATCCTTGTCTTGTTCCTGTTTTCAAGGGGAATGTTTTCAGCCTCTCTCCATTAAGAATGATGTTGGCTGTTGGTTTTGCATAGATGCCCTTTATTATGTTGAGAAATTTCCCTTCTATACCTATTTTATTGAGAGCTTTTATCAGGAATGGGTGTTGGACTTTGTCAAATGCCTTTTCTGCATCAATTGAGATGATCATGTGATTTTTTTCTTTCCTTTTATTTATGTGGTGGATTACGTTGATGGATTTTCTAATGTTAAACCATCCTTGCATACCTGGTATGAATCCTACTTGGTCGTGGTGTATTATTTTTTTGATATGATACTGAATTCTATTGGCTAGAATTTTGTTCAGAATTTTTGCATCTATATTCATGAGAGATATTGGTCTGTAATTTTCTTTTTTTGTGATGTCTTTGCCTGGTTTTGGTATCAGCGTTATGCTGGCTTCATAGAATGAATTTGGAAGTGTTGCTTCCTCTTCTATGCTCTGAAATAACTTGAGTAGAACTGGTACGAGCTCTTCTGTAAATGTTTTGTAGAATTCTCCAGTGAAGCCATCTGGGCCAGGGCTTTTTTTGGTTGGGAGTTTTTTTATTACCTTTTCAATCTCTTCTCTTGTTATGGGTCTGTTCAGATTTTCAATATCACTTTGTTGTATTCATTCAAAAATTTATACACAAATTGTTTTGTGACATTATTGCAATTCTCACAATGTGTCAGTACTCTCCCTCTTTCTACCCCTGGCTCCCCGTGTCCATTCATCCAGTTTTGTTTTCCTGTCCGTTCCTGCCTTGTTGTCTTTGTTTTTGGGCAAGACTGCCCATTTGGTCTTGTATGCTTGATTGAACTAAGGAGCACATGCCTCATGTGTGTTACTGTTTGTTTTACACCCCATTGGCGTCAAATCAATTCCAACTCATAGCGACCCTATAGGACAGAGTAGAACTGCCCCATAGGGTTTTCAAGGAGCAACTGGTGGATTTGAACTGCTGATCTTTTGGTCAGCAGCCAAATGCTTAGCCATTGTGCCACCAGGGCTCCGTCTGTTTGATTTATACGCCTGCCTAATCTGTGGCTGAAAGGTGGACTTCTGGAGTGGCTTCAGTTCTGAGTTAGCAGAGTGTCCATGGGCCATAGTCTAAGGGGTTCCTCCAGTCTCTGTCAGAACAGTGAGACTGGTCTTTTTTTGTGAATTTGAATTTTGTTCTACATTCTTCTCCTGCTCTTCTCAGCACTCTCTATTGTGATCCCTGTCAGAGTGGTCAGTGGTGGTAGCCAGGCACCATCTAGTTCTTTTGGGGTTAGGCTGGTAGAGGCTATGGTTCATCTGGTCTGTTAGTCCTCTGGACTAATAATTTCCTTGTGTCTTTGGTTTTCTTCATTCTGCTTTTCTTATAATTTTAATTATAGAAACAATACTAATAATTCTTAGAGACTAAACAGTGTATTAGAAGTTCATATTTCTATACTTTTAATTACATTAAAAAATTAATTGAAATCCAAAGCGTATTAATAATATGATGGCAAATATCTGAAAAAAATGAATAAAGATTAAAAGAACACTAAATTGTATGTTAACATCATATGATCTCTTTGTTCATGAATACAAAATCCAAGGGTGTTAGGTGCAACATAACATAAAACATAACAACATAAAAATGTTTGCTTATTAGGAATGTTTATATTTGGTTTAACTGAAAACCAAAGAGGACATTTCTCAAGAAACCTTTCAGGAACCCTTACAATACTGGTTATTAATATTTACTAGATACTATAATCAATCAGGGAGCATAAAAAATGCTAATGCTTGGGGTTCTACTGCCAGAGATGTTGATGTACTTGATCTGAATGTAGCCTGGGTATAGAAATTATTAAACCCTTCTCTGCAGCCAAAATTGAGAATCACAAAATCAACCAACTTGTCCTTACATCCCATTCTTATCTTCAGGTATTTTATACATTAGATCGCTTGGACTATACTCCATTCCAAAAATATTCTTACCTTTGTACCTCTGCTATTATTCCTCAATAGGAAGACTATTCTGTCTCCACACATCAAAGTTTTCCTTTAAGGACAAGCTCATATGTTCCTTCTTTTATTAACCTGCTCTGCCAATGGAAAGTTATCCCTAATTCTGAGCTCTTACATCATTTAATTTGTATTTTTCTTATGCTGCAGACATAGAGTAGAAAGCTTTAGAAGTTGGACAGTTTGGTATTTTAGCTCTTTCCAGACACTTACTTTTGCAAAATACCAAACAGAAAGGTCAGTTTTTTTATAATTAACCAGAGTTATTATGTTATAATATGAGATGAATAGTTATTCTTCTTCTGGATGTCTGCAAGGCAATACAATCAGCTACAGAGTTAGAAACACTTCTTCTCAGAACAGTCCAGAGAAAAAAGGAACACCGTACTCAATGTGTATTTCTAATGTACACTAGTCTGCCAGTATACAAGGCACATATAGAGCTGAATATTTTCCTTTTATAAACATACAGTTATCAACAATGTTACTTATCCTCTACATAGCTTTTACTTTTCTCACATTTCCTGTTATTCCTTTAAGGTAAGTAGTTATTTGGCAAATTCTTTTAACAGTAAGAATAGCTGGCTGCGTTAAACCAATATTTATATTAAGTTGGTTCCAAAATGACTTGAGAAAAAGAATATGCTAAAGTTATACAGTATGAAAATTATGTTTGCATTTCTGATGTATTATTTACCAGGTCAGGTAGTCAATAAATTATCTCAGAAACACTAAACATGTACATAACCATCAATTATCTGAACAGGTTATTTGCTTTGGAAATTCCTCATATGCCAATGGATTTGATTTTGCCATATCAGATGAAATCTTCTTTTGATTAAGTCATTCAAATCAGGCCACATGTCCCTTGTTTAAAGCTCACAAAAGATTCTCTGTATACTCATATTTCCAGATGTTCTACATCCCTGTCAACACTTGGTATTCTCAGTCTTAATTTTACCCGTTCAAGTGGATGGTACTACTGTCTCACCGGGGTTTTATTTTACATTTCCTTGATGACAAATGATGTTCAGCATCTTTTCATGTATTTATAGCCAGTCATGTATTTTCTTTGGTGAAGGGTCTGTTCAAATCTTTTCATTATTCTTGAGTTGTAAAGAGTTTTTATATATTCTGATACAAGTCATTTATCAGGTATTTGCTCTGCAAATATTTTCTCCAAGTCTGTGGCTTGCCTTTTCATTTTCTTCGTCATTTATTTTAAAGAACAGAGGTTCTTAATTTTGATGATGATAAAAGCCCAAGTTTTTTCTCTCTACATGGATATCCAAATATTCCAGCACCATTTTTGAAAAAGATCATACTTTCCCCTCTATTTAATTGACATTTTTTCTATAAAATCAATTGACCACATATGTGTAAATCTATTTCAGGACTTCATAGTGTTCCAAAGATCTACATTTCTATTTTTACAACATTACCACACTGCTTTGATTACTATAGCTTTACAGTAAGTCTTGAAACCTTAAACTTAAACTTTATTTTATTTTTTTGATAATTCTTTTTTTTTTTTTAATTTTTATTTTTTATTTTTTTATTGTACTTCAGGTGAAGGCTTAACTAAACTTAACTTTAAATCTTCCAACTCCGTTCCTTTTTTAAGCCTTTTTGTGGCATATGCTTTGAAAATGATATATATATGCATTACTGATAAGTATTAAAGTTAATTTAAATAAAAGAGTCATTAGAGTTGAACTAAGGTAACGATCATCAACATATGTGAGATACAGTCAAATTGACAGAATTTAATGGCTCACTAGACTTAAGGTATGAGGGAACAGAAGTCTAGTATAATTTATAAGCTTTATTTTGATAATTAGCTATACTGCAGTGCTATACCCTGAGTAAAGGAATACAGAAGAGAAAATTATGAGTTCAGCTTCAAACCTGCTTCAATTTGCAATTATCCATGTCTATAAGACTTCCAAGAAAACATGTCTAACAGATAATTGGATATTTGAGTCTGAAGCTCAGAGGAGAGATTAGGGATAAAGGACGAAATAGATGGTCAGTATGTAGCTGGCAGTAAAAAGTGAACTAACGGACAACAGCATCCTGCGAGAGTGTGCAGACATAAAAGAATAATTGTATGAAGAATGAAGTCACGGAAATCTCCTTTAAAAGAGCTCAACAAAAGAATGGCAATTACTAAAAGGATACATAATCAAAATATAAAATATCATGAAAGTCTACATGGAATGAATAAAGACATTCTGTAAATCTTGAGAATATTAAACGCAGGGAAAACCCTTGATGACTGAGGAAGAAAATTTTAAGTAAAATAAGAGGAAATGCCAACTTAACTGGCAGAGGGTAAAACAAAACCAGTTTCAGATAGATACACAGACATCTGAAATATAACAAGGGTTTAGATAAATTAGCATAAGATCAATGGAAGACAATGTGGGAAGATACTATGCTCTTCCACAAAAGTTCAAGAACACAATACTATCAGTCTGACCCAGCATGAACAAACAATATTTTTTAAACCCACATAAGTAAAAACGTTGTTTTTCACACTGATTGACAATTAGGCACAAATGGTCTCCCTATTGTTTACATTTTTGTGTCTACTCTAAGCATTACCTGCATTGATACTGTGATCTCTTGAAGGGCAGCATCTGCTTCATCTTGCTTAGTTTTAAGTAACACACTTTGTTCTCCAGCTTTTTTGTTCAATTCATCCACAAGAGCTTTAGCTTCATTTAGTTTAGAAACACCAGCCTACATCAATAAAATATTGATTGGCAGTATTAAAAAAAAGAATTTTATAGGAATAAGAATCAAGCAAAAGTGTAAATCTGTACATATAAACCATTAGCAAGAGGACTTAGGTTTTTTCCTATTGCTAACGTATTCAAGTGAAAGAGATTCTTTAAGGCAGCATCATAAACACCATCCATTAAAGAAAAGGAATATTACTGAATTGGGAAAAAAAAAAAAAAGCAAGACTATTACTGTAATCTAGTGGACAATATAGGTAGTTAAAGTGACGCTGTTTTCCAAGACATTTAATACTGTACAATATTTATACTAAATATATGCCACAGGCAACATGGCATTGTGATTTACATAATCTTTCCTTCCTATATACGATTAAAAAATTCAAGATTACCAGTATTGTACCTGCAAGTGACTTTGTCTTTTTAATAATTCCTTTTTCTTGCTGCTACTAATGGCAGAATACACATGTAAAAAGGTCATATATCGGCTTGGTGTAGCACCATGTGCTTTACAAGACTCATGGATTAATAAAAATGATTTTAGAAAATCAGGATCGACTAAAAATAGAAAAGAAGAAGGTGACTTAATATGTGCATGACCCATTTAGAATATTAGAGAAAACAATCTTAACTCTTAACTTCATACCAGATACTTCCAGTCTAAGTATAAATATGATATTTCATCTTTGCTTTAAGATGCCAGGTACTCCTAGACATCTATTCACAACTCCCATTTTCCTTATAAATTTGGTATTATTTAGTTTTAGTGGTCTCTATCTTTCTACTGTTATATATATCTCTTGAACATTTTTATTACTTCAAGAAAGACAGATAAATCTACAGACTGTCATAATATATAAATTAATCGGGAATACATAACACATATAATGCAAATGTATGCTCAATAAAAGTTGCCTGAACGGAAAAGTGATACCAAACCAAATAACACCTATCCCCTCCCATTTGACATAGGGAGAAACAGGACTTCAGAAGCCAAAAAAATTAAGAATAAGCTCACAACAGATTCAATATATCCATTACCAAACACATTATCTTCCTCTCACCCCATTAATCCATTTCCCTCTGAATTCAGTGAACGGAATCAGCCTCTAATGAGTTTTCCAAGTAAGACTGAGAAACATCCTTGACTCCTCCTTCTTCCTTGTATGCCACAGATACTACCTGATCAAGTGCTCTTTAGATGACTTCCTAATATCCCCAAGTCCATCCCCTCTTCTCCATTCTTATTATGTCTTCCTTGGTTCAGGCCTTCATCATGTCTTTCTTAGATTACTACAATAAACTTCTAAAGTGGTGTGATTGCCTGTGGTGTGTCCTTATAAGAATCTATTTTCTATTAATTGAAGGAAAGGATGGACCCAGAAAGTTATTTTTCTATATGAAGTCTCTGGTTACATCCCTATTTAAAATCTCAATAACCCCAAATCACCCATAAGACAAATCCAAATTCCTTAGCATAACACGGAATGCTCTTCAATACTGGACCCTGTCTACTTTTTACTCTTCATCTTGTAGTCTACTATTTATATGTCCTATGTGCTATGTGTCAGCCCTTTAGGCTGTTTACGGTTCCATGAAAATGTCTGTTTTATTTCTCCAAACCTCTTGTATGCTACTCCTTCTGACCAGAATGCCTTCCCCATGCTACCTGTCTGGGCAATGTCCATATTCCTATAAGACATGCCAGTTAGAAATTTTACTTCCCAATGTACTTCATATAAAACTCTACCATTACTTATCTCGCTGTATCAGAATTTTATGCTCATTTATAACATAATTCTTACTATCACTAGACTATGAGCTACTTATTCATCTCTAATATGTAGCCCAGTATCTAATATAAAATAAGCTAAATAAATAATTGATGATGGGTTAGATGAATAAAAGAATGAACAAATAAGCTGTAGCATAAAAAGAAAAATAAAGACCACATTCTAAATTAATTTGGAGTTGGGAAAATATTATGCCCATACTCAAAGAATATCGTGACAATTTTGTCTTCTACGAATTGAGTTGTATGACATATCTGAGTGATAACCAAAATGAAAACTTCAGGCTACTAGCCAAAGACTCTAAGCAATACAAGCAGATCCCTCAGATCACTCAGGTCAGAAAACTAATTTTTTTAATTTCTTAAATTCAAACAATAGATTTTCTGTTAGACCATATGAAATGGTATAATTATTACTTTAAAAATAAAGAAGGCTTTAAAATTTAGTTTGCATCAGAAGTCTAACTTGGTTACATTTAGCACTGTTCAAATTCATAATAATTATGAATATTTACTTAGAAGAATGGCAATTATTTCACAAATAAAAATCAAATAAAATCAATTTCATCAAAATACTACCTGAATGTTTTTTCTTTTCTTCTTTCCTTTTTTTCTCACTATATTTTTCCTCACCACCTGTTTCACAACCGAGTAACATTTCAGGTATCTAAAACATGAAGAGCATTACTTTAAACTGCAAATCAATATGAAAAAGTTTAAGTAAATCCAACATCAGAGGTTAGAAATCTTTAAAATGAACAAATACTATCACTTGAACTTTTCTTCTAGGATTCTTTGCAGACTAACAGGGAAAAAAATGAATATATCAACCTTTAGAAGATATTATTTCCTGGACAATATTTTGACACATCAACCATTAATTAATCGCAAATTAATGACACATAAGGAAAAGCTCCAACATCTCACTTGAAAAATGATTAAAACCCTACTGCCATCAAGTCGATTCTGTCTAATAGCCACCCTACGGGTCGGTTAGAACTGCCCCGTAGGGTTTCCAAGGCTAAAAATGATTAAGCTGTATAAAAATGAACGCAGTCACATTTTTGGTTTAAATCAGAAAATAATCACAGATGTCACTGAAAATCATACAGCAATAAAAATACAATATCTTACATAGTATCATGATAATAAAGTGCCTTCATGGCATAGATTTTCAGATTTCTTGAGTAAGAAATAATTAAACAGAAATGAAAACCACCAGATTTTACAACTAATAATTATAAAAACTATTATCTAGAAATGGCTGATTTTTTACCAATATCACAAATAAGCAAATAACATTTCATAAACAGGTATCATTATCATTAAAGAAAATATAACTTTATAGGAATATTACTTTAGAATATACAAAGGAACCTTAGTTTCCTACAAAAAGTTAAAGTAGTAGAACCCTAAAATTTTAAAATTAATCTAAATAGTTTCACCTTCTTTCACCTGACACAGCTGACATTCAGAGTGAGAGGAAACACAAGTAATCTAGGTAATTTGGTCAAAAAGTCATTTTACAAATATCTCAGATTGAGTAAAATAAAGTGCAAAAGGTCCCTGCACTAATGGAGAATTTAAAAGTGCCATGGTTCTTTAGCTGTAGAGTATGTTTGTTTTGTTTGTTTTCTTAACCACTTTCATTGATTTTACCTGATTCTGATGAAACACTAAAGCTTCATAAGACTATTTTAAATTTATACTTTAAAAACAATGGAGATTTGTTTCTCTGAAAACTCACTTTCCTTAGTCTATTACTAAACAAGATTCTTCATTAGTAAAGTTTTCCTTCCTGGATTCACTGACATTCCCCTTGCCTCCACCTTCATCTTTGGAGACAAAAATGTCACTCAAGCATATCATACATTCTAAAAAAACTGAATGAGTATATTAGCCCTATTAATTTTACTTTATTCTCAATTATTACACATATTATCATATCTAAAAAAGGTGGAATCATATCAACTCCTTCAAAATAACCTTCAATTGTTTCCAGTTGTTTACTGAATAAGATTCAAAGTCCTTGACATGGCACTGAAAGGTATCCCTCATCTTAACGTGGCACTTAAAAGCTTTTAACTATATCTCCCACTACAATGTTCCACATACTCTGAGCTTTGGCCACTTGAACTCTCTGTTCCCCAAGTATGCCATGTGATGTCAAGTTCATGAACCACTGGGCCAGCAAGTAGAGCAGTGTCCTCCTGTACCTCATCACTCCTTCTAGACCATCCTCACTGAACTCCCTTAGTTTTATTCTCATACTATCATACTACAGCAATCACTAACCCTCCTTACTGCAGGCATCTACCAATCTATTCAATTCTACATTCCACAAATAATTTTAGCTCTAGTAGTTTAATAACCTGACATTCATTCTTTAAATTCCTCTCCTCCTCTATCTTACACACCACACTTTTCTTAGTAACTCACCCTCAGATCATATCCTGAGGCCTTGTCATTAGCAATAACCAAAACCCCTTCATAATTTCACTTTCAAGCATCCTACTCTTCTATATCACCCTCCTCTCTCCAGCTCACTCCCTCCCCAACACCAATAATCCTCAGACTCCAGAAGACCTCTACAATCCAGTAATTCTATTACCTTTTCATTGTCACTCACTGTTTACCTATCCTAATTTACCTCCTTACCAATTTAAATTCCATGGTAAACCATAATTATATTCTTATAAATGTCTTCAACTCCGCTGGTCCTCACTTGCTTTGTCATACTCTCGAGGCAAAGTCCCCACCTGCTCCAAGTCTATATCTGTGAGTTCACATGTGGCTGGAGAAAAACACAACTATGTTGATTGACTTCAAGTGTAATTCATGATCACTAATGTCAAGTGAACCCTTAATGCAACCCAGCTATCATACTCCATTCTCCTAATCCTTTCAGTATTTTACTCTCCCAACATACTATTTTGCATAACTTCTTGTATCTCTTCAAATCTCTGAAGCTCTTCCCCAATCCTGTCTCTCAACTGATAACTATACTCCCTACTTCACTGAAAAAATATAAACAATCAGAAGACAGCTTTCAAAACGTCCGTATAACACACCTGCACACCACCTACCTAAATCTATGCCTATGCCATTTCCTCTGCTTTCTTTCCTGTTACTGTAGATGACTCCTGTGTTCCTAGCAAAAGCAAATCCTTAATTATTCCACTTGTGCATGGTAGACCCACTCACTGTCCACTACTCAACAATATTGCTCTAGCAATGTTACCATCTTTCCTGCATCATAGATATTTTGCTTCCCTACTCAGTCATTCCCAAAAGTATATGAACATGATAGTTTGTCCTATCTTAAAAAAAAAAAGAAACTCTTTTTACCCTCACTTCCGCCAGATATTGACCCATTTCTCTCTTCTGTATAATAAAATTTCTCAAAAGATTTGTCCATATTCACTCTCTCCAATCCTTTCCCCAAATAAGGTTTTTTCTGCTACCAAGGAAACTGCTTTATCGAAGTCACCAGTGGCTTCCATGTTGCTAAATCCAATGATAAATCCCCAGTCCTCATCTACTTTCATTTGTCATACTTCACTATTCCTTCCTCCTTTGAAATGTTTTCTTTGCTTGAATTCTAGGTCAACATACTCTACCGGTTTTCCTCCTCAGTCTCATTTGTTGGTTACTCCTCCTCATCTCACCAATTTCTTTTTTCTTTTTTTTCTTTTTTGTAGTTTAAATGAAGTTCACATTTCAAGTTAGTCTCCCATACAAAAATTTACACATACATTGTTATGTGACCCTAATTGCTCTCCCCATACTGTGACAGCACACTCCTCCTTTCCACCCGATTCCCCATGTCCATTCAACCAGCACCTAACCCCCTCTGCCTTCCCATCTCACCTCCAGACAGAAGGTGCCCATTTAGTCTCTTTTATCTACTTGAGCTAAGAGGCACGCTCCTCACGAGTATCACTTTATGTCCCACAGTCCAGTCCAATCCCTGACTGAACAGTTGGCCTCGGAAATTACATAGAGAATCTGAGGGCCATGCTTTCTGGGGTTCTTCCAGTCTCACTCAGACCATTAAGTCTGGTCTTATTAGAATTTGAGTTCCGCACCTCACCTTTCTCCTGCTCCATCCGGACTCTCTGTTGTGTTCCCTGTTAGGTCAGTCATTGGTGGTAGACGGGCACCATCTAGTTCTTCTGGTCTCAGGCTGATGAAGTCTGATTTATGCGGCCCTTTCTGTCTCTTGGGCTGATACTTTCCTTGTGTCTTTGGTGTTCTTCATTCTCCTTTACTCCAGGTGACTGGGACCAATTGAGGCATCTTAGATGGCCGCTTGCAAACTTTTAAGACCCCAGACGCCACTCACCAAAATAGGATGCAGAACATTTTCTTAATAAGCTTTGTTATGCCAATTGACCTTGATGTCCCCTGAAAGCATGGTCCCCAGATCCCTACCCCTGCTACTCTGTCCCTCGAAGTGTCTGATTGTATTCAGGAAACTTCTTAGCTTTGGTTTAGTCCAGTTGTGCTGACTTCCCCTGTAGTGTGTGCTGTCCTTCCCTTCACCTAAGATAATTCTTGTCTACTATCTAGTTAGTAAATAACCCTCACCCTCCCTCCCCACCCTCGTAACCATCAAAGAATGTTTTCTTCTGTGTTTAAACCTTTTCTTGAGTTCTTATAATAGTGGTCTTATACAATATTTGTCCTTCTGTCACCAATTTCTTAATGTAGAAATGCCCCAGGATTCTGTCCTTGGATCTCTTCTCTTATTCATTTATTCTTATAGCTTTAAATACCATCTATACTATGATAATTCCCATATTTTTATCTGTATGCCTGAGCTTTTTCCCGTGAACTCCAGACTCATATATCCAAATGCTTTCTCAGCCTCTCAACTTGGATGTCTGACATATTTAACACATCCAAAACTGAAAGCCTTATCTCCTCCTCTAAATATGCTCTTCTCACAGTTTTCCCCTTTTCTGTTGATGGTCATTCAATCCTTCCAGTCACTCAAGCCAAAATAATTGGATGTGTCCTTGACACTCCTCACTTTGTTATATCTTATTCCAATCTGTTAGCAAAAGTTTTCCCCTTTTCCACTGATGGTCATTCCATCCTTCCAGTCACTCAAGCAAAAATAACTGGATGTATCCCTGACACACCATACTTTCTCTTACATCTTATTCCAATTTGTGAGCAACTCCTGTTGTTTCTACTGAAAAACATATTCAGAATCCAACCACTTCTCACCACCTCCACCACTATACCTCTAGTCCAAGCTATCCTTTCTCTCACCTAGATTATCACTGTAGCCATGTAATGGCTTCTATCATTGCCCCCTATAGTCTATTTTCACCCCAGAAGCCAAAATAATCCCACTAAAACATTAGTCAAAATACATAAATCTCCAAAGGCTCATAAAACAAAAAAACCAAACCTGTTGCCGTCGAGTCAATTCTCACTCATTGCGACCCTATAGCAACCCTATAGGAAAAGCTAAAATCTTTATAAAGGCCTATACAGCCTAGGGGCACTGGTGGCACACTGGTTATGCATTTGGCTGTCAACAAATGGTCGGCAGTTCAAATCCACCAGCCACTACTTGGAAACCCTATGGGGAAGTTCCACTCTGTCCTATAAGGTTGCTATAAGTCAGAATTGACTCGATGGCAAAAGGTTTTATACAGCCTAATTTATTCTCAAGAAAAGCTAAAATCTTTATAATGGCGTATACAGTCTAGCTGGTCTCCTCTTACTTCTCTGACCTCATCTTCAACTAGTCTCTCCCCTCAATCACTTTGCTCCAGGTGAACTGGCCTCTTGCTGATCCTCAGAATCACCAGGCATGCTCTCTTCTCAGGATCCTTGTCTGGGAAGCTTTTCTCTAAGAATCCCCACAAAATATAAATTCCATGAGGGCAGAGATTTTTGTCTGTTTTCCTCTCTGCTACATCCCTAGTAAATAAAGCAGTGGTACATATTAAACACCCAATAATTACTTATTCTTTAACAAATGCCTCTTGTTCCTGTGACCTCTCCAGGCTAGAATGTTTCCTTTCCTTTATCTACTTACTGAAATCTAACAAAAAATTTATTTTCATCTATAAAACCTTCTTCATTATCCCAGTTATATTCCTCCCACCAAACAATTACAGGCATTAGCGTGTACCTTTACTTAAAAAAAAAAAAAAAAAAAACGAAATGAACAACTGATATGAATTCAAAAAGACTATGTTCAAAATTATTTACTCAAAAAGCAATATAAGAGGCTCCCAGTTAAGATAGTGCTATGAGTTCACACTTTAACTCATCTCCCCTCAAACAAATACCATAACAATGATAGAATAAAAACAAAGGAAATTTTAAAAAAATTTTAAATTAAAAAAAAAATTAAGAATTGCTAAAATTCTTGCTATATTTTATTATAGGCTAGCCTGTAGGCTAAGGAACTAAAGGCATAAAATTTTAAAGTATGTAAATATCTCTGTAGTTCTTAATTAAGAACAATAACTCTCAACTTAAAATTCTACATCCAACCAAACTACTTTGAAAAAGTGAGAAGAAAATAGAATTATTTTCAAATATATGAGAGACGTTCAGTTCCACAGTTAAGCTAATGTTATAATAAATACCAAAGGAAAGTTCTGAAAACTCAGTAACTTCAAAAAGAAAATGTGCTTAGTTTTTCACTTCCATATTTACATTTTAAACTTACTTTCTTCATACTGCTATCTGACCAACCTTCCATCCACAGCACCTGGCATTTCTTTTGTAAAGCTGGATTACTCTCACAGTTTATTACGAAGCTTAAATTTGCAGAATCCATTATCAAGACAATATGCAAATTTTGTTGAATTCCTGAAAAAAAGAAAATTATAATCACGTAAAATTACAACATTAATAATAAAGTCAGATTTGGAAAATCTATATAGTCTGATTTCATAAGATTAACATTTTCTGAAATGAAATGGTAGAAATTGTTAACTAAAAAAAGCAAGCTATGTAACAGTACTATGGTATGATTTTTATTTTTGTTAAAAAAATACATGTGTTTGTGTGTGTGTATATGCTAAGAAAAAAGACCTAGAAAGATATTCATGAAGGAGGTCTAAATGTAGTAATCTCTGGATTGTGTATTGTTGCCCTATTTTTTACTTATCTCAATTTTAGATTTCTACAGTGCACATAAAACTACTTCTGTAATAATAAAAAGTTATTTAGAAAAAAAAAAACTAAAGACTCTGGCACAACTTAAATACTAGTTCAGTAATTCTCAAAGAAAGGAGGTACTAAAATATGTACTAATTTTATCACGTGAAAACAAAGGCAACAAGTTAAATATTCCAAATAAATAAATATAATAAATATTCCATTACCACATTTTCAACTTTCTCTTTGTTAAAATTCTTGTCCGTGATGTTTTTACTATAGTCTAGTCTATAGCCTAAGGAGCCCTGGTGGTGCAGTGGTTAGGCACTTGGCTGCTAACCAAAAGGTCAGAGGTTTGAACCTACCAGCCACTCCACGGGAGAAAGATGTGGCAGTCTAGCTTTCTAAAGGCTAATTATGTAGTTATGTATTACTTCCTAAGAGCTCCAAGAAAAAGAAAAAAAAAAATATAAATTACCAAACAGATCCAAGATTTAACATGCCTTCACAATCTAATGAGGAAAAAAGGCAAATTAAATGGTATTTATTTCACATGAATCAGAGTTCGATTTGATTAATGGCTCTGTTTTATTTACTGTATGTGAAGTAATTGAAGACCGGTCCAAAAAAGCCATCCTGTGAAGCTTGATCTTTAAGAGGCAACAGCAAGGGCTCTAATTCTTCAAGAGTATAGAGTCCAGGAACTTCACCTACAGAAGAACATTAAATGTCTTTTGAATTTTGGCTGCTTGACACTAATTATAAAACACATTTTGCATATACAATATTTTTTTAAATTTTTGTATTAAATAATCAGCCCTTATTCAATCTTTCTTTCAAAAAATATACAAACCTTATCACCTCAACATGAACGACTCATAAATCTGCATCTGTAGCCTTACTTTTCTCTGTCCCTCCACTCTTACAGTGTGATAGAAAACTCATTTATCTACATGATAAAATTCAAAGCCCAAAACATGTCATTCAAGGCAGTTTATAATCTAGCCATCCATCTGCCTTTCCAGGGTATTCTCCAATATCTCTAAGACTTTGTATTCTAGCCTTACTGAACTTCTTTGTATTTCATAAATATAACAAAACACTCCTCTTTCTAGAATGTACAGCTGCAGTCCTCCTCTGCCCCTTACCTTTGACCAAGGTAAGGGGCAGAAGAAGACACTACTTTACCAACTGCTATGCTCATGAGTCTTCCTGACTACTCATATGCTAAGTAAGGCACTCTCTTTTCTCTTTCAGATAATATCCAAACATAACTGTTTAGTACTTATCACATCATTTAATAACGAATTAATTACTTCCCTTTCCTGCCGAATCAGACTCTCAACTCCCAGAGAACAAATACTTGATCGCATTCAATATTTAACCCTAGGGCACACTTAACAAAGCATCCGGAACATAAATATTTGCTAAATAAATGAATGAGTGAATGAACACATACTAGAAATCAGGAGACCTAGTCCATGATCTTCTACTATGCAACCAAGTGATGACGGCAAATCAAGGGTCGATTAAGACTACAAGCTTTTAATGGAAGGACTGGACTATGTCTTGTTCACCACTGTAACTCCTATATTGAGAACTGAGCCCAGGACATAACAAGTGTTCAATAAATATTTGTTAAACCAGTATATTTGTAATCCATAAGAAAGTATAAGATTAAGTGAAAACTTTGCTACACATCCAAATCAGTACGTTCACATAGGGCCCATCACAGTCTATTCCCTACTTTTCTTTAGGCTCAACTCAGAGGTAACAGACTACTCCCCCTCCTCCAAGCTTTTAACATATTCAAACGTATGCACACATAAACCTGTTTTATATGTATTTCTCTAAAATTTAACCTCATGAAGATGCTTTTGATTCCTTAAACTTAGCAAAGAACGCCAGTCTACTTATATACTACATGCCTTAGAGAATAAGAATTTGAAACAGGAAAAGAGACAAAGATCCATAGAACACTTTCTCCAAAAAGAAACTTTACCAAAAGTTAACTTTACTTGTGAATTTTGCAGTTATATCTTGATATTAAAGACCAATTTATCTTAAAACAATTATTGGGTAATGCTTATCTGATGTTTGCTTTCACAAAGAAGCTGTATATCTAGTCAGCCAGGTTTATCTAAGCCAAAATGAACAAGGTCTCCATCTATGGACAACTTAAGCAATAGACAAGAATGTGCTCCTTAAAAATCAAAAGATGTTACTTATAAAATGGCAACAAACATTCCAAGCCTGCTCAAGTACTACCACTTTCACTAAGCCGTTATCCCTAAACTCTTTAACAGAAATGGATCTATCACTTGTCTAACTAGAGTCTTGAACTGCACTAAAGTGTGGACACCATATATTACAAATTACATGTTTTCTTTAATCAAAGCTGTTAATTTCTGAAAAAAGACTATTTCATCTCAGAGCCTAGCATGATACAAAACAAGTATTTAATAACTACTGAGTTGAACATAGGCTTCTTTGTCCTCAGGTCCCCTACAAGAGAACCACTGGTACAGCTGAAATGACCTTTTAACAAGGTTTATTTTATACTTAAGTAACAAAATACTCTTGGCCCAAGTTTAAGACTAAGCTACCTCATACTGATTCTACTAACAGTAATTACTCACTAGGAAGAGATTCTAATAAACTTCACAAATTCTTCAGAAAAAGAAGAAATGTAGGAATTTGCAGGTATCCTACCCAGGAAAGCACCAAATAGGTCATGTGGCTCCAGAAAACAGGGGAGTACCATACTTTGCTGTAGAAAGAGGTATAGCAGAGAGTTGGTAAAGCCTAAGAGCTGTTCAAGAAGCAAGCAGTAATTCTTAACTCAGGTTGCACAGAATTAACTAGGGAACCTTAATTCAAACGGCCAAGTGCTAGCTACCAAAACCCCTAACCCAAAGGTTCTCATTTAATGGGTTTGGGGTGATAGCAAACAATTAGTTTGTTTTGTCTTTTGTTTTTGTATTTTAATTCTCCAGGTAATTCAATGTGCAACCAGGGTTGAAAAATACGGGGGAATAAAAATGGATCTAGTACTTGGTAGTGTATCTCAGAAAAACAAGACTCAAGTTAATTAGACAAAATGGAAGTAAAGATTTCCAAAGAATAAAAATCTTGAAAAAATAAAACAGTAAATATTTCTAAAACCCATAAAATTCTATAAATACAGGAGGCTTGCTTATTAGTCATAAATTTCTAGAAAGAATTTGTTTTAATATATTCTTCTTTCAAATGATGCACGCGAAAGCTGGACAACGAATAAGGAAAACCGAAGAATTGACATCTTTGAATTACGGTATTGGAGAAGAATATTGAATATACCATGCACTGCCAAAAGAATGAACAAATCTGTCTTGGAAGAAGTACAGCTAAAATGTTCCTCAGAAGCAAGGATGATAAGACTTCATCTCACATACTCTGGACATGTTATCAGGAGGGAACAGTCCCTGGAGAAGGACATCATGCTTGGTAAAATAGAGGGTCAGCAAAAAAGAAGATGACCCTCAACGAGATGGATTGACACAGTGGCTGCAACAATCAGCTCAAGCAGCAAAACAACAATTATGAGGATGGCGCAGGACTGGGCAGTGTTTCATTCTGTTGTGCCCAGGGTTGCTAAGGGTCAGAACCGACTCAATGGTACCCAACAACAACACAACAAACGCATACTTAAAATACTTGGAAGTACCTTTTTGTCTTTAATTTTTTTTTTTTTTTAAATGAGGTTATAGGAGTCCCTGGGTGGCGCAAACGGTTAAGTGCTTGGCTGCCCACCAAAAGGCTGGTGGTTCAAGTCCACCCAGGGGCACCTTGGAAGGAGAATCTGGCAATCTACTTCTGAAAAATCAGACACTGGAAAAAGCAATCAATAAAAATCATGATTTTTTAAAATGAGGTTACATAATACTTAAAATTTGTTCTATTCAACTATAAAAGTAGCATCGACATTTTTCTAAGTTACTGAATAAAATATACTCCAGACATATGAAATATGAAACTTCATATATCCAGAATATATGTATATTCATATAGCCGTAGTAAAACACACCATAATTTATTCCACCATTCAACTACTGATGAACAGTGAGGCTCTATCAAATATTTTGCTATTACAAATTACGTTATGCATTTCCTTACATATTGGTTCTTTTATTTCTATAAATTCCTACAGATAATAAAATTGCTAAGTCAAACGATGTATCACATTTTTCAACAAGTACTCATTGATAACTTTCCCAAAAGATTACAGAAGATAATAGTCCCACCAAAAGTGTATGAGAGGGTCAATTTTTCTGTACATTCACCAATACTGAATATTGACAATAATCTTTCTATAATTCTTCAATCTTTTGATTTTATAAAAATGCAGTTTCTCAATTCTCCTCCCCGACCACGTTTAACCCACGTCACTCTAGTAAGAACTATTTCAAGGGTCTCTAAAACACAAGTAAATCTTATACAAGATAATTTTACTTGAATAATTTTTACTTTAGTACTTTTATTTCCTTTGAGTAGAAACCACTAACTTACCTGAAGACAAAAGGCTATTGATCATCTCCAAAAATGCAGGATGTACAAATTGGTAGTCTTCAAGAAGTAAAACTACCTGTTGTGCTTCAATACCTGCAAGATGCAGTACCTGCTCAATAAGAAAATATTTTTAGTAACCTTTGAGAATTCTGGTGCTGTTAAAAATGATCATTCTGCACATAAACTATGCCATATAATCATATGTATATTTATATATTTATTTATGTTTGAGCAATCAACATTAAAATCAAACTTTAGCCATACAATTTGAAAAGTAAATACTATTTTGGGAAAATGTTAATTCGTTTACAGATAGAACATTAAATCAAAAGCTAGAGGTTCATTTTGATAAATACCCACATATATTCTATGTAAAAAATCCATCCTTTTTTTTTTTATCTTCCAAGTCCATCTAACATTCTACAATCTCTAGCTGGAATATGTGAGAGCTAGAAATTGCAGGAGAATAGGAATCTTTTTATTATCTGGAAATAAAAATAAAATTTTCTAATAATCATGAGGAGCTCTGGTGGTGCAGTGGTTAAGGACTTGGCTGCTAATCAAAAATTCAGCAGTTCGAACCTACTAGCCACTCCTTGGAAACCCTATAGGGCAGTTCTACTCTGTTGCCATGAGTTGGAATCGACTCGATGGCAACAAGTTTGTTTTTTTTTTGTTAATAATCATGAGAAAACTAATCATCAAAATTAAAATAAAGACTATGCAGTGTATCAGATATGGTTTTAAATCAAATAAAGCAAAAAACTGTAAGTAACTCACATGTTTGAGATCATTTTTGAACTGCTTAAGTTCATATCCCCTGGAAATCTTTGGAGAAAACAGCACTGCTCCATGCATATGACTAACTAAAGAAGTGACTGTCCGACGACCTACACCACTGCGTCCTGCTAACAGAAGTGAGCCTCCAGGAAAACTCAGCACTCTATCTATCCTAGACATGTACTCCAGGACTTCTTGGAAAAGTAAAATATCTAAATTCTGGTTATCTCGTCCATAATGAATAAGACCCTTTAAAAAAAAAAATCACAAAGAATATTTTATATAATCAAAACAAGCTCTAATTACATAATAAAACTATCAATTATCTAAATTCAAATATTGTATTTTTATATGCTCAAGGAAAGTGGTGAAGGGACTACATATCATCTCACATCCAATACTGTTATCTATCCAGAAATCCAGCTCTATAGGAGCTCCCCAAGGGAAAACTTCTATAATAGTCCACAAAAATCAGTTACTTTGGAGGACCATTAACATAACTACTAAAAAAGTAGTGAGAGGAGCAGGTTAATTACAAAAACTTCAAAATCTCTCAAATTTTATCAGTTGTTACTAATCAAGTCAGTGTATACATACCATGAAACAGTCCCAGACCGCCAGAAACCCAATGCCTAAAAATCTTTCTCATACTCTTGTTCTTATGCACTGCTTGGGAATAAATAAAAAGTCCATGCAGGTATCACGTTCTTCCCTTGACTACATGACAGAGTGCAGGAAGAGACAGGAAAACTAGATTCCACATGTTTAACTACTTTCAACATTCCCAAACTGTGCAATACCCATTCTAATCAGATCAATCAGTTTACTAGCCCACGAAGAAAACTTACTGATAAAATCGACACTGTCAATGTAAATATTAATTTTTAAAGCAATAATATGCAATATGGTTTCTTCTTTATTACAACTTAAAAAAGACTCCCTAAGACAGTGCTACTCAAAGTTTCACTGGGTCAGCAGCATCAGTATTGCCTGGATACCTGTTAGAAATTCAGATTCTCTGGGCTTCACCTTATGAATCATACTCTTTAAAGATAGGACCCAGAAATCTACATTTTTTTTTATTTTCCAAGTCATTCTGAGGCTCACCAAATCATGACAATCACTACTCTAGGATGATTTCCCAATTAATATCAAGCCTCATTCATATTTCCAATATCAGATAACTCCTCCCAACATGTCTTGGCAATGTTTTATACATATCTATGTAAGTGTATATGCATCCAGTTAGGTCAGCTACAGTAGACTAAATTCCAAAATATAAGGTCCACCTGTACCTATGTTATGATCTTTCAACTCCATGCTCTCAAAAAGTTTTCAATACATGTCAGAAAATGACGATAATCATAATTAAATAAAAATTCAAATTCAGGATTCATATTATACCTTTTTAATAACATCCTTGAGATCTGCAGAGTTTAGTTTTCCAAGTGGTTTTCCATGTGGAGGTAATGGTTGTCCTGGTGCTGCTCTGTCTCCTGAGTTATGCCGGGCTCCCCATGTGACATAGAAACTATCTGTAGATATAAAAGATACGTTTGTTTTATATGCATGATTTGTAATGTGAGCAACTGTAAATAAATAACTCACTAAACCCTATGGGCAGTTCTACTCTGTCCTACAGGGTCACTATGAGTTGGAATTGACTCGATGGCAATGGGTAAAGTATTTTTAAGTTAATCAGTCCAATAAGATCATTCCCTGATAGGTAAAGATAAAGTGTGCCTTAGAAGATCAAAATGATCAGTTAAGATACAAAGACCTTAAGTTAAAATTTCAAACTCTACCTGAAAACAACATTCCTATTCTTTGTCCACCACTTCTTTCACCCCAAATGAACTGACTTCCTTCTAACTTTCCTCTACCTTCCACCCTCAGTTTGTCCCATTTTCCTTCTTTTTCCAAAATCTCCATATTTAAATTTAAATTTAAAATAATTTACATAAAATGACAAAATAAAACAATCTCAAAACCCTCTTTGAGAAAAAACAGATCTGTTGATACTATCAAGAGAGTTAACTTCTAAAACAAAATAAAAATTAACAACCAAATGTTAATTAGGAAAAACAGGGATGAAACTACAAGACTTGTCAGTGGATTCTTGGATATAACACCAAATACATGAGCAACAAGAGACAAAATAGATAAACTGGACTTTATCAAAATGAAAAAAATTTTGTACATCAAAGAACTTTATCAAAAAAGTGAAAAGACTACCTAAAGAATGGGATAAAATATTTGGGAACCTTATATCTGATAAGGGCTTAATATACGGAATACATAAAACACTTCTACAAGTCAACACAAAAAGACAAATAGCCCAACTAAAACATGGACAAAGGACTTGAATAGATATTTCTCCAAAGAAGATATACAAATGACCAATAAGCACACAAAAAGATGCTCAATGTCATTAACTCATTAGGGAAATGTAAATCAAAACCACAATGAGGTACCACTTCACACCCAGTAGGATGGCTATGATCCGAAAAATGGAAAACAACCAGTGTTGGCAAGGATGGGGAGAAATTGGAACCTCATTCATTGCTAATGAGGACGTAAAATGGGGTAGCAGCTGTGGAAAACAGTTTGGCAGTTCCTCAAAAAGTTAAACCTAAAAGTTACCTTATGAGCCATTTCTTCATATAAACCCAAAAGACTTGAAAGCAGGGACTCAAACAGAGACTCGTACACCTTGTTTATTGCAACATTATTCACAATAACCAAAAGGTGAAAACAACCCAAGCATCCTTGACAGATGAATGGATAAACAAAATATAGTACACATTTAAGGAGCCCTAGTGGCACAATGGCTCAACTGTTAACCAAAATGTTGGTGGTTTGAACCCACCCAGCAGCTCTGCGGGAAGATTAAAGACCTGGCGATCTGCTCCCATAAAGACTACAGCCAAGAAAATTCTGTGGGACAGTTCTACTCTGTTACATGCTGTCACTATGAATCAGAAACAACTAGATGGCACCTAACAAGGAAATATTACTCAGCCATAAAGAGAAAAGAAATCTTAATTCATGCTACACCATGAATGAACCTTGAAAACATCATGATGAATGAAATATGTCAGTCACAAAAGGACAAATATTGTATGATTCTACTTATACAAAATATTTAGAATAGGAAAGTGTATAGAGACCCTAGTTTATTAGTGGTTACCAGGGACAGGTGGAAGGGAGAGAAAAAGGTAGGCTCACTGCTTAGAGGACACTGAGCTTCTGTTAGAAGTGATGGAAAAATATGGAAACGAATACGGTGATAGTTACATAACATGATAAATACAATTAATGTTACTGAATTATACATGTGAAGAATGTTGAAACGGCAAATGTTTTCTTACATATATATTTACCATAATTAAAAAAAGCATATAAGTACCATATAACCCTGCACTCATGAACATTTATCCCAGAGAATCAAAATCTATATTTGCACAAAAACCTGTGCAAAAATGTTTATAGTAACTTTACTCATATTAGCCAAAACCTGAAAAAAACCCAGATATCCTTTAACAGATGAATAGTTAAAGAAATGGTGTTACATCTATACAACAGAACATTACTTAGCAACAAAAAGGAATAAACTACTGATACAACAACCTAGATGTATCTCCAAAGAATGTTGCTGAGTGAAATTACACTCTTGATACGACAAAACTAAAGAACAGATTAGTGGTTTTCATAGGATAAAAGGGAAATAAGTATGGTTATAAAAGGGCAACATGAGGAATACCTGTAGAAAATATTACATATCTTGACTGTACAAATATCAAAATCCTGGTTGTAATATTGTACTATATAGATTTGCCAGATGTTACTATTGGGGGAAACTGAGTAAAGGGTATATATGACCTCTCTGTATTAGTTCTTACAACTGTATGTGAATCTACAATTACCTCAAAATTAAATGTTTATTCTTTTTAAAACTGTCAATATAACTTCCCAAAAAATAATTAGTCTCTACCTCTTCTACAAGCCTAATATTTTAGCATTTATCTCAAATATACTCAGAAAGTTACATTAATTACAAAACACTTCACACTCTATCGTATATACCAGTTTAACCACCTACTTCCATAAATCTTGGAAACCCTGGTGGCGTAGTGGTTAAGAGGTACAGCTGTTAACCAAAAGGTCAGCAGTTCAAACCCACCAGGTGCTCCTCGGAAACTCTATGGGGCAGTTCTACTCTGTCCAATAAGGTCGCTATGAGTCGGAATCAACTTGACAGCACGGGTTTTGGTTTCGGGTTCCATAAATCTTGTTGCATCTAAACACACTAACAATAGTTATCATTGTAAGCAAGGACTTCCTTACTGTTCCTCTCATTAGACTCACAAGCTTCTTGAGGACTAAGATGTATACAGTTTATTTTTATGCCCAACTTACATTTTTATCAACAAATTAATCTTCCATTATGTGAAAATCCTGTATGCCGAGATCTAACATATGTTAACCCTATAATTATTAAAAATATAACCCTTTACTTAAAAGCAAAATACAAAAGGAAAAAAGTATATATAGTATTTATTGAACTCTATATAGGGGAATAAGAAGCCCTGGTGGTGCGGTGGTTAAAGAGCTCAGCTGCTAACCAAAGAACCCATCAGCACTCCACAGGCGAAAGATGTGGCAGTCTGCTTCCACAAACCCTATGGGGCAGTTCTACTCTGTTCTGTAGGGTCATTAGGAGTCAGAACTGACTTGAGGGCAGTAGGTTTGGTTTTTATGTTATATAGGGGGATCTGAAAGATATCAAACTCTAGAGAATTCAGATACCTAACAATACACCAGTACTATCTAACACCCAAAGGATATGCCACTTGCAAATGATGGCTGTTTTATGTAATTGCACTTTGCACATCCTTTGGGCATGCAAAAAGTCAAGAGATACTACTGACTCAATTTTCAGACTGAGAAAGATGGCACCATTTAAGAACCAAAAGCCACTTGATGCAAAGCCATCAAAGCTACAAGGTACAGTTATCTAAATTCTCAGTCAAAATCAAGCAAATTTCAAATTGCTATCAGGCTTCTCTCAGCATTTCATCATGCCTTAGTTTCTCCTGAACCTATTTCCCAATTTCAAAATTCAGGCAGCACCAAAAACTTCCATCAATCCCAATATTCTTCCCACAGTCAAGATTCCCTTTGGCTTATGTATTATTGTCCCACGACCAACAGAAAATCTAGAAGTGTACAATTTATAGAATGTATTACATAAAATATTTTTAAAGCCAAACTTTCTACTCTGAAAGAATAGAAACTCATTCTGCAGCTTAAAAGAAGTTTTATTAGGAAATATTTCCATAGCGTAGTCTTCTTTTATCAAAGACCCTCTAACTATGAAGAGTTTTATGTTACATGTATTACTCTTACAGCAATTTTCAAAATGCAAATTGATTATTAAGCAATAATGGCTGTAAATGCAACACAGCTGCTTTGACTGAATGGCACTGTGCTTTGTTTACCATAACAATGGATGAAGCTGGTAATAAGAAGATGTAAGAAGCTCTGTGCTAATGACATTAAGGGTAGTGACAGGAAAAAGAAAGACCATTATCGTTAAGCAAAAGTTTATCATAATATAATATGGATTTTCTCAGTGATCTTTGAGTTTTGTAATTTATAAATTTTTTTTTTAAAAAGACCGTTATTAGTGAAAATCCTTCAGAAAAAACAACTGTGCATAGTAAATGTAAAACACTGCAGCCTGAACCACCTTTTCCCAGAAAATTATCATCATTGTATAGAACTGTTGGAAACATATTTATTGCCAAAAAAAAAAAAGATTGAGCAGTGCTTATGGAAAATATAATATTAAATTAACCAAAGTTATAATTTGTTTAGAAAACGGACACATGAAGTTATTACACTAGAAAAAAAAATTTTTTAAAGATCTCATAGCAATCATATATTTACATAAACTCTGTAACTATATTACCTGCCATATTGTCTAATATATCTGAGCCCCAATCTCCTTGAAACACTGCTGTTAAAATGCTGTCAAATAAATGAAGTTCCTTCGCACCAACAATTTTGTCACGAAATAAGCGGTGTGCTTCATATGCTACAATTTCTAACACATAATCTAATGGATGGTTTGAGGATCCTACAAAAGGCAAAATATTTTTTAATTACATTACAGTAACACTCAGGTGATTTGAAAATGGTCTGTTTCAACACAATATAAGAAAGAAACAGCGAATAAGAATCTACATACCATAATTTTAGCATCGGATAAATAGAAGAAAAGGAAAAAAGTTAAAATTTATTTAGTTAATGAGTTGATAAATTTACTGTGTTTATTCAAAGCCTACATTAAATTCTATTATATCCAGTTGTTCAGTAAAATACCAACCTAAAAAAGCAGATAAAAATGATTTGGCTATAAAGAATAATAATTTCATTTTCTTCCAAGAATCAAGAAGAAATACAATAAAATATACAATTAATAGTATAGTCCTCATTTAATGTATCTATTACAAATACAACAAACAGTATATATATGCATACACACATACACACAGAAACACACATATACGCCCTGGCATTCTAAAAAAAGGTAAGTGATTTGAAATCAGGAAAGCAAAACTTACCTCCTTCTAAATCGTATCTGAATAAGCCAAGAACCCACTGCGTAAGAATGCAAGGAGTAAAGAAATAGTGACTATAATCATCAACTGTAAATTTGGCCCGAACCTGAAAAAGAAAAGATAGTATATGGTCAGTCTACTTTCTTAAATATATAACCATTCTATAAGACTTTCAGTCTCCTTAGCCTCACAGGAATGCCAAGTTCTACCTGTGGATGGAACTAGATTTCAATATAATTGATTTCCTTTGCTATCCTGTGTATTATATCTTACACATTTAAAAAACACTGTTCTGAGAAAAGGTAAATAGACCTCAACAAACTTCCACAGATTGTCCATGGCAAAAATAAAAGGTTGAAAAGCCCTGCTAGAGAAAAATATTCAAGGAAAGCTAACCTAAGCTTTTTAATTCCAAGCTACTAATAAGTCTAACTAAGAGACATTTTCTAAAGGTGGGAACAACAGAGGTATCTTTATTTTCAAGAAGTCAATGAAACTTCTGACAAATCAAAGTGCATCTTCTCAATATACAACCAGTAAAGACTTTGTCCCTCCTCTCAACAGCCAAAGCCACCACCTTTATTCTTTTTTATTTTTGGCTTTGTGATTCAGTCGCTCTTTTTTTTTTTTATTGTTGTAGTTTAAAGGAAGTTTACATTTCAATTAGTTTCCCATACAACAGCTTATACATACATTGTTAATGTGACCTTAATTGCTCTCCCCATACTGTGACAGCACACTCCTCCTTTCCACCTGATTCCCCATGTCCATTCAACCAGCTCCTAACCCTCACTGCCTTCCCATCTCACCTCCGTACAGAAGCTGCCCATTTAGTCTCGTGTCTACTTGAGCTAAGACGCACACTCCTCACGAGTATCACTTTATGTCCCACAGTCCAGTCCAATCCCTGTCTGAACAGCTGGCCTCGGAAATTGTTTTAGTTCTGGGCTGACAGAGAATCCAGGGGCCATGCTTTCCGGGGTTCCTCCAGTCTCAGTCAGACCATTAAGTCTGGTGGTCTTGCTAGAATTTGACTTCTGCACCCCACCTTTCTTCTGCTCCATCCAGAACTCTCTGTTGTGTTCCCTGTCAGGCTGGTCACTGGTGGTAGCTATGCAACATCTAGTTTCATAGGCCTAAGGCTGATGGTTGTTTCCATCTTTTTGCTATTGTGAACAGTGCCGCAATGAACATGGGTGTGCATATATCTACTCATGTGATGGCTCTTATTTCTCTAGGATATATTCCAAGGAGCGGGATAGCTGGATCATATGGTACTTCTATTTCTAGCTTCCTAAGGAAGCACCAAAGTGATTTCCAAAGTGGTTGTACCATTTTACATTCCCACCAACAGTGTACAAGTGTTCCAGTCTCTCCACAACCACTCCAATATTTATTATTTTGTGTTTTTTGGATTAATGCTAGCCTTGTTGGGGTGAGATAATATCTCATTGTAGTTTTGATCTGCATTCCTCTAATGGCTAATGATTGTGAGCATTTCTTCATCTGTCTGTTAGCTGCCTGAATATCTTCTTTGGTGAAGTGCCTGTTCATAGCCTTTGCCCAGTTTTTAATTGGGTTATTTGTCTTTTTGTTGTTGAGGTTTGCAGTATCTTGTAGATTTTAGAGATTAGGCGCTTATCAGATTTGTTGTAGCCAAAAATTTCTTCCCAGTCTCTAGGTTGTCTTTTTACTCTTTTGGTAAAGTCTTTTGATGCGTATAAGGGTTTGATTTTTAGGAGCTCCCAGTTATCTAGTCTCTCTTCTGGTGCTTGTGTATTGTTACTTATGGTTCGTATTGTGTATATGCCATGTATTAGGGCTCCTAGCGTTGTCCCTATTTTTTCTTCCATGATCTTTACCATTTTCAATTTTATATTTAAGTCTTTGATCCATTTTGAGTTAGTTTTTGTGCATGGCCACCACCCTTATTCTGACCTTGATCAATTAGCATCTGAATTAATGTAAGGAGGAGAAAAGACACTTCTTGTTTTCCAACTTATCTCTCCCCACTTCTACTCTAATACTATAAAAAGCACCCCCCAACACACTTCCATAACTTGCACATCCTGTTCCCTTTATCTAAACAGACCTTCTTTCATCTTCCGCCACTTGGTGAGCTTCTATTCATCTTTCAAACCTCAGATCAAATTTTACCTCCTTCCTAACCACTATCACTAACAAAGTTATTCACTCCCTCCTCTATGCCATCTCTGAACTTGTACATGCTGCTATTTTTACATTTCTCACACTGTATTAATAATGTGTTTATTTATATGACTAGGTCCCTCATTAGACTGTGAACTTCCAGAGAAGAGAGACTCATTCATCTCTGCATTCCTAGGACTAGCACTGGCAAGAAAAGGCACTCAATAATGTCTTCTGCATATTCAATGCCTATTTTCAAGTATCTTCTCACTTTATTAAGGAAAGATACTTCAGACGCTTCCTCATAGGTAGCAGGAAAGAATAAGCAGCAAAGACTACTACCTGAGGTTGAAGTCTAGAAGACAGAAATTGACAGGAAAAAGCTAGTTTTGGAAAGAAGATGAACTCCATTCTAAGTATGTTGAATTTGAGTTAACAGTAGAATATCCATCCTGATTCATTCATTCAACAAACATTTATTAGTGCATTAGTGCATTATATGCATATGAAAGCCGGGCATTGAATAAGGAAGACCAGAGAAGAATTGATGCATTTGAATTATGGTACTGGCAAAGAATACTGAATATTCTTAGACTGCGAGAAGAACAAACAAATCTGTCTTGGAAGAAGTAAAGCCAGAATGCTCCTTAGAAGCAAGGATGGTGAGGCTTTGTCTCACATACTTTGAATGTGTTATCAGGAGAGACCAGTCCCTGGAGAAGGACATCTTGCTTGGTAAAGTAGAGAGTCAGCAAACCAGAGGAAGACCCTCAACGAGATGGACTGACCCAGTGAGTGCAACAATGGGCTCAAACACAGCAACAATTGTGAGGATGGTGCAGGACTGGGCAGTGTTTCATTCTGTTGTACAAAGAGTCATTATGAGTCGGAACTGACTTGACAGCACCTAACAACAACATTAGATACTGTACCAAGTTAGCTGGTGGATACAATCGTGAATAAGACACATATAGTACCTGCCCTCATAAAGCTTACTCTCTAGCAGCAAAGTCTAATAAACAGCAGGAAAGTAAAGGCTGGGATCAACACATAGATCAGGATTAAGGGTAGTCTTCTGGGAGTGAAACCAATAGACATGAAAACTACAATACAAACACATATATACCTGTTCATACACTTGTACCATAGATCCTGCTAAGAGATAAATTTTTGCTGGAGAACCCCAAATGGAATGATTCTTCAAATTTTTATGTAGTACTGGTTCCAAATATGCTCCATAAATGGTTTGTAATTGTTCTCTTTCTGGGTAACTAAAAAAAAAGGCAAAGAAGAAAGCTGAAATAAATCAGTATTCTAAATTATTATTTTAATGATAAGCTACAGTAGTGGTTTTCATACTGTGCTACTCTGAGACCTAGATACCTTAGAGGCTGACCAAGGGCTTAAAGGACAGGCCAGGCTCAAGGTCCCCACTCTCATTTCAACCAAATTAGATTCCCAATTATCTTCTATTAAATATTGGAGGTCTTAATAGAAGAGTCCAGTGAAGTTATTCTAACACATAATTGCTTGAAAAACCACTGATCTTTAGAAAAGACCGAAAGGAAAATTTTATTTAAGAAAAAGCATTTTGAGTTAAATACAGCCTTACACAGGACAGTAATCTATCTCAAAACTATAAAAGTAAAATTGATAAAACAACAACAACAACAAAAATCAAACTATTTCTCTCAAACTGAAATTTTTTCAATACAGCTTAATTTGTGGTAATAACCTCTCAAAAAAAAAATGTTAATACATGGAGTGCAATCAGCATGAAAGCATAAAAACAAGGTTTTGTACAGCAAAATTTAACAGCATTTTAGACAAGACAGTGCCATAACCAGAAGATTTAAGAGCCCCTGGAACAATTACAGGCCAAGGAGATGAACGGATGTATTAAAACAGATGTCATTAGTCAATTAAATTACCTAAATCTCCCTTTTCCAAATTCAAATTTTCTTTTTAGTTATCTTTATAAAATCCGATAGTATTTTTGTTTTATGAAATCTATCAAACATTTACATTCTGAAACCTACCATTCAGATTCCTGATAATGACATTTTGGAATATAGACTATATAAACAGTTCTGTTTTATTTCCTTATGTATTTCTAATACATAAAATATTTTGTTTAAAGCCTGCATGCTCCAAAATTGTTGCTTGTAAATGTTTGAAAAAAATGAAAAAATAGTATCAAAGCTTAAGTTCAACCATTTGTAGAAGGATTATTAATGGATACCTTTAAGAAAATGCAATTATATATCTCCTCTCATATAAAAAAAATTGAAAAACATTAAGGTACATACTCTACAGCACAAAGACGAACAATAGAAGTAAATCTGGTGGTAAGCTTGTGTCTTCCCAGTCTTCCTCCAGCTGACATAGAAGCCACAATTTGAATATTTTCTAAACCAACCCATTCCAAATTGCCATCATAAAATCCTTGATATGTCAATACCTATTTGAAAATAAATATATTTTAAATGGTTTATACATAAGATACAAAATACTGTTGCCTAAAATTCAATTGTTTCTAAATGCAAACATCATTCTCTACTTAACTCAAGAATTTAAGACTGAGGTATATTTTAAATTCTTGTATCTCTTATAAATAATACTGTTCAAGTCTCTGTGATCAATTAATGTTAGCTGAATAAGCCTCATTTCTAAAATGTTTTTCTCTCCAATAAAAATTAAAATCCAAATCATATTATAAAGCCAATAGCAATTATTAAAAAAAAAAAAACCCAGAAAGTAGCCAGGGAAAATATAAGGAAAAATGTTTTCTTTTGTGTAAATATTTTATTTCTGTAGTAACACAGCAGAGATAAATTTTGTCCTGTGTAAGTATAAGAAACTCTTAGAATTTAAGGTTTCTAATGTGATGTAAGGAGTCCCTACATGGTGCAAATGGTTAACACACTAGGATACTAACCAAAGATTGGAGGTTCAAGTCCACCCAGAGGCACCTTGGAAGAAAAACCTGGCAAATGACTTGCAAAAAATCAGCCATTGAAAATCTTATGGAGCACAGTTAAGACTCTGACAAACATGGGGTCACCATGAGTTGGAATCAGCTTGACAGCAACTGGTAATGTGATATAAATCACATAAAGAAATAAAATCTACTACACTGAGTGTGAATGTGTGGTCTCAACTCCCAACATGAGCAAAGGGGGAGACTAATATGGGCTCGAGCAGCCAAAAAGGGGCATGACTGACTAAGTCTTACTACGGTCAGAAGAATGCATACCTAAAAAAAAAAAAAGCAAAAATTTCCTCAATTCCAATTCCATCCCCATCTTCTGAATTTTCCTTGTTTTATAAATAGAGGACAGGTAATAGGTGTAGGATAATGGTTGTTTTTACTCTCCCTCTCATATAGAAGTAATACTACTTCTAAAGAAAGGAAAAGTAAAGAAAGTAGCCCTGGAAATGCATTGAGATGTTTCAGGAGTTTAATTTCCATGACACATGCTTGATAAAACTGGTCCCAAAGGAGGAAAGCAAAACATTTTCTATCTATATGAAAAGTTAATGAAATTAAATTGCTTTCAACTGTTATCAATATACTTCAAGTGATAAGACTCACCTGTTGTAGGAAAGCTATCAAAGTACTGGTCCCCCATTTATCAAGCTTGGGTAGGTTGATATCTTTTAAGTACAAAACAAGTCGTTCACAGTCTTTTGGTCTGTATACTCGACCAGTATTAGTACTGATTACCATGCAGGTCTGGCTCAATTTCTGCAGGAGATGTCGAGAAGTAGTTTGTGCACTACAGTGAACTACAGCAATCTGAGTGGATCGAAGTTGGGAAAAGGCATACCTGAGCAGCATCCTAAGAAAGACATATGACACTGATTTTGCAAATGCAACCAATACTTCTTAATTTAAAATTTTTCCTATAAATATTTGAATTTCTAAATTATGTGTGATGATGTTAAAGGGGAAAGTGACAAACATGGATATGGTTTCCATAACTATCAGGCCAATTTTCTACTTTTTAGACTGAAAAAAATTGATATTTTAATGCATTTTCATGACCCTTTCAGCAAAATAAATTAAAGTTCACAGAAATAATTTAGTCTGATAAAAGTATATATGGTATATACCAACTTTTTCTCCAGATTTAAAGAAAGAAATCTAAGATTTTAAGTTATCCAAGTTAAAACAAAATTACTATAGTTTTAAAGAATTTTTTAATTACTACTGCCCTAGTAGAAACTAAGTCTATGGCTCCTTTATTTCCAGGAACTATACTTAGTAGGCACTAAAAATTAGCTGAATTCTTTTGAATTAAAAACTATTTTTAAATAGAAAGCTAACTTCAAGATTTGTATTTTATAAGCATATGGTAATTTGTGAGTATATCTACTTATTTTTTGTTGTGACTATACGTACAGCATTAAAAGCAAAGATAATACTTTGAGGACTAAGGTGTGCCTCACCCAAGCCATGGTGTTTTCAATCACCTCATATGCATGCAAAAGCTGGACAATGAATAAGGAAAACCAAAGAATTGATGCCTTTGAATTATGGTGTTGGCAAAGAATATTGACTAGACCATGGACTTCCAAAAGAATGAACAAATCTGTCTTGGAAGAAGTATAGCCAGAATGCTCCTCAGAAGCATTGATGGCGAGACTTTGTCTCACATACTTTGGGACATGTTATCAGGAAGGACCAGTCCCTGGAGGAGGACATCATGCTTGGTAAAGTAGAGGGTCAGTGAAAAAGAAGAAGATCCTCAACAAGATGGATTGATATAGTGGCTGCAACAATAGGCTCAAGCATAACAACAATTGTGATGATGGCGCAGGACTGGGCAGTGTTTTGTGCTGTTGTACATAAGGTCACTATTAGTCGGAACCGACTCAACACAACCTAACAATAACAACAACTTCTCAGATTGCTCTCTTTCCATTGGAAATACATAATCTGTCAGAGAACACGATACATTCTTCTCCATAGTCATATTATTTTCATAAGTAGTGACAATGAAAGAGTCCTTCATAAAAATATAAAAGCTACTGTCATCAAAAGAAACATAACAAAAGCTATTAAATTAAAGAGGAGGGGAGATATTAAGTCCATGACATGCACCTCACTCAACATTCTTCTGCTCTTACCCTTTGCCACATCCTTCTGGTCCTACGAGAATAAACGGCTGTTTAGTATTAGAACTTAACCAAGGTTTGAAATAATCTAGACCTCGTTGTATATCAGGAGTCTGAATGACTGGAAGCGTTTGGCCGTTACTGAAATCATCAGCTGTCAAGTTGTCTGGCTTCTTCAGCACATAAGATGCTAATCGCCCTTTACTTGAGTCATAGAATGTGTCCATTGGTTTATGAGAGTCTGGAGGAGATTCTCGTGCCCAGTTAAAAACCTTACAAAAAAAATGTGATAAGTTTTCAATACTCCAGACAATGTGAAATTTTAATTCTGCAAAGTAAATGTTCCAGAAATGAATCATCTTAGTTCAATAAAAAAGTTAACATACACTAAACCTAATAAGTATCCTTTATTATTAAAATAACATTTTACATCAAGTATTTAATTTTCTCTAAATGATCATTTAAGCAAACAAATAAAAGTCATCTATTCTGTACATATACCAAAGAATAAATACATTCAATGGAGTTCCTATGAGCACAAAATTACAAAATTATAGAAGGTAGGAATCCTCAAGTTTTTCATTTCCACCATATTCTGGCACTGCCCATTCAGTGTTGCCATCACTGCTCTTAACCAGTTGTTCTTCTAATACTAAAAAATGTTATTTGCACAGATATAGAGCAGAGATAGCCTCTGATGCTACTCTTCAACACTTACTTCAGACTTTAGCAAGAGTGTGTCTGTTTAAAAGCAGCATATAATGTGGTATTCAGTGGTAACAATGAGAAGCATCTAGTAACAGAGGCAACAAGACAGCCATGGAGAGGAAAAAAATATAGAAAGCAAAATGATGGTATCAAAAGAATAAGCAAAATGGAAAAACTAGTAGGAATATAATGTTCTACCAACTCAACAGAATATGTGTTCCCCTGGACACCCTTTTAACTCAGTACTGATTCACTCTAGAGGTTCACCCTTCAGCCAAAGATTAGACAGGCTCATAAAACAAAACAAGACTAAATGGGCACACCACCCCAGGGGTAAGGACAAGAAGGCAGGAGGGGAAAGGAAAGCTGGTAATGGGGAACCCAAGATCGAGAAGGGGAGACTACTGGCACGTCATGGGTTGGCAACCAATGTCACCAAGCGTATGTGTATTGTTTAATGAGAAACTAATTTGCTCTGTAAACCTTCATCTAAAGTACAATAAAAAAAATGTAAAAGAAAAGAATGTGTTTAATTATTTCAAAAGAAGCCAATAGAAAGAAAATCCCTTATTATGTAGAATTCAGCTTTATAAACAATTTGGCTAAAATATAATCTTTATATATATTATAGAAAAGATTTACTAATTATGAATTCATCCCAGCATTTCTAATTGCTAACACTGTTTTGACAAAAAGAACGGTAAAAACTGTATCATTCTTAGAAAAAAAAAAAATTAATGAAATAGTTATATTTATTCATATGGCTAAGTTAAAAAAAATCTAATTTTAAAAAGATACAGCCTTTTAAAACATTATTTTATGAAATTTTAATTATATAATAAAATATATAAACTAACTCAAAGGAGAAAATAAGTAGAGATATAGAAATGAAATGAATCATTTACTGAATGCACAATATCAAAATTTAAAAGTTATATGCCTTATAGTTAGAAATCACTATTCTGGCATTTAAGCCTCAATGAAAAGAAAAAATACATATGTTTACTGAATATAATCAGAAATGCCTTAACCTCCTTGGTGAATTCCAGACGTGATTTCATGTTCAAATTTCCACCAAGTCCCCTTATGAGATTAACAATAAATTGTTCATGATATTTGCATCCATGTAGGTGTGACAAACCATTCATCACAGTCCCGACCAAACTTGTTTCTACCACATAGTCGTTCTGTTGATTGAAATACACAAAAGGCAGTATTATTAATCAGTAAACTTACAACAGATTGATGTTCACATTGTTTTCTAAGGATTACTTTTAAAACTTAACTGAAGAAAAAACTTTTTCTCTCTATTCAAGTTGTAGAAAGATCAAATTTCACTCCATTTAAATATGTACTTTGAAAACAGAGCAATCATAAACACACAATTGTGTATCTCTAGCTGAAAGTGCTAGAGTCCTTGAATGCACACATAGTTTGTTTCTTCTTAAACTGGAAGAATGCAAAAGAAAAGGTAAATCAAGGAGCATAGGTCTAAAAAATTAGTTCTTCATTTCTTCTTGTAGATAAGGAAGATGGAAGCAATGCTAGACTGATGGCACTGGAAAAGAAAGGCTAGGAAAAGCAGACATAAATGAAAACCATTTAGAGCCTTCTCTCTAAACAGAATTTTAAAATAAAACTTTTGGATTGAGGTGGTATTAAAAAAAACCAAAACCAAACCCGTTGCCATCGAGTCAATTCCAACTCATAGTGACCCTACAGGACAGAGCAGAACTGCCCCATAGAGTTTTCAAGGAATGGCTGGTGGATTCAAACTGCCAACCTTTTGGTTAGCAGCTGTAGGGTCTCTGGGGGCCTGTGTACTGCTGTGGAGCTAGGAGGAAAAAGAGTTCTCACTCTTACCATAAATTTACTGAGGAACAACTATGCATTAAGATCCACACGTGATGGTAAACCAAAAAACCCATTCACATCAAGTCGATTCTGACTCAAAGCGACCCTATAGGACACAGTCAAACTACCCCATGGGTTTCAAGGGAGCCTTGGTGTAACAGTGGTTAAACCCTCAGCTGCTAACAGAAAGGCCAGCAGTTCAAAACCACCAGGCCACCAGCCATTCCACAGAAGAAAGATGTGGCAGTCTGATCCCATAAAGATTTACAGCCTTGGGAACCCAGTGGGCAGTTCTACTCTGTCCTATAGGTCACTGTGAGTTGGAATCAACTGATAGCAATGAATGTTGGTAGTATGGAATCTTTACAGAAGCAGACTGCCATGTCTTTCTCCCCTGGAGTTTCTTGTTGGCTCCAACTGTCAACTTTATGGTTGGTAGCCAAGCGCTTAACCACTGCGCCACCAGGGCTCCTTCAGGTGGTGGTAGGTATAAACAAAGGTGAATTACACAGTCTATCTTCATGGAATGCAAGTGTAGTAGAGGAAATGGTTAACAAGCTGTGATGAGAGATACAGAGCAGCAGAATAGCGTGTTGTAAGAAAGGCTAATTCATACTGAGGATTCAAAGTCTCTGAAAAAGGTAACATTTAAGCAAACATTTGAAGAATTGAGATCTATCTGGCCAGGCAGAGAATATAGCACATGTAAAGGAAATGGTGCAGCAAAAGAATTAAAAGAAGTTTAAGCCTGATTAAGCAAAAGATTGTTGTTTGTTGTTGTTAGGTGCAATCAAGTTGGTTGAGGCTCATAGTGACCCCATGTACAACAGAAGGAAACATGCCTCGACCTGTGCCATCCTCATGATCGTTATTATGCTTGAGCCCATTGTTGCAGCCACTGTGTCAATCCATCCTATAGAGGGTCTTTTTCGCTGACCCTCTACTTTACCAAGCATGATGTCCTTCTCCAGGGACTTATCCCTCCTGATAACATACACAAAGTATGTGAGATGAAGTCTCACTACCCTTGCTTCTAAGGAGCATTCTAGCTATACTTTCTCCAAGACAGACTTGTTCATTCTTTTGGCAGTCTATCGTATATTCAATATTTTTCACCAACACCATAATTCAAAGGCATCAATTCTTTGGTTTTCCTTATTCATTGTCCAGCTTTCACATGCATATGAGGCAACTGAAAAGACCACAGCTTGGGACAGGCACACCTTAGTCTTTCAAGTGACATCTTTGCTTTTTAACACTTTAAAGAGGTCTTGGGCAGCAGATCCACCCAATGCAATGTGTCCTTTGATTTCTTGACTGCTGCTTCCATGGGGTTGATTGTGGATCCAAGTAAAATGAAATCTTTGACAACTTCAATCTTTTCTCCATTTATCATGATGTTGCTTATTGGTCCAGTTGTGAGGATTTTTGTTATCTTTATGTTGAGGTGTAATCCATAGTGAAAGCTGTAGTCTTTGATCTTCATTAGTAAGTGCTTCAAGACCTCTTCGCTTTCAGCAAGCAAGGTTGTGTCATCTGCATATCGTAGGTTGTTAATGAGTCTTCGTCCAATCCTGATGCCCTGTTCTTCTTCATATAGTCCAGCTTCTCAGATTATTTGCTCAGCACACATACTGAGTAAATATGGTGAAAGGATACAACCCTGACACACACCCTTCCTGAATTTAAACCATGCAGTATCTTCTTGTTCTGTCTGAAATAACTACCTCTTGATCTATGTACAGTTCCTCATGAGCACAATTAAGTGTTCTGGAATTCCAATTCTTCGTAATGTTATCCATAATTTGTTATGATCCACAGAGTTGAATGCCTTTGCATAGTCAATAAAACACAGGTAAACATCTTTCTGGTATTCTCTGCTTTCAGACAGGATCCATCTGACATCTGCAATGGTATCCCTGGTTCCATGTCCTCTTCTGAATCCAGCTTGAATTTCTGGCAGTTCCCTGTCAATGTATTGCTGTAACTGCTTTTGAATGATCTTCAGCAAAATTGTACTTTTGTGTGATATTAATGATATTGTTCAATAATTTCCACATTCTGTTGGATCACCCTTCTTTAGGCACAAATATGGATCTCTTCCAGTTGGTTGGCCAGATAGCTGCCTTCCAAATTTCTTGGCATAGTTGAGTGAGCACTTCCAGGGCTGCATCTGTATGTTGAAACATCTCAGCTGGTATTCTGTCAATTCCTGGAGCCCAGTTTTTCACCAATGTCTTCAGTGCAGCTTGGCCTTCTTCCTTCAGTATCATCAGTTCTTGATCATATCTTACCTCCTGAAATGACTGAATGTTGACCGATTCTTTTTTGGTATAGTGACTCTCTGTATTCCTTCCATCTTCTTTTGATGCTTCCTAAGTCATTCAGTATTTCACCCATAGAATCCTTCACTTTTGCAACTTGAGCCTTGAATTTTTTCTTAAGTTCTTTCAGCTTGAGAAATGCCAAGCATGTTCTTTCCTTTAAGTTTTCTAACTCCAGGTCTTTGCACGTGTCATTATAATACTTTGTCTTCTCCAGGTGCTCTTTGAAATGTTCTGTTCAATTCTTTTACTTCATCATTTCTTCCATTTGCTTTAGCTACTCAATGCTCAAGAGCAAGTTTCAAAGTCTCTTCTGACATCCATTTTGGTTTTTTCTTTCTTTCCTGTCTTTTTAATGACCTCTTGCTTTCTTCATGTACGATGTCTTTGATGTCATTCCACAGCTCGTCTGGTCTTCTGTCACGAGTGTTCAACACATCAAATCTATTCTTGAGATGGTCTCTAAATTCAGGTAAGATATACTCAAGGTCGTACTTTGGCTCTCTTAATTTCTTCAGCTTCACCTTGAACTTGCATATGAGCAACTGATGGACTGTTCCGCAATCGGCCCCTGGCCTTGTTTGACTCATGATATTGAGCTTTTCCATCATCTCTTTCCACAGATGTAGTCACTTTGATTCCTTTGTATTTCATCTGGCCAGGTCCACATGTATAGCTGCTGTTTAATGTTGCTGAAAAAAGGTATTTGCAGTGAAGAAGTCATTGGTCTTACAAAATTTCTATCATGTGATCTCTGGCATCATTTCTATCACCAAAGCCATATTTTCCAACTACTGATCTGTCTTCTTTGTTTCCAACTTCCACATTTCAATCACCAGTAATTATCACTGCATCCTGATTGCATGTTTGACCAATTTCAGACTGCAGAAGTTGGTAAAAGTCTTCAATTTCTTCATCTTTGGTCTTGGTGGTTGATGCGTACATTTGAATAATAGTAGTACTAACTGGTCTTCCTTGCAGACGTATGAATATTATCTCATCACTGACAGCGTTGTACTTCAGGGCAGATTTTGAAATGTTCTTTTTGATGATGAATGCAATGCCATTCCTCTTCAATTTGTCATTCCCAGCGTATAGACCATCTGATTGTCTGATTCAAAATGGCCTATGCCAATCCATTTCAGCTCACTAATGCCTAGGATATTGATGTTTATGTGTTCCATTTCATTTTTGACAATTTCCAATTTTCCTAGATTCATACTTAGTACATTCCACATTCTGATCACTAACAGATGTCTGCAGCTATTTCTTCTCATTTTGAGTCATGCCACATCAGCAAATGAAGGTCCCAAAAGCTTGACTCCATTCACATCATTAAGGTCGACTCTACTTTGAGAAGGCAGCTCTTCCACAGCCATATTTTGAGTGCCTTCCAACCTGAGGGGTTCATCTTCTGGCACTATATCAGACAATGTTCTGCTGCTATTCACAAGGTTTTCACTGGCTTATTTCTTTCAGAAGTAGACTGCCAGGTCCTTCCTAGTCTGTCTTAGTCTGGAAACTCAGCTGAAACCTGTCTACCATGGGTGACCCTGCTGGTATTTGAATACTGGTGGCATAGCTTCCAGCATCACTGCAACACACAAGTCCCCACAGTACGACAAACTAACAGACACATGGGAGCAAGGAAAAAGTAGCTTAAATCAGAGATGTAGACAAGATCCACGTTATGCAGTATAGGCCATCACAGGAAATATGAATTTTATATTCACTGCCTTTAATGATTTTAAGCAGGAGGGTTAATTGATCCAATTTATGTTTTTAAAAGATCACTCTGCCTGCCTAATAAATATTTTTGGGAGAACAGAGAAACGGGAGGAATAGTGGGAAGAAGGGAGGTGATAGGTAGAAACTCTACTTCTTATTAGGTCATCTAAGAGTTTTAGGCTTAAAAGGAGAGATAAAGGAAACCCACATATGTTTCTCTAGGTTGTCTAATTTACTGAATTAATACAAGAAAGTAACTTATTTACAAATAAAATCAACATTTGACTGGTGCATACATTATAGTATATCTCTCAGAATCTGAGTTGTAAACAAGGTGTAGAATGAGAAGGAAGGAAAACTCAACACATAAAAAATTTTGAATAAAAATAGGGGCCTGTCCTCAAAACAGAACCAGTTTGTTTTCTAACTAAATCTTTGATATCCACCCGGAAGCTTAATAATCTTATGCTGTCATCGTTTCTACAGTCACAAACACGTATGTTCCATCTTGTGTTATATTCCTCATTGTAAGATTAACACAAACATTAGCAGCATGCAAGTAGATGACCTCAAGGTATTTGTACTTTACAAGGTATTAATGATATTAATGAATAACAGCACACCTGAAAAGGTGCTACAATGTAGACATCAGATATTTAAGTAACCTCATACACTATTATTCATTCACTGCCCTGTTAATATCATGCTTGGTGCTGGGGATACAATAAGGAGCATGACAGGCTGGGTCCTTGCCCTCAAAATGCTTATAGTTTAATATAAACAGACCATAATAATACAGTTAGTAAATTTTGAATTTACTACAGAAGAACACAAGTGGAGACAGCTCAGTCAGACTGAGGAGTAAAAAGGCAGTTCCTTCCCTGAGTTCTCCATGGAAACCTATCCCATTTATGTCATTTTCTTATAAGCCCTTAGTCCTCCACCTCTCATTCTTATAAAAACAGAAAAGAAAAAGACTGAGAAAACTAAAGCAAGACCTACATCTCCTATGTTCTCTGTATGTCTGGTTCAATCACAGTGTATTTAACTCTGAGTCAACTTCAAATTAACAATCAGAGTATTTTCAGAAACCTCACTGCTATTTATTTCCTCTATTTTTATATGTTCACATTTTCATAAAAGTAATGGCATAAAAGAAAAACTGAAAAAGATGAAAAAAAATGATTTAGAATATCTGAAAGCACTCCATGCTCTTCTTTTGTACGCTAAATTCCTATTCATGCTCCAAATTCAAAAAAGACAGCAATACTCTCTTCATCCTGTTGTATTCTGATTATTTGTTTACTTTATCAGTATACATGTCACTTTCTTCCATTGTTCAAACCCTTCTCAAGGAAAAGCATTAACCTGTTAATCTTTACCCCTCAGATTCTCAAGTTTAGTATAGTAAAACCTGTGGAAGCTGGAACCTGTGTAGGGCAGAAACCTGTCAGAGAAGAAAACTCAAATATTTTCCAATAAGATGCACCTTGTCAAAGGCAGAAAACCTGTGTAATCCAGAAAAACAAGGCAGTCCCGTAGAGTGCCAGCTCTCACAGGTTTCATTGTATTACTCAACATATATTATTCAATAAATTTTTGTTGAGTAAATAAATGTTTTCAATACTATTATGAATAACTCACCACCCTTTTTCTACTTTAGTATTTGCTTGATTTTATTTTTAGCTATGATACATATCTATAGGTATTTATTGACACTTAAGTAAAATGTGAAGGTAAGATGGTTTTGCTAGTAAAAATTAGAAAGATATTCCAGTACTCATTTAAAGATTTTTTGGTCAGCAGCGCAAGGTATTGCGAATGGGAGAATAACAGTGTAGACTAGCATAACAAAAATTTATACCCAGAGATGCAGAGGGCCAATGCCTTTTCCCAGGAATGAAGAGATCTCTCTCTCATGCTCCTTCCCCACAAAGCCCCTATATATAATATCACATTTAATCATTATACTTCTCTCCTAAAAAATTAATCATAAAATATTATGGGTAACTTACCTGCTTTAAAACCCACTGTAAAGCCTTTTCAAAATAATCTCCAATCCAGTTTTCAAGATTATTCCTATATTTAGCAGGCTGATTCCTCAACCAAGATTTTATCAGAGAATTAAGATCTGTCTCTTCATCACTGACACAAATTAATAGAAACACATAAGAAACTATTTAAGAAATTGTCAATTTACTTTCAAAATAAATTTCTGCTCCAATAAACGTTATTCTATACATGTTATTTTATTTGCTACTATACAAAAGTTGGTTTTAGTTACTTTTTTATGTGTACATATATATATTAGTTACATATATATATATATAGACGTTGATACAGATACATACACAGATGTATGTCATTTTTAGTGAAATAAAGCAACCAATTTCCATCTACATTATTATAAATATAAATTAAAGAATAATTACAATCTATGGTATGACTGAAAAGTGGACCAAGTCTTTCATACACAAAAGGTGGTCTGCTTGTTAGCAATAGAGAATCTAAGACCCACCCAAGACCTATTGAATCAAAATCTGCATTTTAACGAGATTCACCTGGTGACTCAAATACACATTAATGTTTAGGATGCACTGGTGAAAACTTATAATGCAGATCTTTAAAAATACTTCTTCTTTTCCTCTATCCCACAAAAAGCCTCTTACCTAACTGCTACCTAAATTCTCATGCCACTATTAACAACTGAAGATCTTTTAGCAAAGCACTTAATTACATGAGTAACACAGCAACAGTAGTAAACACTGAACCCTTGAAATTTCTCCTCTAACATTTTCTATCCAGTCTAATTTTAAAAAAATTAAAGGTTAAAAGGTAAATATTCAAATTACTTTTACTCATGGCAGGCAGGACAAACACTCTTTCATAATAGAAACTTTCTTATCAGTTGTAATTCCTCAAAGCCTATGGTGACTATCTGTCTTGATTTGTCCAAGACAATCCTGACTTACACCAGTTGTCCTTCCTTTAACTATTAAAAGGTCCCTGTTTGGCCTGCCGCATAGCGAGTGCTCAATATATTCTGAAGGAATGAATGAAATCTAAAAATAAGGAATAAACTAAATATATAATTACCAAAAAGGTTAATATGTATTTGTACTGTACAGGAAATCATATACATTATGCCCATCACAAACAATACTTGCCTCAGAAACAATTTTCAAATCCTCTAGAGCAGAATGCAGTCTTTTTTGTTAAACCTCCATGCCATTCCACTCACCTCTTATTACATTTACATTCTATATTGTAATTTTATGTGCTGTTATATTTTATCTCCTCTACTTGAAGGTAAATTCCATGAAGACAAGCACTCAGAAATGTTAATTTTACTTCTTTCTTGCGCTAGCTCTCCTAAGGTGCCTAGCTTAATGCCATATGAAGTATATATATTCAATAAACATTAAAAAACGTGACTTACTTCTTATCCTATTTTTCTCACAAGATTTTGATACTACTGAATAAATAAGGTATGTTGTATGAGAATGCTGCTAAAAAGCTAAAACTAACACCAAAATTTTTTTTAATAATTAATACCTAAAAATGTCAATTGAGATTCATGACTCATTAAATTAATGTAAATCATTTCCACAGTACTATCAAGAAGTAAGTAATTATGGAAACACAATCTGAACCAACTTGATTACACTATCATGTGATGCAATAGCTAAAACAGGGGCTTCAAATGGCCCTAATAGAGTTGATCACTTATATTGGCTGATATGTAACAAGCTCTAAAGAATAAGTTCAAAAAGTAAAATAAAACTTTCTAATTCAACCCAAAATATTACTCATTTTGGGAACTCAAATTGGTTCAAATTCTCATGCTGTAGTATGTGACTATTGTATATGATATCTAACATTAATTTATTAATCATTTTGTTAAGTCTTCCAAGTATAGTAAAAAAGAAAAAAATTAAATAAAAGAGCTTTCAATTTGTAAAAGAAAAGGTTAGACCATAACAAAAAAAAAAAAAAATCAAACCCACTGTCGTCGAGTCGATTCAAACTCATAGCAACCCTGTAAGACAGAGTAGAGCTGCAGTATAGGGTTTCCAAGGAGCAGCTGGTGGATTGGAACTGCCAGTCTTTTGGTTAGCAGCCAAATACTTAACCACTGGTTAGGCCATAGGACCTATAAACTTGGTTTAGCCCTAAAAGTCTGTGAATCTAAGATTATATTATTAAAATATTATGACTTAGTTTTAAATTATTAGACTTTAGCTTGTAATTAATATATTCACTTCTCTGAACTCAGTTATAATAATTAAGTAAAAGTAATAAAAAAGAAAACAAATACTTGCTCTTTCATTTAAGCAAACAAAAACAATATTTTTTAGAAACTGTGATACTAAATTGCTTAAATAATTCAATTACAATAAACTAAGTACTTCTCTGAATGAATTAAAAGCAAACAAAAAAATTAATCAAAATGGAGAAAATAAGTATTCATAAATTATCCATACAACATTTATTTACTTAGCTATGAAACTAAAATAATAGTCAAATGTATTCAATATACAATGTATTCAAATGCTCTTATGGCTTACCTAAGAAAGATCATTCCCATTCTAGATATTGTGGCTGGGGAGGCAGAACTTAAATCATGAGTTTCAAATACAAAGTTAACATTTGGGCCAAACTGAATCCTTTCTCCACTGGGCATAGTGAGTAGTCGATTATCATCCAATACAGAATTCAGAGATTCTATCCATTCAGGGTCAATATCACCATCACAGATTATCCATGAGCTGACATCTATTTTTAAACCAAAATATTGGAAATGAAAATACAGACAATAATAATACTACATTAATGATAAGGAATAAAATAATCTCTTTTTTAGAAGTAATTTCCATAAATATCATCTTATATTAGTGAATCTAAATATAAACAAAAAAGTGCTGAACAAGTTGAAATTTTTCATGTCAATTTGGACTGCGAATGTGCTGGAGAACCCATGGACGATCCTGGCTTAGACAGCCTAAGACTCAGTTATATACCATGTGATAATGCTTTATTTGTCTACAAACATACAGAATTGGTAAGCTCATTAAAAGAAAGCCTGGTGTTGGAGACTCAGGTATTTCTATTCTCATGAGATAACCGTAAGATATTCTTCAGCCCTTTGTATTCTACTATGTCAAAAGAATGTATACATGTTTGCTATGTGATACTTCTTTTAGGAAATACAGAAAAACACCACCAGTGCCCTGCATGAAAACAAAAAGTTCACTACTGCCAAATGGCTGATACATAAAAAGAAAGCAGATGATCTTAAAAGGGAGAAGGAGTGACCAAGTTACATATACAAGTCTTTCCAGAGACAAACCTTTTTCATTTATCCTTCCTAAAATAGGAGTGGTCTTAAGTTGTACTTACTTAGACCTTTGAAACAATTCAAAGAGTAAAATATCACCAATAAAAGTGTGAAAAATCAGTGCAGGTAATATCTAATTTCACTTAATGTAATATTATATAGAAAATAAGGGACTACATTGAAAATTCCTTAGAGTTCTGAACTTTCCACTCATTGCCTTAGAAAGTAACTATTAAATAAATTATGACCCAGAAGAAAGTAGGGAGTCTCTTCTACTTCTGCCCAAAAATTCCCTTAAACATGAAGTCAAAGAATTTAGACCAAGAAGTCTACTGTTATACCACTTACATTTTCAGAACACTGTATTCAAACTGATGAGCTGATACCATTCACACACAATCTTAACCCCAAATAAAATTTGTCATCTTGCTTATTTTATCAACTCACCAATTAAAGATTTTCTACTCATTCAGTAAATTACTCTATTTGTGAATTAAAATTCACCCAAATGTATTTGAGTTTAAATAATAATAAAAATTTTATAGGGTGTAAGTCATAAAAAGGATCACATGTCTTGGGCCACTCTAAAGTAAAATAGTTGCTAAGATATCAAATGTACATAAGGTAGGTTACGGTCATGTATAAGCCTTGATAAGGACAGCATTACAGACGTGTTCTATCATTGTCTAACAATTATTAAGGAATGCAATGGATCATACAATAGAGACCAACCTTGAGGTTCTCGAACCACTTGGCGAGCACTATTTGTCAAAACACCATCAGACCACTCCCTTGTATCCATGTCAATATGCCCTAATAATTGATGTCTAGGCATAGCTTTGGGATTCATGGTATATTGTTTTACCACTTTGCCAATTTTACAAAGTGCAGCCCTTAACATTCTCCAGAGGGTTGATTTGCCAGCACCACTTGGACCAACAATAACGACTCCCATTCTCTGGCGTAATAGTTCATACAATTCCAAAGCCTTCTTGATCTAATAGAAAAAAAAGTTCATATATAATTTACAGTGTTCAATCATACTCAATTCTGCTCCCATTCTATAACATTTTCTCTACTCTAAAACTTGTAAATTAACACTTGATTTCTTTACTGGAAGATAAAGCCTTAAACTGAAGTAGGTAAATGTGAACATATTTACAATGTGATCTTTAAAGTCAATACTTCATTAAAAGAAACAAGGATGCTTTCCAAGTATTTGGCAATATAATACATTGATTATTTCATTCACTTATGCATTCATTCATTCAAAAAAAATTGAAAGAAAAGTGTTCATTACAAACATGTATCTTTGGTTAAAGATAAGACCCTTTAAAAGAAATTTCTCCAAAGCAATTATCCAAATAAAACTAAATCCCATATCGTCAATTATCAAAAATAGGCCTGTTGCTGTCCATCGATTCAGATTCATACTGGTCCTACAGAACAGAGTAGAACTGCCCCATGGGATTTCCAAGGAGTGGCTGGTGGATTCAAACTGCCAACCTTTTGGTTAGCAACGTTAGCTCTTAACCACTGTACCACCTCATATAGGCACTAGCAATAAAATACTGAGTAAACATAGACACACTGTATCCTGCACTTCATTGAGATTATTATCCGATGGGGGAGAATCAACATTAATCAAATACACAATTAAACATTAAACAAGTATATACAAAAAGAGTAGTGGAAGCACATAGCAAGGGGACTACACCTGGACTTAAAAATCAGGGAAGACTTTCCTGAGGACAAGAGGTTAAAGTTGAAAGATGAAGCATAAGCTGACTGCATAGGAATCAACTAGGAGAGATGGGCAATATGTTATAAAATATTCTTGAGAGTTACCTGATTGGGTATGATTTCATAATTGGCCTCCTCAAAGACTTGCTTTAATGCAGCACTTAGTTCATCATATTCTACTTCCTTAAAGCCAATTCCAGGAAAGACATCTTTAATCAGTGCATCGAACCGGGTGCAATCAGTAAACGTAAACTTCGACATTGTATTAAGTCTCAATGCTTGTACCACAATATGACCTTCATTAACTGGAGAAAAAAGTTGCACTTTAAAATTATTTGTTATCAATTTAAGGACTATAAAGAGAGTTTTTAAAGTGCTCTACAGCCTTGATATGAATTATCAGTCATTAAATCATTCACTAAAATTTAGTAGCACTTAAAGACATATTACATTTTGTAAACTGGCAAAATTACCTTACTATTTTGTGACTGCTGAAAAATAAGTATCTAAGAGATAAGGATTCTTTTTCAAAGAATTTGAATTCTAGGGTGCCCATACTTTAAGTAATAATAAAATATCATTATCATTTATATTTGAACAGTACTTTACCATTTATATTGTATCATGTAATCCTTACAACAACTCTATGAAGTAGGCAAGGCAAGTATTATTAATACTGCTCCATTTTTACATATTAGAAAATTGAGTCTCTAAGCATTTAAATGATTCATCTAAGAGAATATGGCAGTATGTATTAGAGCTGGGATTCAAATCCTGGTAAGCTAATTCCAGATTCAGGCATCTCTCCAAATACACCAACAGTGCTTCCCAGAGATTTTAAGTCCTAAGACTAAAAATCAGCAAACTGATTAACTATCTTTGATCAGCCTTGTTCAAAACCAACTCACAAACTCATTTTAAACTGAATGTAAATACTGAGATCAATGCCAGGCTCTTATTATCAGATGTATTAGCTGATGATCAATAAGATACATAAATAAAGGCAAAGAAACTATTTTTAGTCTGGTTATTTTCCCTACAATTGCTTAATACTTCTATGTTTAAATCTATATAAAGAGTCTTGGCCTTGTTAGAGTTTACTTCAAGCACTGAACTCATGAAAAATAATAATTCAAGCATTTCACAAAATAACTATATCTACCCTGGCATATGCCAACCTAAAAATAGAGCTTAAGTAATCTCCTTTTTTAATACGTAAATGTTAATCATTTAAAGTCCAAATAGGTAATATCATGTAATCCTTTTTTCTGGGCTGTCTCTTATTTTTATAGTGTTTTAACTTAGTTTTTAATAGCAAGTCTGAAGAGGTCGCATATTCAATTCAGCCTTTCAAGAAGGCAGACACCTAGAGGTGGGAACATCATTTATATGAGTAGGAAAAAAAAAAATAGGTGACAAAGTATAAAATCCATACAGTCTAACTGATGTAAATAAATAATCGCATAAATAAATGGAGGAGAAGAGACAAATCTTTACCGAATTTCACATTAATATATGCAGATACCACCCCCTCATAGGTGGAACTTAATCCTTGCCCCCCACTTTTGAGGGTGAGCTAGGTTTAGTAACTTGCTTCCAAAGAAGAGAATAAAGAAAGGGAAAAATACTAACTTTATAGTGGAGAAACCTGGCAAACCAAGCAATAAACTAACATAACCAGTGATGTCATATGGTTATGATGTACCCACTGATATAACATGATGAGAAAGGCACTTCACTTCTGTAGTAGTCTTTCCAAAACACTCATAACTTAGTCTAATCATGAGAAAAACATAAGAAAAAGCCAGATTGGGGGATATTCTCCATGACACCTGGCCAGTAATATTTAAGACTATCAAGGTCATAAAAAATAAGAAAAGGCTCAGAAGCTGTCATAGGCCAGTGGAGAATGAGGAGACATTATGACTAAATGTAATGTGGTACCTTAGAGTCAGTCCTGGAACAGAAGGAGGATACTAATAGAAAAAGAGATGAAATCCAAATAATGTCTAGAGCTTAGTTAATAAAAATACACCAATATCAGTTTCCTAGTTTTGACAGTAACACAACAAGGGAAACTGGGTAAAGGGTGTATTGGAATGCTCTGTACTATCTTTGCAACTTTACTGTATATCTAAAATTATTCTAAAATGAAAAGAAAAATTTTATCTTAAAATATTTAAAAAAAAAAAAAAAAAAAGGAAGATTTCATTTGGTATACTATCTCTTTGAAAGAGAAAATCCTGGTGAAAAATCCAACGTGTTTCAGAGGTTTCTGTTGTTGTTTCAAGACTAGACAATCAAATTCTTTAGCTCCAGTTCAGACCTACTCAATACGACACTTCGGAGTTGCGTCCAATCTATGTTTTAACAAGCCTCTAGGTGATTCTGATGCACAGCAAAATTTGAAAACTGGCCTGAATTATTCCTATACATATGAAAGCTAATTAACATTCGATGCACACGAAAAAGTTAGTACACAACATTAGGTTAAAAACTAGGGAAATCTGAATGAAGTACGGACATTAGTTGAAACACAATGTATCTATATTGGTTCATTAGTTGTTACAAATCTAAGATGCTACCAACAGGTGAAACTGGAGGCAGAGCATATGGGAACTTTCTATATTATCCTTGTAATTTTTCTGTAAATATAAAACTATTCTAAAATAAAAAGTTTCTTAATAAATAAGTTATTATATTTGGAATAATCACTCATACCATTCTGTTTAGTGCCATTTTTCTTCAGCTGTCTAAGAAGATTTCCACTTCCTCTCAGAACTGTCTTCAAAGCTCTTAAACCCCAATCATAATGTTGCTGGGGTGTCAAAAGTTCCCTGAGGTTAAGATATGGAAATCTTAAGACATCGAGTAACTGTAAGAAAATCTTTTTATCACCACATTCAAAGAAATACAGAATATAACTACTGACAAATAGAAATGAGTACTGATATTCCACTAATTTAGATAAGGGAGTCAATCAGAGAAAATGATCATCTAAGTAAGCTGTTGAAGATGGACGTTTCTCAAGGTTCAGGATGAACCTTACATGAACTAGCTAACTATCTTAATGAAGATACTAATGACAATTACTATTACTTTCATTCTTAAAGTACCTAATCAATTCATCTTGCTCTTAATATCTGACATTGTCTAGTTCTCCCTATCTCTTAAGTGATATGGACTAGAATTTTAGGTTGCCCAAAGAAGCTAAAAGTCAACCTCTATTACCAAAAATAAAATATAAGATTAGAGAAGATCCTTTCAAAAGAACAGTAGCTTCTCAGTGTTAAGCTGAGAAATTAGTTCAATAAGAATTAACTATCTGGAGTAGTCCAGTTGTGAGGAAGAAGGGCAAGATCAAATGAATAGCAATTAAGAAAAGGGAGTAACTGTGAGCCATATATGTTTTTATTGTTCAAACTAAAATCTTTCATGTCAACACTTTAAGTACAATATAATCACCAATATGAAAATCACTGAACAAGTAAATTAGGCAAATGTGAAAAACGACTAATAACCATAATCAATCACTGAAATGACATATTTAAAACTGGAAAACTCACCTAGATAGATTGAAAATAGCTACCAATTTTCTGCCCAATACTTTAGCATCTTTAAAGCCTTCCGAATAGAGAATAACTTCTGCAATAAGCTCATTGTCCGGACGAGACATCGCTACTGGCCTGAAAAGCTGCTTAAGATTATCAGGCAGTTTTTGTCTTCCTCCATAGCCTTTTCCAGCAGGATTCATAGTGATAAAAATTCCAGAATTAGAATCTATTTCTACCTGAAATATTAATTTAATATATAGTTGTCAAAGATTTGAAACTATAAATATAAAATGTTGCCAAGAAAAATTTTATTGTTACATGTTTCTACACATAAATCTTATACTTTAGTAAACAGTAACTTCCAATGTTCTAACCATCTCCTTATCCAACATATAATAAACTCCTTGGGAACTATACTACTTTACAGAGGTTCTCTCTAATCAGTTTTTTTGAGGCTGAAAGTTTAAGAGATGGTAACTAGTTTGAACGTCTATCCATTCAACACATAACTGCTAAAAGACTTCTTTGAGCTGGGCACTTTGTTAAGCACTTGGAAGACAACTCTAAACTGAAGTCAGTAATGGTTGGTTCACGCCTTTCTGGAGGTTACAGACTACTGAATAATACAAAGAGACTATCCTTGAGTGATAAACTCTATGACAGGGAAGTGCAGAATAGGAGCATTTTCAGCAAAGCACTGAGGATAAAAGTCAAATTCAAATGTCTGTAAATAATAAATGGGCGATTAAGAAGCAGAAAGACCTAGAGTAGAAAAATCAAGAAATCTGTAAAGGAAAAAACGAGATACTGGGCTGAGGGCTGTGGGGACCATGGTCTTGGGGAACATCTAGCTCAACTGGCATAGCATAGTTTATAAAGAAAATATTCTACATTCTACTTTGGTGAGTAGCATCTGGGGTCTTAAAGGCCTGTCAGCGGCCATCTAAGATACTCCACAGGTCTCACCACGTTGGAAGCAAGGGAGAACAAAGAAAACTAAAGATACAAGGGAAAGTCAGTCCAAAGGACTAATGCACCACAACTACCATAGCCTCCACCAGACTGAGTCTAGCCCAACTAGATGGTACCCGGCTACCGCCAGTGACTGCTCTGACAGGAATCACAATAGAGGGCCTTGGACAGAGCTGGAGAAAAATGTGGAACAAAATTCTAACTCACAAAAAAAGACTAGGCTTACTGGCCTGACAGAGACTGGAGAAGCCCCATGATTATGGCCCCCAAACACCCTTTTAGCTCAGTAATGAAGTCCCTCCTGAGGTTTACCCTTCAGTCAAAGATTAGACAGCCCCATAAAACAAAATGAGACTAATGCATACACCAGCCCAGGGGCAAGGACTAGAAGGCAGGAGGGGACAGGAAAGCTGGTAATAGGGAACCTGAAATCTAGAAGGGAGAGCACTGACATGTCATGGGGTTGATAACCAATGTCACAAAACAGTTTGTGTACTAATTGTTTAATGAGAAGCTAGTTTGTTCCATAAAACTTTATCTACATTATAATAATTTAAAAAAAGAGAGAGAGAGAGAAAGAACAATGACTGGAAGGAGAAATGAATCAAGAAAGGCTCATGTACGTTTTAATTTTTATTAAAATGAAAAAGATGTAATTATGTCTAAAAGCTGATGAGGACTTGGCAGAGAAGGCCGAAGCTACAGGAGATGAGATAACTAAGAGAAGGTTCCTGGGAAGCAGGTAACCACAGCATAGGTGGATGGATTAGCATTGGTTAGGAGAAAGGAGTGTTCTTTCAAGAGGAGAAAAGGGGAAAAAAATGAGTATGGAAGCAGGTAAATTTGATGGCAGAGAGGTAATTCTCACATAATAGCTTCTATTTTCTTTATAAAGGAAGAGTTTAAGCATATATAAAATATTTACAATTTAGAATGGGTCTTTACTTTCTTTTCCTACTCAGAAAAATATGTATATTGTGAAAACGTTATTATAGATAACAGAAAAATTTCACACTTCTAATAACTTTCAGTGTATTCAGCACTATACATTATATACAGAATTTTACATTTTCTCTACAAAGGAGTTTACATTCTAATAACATGAATTTACATCTCCTATGCTGAGAAGTGAGGAGCAAGGGAATGCTAAGTGCTTACAGCTTTAACATTTATATAGAATAGTGATTTAAAACATTAGCTTCAGAATCAGACAGGCCTAAGTTCAATTTCCAGCAACACTACTTATCTCTTACCAAGCCTTGGTTTCCTTATCCATAAAGTGGGAAAAAAAATATTAGTACCTGCCTCAAAGGGCTGTGTTAAGTATTAAATGAGATAATGCACTAAAGTACTTAGCAGAGTGCCAGCACAGGGTAAATGCTCAATAAATTATTCAATATTGAAAGTTTGAAAATGAATGGTGAAAATGGGACCAAACAAGGAATAAGAAACCTCAGAGACATTTCATAGGTAAAAAGGTCTAACAATGGTAACGGATTAGAAACAGTGATGCTAGAAGATGACAGAATATTACCTGAGTAGCAGTAATATCAAGTTTTATAAAATATTTTAATTCCCTAAATTCACAGTATATTTAATAGTAGAATTCTATACCTCCTTGCCAAGTAATTCACATACAGCTTTATGATTCTTCAGAGCATCCTGGATTGTCTGGATTTGCATAGATACTGCAGAAAGTACAGATTCTTCCAGTCTATTGAATTCATCAAAACAACCCCAGGCCCCACACTTCACCAAACCAACAAATATTCGCCCCATTGACTTCACATCGATGCCCTTCAAAATAACGATAAAAATTATACTTATTAAAAAATAATAAAAATCTCTAATAATAATTTAATATTTGTACCATTTATTTATAAGGTTAGGCAAATCATTTCACCCATCTATGCCTTTTTCGTTCTTTTTTAAGTAGGGATTAAACAGCTATTCTTTCAAAACCCAGGGAGGTTTCTATAAAAAACAAAATGATGCCTATGAAAGTATTCTGAAAAGTATACGGATCAAATCAAACAAAAAGATTTTGTTTCAGTTATTTTTTAAATAGAAATATAAATCCCTCACAGTATGCACCAAAAATGGTAATATTAAGTGAATTTAAGGTCTCTCCTTTTCTATTCATTATTCTCTTTACTAAAAACATTTTTTTACAATGTAACATAAACCTTCAGTCTGTATTTAAAATTATTTTTTGCAATGGTTCTCCTTAGAAATATTTTGGGACTACCGTACTTCCACTATGTGCAACCTCTCTCCACTTTACTTTCAATTACAATAAATTTTGTCTTCAAGTGATTTAAAAGTAAAAGGATTTCAAAATGAAGTATTTCGTATATAAGTTCACGAAACTAATCCAAACATATGATTAAAACACTATCATATAGTTTGATAAATCCTTATAGATCTACCTCATCACAATTAAACACTAAAACTTGTCTTCCAAGAAGTCCACCTAAAGCCTTTACTGATTCAGTTTTTCCAGTTCCTGCTGGTCCATAAGGATTTCCTCCTAGTCCCATCTTCATGGCTTGAGTGAGAGTTAAGTAGCACTTATCTGTCAATGGAGTATAAACCAGCTTGGGAGCATTACCCTATACAAGGAAACACAAAGTCAGAATGTTCATGTTCTAGTCAATAGTTATTTTGTACAGTGTAAAATTCTAGTCAAGAAGCTAAAATGCAATAAATATGTTAAAGATTTTGACCAAGAAAAATGGTCAAAATGTATTTTTTAGTTAAAGAAACTTTCTAGAGTACAAACTGAATTTAAGCTTACTTATTTCTCAAACATGTATTTTATTCTACCCTCAATTAAAACATTGTTGGGTTTTCCAAATAGTTATCTCAAGTTCTTGGTAATAACACAAAGATATACTTCTCAGACAAACACTTCCAAATCTGCATTATACAATGATCATTCCTGTTCATATTTTAAAATTCATATAGTTATTTCCTTGAATCTATGACTTCCATAAAACAGAGCCTGGAGACCCTGAAGTATAATTAATTTGAAAAATTCCTTATAAAATTAATAATTTTAACTTATCAAGTAAGTCTCAAAATTTCTACTAAATTTAGGGAAAAGATATAGAGTTCAAATACCAGCTGCAGTTTGAAGGGCTTTTCCTTAATTTAGGTAGACAGATCTGGTTCTCAAAATACATTTCCTTTTCCAAGGAGCCAACTGGCAGCTCTCCAGACATATTCTTATTAACAAAATTGTCAAATATATTCTGATGATTCATTAGAACAAGAAAGGCAGAGAGGATACAGCTAGGTTTTCTGAGAACAAGCTGAACTATCTGTTGGTAAATTCTTCTTTTACCTTACAAACTGAAATAATTTAACAAAAATATTTTAGCATATTTACAATTGCATTCATTTTGGCCTTGTGTAAGGAGGCACAAACCAAATTGTTTGTATTGAGGTTGCCTATATTCAGTTCCCTTTGACATAAAGATCTATTTCAAATTCCATATAAAGGCCATCTTAAGAAAAATGTTAGAGAATTCAATACAAGACTGGTAACATTTAACTTTTTTGTAAGTAGAATTTTTTTTAATTTTTCTTACATGACATATTTTTAATTTAGATAAAATAGAAAAAGGACAAAAAAAAATTGTTGAAAAGTTACTAATGAAATAAAAAGATACTTTCTTCCAGTAGCAAATTTTCTTTAAAATAAATAATTTCTAACTGGAAAAATAAAACACTTCTGACAATAGTCATACCTGATACTCATAAGTATACTGAAGTTCAGAATCCACCATTTGAACATAGCATGTGTGATCACTTTTCATATACAATCTAACTTGTTTTTTCCAAGCCCAGTCTTCAGTTGTATGAATTTGAACTTGGTTCAACTGCTTCACCACATCAATATTATGAATAATGTCAAGAATTAGTGCTTTAAGTTTAAGCTCCAGAATGCCATATTCTGTACACAAATGAAAATAATTAGAGAAAACCGCTAGCCTGTGACTTATGTGCTTCATGATTACATGTATTCAGATAATTTCTCAATGAATTTAAAAGGTAATTTTTGATACATTTGAATGATACAGCAATATAAGTAATGCAAGACAAAAAAAAGTCAAATTCACCACTAAATAAGAAATAAAAATTTTATGTGTGAGAACTCAGTCATCAAAATTCAACGGGAGAGGGGCTCCAGTTCCAATTAAGATAGAGTACCCATACTCCACACTATCTCTCCCTCTGAATGCAGGTATAAAACCTGGACAGCATACACTGAGCTGCTATTTGATGAAGCAAGAAAACTGGGGAAGAATACCAGCATTAGAAGTACCACCACAGCAGTGAATTCACCTCTCCCCCTTCTGATATCCCCAGGTCTGAAAAATGTATCCAGAAACCCAGATTCGTGCAGACAGAAAGAGTTCTAGGAAGCCCTCTAGTTTAGGTTTGAGGAGTAGGAAAGAGATCTTCTGGCAGTGACAGTGCTGGCAGCTAGAACCCAGAGGTGCCTAAAACTCTGAGGGAAAGGAACTTCCTCTGAAATCAGAGAAGCTGTGGTCCCAAGAGAGTGGAGCAAACCACAGCTGTGTTTTTTTTCTTTTTCCTGTCTTCCCCTCAATTTGCCCAGGACACAGCACAGTCATAGAAAGTGTAGGACAGAGAGTCTCAAAGGAGCAAAACGGAAGCTCAAGGGAATTGGGAGATACCAGGAGATCACAGAGAGGGAAGAGATTGGAAACAATCCCATAAACTTGTTTATGAACTCCTGGGCTCTTCCTCAAGTTGTACATGAGTTAATCTCATCTGAAACAGCAAATCAAAGACTCTGAGAACTGGCCACTGGGTGGCACACATGCAAGGCAGATCCTAATAACACTGCAAAGACTTTGAAAACAGAATGGACTTTGGAGCCACAACCACAGGTCATATAACCTGCAGCCTGAACCCAACCAAATCAATTGTATACTTAAACAAAAATATGAACATTCTCTAGAGGATTTAAACAAGACCCAGAGTCTCATAACACAATATTTAAAATACTCAGGATATAATCTGAAATTATTCAACATACAAAGAACCAAGTAAATCTCAATGTATGTAACAAAAGACAATCAAGAAACAGATGCCAGTGCTGAGATGACACACATATGAGAATTATCAGTAAAAGACTTTAAAGCACTATTGTAAAAATGCTCAAACAAGTAAAGGTGGACACTCTTGAAACAAATGAAAAAACAGAATGTCTTAGCAAAGAAATTAACAAATGTATGAAAAACCAAATGAAAATTTTAGAACTTAAAAATACAAAAACAGAAATTTAAAAAAATCAGCAGATACCCTCAATAGCAAAATGGAAATGACAGAGGAGTCAGTGAACGTGAAGACAGAGTAATAAAAATTATGCAAGCTGAACAAAGGCGGAACAATGCAAAAATGTCTAACATTCATGTCATTAGGATCCCAGAAGGAAAAAAGAAAGAGTATGATGCAGAAAAAATACTTGAAGAAATAATGGCTGAAAACTTCCCTAATTTGGTGAAAACATAAACCTAAAAATTTAAGAAGCTCAGAGAACCTCTAGAAGGATAAATGCAAAAAAAAAGAAAAAAATCCATGCCCACAATAAAAAAAAAGCCACGCCCAGACATATCACTGTCAAACTACTGAAAGCTAAAAAAAAAATAAAGTCTTGAAAGCAACTATGGAAACAACACTTATAGAAGAATAGCAATTCAAATGACTATGGATTTCTCATCAGAAAGCACGGAAGCCAGAAAGAAACAGAATAACACTTTTAAAGTGCTGAAAGAAAAGAACTGTCAACTGAGAATTATATACCATATCCAGCGAAAGTATTCTTCAAAAATAAAGGTAAAATAAAGACATTTTATGATGAAAGAAATCTGAGAATTCATAGCCAATAAATCTGCTTTAAAAAAAATGCTAAATTCTTCAGACAGAAGAACGATGTTATCAGAAGGAAACTTGGAACATGAGGGAAGAATGAAGGAAAGGCAACAATATCTGAGTGATAGACTGTTTTCCCCCACTTGAGTTATTTAAAATGTATATGATGGTTTAAAGTAATCCCATGGAGTTTTCAACATAAAAGACAATTGCAACATAAAAAGGGGAGGATAAAGAAATCTCTGTGGTGGTAAGATTTCAACATCCCACTTAAAGTGGTAAAATATTTTATTCTAAGTAGAATATAAAAATTTAAGGATATATATTGTAATTCCTAGAGTAACCACCAAAAATACACACACCAAAAAAATATACAGTCAGAAACACAATAGATAAATTCAAATAGAATACTAAAATAATGTTCAAATAACCCAAAAGGAGGCAGAAAAGTATTTTTCCATACCAGTATTCCCTGGAGCCTCAGAACTTGTATCAATGTTAGTGTAATGCTCTAACTTATTCACCAGTTGTGTTTCAATCTGATGAAGACTATGATCTTTGATAGCATTTTCTACATCTTCAGTGAATTTAATCTGTTCTGCCAAACATAGTATCTATCAAATAAAAAGAAAATTTGTTTTTAGAAAGGCAAGTTTACTTAGAAAGATTTTTAAAATTTAAGGAAAGATAACTTTTACCAAATTTTCAACTGTATATTGAATCTCTCCACCTGAAAGTCTTACCAGCACCTTGAACATTAATAGAGCAACATGGGGTAGAAAAAACATTGTGTTGTGCAGCCCAAGTCTATCTCTCAGAACTCATCTTGTACCACTCACCTACAGACCTATTTTCTAGTCCTCGAAGCCACTAAGCTTGTCGTGGGCCTTTGAATTTTCTTCCCCTGACCTTCCTCATAAATGGTTTCTCTTCAACTGGTAGGATACAAAGAATTCAAAGTATGATACATACAATTTTTAAAAAAGAACAATCTTCTAGCATTTCAAACTAATTTCTCAGAATACCACTGGAGTCTACAATTCTAAAATTCCAGTTTTCTCTTAAATTAAGTAAAGATCTGTCTTAATCTTTGAAACTGATTTCCACAAATAGAAAGTAGCTATAGGTCAAGACAGATATCTTTATGTAAAACATGAAATGTTAACACTGCTTGAGAGGTTTCTGTAATAGCACCAATATAACTGGGCTACTGCTAGAGCAAATTATAAATTTAAATGCCTGCCTTTGAAAACATATAAAAATAATGAAATACAGTTCTTATATGAACTAGGAAAACCAATATCCTCCTTTAAACTACAGACATGATCATCTCATATAAAAGCACTAAACCTGTTTACCAATTACTATTGAATACACTGTTTCTGACATACACCTTTCAGCATCCAGATGAATAATATCAAATGACTCTATTCATCAGATTAACTCATGCATTAGATTGCAGTTGTTGCTGTTGTTAGGTACTGTTGAGTTGCTTCGTACTCACGGTACAACAAAATGAAACAGTGCCTGGTCCTGCACCATTTCACAATCATCATTATACTTCAACCCACTGTTGTGGCCACTGTGTCAAGCCATCTCATTGAGGGTCTTCCCTTTATCGTTGACTCTCTGCTTTACGAAGCATGATGTCCCTTCTCCAGGAACTGATCCCTCCTGATAACAAGTCCAAAGTAGGCAAGAGAAAGTCTCACCATCCTTGCTTCTAAGGAGCATTCTGGCTGTACTTCTTCTAAGACAGATTTGTTTGCTCTTCTGGCAGTCCACGGTATATTCAATATTCTTCACCAACACCATAATTCAAAGATGTCAATTCTCCTTCGGTCTTCCTTATTCATTGTCCAGCATGCCTATGAGGCAATTGAAAATACCATGGCTTGGGTCCGGCGCACTTTCGTCTTCAAGGTGGTATCTTTGCTTTTTAACACTTTAAAGAGGTCTTTTGCAGCAGATTTGTCCAGTGCAATGCATCCTTTTATTTCTTGACTGCTGCTTCCATGGGTGTTGACTGTGGATACAAGTAAAATGAAATCCTTGACAACTTCAATCTTTTCTCCATTTATCATCATGCTGTTCATTGGTCCAGTTGTGAGGATTTTTGTTGTCTTTATGTTGAGGTGTTATCCATAGTGAAGGCTGTAGTGCTTCAAGTCCTCTTCACTTTTTGCAAGCAAGGTTGTGTCTTCTGCACATCGCAGGTTGTTAATGAGTCTTCCTTCAATCCTGATGCCCCATTCTTCATATAGTCCAGCTTCTCAGATTATTTGCTCAGCATACAGACTGAATAAGTATGGTGAATGGATACAACACTGACGCACTTCTTGACTTTAAACCGCACAGTATCCCCTTGTTCCATTTGAACAACTGCCTCTTGATCTATGTACAGGTTCCTCATGAGCACAATTAAGCGTTCTGGAATTCCCATTCTTCACAATGTTATCCATACAGTCAAATGCCTTTGCCTAGTCAATAAAACACAGGTAAACATCTTTCTGGTATTCTCTGCTTTCAGCCAAGATCCATCTGACATCAATGATATCCCTGGTTCCACATCCTCTTCTGAATTCGTCTTGAATTTCTGGCAGTTCCCTGTCAACATACTGCTGCAGCCACTTTTGAATGATCTTCAGCAAAATTTTACTTGCGTGTGATATTAATAATACTGTTCGATCATTTCTGCATTCTTTTGGATCACCTTTCTTTGGAATAGGCGTAAATATGGATTTCCTATAGTTGGTTGGCCAGGTAGCTGTCTTCCATATTTCTTGGCATAGAGAAGTGAGCACTTCCAGCGCTGCATCCATTTGCTGAAACATCTCAGTTGGCATTCCATCAATTCCTGGAGCCTTGTTTTTCGCCATGCCTTCACTGTAGCTTGGACCTCTTCCTTTAGTACCATTGGTTCCTGATCATATGCCACCTCCTGAAATGGATGAACATTGACCAATTCTTGGTATAGTGACTCTATGTTTTCCTTCCATTTTCTTTTGATGTTTCCTGCATTGTTTAATATTTTCCCCATAGAATCCTTCAATATTGCAACTCGAGGCTTAAATTTTTTCTTCAGTTCTTTCAGCTTGAGAAATGCCAAGCATGTTCTTCCTTTTTGGTTTTCTAACTCCAGGTCTTTGCACGTGGCATTATAATACTTTACTCGTCTTCTCGAGCTGCCCTTTGAAATCTCCTCTTCAGCTCTTTTATTTCATCATTTTTCCATTTGCTTAGCTATTTGACATTCAAGAACAAGTTTCAGAGTCTCTTCTGACATCCATTTTGGTCTCTTCTTCCCTGTCTTTTTAATGACCTCTTGCTTTCTTCATGTATGATACTGCAATTACATACGCATTTATAACTTATAGAAGACGAAGCTACTATCTTGCTCTAACTTTAAACATTCTACAAATGTCACATTAAAGTTCTTTTATGGAAGACGAAGCCAATTAGTAACAATTTCCAGGGCAAAGTCATCTCTCCCATACTTAGTAGTACAAAACTCACCAGCCTCTTTAATCAGGTATATGGTGAAGCATTTAAGCAGATACAAATCTGCTTTTTTGAGAAAATACTTTGCCCTGTATACAAGAATTCTTATAGGCTACTATTATACATAGGTGGAGTGGCTCCCACCTGGAAAAAACAGAAATCAATCTCTTTAATTTTCATATAAAAATGTTCACATACTACTTCCAAACTTAATACTCAGTTATGTGGGTTTCCTTCCAGTCAATAATATTGAATTTTTTTTATTGCGGATGCACATCAATAATCTCATTTTTTAACACACTGCTATACAATTTCTGTGAGATGTGAACAGAAATGATAGTCAAGATACAGTCTTGGCTAATTCTCAAGTCCATTAAAACTTGATGGACTTAATGGAAAGGTACTAACATTATTAATTAACCAAAATGTAATGGTCAGTACTGGTGCTGTGCATACCTTCATAATGACTTGGTAATGTAGTCATAAAGACAGAATATTTTATATTTATATAAAATACAGTATATATTTTATATTAAATTTTATATCACTTGTAAATATATTTCCATATTATACCCACTTAACTGTCAAAATCTTTAAACCTTAAACCAAAAATTATCTCCTAAAGACTTTTTAAAACCAAACAATAGTTTAGCTTAACTAGTAAGGAATGTCTGCCTTGAGCATTGTGCTCTTTCAAAATCTATCTATATGGGATCAAATTGACAACAGCAACTTGAAAGATTAGATAGGAAACTTAGGGGGAAGGGAGTCTGGGGGAGGTATAACTCAAAAAAGGAGGATGAGAATGGTTGCATAACTTGAATGTAATCAATGTCACTGAATTGTACCTGTAGAAACTGTTGAATTAGTGTATGTTATGCTGTATATTTTCTCAACAACCACAACAAAAATAAAATAAATTATTTTTTAAAAACTCTACGAGGCAGTTCTACTCTGTCGCATGAGGTTAAAGGAAAAAAAAGAAGTGTCACTCAGAGAATATCCGGCAAAGGCAATATGTGAACTGAGGTCTGACAAATTCTTTCCATTTTACCATGCTGCTTCCTCCCAAACCAGGAAGTGTCTTCTCTATATTATGCCAGAACCTTACAACAACATTTTTAGAGGAGTTCCAGCAAAATGGCGCTCTAGGCAGAAGCACCACGCCGTCCCTCCACAGCAAAGATCCGAAAAACTAAGCCGAACAGAGAATACAACAGTCCTGAAAACCCTAAAACATCAAATGAAGAGATAAAGAACTCAGCCAAGCACCAAATGGAGTGAGAAAACTGACAGAGAATGGAGAGCGAGGAGAGATTCATGCAGAGGTCCCTTACCAGCTAACGCAGTGCAGATCCACCATCTTGGACTCCTATCGGAGACCAGCAAACGGGGATACGAGAAAGCAGCCTCACCGAGCGTCCAGCAGGAGACAAAACCACCAGTAATCTGTAGTGTGCGCTTTCCCACCCCCACCCCTCTTTGCCCCAGCTCAGCCTCCTCTGCTTCCCGCGGCCACGGTCTCTTGACCGGGAAGCGCCGCCTGCTTGGATTCCACACACCCAAGTAGGCGGCTCTCTGGGTGCCATTTGTTGGCTGTTGGTGTTGCTTTTTTCCCCTTCTTTTGATTTCTTCCTTGCCTCTGGCCATCTCCCCATCCTTTCGCTCGAGTGCCTCACTCCATGCACCATCGTTGCTTCTTCCTGAGGGGCTGCAGAGCGCCGGCAATTTGTGATATACGCTTTCCCACTCTCTACCCTTCTTCACCCATACTCGATCCCCTCCGCTTCCCGCGGACACAGTCTCTTGTCTACAAACACCGGCCCGCATTAGCTGGCTCTCTGAGTGCCATTTGTTGGCTGCTAGTGTTGCTTTTTTTTTTTCTGCTTGTTTTGATTTCTCACTTGCCTCTCACCACGTCCCCCTCCTTTCACTCGAGTGCCTGGCTCCGTGCACCATCTTTGCTTCTTCCTGAGGGGCTCCAGAGCACCGGCAATTTGTGATATACGCTTTCCCATTCTCTACCCTTCATCACCCATACTCGGCCTCCTCTGCTTCCCGCAGACACAGTCTCTTGTCCAGAAACACCAGCCCGCACTGGTTGGCTCTCTGAGTGCCATTTGTTGGCTGCTGGTGTTGCTTTTTTTTTTTCCTGCTTCTTTTGATTTCTTGCTTGCCTCTTGCCGCCTCCCCTTCCTTTCGCTCAAGTGCTGGGCTCTTTTTCAAGTGCGCCATCTTTGCTTCTTCCTGAGGGGCTGCGGAGCTCCATTCGAGTGTGGAGCTGCTTCCCGGTCTGGGATACTGCACTGGTGGGATCCCACGGCTTTTGTTCGTTTGTTCGTTTTGAATTGTTTGTTTGTTTTCTTTTCCTTTTCTTGAGTTGGGAGCCCTTTCTGGCCAGGTGAAGCTGCGTGGCAAGGAACTCCCCTTCAGCTTCCACAGACATGCAGAGGGATTCCTGAGCGCATTTCTTTTTTTTCTTTTCTGTTTTTTTTGGGGGGGGCCTTTCTTGTTCTTTTTATTTTTTTTAATTTGTTTTGTTTTCTTTTCCCTCTTTTTCCCTTTTTGTCTTTCTTCATTGCTCAGTTTCTCGTCACCGTGTATCTTCCTTCTCTTTCTGATCCCTGAATACCAGGCGTTGTAAATCTCTACGCCATCTAGCCAGGCTATATTGCAACACCTGAGAGTGACTTCCCCAGACCTCATAGCTGCACCAGTGGGATCCCTGGGAACTTTGCGGTTCTTTAACCTTTCTGATTCTTATTAATTCATTCTTTTCTTTTCCTCCTCTTCCCCTTTCTGTTTCTCTCCATTTCATAGTCTCTCATCTCTCCATTCCAATGGCAAGCTCCCCTAGCATTCTTTTTTGTTTGTTTGCATGTTTTTGGCTCCTGTTCCTCTCTCCTCTCTCCCATATCCATCTTAGCTCCACACATAACAATCTCCCCGCTGCATCCTGCCTACCTGCACCGTGCGCTTGACATCACACCACCAAGCAGCACGGGCACGGCCTAGTGGAACCTGCCCTGCACTGATTACCGACCCACCCTGTGGCTGTAGTAAGTGCCACAAACAACCCATCCCAGTAACTCCTCTTCAGCTAGACCTGCCCTGCTGTACCATATCTGAGTCACTGACCCTGCCAGTTGGAAAAGGAGGCAAAAAGTATTGAGGTCACAGATGAGCGAACAACAAAGAACACACAGTCCGTCTGCTCAGACATAGTCAAATTTTTTTTTTAAAAAAGGGACAAAACAAACAAATCTACAATCAATAAACGAGAAAAATAACCACTGAATGCCCCGAAAACAGCAGACAATATCTAAACATTTACAAAAACAGGACAGGATGGTTCCAGTAGGCATCCAAAATAAAACACCAGATGACTCTCTTGTGGAAGAAAATGCACTAGAACTACCTCATAGGGAATTCAAATCTCTAATACGCGGAATTCTCCAAGAGCTGAGGCAAAAAGCTGACAAACATGAGGAAAAAATAGACAAATCCATGGAAAATACAGAAAAAAAATTGGAAGAATTCAGGAAAATAATGCCAGAACAAAGTGCCAAATTATTGTAAGTCAACTTGTATCTTATCTGGAAGTTGGCAAAGTATTAGTAAATACTTTCAGAAGTAATAAAGCAGGTGAACTCTGACTCTGCAATGGCATTGATTATTCAGTGATGACTACTTTATTTTTCGCTGAGAACTTAAGATTTTTAAACACATTTTAGTTTGACTGCGAAGGCTAAAATGTGCAAAATACATCAGTGATAAAATAGCTAAGAATCTAAATGAGTTTCAAGCTTTCTATTTAATTTCTCATACTTTAGGAGAAGCAACATTAAAACTCTGTTCCCAAAGCAACTAAATTTTTCAATCTGAAAAACAAATAACTTTGAAAGCTGCTGGGTAGACTGTCCTATGAGAAACCACAGAACATCTTAATGCCTACCTTCCACAGCCCCTAAGAACTAAAGTTGTTGATGACTTACATCATGATGTAGGGTTAGTCCCAGTCAGCAATAAAACAAACATATATCTAGTATGCAGCATTCCAGGTTATGAGCTCCTATTAACACTGAGCTGCATGAACTCTATAACTCACCAAGTGGCCTAGTTCTCAACTTCCCTGCCAATATTACAGTTCAGTACTGTGACTGTATTTCAGACCTAGGCTAATACCATGCTAAGTTCCTGTCAGCTCCAACCTTTTGGACAGTTCTGTGGAAGGTATGGAGGTAGTGTTTAGATCCTGTGCCTCTCCATCAATGATGGACTAATCACCTAGAACTAGGAAGCTACTACATACTTGATCCCTTCCCCCGATTCCATTCATCACTGGCCTTGGTTGCTTAGATCTCAGCATGTCTTCTGCTTGAAAGCATCTGAGTTACAGCAAACTAATGGAGCTAAACGAGAACATCACCATCATGTAGTTCAACTCCTACGTTTTATACTTGAGAGAACTAAGACCCAGAAGTCAAGCATTATGTACATGTTAACTGTTAGATAAGGGGAAAATAAAGATGCTAGTTGTCTAAGCCTCCTGACCTTTAGGTCAGGGATCTTCCCATGACACCATGCCTGCCTATATACTCTGTACATAAGCCCCCTTACCTGTGAAGGGAACAGAGATGGGTCAATTGCACCTTGAGAACTCCTCCCAGTAGTAACACATTCCTTCAACAACTGTTTCAAAGTTTCTTTCATCTCCAAGGATAGATCATTTAACCAAGTCTGAAAATAAAATTAGAAAATAATATACACAAGTCATAAAACAAATACACAATCTATTGACTGCCCTCCTCTTTTATCTCAGAAGGGATGATTATAATTTCTTATTATCTCCCAAACTCACAAAATGTATTATAAGGGATATAATACTTTATTTTATTAATAAACGATCTAAATAACTTGAAAAGAACAATATTTTCATCTCTTAGGATAATGGTAAGTGTGAAAACCCCCAAATTTGTGGTTAGCTAACAGTATCATTGCTATATATATACATATGTATGTATATATATACACCTATACACACACACACACACACACACACACATAAATACATTGCTATTGGGTCAATTCCAACTCATAGCGACCCTGCAGAACACAGTAGAACTTCCCCATAGGGTTTCTCAAGGAGTGGCTGGTGGATTCTAACTGCCGACCTTTTGGTTAGCAGCCACAGCTCTTAACCACTGCACCAGCAGGGCACCATATATACATACACATACATAAAATTTAAACATTTGAAAAGTAAACCATTCATTTTATCATGATAAATCAAACTAGAGATTTAGGCCAATAAACTACAATCAAAGTGGCTGACTAAGTCCTGTGACTCATGCTATGCTACCCGTTGCCATCGAGTCGATTCTGACTCATAGCGACCCTATAGGACAGAGTAGAACTGCCCCATAGAGTTTCCAAGGAGTGTCTGGTGGATTCGAACCACCGACCCTTTGGTTAGCAGCCGTAGCACTTAACCACTACATCACCAGGGTTTCCCATGCTATGCTGGTGACCTCATATTCAGAAAGGAACGGCTTCATCAGGATGAACTGTGTTATTTGAGGATTGGGTTGACTCTTTAAACAAAACTAATTTTGCTTCAAAATCAAAACAATATATTCTTCCAAGCACTTGATTATAGCTAAAATAATAAAAGTTAATTAAAGTTAAAATAATAATGACTACTGATAAATAATAACAATGAATATATGTAAATCACTACTTAATGACTTTAAAAGAGTGAATCATTTACAATAAAACATCAGGGCAAAAGGTACACTCTTTAACCTTTCATCATTACTTACTTGAAATGAACTCTAAGTCCTAGCTTTTTTATTCATCTGCAGAGAACGTTCCAGCATTAAAAATATCATTAACCTGTGCTCAAAAGCAATTAAAGCTAGAGTGAGACTGTCTCTCAAAGTGAGGCAACAGAGTCACCTATTCAGCTAATCATCACAAGAGCCTGCAGAGTTCCAGCAATTCCTTTGCTGGCAAAACTGCTCTAGCTCAATTACTGAAACTTAACCTCTTTCTCCCTCTATTCATCTGCTCTGAACAAAATTACTAGAAAAGAAAACAATTAAAACAAAAAACTTCACCAAACCCAAGAGCTATAGCAAACTTCCTATGCTTACAATTGCCTGATTATGTATTCAACATCCAATAAAATGTTGAGACCTAACAAGGACTGGACATTTTGTTAGGCCTTATGCATGGCCCCTGATTTATCTCAGGAATATCATTTTGTAACCTGAAAATTACAATTCAGTGTGATACAACCTATTGCTGGTTGGCTTTAGCTAAATACCTGTAACAGACCTTTAATCAGTTCACTTCCAGTCCTATAGAACCAATTAATCAATAGTTGTTCCAAAAATACACTAGTTTCAATTGTAGTTGTTCACCTAAATCATATGGTATATAACTTATATTTTAAAGAGAAAAGAGAACAAAGACTTACTGAATACTTATATCCCAAGCACTATATGGTGTACTTAAATATAGTTGTTTAATCTCCAAAAGAAATTCTTTGCAATAGACATTAAGTTTCCCATTTTACAGATGAGAAAACTGAGGCTCTAATTCACACAGCTAATAAGACATGGAGCTAAGATTAAAATCTTTTTGGACCAGACTTAATGGTACGACTGAAACTGGAGGGACTCCAGAAGACATGGTCCCCAGACTCTTTGTTAGCTCAGAACTGAAACCATTCCCGAAGCTAACTCTTCAGACATAGACTAGACTGGGTGGTGGGACATAAAATGATACTCATGAAGGGTGTGCTTCTTAGCTCAAGTAGATACATGAGAGTAAATGGGCAGCTCCTGTCTGGAGGTGAGATGAGAAGGCAAAAAGCGACAGGACCTGGTTGAATGGACATGGGAAATTCGGGGTGAAAAGGAGGAGTGTGCTGTCACATTATATGGAGAGCAACTAGGGTCATATAACAATGTGTGTATAAATTTTTGTATAAGAAACTAACTTAAACTGTAAACTTTCACTTAAAGCACAATAGAAAAAAACCTAAGTCTTTTTAACTCCAAAGCCAAGGATCTTCTCATTATTACAAAGCCAAGGATCTTCTCATTATTACATGCTCCCTTTCAAAGACTAAAAATCCATATTCTTTTGACGATCAAAACACTCTGATCAAAACAAAACAAATCACTTTTTAAGGTATGAGATGAGTTCTTTTAAAGGCCTGAATTAATTAACTTTAAACTGGCTAAATTATTTTTGATACAAAGATCATAGAATTTTTTTTTCACACTTGAAAAATAATTGTTTACCTCCACATTATTTGACAGAAGAACTTTATTTTTAAAAGGCACAACTTCTCCCTCTAAAGATTTCATTGCAATTATATGCTTTGATTCCTCATCAAAGCATACACTGTTAATACCTGTAATATAAAAACAATAATTTTAAATGCAAAAGAATTAAAGATACAATGATTAGATACTATATATGTATACCACATAATATATAATATGATTATAACATATGCCATATAATATACATAGTAGTGTCCCTAGTATTTAAATATCCTCCTGAGGAAAAAATCAATTCTTGACGGATAATTTTATCATAAATATCAAATGTTTCATACAGGTAGCTACCTAATAACATGACACGGTTCACTGATAGTTTTATAGTATATTTACAAATTTTTATTTATTCATTCATTCTCACCATTTTCCACAAAGAATTTCAGGCAACCTAATCAATTAATGAGTATCAATCAGTAAGAACTTAACTGTCCTCTCATACACTGTTGGTGAGAATGTAAAATGTTACAAACTCTTTGGAAAATGATTTGGTTGTTTCTTATAAAGTTTAACATACACTTACTATATGACGCATCATTCTACTCCTAGATATATACCCAAAAGAACTTCAAGGCACTCAAACAAATAACAAAAAAACACCCACTGCTGCAGAGTTAATTCCAACTCATAGTAACCCTATAATACAGAATAGAACCGCCCCACAGGGTTTCCAAGGCTGTAAATCTTTATGGAAGCAGAATGCCATATCTTTCCCTGTGAAGCGGCTGGTGGGTTCGAACTGCCAACTTTTCAGATAGCAGCCAGATGCTTAACCACTGTGTCACCAGGGCTCAAACAAATACTTGTATACACATGCTCATAACAACTTTATTTCTAATAGCCAAAAACTGAAAACAACTCAAAAGTTCATTAACAGTTGAATGGGTGAACAGACTGTCGCATATGCAAACAATGGGATACTATTCAGCAATAAAAAGGAATGAAATACAGTTGTAGGTATCTCAAAAACATTATGCTGAGAAAAAGAAGCCAGAGGCAAATGAGTACATTAAGAATACATACTGATAATTCCACTTATATGAAGTTCTAAAAACTAATCTATAATAATGGAAATTAGATCAGTGGTTTCAGGGGCAGAGGGGTACATCTCAGGAGGGGGATAGAATAGCTGCAAAGAGGCATGAGGGAAAATTCTGGCTGATAGAAATGTTCCATATCTTGATTGGAGTGGTACTTAAATTTATTGAAACTCAGCAAACTACTTAAAATGTGAGTATTTTATTGCATGTAAATCATGTGTCAATAAAGTTTATGTTTAAAATAGTAAGAAATGTCCTACACATGGCAGTGAGAACAGTGATCATTACAGACAGTATTTAGGTATGAGACAAAAAGATAAGAGAAAGGGGAGGGCAAAGAAGACTTCCCTTTCCCCGTATCTAGAGCCCTCATGGCATACAGGTTAAGAGCCCGACTGCTAACCAAAAGGTTGGCAGTTCGAATCCACCAGCCGCTTCTCAGAAACCCCATGGGGCAGTTCTACTCTGTACTATGGGATTGCTATGAGTCGGAATCAATTCAACAGCAATAAGTTTTTTTCCCCAAAAATTCCATGTCATTTTATAGTATATAAAAAAAACTTGAAAATATTAACTCATTTCATTCTCAAAAAAATACTTTAAGTTATTATTCCCAATTTAAAGGAGGAAAACGAAGTTTCAGAGAGGTAAACTAATAACCCACTAATTAATAGCAGAGACAGGGCTTTACTTCAGCCTTCTCATTTCAGGAGCTCCACAGTCCAAATCACAGTTTCAGATATAAGCACCCTAAGTTTCAAATATACAGAGGTTGGAAATTTTTTCTGTAAAGGGCCAGGGATTAACTATTGTAGCCTGGAGGCAGGGCCAAGATGGCAGAGTAGTCAAACGATTCCTGTGGTCCCTCTTACAACAAAGACCCGAAAACAACTGAATCAACTATATATGACAATCTAGAAGCCCTGAACATCAAAGGCAAAGTGGAGGAAATCGAACTGAGCAGCAGGGAGAGGGAGAGATGGTTCATAAGTAGCAAAGAGTTGCCAGACATGACCCAGTGGGAACTGGCACCCTGCAGCCGGTGCATGCAGTGAGGCAAGCAGTGGCGCTCCGGACATGTTTTCCACACCGGGAGAGACCAAGTGGCGGAGAGTCTACTCAAGCCTCCAGAATCAGTCAAAAGCGATCCTCAGTCAGCAAAAGATAAGTACATGTATCTAACCTATCGCACAGATCAAAAAACACCCCCTTTGGGAAAAACCTCTCTCCCATTTACCTGCCCCCTCCCCACTCTGCACTGGGTCCCAGGCTGGCTTCAGCCTTTGCCATGTCCCCTGGGCCACAAGTAAGGACCTGTTACACACCCTAAGCCATTCTCTCGGCCTTGGAGAAGGAACAAATTAATAAACAGGAATAAATAATTTGCAAGGCCCCCTAAGCAAGAACTTAGGGTAGGCGCAGCTCCTTTGCCTAGGCACAGGCATAAGGGGTCCACGGACTTTAATTGCCTTTCACCCCTGCATACTCCTATGTGGGCCCATTTCAAGAGCGTAGGCCCTTATTAGCACAGTACAGCAGGGTATATACCTGAAGCCTAACTTCAACTGTATCAGCTATATGGTGAAATGGCAGGTTCATGACATCTGACACTGCTCTGCCCATTAAGCAAGGTCCTCACCTACCTAAATCAGGGGCTGGAGGACTGGTGGCTCCACTCACGTCACCTAGCTACCTGTGACAGGGGTCCAAGAATAAGTGTTGCCTCTCAGTCCTTCCAGTCAACAGCACTGGGTGCCCATAGTCCAGCTGCAAAACCCACCCACCTACACACTCTAGGGAACAGAGACACGCTCTTCTCCCAGACACTCAGGAGCAGCCATTAGCCCCCTGCTTTGCTTAGTGCGTGACTCCGTACTGCAGCCAGATACCTGTGCCTACACCAATCACCCCTGCCCATCTAGGACTGTAGATTAGAGCCTACACGACACACTTGGTGACTGACTACCTGGACACCTGAGCTGAATCCATACAAGAAAAGTAAATGGACTCCTGGGCTCACATACCTAGAAACAGATCTAACCACTTGGTGACAGGACATCAGAACTTCAAAGGCATCAATAATCAGACTAGCTCACATGAGCAGCCTACTTGGGCACAGCAAAACAAAACAAAACAAGAAGCTAGGACACAGTAAGCAAACATAAAATAAATATAATAACTTATTGATGGCTCAGAGACAACAGTCAATATCAAATCACATAAAGAGGCAGACCATGATGGCTTCAGCAAGTGCCCCCAAAAAAGACTCAAGAAACTTTCCAGAGGAAGAGAACTTCTTGGAATTACTGGAAGTAGAATACAAAAGATTAATATACAGAATTCTTCAAGACATCAGGAAGGAGCCCAGGCAAAATGCAGAACAAGGCAAGGAACACACAGTCAAAGCAACAGAGGAACTTAAGAAGATTATACAAGAGCATAATGGCAAATTTAACAGGCTGCAAGAATCCATACAGAGAGCAAACACAAATCCAGAACATTAACAATAAAATTTCAGAATTAAACAACTCAACAGAAACTCATAGGAGCAGAATTGAGGCAATGGAAGTCAGAATTAATGAGATTGCAGATAAAGCACTTGACACCAACTTATTTGAGGAAAAATCAGATAAAAGAATTAAAAAAAATTAAGAAACGCTAAGTATTATGTGGTACTTTATCAAGAGGAATAACCTATGAGTGATTGGAGTACCAGAAGAGGGGGATAAGAGAAAATATAGAGAGAATTGTTGAAAATTTGCTGGCAGAAAACTTCTCTGATATTATAAAAGATAAGAAGATATCCATCCAAGAAGCTCACCAAACCCCACACAAGGTAGATGCCAAAAGAAAGTTACCAAGACATATTATGATCAAACTTGCCAAAACCAAAGATAAAGATAGAATTTTAAGAACAGCTAGGGATAAACAAAAAGTCATCTACAAAGTCAGTAAGACTAAGCTCGGACTACTCAGCAGAAACCATGTAGGCAAGAAGGTAATGGGATGACATACATAAAGGCTTAAAAGAAAAAAATTGTCAGCCAAGAATTATATATCCAGCTAAACTGTATCTTAAATATGATGGCAAAATTAGGCCATTTCCAGATAAACAGAAGTCTAGGGAATTTGCAAAAAGCAAACCAAAATTACAAGAAATACTAAAAGGTTAGAAAATCAATAACATGAGAAAACAAGCCTAGAACACAGGACAGAGCAACCAGATATCAGCTCAGATGCGGAACACACAAAAACAAATCAAAGCTGAAACAGGGAAACAAAGATGTCAATATGTAAAAGATGACAATATTAAAACAAAAAAGAGGGACTAAAAAATGTATTCATAGATTTTTCATATGGAGAGGAAGTCAAGGGCATATAAAGAAATAAAAGACTGATTTAAACGTAAAAAAATAGAGGTAAATATTAAGGTAACCCCAAGGGAAACTAACAACACTACAAGTCAAAATAAAAAACAAAAACATAAAGACTCAGCAAATACAAAATCAACAACAATGAAAAAGATGAAAAGGAAATACATAAAGAAAAATGACTCAGCAAAGAAAATTACGTGGAACAAAGAAATGGTCAATAACACACACAAAAAAAGACATCAGAATGACAGCACTAAACTCATACCTATCAATAATTATGCTGAATGTAATGGACTACACACATCAATAAATAGAGAGTGGCAGAATGGATAAAAAAACATGATCCGTCTACATGCTTCCTATAAGAGACACACCTTAAAGACACAAACAAACTAAAACTCAAAGGATAGAAAAATATATATAAAGCAAACATTAATCAAAAAAGAGCAGGAGTGGCAATATTAATCTCTGAAAAAGAGACTTTAAAGTAAAATCCACCACAAAGGATAAGGAAGGACACTATGTAATGATTAAAGGGCCAATACACCAGGAGGACATAAGCATAATAAATACTTATGCACCCAATGGCAGGGCTCCAAAATACATAAAACAAACTCCAACAGCATTGCAAAGAGAGATAGACAGCTCCACAAAAACAGTAGGAGACTTTAACGCACCACTTTCAGTGAAGTACGGAACATCCAGAAAGAAGCTCAATGAAGACACAGAAGATCTAAATGCCACAATCAATCAACTTGATCTCATAGATATATACAGAACACTCCACCCAACAGCAGCCAAGTATACTCTCTTTTCCAACGCACACAGAACATTCTCCAGAATAGACCACATATTACGCCATAAAGCAAGCCTTAACAGAATCCAAAGCATCAAAATATTACAAAGCATCTTTTCTGATCATAAAGCTGTAAAAGTAGAAGTCAATCACTAAAAAAGCAAGGAAAAAAAATCAAACACATGGAAAATGAACAACACCTTGCTCAAAAACTACTGGGTTATAGAAGAAATTAAGAATAGAAAAAAGAAATTCATAGAATCAAATGAGAATGAAAATACATCCTACCATAACCTTTGCGACACAGCAAAAGCAGCGTTCAGAGGTCAATTAATACCAAAAATTGCACACGTCCAAAAAGAAGAAAGAGCTAAAGTCAAAACATTTACCTTCCAACTTAAATAGAAAGAGAGCAGCAAAAGAACCCCTCAGGCAGCAGAAGAAAGCAAATAATAAAAATTAGAGCAGAATTAAATGAAATAGACAATAGAAAAACAATTGAAAGAGTTAATAAGACCAAAAGCTTGTTCTCTGAAAAGAAATAAAATCGATAAACTGTTGGCCAAACTGACAAAAGAAACATAGGAGAAGAAGCAAATAAACCGAATAAGAAATGAGATGGGTAATATCACAACAGACTCAACTGAAATTAAAAGAATCACAACAGAATACTATAGAAAATTGTACTCTAACAAATATGAAAACCTAGAGGAAATGAACAAATGTCTAGAAACTTAATATCTACCTAAAGTAACACAAACAGACACAGAACAACTAGATAAACTATAACAAGAGATTGAAAAGGTAATTAAAAAACTCCCAACAAGGCCCCATGGACACATCCAAACTCCCCGAGGGACTGAGTTGTTGGACGGAGGGCTCTGGGGACCATGGTCTCAGGGAACATCTAGCTCAAATGGCATGACACTACTTATAAAGATAATGCTCTACATTCTACCTTGGTGAGTAGTGTCTGGGGTCTTAAAAGCCTGTGAGCGGCCATCTAAGATACTACACTGGTCTCATCCCTTCGGGAGCAAGGGAGAATGAAGAGAACAGGATACAACGAAAAGATTAGTCCAAAGGACTAATTGTCCACAGCTACCAAGACCTCCACCGGACTGAGTCCAGTACAGCTAGATGGTGCCCGGCTACCACCGCTGACTGCTCTGACCAGGATCATAACAGAGGGTTCTGGACAGAGCTGGAGAAGGATGTAGAGCATAATTCTAACTCCCCCCCCCCCCAAAAAAAAGACCAGATTTACTGGCTTAAAGGAGACTGGAGAAACCTCAAGAGTATGGCCCCCAGACACTCTTTCAGCTCAGAGGTGAAGTTACCTTCAAGGTTCCCTGTTCAGCCTAGGAGTGGACAGCCCAGTAAAACTAAATGAGACTAACGAGGTACAGGAGTCCAGTGACAAGGGCCAGAAGACAGAGGGGGAGTAGGAAGCTGATGATAAGGAACACAAGTTGAGTAAGGATACTGTTGATGTGTTGTGAGATTGTTAACCATTGTTATAGGGCAACATTTGTAGTAACTGTTAAATGGGAGGCTATTTTGTCCTGTCAGCCTTCATCTTGGGTGAGAATGGCAGCACAATTGGAAGAGCATAGTCAATGTCACTTAAATGTGTATGTAAAAAGTTTTGAAATGGTGTATCTTTGGCTATGTGTATTTTCACCAAAAAAAAAAAAAAAAAAAAAAAAGGCTGAGAATTCAGAGGGTTAAAATGTTGTGGGGTTGTTAACCAAAGTCATAAAACAGCATGTGTACTACTGTTACATGAGAAACTGTTTGTTCTGTAAGCCTTCACCTGAAGTACAACAAAATATTTTTTAAAAAAAACTCCCAACAAAAAAAAACCCTGGTCCAGACAGTTTCACTGGAGAATTCTACCAAACTTTCAGAGAAGAGTTAAACACCACTACTACTAAAGGTATTTCAGAGTACAGAAAGGGATGGAATACTCCCGAACTCATTCTATGAAGCCAGCATAACCCTGATACCAAAATCAGGTAAATACATCACAAAAAAAGAAAATTATAGACCAATATCCCTCACCAACATTGACACAAAAATCCTCAACAAAATTCTAGCCAAAAGAATTCAACAACATATCAAAAAAAATAATTCCCCATGATCAAGTGGGATTGATACCAGGTATGCAGGGATGGTTCAACATTAGAAAAACAATCATTGTAATCCATAAGATAAATAAAACAAAAGACAAGAACCACTGATCTTATCAATTGATGCAGAAAAGGCATTTGACAAAGTCCAACACTCATTCATGATAAAAACTTTCAGCAAAATAGAAACAGAAGGGAAATTCCTCAACATAATTAACAGCATTTATACAAAGCCAACAGCCAACATCATCCTAAATGGAGAGTCTGAAAGCACTCCCCTTGAGAACGGGAACCAGACAAGGATGCCCTTTATCACTCCTCTTATTCTACATTGTGCTGGAGGTCCTAGCCAGAGTAATTAGGTTAGAAAAAGAAATAAAGGGCATCCACATTGGTAAAGAAGAAGTAAAAGTATCTCTTATTTGCAGCTGATAATGATCTTATACACAGAAAAGCCAAAGAATCCACAAGAAAACTACTGGAACTAATAGAGGATTTTAGCAAAGTATCAGAATACAAGGTAAACATGCAAAAATCAGTTGGATCCCTCTACGCCAACAAAGAGAACTTCGAAGAAGAAATCACCAAATCAATACCATTTACAATAGCTCCCAAGAAGATAAAATACTTAGAGATAAATCTAACCAGAGACATAAAAAACCTATACAAAGAAAAATACAAGACACTACTGCAAGAAACTGCAACAGTAGTCAAAACAGCCTAGTACTGGTACAACAAAAGATACGTACACCAATGGGATAGAATTGAGAATCCATACATAATTCATCCACCTATGAGCAGCTGATATTTGACAAAGGCCCAAGGTCCGTGAATTGAGGAAAAACAGTCTCTTTAACAAATGGTGCTGGCATAACTGGATATCTATCTACAAAAAACTGAAACAAGATTCATACCTCACACCATGCATAAACACTAACTCTAAATAGATCAAAAACTTAAATATAAAATCTAAAATGATAAAGATCATGTAAGAAAAAATAGGGACAATGCTAGGAGCCCTAATACATGGCATAAACAGAATACAAACCGTAAATAACAACACACAAACACCAGAACAGAAACTAGATAACTGGGAGCTCCTAAAAATCAACCACTTATGCCCATCAAAAGACTTCACCAAAGAAGTAAAGACAACCCACAGACTGGGAAAAAATTTTTGGCTATGACAAATCCAATCAGGGTCTAAACTCTAAAATGTGCAAGATATTGCAAAGCCTCAACAACAAAAAGACAAATAACCTAATTAAAAAATGGGCAAAGGATATGAACAGGCACTTGGCCAAAGAAGACATTCAGGCAGCTAACAAGACACATGAGGAAATGCTCACAATCATTAGCCTAAGATAAATGCAAATCAAAACTACAGTGAAATACCATCCCACACCAACAAGGCTAGCATTAATCCAAAAAACACAAAATAATAAATGTTGGAGAGGTTGTGGAGAGACTGGAACACTTATACACTGTTGGCAGGAATGTAAAATGGTATAACCAGTTTGGAGATCAATTTGGCACTTCCCTAAAAACTAGAAATAGAAATACCACATGATTCAGCAATCCCAGTCCTTGGAATATATCCTAGAGAAATAAGAGCCATCACACGAATAGACATATGCACACCCATGTATATATATGCACCCATGTTCATTGCAGCACTGCTGAAGATAGCAAAAAGATGGAAACAACCTAGGTGTTCATCAACAGACGAACAGGTAAACAAATTATGGTATAGTCACATGATGGAATACTATACAATGATAAAGAACAATGATGAATCTGTGAAAAATCTCATAACATGGATGAATCTGGAAGGCATTATGCTGAATGATATCAGTCAGTCGCATAAGGACAAATATTGTATAAGACCACTATTATAAGAACTCAAAAAAAGGTTTAAACACAGAAAACATTCTTTGATGGTTACAAGGGTTGGGAGGGAGAAAGAGGGGTATTCACTAACTAGATAGTAGACAAGAATTATCTTAGATGACAGGAAGGACAACACACGCTACAGGGGAAGTCAGCACAACGGGACTAAACCAAAAGCTAAGAAGTTTCCTGAACACAACCAAACACTTCGAGGGACAGAGTAACAGGGGCGGGAGTCTGGGGACCATGGTTTCAGGGGACTTATAGGTCAACTGGCATAACAAAGTTTATTAAGAAAATGTTCTGCATCCCACCTTTGGTGAGTGGCATCTAGGGTCTTAAAAGCTAGTGAGCGGCCATCTAAGATGCATCAATTGGTCCCAACCCACCTGGAACAAAGGAGAATGAAGAACACAAAAGACACAAGGAAAATATTAGCCCAAGACACAGAAAGGGCCACATAAACCAGAGACTCCATCAGCCTGAGACCAGAAGAACTAGATGGTAGATGGTGCCCAGCTACCAACAATGACTGCCCTGCCAGGGAACACAACAGAGAGTCCCTGATGGAGCAGGAGAAAAGTAGGGTGCAGAACTCAAAATTCTAGTAAAAAGACTAGATAAATGGTCTGACTGAGACTGGAAGGACCCTGGAAGACATGGCCCCCAGACTCTCTGTTAGTTGAAAACTAAAACCATCCCTGAAGTCAACTCTTTAGACAAAGATTAGGCTGGACTATAAGACATAAAATGATACATGTGAAGAGTATGCTTCTTAGATCAAGTAGATACATAAGTCTAAATGGGGAGCTCCTGTCCAGAGGCAAGATGAAAAGGCAGAAAGGGACAGGAGCTGGTGAGTGGACACATGGAATCCGGGTTGGAAAGGAGGAGTGTGGTGGTGTCATAGTATGGGGAGAGCAACTAGGGTCACATAGCAATTTGTGTGTAAATTTTTGTATGAGAAACTAACTTCAACTGTAAACTTTCATTCAAATCAAAGTAAAATTAATAAATAAAATAAAAAATATTGTAGCCTTATAAGTCATACAGCCTCTGTGGTAACTACTTGACTCTGTAATGTGTAGCACAAAAGCAGCTATAGACAATATATAATGAATGAGCATGGTTGTGTTCCAATAAAACTTTTAAAAAACCAGCAGTGAGCCAGATTTGGCCCATGGGTTGTAGTTTGCTGACCCCTGAATATAAGTGATAATGATGAAGTCTTTTTTACTTCTTAACTGGAAACATATACCTCTTTTCCAAACAAATGAAATATTTTGAGAAAATAATCATCATCATTTTTGTAACAAACCTATTGTATTTGCCATAAATACCCAACTAAAGTGACTCAACAGTCTCACTGAAGCATACAACAGTAATTACACTTTCACCTTCATCTATTCCTATAGCTTAATTATTATCTACATACAGATGGCTCCCAATTCTACATTGCTAGCCTAGATCTCTCTGCTGACAATAATTGCCTATTTAGTATCTCCACTTGGATGTCTTTCAGGAGACCTTAAACTTAATATGTATAAAACTGAAGGGGTCATGTTCTCCTTCACCTCCAGATCTTTGCACGGGCTATTCCCTTTGCCTCCCGACTCTTCTTCTAGCTAAGGAGTGCATACACAGTCTTCAGATCTCAACTTAGATGTCACTTTCTCCATAATATCTTAAAACTGAGCTAAATGCCCTCACAGATGCAGCTGTAACATCACATACTTATGTTGATCATGGAAATTATCACCTTGTGTAATATTTGTCAACTCACTACCTTATCTTCTCCACTACGCTGTAAGTTCCTTGAAGGTAGCATCTGTATTTTATTCAGTAGTCCATCTAGAGCTTAACATCATGCCTGACGTATAGATGAAACGCAATAAATATCTGTTGAATAAATGTTGAATCCTACCAGCAAACAGCTTCTTAAGGTGAGACTGAATCACTGATGGGTTAGTAGACTGGCCCAGTATTTCTAACAAGTCATCATCACCAATAAAATAAAATCTTGGGAATGCTGAGCGTTTTTCCTAATAAACATAAAAATAAAAATAAGACCCTTATCTTTTCAAACAAAGACATCAAATGCTTCACAATTTATTACAAAAATTGTTTTAAAAAAAAAACATGCCTCCAAAAATTCATTCAATGATTTTTGACATCTTTGAAGCTGATCAAGTATAGTTAGTAGAGAAATCCTGATTCCTGCATGACTAGTTAACGTTGTTACTCTATTGTCTCTCTTGATGTCAGACATTATTGATCTGCATAAGAAAAGAAAAATTATTTTTGCATTTATTATAACAATTTTTTGGCTGAAAGAGAAGTACTGACTTATTTTTTAGGCTGTTTCAACCAAGCTACTTGAGGTAACCCTATTATAACAGCAATACATCATTATGTTTCTAAAAAGTAATGCTAAATACTAATAGTATTTCATTACCATTTATAACTTATTAACCATATTGCACATTCTCTTATTTCATTCATTCACTAAATAAATACGTATTAAGCCATACCTCATGGAGCTAATGGCCTGATGACAAAGAAAGATGTTAAATAATTTCTCAGTAAAATGCTTAAATAAAATTATGATAAATGCAAAGAAAGAAAAGTACAAAGTATTGTAAAAGTGGCTAATAGGGTAACTCTTAAACTAAGACTTCCTTGAGGAAGTAATTTAAACTGAAAGATGAGTGGACAAAAAAAAAAAAAAAGTCAGTGAGTAGGAGGGAAAGAGTTCCTAGAAAAGATCCTCGGAAGGACCTTGGCACGTTTGAGAAACTAAAGGCTAGAGTCACTAAAGCAATAAGCAGAATAACACAAGAAAAGGCCAGAGAGATGGGCAAGAAGCAGATTACGGAGGGCCCTATAGCTACTTAAGTATTTTCATCATTATCCTTAGAGCAATGAGAAACCATATTAAAGTTTTACTTAAAGGAGTAAAGGAAAGAAGTGAGGAAATTTTCATTTTAAAAATATTAATCTGGCTGGTTACTGTATGAAAAACTTACTGGACACGGCAAGAGCAAGTCAGGAGATTACTGTAGTAGTTCAAATGAGTGATAAAGTACCTTGGAATGGGAGTTGTAGACATGTAAAATGTGTTTTTTCAAGATATAAAAAGTAGGTTAGAATCAGCAAAATTTGGTAACTTAATAGATTTGAGAGTGGAGGCAGAGGGAGGTGTCAAAGATATCCATTACGGTTCTGCTTTCAGCAATTAGGTGGTACCATTTATTGAGGCAGGAATCAATAAAGAGAAAAGATTTGTAGAAAGTGGCTCATGAAATCCATTTCTACGTATTGAGTGAGGATGTTGAGTAGATTTGGAGCTCAGAAGATAAATATGGGCAGAATATACACATTTAGTAGACCTTGGTAAATAAAAGAGAACTGATGCTAAATGTAGGGGTAAAAATCACTTAAGGAGAGAATACAGGGTGAGAAAAGAATCTAAGACTGAAACCTGGAGAATGTCTACACCTAAAGTGTTACAGGGCTGACGACTAGGAAGTACAAGTAGGAACCAGAGAGATAGGCAGAAAACAGTAGAATCAGAAGCCTAGGAAAGTGACTTTCCTAGAAAGAAGAAATGCTCAACTCCACTAAATACTACTTGCAAATGAAGGAATCTAAAATGTCCATCGAATTTACAACTGGAAAGTTACTGACGACTTTAGGAAGTATATATATTAGGTAGAGTAGTAAAGACAGAAAATAAACAGAAATAGTTCAAGAGATAAATGACTGAATGAGAGAAAACAGCTTCCCAGAAGGATCCGATAGAGAAAGAGATTCCATACACAGAGGATACAAATAATATAAAAGCATTTAAGCACTATTAAGTACCACAGGATATGAATGAATAAAAATTGTCATATATGTCTATTTCTTATATAGTAATTGCACTGACCTAAAATCTTCATCAACTCTGTTGAAACGTGTCTGTTCTTTTGGCAATGCTCCACGGCCGAAAATGGGTTCCAAATATACCCACTTTCTTTGAATATGGTTTAAATTCTGCAGGTACTCATCTAACTCTGCAAGTTTTCTTTCCCAAATTGATACTTTATCTTCAAATCCTTTATAATAAGGAGAATCCTTTAAGGATTGAAGAAGGCATCTATTATCTCCAACCTGATTTACTGTATCTTTCCAGTCTTTGATCAGCTTGATGGTTCGACTTTGGCTGTCTTCATAATCAGTCAATGTAAACACTGCTCCAACTCCCCAGAGATCAAGTTCACGTAAAGCTTCTCTGATTGTAACTTCACCTTGTGCCCGACTATTTAAATCCTATTAACACAAAATATCCATATCATTTAATTAGCATATATGTAACTTGTAAGAACTGTATTTTATAAGAAAATATGTTTTTATCTGGCTTTTTACTATAAAACAAAAACAATTTAAGTGGGTATATTTTACATATAATCCAACAGAATTATCAACTAATGTATCAAGGGATATCAGATACTAAGTATCAGGTTCACACCGTCAAAGCATATACAAACATCTGCTTTATTCTTTTTACTTCTATAAAAGAAAAGAAAAACACAAAATTCAAAGCATCTATAGAAAAATGCAAAACTAGTCTGGCTTATTTAAAGCTTTGGAGACCAAAAAGTCAAGATTTTTTAGAAAGGAAGAGAAGAATTTATTGTAAATTCTGATATATGTAAAATAATTAACAATTAGCTAGCGTTCTCTCCTACTGCAATCATGCTTTATAATTTTTCATAATTACCTAAATATGCTTCAGGATTATTGACAAACATACAGATTTACATTTTGGAAAGAAAATAACACAATCTCACATCATAAGTCCTTACGTTTATACACTGAACGGCCAGAAAACACAACATAGGAAGTCTGCCACTTATGATACAATTATGACAAGTTCTGTTTTTACCTGAGATCTTTTTTCAACCTGGTTAACAACCTGGTTCTTGGTTTAGCTCCCTGAATATCTGTATCCCCTATCTTTAATTTTAGGGAGCCCTGGTGGCACAATGTTTAAACGCCCGGCTGCTAACCGAAAAGTCGGCAGTTCAAACCCACCAGCGGCTCTGCTGGAAAAAGAGTAGCAGTCTTCTTTTGTAAAGACTGCAGCCTTGGAAACCCTACAGGGCAGTTCTATTCTGTCCTAGAGGGTCGCTATGATTCGGAATCAACTTAATGGCAGTTGGTTTGGTTACCTTCAATTTATAACATATCACATGATTTTAAGACTATGTAAAATGATTTATATTTCTTTGCTTTTTGATTAAAGCTGATTCCCCCTTAAAGAAAAATACTTTTTATTTCATACTTTTCTCTTTCTCAAAGAAGGGTCTTATATCATTGTTTCTATATTTCTATACACAGAGTTAGACAGATTCAGATGCACTCCTAACAAGAGAATAATGTAATAATGGAACACTGTCACTACTTTGGAGCCTTGGTGGCACAGTGGTTAAGCGTTCAGCTGCTAACCAAAAGGACGGCAGTTCAAATCCACCAGTTGCTCCTTGGAAACCCTGTGGGGCAGTTCTATTCTGTGCTATAGGGTCACTATGAGTCGGAATCAACTCGACAGCACCAGGTTTAGTTTTATTTTTTGATCTGTCACTACTTTAAGGGAAGGAAAAAATCTAACTTACTGTTGTATACAAGTAACAAAATATGAAGCAAAGTTTTATACTAACAAGGTCATATTTATGGGATATTTATAAAAAAGATACTTACTTTAAGGTCTGAAGCTTTGGCTACAATTGTATCAGCTACTCCGATCAGATCTCCAAACAGTAATTTCTCTAGACTAGTACCCCTAGGAAGGCCAAGGAGGCGAAAAAGGTCAAGCCAGTGATCTGGAGAAAGATGCTCCCCTCTGACATACTTCAAGACAGGAATTGCAATCTGTTAATAAAGAAGGAAAAAAGCATATGCACACACATATTCATAAATTTACAAAACGTAAATTATTAATTACTTCATTAACTAATGTCATCACTTCATTATCGTATTTTACAACCTTAAAATCATATTCTTAATCAGAATTATACAAAACTTTTTATTATTCATGAATACATGTAGATTTCCCATTTTAGTTTACTATGTTTTAAAACATGATATAAAATACTTCTATTTTTATTATTCTAGCATATGACCCATGTTGTGCTAGGATTATAAACACTCCGATTTATAACTTTAACCATAAATTTCTTAGTTATGACTGTTCTTTCATATTGCTAGCAAAAATACAATATTTTCTATGGTTTATTCTATACTTATTTTTTTCATGTAATGGAATAATATTAATTGAAAAATCTATCAACTAAAATTACAGCTCAGTTATTACATAAAAAAAAAGACACATAAAAGCTGAAAACATCATTTTTTAATTAGCCAAATTAAAAAAAAATCTTACTTTATATTTGTCAATTTCTGATTGTAATTTCACAGTCATTACTGAATGTTCCTCAACCTTCCTTAATCTGTCATGCCAATCCATCAAAAATTCCTCAAATAGGTATGTCTTAGTCCTATAACAGAAACACATCTTAAAATGCACATTCCAAAAATCACTACCGAGTTATAACCATCTAAATATTGTTTTTGAATCAAACCTGAAAGTAATCCAATCTTCTTTAGCCATTTCTTGAAATCCTTGATGAAACTCTTCATAAAGGGCCCAAACTTGTGCACAGCTCTCAATATCTTTAGAGATGCTATATGCCAGGGAGAAGTTGGGCTCTTCTAATCCAAAATGATGGCAATCAGCACTATAGAAACAAATATTGAAATATTATTAGATTGTTTGAAAAATGTTCAATGCCATTAAGTTATTTAACTGCTTTCCTGGTGTGTTTGTGTGCGTGTGTGTGTGTGTGTGTGTGCGCGCACGTGTGTGTATTTGATGGTGGAAGTAGACAGTGGGGGACTATGCCTACTTTACATGAGAATTTTATTTTAACTACTTAGGTCTGGATTCTACTAGTTCATTAATATACATTTTTTCCAAAAGACTCAAAATGGAGTTGGTAATATATAAACAAATAAATAAGTACATTATATGTGTGTGTCTGTGTGTATACATAAACCTGATGCCGTTGAGTTGATTCTGACTCGTAGTGACTCTACAGGACAGAGTAAAACCTCCGCCATAGGATTTCCAAGGAGCAGCTGGTGGATTCGAACTGCCAACCTTTTGGTTAGCAGCTGAATGCTTAACCACTGGCGCCACCAGGGCTCCGTATGTATATATACATATGCATACACATACATATATGTTGTTGTTGTTGTTAGTTGCCAACGAGTCAATTCCAACTCAAGGCCATCCCATGTGTACAGAACTGAACTGTTCCATAGAGTTTTTAAGGCTGTGACCTTTTGGAAGCAGATCACTAGGCCTGTCTTCCGAGGCACCTCCGAGTGGGTTCAAACTGCCAACCTTTTGGCTAGTAGTCAAGCACTTAAACATTTGTGCCATCTTGTATATATAATATATAAATATTCTTGGTTGTATAAATCTGTAGATTAATCTAAGAAGAGAACAGTCTTCTTAGTTGAAAGGGCTAACTTTTGGAATATAAGATATCCTTTGTCTAATAAGTGTAATGCCATTTAATAAACATGGTATTAAAACCTTCACCTTACCTATGAAGGCAATTGTTTGGTGGGTCCTTACCTAAGGAGGCCAAACCTAAAACAATGTCCAAATCTAATTATTATTATAAGATAAACTAACAACCTACTTTTTTTCTTTGGAATCTCTTTTTTCTTATTCACTTTACTACTGGGTTCATTTTTTTACTCAGAGGTTCTGAAAGTAATTTTTTCCATAAATTCTATATAGTCCATTTTAAAATAGGATGAGATCATAAAAAGCAAGTATTCCAATATCCTAATTTAACTTTTTAGTAAATTTAATTTTCTACTCTGTTTCTAGGGCTGACCAAAATTTGCCCTTCTCTTAGTATCTTTATATAACCCAACCACAACTCCTAAGAAAGCAATAGAGTGAACACTAATTAACAAATTCTATTTTAAAAACTGCTGAAGTTTCAGAGGAAAGGCATCAAGACAAAGATAAAACAAAATCACTAGTTTGGTATATAAATTCAAAACTTTTTTCAAAATGAGCATTATCAGTTTTAAATAAAAAAACATACACCAGCTTTTTTCTTATGACTTCAAGTTCATCAAACTCAATTTTTTTCTCTTTTATTGACTTTGCACTTTTATCAAGAGTATTTTGCTGCCCAGTTTCAATAACATCATCACCAGGCTTTAGTTGATCCCAGCGAGCTTTAAATTTTTCCAGTTCTTGATAGTAGATGTGAAGACGTGATTTTACATTTCCTTTCATCACTTCAATCTATAAGCCAATACGGTTTAATTAATTTAATGCACAGTAAAATCTCACTTTACTTTCACATTTTTTATATCCAGTATTTTCTATTTAAAAGTGAAAAAATATCAATGTAAACTTTTCAAAAGATTATTTTTATTTTTAACCACAGATTTTAAATGCAATAAAATAATTCAAAGATATAAGTTAGACCTTATATTTAGAATAACAATAGACAACGCTCCAACATCAGCATTAAAAAAAAAAAAAAAATTCATGTAATTAGCAGCATCCTCCACAACTATCAACAAAAGTGGTGTGATAAAAATGTTTGCTCAGTGACTTCTGGTTCTTCCAGCTGAGTATACAGCTGCTTAACTGAGAAGGGCACTTCCTCGTCTCCCATGCAGCCAGCGGGCCACAGGACTAAGATCTAGTCAATAGATGTGAACTTCTTCCAGTCTGTGCCCTTAAAAGGTAGAGTGGTATCCTCCCCTTCATCTTTTTCCCCGCCCTACTAGGTGGTAAGTGAACATTGTAGTAATCCATCTTGGGCAATACCTCAGGAATGGATGGTGGAGAAACAAGATTGAAGGACCCTGGTCCCCTAACAAAGTTGAAAAGCAGAGGCGCCATATCAGCTTGAAATCTAACTTGACACAGAAACTTGTTTAAGCTACTATTATTTTACATCTCTATTAGAACAGTCAAACTAACATCCTAATTAATTTAGTAATTAAAAAAGAAATATGAGTTTCAGAAATCAACTTAAGCAGTACGTAGCAGATAATAAATCCATGAATAAGAAAGGCTGAAATGTTTACATTTCAGAGGGACTTTTTCTTCTCGCTATGGTAGGAAGTGAAGAAAAAACATGTGAAATGATCACTGGTACAAGAGTACTGAGGTTGGCCAACTTCATCAGCAGTATAAATTTTTTATATACCTGAGCTATAATGGAAAAAAGATAAGCAAGAAATCTTCAGTAAGGAAAATTAAGTTTCCATTGTAAGTTCTTCCATTGTAGGCTCTTACCTGATCTTTAATCATAAGCTGGTGACTTTCCATCATCAACTCAAATTTATCCCACTTAGCTTTCAGATTACTAATTGCTTCTAAACCTCCACCTGCCACAGTTCGTAAAAGTCTGTTTTTATCTTCAGCTTCTTGAAATAAGGGCAAAATCTAAAGGTTTAAAATATAACACATGTCAAAAGTAACCCCTTTTATCAGATCTCCGAAGATTTCATTTATTTTAATTTTTGTTTCATGATTTGCTTTTTTAAAATCAAGATTCTTCATTTGAAAAATCTGTTAAATTCCTGGATGGAAAGTTTCTACTACTACTCACTTATTATTATATACAAGCTCAGCTAAAACACTTCAACATCAGAGGTTAAAAGGGATAAGAAGGGGTAATATGAGGTTGTAAGTGAAACTATGAATCCATAAAGACAGTATTACAGCTGTTCAAAGCAAAACTTTTTATAAATATTCTACTCATAAGAAAATGCTAAAAAGGTTTCTAAAAGAGCTAAGATTTAGATAATCTGACAGTATTAAAAAAAACCCGTTGCCATCGAGTTGATTCTGAGTAGAACCGCCCCATAGGGTTTCTAATGAGCAACTGGTGGATTCAAATTGCTGATCTTTTTGGTTAACAGCAGAGCTCATAACCAGCACGCCATCAGGGCTCCAATCTAGCAGTATAAATAAATTGTCCTGCTTAATAGAGAAGACAAAGTCACAAAAAAAAGTACACAGACAACTTAAGAAGTGAAATCAACAAGGCCTTCACCAGACTCAGTCCAGTACAGCTAGATGGTGCCTGGCTATCACCACTGACTACTCTGACTGGGATCACAACAGAGGGTTCTGGACAGAGCTGGAGAAGGATATAGAACAAAATTCTAACACATAGAAAGAAAGACCAGATTTACTGGCCTGAAAGAGACTGGAGAAACCCCGAGAGTATGCCCCCCGACACACTTTTAGCTTAGTGGTGAAGTCACCTCCGAGGTTCACCATTCAGCTGGGGACTGGTCAGCCCCATAAAACAAAACGGGACTAATGAGGCACAGCAGTTCAGGGACAGGGACTAGAAGGTGGGGGGGGACAGGAAAGCTGGTGATAGGGAACCCAAGGTTGAGTAAGGACAGTGTTAACATGTAGTGGGTTTGTTAACAACTGTCATAGGGCAACACGTGTACTGTTTAATGAGAAACTACTTTGTTCTGTAAACCTCATCTAGAGAATAGCAGCACAACTGGAAGAACGTAATCAATGTCACTGAATTGTGCGTGTAAAAGTTTTTGAAATGGTGTATCTTTGGCTATGTATATTTTCAACAAAAAAAAAAAAAATAAAGGTCAAGAAGGGAGAGTGTTGACATATCGTGGGGTTGTTAACCAATGTCATAAAATAATATGTCTACTGACTGTTTAATGAGAAACTGTCTGTTCTGTAAACCTTCACCTAAAGTACGATTAAAAAAAAATTATAACTTAAAAAAAAAAAGAAGTAAAATCAAGCTCTTGTGTTCAAGGTTTCTAACTCAAAAGCCCTGAGTAGTATACAGTTAGCAGTTTGTTAAACAGTCTAGGTTATAGATCAACAGGTGTTAAACTTCTTGAATTGATTCTAAGCCTTTTAAAGCACTGTAAAAAAAAAAAAAAAAGTGCCCTATAATTAATACCTGTTCTTTCACTACTCGACAAAGCAATAAAATCCATTGAAAGATTTTTTAAAAACCATTGTGGGCATATAATAAAATGGACAAAAAGAAATCCAAATATATCTCAATGAGCAGTTTGCAATCCCTAGGCAGGATCTGTTCTATCTGATAAACAGAGAAAAGTAAATGGACTAAGAAGCCATGTTGTACTAGGAGAAGCAGTAAGAACAGAGGAAAAACAGTAGGATTCTAATTTCTTACAAATGAACAGAATCTAAGGTAGTCATAAACCCACTGCCATCAATTCTGACTCACAGTGACCCTATAGGACAGAACAGAACTGCCCCATAGGGTTTCCAAGGAGCAGCTGGTGGATTCGAACTGCTGACCTTTTGGTTAGCAGCCAAATGCTTAATCACTGTGCTACCAGGGCTCCAAGGTAGTCTACAAAGACATTAGTTTTCTAGACTACCTGCCTCCAGTCCCACTCTCTTAAATTCAACTACCAAAAGAGACACATCATAACACAAATTTTGACATCCTGCTGCTTAAAACCCAGCAATGACCCCCAAGTGTGGCCTAAGAATCACAGAATCAAGCCTAAGGTCCTTAATGTAGCTCACATGACCTAGATCCTGTTGAGCTGTTTATATTTATCTCATGCCACTCCCTGCCTCACATACTGCCATCTAATCATAACTAACACTTAATGTTCCCCACATTCAACATGTATTTCTCTTCTCTTAGCTTTTGTGATGTTCCAGTTCTGTGGCTTTCCTCTCACTTCATTAGCTTATCATTTTCAATATCATTTGTTGCTTCCTCCTATGCTTGTACTTAAAAAGTTGGAATTCTCCAGATTCTGGTCCTAGAATTCCCCAGATCCTGTACTGTTTACTGTCTACCAGATGGTGTAATCTATTCCCATGGCTTTAAGTATCATGGATATAAAGATGATTTCCAAATTTAGATCTCTAGTCCTTACCTTTATTCTAAATTCCATATTCTTTATCCAACTTTTACCTGACATCTCAATCCACCACTTCCAACCACCAAACACATTCTTTCCCTACTCATCCTTTCCTTAGTAAATGGCACCATTAGCTTCCCAGCTGCTAGACCAAAAAACTAGGAAACATCTCTATTTCTTCCCCTAACACCCTCCACCTAATGCATCAGATCCTCCTAGTTCTAACTCTAACATATATCATCAATCTCTCCAGTTCTATCTCCACTGCTACTACATGGCCCAAGCTTCCATCATCTCTCATCTGCCGTACTGCAACAGTCTACTAGCTGACCTCCCTGCTTCTGCTTCTGTCTCCCTGCAATCCATTCTCCACAGAGCATCCAGAGTCAACACTTCAAAACGTAAACCACACCCCCTGCTTAAAACTCTCTACATACTTACTTTCTATTGCACTTAGAATAAAATCCAAGCTCTTTATGACTGTTTAAAGTACATTTATATCTGGCCCTTGCCTACCTTTCCAGTTTTACCTCATACCATTTTTTTTCCATGATAACTATTCTTTAGCCATTGCTCTTCTATCTGTTCCTTGAACATATCAAGAAGCTCCTTCCCTGCCTTAAAGTCTTTGTACATGCTGTTTATTCTGCTTGGAATGATCTGTCCTCAAATCTTAGAATGGTTAGCTCCTTCTTATCTTTCAGGTCTCTGATTACATATCACTTCTCCTGTGATCACCCACATTAAGTAGCATCCACCAGTTCTGCATAGTCACACATCCTCTCCCTTGCTTGCTCTCTTCCTCTCTCTCCCTCACACACATACAAACATATAAACATATGCATATTCCATGAGAATGGATTTGTTCACAGCTGTAACCCCAATTCCTAGAACAATGCCTAGAATATATCGGATGATCTATAAATATCTGTTGAATAAATAAATGAATTCCTTCTACCAGGCAGGTACAGTATTTTATTTACCTTTATTAACTAGCTTCATACCTGTAAGCCTATCACATATAAGTGTGTAATTACTTCTACCATGAAGGTACATTATTTGATTCACCTTAAGCCTTCTTTATAACTTTAATTCTATCACACAGTAAGTACTTATAAAAGCCTATTGCACTGATATGAACCATTTCTCCTTCTTGTTCTAAATATAAAGCATCCCAAATATGTATTTTAAAACTCTGGCTTGCTTATTCTGGGCTTTAGCCCTCTGTTTATAAATCTTTACCATTCTTTTATCTTTGTCTTTAATTATAAGCTTTTCCATCTTTGCTGTTATATGCACACAAATCAATTTTGACTCATAATGACACTAAAGGACAGAGAGAACTGGCCCATAGGGTTTACTAGACTGCAGTCTTTACAAGAGCAGATCGCTAGGTTTTACTCCCCATGAAGCAGCTGGTGGGTTTGAACCCCTGACCTTTTTGGTTAGCAGCTGAGCACTTAACTATTGTGCCACCAGGGCTCCCTCACTATGAATTAGGAATGAATATATATATTCATTCCTAATTCATCTCTAACTTCATACTTTCACATCCTAAAATTACGACAGAAGTAACATTATGAATTATTTAAGTTTAGTCTTATTATAACGTGCCATCTCACAAAACAGACTACAAATACTTCTGAAGATAATAATAAGCATGACTGTTACTGTTTCATTACACCAGCATAACACTAAGAATACAATCATGACCTGACCAGTTGGATCAGATCATATGAACTTCCTTCTAATGTTGAGATCATTTATGATTTCAAACAATCACATAATTTAAATATCTCCAGTACAGTAAAAAAAAAGAAATAATAATAACTTTACTTTGATAATTCTTACCTCTGGCTTCCGTTCTTGTAGCTTATTGTATCGTAAATTTGCTTCACCTATTTCTTCCACAGACTGGGGCATAATTGTTAAGATTTCCATAGCATCAGTTACAAATGTATCAATTTCATGTAAATGAGCTAAATGGGTAACATCAAAATATAAGAAATACTATTACCACCAAAAAATATTCAATCACATCATTTGTAAACCAAGGCATATTAGAAATAATCACAATATCAAATACAGTAAATCTTAAATTATCATTTGCTTTCATACAGCAAAATTTCAAAATGTGGAATAAGCAAAGAATTTTTTTCCTATCAAAGTTTAGTTGCTTCACATTGTACTTAAGCATTTTAAAGAAAATGACAATCAAAATTTATTCTTTATTAGTAAATTTTAATAAAAATTAAGAACCCTTTTCTAGTCTTTAATATGCTAGAACATTTCATGTTTATGGTGAAAAAAAGGAAAAGTGGGGGATTTTAGAAAATGGCATTGTCCTTCAAAGAAACAAGGAGAAATACATTATACCAGAATTATCTACCTTTCTCAGTAACAGATGCAATAGGCGATACTAGCTCAGATTGCAAATAATAAAGATGCCTTCAGGTAAGATAGTACACAATACTGGAGAAGCCAGCACAACTTGTACAATGCAAGGTCCTGGAAACTCCACAGACACATCCAAACTCCCTGAGGGACCGAATTACTGGGCTGAGGGTTGTGGGAACCATGGTCTCAGGAACACCTAGCTCAACTGGCATAACATAGTTAATAAAGAAAATACTCTACATTGTACTTTGGTGAATAGCATCTGAGGTCTTAAAAGCCTGTCAGTGGCCATCTAAGATATTCTATTGTTCTCACACCTTCAGGAGCAAGGGAGAAGGAAGAAAACTAAAGATATAAAGGAAAGATTAGTCCGAAGGACTAACGGACCAGAACTACCACGGCCTCCACCAGACTGAGTCGAGTACAACTAGATGGTGCCCGGCTACCACCACTGACTGCTCTGACAGGGATCACAATGGAAGGTCCCGGACAGAGATGGATAAAAATGTAGAACAAAAGTCTAACTCAAAAAAAAGACCGGAGGGGTGGGGCAAGATGGCGCTCTAGGCAGAAGCACCACGCCGTTCCTCCACAGCAAAGATCCGAAAAACTAAGCCTAACAGAGAATCAACAATCCTGAAACCCTAGAACATCAAATGAAGAGATAAAGAACTCAGCCAAACACCAAACGGAGTGACAATACTGAAGGAGAACGGAGAGCAAGGAGAGACTCATGCAGAGATTCCTTACCAGCTAACGCAGCGCGGATCCACCATCTTGGACTCCTATCGGAGACCAGCAAACGGGAGAATGGGAGAGCAGCCTCGCGGAGCGTCCATTGGGAGACGGAACGACCGGTAAATTGCGGTGTGCGCTTTCCCACACCCCACCCATCTCTGCCTCGGCTGGGGCTCCCCTGCTTCCCGTGGCCAGGGTCCCTGGGCCGGGGGGTGCCGGTGCTTGGATTCCAAGAGTACAGGCCGGCGGCTGTCTGAGAGCCGTTTGTTGGCTGCTGGCGTAGCTTTTTCTGCTGCCTCCCCCTCCTTTTGCTCAGGTGCCTGGTTCCGAGCGCCATCTTTGCTCTCTCCTGTGGGGCTGTGGGGCTGCGTTCGGGCATGTGGCTGCTTCCAAGTCTGGGCTGCCGCACTGGTGAGATCCCAGGGCCTTTGTTCGTTAGCCCCTCTGCTTCCCGTGGCCATGGTCTCTTAACCCGAGACTGCCGGCTGCTTGGAATTCGCGCGCCTGAGCGGGGACTCTCTGGGTGCCATTTGTTGGCTGCTGGTGTGGCTTCTTCTGCTTCTTCTGGTTTCTCGCTTGCCCCTCGCTGCCTCCCCCTCCTTTTGCTCGAGTGCCTGGCTCTGAGCGCCGTCTTTGCTCTTTCCTGCGCGGCTGTGGGGCTCCGTTCAGGCGTGTGGCTGCTTCCAGGTCTGGGCTGCCACGCTGGTGAGATCCCGGGGCCTTTGTTCGTTCGCCCCTCTGCTTCCCATGGCCATGGTCTCTTGACCCGAGACTGCCGGCTGCTTGGAATCCGCGCGCCTGAGCGAGGGCTCTCTGGGTGCCATTTGTTGGCTGCTGGTGTGGCTTTTTCTGCTTCTTCTGGTTTCTCACTTCCCTCTTGCTACCTCCCCCTCCTTTTGCTCGAGTGCCTGGCTCCAAGCGCCGTCTTTGCTCTTTCCTGCAGGGCTGTGGGTCTGCGTTCAGGCGTGTGGCTGCTTCCAGGTCTGGGCTGCCGTGCTGGTGAGATGCCGGGACCTTTGTTCGTTAGCCCCTCTGCTTCCCATGGCTGCAGTCTCTTCACCGCGGTCTGCCGGCTGCTTGGATTCCGCGTGCCCGGGCGGGCGGCTCTCTAGATGCCGTTTGTTGGCTGCTGGTGCTGCCTTTTTTTTTTCTCCTGCTCCTTTTGGTTTCTCACGTGCCTCTCGCCACCTCCCCCTCCTTTCACTCGGGAGCCTGGCTCCTTGCACCCTCTTAGCTCCTTTCTGAGGGTCCCCAGAGTGCAGGCAATTTGTGATATACGCTTTCCACTCTCCACCCTTCTTCACTCACACTCGGCCTCCTCTGTTTCCCACGGACACAGTCTCTTGTCCAGAAACACCAACCCGCACTTGATGGCTCTCTGAGTGCCATTCATTGACTGCTGGTGTTGCTTTTTTTTTTTTTAATTTTATTTTTTTTCTTTTTTGATTAGTTTTGTTTTCTTTTCCCTCTTTTTCCATTTTGTCTTTCTTCATTGCTTAATTTCTCGTCTCTCTATCTCTTCCTTCTCTTTCTGATCCCTGAATACCAGGCGATGTATGCCTCTGCACCTTCTGGCCAGGCTGTCCTGTGAAACCTGAGACCGACTCCCCCAGACCTCATAGCTGCATCGGTGGGATCCCTGGGAACTTTGCAGTTCTTTAACTTTTCTGATTTTTATTTGGTCATTCTTTCCTTTTCTTTCTCTTCCCCCTTCTGGTTTCCTCCATCCCATAGTCTCTCATCTGTCCATTCCAACGACAAGCTCCCCTAGCATTCTTTTATGTTTGTATGCTTTTCGCTCCCGCTCCTCTCTCCTCTCTCCCATATCCAGCTTAGCTTCACACATAACCATCTCCCCGCTGCATCCTGCCTACCTGCACCGTGCACTTGACATCACACCACCAAGCTGTGCAGGCACGCCCTATTGGAACCTGCCCAGCACTGACTACCGACCGTCCTGGTGGCTGCGGTGAGTGCCACAAACAACCCGTCCCAGTGGCTCCTTTTCAGCTAGATCTGCCCAGCTGTACCACAAGGAGAAAACAAAAAAAAATCTACAATCAATAAACAAGAGAAATATCTACTGAATGCCCCGAAAACAGCAAACAATATCAAAACATTTACAAAAACAAGACAAGATGGCTCCAATAGGCGTCCAAATTAAAACACCAGATAACTCTCCTGTGGAAGAAAATGCACTAGAAGTACCTGATAGGGAACTCAAATCACTAATACTCGGAATTTTCCAAGAACTGAGGCAAAAAGCTGACAAACGTGAGGAAAAAATAGACAAATTTATGGAAAATACAGACAAAAAATTGGAAGAATTCAGGAAGATAATGCAGGAACAAAATGCCAAAATAAATTCACAACTTGAAATTATACAAAAACAACAACTAGAAATCCAAAAGATAAACAACAAGATTTCAGAAATGGACAGTGTCATAGAAGGGCTGAGAAGCAGATTTGAAACCGTGGAAGACAGGATCAGTGGAACTGAAGACAAACACTTGGATACAACTCTGTTTCAGGAAAACCCAGAAAAAAGAACAAAGAAAAATGAAGAGACCCTGAGAGTTATGTGGGACACAACTAAAAGCAAAAACTTACAAGTGATTGGCATCCCAGAACAGGGGGAGAAAACAGAAAACACAGAGAGGATCATTGAGGAACTGCTGACAGAAAACTTTCCCAATATCATGAAAGATGAAAAGATGGCCATCCAAGAAGCTCAACGAACCCCATATAGAAAAGACCCCAAAATAAAATCACCAAGACATATCATATTCACACTCACCAAAACTAAAGACAAACAAAGAATCCTGAGAGCAGCTCGTGAAAAACAAGAAGTCACATACAGAGGAGAAACAATAAGACTAAGCTCAGATTATTCGGCAGAAACCATGCAGGCAAGAAGGCAGTGGGATGACATATATAAAATCTTGAAAGAAAAAAATTGTCAGCCAAGAATAATATATCCTGCAAAACTATTGTTCAGATTTGATGGTGAAATTAGGTCAGTTCCAGATAAACAGAAACTAAGGGAATATGCAAAAGTAAAGCCAAACTTACAAGAATTATTAAAGGGAGTTCTTCGATCTGAGGACAAACAGCTTCAACCCTCAGGCAGGACCTAGGACGCAGGATCATACGAACCAGATACCATTTTAGGAAATGAACTCTCCAGGACTATCCAAAACCAAAAGGAATACAACAAGGAATCAGAGCAATCAATCAAAGGATGACAACAACATCAAAACAATGAAAGAGGGAATAAACGGCATAGGTATAGAACCTTCTAACGGAGAGGAAGGCAAGGCGATACCAAGTCAGGGTAAACTGCTTCAAACTTAGAAAGATAAGGGTAAAATTCATGGTAACCACAAAGAAAGTTAACAAACCAACTCATAAAAATAAAGACGAAAAACATAAAGTCTCAGCAAAAACAAAACCTACAAAAACGAAATGAACACAAAATCCACAAACAAAAGTAACTCAGCACAAGAGAGTAAGAAGAACAAAGAAAACTTCAGCACCACAAAAAAAAAGCACTACAAAATGACAACAACAAATTTCCATCTATCAATAATTACACTGAATGTAAATGGACTCAATGCACCCATAAAGAGACGAAGAGTGGCAGAATGGATAAGAAAACAGGATCCATCAATATGCTGTCTACAAGAGACACACCTTAGAAACAAAGATGTGAATTTATTAAAAATCAGAGGTTGGAAAAAAATATATCAAGCTAACAACTACCAAAAAAGAGCAGGAGTGGCAATTCTAATCTCAGATAAAATAGACTTTAAAACAAAATCTACCATAAAAAACAAAGAAGGACACTGTATAATGATTAAGGGGACGATCCATCAAGAAGACATAACCATAATAAATATCGATGCACCCAATGACAGGGCTCCAAAACACATAAAAAAAACTCTAACACCACTGAAAAGAGAAACTGACAGTTCCACAATAATAGTAGGCGACTTCAACACACCACTCTCAGTAAAGGACAGAACAACTGAAAAGAAACTCAGCAAAGATACAGAAGACCTAAAGGACACAATCAGCCAACTGGACCTCATAAACATATATAGAACAATCAATCCAACTGCTGCAAAGTACACATTCTTTTCCAATGCACATGGAACGTTCTCCAGAATAGACCACATCTTAGGCCACAGAGCAATCCTCAACAAGATCCAAAACGCTGAGAAAATTCACAGTATCTTCTCTGACCACAATGCCATCAAGGTAGAAATTAACACTAGAAAGAGCAAGGAAAACAAATCAAAAACATGGAAACTGAATAATACTCTACTTACACATCAATGGGTAATAGAAGAAATCAGAGATGGAATTAAAAAATTCCTAGAATCAAATGAAAATGAAAACACATCATACCAAAACCTTTGGGACACAGAAAAGGCAGTCCTTAGAGGACAGTTTATAGCAATAGATGCACATATCAAAAACGAAGAAAGGGACAAAATCAAAACATTAACAACAGAACTCAAACAAATAGAAAGAGAACAACAAAAAAAGCCTACAACCACCAGAAGAAAGGAGATAGTAAAGATCAGAGCAGAAATAAATGAAATAGAGAACAGAAAAACAATAGAAAGTATCAACACAACCAAAACTTGGTTCTTTGAAAGAATCAACAAAATGAACAAACCACTGGCCAGACTGACAAAAGAAAAACAGCAGAGGGCACAAATAACCCAAATAAGAAATGAAATGGGGGACATTACAACAGACCCAACCAAAATAAAAAGGATTCTAACAGAATATTATGAAAAACTATATTCCAACAAATTTGAAAACCTAGAGGAAATGGATAAATTTCTAGAAACACACGGCCTACCCAAACTACAACAAAGTGATATTGAAAATCTGAACAGACCCATAACAGGAGAAGAGATTGAAAAGGTAATAAAAAAACTCCCAACCAAAAAAAGCCCTGGCCCAGATGGCTTCACTGGAGAATTCTACAAAACATTTACAGAAGAGCTTGTACCAGTTCTACTCAAGCTATTTCAGAGCATAGAAGAGTAAGCAACACTTTCAAATTCATTCTATGAAGCCAGCATAACGCTGATACCAAAACCAGGCAAAGAAGTCACAAAAAAAGAAAATTACAAACCAATATCTCTCATGAATATAGATGCAAAAATTCTCAACAAAATTCTAGCCAACAGAATTCAGTATCATATCAAAAAAATAATACACCATGACCAAGCAGGATTCATACCAGGTATGAATGGATGGTTTAACATTAGAAAATCCATCAACGTAATTCACCACATAAATAAAAGGAAAGAAAAATATCACATGATCATCTCAATTGATGCAGAAAAGGCATTTGACAAAGTCCAACACCCATTCCTGATAAAAGCTCTCAACAAAATAGGTATAGAAGAGAAATTTCTCAACATAATAAAGGGCCTCTATGCAAAACCAACAGCCAACATCATTCTTAATGGAGAGAGGCTGAAAACATTCCCCTTGAAAACAGGAACAAGACAAGGATGCCCTTTATCACCACTCCTATTTAACATTGTGCTGGAAGTTCTAGCTAGAGCAATAAGGCAAGAGAAAGAAATAAAGGGCATCCAAATTGGTAATGAAAAAGTTAAACTGTCCCTGTTTGCAGATGATATGATACTATACATAGAAAACCCTAAAGACTCCACGAGAAATCTACTGGAACTAATAGAAAGATTCAGCAGAGTAGCAGGATACAAGATAAACATTCAAAAATCAGTTGGATTCCTATACACCAGTAAAGAGAACGATGAAAAGAGATCAGGAAATCAATACCATTTTCAATAGCCCCTAAAAAGATAAAATACTTAGGAATAAATCTGACCAGGAATGTAAAAGACCTATACAAAGAAAACTACAAAACACTTCTGCATGAAACCCAAAGGGATCTACATAAATGGAAAAACATACCATGCTCGTGGATAGGCAGACTCAACGTTGTGAAAATGGCAATTCTACCTAAAGCAATTTACAAATACAATGCAATCCCGATCCAAATACCAACAACATTCTTCAAAGAGATGGAAGAACTAATTATTAACTTTATATGGAAAGGGAAGAAGCCCCGAATAAGTAAAGCACTACTGAAGAAGAAGAATAAAGTTGGAGGACTCACACTACCTGACTTGAAAACCTACTATACAGCTACAGTAGTCAAAACAGCCTGGTACTGGTACAACAACAGAGACATTGACCAATGGAACAGAATTAAGAACCCAGATGTAAATCCATCCACCTACGGTAACCTGATTTTCGACAAGGGCCCAAAGTCCATCAAATGGGGAAATGACAGTCTTTTTAACAAATGGTGCTGGCAAAACTGGATATCCATTTGCAGAAAAATGAAACAGGACCCATACCTCACACCATATACAAAAACTACTTCAAAATGGATCAAAGACCTGAATATAAAGCCTAAAACTATAAAGTTCATAGAAGAAAAACTAGGACCAACACTTCAGGCCTTAATACATGGCATTAACAGGATACAAACCATAAACATCAACACACAAAACCCAACAGATAAACTAGATAACTGGGATCTTCCAAAAATCAAACACCTATGCTCTTCAAAAGACTTCACCAAAAGAGTCAAAAGAGAACCTACAGACTGGGAAAAAATTTTTAGACAGTACAAGTCACACAAAGGTCTAATCTCCATAATCTACAAGAAAATCCAACACCTCTACAACAAAAAGACAAACAATCCTATCAAAAAATGGGCAAAGGAAATGAACAGACACTTCACCAAAGAAGACATTCAAATGGCCAACAGACACATGAGGAAATGCTCGCGTTCACTAGCCATTAGAGAAATGCAAATTAAAACCACAATGAGATACCATCTCACCCCGGCATTACTGGCACGAATCAAAAATACTGGAGATAACAAATGTTGGAGGGGCTGCGGGGAGATGGGAACTCTTACACACTGCTGGTGGGAATGCAAAATGATACAACCATTTTGGAAAATGATATGGCGGTTCCTCAGAAAGCTAGAAATAGACATACCATTCGATCCAGCAATCCCACTCCTAGGAATATATCCTAGAGAAATAAGAGTCGTCACTCGAATAGACATATGCACACCTATGTTCATGGCAGCATTGTTCACAATAGCAAAACGATGGAAACAACGTAGGTGCCCATCAACAGATGAATGGATACACAAACTATGGTACATACACACAATGGAGTACTATGCAACGAGAAAGAACAACAATGAATCTGTGAACCATCTCATAACATGGATGAAACTGGAGGACATTATGCTGAGTGAAATAAGTCAATCACAAAAGGACAAATATTGTATGAGACCTCTATTGTAAAAACCCATGAAAAAATTCACATGCAAAATGTAACAATCCTTGTTGGTTACCAGGAATGGGGGTGGGGGGAATACTAAATAGGCAATAGATAAGTGGTATCTTGGGTGAGAAGTGAGACAGTACACAGTACAAGGGAAACTAACACAACCTGCACAAGGAAAGGTCACGGAGGTCCCATGGACACATCCAAACTCCCCAAGGGACTGAGTTGTTGGTCGGAGGGCTCTGGGGACCATGGTCTCGGGGAACATCTAGCTCAACTGGCATGACACTACTTATAAAGATAATGCTCTACATTCTACCTTGGTGAGTAGTGTCTGGGGTCTTAAAAGCCTGTGAGCGGCCATCTAAGATACTACACTGGTCTCATCCCTTCGGGAGCAAGGGAGAATGAAGAGAACAGGATACAACAAAAAGATTAGTCCAAAGGACTAATTGTCCACAGCTACCAAGACCTCCACCGGACTGAGTCCAGTACAGCTAGATGGTACCCAGCTACCACCGCTGACTGCTCTGACCAGGATCACAACACAGGGTTCTGGACAGAGCTGGAGAAGGATGTAGAGCATAATTCTAACTCCCCCCCGCAAAAAAAAAGACCAGATTTACTGGCCTAAAGGAGACTGGAGAAACCTCAAGAGTATGGCCCCCAGACACCCTTTCAGCTCAGAGGTGAAGTTACCTTCAAGGTTCACTGTTCAGCCTGGGAGTGGATGGCCCAGTAAAACTAAATGAGACTAACGAGGTACAGGAGTCCAGTGACAAGGGCCAGAAGGCAGAGGGGGAGTAGGAAGCTGATGATAAGGAACACAAGTTGAGTAAGGATACTGTTGATGTGTTGTGAGATTGTTAACCACTGTTATAGGGCAACATTTGTAGTAACTGTTAAATGGGAGGCTGTTTTGTCCTGTAAGCCTTCATCTTGGGTGAGAATGGCAGCACAATTGGAAGAGCATAGTCAATGTCACTTAAATGTGTAAGTAAAAAGTTTTGAAATGGTGTATATTTGGCTGTGTGTATTTTCACCAAAAAAAAAAAAGAAGACCAGACTTACTGGCCTGACAGAGACTGGAGAAACCCTGAGAGTATGGCCCCTGGATGCCCTTTTAGCTTAGTAACGAATTCACTCCTGAAGTTCACCCTTCATCCAAAGATTAGATAGGCCCATAAAACAAAACAAGGCTAAAGGGACACACCAGCCCAGGGACAAGGTTTAGCAGGCAGGAGAGGACAGGAAAGCCTGTAATAGGGAACCCAAGGTCGAGAAAGGAGGGTGCTGACATGTTATGGGGTTGTCAACCCATGTCATAAAACAATATGTGTACTGTTTAATGAGAAGCTAGTTTGTTCTATAAACTGTCATCTAAAGTATAACTTAAAAAAAAAATTTTTTTAATAAAAATAAATAAAGATGCCTTCAATTTTTAGATCTCTTAGGGATGAACACAGATTTTCTTACTTTATTAAAATTAACATTTTAAGCAAATTTTATTTCATAATACTTTCTAGTTCAGTTGTGATTTTTAGTCATCATTGGGATTCATATTTCATAAGTATTAAAGCACATGTCTCTCTACATAAAATTAGATACAAATAAAAGAAAAAATGTCTTTACCCTGGATGGATTTCCTCAAAGAAAGAACAAGCATATCAAATAACTTCTGGATAAGATCATCAATCACAGTCTTCACAGGGTTGCAGTTGATATTTAAACAATCTACTTTGACAACACTGAAAAATGCCAATGGATATATTTTGAGATGAAAAAGACTAATTAGAGGAAAAGAGCCTCATTACAATATTATAGTGGTTTTTAAGTAACACATTTTAGAATCTAAGTCAAAAGTATTATCGTGATCTTTAAGCACATGCAGATTTCATTTAGCAAACTAGTCTTATACACACTATTCTGAAGTTTTCCTTTGAACAATTATTTCATTATAATACTACAATTTTGAATCATCTGGTGCATTCTTTTTTTAAAAAAAGTCACCACAATATGAATTACTAAGGTATCAACATGAATATATCTAAATATTTAGACATGCTACTTGTCACAGCATGTAATTTACTTATGAAATATTTATAAAATAAACTCACTATGCTGCAGTCAAAACATGAACAATAACAAAAAGAAAACAAAGACAAAGAATATAAATTTTTAAAGCATTAAAACAATAAAACAAAGATATCAATTTATACCCATCAAATTAACAAAAAATTTAATGAATTATTCATTTTTATCTCTCCGAACAGGTAAGAGTATAAAATTATATAGCCTTTGTGAAGAGCAATGTAGCAATATGTATTAAATAATTTTAACATAAGCATAACCTTTATCTTAATAACATCACCCTTAGAAATTATTCTAAGGATGTTTTCAAGGCTGCCTCTAAGATTTATATTTAAGTATCTTCATCAAAGCATTAATTATAATAGCAAAAAATAAGGAAACAGGCTGAATACAGAAAAGACTAAGTAAATTATTATACGTCCATACAATGAAATATTGTAGACACATTAAAAATCATACTACTGAGAAATAGACAGTAACATTACAAAATAATAAAGACATAGTGTTAAATAAAAATAGCAGGATACAGTATAATCGAAAATTTTTAAATATATGTATTATGTCCAAACATACCAAATATTAACAATGGTCATCTTTGTACTTTTCTGTATTTCAAGAAACTTATAAAACAAACATGTACTAACATCTCCCTCTAGTCTCTAATAACGCATTAACTCTGGTCACATTCTCAATTAACCAACTCCATATTTTCAATATACAAATCCTTCTCCTGAGAGGTTCTGCTCTAAATAACCTCCCATTCTCATTTTTATCTGTCAAAATCCTAGTTTAAGTGTTACTATATTAAGAAGCTTTCCTTGATTTTGCCCCAAATGAATGGAATGTCATCTGCCTCTGAATCCTCATAGTCTTAAGTTCAATATCTAATATGGAACATAGACTTCTCTACCTGGAATTAATGATAATAATAACACGTAACATTTATCGAGAACTTACCCTGACAAGTAATTTGTATACAAATTGTTCATTTAACCTCAAAACAAAATGACTATTGTTGTAACTATTTTAAAGCTAAAGAAATCGGAGAAATGAAAGCAGAGTCAAAATTATTGTCAAAGTCATACAACTGGTAAGAGCCAGCTAACGCCAGAGCCTACTCTCTTAATGCCTATGTGTGCCTGCCTTAATCATCAAATATATTTGTTTTATTGCACTACCAGAGAGTAAGCAACTTGACCTCAGGTACTATGTCTTCTTCATCTTTATACTCCCCATTGCACAAACCTTTTCATGTAATAAATGCTCACCAAATATTTTGTTGAAAGAAGGGACAAATGAATTAATAAAGGTGATACTATTCTTTATAGGTAATGTATATACATTTAAATCAAACTTTTCATGGAACTTATTGCAAAGAGTGTTTCCAATGATGGGAATTTCAGATAGGGGATTTATTGCCAAGCAGCTGGGGTATAAGATGCCCCCTCAGAGGATTTCATCCACATTTAGGGCAATACCTAGATGTAACAATATGTTGCGTGCCTCCTAGGGCATTCTGAAAAGAAGTAAAGCACTATAAATGTGTAGTCAAATATCATTAGCTTTATATTCTCTAGTATGTTCTCTTCAGTAGCTTGACCATACTTGGACTGTGGCTATGCATATCAATGTTAGATCCTCGTGCCATATCTGGATATAAGCCTCGTCCCCCAGTCTATTCGACCAAGTGGCTGTCAGCCCACAGTGGCTCTAAAAGAGAAACTTCTTTTATTCTCTGCATCGCCCTGTTCAGAAGGCACTCAAGTGTCATGGCTGAGTTCTAAAAGAAGTAAGAAGCTAGCTTAACTTCAATACCACTAAGCAGAGAGCACCCTTACAAACCTATGGCAAAAAATACTATGGCGCATAAATACATTAACCTCCAATACCTTGGAAGTCGTTCTACTTCTTTCCCTTTTATTTTCAGTGCTTTAAAATTCTTTTCCCAATCGTATACAGTGAAGAGATGTTTTTCTACCAGTGCTTCCATATCAACTTGCCCAATTACAATCCACTCCTATTTAAAGAACGAAAAACAGTATTAAAGAAAAAGAACTTAAGAAATTAACACTTAAAAGACTAGGATTCAACTATTAAGATCTATTAAGGGCAAATGTGAGGTATTCAAGTAAATGTCAATTTAAATATGTAAATATAATCACTCCTGTGTAGCCTAAAGACTGAACAAAAAAAGTAAATAAACCATTTAATATGGAAAATGCAATGATCATAAAACTTTTTTAGGGGACAGTAAAAAACCTTTCTTTAGATTCTCTTCTCGAATAGGACGCACATAAAGTACAAAGACAGAATCACTTCTGCAAATCCAAAAGCCACTACAGGCTACAAATCTGAAAGTATCCAAGTTAACTCAATTGATTCTGGAAATCTATTATGCAAAAGCATTGCAACAGCAGTTAAGGAACTGGTCAAATTCTCAGTCATATGTCTCAGAATCAATAAAAATGAACAATACAATTAGCATTTGCACTTGGAGTTAGTTGGTATGATGACTTAAAAAGAAGTAAGAGGTTAAATCATCCCAATTTCATTAACATTTGAGGGCTTCCTCCATGGATCACTTTTGAATCAAAGAATTAAAAAAAAAAGATACATTCTCCTGAGAGGAACGGAGATTGACACACCAGAGTCATGTCACATTCCAAATTGACACAACAATTTAAAATGAAAAAAAAAAAGTTTCTTAACCTTCTCAGAATTGTCAAAGACCAAAAAATTTTAGTCCTTTTTCTCATCAGCATCATCCATCTAGGTTATATAAGAATCTTAAACCCTCAATCTCTGGTTTGCCATAATTTTTTATTTTGTGCCTATTTTATAAAATAAACTATCAATTTATTAATCCAATCAATCAGATGAAATATTAAAATAGAAGGACTGAAAATTACATGTTCTATACCTTATGTTGGCGTAAAACAGCTGACAATCTTCTAAACAGATCTTCCGCCTTGCTGAAAATAGTCAGAAATCCACTTGCATTTCTATCAATCATAATAGAAAAAATAGATTCATCTCCTGCTTCACCCACTCCCTTAAACTGATTTGGAATGCCGATGAATCTCTTCATTTCTCTATAATATTTAGCCCGGATTTCTTCAAAAGGAGGCCTGAACTGTAACCGTCCCTGTCTAAAAGTGAATAAATAGCTTTAAAATATAAATTATTAGAAAGCTACAAATTGAAAATTAAATTGGGGTTGAAAAAGGCTTACTTGTAAGTTAGGTCTATATTTATTTCTGGTAGATTCTCATTAAGTGCTTCTAAGCCCATCTGATACTGATGTTCCAGAGCTTTGTAGAGTTGATGATTCCAGTGCTGCTTCCATGCATGCATGTCACTTGCTTGGAATCCCTAATATGTTACATTCACATTTTTCATTGAAGAGTTAGGTAGTAGAATGCAGTTTTCATTTAACACTTTCATGTCACATAAAGCACAATTATAAGCAAAAAATTCATTTCAAATAAACGTCTTAAAACAGGCAACTCCTTAACTGCCACTTTTAGTAGGAGTTCATATTTAATCAAATATGAAAATCTCTAATCTTAGGGTCAAGAACTTTCTAACATAAACATATGCTTATAAATAATCCAGAGAAATCAGTAAAATTTAAAAACCAAGTTAATGTACAATTCATTTTTATATTTAGACTTTATTTACAAGGTTTAAGAAAAAACAATAATGGGAACAACGATTTTGTGAACTTCTTAATCTTGTTTCAAAAATTCTCAGTACGTTTAGCTCTTCTCCTTCCTTACCACTTCCCAAATATTCCACTGCATATTTAACAACTTAAGAAATTTAAAAGGATAGAATTCTCAAAATAGTTTACATACTCTTTTGTTTCCAATATATCAATTCTAATACTTAACTTTTGTTTTTTCTTGAAGTTTTAAGAACTGAAAAATATATGTAAATATGTAAGATACCTAACTTATATTCAACTGAGATCCCATCACCACCTACTATGTAGCAAGCACTGTGCTAGGCACTTTTACATACATCATCTCTTATACCAAAATGTACACAGACCTAAAATTTTACCACCTCTCAAAATAAGAAAAAGAAATCTGATCAAGAATTATTTCAGTCATTAGGCTTCCTCCTAAACTTAATTTTGTGCAATGTGGCAATGACCTAAAAGCAAACTAACAAATGATAGGTATTTAAGCACCAGGTCAGAAAATCTACAAACTCTAAACTCAGGGATGTGTTATTCCATAAAAAAAATAGAAACTTATTTCCATATTTTTACACATAAATGCACTGTTATGTTATGATCTTTATATATAATTTAGTCAAAGAATTCTAAATTTATGAAAAATTTATTAGTAAAGATTTAAAGATAACCTTTATAAACTTCTCAACTAATATATTCACATTCTGAAATGCTCATACTTCAAAGTATAGATAAAAGTAAAATATACTGTACCTGTGCTTCTACACTTGCTAAACCAGTTCTTAGTTCTTGCAGTCCATCTTTCCAACGCTGTTGCTGCCGAAGCAGATCAATATTCATAAGAACTACCACCTGTTAAAAATTGAGCATAATAGGGTCAAAGTATTACCCAAAAAAACAATTACTTGACAGTAGATAAACCTGATAGATATCACCTTATCCAAGTGATCAAGGTTAACTTAACCTATAATAAGACAAACTAATACCACATAGTCCTGATATGATACACTGAGAAGTGCAAAACATCACTTCTGTGGTACTCCTGCCAGAATTGCATAACCTAGTCTACTCATGAGCCCAGATGGAGAAACATTCTACAAAATAACTGACCAATGGTCATCAGAAGTATCAAGGTCATGAAAGACAAGGAAAGAATGAGGAGGAGGAGGAGATCACAGAGCCACAACTAAATGCAAGGTGGGATCCTGGATGGGATCCTGGAGAAGAAAAAGGTCATTAGTGGAATCAGTTATAAAATTCAAAAAAGTATATTTCCTAGTTTTGATAACTGTACTATGGCCATGTAAGCTGTTAACATCAGGGAGGCTAGGCAAGGGGTAAATGTGAGCTCCGTATAATTTTTACTTTTATTTAAGACAAATTATTTAAAAATAAAAAGTTTTTTTTTTAATTATATCAATTATTTTTGAAATAATATTTACAGCTTAATCAGTTTATAAATAAAATATACCTTTTCACAAAATGTAATATGCCATTTTCTCAGTTTTCTATTTTCAGTGGCAAGTCGTTCAGCAGCATTCTGGAGTTTTTGGATGTAGCCTTCTAATTCTTTAGGATTATCCCAAGTAATCTGTGACTTTCCCCCACTTCCTGCTTTTGAATTCTAAGGTACAACAAATGACATTAAGTATTTTTAAAGTATTTCTTTTTTGCAAGTTCAATTATCCCTCACATTGATCTGTCATAAAGAAAGCATATAATAGTTTTTCCATGTTATAAGTGAGAAGGCAGTCTGACCAATATGGAGTAGACCCATACCTCCCAAGTCCTCCCTCTTACAATTAAAAAACTCTGGACATAACACAACAAGCAAGCATAATAAGGCTCTGAAGGTAAAAGGAAAAAGGCAGGCAGCCTAGAAACCTTGGGAATTGAGGAATGACACATGGGGAGTTCCTTGGGTTTCTTTGTTGCCTCATACATATCCAAGACAGAGCATTAGAGAAATCTCTCCAACCCAGAACTGCCCACAGGCACAGACAAAAAAAAAGCTCTAGAAGAAGTCTGACCACCTAGCCCAAGGACTAGGGTGGTCAAACAATACAAAACTTTTTTTTTAGCAGCATGCACCCTGCCGTATCCAAACATCAACAGAAATATTGTCTCTCTTGCAGTTTCAGTGGGGCTAAGCAGGGACTTGATCTCTCACCCCCAAGCCAGTAGAAGTAGGTGGTGGCATTCCAATTCTCCTACCAGGGTAGTGTCATAAAACTAAGAGGGAAGCTGATCGTCCATCCCCTGTCCAACAGAAGATGCCAAAATTCCCTTCCCTAGGTAATGTCAACATAGCTAAAGGGGGAGCTGAACTTCCACCCCCAACCTGCAGCAAGAGAGCAGTGTGAATCACTCCTCTACTCCCTCTCTGGTGTCAGAGGGGCCCACTGGGAAACTGAGTTTACACATCCACTTGAAGGCAACAAGGAAGTGCAAGTCAATGCCCCACTTTCAGGGGAAGGTGTCAGTGAGGCAAAAGGGGAAGTTGAACTTCCACCCCATTTGTCTGCAATAAGGCAGTGTGAGTCAATGCTCCACTAAGTCAGGATTGTATCTGCAAGGCTCAGCAGAAAACTGAACACACATCCACCTGGCACTCAGGCTATACCTCAATAGAGAGACTGTCTGCTAAAATAAGAAGATTAAATGGAACCCAGAGTCTCGTAACTTAATATTCAAAATTTTTAGGATGCAAAAAAAAAAATAACTCATCATACCAAGAACTAGGAAAATCAAAACCTGAATGAGAAAAGATAATTAAAAGGCACCAACAGAGAAATGAATCTGATATAGAAATTATTTGATAAGGATTTTAAATCAGCGATCATAAAAATGCTTCAGGAAACATTTATATATTCCCTTGAAACAAATAGAAAAAAAAAATTTCAACGAAGAAATAGACTTATACAAGATAGCCAAATGGAAAGTATAGAACTTAAAAATACAACAACCAAAATAAAGAACTCACTGGATGAATTCAGTAGTAAAGTGGAGATATCAGACAATGGAATTAGTGAGTTTCAGAACAGATCAACAGGATTTACCCAATGTTGACAACAAAGAGAAACAAACTGAAAACAGAGTCTCAGGGACAATAACAAAAGTACTAACATTCACTGGCATCCCAGAAGGAAAGGAGAAAGAGTGAGATTGAAAAGAAAAAGAAATAATACTGAAAACTTCCCAAATTTGGCAAAACACATAAATCTACAGATTCAAAAAGCTGAGTAAACATCAAGTAGGACAAACCTAAAGAAATTCATGCCAAAATACATCATAATTAAACTTCTGAAAACTAAAGACAAAGAAAAAATCTTGAAAGCAGGGAGAGAGAAACGAAACATTACTTGTAAGGGAATACCAATTCAAATGACAGGAGATTTCTCAACTGAAACCATGAAGGCCAGAAGGAAGTGGAACATTTTTAAAGTGGTGAGAGAAAAGAACTGTCAATCATAAATTCTGTACCTGGTGAAATTTTCCCTCTGGAACAAAAGGAAATAAACACATCCTCAGGCAAAGGAAAACTAAGAGAATGTGTCACTAGCAAGCTTACCCTTAAAACCTGGCTAAAGGAAGTTCTCTAAGCAGGAAGGAAATGATAACACAAGAAGGCTTGGAACTTCGGAAATGGAAGAACAACATCAGGATGAGTAAAAAATATATATAATAAACTATCCTCCTTCTCATGAGTGTCTTAAATCATATTTGATGACTGAAGTAAAAATTATAACACAATTGCATGTGGTGCTCTACATACATGGAGGAGTAATTAAGACAAATATATTTTAAAATTGAGGAGACTAAAGGGACCTAAATGGAAGGAAAGTTTCTATACTTCATTTGAGTGTTAGATGGTAAGACATAGCAAGCCTCTGGGATAGAGTACACCCTCAATAAATACGAACTCAACTAAACGATCATAAAAAAAAGCAAAAACTGGTTCAAAATGCATTACTGAGTGATTACTACATACCAGTTAATTGTGCTAGGTGCTAGGGAGTATGGAAAACAACAAATTAGAGTCCTCGCCTTCAAATTTCCTACAATATAGTGAGTGGCCACAGGATTATAAAGAACTTTAGTGTTTTCTCATTCTACTTTAGTTTTTTATCCACTAATTTATCTCTTGAAACATATGTTAAATATATTTACTTCTTATAACTCAATTTTTCAGTGTTTCTGCTATAGAAATAGCAAATATTATTTTGACTATATTAGAGAAGAAAAAGTTCTAAAGACCTATAATTAAAACATCATATATTAAGTTAAAAATAATAAACTATGATCTCATTTTCAAAAAGAATACTTGTAAGTATGCTTAGAAAAAAAGATTAAATGAATATACACAAAAATGTTAAGAATGGCCATTTCTCGGTGATATAATTATAGGACATTATTTTCTTTTCATTTACCTGTATTTTTTAAATATTCCATTATAAACTTGGATTAAACTTTTACAATAAGAAAAAAAGTTTTTAATAACATCTATAATATAAACTATATAACTCCTAATAACACTTAAGTCGGAACTAGAGTGCAGAATTGAGTTAACATAGCAGGCCTGACTACTATCCTGTGAAAGGCCTAGTTACAAGGCTGGCCCTTGGCTAGTGTCTGAGAACTTAGATTTCAGAAGGGTTCCCACCACTGTAATGGATAAAAGTGGCTCACTTTATCTAAACTGTTTGTACAAACAAATGATTTATGATGAACACCTGCTTTCCTTCTGAGAGTCTTGAATTTTAATTTGTGCTAGGCAGAGGGTGCCTACATAACCAACACTCAAATAAACTTCCCTGGTAAGACAACATTTCACATATGTTGCTACAACTTATTGTTGGGGGAATTAGGTGTGTCCTGTATGACTCTACTGGGAGAGGGCTTCAACCCATGTACTTTTTCTTTCTATACTCTCTCTGTAATAAAACAGAGCCATGACTATATGCTAAGTCCTCCTAGCGAATCATTGAACGTGGGGTGGTTATCTGCTTTCAAGTTAAAAAAGATTAAAAGGGTGTATTTCTCTTCTAATTTTTTTCATATATTTCATGTCCATAAAGATTAAAAAATGTAGATTTCAGAAAGTTAGCACTCATTCAGTAGCACACAGTTCAAAAAATATTACAGATTTTCCTAATTTCATATGTGTGAATCTTTAAGTATAACAAGTAAATAAATCTTAAATTCTAAAACTGGAAGATGATGGAAAGGCACTAAAGAGTCTTCAATACAGAGATCACAAAATTTGGTGGATAAGTAAATATACCATACAAATTATATATTACTCGTATTGATATAACTGGTCAAAATCAGTACCAAAATATGTGAAGCATTATGACAGTTTAAATCTACAGCTGGAGAAAATGTTACTTGCTAAGAGTGAAGGAAGTCACTGGAGAGCAAAAGAAAGCCTAGACCAATGGCTGTCTTAAGATGACGGGTATACTGAAAAACTAAGAAATAAGAAACACTTCATATGTAAAATCTATTTATAATAACATAAAATGTCCATTCACCTTAATTATTTGTTCAAATGCTAAGGCAGACTGTAACATCATTGGTCTCTGGCTTTGTATCATTTGTTGGTCAATGGAATTGTAAAAATGTGCCACCTGCAAAGGAAAAGTCCAATCAGCAATAATCAAAAATATATAACATATTTCCTTTTTTATTTATTTTTAATTGTGTGAGTGAAAATTTTAATTTTTCTCAATCCTAAACTTTAACATAAAATTGTTTGTTTTTATCGCCAACATAACGTGTATTCATGTATTAATGCACACGATCAACAAATAAGTGTTGCATTCCTATAATCTGCCAGGTCATGTGCTACTGTTGTTGGCAGGTGCCATCAAGTCAATTTTGACTCATAGCAACCGCATGTGACACAGTAGAACTGCTCTATAGTTTCCGAGACTGTAATCTTTACAAAAGCAGATCACCAAGTATGTTTCCCACAGAACTGCTCTTGGGTTCAAACCACCAACCTTTTAGTTAGCAGCTGAGGCTTAACTTTTGTACCACCAGGGATCCTTAGATCATGTGTTGAAGGCTGGTTAAACAAAGATCATAAAACCTGGTCCTTGGAATCAAAGAAGTTCACAGTTTCATGGGGAAGAGAAGAACCCAACAACGTATGCCAAACATAAGATAGGATCTGAAGGGAAATCAGTAAATCTAAGATCTTTAAAGATAGAGATTGTCTTTTAATTTTCATACCCTCAGCACATCACAAAATTCCTGGCACAGAGTAAGCTCTTAAAAAATATTTCTTAAATAATGCTATATAGAATCCTTCTCTTCTTTCCACTAATATACATGAAGATATATTTTATTTAGTACAGAATACCCACTCTACTTATTCTGTACAATAGCAGGCCCAGAAAAAGTACTATCAGGACAGCTAGAAGCAATGAAATGTGTATTATTCCAGCAATCTGGCCATACTGCTATCCAACATCCTACTACACACGCCCTACTCTAGCTATATATCTGCCCATAAATAAAGGTATATATAAATATCTTTTCCCAAATGTTTTTCCAAGGTTAAGTATTAATACTATGTGACCATTAATTTTTGAACCCCTATTGTGCTAGACTAAATACTTAGGATACAAAGGTGAGCAAGCCTCTCGGCTTTTGATTATGTAGTCCCTCTACCTGGAATGATCACCTACCTCCTCATGCACTTGAGAGAATATATATATTCTTCCAGACTTGGATCAAACATCATTCCTCCATAAAGGCTTATTTAATACTACCTCTACCCCTACCTAGGAAAAGAATTAAAAAATCCCACCTCTATGATTTCCAGATCTTCTGGACATGTATAATATAGTACTTGTAACACATTAAATATTGTATCTATTTGTTCATATATCTGTCATCACTGTATGATCTATAAAGGAATAAATATGGTATGGACTTTGGAGTCAGAGATACCTGGTATCAAACCCCAGCTTGATAACTTACTAGCTATGTGACACCGGAAAACTACTTTATACATCTGCTCCTCAATTAGGTCAATGGTAAATGGGAGATTAATTGAAATAACATAAAAAAAAGCATCCACCACAATGCCTAACATTTAATGAGCACTCAGTGTTTAGTTTGCTCTCTCCCACTAGACCACTGTTCTCAACCAGGAGTAATTTTGCTCTCCAAGGGACATTTGGCATAGTCTAAAGATACTTTTTATTGACATAACTTGGTAGGGGCCAGTGGGTGGAGACCAGGGATGCTGCTGTTGTTGCTGTTGTTAAGTGCCATCGAGCGACCCTATGTACAAAAGAACAAAACACTGCATGGTCCTACGTCATCTTCACAATCTTTGCTATGCTTGAACCCTTGTTGCAGCCACTGTGTCAATCCATCTCACTGAGGGTCTTCCTCTTTTTCGCTGACGCTCTATTCCACCAAGCATAATGTCCTTCTCCAGAGACTAGTCTCTCCTGATAACATACCCAAAGTACATAAGATGAAGTCTCACCATCCTCACTTCTAAGGATGCTAAATATCCACCCCTCCAAAAAAAAAAAAAAGAATTATCTGGTCCAGAATGTCAATAGTTGCCAATTCTGAGAAACCTGTACCAGACTCTAAGAGTAATTTATTTATTTTTGTATCCTCACGACACTGTGCCTAACAGTGCTCAATGAATCTTTGTTGAATAAAAGAATAAATGAAAGATCAAATACACTAGGTACTGTTTCTGCCCTCTAAGATCTAATAATCAGGTGAGAAAAAAACAAAGAATCAAACACAATATGAAAAATGTTAGTGATTTTCCCCACTGTACTGTTATCACAGAAGAAGAAACAATTAACTAAAAGAAGGCGTAACAAAGAAAGTGGCTTTTGAATTGGGAATTAAAGGATGGCTGAGTTTTCCAGGTCAGAGAAAACAGATTTCAATACATGCAGATGTGTTCAGAGAACAGACACGTTTCATATTACCAAAGCACAGAGTGAAAAAAAGGGAGGAGTATAGGTAGAGAGGGCCAAAGCCAGTAAAGATACTTAGGACATAATTAAGAAAGGCCTTACAAGCCATGCTAAGGACACTGAGTAGTAGCAGTTTTAAACAGGGAAATGACATGATGGTAATATGCAGACCAGATGGATTGAGGAAATGACTAGAAACAAAGCAGCCTGGTGATTTTTCTAAGAATCTACCCCTAGAAGTCAGGCAGAGGGTCCTTTTATTAGATGGTTCTTTAAGACCCATGGAAGTAACATGAAAGAAAAAACAAGAAAAACAGAGAGAGAGAAGGAAAGAATAATACTCTATTTTTATAAATGCTTTTATAATGGAAAGTACTAACAATAACACCTCAAACTGATAAATTCCTATATAAGTTACAAAGCAAATTTTCCAATAAGTCATTTAATAAACCATAATTTCACAAGATTTAATGGTGCTATTGTATTAGCCTACAACCAACAAAAGTAGAAAACAAAGGCCTTAACATATTCTAGTTTAATGTAATAAATTCAAAATAGACATGCTATCAAAAAAAAATTCCATACTTGTTTGAGAATAATTGCTTGCTTGCAGAATTTCTGTGCAATGTTTGCAACTTGCTGTATTTTAGCAGGAATAACAAACCCAAGTGCAGAAAGTTGACGTACTTCTCTCAGAAGAATAACCAAACGATCTGAGTAATGCACTTTTAATGACCCATCATTAGGATCCAATTCCATAATTCGACTATTAGCCTCAATACTACAAAACAAAATGAACATTTTAAGTCTTCATGTTCTCAATCTTTTAAGTGATGAAAAATAATATAGTTTTTAAAACTTCTTTGTAAGTCTCAAAAGTAAAAAAAAAATAATTTACAGTCAAAAATCTTTTTAATTATTTTTTTCAGGTTGTGCCTTTTTTAACCTTACAATTACTATTTTGGTAACAAACTGCAATATCCAAAATATATCATCACTTAATATTTCAACCAAGCATTTTTAAATTCAGAAAAATCAATTCCTTAACCTTCACAAAGACTAAAAATTGACATCACATCCACCATAAAAAAAAAAAAAAAAGGTTTTGATTCATTTTCTGATAGATTCTTTTTCTTTAATTAGCCTGCTTGCTTCTTTAATACTTTTTTTAAAGGATCCATGATAAAGAACATCAAATGGTAGGAGAACAGATATTCAAATGTTTTAATCCTCTACCCTTTGATTCACTACCTAAGTATCACCCTTTCTCTGTGTTTCATGTAAAAGCTGTAATAGCAAATTTTACTTTGGGGTATTTCAATCAGCATGGATTGTGAAAATACTGAGCTAAATTATGCATGAGGTATTGTGTTTTCATTGTCATTCTTTTAGGATTAGGCTTATATAACGTGCATTCTTTCAAGTCATTCTCATAATTAAGAGAACCGGCAGATATTAGAAGTTACTGAAAAGCAAAGAACAAATCTATTCAGCATACTTACAGCACAATAAAAAGTTGGTACTTTAAAATGATAATTTAGCCCAAACTTTCATATATGAACATGAAGTCTGTCAGAAAACTATAATAGTGACTTTTTTGTGTTTATTTGACTAATCTTCTTCCCCTGAAACAGACAGAATTAGTTTCTACATACCAGGATTGCCCAAAATGTGTTCCAAAGAACACTGATTCTACAGGACAGTAACAGGTTTTATATCAAAAATAGGTGGGAGGAGAAGGTTTCATAGCCAAATAGGAAACACTGTGTTGAACAAAGTTAAACAGGCTTCTTTCTACAGGAGCTCTCAGATGCCCTTTGGCCTGCTACCATACATAGTGGATCTCCACCACTATAGTGACAGAGTGCGCAATTTTTCAATAATTGGTTGTGTGCAGCATTGTCTTTGTCTTTTCCTGGAGCATCTCTTAAGTTTTAGACTCAAGGTAGAAAGAGATAGAGCTAAATGGCATACAGTTATAATCACTATGTCCTAGCACCTTTTGGTTCCTCTATTCTTCCTCCAGAACCAGAATTCTAGATACAGCAGTACAGGGGAAATAAACAGAACTTCATATTATGGATGAAATTCCTTAAAGAAAAACATTATAAATTTCTAAAAATACAGACAGTAATACATTCTGGAAAAGTTAACCTGAGGTACAAAGCAACAAGCATTCTCCTGGACCATCCATTTTAAATTCTCATTAGTACAATAAGGTTAACCAGTTAAATTAAGTTCGATAAAGCTCAATAAACATTTATCACAGCCTTATTATGTTGGACACTATGAAGAAATATCTGTCTCAAGGAGCTTAAAATTAGTAAAATTTTATAGTCTATAATACAATTTTATATGCTCAATATTAATGTAAATACGGTTTTTTTTTAAAAAAAAAAAAAAAAGCATATGAATACCTGTAACAAAAACTATGGAAGAGGAAAAGCATAATTCCAAAACTGTTCTGGGGAATAGATATGGGAAGCAAGGGGGAAGCAGTCAGCTATTTCATCAAAGTTTACAACCTTAATGACTTAAAAGTTGATTATCTAAAACTAACAAAAAACAAATTAAAGGAGGAGCAACAAGTCTGGAGAAGGTAGCAAGCAGAGATGATTAATTCCATCTTCCATTTGGATTAATAAGACAAAAGATTCCTGTGTAGATTTCACTGTCCAGATGTTTATACTTACCACAAACCAGATCTGGAATCAGACAAACCTGACTGAATATCTCTGGACCAATCATCAAATTGTTCTTGTTCAAAAAGTTTAAACTGATCTAAAACATCTTCAGCACTTCGATGGAAAGATCGAAATCCTGACAAGTCAGACAAAAGAGCTTCTGCAATCTTGATAGTATCATCTACCTTAAAAGTCAAATTATAAAAATATACATCATTTAAATTCTAACAAAATCAGCATAGAATAATGAGCTCCCTTCTCTGATCTGCAATTTAGAAATTACCTTCTCATTCATCTAGAGTAGAACTCTAAGATTTACCAAGAATATAAGAATATAAATCCCTACTTTGCTTTTGATCTATACAACCCCAGAACAGTAAAAACACAAGAGCATATAATCTATACAAGGCATAGGATAAGGGAAAGTAAGGTCTAAAAATATGTCTGCCCCACTGACTTTCAGAGAAAAACTCAAAACCTTCAGCAATACTCCTAAACATGTTCAGCAATAATTCTGGCCCACAGCTACAAATGCTTTGGTTAATAGCCCAAACAATAATCAGGCCAATTCAAATGGCGATTAGGAGAGAGAAGTGTTTTTCCTCCCCAACTGTACAAAGAACATTGCAGCATCCTGGAAAGCTGACCAACAGAATCAGATGGAATAGTCCAGAATATAAAGTATCAAAAATACAAACCTGATTCATTAGAACTATCAAAATATGCTAGTATTTATAATATTCTATGTCCTCTTGCTCTTACACACACACTATAATCAATTAATATTTACTAAGTATAAGTCAAATGCAAGATACTGTACCACATACTAATTAGTAGTCCATAAGATTCTTAGATTGATTTTAAAGTCATCACACAGTCTTTTAAACCTATAAATTGCTGTCATGCCTTAGGCAACGCCACAATTACCTTTCACTCTTGCTTTAAGTTCCTTTCAACCTAGTAATTTAGCTACATAAATATGCTTGCGGACAAATTTTGCAGCTACCAACATTTTAAACGATATATTTTCCAAAAGATTTTTTAATGCAGTGTAGAAGATGTTCTCCTCTTGAATAGAACTTTTTTAAGGGCATTTATCTGAAACAACTGCAGTAGGAATAAGTGATTTGACAATTATCTCTACACGAGAAATGAGCAAAATCTTTGAAACCTCCTCAGCACATTTTCTCAGACTTCTACATTTAACATGAAAATTAGATGGAGGTACCACGGAAAACAGTGAACTTTTTTTTAATGTTTTCACTACAGTTCTAGAGTGCCTTCTACAGGCCTTAATTTAGCTCATTTTTAAATTAGTATTCAACTTTTATTAAAATCAATACCTTCAGCTCTAACTGGCGAACCCAAACTATATTATTGACGACTTCCGAAAGATTTTTGCCAGAAAGTGGTCCAGATGCATCACCAGGAATTCCTCGGCACCGATTCTCAAAGTCTAATCGAAAATCTGTAAAATTTAAATCAAATAAAACGATTATGTACATCCAGCAAAGGTTTCCTAAGTGTCTCCAATGTACCAAGAACTACATTAAATGTTGCCAACAGACAAATAAGAAGAGTTAATCCTAACCCTCAAGGATCTTGTCGTATATCAAGTGAGACAGAAAGGGAAATAATCTGTTTATTCAATAAAATCTGTCATTTATAAAGAGTAGATTAATCTTCAGCATATACATGTCAGAATACGTAGCCTTAATCCCAAATGATATGCAACAAAGAAATAATCTACAAGAACATTTTCTAAAGCAAATACTATAATCTCTGATAAACTATTACCTTTAACTGAGTCCACAAGTCTTGCCAGTAAAGTTTCTCTTTCTAACATCAATTCTTTGCTTATAGTTGGACGCTTCACCAACTCTTTATATTTCAGAAATGCTTGAAGAAGCTAATATAAAATAAAATAACTGAATGTTCATCCCAAATGGTCAACTAGTAAATACATACAAGTCTCCTAAAATAGCTTAAGGGAGATATTTAAAGTAAAATATTTCAATATTTTACCTGCTGTGGACTGTCTTGAATTTCTGAAATATAATTTTTCAATTTTCCTGCTATTTTTTGTTCTGCAGGCGCAATAATTTTTTCATATTGAGAGACTGCGGCTTTCCACAAAGGCTAAAACAAATTAACAACAGTTAGATTTTAATATTTTTATAGAATATACTTATATATAAAAAGAACAGCACAAACAGGAAATTATATAAATATATAAACACGTATATATTCAACCTCAGTATATGGATTATATTGCACAGGATTCAGGCCGGTAAAAGGTTCAAATACTCGAGTCAGGCATATAATTTTCTCTTCACTGGCAGGTAAAAAATAGAGAAGCTTCTCATGAATTGTTCTGACAGCCAAGACCTAAAACATAAAATATTAAAACAACAAAATTTATTTAACTCAAAAAATCTGCACAAGCAGGTCTAGAATCTAAAGATATTAGGTAAGAATTTCTTTAAATTAGATTCTCTAAATGAACAATAAAACTGAAACTATAAACCTGAGCATCACTACTCATTAGTAATCAATGATCATCATACTAACATCAATCAATGTGCTCAATCTGATGAAAATATATAAAATTAAATATTTTTAAACTATGTTTAAAGCTCTTTTAAATTTTTAGAGTATTTCTTAATATAGTAAAAAATTCTGGTTTTCATTATTCTGCATTCAATTACACTTCTAATAATGAAAATATATTCTTAACAGCCCCATTATGTATAATTTACAAATAATTGGAAAATAAATATTATACTTAAAATTTCCACTAATCAAAAAAAGTTAAGCAAAAATGCTATAATCTTTCATCTGAGTTTAAAATATCAGTATAAATTCATGATTTTATTTTTCTCTTACTAAATAAAAAAACAAAATACATATATAACAGTTCAGGCTACTGAGAAGGCCTAAAAGCACTGGTAACTGTAAGTGTAGCAATTAGCACTTCCACAACCAGGTCGTTGTTGCAAAATACCAATTCCCACTAAAAAGCACAGGCTCCTTGGAGAAGTGACTAACTTTATACATGGAACAGAAAATATACAAGATAGGCTGGTATATTTTTAGATGGAAGTTATCAAAGAAATACTGCAATCATGTCAAAGCGACACAGAAGCCAACATAAAGGGGCTTTCACTGTCTAAAGATGGAAAAATTTGAAAATAATGATAGCTCCAATGAACAGAAACACATAAAATATAAAAATTCATGCGTTCATAATAATGCAATTTTAACAAATTCATCGGCCACCTATGGATCTTACTATGACACTAAGCCACTGTTCTAAAAACTGATAAATAAAAGAACGACTTATCTATACTGCTATTCCTGTATGAACTATATTTCAGGTAACCAAAAAGTTGACGAGGAAAAGTTATTCTATATGGAAAAATCATCACTAATAAATGCAGAAAGAATGACAGAATTAGAAAACAACCATTTCTGCAACCCCTTGTGATCTCAATGGCTGTTAAAATCATTAAGCAAAAAATTGATGGAAAACATCGTAATAGATGGATCAGGATCATACCTAATCTAGTGATCAAATTTCACATCACTAAAAGTGGGGAAATCTAACACTACATGCTTTCTGACGTGATGTATAAGAAGCAAACATCACCACCTAAGAAGTACTATTGTTTAAAGAAAAAAAAAACTTATTCTAATCAAGGCTTCATATCTAACTAGTAATTGGTAGGAAAAATAGGACAGGAACACACTAAATAACACAAGAATACAATGAGGCAAATCCGAAAGGTGAAAAATGCTGTAAGACAAATATCTAGTTTCTCAACACATAAATGGCATGAAAAAATAGGAAGAGGAAGAAAAAATATGACAGATGTACAGTAATGGTAAGTATATTCTTAAAAATTAAATAATACCAAACATATTCTTTCATATTTTAATTAAAAGTTCATTTTCATTTTGGGAAACAAAACAGGAAAAGAAACTATTTCAGATTAGGAGAGATTTAGGAGACGGATCAGCCAAATGCAATGTGCTGACCTTGTTTGGGACCTGATTCAAATAAATCAACTACAAAAAGAAATTTCTAAGACAGTCCGAGTAACTGAACACTAGCTAGACAGAAAATGGTATTAAGAAATTATTATCATTTTTTGGATGTGAGAGTGGTATTGTGGTTATGCTTTTTTCTTAAATCTTAATCTGCTTGAAATACATATTGAGGTATTTAAAAATTAAAGCATATGGTATCTTGGATTGGCTTTATAAATACGTCAGCAAAAAAAAGGGGGGTGGGATGGGCAGGGGAAGCAAAGATGGAACAAGAACTGAATAATGTCAATGGCTATTGAAGCTGAATGAACTACTTCATACTTAAGACAAAGATCTAAATAATCAAATTAATACCTCTTCAAGGCGTTTGCCAAGTTTGTCAAGTGTTTCAGGGAAATATTTTTCATTTTTCCATGGATGAGGAACATAACGCTGCCACACCTGACCCGTGAGGTGACTACAAGCTATCACCCACTGTTCACAAATTGAAATACCAGCTTTCAGATTTTCTTTCACAAGATAATAAGGATCTCCCCACAGGTTCAAGGTTCCCAACTTTTTCTGAACAAACCTTCCAAATGAGCCACCTAAAAATAACATAAAGTAGATATATGAATAGAAATAAACATTTTTTTTTACAGAATAACTATAGAATACATGTTTATGATAAAACTAGAATAATGCCCAAATTAGCAAACTAAGGATGCCTGAAATGCTACACACACACCCTTAGACTAGCACTGCCAATAACTCCGTTCCCACCTTTCCAGATAATGTATACACAAATATTTTTTAAACACACACACAACACATGCATTAGTTTGTATTTTTATGTTTCATTATATCATGTACACCTTTCAAGTGTAGTAGCAATATACATATATATACGAAAAAGAAAAAAAAAACCCGTTGTCATTGAGTCGATTCTGACTCCTAGTGACTCTATAGGACAGAGTAAAACTGCCCCATAGGGCTTTCAAGGAGCAGCTGGTGGATTCAAACTGCCGACTTTTTGGTTAGAGGCCGAGCTCCTAACCACTATGCCCCCAGGGCTCCATATACATATATGCATGTATAAATATATATGTATATATACATATATATATATACATATACATATATATATGTGTATATATATACACATATATACGTACATATATACATATACACATACATATACATATATACATGTATACACATATATACACACATATACATATACATTCAATTTTTTAGCGGCTGAATACTGTATGAATGCAGCATTATATAACCAATTCTCATTTGATATTTGTTTCTATTCTTATATTACAAAAAATGCTGTAATAAAAATCTTTGTACATACATTTTTATATATTTCCTTCATATTTCCTCAGGATAATACTGAGAAGGGTATTTACTTCCTAGATCAAAGGTATATGCATCTTTAATATTGACAGATACGCCATTACATTTTAAAGAATTTTTCAGTTCACTTTAAGATAAAGCGTATATATAATTAGGTAGCAAATATCTTTGTAAACTTAGCTCTATTAACGGTCAAAGAATTTGGCACATACGATTTAAATTTACCAACTATATACAATATCGATTTAAATAATACTATATGATTTGCTTTAAGAGTTACTTTGAATAACAATTATTACATTAAGGAGCATTTTAAGTAAGGGTTTAAAGGAAAAAAGAAAACAAAATAAGACAGGCTGGGGAGGGATGCATACAGGAACTCTCTGTACTTTCTGCACAATTTTTCTGTAAATCTAAAACTGCTCTAAAAATAAAGCCTATTAAAAAAAATGGAGGACAAAAAAAGACAGGATTCCCAGCATTACACAAGTTATTTCTTAGCTAGTACCTATGATGTCTAAGAGATGTAACATTCGTGACTCAGGATAATGATCATGATCTGTCTGTCTCCACACATCATCAACAACATCCCGAGTAGTCTCCACCAAGTCAACAACTTCCAATAAGGATAGACTGTCCAAGTTATAAAACTCCTAAAATCAAAATGCATTAATTTTTAAACATAATCATATTTGTAAGTTAGATAATATAGTCAAAATGTTCTCAGATTTTTTCAACTGCTCATAATTCTAATATCTAACATGTTATTTTCCTTTCTTTCTACTGATATATTACTTCTTTATGCAAACATCCTACAAGTTTCTTCACAAACATAAATTTCATGAAAGAAGGAAAAAAATAGCAGAAAGTCTATTCATTTATTTACACCTTTGATGTCGTTTTCTTTAAATTTGGACTCATTTATTCACCCAATCAGAAGTGCCTTAAATCCATACATACATTACTCATTGTAGCTGACATAGGTTGTTATTAATTCAGTTATTGTATTGCATGCTATATTAACAATCATATAACCATAGTAAAGTTTATTGTCCTATATTTCATCATTGTTTAAAAGTTTAAAACCAATATTATCGAAATAATATTGAGAATGAATAGAAAATTATGATATTTTGTTTCTGAAAAAATAGATATTTTTCTAATCATACTTAAAATGGCCATTTATTTAGCCACTATGTAGGTACAAGGAATAACCAAACAAGTATAAAACTAAGACTTTATATATTTCAGATTACTTCAAAATGCTAATTTGAGTAAAGTCAACATTCTTTCAAAAGAGCATATTATCGCTACGTAGATAAACCTCTATTAGTATAGTAGGTTTTTGTTTTTTCTTATCTGCGGAAAAGTGATTATATTTTTAAGAAAAATATCCACTAGACACTAGAATTTTTTTAAGTTTTGGATTTCTAAGTTGTACTTAATGTAAATAGACATCTTAAGTAAACTCTGCTATATATGAAGGATTTATTTGGCTAACAACCACCAAGAAATGATTATAAAAGAGGTAAATCTAGTGAAAATTAAATTCTAAAGTACTTTCAGAAGCTTTATAAATAACTATGTATAAATCACATACTCTTGCAATTGTTTCAAATAATTCTTTAAAATAACTGGCTCTTTCTTTACTAATTTGTTTACTTCCACGATGAGCTTGTTCTATCCAAAACTGGAATTCATCACTTGGGGTAAGAATACCTAAAAAAATGAAGACGAAAAAAAGAACTATCGATTAAAAATGAAAAGCCAGAAAGTTACTCGGTTCATTCACTGATTTTGGTTACATCTACATACATGTCCACCTCCTAGACTCTTGAAGATGTACAGAAAATGAGTTTTACAACTCTATTGACATAAAGTTTGTTTGTTTTTTTTAATTGTACTTAGGTGAAAGTTTACAGTTCAAGTTGGTTTCTCAATCAAAAATTTATGCACATATTGTTTTGTGACATCAGCTGCAATTCCCAAAATGTGACAGGAAGTCTCCTCCTTTCTCCCCGGGTTCCCCATGTTCACTCACACAGTTTTCCTGTCCCTTCCTGACTTCTTGTCTTGCTTTTGGACAAGAGTTAATCACCGGGTACTTGACTGAATTAAGAAGCGCATTCCTCACGTGTTATTGTTTATCTTAGAGGCCTGTCTAATTTTTGTCTGAAAAGTGGGCTTTGGGAATGGTTTCAGTTCTGAGTTAGCAGGATGTCTGGGGCCATAGTCTTGGGGGCTCCTCCAGTCTCTGTCAGACCTGTAAGTCTGGTCTTTTTTTTTGTAAATTTGAATTTTGTTCCACATTTTTCTCCTACTCTGTCTGAGACTCTCTATTGTAATCCTTGACAGAGCAGTCCATGGTGGTAGCCAGGCACCATCTGCGTCTTTTGGGTTCAGGCTGGTGGAAGCTGTGGTTCATCTGGTCCCTTAGTCCTGTGGGCTAATATTTTCCTTGTACCTTTGGTTTTCTTCATTCTCCTCTGCTCCAGATAGGATGGGACCAACAGATGTATCTTAGATGGCCGCTTGCAAGCTTTTAAGACCACAGATGCTACTCACCAAAGTAGGATGTAGAACATTTTTTTTATGAACTATGTTATGCCAATTGACCTAGATGTTCCCCAAGACTATGGTCCCAGCCCTCAGCCCCAGCAACTCGGTCCCTCAAGTTGTTAAGATGTGTCTAGGAAACTTTTATGACTTTGCCTTGGTCAAGCTGTGCTGATTTCCCCTATATTGTGTGTTGTCTTTCCCTCCACCAAAAATGACACTTGTCTTCTATCTAGTTAGTGATTTGCCCTCCCCATTCCTCCCCACCCTCATAACCTACAAAGAATTTTTTTTTTTCTCAATAGAAAGTTCTTATTTAAAACCACTGGAAAAACTAGCAGCAGCAAATTTATACTTCATATCAAGCTTGTTGTTTAGTATGATTTTTATATGCTTTTGTGAGCCATTCATATGTATATAGTCATTGTGCATCTTATATCTATGTAGTTTGCTTCTCCAACATAAGGTTTTCCAAAATCCAATTCCAATACCATTCATGGTACTGAATGTCATTCAAACTGGAAATACAGTCAATTCTCATTATTTGTGGTAGTTATGTTCTACAAAGTCACTGCAAACACTGAATTAGCCAATACTGAACCACACTACTCCCAGGGGAAATACAAGGTTAGGTTCCTGCAAGCCTCTGGTCACAACATTTTCATCAACTGATCAATACATAATACATTTTGTTTTATGTGTGCTTCTGTTAAAGATGCCTTAACATGTATTGTTCATTCCTTAATATTGAACTCACAGCCAACAGCACTAAAACGCATGCCAGAATGAAGCTTATCTAACACACATATTTTCTATGTAAAGCACATCACCACCTTCTTGTGCTAAGGAAAACTAGACAACATGACCATTTTAAACGGTAAAATTAGCAACAAAAAAGCACAAAAATGTGGAAATTGTGGCATTAAACAGATCACAAAAAGAACACTTGTGTACAGTATTAGAGCTTGTTAATGGATTGAATTGTGTCCCCAAAAAAATACGTGCTGTAAATCCTAACCTCTATGCCTGTGGCTAGAATCCCATTTGAGAATAGGCTATCTCTGTTATGCTAATGAAACAGGATTAGTCTAGGATGTGTCTTGAGTCAATCTCTTTTGAGATATAAAAGAGATTAAATAAGCAAGGGAGAGAAGCAGAGATGAAGGAAGAGATGCCAAGCCACATGAAGACTGCTCAGGAGCTGAAGCTCAAGAGACAAGGACCTTCCTCCAGAGTCAACAGAGAGAGAATGCCTTCCCCTACAGCCATTACCTTGAATTCAGATTTCCAGCCTCCTAAACTATGAGAGAATAATTTTCTACTTGTTAAAGCTGCCCAATTGTGGTATTTCTAGATAACTAGATAACTACGGGAGAGCTGAACCAAGAAGGCAAATTGTTGCCTGGTTCGACCTCAGCTGAGACAATGTGAATCAGGCAACTCAAAGTTTTTCTGCTCTTCGCAACACAAATGATTACAAAAGCCCACGAGTATTGATTTTGGGCTTACAAAAAAATCTTAGAAAGTAAGCAAATTTGTAAATACGGAATTTGTAAATAATGAGGATAGATTAGAATTATAATTTAATCATTAAATGTTTTAACTTCAAAATATAAACAAATTAAAATAGTTTTAAATTTGTTTTTAAATTTTCCAATGAATGGGACCATCTCCGATGCCTAGTCATATGCTAGAAATAAGCACACTGTTCTTTCCAGGTCTTTCAGCTTCCAAAAGCTTCTATTTTACTATTCAACCAAAGTATAAAACTATATCTAATATTTTAAAATTATGATTTGGATAAGTAATACATTTCATGTTAATCGTTCATATGAATAATAATATACCTATTGCCACAATAAAATTATAACTAGATACCTTCAGATAAAATACATCTTAAAAGTTGCCAGCGTATAATTTCTGCAAGGTATACAATTATTCTGTATTTCTATGATCACACCTTGTTAAAGATTTCCAATTTCTTCTTCTACAAATCCATATAAATCTATTTAAAAGAAGTTCATGGTCAGACAAAGTTCCAAACGTGTAGAAATAAATCTATGAAGAAATATGTCTATTTACTAACGTATTAATGAAATAATTATTTTGACTTTCTTTGATTAAGCTATGTTATATACCTCGTGTGTCATCTTCCTTAAATTTCATTTTTGATAAGTTAGTATCTGATCTTCGTAGAACTATACCCAACCCAGCTTCTAATTCACTCAAAAGATTCTGAAGTTTGGGATCAAAGTTTCTGTTCCATTCTTGATCCTAAATAAAAAATAAACAAGAGCAACCATTGATCAAAATCTTCGAAATCAAATGGACTTCCTAAAATACTGTCTAAAGAACTAAGTTCAAATACCCCTGCCTCACTCAAAGTCTGCCATTATCTCTGTTTCATAGAAGTGGGGAGGTTGGAGGAAAGGGTAGGCTGTGGTGGGGGGGCCGGGGGGAGGCTGGTCCTCTTAGAAGTTAAAACTTTATAAATGTTATTTATTATAGAGATGTTAAGAGCTTTTGTGGGTTGAATTTTTTACCTTTCTCCAATTTCTCTATTTGTCACAAAGCTTACTCTAAAATTAAAAGTTTAGATATTTTAATTAAAAGGCTAAAATAACATCATTAACAGTAAGTAAAATTTTAAATATACTAATATCATTAACCATGAGCAATATATTAAATACTTATGTTTATTTTTCTGAAAACATTTGTTTGAATGCCCAGGTAAAAGAACCATGACCATACAGCTACTTTAATTTACTTACCTTTAACAAGACTGGTGCAAATACTTGTCGCACTGCTTGATAAAGAGAATTAATAGGTGACTCTAACATAGACGAAACAAGAATGCTATTATGTAGATTTTGGTCGGTAATTACTTCAGGTCGCAGCTTGAAAAACACCAACACTTTATCTTTTGTGTCACCAAAATCAATCTAAAGTGATAAACAAAAGATTTTTAATGTTATCTTCATAACATTTAATATTGAAAAGAAATGTTTCACTAAAATGTTGTATTACTGTAATTATGTCCAGTTGAAAAAATTACTTCAAATATAAATACAGTATATTAAAAACAATCTATCTCTGCCCCTTAGGAATATCAAGGTTTAAAAATGTATCCCCACTTACATATGACTGCATCCTATATCTACTTTGCTAAGTGATTTATCAACAGAAAGCACTATATAAAGATTGTTGACATGCACTATTAACTCCTCCACTCCAGGTAGATTCAGTAATACTGCAAATCAAATCTGCATGGCCCACATACACATTGATGAGTAATATATTTCTCTACTCTACCCCAAAAAGTCTGTAACAAAGATGTTAGTTACTATCTCATCCATAACCAGTATTAAAAGGGTGTTTTTAAACTGTACATAAACTCAAAAATACCAAAAGTAACTTATCTATCTCCTAAAACCATCTTTACCTGAACAAAAAATTTTTCCTTAAAATGTCTGAGCATCAAACCCTTTTATTAAGTTGTCATATGGCTAGACTATTTGAAATTCAAACTGGATGAACTAAATTGGAATTCACTAAAGCTAACTTACTTAAAATAGGTCAATTTATAGCCATTAGTTTATTTATTGAAAAGTATACTGCCCAAACGAAGTTTCTGCATTATATACACATTTTCACAGTTATTCTCATTTTTTTTCCCAGGAAGAGAATTCTATTTATTAAGAAGTTTTCAAACAAGGTCACTGCTGTGTACGAAGACCATCTTGTAGATGAGTGAGCTTTCATGCTATTTTTCTTTTATCCTAACCATTACATTTTTTAGCCCCTAGGAAGAAGCTGATACTGTGTTGCTGCATTGCTAAAACTCCATTTTTACACATCAGAATTCTATTGCTAGTATGACTGTATTATTCCAATTACAAGCGGGTATAACAAGCCACAGGGATATATATTTTTTAAGTCATTGTTTAGCAATTAAATGATACATACTCTTGTACTTTCCTTCTCCCACGTATCTGAAGAAAGAAAATTCAGAAAACACACATTTTATTATTATGCTTTGCAAACAGCAACCATAGTCGCTTGCTAAGTCTGCCATGAAGCATCCATCAGTCAGGACAATGAGCTTTGTCCCAGCCAAAAACAGAGTTAAAGATCAGTTCATCATTTCAAGAAAAGGAAACTGAGAATAAGTACTCCTAGCTGCCTCTCCTCCAAGTCTGTCCCTCACTGGCAACTACTATTCCTCATTGACTGTAATTTGATAACTATTAACTCAAGGTGAAAAGTTGTTCTGTTGAGGTTGCAATATACCTCCAGTCCCCTACTGGGATCAATCAGGGGTTGGCAAACTACAGCCCACAAGCTAAAAATGGTTTTCATATTTTTAAAGAAATAAAAAGGAGAATAATATTTCATGTAAAAATTTTCTGAAATTCAAATTTCAGTGTCCATAAGTAATTTCTTATTAGAACATGGCCATCCATTACATATTGCATATGACTTTCATGTTACAAAAGCAGAGTTGCAGTTGTGACAGACCGTATGGTCCTCAAAGTCTAAAATATTTATTATCTGGCCCATTACAGAAAGTTTGTCAAACCCTATCCTAAAGCATAAACCAGATCACATCTTTCTCTGGTTTGAGATTACCGATGACTTCCTATTTCAACCTACATGGTGTACAAGGTCTTAAATGATCAGCCCCTGCCCTATTCTCCCACCTAATCTTCCAAGCTCTTTCTTCATTACACTTCAGCAATCACCTGGATTTTGTTTTTCCTCCCCCTTTGAAAGGAAGCTGAGCGCCAGCTCAGGGCCTTGGTACTTGCCATTTCTTTCACTGAGAACACTCTTAACCCAGATCTTATGTCTGCCTAAAACTCATAATTCAGATCTTACTTGAAAGGTCACTAATTCCACTGAGATCTTCCCTCCCACCCTCGTTTAAGGCAGTTCCCAACCGTTTCGCTAACTACTACACCATTACTCTGTTTCTATCTTGACAGCACTTATCACTACCCAAAATCATATTATACTATGTATATCTGCATGACTTTGCCTATCTTTGTCTACTCAAACATTACTCCTTGACAGCATAAACTCTGACTTGTGCAAGGTTTTATTCCCAGCACCTATGACAATGCCAGGTACATAGTAGGTACTTAATAAATACTTATTAACTTAGTAAATCATAACGGCTTTTAGACATCTGAACCACAAATTAAGACATAAAACATTTTCAAATACCACTAAAAATCTGTGGTGTGATGCATGATTAAAAATAACAAATAGATTGTTGGGCTCCACTAGTAATTGCTTTAATTAAAAAAAAAAAAGTTATAGCTTTAATTTTTAATACACCACCCAAGCTACACTTTTACAAACTCAAACACCTCCCCATCTTGTTTTCCCCCTGCATTCTATTTGAATTTTAAGAAGCATTTATAACAACATACCCTGATTTTTATGGTTTGTTGAGTATATGTTATTCTACGCCACTGGAATAAGGCTCTGGAAGGCAGAGGCAGCGGCTTATTTTGAGTTATACTACCTTTCAGAGAAGCAGAATGGTAAACACTTTCCTCAGCCATAAAATGGAAATAAAAACAGTTCTTATACTGTTATTATGAATATTAAATGAGTTGATACATATAAAGTGCTTAGAACAGTGCCTGGCAGACTGTAAACAGAAAATAAATGTTAGCTAGGATTATCCATGTTTTTATATTCTTGTAAACCCAGCAAGCCTGGCAATGTTTTGCATATAGAGTTAAAAATAAATATTTGTTGTATAGAACTAAATGGAATCCAATTATGATACATAGTGAATGGGATGAATGATTCAGTCAACCTACAAAAATGTACTGAATGTTGCTGTGTGCCAAATACTCTATTGCTGTTGTTGTTATGTGCCCTCATGTTGGTTCTGACTCACGGCGACCCTACTGAACAGAGTAGAACTGCCTCATAGGGTTTCCAAGGAGTGGCTGGTGGATTCCAACTGCCAACCTATTGGTTAGCAGCTAAGCTTGGAACCATTGAGCCATCAGCGCTCCAAATACTCTACTAGGCCTAGGGATATAGGTGAACACAAGCTAGGAAGAGGTTGAAATTGCCTATGATTTGTTAACTTTCGTCCATTCACTGAGTCCCTTTAATGTGCCAGGCAATTTTCATCTATATATTACCTTAAGGTATGGATGTGTGTATATATTTATATATGCCTATATACATATATACATATAAAACCAATGCAACCATTTCTTAAGCAATCTTGCTAATGGAGCTAGTAGTGCAATAACTAAATCAATACAGCATATATTGTACACCAAAAAAGAATTAAATTTTATTATTGTGGAATGTAATATATCATTTCGTAACGAATTTGATTTCCTAACCAATCTTCCCCTCGAGCAACATTAAAATCAGTGTGCAAACAAAAGAACACACAAACACACAAAAAAGACTAGAATGTGCCACAAAGAACTTCAAAAAAAGGAGATTAAAAAAAAAAAAACACCTAAAAGAGGTTCATGTTTATTTTCTTTATAATCCATATGCAGTCACTAAAAAGAATACGGAAAAAATATATCATTGTTTCTGCTCAGGTCTGTCAACAGAGAACCTCCTTTGGTCAGATGGGATGCAAGCTTGTAAACTACGTGCTGAACAACAAGACCGACGTACTCTCGGTGCAGCTAAGGCGGAGACAGCATTGGGCTCCAGACGTTGGTCCGTCGGGTAAGGCTAAAGAGGGGGTGGGCCTGGGGACGTGAAAGACAATCAGGAAAGGGGTGCAGGATACCGTACCGTGTTGGCAAAGGAGATTCCGGCGTCAGAGCGCTGCACCCTGAGGAGCATCTGGTTCCCGTCATCCAAGAAGTTGTTGATTTCAGGACAGTTGTACAGCAAGGGCTGATCTCTGGGTTCCGACATCAGTCCGAAGTAGTTCTGGGTAGTAGTAAAGATGAAAAGCTTCCGAACGTCCCCAGTCCCGCCCGCCATGGTTTAGAAGGGGGAAAAGGAGAAAGGGGAAAGCGGGAAAGACGGAAGGAAGAAAAAAAAAAAACAGTTGCCAAGGAAGTGAAGGGAAGGTCGGAGTTTTGCTCAAACCCGAAGCCCGCCGGCCCGACCGCAGAGCTTCGCAGTTGCCAGGGGCAGTCGCTATGGCCACGGAGCTCCACGGCGGCGCCGCTGGCGTCGCGCAGCAAACGTTGCCGTTTCGGGCACACGCACGCAAAGCTTGGGAAGCGATCGACCACCTCGGAGCTCGTTAGCTGCTCCCCGCAGTCATCGATTGAAAGGGGTTACAGTGAGTTCGTGTCAGCTGGTAAAACCTTCATTTTATTCTCTCATAATGCGTAATTAGAAAAGATATACATCTAGCTTTCAAGTACAACAGAGTGGCTGGATTTAGGAGCGCTGGATTCTAGTACTCCTTCTGCCACCTACACTCAGTTACAAACCATTGTGCCTATGCCTGGGCTACACATCTGACAAGTGAGGAAATAGAATCTCACACCCAAGATTGTAATGATATAAAGAGATTACTGTTGTAAAGTCGCTTTTCAAAGAGGCTAGAGACTAGAAGTTCAATACAATGTTAATTTACTTCCTCAACCTTTCTCCAGTCCTTTTTGTGTTGGTTAATTTCCCATCGTTACTTTGATTTTATTATTATTATTACTCTGTTATTAATTTCAGAATAATTTAACCATCAATTTTTCATCACAATCATTACCCAATGCACCACCACCACCAGTTTCCAGTGGAGTTAACTCCTTGTGTCAGAATAGAACTGTGCTGCGTAGAGTTTTCAATGGCTTATTTTCCAGGTAGATCTCTCAGCCTTTCTTCCGGGGGACCTCTGGGTGGAGTGGAACCTCCAACCCACCAAAATATACATTTGTTCATTTATTTCATACAAGCACAACCAAATCTGAAGGAATACAGAAATAGCAACATTAAACAAGTTAATATGAGAGATCTGAAAATTCTGAAATGATACGAATACAATAGGAAGAGCTCAAACTACCTTTTTTTTCTTTTTTCCCATAGCCATCAAGTCTAGCAACCTTATAGTAAAACTAAAGTAAAACTGTCTCATAAGTTTCCCAAGGTCGTAAATCTTCACAGGAGCACACTGCCACAATTTTCTTCAGTGGAGTGGCTGGTGGGTTTAAACTGCCTTAGCAGCCAAGTACTTAACCACTGGTGCTAGCAGGGCTCCTTTGTAACTACCTAAAGAATGTAATTGTATCTCTCCAAAGAAACTCACCTATGCAACTTTCAAACGTGGTTTCACTTCTTACAAACCATCATAAAATGAATCAAATAAGTGTTACAGAATCCCTGGGTGATGCAAATGGTTAAAGCATGCTGGGCTACTAACCGGAAAGGTTGGAGGCTCAAGTCCAGTCAGAAGACCCTTGGAAGAAAGCCCTGGCCATCTACTTCTGAAAAATCAGCCATTTAAAACCCTATGGAGCACATTTCTGCTCTAACACACATGGGGTAGCCATGAGTCAGAGTTGACTCAAAGGCAACTGGTGTAATAAGTGTAACACCTCACATACAAAAAGAATTTGTTGTTTGAAATGTGTTCAATACAATTTAGATGTCAAAATTGTGATTTATACACCCAACCTTGGACAAAATGAGGCAAATATGTGGGAGAAGGGTAGATTGCTTCTTTCTTTAATATATCGATATTGTAACATGTTTTCCTAACTTCCTGTACCCCCACTCTATTTTTCTGTTTTCTTTGACATGTGAATAATTGATCCCACCAAGTGAAGTGAGGATAAAAACATCAATTTTAACGGATAACACTGAGGCTCAGAAAACAAGCAAACAAAAAATGCGAGTGTTTAACTGTTGTTACCATCTTTTTAACAGCACTAGTTACAATATAATAATTCTTGCCTAATGAATTAAAATCAAATAGTAAAATTATATTCAATGATCTAAAATATTTTGCTGAACTGTAATATTCTTGTTAGAGCATTGCATCAATGCGGAGGCTTGGTGTACTTCATAGATTACGTGGTAATGGTGTTTGGAACAGTGAAATTTACATAGGTAGTTTTCTTTATAATTGTTGTAGGGAAGGCAGCTTTCTTTCAGAGGTATGATATGGAGTTACCTGGGATTATTTTTTTTATTTTTATTTTTTTTTCCCCTCTGATTCAAAGGAACCCTAGGAAATCTAAGTGAGCTCAGGGTTTTTTCTTCCGAACTAGTTTGCCCTGGGACAGATAGGAAGAGCCAGTGGATTCCCCTATGGATTCTGTAGAGAGGTCAGGCCTAGAATTTCTTCCCAGGGCCTGCTCTGAAATGGTTCTAGGAGGATTTTAGCCTCTTATTTGGAAAATTCTTGACTAAGGAAACTCCAAAGTGTTCCTCAAGTGGAGCAAATTCCTGGAATTTATTCTATTCAAGATCAGGTATTTAAAGCCTAATCTGTATTCTGTACTAACCAAAAAAAACCTGTTGCCATTGAGTTGATTTTGACTCACAGCAACCCTCTAAAACAGACTACAGCTGCCCCAGAGGGTCTCCAAGGAGCTAATGGTGGATTCGAACTGCCAAGCTTTTGGTTAGCAGCCGAGTTCTTAACCACTGCGCCACCAGGGCTCCATTCTATACTGGCCTTCACTAATTAAAAAAAAAAGGTGGGGGGAGGGGATAGAGTTTAAGTTCTACTCTTCCATGGAAAATATAACCATTGAACATGCTCAGAATATATGTAGCAACTAATTGTCTTCGAAAGGGCTCCTGTGATTACATCGTGTCCATCTAGATAATCCAGGATAATCTCCCTATCTCAAAATCTTTAACTTAATCATATCTGTAAAGTCCCTTTTGTCATATAAGGTAACATACACAGGTTCTGGGGTTTAGGATGGCCATCCTGAGGAGCGATTATTCAGCCTTTCACAGTGGACTACTTCACTATCTTCTCAATACCTTTGGTCTTAGCTCTCTATGGACATCATAAACTATTTGTAATCAGCATTCTGTTTATCAGAAATTTTAGTACCATATATGAAGTTCATGCCTGGACACATCTGGTGGACAACTGGGGAAACCCACAGGTTTGTTTTCAGGAGGTACTAAGAATTTTCAAGCGAACTAGGGACCTACAAAGGGAGATATAGCCAAGATCTTGTAATACAGATTAGTGTAAAAAATGGCCCAATTTTTTTTTTTTAATTGTACTTCAGGTGAAGGTTTACAGAACAAGTAGTTTCTCATGAAACAGTATTACACATATTGTTTCATGACATTGGTTAACAACCCCACAACATGTCAACCCTCTCCCTTCTCGACCTTTATTTTGGTGAAAATATACATAGCCAAAGATACACCATTTCAAAAATTTCTCCATACACAATTCAGTGACATCAACTACGCTCTTCAGTTGTGCTGCTATTCTCACTTTGATGAAGGTTTACAGAACAAAATAGTTCCTCATTTAACAGTTAGTACACAGGTTGCCCTATAACACTGGTTAACGACCTCACATCAACACTATCCTTACTCAACCTTGCGTTCCCTATCACCAGCTTTCCTGTCCCCTTCTGCCTTCTGGCCCTTGTCCCTGGACTGCTGTGCCTCATTAGTCCCATTTGGTTTTATGGGGCTATCCACTTCCCGGCTGAACAGGGAACCTCAGAAATGACTTCACCACTGAGCTAAAAGGGTGTCTGGGGGCCATACTCTCGGAGTTTCTCCAGTCTCCTTTAGGCCGGTAAATCTGGTCTTTTTTTTGTGAGTTAGAATTTTGTTCTACATCCTTCTCCAGCTCTGTCCAGAACCCTCTGTTGTGATCCCGGTCAGAGAAGTCAGTGGTGGTAGCCGGGCACAATCTAGCTGTACTGGACTCAGCCTGGTGGAGGCCTTGGTAGCTGTGGTCCATTAGTCCTTTGGACTAATCTTTTCCTTGTATCCTGTTCTCTTCATTCTCCCTTGCTCCCGAAGGGATGAGACCAGTGTAGTATCTTAGATGGCTGCTCACAGACCCCAGACGCTACTCACCAAGGTAGAATGTAGAACATTGTCTTTATAAACTGTGATATGCCAGTTGAGCTAGATGCTCCCCGAGACCATGGTCCCCAAGCCCTCCCCACCCAGCAATTCAGCCCTTAGGGAGTTTGGATGTGTCTATGGAGCTTCCATGACCTTTCCTTGTACAAGTTGTGCTGGTTTCCCCTGTATTGTGTACTGTCTCACTCTTCACCCAAGATAGCACTTATCTATTGTCTATTTAGTATTTCCCCCACACCCCTCCCATTCCTGGTAACCAACAAAGATTGTTACTTTTTGTGTGGGAATTTTTTCATGGGTTTTTACAATAGAGGTATCGTACAATATTTGTCCTTTTGTGATTGACTTATTTCACTCAGCATAATATCCTCCAGTTTCATCCATGTTATAAGATGCTTCACAGATTCATCATTGTTCTTTCTCATTGCATAATACTCCATTGTGTGTATGTACCATAGTTTGTTTATCCATTCATCTGTTGATGGGCATCTAGGTTGTTTCCATCGTTTTGCTATTGTGAACAATGCTGCCATGAACATAGGTGTGCATATGTCTATTCAAGTGACGACTCTTATTTCTCTAGGATATATTCCTAGGAGTGGGATTGCTGGATCATATGGTATGTCTATTTCTAGCTTTCTGAGAAAGCACCATATCATTTTCCAAAATGGTTGTATCATTTTGCATTCCCACCAGCAGTGCATAAGAGTTCTGATCTCCCCGCAGCCCCTCCAACATTTGTTATTTCTGGTGTTTTTGATTCATGCCAGTAATGCCAGGGTGAGATGGTATCTCATTGTGGTTTTAATTTGCATTTCTTTAATGGCTAGTGATTGCGAGCATTTCCTCATGTGTCTGTTGGTTGCTTGAATGTCTTCTTTGGTGAAGTGTCTGTTCACTTCCTTTGCCCAAAAGATGGCCCGATTTTAACACCTCACTATGTGTCCTAAAGGAGCCCTGGTGGTGCAGTGGGTAAAGCAATCATCTGCTAACCAAAAGGCCAGCAGTTCAAACCCACCAGCCGCTCCAGGGGAGAAAGATGTGGCAGTCTGCTTCCTTAAAGATTTACAACCTTGGAAGCCCTATGGGGCAGCTCTATTCTCTCCTATAGGGTCACTACGAGTCGGAATCGACCAGTCAGCAAGTAGGTTTTGGTTTTATGTGGCCAAAGGAAAACAGGGTTCAATTACATAACCCCTTACTCTTTATACTTGGACTAAAAGTCCCCCAAAGTAACCATCACTACTTCTCACCAGCATTCTGTTTGGAACCTTAAAAAGTTCAGTGTCTATCAACTCCTCCAGTACCCACCACTATTCAGTTTCTTTAACAAGAATTCCATTTGGAATATTGACACCAAGTAATTCTGCCATGGATTCCTTAACTGGTGCAAAGAGTTAAATGCTCTACTACTGACTGGAAGGTTGGAGGTTCAAGTCTACCCAGAGGCACCTCGGAAGAAAGGCCTGAACATCTAGTTCCAAAAAATCAGCCATTGGAATCCGTATGGAGCACTGTTCTACACTCACACATATGAGGCTGCCATGAGTTGGAACCAGGGTGGATTATCCAATAGGCAAGGTAAGCACGGTGCTTACTTTGCTTACGAGATCATCTATAGTGGACAATTTCACCACATCAAAGATTCTGCTTCTAGGTATGACTGGCATCTGTATCTCTCCCGACCCCACAGCACCTTCTCACAAAATCAAAGCCTCTTTTCAAATTTACAGTCCCTGACGGGCAGATTACCCAGTAAACAAGTTCATGATGTGGTGAAAAACGTGAAATTGTTCACTATAGATTAGTAAATAAGCGCAAGTAAGCCCATGCTTACCTTCCTTATTGGGTAATCCACCCCTGGTCGGAACTGACTCAAGGGCAACTGGTAACTGGTTACCAGACCCTGTAAGCATGTACATTTGAAAAGCTGTCTTGCAGAATGCTGTTTTAATGAAATCTAGTGCAGCTGCATCACAGTTTTTTATAACCACTTGTCTGGTAGACATTGCTTTTAATTTTGCCTTTTAGTGTAATAAAGTAATCTAGCAAAACTAATATTTTAAGATTCTTTGTATAAAAAATTATGAAACATATTAATAAGTAATCTTTTCCTCTATGATGATGCTGAATATTCTTTAAAATGCTTTGATGCTTCTCTCTTGATTGTGTACATACCCTATTTTTTATTTGAAGGAAACAGTCTTGCTTAGACTTGTAACTGAATACTTTCTAATTGCATTTTAAAAAAATAGATATCCACTGATGTAAAGTGCTAAAGGAAAAGCTTTTTTACATCATGACAGCTATTAATAAAACTGTTTCTATAAACACTTTTCTTGAGTCTTTTTTTATTTCTATTTTTATAGAATGATTGTTTAATAACATGCAATTAAATGAGAGCTTTCTTTTTCACATTATAACAACTTCTTTCAGATAGATTCTGTGATAAATTTATACCCCTCTGACATCACAGTCTGTTTCTACGAGAATTAATGGAACAGAAAAAATTTGGCAGCATCAGTTTACTCAGCAGTGTAGCTCATGGTGAATTTAAAGAAAAAGTGGCCAAGTCACAGTTGCCATTTTTCAAGCGTTGATTGACACCTTTAAATCCTAAAGATATTTAATCAAAAATCACATTTGAAATTTTATACCATCAAGAAATATATCTACTGGAATTAATAAAAGTTATTTTTATCACGCGTCTAGTGTTCTTGTCAAGAATAGGGCTGTGAGGTCAATGAAAACACATTTTGGGAAATCCTTTCTTAGAGAAAGGAAAGAAATCTAAGTGGTCCGTGTGACCACAGTCCTATTCATCTAGTCAAATGTGGCTCCTCGTGGTATAGCAATCTATAAACTGAGAAGTTATCTGAGCTTTCTTTTATTTATTTATTTATTTTTTAATGTACTTTAGGCGAAAGTTTAAAGAGCAAATTAGTTTCTCATTAAACAATACCCAAATTGTTTTGTGACATTGATTGCCAGCCCTGCAATGTGTCAACACTCTCCCCTTCTCTACCCTGGGTTCCCTGTTTCCATTCATCCAATTTTCCTGTCCCTTCGTGCCTTCTCGTCTTTGCTTTTGGGCTGCTGTGCCCATCCCTGGTAACCAACAAAGACTGTTACTTTTTGTGCGTGAACATGATTGAACTATGAAGCACATTCCTCACATGTGTTATTATTTGCCCTATAGACCTGTCTAATCTTTGGCTGAAGGGTGAACCTCGGGAGTGACTTCAGTACTGAGTTAAAAGGGTGTCCAAGGGCCATACTCATGGGGTTTCTCCAGTCTCTGTCAGGCCAGTAAGTCTGGTCTTTTTTTGTGAGTTAGAAGTTTGTTCCACATTTTATTCCAGCTCTGTCCAGGACCCTCTGTTGTGATCCCTGCCAGAGCAGTCAGTGGTGATAGCCAGGCACTGTCTAGTTGTACTGGACTCAGTCTGGTGGAGGCCGTGGTAGTTGTGGTCCATCAGTCCTTTGGACTAATCTTTCCCTTGAATCTTGTTTTCTTCATTCTCCCTTGCTCCCGAAGGGATGAGACCAGTGGAGTATCTTATACGGCTGCTCACAGGCTTTTAAGACCCTAGACGCTACTCTCCAAAATAGAATGTAGAACATTGTCTTTATAAACTATGTTATGACAATTGAGCTAGATGTTCCCCGAAACCATGGTCCCTGCAGCCCTCCACCCAGCAGTTCAGACCCTCAGGGAGTTTGGATGTCTCTGTGGAGCTTCCATGACCTTTCCTTGTACAAGTTGTGCTAGCTTCCCCAGTATTGTGTACTGTCTTGCTCTTCACCGAAGTTATCACTTATCTATTGTCTATTTAGTATTCCCCTCCACCCCTCCCCTCCCTTGTAACCATCAAAGATTGTTTCTTTTTGTGTGTAAACCTTTTCATGAGTTTTTACAGTAGTGGTATCCTACAATATTTGTCCTTTTGTAATTAACTTATTTCACTCAGCATAATGTCCTCCAGTGTCATCCGTGTGATGAGATGCTTCACAGATTCATCATTGTTCTTTATCATTGCATAATACTCCACTGTGTGTATGTACCATAGTTTGTTTATCCATTCATCTGTTGATGGGAATCTAAGTTGTTTCCATCTTTTTGCTATTGTGAACAAAGCTGCAGTGAACATGGGTACGCATATGTCTATTTGTGTGACGGCTCTTATTTCTCTAGGGTATATTCCTAGGAATGGGATTCCTGGATTGTATGGTATTTCTATTTCTAGCTTTCTAAGGAAGCGCGGTATCATTTTCCAAAATGGTTGTATCATTTTGCATTCCCACCAGCAGTACATTAGAGTTCTGATCTCCCTGCAGCCTCTCCAACATTTGTTATTTCCAGTTTTTTTGACTTGTGCCAGTAATGCCAGGGTGAGACGGTATCTCACTGTAGTTTTGATTTGTATTTCTCTAATGGCTGGTGATCGTGAGCATTTCCTCATGTGTCTGTTGGCACTTGAATGCCTTCTTCGGTGAAGTGTCTGTTCATTTCCTTTGCTCAATTTTTAATAGGATTATTTGTCTTTTTGCTGTAGAGGTGTTGGATTTTCTTGTAGATTTTAGAGATTAGACATTTTTCTGACTTGAAATGTCCAAATTTTTTTTCCCAGTCTGTAGGTTCTCTTTTTACTCTTTTGGTGAAGTCTTTTGATGAGCATAAGTGTTTAGTTTTTAGAAGATCCCAGTTATCTAGCTTATCTTCTAGAGTTTGTGCGTTGTTGGTTATGGTTTGTATCCTGTTAATGCCGTGTATTAGGTCCTCTAGCATTGATCCTATTTTTTCTTCCATGGTCTTTATCCTTTTTGGCTTTATATTGAGGTCTTTGATCCATTTTGAATTAGTTTTTGTCTATGGTGTGAGGTATGAGTCCTGTTTCATTTTTTTGCAGGTTGTCATCCAGTTTTGCCAGCACCATTTGTTAAAAAGACTGTCTGTTCCCCATTTGATGTACTTTGGGCCCTTGTCGAAGATCAGGTGACCATAGGTGGATGGATTTACATCTGCGTTCCCAATTCTGTTCCATTGGTCAATGTATCTGTTGTTGTACTAGTACCAGGCTGTTTTGACTACTGTAGCTGTATAGTAGGTTCTGAGTTCAGGTAGTGTGAGTCCCCCTACTTTCTTCTTCTTCTTCAATAGTGTTTTACTTATCCACAGCTTCTTCCCTTTCCATATACAGTGAATGATTAGTTTTTCCATCTCTTTAAAGAATGTTGTTGGTATTTGAATCCGGATTGCATTGTATTTGTAAATTGCTTTGGGTAGAATTGTCATTTTCATAATGTTGAGTCTGCCTATCCATGAGCATGGTATGTTTTTCCATTTATGTAGATCCTTTTGGGTTTCAGAAAGAAACAATTTTTGATGGTTATGAGGGACAGGAGGGGTGAGGAGGGAAAAACCTTAACTAGATAGTAGACAACTTTGGTGAAGGGGTAAGATAGTACACAATACTGGGTAAGTCAGCACAACTTGACCAAAGCAAAGTGATAGCAGTATAGTATTTCTGTTTCTAGTTTTTTAAAGAAGCACCATATCATTTTCCAAAATGGTTGTACCATTTTGCATTCCCACCAACAGTGCATAAGAGTTCCAGTCTCCTCACAACCGCTTCAGCATTTGTTATTTTCTGGGGTTTTTTTAATTCATGCCAGTAATATGGGGTGAGATGGTACCTCATTGTTTTGATTTGTATTTCTCTAATGGCTAGTGATCGTTAGCATTTCCTCACGTGTCTGTTCGCTGCCGGAATGTCTTCTTTAGTGAAGTATCTGTTCATATCCTTTGCCCATTTTTTAATTGGTTTATTTGTCTTTTTGTTGAAGAAATGTTAGATTTTCCTATAGATTTTAGAGATTAGACCTTTCTTGGACATGTCATAGCCAAAAATATTTTCCCTGTCTGTAGGTTCTCTTTTTACTCTTTTAGTGAACTCTTGATGAACATAAGTGTTTTAATTTTTAGAAAATCCCAGTTATCTAGCTTATCTCCTGGTGTTTGTATATTGTTAGTTATGATTTGTATCCTATTTATGCCATGTATTAGGGCCCCTAGCATTGACCCTATGTTTTCTTCTATGATCTTTATAGTTTTTGGTTTTATAGTTAGATCTTTGATCCATTTGAATTAGTTTTTGTGTATGGTGTGACATACAGGTCCTGTTTCATTTTTTTACAGATGGACATCTAATTTTGCCAGCACCATTTGTTAAAAAGACTGTCTTACAATATGTGTACTACTGTTTCATGAGAAACTATTTGTTCTATAAACCTTCACCTGAAGTACAATTAAAAAAAAAAAAAAAAAAAGACCATCTTTTCCGCATTTAATGGACTCTGGGCCTTTGTTAAAGATCAGGTGGCTGTAGGTAGATGGATTTACATCTGGGTTCTCAGTTTTGCTCCATTGGTCACTATGTCTGTCTTTGTACCAGTACCGGCTGTTTTGACTACTGTAGCTGTATATTATGTTCTGAGGTCAGACAGTGTGAGGCCTTCTACTTTCTACTTAGATCTTCTTCGATAGTGCTGTACTTATCTGGGGTATCTGAGATTTCTGCTGGGGAAACTGGGAGCTTGAAGGTTGTTTTAAGGCTCAAAGCCTTTTTTTTAGTCCAGGCTCATGATTTCTTTAACAATACAATTCCTTCAACAGTGTGGTAGCTCTCTTACATATTTGCTTCTGGTTCCATATTCTGAACTACATATTCTAGTTTTTTTCCTAGATATAATTCTCAAGAATGATTTATTTCTTTTCTTCCTCATACTCATGTCCTTCTCTTTCAACTTACTGATGGCTATCTTTAGGCTATATGAAACAACAGGTTTGGATGTCAAAGTTAAAACCTTTAGTCTAATCTTTGCCATAGGATTGTGCCACCTTTTTTAAAAAATTGAGAGGTTTTTTTAGTACCTTTGTCACTGAAAAATTTTTTCAGTCTTATCTGTATTACTTACAGTCTAGTAACAGTCAGCTTTTCTACCCTTAAAAGGCCTTGATCGCTAGAATTCCTTAGTAACTTTCTATCTCTGCTAGAAACCCCACCAATTCTCATGGAATCGTCTCTCTTTCTTGTAATATCTTTCCAAAGGCAGCCAACAGTAGCCAACACACACTATCACTCTGCTTCCAACTAATACCCAGAGATTCTCATTAGGCTTGTGGTCTAGCTTCCAAGTTCTTTCTGGGTTTTCTGACAGTCTACTAAATATTTTTCACAAGGCACACTAGCAATCTCCAGATATCCAGCCTTCTAATCTGTTTCCTTGCTGTCTGCCGCATGACCACTGACTCTGTACTGCTTGTTTTAGTTTCTCTATGGCAGCAACCTCCTTCCAAGCATCAGCATCTTTATTTTTGTGGTAGTCATTACTGCCGTTTACCAAATATTTCTGGCTTCCCTCCTTCTTGGCACAGAGTAGGATTGTACCTCCTTGCTCTTTTTAAAGATAGGAATGGCCATATATGTCTTGATTTGGTCTTTGAAATGTATGTAGAAGTGATCACATATACACGAAACCTTAAAAGCCAATGTATAATTTTTGCCATGGTCCCTTCCTACTGCCATGGTGACCGTGGAACATATGTCAAGACAAAGTTTTTATCAGCCTGGATCCCTGAGTAGCCATGATGACTATAATCTTACTGACTTACCATGAACAAGAAATAAACTTTTGTTATACTAGGATAGTAAGACTTTGGAGTCATTTGTTATTGCGACATAACCTATCCCTGACAGGTACAGTCAAGGTATGGCAAATGTTACAATGAACAACCCCAAAATTTCTGTGGCCTAACAAGATAGAATTTTATTTCTCCTTTACTTGAGAGTTCAATGTGATATCTGGCAGGTGGTTTTTCGTGTGACGATTCAGGAATCCAGACTTCTTCCATCTTATCATTGCACCGTCTCCTAGGACTATGGAGTTCTCTCCTGAGTTATTCAAATCTGGCTGATAGACAGAGAGAGAGTGAAGTTTTTTGCAGATTTTTATGGCAACTTCTGACTGGAAGGGAGGGTAGGAAATGTAATCCAAACAAAATCAACCATTTGTTTATACGTGCAGACTCTGTAGGTCAGGAATTCTGACAGGGTATAGCAAAGATGACTTGTCTACACTCCATGGTATTTGACCAAAGATGGAAGTAACTAAATACATCTTCACTCATATGCCTGACAGTTAAAACTGGCTGTTGGTCGGGACAACATACGGGCCTCTACATCAGGCCTGAGTGGCCTGAGTGTAGTTGGACTTCTTACAGGGCACCTGAGCCTTCAAAGGCAGTGCCTCAGCAAACAAAGCAGAAGCTGTGTGCTTTTTTCTGATCTCTAGTCTCAGAAGTCTTTCAGCAACACTTCTGGGCATTTTATTGATTATAATCCAGTCATATGTGGAAGGGAATAGGACTCCATTTCTTAATAGGAAGTGGCAAGATTCTTTTTGTTTTTTAAACTTTATTTATTTATTTAATAATATTGAGTTTTGGGTGAAAGAATCCGCCTTAGAAGCAAGGATGGAGAGACTTCGTCTCACGTACTTTGGACATGTTATCCAGAGGGACCAGTCCCTGGAGAAGGACATCATGCTTGGTAAAGTAGAGGGCCAGTGAAATAGAGGAAGATCCTCAACTAGATAGACACAGTGACTGCAGCATTGGGCTCAAGGAGAACAATGATCATGAGGCCGGCACAGGACCAGGCAGTGTTTCATTCTGTTGTACGTAGGGTCGCTATGAGTCAGAACTGATTCAACAGCACCTAACAACTGTCATTATAGATAGCTATTACTTGTTTTTTCTACATCCTTCTATGTAATAGTAGGATGTGATAAAGAATAAAGAAAGTTATATGTGTTAACTAAAGTTACTGAGTGTCTTGTTTGGATCTGAAACTAGAACACATGAATTTTTGCTTAAGGTAAACGTTTCATTCTTCATTTTGCCTCTTGTTACTTTCATTGAAAAATTCTACTGCATAGCAAAGAATCACAGTGCTCTTTTATAGTTCATTTCTCCACTCTAGGTGCCCTTTTGATGGAAAATGTTCAACCTATGTATTGGTGAGGAGCAGAAAGATTAACAGCACCTAACTAGGCATTTTTATATTGCTCGCATATGATGATGCTATCAATATGTCCATTATGTGAGAGTAATGGGGATGATGGAGTGCTGAGTTTTAAGAATAGTGGTATGGGGGGGGGGGGCAATAGGTACTGTTTGGAGAAGGCAGTGAAGAGATGGGTGGTTATGTTGGTTATGAATGGTCTGCATGACCCTGAAAATTGCCAACCCTTTGATTACTGCCCTTTCTTCTTTATTTCAATACATTGGTGGCTCAGTTGTAGAATTCTCACCTTCTGTGCAGGAGACCTGGGTTTTATTCCCAGCCAATGCACCTCATACACAGCCACCACTCATCTGTCAGTACTAGCTTGCATGCTGCTATCATGCTGAACAAGTTTCAGCCGAGCTTCTAGACAAAGACAGACTTAGGAGGAAGGTCTGGTGATCTACTTCTGAAAATCATCCAGTGAAAACCCTATGGATCACAATGGTCTAATCCACAAGCAATCATAGGGAAGGTGCAGGATGGGGCAGTGTTTCATTCCATTGTGCATGGAGCTGCCATGATTTGGGGGTCAACTCAAAAGCAGTTAACAATAGTATTAAAGAATTCTCTTAAATGCAGATAAGCTACATATATATTTCCCACTCCAGACTGTAAGCTCCTTAAAGGCAGGAGTCATGTTGGTCTTTAATATATCTAAATCCAGCAAAGTTTCTGGTTTAAGTGATCATTAAATATTGTTTGAATAATGGACTGTATGATTACCATACAGAGATCCAAGCTTTTATCTTTTTTCAGAGAATTCTATGCTTTTAAGTAGAATCCTGTCCAATTACTGCATTCATCTCAATGTCCAGAATATCTAGGTGTTGTGGAGTCTTCTTTCTCTGGTACAGACAGTGATTCCTTATGGTCCAGTGGCCTATGAACTAAAAGACAATTATCTGCTCCCCACTCCCACTCAGTATACAATGATGGAGAAGGGACACAATAACCACAAAAAAAAAATCTAATTTAGGAAAGAAAAGGGCAATTTAAGCATCATGCTAGGCAGGCATTGTCCTCTGAGGTCCTTGTCTTCTCCATTAGAATTTTCTTTCTTTTCCTTTGTCCTCCTTGGAAAAACGGGGCTGTTTAGCTTTTGCAGTTGACTTCTTGAAGAAATAAGATTGGGAGCCGAATAGTGTTTTGTCATTGTCATTTGTTTTTTCACTTTAAATATACATATGCATATATATATGTATACACACACATACATACACGCACACACACATATATTATTGTTTTTGGTGAAGATTTCACAGCAGTTTAGGTTCCCATCCAACAATTTCTACACAAATTATTCAGTGACATTGCTTACATTTTTCACAATGCGTGAACATTCTCATTATTTCCATTCTGGTTATTCCATTTCCATTAATCTAGTTTCCCTGCCCCCTTACCTTCTCATCTGTTTTAAGTAATTGTTGACTGTTTGGTCTCACATAGACGGATTTTTTAAAGAAGCACAGTACTCAAGTGTGATATTCTTTATTTTGCGAGCCAATCGGTTATTTAGCTACAAGGTGACCTCACAATCTAGTTTTGGTTCAAGATTTAAAGAGTATCTCAGGGCAATAGTCTTGGGGAGACCTCCAGTCTCAACTAGTCCAGTAAGTCTGTTTTATGTGTGTTTTTGTTTTAAGAATTTGAGGTTCTGGTTCACATTTTCCTCCCATTCTATCAGGATCCATCTATTGCAGCCCTGATCAGAAAGGTCGGTAGTGGTAGCTGGGTACCTTCTAGTTCTTCTGGTCTCAGGGTAGATGAGGCTGTGGTTCATGTAGACTATTAGTCCTGTAGACTAGTTTCTTCTTTGAGTCTTTATTTTTCATCTTGTTTTTCACTTTTTCTGTCAACTTTATTAGGAATAATAGTCATACAATAAAGGGCATAAATTTTTTAAGTTTATAGTTCATTGAGTTTTGACAAGCATGTATACCACCATTTCAATCAAGATATAGATATTATCCAAAAAGTTCCTTGGTTCCTCTTCAAAGTCAGTCTTGCCCCTCACCTCTACCATATCCCAGCCCCAAGCATCACTGGCATGTTTTCTGTCACTGTATATAAGTTTTTCTTGTTCTGGAATTTCACGAAATATATAGCTAGTGCTCAAAATTTCCAGTTATCTCAGAAATGTCTTATTAAATTGTTCGTTTGAATCAAGATTCAAATAAAAACATACATTGAAAATGACTGATATAGCTATTAAATCTCTTTTCGTTTTCTCTCCTGCTTCCATGTAATTTGTTGAATCTGAGTCATTTGTCCTTTAGATTTTCTAACACTACGTTTTGCTCATTGCATCCCACGCTGTTGTTTAACATATTCCTCTGTCCTCTACTTTCTGTAGATAGTAGCTGTAGAGATTTGATCTGTTTCACATTTGACTTTTTTGGCCTCATGCATTTTTAACTGACTTGGAAGATTATAGAAGTCAACATTCTTTTGGTTATAAATATTGGAGAACTTAACTAGCATAAGCAAAATAGTGAATTTATTGGCTCATGAACCTGAATATCCAAGGGCATATTATGGATTCAGGGCTCATATTATATAATCATGTCTTGGTTTTTCTTCCTGCTTGATTCTGATTTCTTATGAGTTTTGGCTTCATGCTCTACATCCTCTCAGGTTCAAGTCCACAAGGAAATAAAGTTGCTTCCTGATGGCTCCATTTAGTGTTATTAGCACTGTTGGCCTGCTTGGAGTATGTGTTCATCTTGAACCAATTACTGGCCCTAAGGAAATAGACCAGATTAGGATGCTAAGGTAGAGGCAGTTTCAGCAGAACTAGAACTATATCCACTGTTACTGAATTTGAAGAGATTTTTAGTGCTCTGGAACTGAAAGGTTGGCAGTTCTAACCCACCCAGAGTCTGCACGGGAGAAAGACAAGGAAATCTGCTCCTGTAAAGATTACAGCATAGAATACCCTATGGGACAGGTCTACTCCATCACATGAGTTGAAAAATGACTCGATGGCACCTAAGAACAAAAACAATAAGCCATAATGAAAGATGATTTAGAGAGGTGAACTCGGCTGCTGCTAACCAAAAGGTCAGGTGTTGGAACTCACTAGCTGCTCTGCAAGAGAAAAATATGGCAGTCTGCCTCTATAAAAGATGTACAGCCTTGGAAACCCTGAGGGGCAGTTCTACTCTGTCATATAGGGTCACTATGAGTCCCAGTCGACTCCACAGCAGTGGGTTTGGTTTTTGGGGGGAGCCCTGGTGGCACAATGGTTAAGAGCTCAGGTGCTAACCAACCAGTCAAAAGGTGGAAGTTCGAATTCATCAGCCGCTCCTTGGAAACCCTGTGGGACAGTTGCACGGTCCTCTAAGGGTTGTTATGAGTCGGAATCATCTCCACGGCAAGGGGTTTGGTTTTGGGTTTTTTTGGATCTGAGAGTTGAGATCTGTGAAAACGGAAATAGTGAACTAAATTTTAATCTGGGATAAGTGATAAACAGCTGTCAGAGATGATGGAGTGGGGAGGAGTCCGGGAGGTTGAACGCCAGTCCCGAAAGAAAGCATGCAGAACACTGGATGACTGTGCATTTAACGGGCTAAGAACGTTTAACGTGAGGTTACTATGATGTAGAATAGCTCAGAACTGAAACTTGGGTCTACTTTACCACGTCATTTTTAATGCCACCGCAGTGTATTCGTTTCATAAAGCATTCCTTAGTGATGACTACCAGCATTGGGAGGAGAAAGAAGCTTCAGGGGAAAGGCCAGGATACCCTGGACAACGAAAGACAGTCACTTGGCCAAAAGAAACACAAATCCCTTTTCTCCGCACAGACCCTGTAGCTTAGCCCCACCTAAAGGGAGCCGAGATCAGCCAGCACCACGCCCTTTCCGGCAACCGGCTTTGCACCTTGCGTCACTTCCGGCCCTGGGCGATTCGCATCCGGGTCGTGCTAACCTTCTTGCTTTCGGAGCCTGTGACTGGTGGAGGTGGTACGCTGTCCGCGTTATCTCCTCCCGAGACGGAACCGCAGTGTCTACAGGCGAGGAGCCACCGCTGCCCCAGGCAGAGAAGGACAAGAAGGAGATCTGGCAGTGAGTGGCGGCCGGACTGGGCCACGCTGGTGCCGGCTGGAGACTCTGCTTCTCCGCCTGCTGCTGTTTCTGGGAACCGGGTGCCAGCGCTGAGGGGCCTCCTGTGGACAGTGACCCCCTTCCCCGGCTCCCCTGCCCGCCCTGCCGGGGAGGGCGGAAGATGCCGGTGAAGAAGAAGAGAAAATCCCCCGGGGTGGCAGCGGCGGTAGCGGAAGACGGAGGCCTCAAGAAGTGTAAAATCTCCAGGTAACACCTCCCCCCACCTCTCAAGGTTTCTTCCATCCTCCTTTGCTGGGGAGCAGTAGGAGAAGGAGGCGGGCCAGACCTTTGGGGCTCGGCGGTGAAGAAGTGAGGCCCCTCTGATCCACCTAGGTGGTAGGAGCAGAACACCGCGAGTCTCCTCTCCTGACCTCGTGTTCGCGCGTGTGTGCCTCCTGGCGCTTATGGAGGGACTGGAAGAGTCGCCCCACGTTAGAGTCTGCGTGCCCGGTGCGGGGGGTGGGTGGGTGGGACCTAAGGATGCGTATGTGAATTGCATTTTTCCCCATCCCTTACTCCTTCAGTTCCTCCCCGGCTTCTTTCCAGCCCTTGAAGTGGGTACAGATCCCCGGAAGGGCCACTTCTAGAATTTCTTCACATGGCATGTAAGAAAAGGAGCATAGCTTGAGGAATCTTGACAACTGCCTTCGGAATGGTGGAAAGGAAAATTCCCTATAATTCAAATCAAAATTTAATATTTGGAGGGGCCCAACCCGGTCGAACCCAGCAAAGAAGGCCTTTTAAATTGTAAGAGTCCCATTCTGGGAAGTAGCAGTGCCTCCACCTGTGCCAAGTCCCTATCTGTAGAGCTGGAAAGGCTCTGCATGCTCTTTATTTTCTAGCATTCAGGACGTTGTTAGCCCTCAATATAAACATTAATAATTTGAGAGCTGTTGCGCTCTGTATCCTCTTCGAGATAAAGAGGACAAAACAGCTGCAGTTTATAGCTTATTCATAGTATATCATTGAGGCATCACAGCAACGTTGTATGCTGCAAAAGAGTCATTGCAATTTAGGTGTGAGAAGTTTTTTGGTTTTTTTTTTGAATTTCCTTATTGAGTGTCTTTGACTATATCAGTGGTTGGCAGTTAATGCGACAACTTCAGATGTTACCTTTTAAAGGAAGACAGTAGCCAGCATGGTAAGGAGGAAATAATGATAAAGCTCTCCTTAAAAAGAGATGTGTTTAAAAGGTAGGGTAAAGGACTTACTTAGCATTTTCCTTTTTGTAATCGACTGAACGTTTATCTTCCGTTAACTATGTTTTGGCAAAGGAGGCTGAGAGTATATCTTGGGCTGTTAATGTGAAAGGTGATGCTTGTTTCTTGTATTTCTTAATACTTCACACTGGCATTTGACGTGATTATTCGCTCATTTTTATGCAATATGCAAATTAGTTTTTCCTGTTACTGTAACGTGGCCATCTTCAATGTATGATATATCAGAATTATTTAGACAGTTGCATTTTCAGATATTCAAAATGGGGTAATTTTGCCTAGTAACAAAATGCAACCAGTGGTAACATAGTAAATCAGTAATTCTTTATCTGGGCATCATTTATTAAAAAAAAAAAATTAATACATTTAAAATTTTTAAGTTAACACCTTAAAATAATTGGGCAGTCAGTTATTACAGCTCAGGTGATGCATTACTTGATTGCAAAACTTCTAGCATTTCTTCATCGTTGTGGTAGTGTAATTGTTTGAACTCCTTGAGAAAGGTTCTTCTCAGAAGTCCATTATATCCTGGAGGCCATTTATGAATTTTCAAACTTTAATGATCAAAATATGACCTAAAAATAAACGGATTGGAATTTAATAGCTTTGGCCCAATTATTTGGACTGTGACTAAGTGTTTTAGAGTTTTGGGGGGATTTTTTTTAAATATGTGAACCCTAATTATACTCTTAGATCCTAAATCATTTTTTATTTTAAAAATCTACTTAAGTTGGGCAGATGATAAATAACTCAATGTACAATTTGTTAATTATCAAAGTTTGCTTTGTAAGATTTTGTTTTCAAAGTGTTTGGAGTATATTTATTATACACCAAAATAATTTCTGTGAAAATCAGTATCAGGAAGAAATTTGTACATTCCCAACTATTAGCCCTGCGTTGAAACCATTAGATTGAACTTCTGCGTAGCCTTTTGAAATCAGGGGAAATAATATTAGTTGATATTTTTGGAATTTGATAATGAGCAAAGTAGCTTTTAGGTTTTGTTAGCCAGAAATTCTTATAGGCTGTTGTTCTAAATTGCAGATACTTAACTCCATTTTTTTCCCTATAATATCAACTGTTTAAAAAAAATACTTTGTTTAGTTTGAATTAAAGTGGTTCATACTGAACTTAGGAGCCTTGGCACACAGTGGTTAAAGCACCCAGCTGCTAACTGAAAGGTTAGTGTTTCAAACACACCAGCCGCTCTGCCGGAGAAAGACATGGCAGTCTGTTTCCTTAAAGATTTATAGCCTTGAAAACTCTACGGGGCTTGGAAACCCTGTGCCCTATAGGGTTGCTATGAGTCGTAATCAGCTGGCAGCAGTGGGTTTGGTGGGTATTTTTTTTTTTTGAGTACTGAACTTAGCTTCTCACTAAGAATTGAGACCTGATAAAAACCTTAGGCATTTGTGTGTTTTCTAAGCTATTGCAGATCCCAACCTCCTGCTAGACTGATAAGCGGAGAAGAACATTTTTCAAGCAAGAAGTGCCTGGCTTGGTTTTATGAGTATGCAGGTAATGAAATTAATGTAAGAAGATATCAATCATATGCTTTATAAAGTTTTTTTTGTTCATTTAACAACTTATTAATTGCAGGCGTGGTATATGTTAGTGCTGTGTGCTGCAGTCGGGGTCAAGACTGAGAGTGGTAGGTAGGCTAAGAATTTGGTGCCTTTTGATGCTGATGTTTCTTTAAATATACAGTCTGTAGTGGGATAGGTGAAACTCATTTACTGTTAATAAACTTTGTAAACAGAGAGTCACAATTTACATCCGTTGGCTAAAGTAGAGTCAGTATTCTGGAAAACACAAAGTAGGTAATAAAACATTTTCTACTTTTTGGTATTTTTCTGAAATGTTTCTGAACTGGAAACTAACATTTTCCGAAACTTTTTGGGAGACATAGTAAAATATTTAAAACCCAGATAAATCATTGTGCAGTTCATTCACCTTTTTAATAGTTGTCATTCAGCCATTCAGTCCTACTAAACCTGTTGCCATTGCGTCAGTTCCAACTCATAGCAACCCTATAAATGCAATAATAAATAAGAAAGTAAACAGTGTGATAAATGCTGTATTAGTAGGAAGATGTACTGTGAGAGTTTATAAACCGAAAAAACCAAACCCATTGCAGTCGAGTCGATTCCGACTCATAGCCACCCTGTAGGACAGAATAGAACTGCCCCATAGGGTTTCCAAGGAGCAGCTGGTAGATTTGGACTGCCGACCTTTTGATTAGCAGCTGAGCTCTAACCACTGGGTCACCAGGGCTGCGTGAGAATTTATAGGAGGAATATATAACAGCCTTGGAAGTGTTGGGGAAGGCTTCCTGGAGAAGCTAACTTAACTGTAAGGGGTGGAGGAAAAGCTGTAGGCCCAGAGTGGTACTGCAGCTTACAGGTGAAAATCAAAACCAGGGATAAAGCTGAAGAGTTAAGCAAATACAAGAAAAAGAACACCTGTTACCCATTTACTGCTAATTTTTTCATAAGCGTATATAAAATTTTTTTGTTCCCTTAGAATGGTTTTCGTCTTTTGGAGTTAGTGATTTTAAAGCTTTCCCCTTCCCCCTGCATACTTTTCCTTTTTGCTTTCTCTTATGTGCCTCCCTGTTTTTTGTTTGTTTTGTTTTCTTTTTAATCACTATCATTCTCAGAGTCTTTGTTTAAAGTAAAACAGTATAGGTAGTCATTGCCTTATATTTAGTGTTAATCAAGTTAAGGTCTGACATATGCTCTGAACTTGAACTTCAACTTGAAGCTAGCTGTATGGAAAGTGAGATTATTTGGGAGGGCAGTAACTTTGCTTTTGGGATCAGCTGAGTGATCCCAAAAGTATAATTTAAATATTATTTAGTAACAGAATAAAGATTCTTCTAGACCAGAAAAAAAATGCTATTACTGGCATCCCAGGGCAACCACTAACCCAATTTAATGGAGGGAATTCACTTTCTTATTGACCTCCATTTAAAATGTTGACCCATTATTCAAATGCTAGTTTTACTTATAGGTATGATACAGAATGAAAAGATCACTTAGTTCGCTTTAATTCACTTGTAAGGGTTACTAAATACCGTAAAAATAATTAGTAAATTTTTTTCTCTCGTATTTACTTGTTTTACCTCTCCTAGGGACTTTCCTGGAGCTCTTGTGGTGCAATGGTTAAGAGCTCAGCTGGTAACCAAAAGGTTGGCAGTTTAAATCTACCAGCCGCTCCTTGGGAAACCCTGGGGTGGTTCTACTCTGTCCTTTAGGGTCACTGTGAGTCGAAATCGACTCGATAGCAATGGGTTTAGTTTGGTTTGGTTAGGGCCTTTCCTAAGTAGTATAAAATTAGTTATAAAAATTTGCAAATAAAAGTAGTTAAATGTTTATTTCCTACATCATATTTTGTGATAGCTGACATAATAATTGCTACCATTTTTCCAGGAATTGTGCTAATTATATCAGTTTTTCTTATGACCATTCTGTTAGGTAGGTGCTGTTATCCCCATTTTATAAATGACAGACTGAGGCTTAGATTAAGTAAGTTGCCCAAGGTTATAGAGCGACAAGAGCCAAGATTCAGACCTGTGTCCTTCTGACCATAGAGTTCATGCTTTTAGCTAGCCCTGTCTTTTAATGTTTATTTTTAACTTAAGACTTATGTACATGCCAACTAATTTTCACTTTTAAAAAGAAAATATTACCAGATAAGTGCATTTGAGGTAACTGATGTTCTGTCATTCATTAAATGATTCGTTCAGTAAATATTGAGTACATGTGTGTCTGACACGATATTCTGGAGATATAATGGTGACAAAATCAAACAAGATTTCTGTCTGCCCTTGAGGGATTTGCCTTCTAGTGAGGGAGGTAGTCAGTAAACAGGTAAGTACGCAAGTAATTACAGATTGTGGGGATCTACAAAGGTAATAAATATGGTGAGGTTCAGGGGTAGAGAGTAGTGGAATATTGGGAAAGTGATGGACTTTTAAATAGAAAGATTAGTGATAGCTTCTTTGTAGAGGTGACTTTGGGCAGAGACCTGATTGACAGGGAGGAACCAGTTTGCCAAATAAACAGTAACTGTTCCATCTTAAAATGGGATATCCCTTATTAAAATGGAAACAATAATCGTGCCTGTTGAGATAATATGTGTAAAGCACTGGGCTTAGTCCTGGCATATAATCAGAACTCAATAGACGTTAGCTATTATTATTAAAAGAATAATAACATTACAGCATCTGATTGAGTAGTTGTGTGTTTTTACAACAATATTTCAAAATCAATAACTACTCTTATGTAGCTAATGTTGAAGGTGCTGTGTCATTGATTGAGCACACACCCCGTCCCCACCAGTGTCTGCTATAAAGGAGGGATGGTTTTAGGCCCTGTAAGTGTAACGGGGAACATATCTTTATGGTTATAATTTTTTTAAAAATCAGGAAATTAACGATGTTTTGTTTTTCATTTAGTATTAAAAATATCACTCAAGTTGTTATTCTAATATATAGGACGCGCATGATAAGCCTAGTGATATTTTGATCTTTCACAAGACCTCTCATTCTTGAGCGATACTTAAGAAAGATTCATTAATGTACTGGGCCTGTGAGTAAACAAAAACATAGAAATTGAAAGGATGCTTTTAAGTTCTTATAAAAAATCAAAAATAAGGTTAGAATTGCATAGTCCTACTATAGTATCTGGTTAGTAGAATGAACAAAATCATTTCCATAGCTTTTTAAATTTAAGACTTAGGAAGTTATATTAACCTTTTCTCATTGTAAGATACTTTTGAATGCACACAAATATTTTTTTAGAGAGTGGAAACCTAGTTGCCTGAGAGAGTTAGTTAAATTTAATTCCAGAGGTTTTACCCAGGAAGTAATTTTAATGGAAGGGCGTGGTTCAAAAAGTATAATTAACATTATGCAGTCAGGGAAAGAACATTGGCGTAGGCATTATGCTAGTCTTAGATCTGTTACTGTTGATGTCACTTTGGGAAAGTCACTTAACATTTATAGACCTAGTTTATATAAGACCTTGCATATATCTGTCTTTATGTAACCTAATTTAAGTTGATTCTAATCAAATTTTAATTAGTAATTAAAAATGTTTTTTCCCACTTTCTAGAGGGGGCTACATTTTATGATAGTAACTGATATTTCTTGACGTAGCTCTTCACCTTTCTCTTCTAACCAGTAATGACAGCTTTGAGAACAAGTCTGCTTTCTTACTGCATTAGAAAGATTTAGAACGTGTCTGTTATGCCTTAAAATCAACTTTGTTTTTCTCCATTAAACTTTATTTGATTTTGATTTTTATGCAAGCCACATATTCCAAAATAGAAATGTGAAGTAACAAAAGATACAAACTCAGTTATTTTTTAATAGCTTTATTGTGTGCATTATCATTTAAAAAGTCCCCAAAATATATTAATATTAGGAAGTGAAAGTTTCTTTTAATTACTGTCCCCTTCGCCTTTTAACACCTCATTGCGTTGTTAGTACATATTTAAACCTGATGACATTTACCATTTTACACACAAAAAAATTAAAAAAAAAAAAAAGATTTTGGTTTCAGACCATGTGTTAACTTCCTCTTGGCATCCTGGATCACATCTCAGGCAGCAAGATGTATTGATCACATACTGGATGGCTACATTGTTTTAATTAGAAAAACCCTAGAACATTGGCTTCATGTTGAGCTAGTGACCTAATGGTTATATAATAAATTGCCATCTGAGCAGCCTTAGTCTAGTCTGATTTATAAAGCTAGATTATTTTTAGCCCTTAAGAAAGAAAAGCAGGCTTCTCCTGTTTATATTTCAAGACAGTTTTTTTTTATTGTTGTACTTTAAGTGAAAGTTTACGATTCAAGTTAGTCTCTCATACAAAAATTTATACATTGTCATGTGACCCTAATTGCTCTCCCTATACAATGACAGCACACTCCTCCTTTCCACCCCTGATTTCCTGGGTGCATTCAACCAGCTGCTGACCCTCCCTGCCTTATCATCTCACCTCTGGACTGAAGCGGCCCATTTAGTCTCTTGTATCTACTTGAGCTAAGAAGCACGCTCTTCACAAGTTAATCATTTTATGTCCCATAGTCCAGTCTAATCCTTGTCTGAAGAGTTGGTCTCGGGAGTGGTTTTAGTTTTGGGTTGACGGAGAATCTGGGAGCCATGTTTTCTGGGATTCCTCCAGTCTCAGACCATTAAGTCTGGTCTTTTTACTAGAATTTCAGTTCTGTACCCCAGTTTTCCCCTGCTCCATCAGGGACTCTCTCTTGTGTTCCCTGTCGGGATGATTATTGGTGGTAGCTGGAAACCACCTAGTTCTTCTGGTCTCAGGCTGATGCAGTCTCTTGTTTATGTGGCCCTTTCTGTCTCAGGGGCTAATATTTTCCTTGTGTCTTTGGTGTTCTTCTTTCTCCCTTACCCCAGGTGGGTTGGGACCAATTGATGCATCTTAGCTGGCCGCTCGCTAGCTTTTAAGATCCCAGACGCCAATCATCAAAATAGGATGCAGAACATTTTCTTAATAAACTTTGTTACGCCAGTTGACCTATATGTCCCCTGAAAGCATGGTCCCCGGACCCCTACCCCTGCTACTCTGTCCCTCAAAGTGTTTGATTGTATTCAGGAAACTCGTTAGCTTTGGTTTAGTCCAGTTCTGCTGACTTCCCCTGTAGTGTGTGCTGTCCTTCCCTTCACCTAAGATAATTCTTGTCAAGACAATATTTTTAAAACGCTGCAGTGGCAAACACATTTTTAGCATATTTCATATTGTTAAAAAATTTGTTTTGGTCTTAAATGCAGTCACAAAAGAGACATGGTGCTGATGTAATTATTGTGTTTGGGGAATCTGATAACATAAAAAATATGAGAATTGACGTATTGAGTTACATTACTAAAAGTAAGAAATAGGCTAAGTACAGTTTGTTAATTTGGGGGCAGATGAACCAAGTGAGGGATTAAACTTTTATTTCTGCTGTAGACTGGCAACTAATACCTTGCTGTCTATTTTAGAACTAAGATGATAAGGAAAATATCTCCTCCTGGAAATGGAATGTAATAATTTCCTTAAAGTCATTGTTTTCATTTATATGTATATCTTTTTTCAAGAATTAAATTATATTTGAGAATATTTCAAAAGGGTAATGAATGACCTTCTGTTTTAGTAAGTAAACAAAGGAATTCTCTCCTTCTGCTTACTGTCTTGGCGTGTAGTATTGGCACATTCTAGTAGAATAAGAAACTCCAAACTTCTTAAGCCTCTTTACGTTCTTGTATAGCCAAAAACTGTTCAAAGTAGACTCTTAAGTAAATTTTTTTAATAGGTAGGTTCAGGTTATTGTACAAACTGGTTATTAGTATTAATGGAGTATTATTTTACTTCCTATTTTTTTGTTTATCTAATTTCATGTTGTCATGTGAGTTTCTGTTCAAAGAATACTTCAAGTTTTTAAAATTTTAAATCCTGTAAAATGTTTATACTTTTATCAAAGCTATTTCAAAATTCAAATTCAGTGATCTACAAAATGTTATAATTTATTTATAGTTGCCTTTAGTATAAGGGCTTATGTTTTTGTTGATACTAAATTATAACAATAAAATATGTAAATTGTTTTTATCTTGAAGGTCCTGATGAAGTTGTAGGGCCAGAAGGAATGGAAAAGTTTTGTGAAGACATTGGTGTTGAACCTGAAAATGTATGTTTTATTTCTAAACAGAGTGGAATACAAGTGGGGGATAGCATATTTGTACATTTCTAAAAATTGAGACACTTTAAGTCTTGTATGAAGAATTTTTTTTCCTCATGTTTAATATAGATTTACATTTTAGGGTATTTTTTAATCAGTTTAAGTTGAATAGTTCTCTTTCCTGGTACAAATGTTATTTGTAATACAATGAGAGAAATTCTACCTTCAGAAACCGTTAGAACGTTTTTAGTTTTAAGAAGTTGTCCCATCTGAGTTTCTTTATAGTTAATAATTCCAGAGGTTGTATTCTTTAATAGTTGAAGGATGGAAGTAGTTGTATAAAAATGTTCTCCATAGTAAATATAGACATGATTATCTCTGCTGACTTTTCCCCTATCCTTTATGTTCTGTTCTTTCCAGATTATTATGTTAGTTTTAGCGTGGAAATTGGAGGCTGAAAGCATGGGATTTTTTACCAAGGAAGAATGGTTAAAGGGAATGTCTTCATTACAGTAAGAAATTTTTTTAAAAAACAAATTTGATGGCCTATTTGAAGATCTTAATTGATATTTTGTGCTTCCTGATGTCTAGGAGAAAGGTTTTACCCTTAAAATAAATCTGGTTTGGTCTATAACAATCAATTTGGGGGATTTACAAAGTTATTTTATGATCTTGGCTAATAAATAGTTACTCCACTTTTCATATTCTCTAAGAAGTAACCTCAATATAGTCTTATTAAAAAGTCTTAATAAAAGTCTTACTAAAAGAACTTAACGTGGATGTAGGATGTTACTCCCTAGATGGGTAGGTTAGAGGTACATGGATCAAAGGGTTATTCAGAGGTTGTTTGAGCAATAAGGGCTTTCCTATTCTGAATATATAATTCCACTATCTGAGGGAGTTTGAGTATCCTAAGCTTTAAGGCCTCCTCTCCCCTCTTTAATTTTATACTTGATTGAAAAAAGAAATTTGAAAATAGAGTTATGTGGCATTTTATGATTTCTTTTTGCGAAATGAATTTCATAAAGGACAAAAGTGAAAATGTTGTACTGCTTCCATGCAATCTTTAGCCATTTTATGAATGTATACTTTCAATTTAGGATACTGCCTTAAACATGTTCATAAATCATAGAATTGCTTTTCTGTAAAAATAACTTGATTTTGACTTTCCAGAGTAAAGTCTCTTTAGTTTTTGAATCAGTTAGTAATTATATATTAATTTTATATTATGTCATATCCTAATGTTCGTGCAGGATGTTACTAGTTATCAGCATTTCTAAATAGTTGGAGAAAAAGCATTAAAATATTTTTAAGGCAAAAAACTGGGGCTAATTAGCTATATGGTCTTCTGTTATGATCATGCTTTTGTTAACATACTTAACTATTTATTTTTCTTCTTTGCCTATCCTTAAATTTCAAAATACTGGATTTTTAAAGAAAAAAGTTTATTTGCTCCTATGGCACTTAGATTTTTATATTTTATTTTTCAGTATCTAATACTTTATTTATTTATTTATTTTACCAGCGTTAACATATAGATATTTTATGTATATTTTCTTGGGTATATATGCACCAAACAATAGTTTCTAGGATAGAATGTAAAATCAATCCTCCTGCTTCCCTTAGATATAGGTGAGGAATCTGAGATTCAGAGAGGTGAAGAAAACAGCAAAAGATGACACAGTTATTTAGTGGCAGAGCTAGGACCTAGAATCTCAGTTTCCTGATTACCAATCTAGATACTATACTTTCTATTCTGTTGTATATAAGTTAATCTTTATAAAATAGATGGACATTGTTATTGGTGAGGTAACTGGTTTGTAGTCGCCTACTAACCAAAAGGTTGGCAGTTCAAATCCACCCAGCATTACTGTGAAGGAAAGGCCTGGCGATCTACTTCCATGAAATTATAGCCATTGAAAACCCTATGGAATGCAGTTCTGCTTTGACACCCAGGAAGTCACTATGAGTTGGAATCGACTCAATGGCAGCAGGTTTGATTATCTTTTAAAATCATACTTGCAGCTGAGACTGAATTCCATAATTTTTCTAGGTGTTGTAATATGTCTGGTTAAAATACGTTAATTCTGAAAATCTTTGTGCTGTTTCCTACCATTTAAATAGCTTTTTGGAGAAAGATTAAATAAAATATACAAGAGTTATGCAAAGAATATAAGCTAGCTTTTATATAGGTCAGACTGTTTTATTATAATTAATGTCAATTGTAGCATGGCCTATTGTAAGTTTTCTTATTTGTCAATATAATTGCTTTCCATATTACTAGTATTTTAGTTACTAAGTGTATATTTTTAAATAAAAAATTCCTATGTTTTTGCAAAACAAGTTATAGAGTCTTTGAATAACACAAATGTATAAAGTATTTCTAATGTTTATTCTTGAATAATTAGCAGCATATGCCAATTATTAACTAGACCATTAGCAAAAATTAACTAGTCCATGAGTGTGATTATTATTAGAATATCTTCCCTATAGGGAGGTTACAGGCTATACAAAATAAAGGCAATTACTCAGCACTTAAAATTGCCCCAGAAGTTCCTGTTCCACTCATTTATGATTCCCCTGCACATCTGCCTAGCACTCTGTGCTGTATAACCTTGAAACTGCTCAAATTAAACAAATCTGCTGGCTGGGAAAATAGTCTGTTTTCCAGTGTGTAGACTGCCATGTGAAGTACAAAGTATCTTCTCTCAACTGGCTAAATCTTATTACTCCCTGAATCTTCCTGTGAATAACTTCCTAGGAATAAAATAGTTTGAAATTTAAACCAAGACGAAAGATCAATGTAAATTTTAATTTTTTAATTCATAATTGTTTGGTATATAGTTTTCTATAATAAAATCATGAAATATAAAGCTTCACTTTTTCAATTTATCTTTAGTTACTCAAATTTCCTTTGTAGATTTTTCGTATTTTTAGGATTTCAGTTTAACATGAGCATAATTATCGATGGTCTCCAAATCATCTTAGTATAATTATCAGTTGTTTCAAATTATTTTAGAGAACTTTGGTAGAGCTCTGCTAACGAAGAGAAGTAGTCCTGTAATTAGAACATGTAGACTGCATTCAAGGATAGTGGGGTATATAATCTGTGATTCCATAATGCTTTATAGTTTTCTAAATAGAGCAGTCCCTAATGTTTGAAGGTCATAGAATCTTGAGAGTCTTACGAAAACTATGGACCTTGTTCCCATAAAGATGCACGTGTAGTGCTACACACGAATTTTGCATATGCTGTCATAAAGTTTATGGAGATTCCTCTTTGCCCATCTATGGATACAAAGTTCCAAGGATACGTAAAAAAATTTTGTTCTGGCATGCCTTACTGGAATAGAGGACTTTTCTTATGTCTACTAACTGAAAGCTTGGAGTTGGAGCAAGGAGGAAATACAATACTGGTGCTGAAAACTTTGGAAGGACTATACTTGATTATAACGAAAAAAGGTGCAAGAGGATAGCGTTAGACGGTGGCAGCTAAGCTCCCTGCCAGTAGGTTACAAGTTGTATATTTTCTGATCTCCATATTGAGTCCTGAACTTCGATCTTATTCAGAAGATTAGAGGAAATGTTCTGACTTAACTTTCTTTAGGGGAGAGAGGAATGGGAAGCATTTATACAATTTTTGGTAAAGGTGGAACAGTGGGGTAAATGGAATGCTAATGGTATGTGTGGTGTGTGAATATCATTCATTTAGCTTTTGGGGACAAAATACTAGTTGTCATTGGCATTCCTCCTCTTCATTCCTCCCAGGATCATCATCATAAGTGCAAAATCCTTCCCTCCACACCCGTCACCCCTCCAGTTTACAAATACCTCTAGAAGTGAACTGTATTGCCCTGATTGATAAACCTGATTTAGAGTAAGTCCTAAATCCAGAACTTAGTGAATAAAATTTTTCCTGTTCCACATCAGCATGTCACAGCACATTTATTGGGACTTACTGAATAGGAAGAACTTCACTTAGATCTAATACATAAATGAGAAGAACGTCTACTTATTTTAAAGGTATTTAATGAAGTAGAAATTTGAAACCTTCCTTTGGAAAACAGATGTAAATTAATTTTCAAGTCCTCAGTGTTATAGTTTAATCCCATTTCCTTTTATTCTATCCACAGTGACCTCGGAGAGTGGTATCAGTACATGCCAATATACTCTAAAATCTGTGTAGTTTCATTTGGTTGTTATTCAGAAAGCTATATCTTGCTTTCCAGAGTATTCTAGTTAAGTATGCATTTCTTTTTAGGGGAAATAATCTTTCTAAAGTTCCCAAGTTTTGAAGTATTCATGTTATTAACTCTTGTGAGTCTGTTTGGAGGCTAGATTAAATAAAAGAATTGCGTTGGTGTTAGTGATTGTTCGGAATATTCACTGGTCTTGCTAGGTCCGTTCGCAGTCTTTATGACATTGTTAATTAGTGTGGAGGCCTGTGCTCTTGTTTTCTCCCCCCACTCTTCTCTGAAAGGAAAACATTAATTGCAGTTATCTTTTGGATTCTTGTTCTGTTTAAGATTATGATAGACTGTTAGGAATGGTATGAAATAGTTTGGACAGAGCCACCATTTGCCTGAAATGGAACCTGTACAAAGCATTTAACACACATATTCTCACATAATCTCTATGCTTGGCCTTTGATGTTCTTGTTACAGTCATTTTTAAAATGAGGAAACTAAGGCTGAAAGAGATTAAGTAACTTGCCTAAAGCCTCATGTCTGGAAATGGAGAAGTTGGAATTTTAACTGAACTCTGTTTGACTTGAAACTTATTTTTTCTTCCACTGTATTTGGAAAAGATTTCCTGGCTTCTTAACTCCTTAGTGACTTATCACTTTCTACTTATGTCATTAAGGATTTTGTTTAAAGTACAATTTTCTTAGTCTTATCTTTCCCTAGAAGAAAATGTGAGTTTTTTTAAGTAATTAAATAAATATATCATCTACTTTTTAAAGGTTTATTTTTGGTATTCGTATTTTCATTTAGAAAATATTTTTGGAGTGCTTCTATATGACAGACCATGAGTTATGCTCTGGCACTGGTTTTCAAACTCTGGTGGTAGGGAGAGGAGGAATATGTGGATGTAGGGGGGCATCCTTTCTCTTCTCTGCCCCTCCTGAACTTCGGATCTATTAGGATTCTGCATGATTTTTTGTGAAAAGGTAAGTCACATTGCTAAAAGAAAATATGAAAAACATTGCTTGAAAAAGCTGCAAAGATATAGAAGATGTGGTCCCTACTTAGGGTAGTTTATGGCAGGAAGGGGAGCACATGTAAATAGATACCTAAAATTAATGCCCTGCTGGCGCAGTAGTTCAGGTGCTTGGCTCCTGACCAAAAGGTTGGGTTCAAACCCACCAGCCACTCCACGGGAGAACGATGTGGCAGTCTGCCTCCGTAAAGATTACAGCTTTGGAAATGTTATGGGGCAGTTCTGCTCTGTCCTGCAGGGTCCTTATAAGTCGGAATTGACTCAACAGCAATAGGTTTGGTTTTTTTTTAGTTTGTTTGTTTTGGTGGTGCAGTGGTTAAGCACTCAGCTGCTAACCAGAAGCTTAAGAAGTTTAAACCCACCAGCCACTGAACAGGAGAACAATGTGGCAGTATGTTTCTGATGTAGCAGTCTGCCCCATAGCCTTGGAAACCCTATGGAGCATTCTCCTCTCTCCTGTAGAGTCACTATGAGTCAGAATCACCTTGAGGCAATAGGTTTGGTTTTTGGTGTGGCATATTCTGAAGTAGTAAATCTGGAGATCTTAAAGATTTCATCTCCAGATTTTCAAACAGCATTACAGTAGGAGTCTACCTATGATAGAAGTTAACTGTTTTTCAACTTTCATTAAAGCTTTATTTTTTAATGTAATGAATAATTTCTGTGGTAATTAAAGCCACTTAACTGATACAGTAAGTAATAATTAACATTAAGAATATATTTTCTTGTTTGTGCATGAAGCATACTATGCACATATTCATATAAGGAGCGCTAAGGCCACTGCCAAATAAAGTAGTTCACTTTTCCAAATTTTAATTTCTGTTTCTGGCAGTATGGCAGACTAAACGTGCATGTAAACCACTTTTTGTGTAAAATTTAAATGTTAAATGAAATATAAAAACATCTTCTTAAAAATGTATCTGAGCTGATTATAAATTAAGGAAAATAATGAGAGACCGGAAATGGTGAGATGATTCTGTAGGATTCTGTAGAACTGGCATTTACCCTGAGGACATTTACCTAATCACTCAGGGTCTTGTTTTTAACCTGTCATGCATGTTTGGGACAGGGGACAAATCAAAATCATGAGGCCTAAGAAGGGTGGGAATCAGATTAGAAAACCCCACATAAAGTCATTGATGCCAAACCTGCCCAGTAGGCGGAGATGTGGTTGCCTGGGCTTGGTTCTGCATACGACTGGAAGTAAGGCTCCTATCTGGGAGAATTCCTAATCACAAGCTCTCTATCGGGCAAATTTAGGGCTGGAATTCACTGTTGTGTGGCCCACATCAAAATGTACTTTAGAGTTGTCTCAAATAAATAGGGCTCCTGTGTGTGTAGTGACAGCAGTTTCTCTGTAGAGGTATGCACTTTAAACAGAAGCTTAGCTTCTTCAGAAAAAGGTTTAGTGATCAATAGTACACAGTCAAAAAAAAGTCACTGAACTTACTGGCAAATAAATCTTATGTATCATAATCTTAATATATATGATTTGATATGTTCAAAGAAAAGGAAATAGACTCAGATTATCAGATTTAAAGTAACAAATTTCTAAAAGTAAAAAATGTAACATTAAAAAAACTCTGGATGAATTAGGAAGGAGATAGATGTAGTTGAAGTAGGAATCAGTGACCTACAGTATCTGAGATTAGTGCAGAGAAACAGAAGAAAAATAGGACTGAAAGACCTGGGAGGTTAAGTTGAAACAGTTCAATAAACATCTTAACTGAACTTTCAGAAGAGAATAGTGAAGAGGCAATATTGGAAGAGAAAATAGCTGAGAAATCTCCAGAATGGTTGAGATCTACTAATTCTCAGACTCAAATCCCAAGCGTGGTAAATAAGAGGAAATTTTACACTTAGGTAGAGTGATAGCAGAAAACTAAAGTCAAAAAGAAAATTGTGATAATAACTAGAGATGAAGAAATAATACAGAAATATTAAGTTAACATGTGACTTTTCCACACAAACAGTAAAAGCCAAAAAAACAATAATGTCTTCAAAGTTCTGAGAGAAAACAGTTAATTTAGAATTGGATATCTAGAGAATCAGTCAAGAATAAGGAGGGAATTTAAGATACTCTGATACAGAATGAAAACCAAAGTTTACTGTCATCTCACTAAAGGAGTTTCTATAGGATATATTTCAAGAAGAACAATAACGAGTAGTTTAGGGGAATTGAAAAAACTAATTGATCAGCAATAACATGTAAGTTGGGAAGAGAATGTTTAAGGTAAAAGCATTAAAAGGTATAGTTTGGGTGGAGAGTAAATATATTTGCTTTAGACTGTAAGGTAGAATATTTAGGGAACCACTGAAAAGATAAATACAGAATCTAGGATCTATATCCCATTTTAGTGGAGTGGAATTAGGAAAAAAGCCCAGAAGTCAAAAAAGGAGACTGTAAACAACAGAGATGAGCTGACTAGAAAAAACAAAATACAGAAAATAATCTGAATACTATTCCTGTCAATAATCACAGTCTTAGTAGATAGACTGAACTTTTCAATTCAGAAATACATTGTCTGTTTCCTTGGAATTCCTAGAGAACTATTTCACAGTTGTTCCTTCAACTTTCAACACCTTCCACATACTTTTGGTTAATGACTTATACTTCACTGAGAAAATAGAAGCAATCAAGAATTTCCACATGTTGCTACCATCATTTATTTTGATCTACTGTATTTGTACCCATCGGCTTTTCTTTTCTACGTGTTCACTATGTACATGCTTCTAAGACTAACCTCTCTGTATAGAAGATCGTATCCTCTCTCACCTACTCAGGGATGTTGCTTCAGCAGTAGTCCACCTTCTTTCCCGCATTATTGTATTTTTGTATTTTCTGGATCATGCTTGTTAGCATACAAATAAACTGTTACATCCTTTTTTAAAAATTAAACTTTTTTTGGAAATAAGTATAGATTCACATACAGTTGTAAGAAATAGATCTCATGTACCCTTTTCCCAGTTTCTGCCAATGATAACATCTTTCAAAACTGTAGTACAGTATCACAACAAGGACGTTAACATTGATACAGTCAAGATACAGCATATTTCCATCACCGCAGGAGCTCCCACATTGCCCTTTTATAGCCACACTGACCCGCTCCTTGATCCCTGGCAAGCACTAATCTCTTCTTCATTTCTATAATTTTGTCATTTCAAGAATGTTATGTCATTGAGCATAATTCTGTGACATCTAGGTTTTTGCATTTACCTATAGTTTGTTCCTTTTTATTGCTGAGTAGTATTCCATGGTATGGGTGTACGTGCTACAGCTTGTATAACTGTTCACTTATTGAAGGACACCTGGGTTGTTCCCAGTTTTTGGCTATTGCAAATAAAGCTGCCATAGACATTTGCATACAGGTTTTTTTGTGTGAACATAACTTTTGATTCTCTGGGTTAAATGCTCAGGGCTGCAGTTACAGGGTGTGCTTAGTTTTTTTTTTAAACTGCTAACCTGTTTTCCAGAGTGGCTGTACCATTTTACATTCCCTCCAGCACTGTATGAGTGATCAAGTTTATCTGCATTCTTGCCTGTGTTTGATGTTGTCACTATTTTTTATTTCAGCCATTCTAGTAGTTGTATAGTAATATATCACTGTGGTTTAAATTTGCCTTTTCCTAACAGTTAATAATGTTGAACATATTTTCATGTGCTTATTTGCCATCTGTATACCATCTTTGGTGGAATATCTCTCCTTGGATTGCTTTTTTATTATTGTTGAGTTTTGAGAGTTCCTTATTCTAGGTATGAGTCCTTTATCGAAAATGTGGTTTGCAAATATTTTCTTCTACTTAGTGACTTATCTTTTCATCCTCTTAAGTCTTTTGCAAAGCAAACATTTTTAATTTTTATGAAGTCCAATTTTTCAGTTTTTCCTTTTGGTGTCAAGTCTAAGAATTTTTAACCTATCCCTAGATCCCAAAGAGTTTGTCTTGTTTTTTGCTAGTTTTATATTTTTACATTTTATGTTTAAGTCAGTGATACATTTCAAGTTAATTTCTGTATAAGGCGTGAGGTGTAGGTCGAGGTTCATGTCTTTGCTTATGAATGTCTGCTTGCCCCAGCACAATTTATTGAAAAGGCTCTCTTTTATTCCACTGAATTGCTTTTGTACCTTTTTCAGAAATCATTTAGGCATATTTATGTGGGTCTGTTTCAAGGTTCTCTATTCCATTGATCTATCTGTCTTAACCTTCCACCAGTATCACACAGTCTGGATTACTATAGCTGTGTAATGTGTCTTGAAATCAGATAGACTGCTGCTTATTTTACAAGATTGTTTTAATCTAGTTCCTTTACTTTTCCATATAAATTTTAGAGAATATCTTGTCTGTATGTACAAAAAAAAAAAAAAAAACAGAAAAAAAGCTTGCTAAGATTTTGGTTAAACTGCACATGAATTTTGGAAAGAATTAACGTCTTTACTCTTTTGAGTCTTCCAATCTATGATATGTATCTCCATTTATTTAGATTTTCTTGGATGTCTTTCATCACCTTTGTATAGTTATCAGCATACAAGTCCTGTAGATGTTTTGTTAGAATTACATCTAAGTATTTCTTTCTTTCCTTTTTTTTTAAAAGAGCCCTGGTGGTGCGGTGGTTAAGCACTTGGCTGCTAAACAGAAAGGTCAGCGGTTTGAACCCACCAGCGGCAGTTCCACGGGAGAAAGATGCAGCAATCTGCTTCCGTAAAAATTGCAGCCTTGGAAACCCTATGGGACAGTGCTACTCTGTCCTGTAGCGTCATTATGAGTTAGAATTGACTTGAAAGCAATGGGTTACTTCATTTTTATTTTAAGCCACTGTAAACAGCATTGTATTTGTAATTTCAGCATCCACATGTTCAAGCTAGTATATAGAAATACAATTGACATTTGTATGTTTATCTTGTATTATGTGACCTTGCTGAACTCATTTAGTTCTACGAAGTTTGTTTTGTGTATTCCTTGGGTTTTTGTATATACACAATTTGTGCCACATTATGAAAGGCCTTGTCTGCCTTGCTTCTCCTAAAGAGTGGGATTTATCATCCCAGTGAGAGTCAGAGAGCTAGTAAAGATTTTTGAGTATTCCATTTAGCTGCTTGTATTTAATGTCTTATCTTTAGAAGAAATGTGTATAATTTATTGTTGTTTGCATTCCTTTGCATATGTACCTTATTTGGAGTTAGGTGTTTCCACTGATTTACTTTGACTTTTGTTCACTAAAAAATGTGGTATCTGGATTTATGACTCAACTGCTAATACGGTGTATTAATTTCCTGTGTTAAATCGTAAACTTTTAAAACCACTCATGGCAAATCTTTTTCACTAAGCTGTTGCCTAAAGAACTTTTCAAATAAATATGTGACAGAAGCTTGATTAATTTCATTGCTTTGCTATTAGTTTTGTACGTGGTAAGAGCACATTTGTATACATGTGTTTTTAAAGATAATTTGTGATTTTATTGGAGTCTTTTGGTTGGTTTGTTGAGTTTTTGTTTTTGTTTTTTTAAATTAGTAGGTATAATGCAACAGAATTTTAAACCTAAATTAACTTGGTAAATGCTCCCATTTTTTTCCTCAGCACATTCCTTTTAACCCCTGAAGATATCTTTAATTTTGTTGATTATGTAATTTGTTTGATTTTTATTTAAGGTGTGACTGCACAGAAAAGTTGCAGAACAAATTTGACTTTTTGCGCTCACAGTTGAATGACATTTCGTCGTTTAAGAATATCTACAGATATGCCTTTGATTTTGCAAGGGTAGGTGCAATTTCCATGTTTAGTAATTTTAATATTTTTTCATCTTGAGTCCATACTTAGGAAAGTTTTTTGATCTACATTTTAGGATAAAGATCAGAGAAGCCTTGATATTGATACTGCTAAATCTATGTTAGCTCTTCTGCTTGGGAGGACTTGGCCACTGTTTTCAGTATTTTACCAATACCTGGAGGTATGTATGTTTGTTTGTTTTTATCTTGAAAATATTATTTCCAAACTTAATCTAATTGAAAACATACCTTTGAGGAAAAACAGATTTGTAACACTGCTTTTTTTCTCTATCTGCTTGAGTAGTGTGAAAAGTCTGTCAGTATTAACTACTTTCTAGATATTTTCAGTGTGCACATATCTGCTTTTATTTTTGGAAATGAGTGCATGTGACATTAATAAATTCTGTGCATATTTTTATGCATCCCTCCAAAAAAGGCCTACAAAATTACACATTTTAGTGCAGACATTCTTCATGCAAAATTAAGTTTCTCAGGATTTTGGCAAGAGAGAATTGATAACCGCTGCACAAATGTTGTACTTCTACATCTGATTTATTTCTGTTACACAGGGTTTTAGGCTGAAATCTACCGAAGAGAACCAATTGTAGTAATAAAACTTTGCTTTTTTACTTAGGCTCAACCTAAAGAAATAGAATAAAACTTTTATTATTTTTTGCCCACAAATAGGAGAACCGTCTATAATAGTAAACTTAAATGTACTGATTACTTAAAAAGGTATGTATGCTGATCTTAAGAAGCAGCTTTTCTTTTAGAAGGTTTATTATAGCACCTGTTATAGGCAGTGGTTCTAAGAAAATGCTGTCTTTTTTTCCATTGCTTTCTTTGTCTAATTTTCTGTTTTTGTGCCTTTTCGTTTTTTGTACATAGTTCTTACCATTTTTTGAATACATATGCTTTTTGCTTTGAAAACAATTTCTCATAAAGCCGGTTGTTCATCATAGCAGTTTTCCCAGGGTGGTTTGTGTAAAGCTTGTGATAAGAGATAATGGTATTGAAAAAAACCTAATACGAATGAGTTTTTTGCACACTTATAATAAGTCCAATAAAGTAGATACTTTTGATGGATGGTATTTTTTCTCATCCTATTAGTAGTTCTGGGCAAAAAAAAAATTAACTAATTGTAAGAATATTCCCCTCTAAAGAGAGTTGAGGGAAAGTGAATTAAATGTTTTTTAAACACTTGTTATGTGCAAGGTGCTTGACATACTTTTTTTTTTTCCCCATCTTTATGACACCATTTTGAGTTAAATTTTATTCCCATTTAGCTAATGAATTCTCTTAGTTAGAATAACTTTCTGAAGATCACTCAAGTAAGTGGCAGAGCTGGGATTTGAACCCAAGCTTATATAGTATTTCCACTACCTCCAAAGATGCCAACTTCAAAATGTGATTAAACAATAAATCTCATGCAAAGAAATGAATTACTGGGAAGCAGCACAAGGGAACTTTCTGAGTGTGGGTAATATTCTGTATGTTGATCTTGGTGGTTACACAGTTAAATACATAATGTAAAGATACAATGAGTTTTACCCTTAAGATGAATACCTTTGATGTACTTTTTATTCCTTAAAAATGAAAGAAAAAGGAAAAAGTGAGTTGGATAATATTGACTTGTAAATACCCTGAGAATGTTCTTAAAAGCACACACAAATAATTAAAAGAGGAATAAATGTTTTAGGAAAGACTGAATGACCCCAAAAAACATTACAGCTACATTTATTGAAATCAAAGCCTAATATAATGTCTTTCTATAAACCACATATTTTGTCATTTTCCATAGCAATCAAAGTATCGTGTTATGAACAAAGATCAGTGGTACAATGTGTTAGAATTCAGCAGAACGGTCCATGCTGATCTTAGTAACTATGATGAAGATGGTGCTTGTAAGTATAGTGTAATGTTTTTCTATGAAAATAAAATTCCTAAAAATGTTAAATTAGGGTATGTATTTATGTAGCATTAGCATAAAGATTTTAAACTTCCTAACAGTAACTTCCATTATTTTAATAATATAGGAGAGGGTGGTAAAGAGAGAGCTTAGACTAATATTATAAAATCTCTGTTGGTAAATGAAGTGTTTTCAATTCCTTGGTAACCAAGCATCGCAGCTGAACACTGAATTATAATTTCTGCATCTAGAAGCTAAAATCCTGCTTTGCTCCTTCCTTTTCTGGCATTTTTCTATGGAAGAAATCCACAGTTGTGATTTTGGAAATATAAAAGCACAACACAATAGAAGAAGTTTTAGTTAATATCGTAGTTAGTACCCTTTCACAGTGTAGCAAATACTGCCAAAATAACTTCTCTCTGAAAGTTATAAAATGGTTCTGAGTAAACAGTGAAATATTTTCAGTCCTTCAAATTAAAGTATCTGTCCTTGTGCTGCAGTGAAAAAGCTAGAATGCTGTAAAACAGATCTTTGAAGCAATAATGAAAGAATTAGGTGTGCCATATTAATTCTCCACAACTATAAATTACTTTAGTTCCCACTACCATGTGTTATTTTAATGTTCAGAGTGGCAAAAATGTATGTTCCTGTAAATGTACACTGAAATTATGGATTTATTTCTGTGACATCGAAGAAATAAAATACTGAAGGAGGAATAACTTGATTTCTGCATGAATATTTTGTGCCCTGCCCCTACAAGATGGTATAAAATTTAGTAACATTTTAAAGAAATAATACTTTGCAGCCGTAAACTGGCTGTCCAAGGGCCATATATGGCCCGCAAGATGTGTGTTTGTAAGTTTTGAGCCAACATTTAAAAGTGGAGATCTTGTATAAAAATACATGTTCCAGCTTTGTTTGAAAAAATGTGACAAAACTGCACCTTTATTCCTTCATAGGAATCAGAGGCTGGAATCAAGTAGTGGCTGCCGCCTTACATTGGACTTATTTTACAGTTTGCTGATCTGCAGTGTGCTAACACCTGGGCTCTTGTCAGTGGCCATCTGTTATTGTGCTTGCTCTGCTGTTTCTCTTACAGTAGAGAAGTATGTCTTTCAAAAGCGAGAGCGATACCAGAGTGTGCTTCAAGAAACATAGGTCAAGCATATTTCTTTGTGGCAATGAACTTTCCTACATTTAAAAAAAATAAACACTGGGCTCATTTAAATTACCTGTCTGGCTTCTGTAGGTATATGGGTTTGGACCCCTGCATTATAGAAATATATTTTTTAGAATAGTTCTTACTTTATTATCACGTATTCATTAGGTACTTGCTTTGTGTTCAGTTTTATACTAGGCCCAGTTACTGGATCAAAATAAGTCTGATATAGCCAGTCCTCCTCAACAAGCTTACACACTTCTTAGGGAGGTGACAAAGAATATGACCTTTTAAACACTTTTTAGAATGTTATAATTAAATGGCAGAATACTATGGACAGTTAGAAAAAGGGAAAGGGCAGTTGTTGGCTCAGTTTTTCATCAAACACACCTTGAGAACAAAGTTACTACAAACATCCATTATGGAAAGTCCCATATGTCTTTAAGGGCCAAAAGAAAAGCCTAAGAAAATACTGTTAAGCCAAATACCTGAAGAAGGGCAGGGTCAGTCTGTGTCATTGCAGAGCTCATGGAGAGTTTGGTTTGTAGTTGGAGAGATGAGTTCATTGAATTATAACAAAAAATGTTTCTTTATTTCTAGGGCCTGTTCTTCTTGATGAATTTGTTGAGTGGCAAAAAGTCCGTCAAGCATCATAGCAAGAGCTGTTGTGAAGAAAATGCAAACCTTTTGATTCCCAGATGTATACAGACTAACGAGATGAGGGGAAAAAATCCAGAGGGTGCATTTTCATTCATATGAAAGACTTCTAATAGTACTTTTTATCCTTTTTTTTAAAGGAAGTTTTCTTGTTACATGTGATGGGCATTGAGCCACACCTCTTCTGAGACTGAATATTGAAGTTTTGTTTTGAGTTATATCATTTATTTCAGAACAATAAAGATTCAGATTTGTGACAAAGGCCTTAAAGTGAAGATGTCCCTTGAGTGTCAGAGTGGTATTTATTTTTGTAAATTTGAATTATTGAATTTTTGAGGTTCTAACTCACCATGAATTTGTGGAACTTTTAAGATTTTAAATAATCTTAACATTTGGCAGTGTAGTCTGCTGGTGGTATGGCTCATTACATTCATCTCTGCACAGTTAGGAAGAATAATTATTGGCCTTGACTCCTGGAATAGTGATTTTCTGATGCAGCTAATCGAAAGTTTTTCTGGATATTGGAAGTGTTCAACTTTCAGCTTGAAGTTTCTGTAAAAGCTGCTGAGGTCTTATGCACATACAGTTGTCTTATCTGAAATTGGAAAGATTATGTCCAGTTATTTTTTTGGTTTGTTTGTTTTCTAACCATGACATGGTATTGTCAGTAAGCTTAAATCAGCATTGCAAATGTATGTTCTTAATGTGAATTTTAAGTTTTCTGTATTTCCGTCAGTTAGAAAGTTCCATTTTTATTTGAGAGAGCAAGGTTATTAATGGTCTCAAAATCATTCAGCCTTGAGAGAATAGGGCCAATATTGAACTTGAATCATCATCATCATTATTGTTGTTAGTGGCATACTGATGATCTTTTTAACTGTCATTTTGTGACTTAGGGAGTTCTATCAAGAGGATTTTTTTTTCCCCCTTAAAGATAACCTGAACTGTGATCTTGTGGATGTATTTAGTAAAAGAAGGTGATCAGAATAAGGAATTGTGAGAGGATTCTGAATGTAATTGTGTACAACTCAAGGATGCCGTTCTCTATGGTGTAGTAATCACAGTATTAATCATTATCACAGTTTTCTGCCTGATGGCAATAAGTGTCTTTAGGAAAGGGCAGCTTTTTCTAATTCTTTTTGGATTAGCAACAAGGTTGTTTGTACATTCCTTTTTAAACCATCCAGTGTCCCAGTGATACGAACACTTTGTTCACATTCACAGTCCAGTCACAACCTCAGTAATATTCCGAGTTTCATTGTATGAGTGGAGAAAAGTAGATTATTTTTCCATAATAAGGAAAATCTGTCAGGACTTAGTGTAAGAATTAATTTTTGATGGCAAATTTGTTTAATGAGTGAGTTTTGGTATTGATTCCATAAGGGAGAATGTATTTTAAAGTTTTTTATTGTTTTTTTTCTGGTTAATGAGCTGGGAGAAAATGATTGCCAATGTTTTAATTACCTTCTTAGTGGAATTGCTTTGTACAGCTTTGTAAAACACTGACATAAAAGTGGAAAAGAAATTTTTTCCTATATGTCTTATAGATAAAATTTTCCTGGAATGTTTCTATTAAGTAGTAGAATCACTGAATTATTAGAACTGAGCATACCAACAGTATTATGAGTAGCATCTGACTGATGTTTTAATATCAGATATATTGTTAGAAAACATTAAAATTTTTAGACCTTTGAATCTTCTCTCCACGGAAAAAATTGAAGAACTAGTGTCCATTTTTGTTTAATTACAAAACATATAATTTAAGTGAAATCTTGCCAAGTGTCGATTTATAGTTTGAACATAGTTGTAATCTTTGTCATCTGATTAAAATACCAATATACCAGTTGCCACTGAATTGATTCTGACTCATGGCAACCCCATGTGTGTCAGAATAGAACTGTGCTCCATAGTGTTTTCGATTGTTGGTTTTTCAGAAGTAGATCACCAGTCCTTTCTTCCCAGGCGCCTTCTTTGTAGGCCCTGGGTTAACGATGAGCGCTGAATGCACGTTAACCCAGGGCGTCTACTGAAAACTTGTAAATAACCTTTAAAAAAATAAAATAAATGAAAATATTTACTTTGCTTACTTATCTAAAGATTCCTTTAAGCTTTTGAGTGGGAAACTCCCAGTCCACGTTTCCTCTACTCTCTTATTTCCATCTGTTTCTCTTACCTCCTTAGAATCATAACATTCACCTGGTTTGGAGGCAAATTTATTCTCCCTCATTCGTCAGGTGGGTATGGGCTGTGTCTCTTTGTGTCTTTCTTAATTTATATTTGAACAGCATTTAATTTATGTACTGGGCAACTGTTATGGTCAAGAGTTAAGTAGTATAAGCAAAGAGGACAGTATTAAGGAGCCTGCAGTATAAAAAAGAAGTCTCTTAACTGTTGTGGCTCCTCTTGACTAGCTAGCTTTAAGTGCCTTCCCAGGAGTCCTGTTCTAAAGATTTTGGAATTTCCTTTGTACAGGATGAAATACTGTGGTGCTTTATAGCATGGAAATGACTTGTTTGTTATAGAATAGCATACAGGTATACTACTACTGGAAGAAAGTAGAGCCAGTTACTGATTCTCAACTATGGGAGGATAGACAGGTTGCCCCGCCCCCCACTACCCCCCCTCCACTCCCATGGGACAAATAATTTTTAACAAAACATGGTATCTTTAAGAAATTAGCATATTCAGTTAACAGTGTGATTAAAAAATGGTGTATTGTGTTCTGATCTGTATCTGAGTTAACCATGCCTATCTTTTATTGTCTAATGATTTCTTATGTTTTTAAATGTTGCCGATAAAATTCTTGACATAATGTGTTTTTGAAAGTAATAGTATTTTACGTATAATATATAAGTTTTGTTGATTTGACTTTTACCCTGCTTGAAATACTCTAGATTAATGTGTCTTAAACTGGAATTTGAGGACCTTTTATGGGGATGTTAGACTGACCCTGAGGATACAAATGCTTTTTCATCTAGTAAACCACAAATTTGTCTTAACAATATTTAATAACATCACTTGGGGGAGCGGACTATTAAAATAAGTAGAGATTTAAGGAGTACAAAGGTTATGGAGTAGCTCATAATCAGAACACAAAGTATATTGCTCATGAAATGTTTCATGTTGAATTAAGTATTTCTTGAAAACATGTCCTGCCTAATTTTAATGTGAAATTATGAAAGGATTTATTGAAATATATTGTGTGCTCAGTTTGAGGCGCAAGTAGTGAGAATGCTGACTTAATTTGTTTTAATGCCTTCTTGAGGAAGTGTACTTAAAACTATTATAATTCATTAGTCTGATAAAAGTTTTATTCTGTCTTTCTAGACTCCTGTAGCCTGAAGTTTTGTAGCACAACTCTCATATGCTTCCTAAATGTCTAAACCCGTTCCAAACCCAAACCCCTTGTCATTGAGTCAATTCTGACTCATAGCGACCCTGTAGGACAGAGTAGAACTGCCCCATAGAGTTTCCAAGGAGCACCTGGTGGATTCAAACTGCCGACCTTTTGGTTAGCAGCCGTAGCTCTTAAACACTATACCACCAATGTCTAAAGCATCAAATAATTTGGGGGAATTTTTAATACATAATTTAAATGCATTTCTCTGTTAAATTAAGAGAAAAGGCAGAATAACCGTTTTTATTTCTAAAGAATAATTCTCTCTTCTTGAGGAAGTGCCACTTCTTGAGAGATACTGGAAATCATCACAAGAAAACATTTCAAAGAAGGGATTGTTTCTCTTTAGGAGAGAAGAAAAATAACAGTAAAATTTCATTGATTTTACCTTGATGCAAAAGACTGGTCTGAATTATTAAATATTCTGGGTCATATAATTTTTTAATGAATGTTTTATTACTGTCATGAACATTTGTTAACAATCATACTGACAGAAACTAACAGATTACTTTAACAAATGCTTGACTCAGTCCTTTTTTGTCAATAGACCTAGCTACCTATGAGTACTGTGGAAGCCCAAAATGTGCTCTAACTTTTATGATAAACTTCTATAAATAGTGGAAAGTTGAATTTCTGCCCCAACCCTTAGGTGAATTATCACTAATATTGTAGAGATTTTACTAGTTCTACTTCACTGGAGCAAATCTTTAGATCTTTTAAAAAGACTTATTTAGCTTTTCCCAAGCACTAGTCTTAATAAAACTGGTTGTAAATTTGCTGTGCCCATCTTAATATTTTTTTGTATCCTGTAAGTATAATGCTTTCTATGCGCTTTTCCTAGACCGGTGGTGCAACTATTTTCTTTGTAGGATGGGTGAGATATTTTGCTGTTTGTAATGTGATAGAACCTTTTAAAATATGGCTCTATTTTTTCATGGGTTCTGGCCTAACCCGACACCAAACCTATTTCTGTCTAATTCGATTCCGACTCAAAACACGTCTTAAATATTGTTTAAAATATAATATCCGGTAATACCCTAATAAGGTCAGACTTTGCCCTGAGTTTTAGTCTTGTCTTGCAATGGCAAAATTATTGGAGTTTGTTGTATTTATTTATTTATGGGTCTATGCTCCGTAAATGGAAGAGTTACAGCAAAATAGTTTTATTAAAAAGTTCATAGCTTTTCCCAAAATTGTATCATTTTGAAGTTTTATCTTTCTGCTTTTTGGCTCTCTTGGCTTTAAAGTATTAATGAAAATTGTTCCATATTTCATAGATTAGTTTTAAGATGTAGTTAAAATTTTGGATATTTTGAAATATTCAAATACCATGCTAATGATTTGAAAAAAACCTAATAAAAAATAAGTGAAAAAGATCTGTATAAAGCCATATTTTCCCAGAACTGTATGGTGTGTGGGTGTGTAGAACCGAATATTACCTTTATTTTTCCATGTAGAAAATAGATTGCGGATAAATGCCCTTCATATTTTGAAGGTGAAAAGAAAATTTACTTTCATTTTATTGCTACCAGTTGCATTTGAACCATGAAAGACGATGGAGTATTAGAACACCTTGTCATTTGAGACCTAGTTTTAGTACCTCACCAAATTTAGCAAAATTAATATTTGTGAGTTTTGAATCAAAGTAAAGTAAGTTTAGCGTACTTATACTAGCCTGTCATGCAAATGAAATGGCTTATAGCTAGTTCTTACAAAGTTAGTTTTATCTACAAATGTAGAAACCTCATTTCTTTTGGATTTATATCATTCCCTGAAACTACTTTGAATATTGAGAAAGAGTTTATGGAAGTAATATTAGAGAAACCTGAGTTTGGTTTCCTCTTTGCCTAGTTGGGTCAATTTTAGACAAATCACTTGACCTCTATCTTGACCTCTATCACCTTCGGTTTCCTCTTTAAAAGAGATAATGATAATACCTATTATGAAGTTCAAATAGGACCTTATCTGTAGCTTTTAACAAATGTTAATGAGTACACTTTGATATTTGAACAAAAACCAATTAGTTAAAATGGTTCATTTTTTTTCCCAACAAATTTTACTATCCTACATAAGCACAAATAGCTGCAATTTTCTGGTTTATTCTTCCATTTGTTTTTACAATCAAATTCATCCTTACTCCTCTTAGACTAAATCATTCAGTAAATCCCAAGCATCTAATGTATGACAGACAGTGTTCTAGGACAGAATCTATATAAGCAAGGCACAGGATAAGCAAATACCTCTGGCCTCTGTTGGGTTTATTTTAATTGGTAAATATTTTTTGTCATATAGTGACTAGGTTATTGAGGGAAAATAAGGAAAGGGCTTGGGGGAGTATAGGACCGCTATTGGAGTGGTCACTGATAAAGTGACATTGAGCAGAGACCTGAAGGAGGTGAAGAATTGAGCCAAATGGAAATCTAAGAGAAGAGCATTCTGGACAGAATATTACATGCTAAGGTCCTGAGCTGGTAGTGTGCTTGGTATTTTCAAGGAACAGTAAGGAGAACAGAGTGGCTAAGGTCAGCAAGAGGAGAGTGAAAGGGTAGAGAGATTGAAAACAGTGATGGTGCCTGATCATGTAGGGCATTGAGTAAGGTTTGAAGTAATACAGTGTTTCGATCAGTGCAAGGATGGAAGTGTGGTGTGGGTAGTATTAGATAGGAGAGTATTTTAGTAATCCAGATGAGAAATGGTGGTGGCCTGGGTGAGGCAAAGAGCAATGGAAGTAGTAAAAAGTGGTCAGATTCTGAATATATTTGGATGTTAGAGCCAATAGGAATACACTGATAGACTGGATGTGGGGTATGAGAGAAGAATCATCTATGACTCAAAGGTTTTTGACTTGAAGAGCTCCAAGAATGAAGTCCGCATTTACTAAGATGGAAAAGACTTGCAGGAACAGGTTTGAAGGGAGAAGATCATGAGTTTAATTTTGGACATGCTGTGATAGACAGGCATGTTAGATATCCAAAGGAAAATGTAGAATTAGCGGTTGAATATTTGAATCTGGAGTTCAAGAGACAAGTCTGGGCTGGAGATAGATACTTGGAAGTCATTAGTGTATAAACTATTTTAAGCCAGGATATGGATGAAATCACCTAAGGATTTAAGTGTAGTCAGAGAATAAAGACATGATTAGTAAATTTCGGGCTGCCTTTTGTGGTTTTTTAAGTGGAAATGTAACAACATTTCCCACCACAACAAATGGACGTTATTTTCTATACTGCTCAAGAAGCACTGAAATTTAATAAGATTGATAATAGTTACCATTATCAACAAATGGTGAATTAAACTAAATGTTCTTTTATTCTTGGAATGAAACTTTTTGTTTTGAAATAATACAATTTTACTTTTTAAGAATGTATCTTGAGTGCTAGTTCCTTTTTTTTTCCTGGTAGAAGAAGATAGATAAAAATCGCTATTCAATTTGACAGATTTAGCACTAGAGGGCAGGCTTGCTTCTAGATTATGAAGTGCTATAAATGGATTAAGTTAGCCAAACATTGTACCTGCATTCAGTCCCAGTTGATGAATATACTTGATTCTCAAGTGATATGTTTACTATATTTTCTGTTTCTGAAAAAGCGTAAAATAAGCCTAGTGGTTGATTTTAGTATATCTAGGGCTGGTAGTTTATATCAATATAGGTTTGCATATTAAGTCCAAGGGAACTTAGGTATTGCATGCTGCAGTTGTATTCAGACCTGACACAGTGGGCTCAACACACACATGAACATAAGAGAATTTGAAGCAAGCCAGAAGAAATAATGGACAAGAAAACATTTATTCAGAAAGTGTACTGAGCTGTTATTATGGGCTAGGCATTGTGATAAGAACGCAAGATGAGTAAAATACGGTTTATTTATGCCTTAAATAAATTTCAGTGTAGTATATACATTGTGCTTTGACTATTTTAATGTTTTTGGTTTTTTTTTTTTTTTCCCTCTGTAATGGAATTCCTGACTCATTTATCTTTGGTACCTCCAAACACCATCACAGTGCCTGATAATTAATAGTTTATGAATCAATGAATGATAAGAGACAGGAAAAAAGAACAGAGTCAGGGAAGTGGGGCCTTTGCCGAAACCTCTTTTCATGCATTCTTCTCTTACAGTTAGGGAGGCTTGCGTGTTATTAACATGTCTAAAAATGTTTATGGGATTGATTCCAGCACTTCCTCTTTGCTCCCATGGCCCTTTATCCACCCCCATGATCAAGAGCAATAAGTAGAAATAACCTTTTGGCAGCCATAGAGAGTGGGAGTTTAGCCTTTTTATAGTCACTGGAGTGGAGAGGAAAGATAGATGTGGAACATGGGTGGTTCTTTCGGTCTGGCTTGTATCAATTTTTTAAAAGTTTGAGGTGTAAAATGGAGGCTTCTTGAATGAGTGCACTTTTGGCCACTTTTCACCCTGAAAGTTGGTCTACATGTGTGGTCTTTTGTCCTCTGGTCCTTTTTAGGATCCCTATATCTACATGCTGTTTCCTCAGTTTCTTTTTAACATGAAAGTTATAATAGTATTTACCTCATAGGATTGTTTTGAGAATGAAATGAAATAATACATGCAGTAAATGTTAGCTACTATATGCTGTCTGGAAAAACACATCAGTTAGACTTGGTAGAATGGATTTTTTTCAGTAAATGATGTTATATAATAAGTGGGAAAATTAAGCTGATTCAGTAAAACCTAGATACATATAGAAGTGCAGATATTTTCTAGGAAATTGTATCAATGACAAACTAAAGTGTATTATTTGCTCTATTAATGTGAGCTGTATAGTGAAGTGGTTACCTCAAAGGGATGTTAAAAATGACTAAATGAAATATCGGTGTAACACATTGTCTGACACCAAGTGATGAGTGTTCAATAAACCTTAGCTGCTATAGCTGTCTTTAAAAGCAGGCAAATTTGACTTCATAGAAGGACACTTTCTATATATAAACCAAAACCAAACCTGTTCCCATCGAGTCAGTTCTGACTCAGAGCAACCCTATGTATATTAAACCCAAAATACTGTAATGTCTTAATGGGAAACGTTTTATTACATTGCCTGATTTTCTTAAACCAGTCATGGGGGGGGGGGGGGAGCAAACCCTTTCCCAAAAGAAATTTTACCTAGAAGCACAATATTTTAAAACAAAGATAACTGATGTGCTCTAGTTGAAGTAGAAAGCTCCAAGTTTTCCCCACTCACCACCCCTACCTCACTATTGCTTTTGAGAAATCTCAGAAGAACCGTAAGCTCTCTAACTAGCATATAATATTTTGGAAACCCCTGCTTCCATCTTTGCACCTTGTCAAACATGAGCCAGGTAATGGAGAAAGTGCAAAATCTCTATTCAGAAATTTCTTTTTCATTCTATTTATAAAAAGTCAAAAAGTGGCTGGCTTTATTTTAGCCTGGAATGAGATAAGAAATAAGTACCATGGGAAAGGTTTATACTAGAACTATAAAGTTTAGGATAATTCTATCTTTGGTTCATTATCTAGAGCTGGTCTAAAAGGGTAATATGTAATGACTACCAAGAGAGAGAAAGGAGCTCTGGTGGCGAAATGGTTAAGTGCTCTGCTGCTAACCGAAAGGTTGGTTCAAACCCACCAGCCACTGTGGGAGAAATGTGACAGTCTGCTTCCATAAAGATTACACCCTTGGAAACCCTATGGGGGCAGTTCTACTCTGTCCTATAGGGTCGCTATGATTCCGACTCTACCACAGTGGGTTTGGTTTTTACCAAGAGAAATTAAGAATAGATGTAAGAATGAATGCATGTCTATGAACTGAGACTTCCCTATAATCCCATGTCACATAGGATAAAAAGGGTATAGTTCCCAGTCTCTACCTTTTAGGATTATGATTCTCAAAGGGGAGCAGCTCTGAGAGCAGGGACTATGCTATTCATAAATGTCCCTCACTTAGTTGAATGAATGAAAAAATTTTGCATCTATCTTCCTCCTGAACTGCAAGTTAGGGATTTGCTTATTGAATTAATCAACAAATGAATGAACGAATCTATGCATATATGCATACAATGTTAATGTATCTCCATTCCCATTAGACCAGGATTCTTGAAGGCAGGAATCAAGTCCTCAGCGCTTACCATAATGCCTGACACACAGCAAACCGTCAAAAATGTTTGCAAACTGAATAGAACTTGAATGGTACCAGAGTAGTCTCACATAACCTGGCAGAGGTATCTTCTAAGTGGACACTAAAATTATTTCATGATTGAAGACATCAGAGATTCCACTAAGCATTTCCTGTGTTAGGAGCAATTGAATCATATGAACAGCAAACTATAGGAATTCAGAGGAGGGAGGGTTGTGTTGACGGAAATGGTCAGAATGGTTTCTCAGAGAAGGTGGGACTTGATAAGCGTGAAGAGTACTTTGAGCAAACTCAGGTGGCACATCTTAGGAAACGTGAGTCAGACAATACTGAGTTTTGGACTTTGAATTGTAGAGGTTTTTGCCCAACTGAGAAATTCTCTGTGATCCAGTAAGCATTAAGTAGGCACTGTTGACTTGATAAAGTGAAAGTGGGTTTTAAGAACATTAATTAGATAGCTATAAGGAGCCCTGGTGGTGCAGTGGTTAAGTGCTCCGCTGCTAATCCAAAGGTCGGTGGTTCGAACCCACCAGCCACTCTGGGAGAAAGATGTGGCAGTCTGCTTCTGTAAGGATTACAGCCTTGGAAACCCGGTGGAGTAATTCTCTGTCCTGTAGGTCACTATGAGTTGAAATCAGCTCGAAGGCCCTTAACAATTAGATAGCTGGAGAGGAAGGAAACTAGAACCAGAGAGACCAATAAGGAAGGCATAATGAAATGGTACTGGTGCTGTGGGCTTGGAGTTAAAACAGGTATTTAGAGTCCTTGCTTTGCTACTTACTAGCTGTGTGACCTTGAGCTGGTGACCTCAACTCCTTTTTCCTGTTCTGTGAAATGGGAGAAAGATTGATGTGCTTACTGATATTATGCTTAAAAGTGTTTGTAAAATGCTAAATAAAACCCAATGCTGTGTTTTGAATGAAATGGGTTCCAAATGAATATTTATTGAATGACAGTGAATAAACAGTATTGACTAATGAGAAGAATGTAGTCACTGGGATGTCAATTCCTGCATCTGCCAGTGAACCTGTTAACTTTTACGGGAAGAAAATTCAATATGTGAAGCCACCAAATCTCATGATCAGAAACATGACTTTCTGGATCAGTTGGAAACTCCTGTGAGACACTAAAGTTATGTCAGAGGTGAATCACTCGAGATTTTCATGCTGACGTTATTTCTAAGTTTGCTGCCTTGTTGAAAGAGGCAAACCACAAGATAAATCGTGCGGAAAGCCTAAAAAAAAAAAGCTTCCTAACAACTGCTTCATTTACTTAAATTGTTTGCATCGTAGGAAATGAGTCTCCCCCCCACCGGCAACTGATAAATTGTTTTAAATTTGGTCATAAGATGGTTACATTGACTAGTCTAATGTTACAAAATAATTGAAAAAGAAGGGACAGGCTACCAGCTGAGTAAAAGAAAAATCTGCTGCTGCTTTAACGTAGAATGTATGAATCAATAATAGGAAGCTCAGTCTTTATGATGTAAAATTGGATTAACTGGAACTTTTTCCTTATGTCCAAAATTCACAGCACCGTTCTTTGTCTCTGGAGTACCTCATATGTCTGCTGCTTCCTGTAGTCATTGAGGGTTTCTCCCCTTATTCTGGGTCTGATTATTTTTAAAGAAACATCTTCTCCTTCCTGCCCATCCTTGAGCCATTACCAACCTTGTATATAGTTTTATTAGAGTGTAGGTAATACTGTATTATTATATCTGTTTTCTTAACTAAATTGTGAGCTCCTTGAGAGCAGGGACTGTATATTTTTGTCCGTCTTTTGTCTCTCTAGTGTTCAGAACTGTCCACAGTATGATGAAAACACTCAATAAATGGAACAAATGAACAGGTAAATAAATGATTTTGCTTTTGTAAGATGTCTAATAATCTTTTGTGTGTTCTTTTTGTTCACAATATGACAGATATTCCAGTACAATGGTTTTTTTTTTTTTTTAATTGTACTTCAGGTGAAGGTTTACAGAACAAATAATTTCTCAGGAAACAGTAGTACGCATATTGTTTTATGACATTGGTTAACAACCCCACAACATGTCAACTCTCTGCCTTCTTGACCGTTTTTTTTTTTTTTTTTTTTTGGTGAAAATATACACAGCCAAAGATACACCATTTCAAAAATTTCTCCATGCGCAGTTCAGTGACATTGACTACGCTCTTCAGTTGTGCTGCTATTCTCACTTTAGGTGAAGATTTACAGAACAAAATAGTTCCTCATTTAACAGTTAGTACACATGTTGCCCTATAACAATGGTTAACAACCTCACAACACGTCAACACTATCCTTACTCAACCTTGGGTTCCCTATCACCAGCTTTCCTGTCCCCTTCTGCCTTCTGGCCCTTGTCCCTGGCCTGCTGTGCCTCATTAGTCCCATTTGGTTTTATGGGGCTGTCCACTCTCTGGCTGAATGGTGAACCTCAGAAATGACTTCACCACTGAGCTAAAAGGGTGTCTGGGGGCCATACTTTCAGAGTTTCTCCAGCCTCCTTTAGGCCAGTAAATCTGGGGGTTTTTTTTGTGAGTTAAAATTTTGTTCTACATCCTTCTCCAGCTCTGTCCAGAACCCCGCTGTTGTGATCCCGGTCAGAGCAGTCAGTGGTGATAGCCAGGCACCATCTAGCTGTACTGGACTCAGTCTGGTGGAGGTCTTGGTAGCTGTGGTCCATTAGTCCTTTGGACTAATCCTTTCCTTGTATCCTGTTCTCTTCATTCTCCCTTTCTCCCAAAGGGATGAGACCAGTAGAGTATCTTAGATGGCTGCTCACAGGCTTTTAAGACCCCAGACACTACTCACCAAGGTAGAATGTAGAACATTGTCTTTATAAACTGTGTTACGCCAATTGAGCTAGATGTTCCCTGTGACCGTGGTCCCAACAGCCCTCCACCCAGCAATTCAGCCCTCAAGGAGTTTGGATGTGTCTATGGGGCTTCCATGACCTTTCCTTGTACAAGTTGTGCTGGTTTCCCCTGTATTGTGTGCTGTCTCACCCTTCACCCAAGATACCACTTATCTATTACCTATTTGGTATTTCCCCCCACCTCTCCCATCCCTGGTAACCAACAAAGATTGTTACTTTTTGTGTGTGAACTTTTTCATAGGTTTTTACAATAGAGGTCTCATACAATATTTGTCCTTTTGTGATTGACTTATTTCACTCAGCATAATGTCCTCCAGTTTCATCCATGTTATGAGATGATTCACAGATTCATCATTGTTCTTTCTCGTTGCATAGTACTCCATTGTGTGTATGTACCATAGTTTTTTTATCCATTCATCTGTTGATGGGCACCTAGGTTGTTTCCATCGTTTTGCTATTGTGAACAATGCCGCCATGAACATAGGTGTGCATATGTCTATTCGAGTGACAACTCTTATTTCTCTATATTCCTAGGAGTGGGATTGCTGGATCGAATGGTATGTCTATTTCTAGCTTTCTGAGGAAGCGCCATATCATTTTCCAAAATGGTTGTATTATTTTGCATTCCCACCAGCAGTGCATAAGAGGTCCAATCTCCCCACAGCCCCTCCAACATTTGTTATTTCCAGTGTTTTTGATTCGTGCCGGTAATGCCAGGGTGAGATGGTATCTCATTGTGGTTTTAATTTGCATTTCTCTAATGGCTAGTGATCACGATCATTTCCTCATGTGTCTGTTGGCCATTTGAATGTCTTCTATGGTGAAGTGTTCATTTCCTTTGCCCATTTTTTAATAGGATTATTTGTCTTTTTGTTGTAGAGGTGTTGGATTTTCTTGTAGATTATGGATATTAGACCTTTGTCTGACTTGTACCATCCAAAAATTTTTTCCCAGTCTGTAGGTTCTCTTTTTACTCTTTTGGTGAAGTCTTTTGAAGAGCGTAGGTGTTTGATGTTTAGAAGATCCCAGATATCTAGCTTATCTTTTGGGGTTTGTGTGTTGATGGTTATGGTTTGTATCCTATTAATGCCATGTATTAAGGCCTGAAGTGTTGGTCCTATTTTTTCTTCTATGAACTTTATAGTTTTAGACTTTATATTCAGGTCTTTGATCCATTTGGCACAGATTTTTAAAAATGATAATCCTGTTGTTGATAAGGGTACAGGGAAATAGGAATTTTTATTCTTTGCTGGAGAGAGTGTAAATTGGCCCAGCCTTTTCTGGAAGGCATAGAAAGATATATTCAAAAGCCTTATTAATGTTCATATCCTCTAACCCAGGAATTCCACACCTAAGAATTTGTCCTAAATAAAATAACTGGAAATTTTCAAAAGATTTTTGCCATAGCGTAGTTTATCGATAGGAAAAAAAAAAAAAGGAAATAACCTAAAATGCTTAACCATGTTAGTCTGTTACCTCATTCTTGAAATTATCTCCCTTTAATTTCAGATTTGCATTCACATTAACAGAGAAGATAGAAACTAAACTAAAAAAACTAACCCGTTGTTGTTGAGTCATTTCCAACTCATAGTAACCCTGTGGGGCAGAGTAGAGCTGCCCCATAGGGCTTACAAGAGGCAGCTGGTGGATTTGAACTGTCGACCTTTTGGTTAGCAGCCATCGCTTTTAACCACTACACCACCAGGGCTCCAAAACTAAACTAGAACCTAAGTAATTCTGTTTCCTGTCTGCTAAACATGACTCTGTCCAGCAGAGAATCCACGGCTCCTTTCTCTTCCACAGGACATAACTGAAGAAGCCCTCAGTATTTTCTCCGTTCTTCAGTTCACTCTGAGCTTTGGCCTTTTGGCACCATTCTTATCTCTCTGAGAGTCTTGCCTTTGTCTTTTGTGCCTCTTCCTGTTTTTTATGCTCTTTTATACTGGTTTATGTAAAATATACCTCCCTGTTTTTTCTTTATTGTATTTCATTGTCCTTGTGGTATGGTGATTTCAAGATCCTGCCAACACTCATGAAACATCTTCCCTTAGATAAAAATGTTAATTTTCTGTAAGATTTAGAGAAAAGTCTTATTTGGAAATCCTCTGTTATGTTTTAAAGTGGTATAAGCTTTCTTAACAATAAAAGCTATGATTTAATGCAGTTCCTAATTCAGATTTATGTATAATTTCATAAATTGTATAGACTTAGCCAAGAATTACTTAAAATGTTATTTGTTTCCAGTTATTAAAACACTCATGCCTTCCATACCTCCTAATCTTTCAGCAAATGTCTACAAATAACAGACAGTGATTATAAAAGCAATTCCTATAGGTGAAACAGAAGTATGGAGCATGAGGTTTGTATGTGGGAGTAATGGAGAAATGACACCAGCTATTGCTATAAGTTGTAAAACTGATAAATGGTTTGCACTTGTCTGATAACCAAAAGGTTGGCTGTTCAAACCCACCCAGCAGCACCGGGAAAGAAAAGGCCTGGTAATCTGCTTCTGTAAAGATTACAGCCAAGAATACCCAATGGAGCAGTTCTTCTCTGTCACACATAAGGTCGCCATGAATTGGAATCAGCTCAATGGCACGAGACAACAACAACATTGCTGTAAGTGCTACCAGTTGTCTGTCATTTATTTGATTGAAAAATGGCCTGAAAAGAGACCAGCAGGGCTAAGGAAACACAAACATATTGTTCAGACTTCTTACATATATATATAGAGAGAGAAAGAGACAATGAAAAAAAAAAAAAAACAGGAAGAGGGACTACTTCAGAAGTATAAGCAAATACTGTGTTACTTATTGGGAAACTATGATCTCCACAAGCCAATTTCCAGAGAGTAATTAAGTGGAAAGAATGATAACTAGGACGAGGAAACCATCATGAATCAGATTCTAGCCGTAACACGCCTTCAACTATTTTACATGTGACTTTAGGAAATTACTCAACTACTTACAAAAATAGAAGGGTTAAGAAAAATCCTAATAATACCCGAAAGTAGATGAGAGATCAGTAGAAATCAATATTTTAATCAGTGACTACTACTTTTAAATATAAAACTACACACTTCTGAGAGAATGGTCTGTCCCATGTTTTATAGTAGACGAGATAAATATATCAGGAGAATGTGTACATCCACTTTACCAGCTTGATCTGGCCCTTCTAAAAGTCAAGCTGGAGAAGCTTAGGGCTTAGGTCACTGTAAACTAGAAATCTGCTCCTTAAAAACTTAGAGTTCACAGTTCTCTTTGCCTTCTCAGAACCCTTATTTATTAGCACTATAAAGAGACCTGGATTAGAAGTCAAATGATTTGCTCATATGATTTTCAGGGTCGCCAAATAATTCTAATAAGGTAAGCCATGGGAAGGCACTTTATAGAATCTGAATGCTACTCAGTAAATTCAAATGGCATTAACAATGTCAATGCTGTAATGATTGTTGTTGTTAGCTGCTGTCAAGTCGGCCCCAACTCTTGGCGACCCCATATACAACGGAAGGAAATAGTGCCCATGATTGGTTGTGGCTAGGACTCTTGTGATCCATAGAGTTTTCATTGGCTGGTTTTCTGAAGTAGATCGACAGGCTTTTCTTACTAGTCCAGCTTTGTATGTTCCACTGAAACCTGTTCAGCGTTGTAGCAACATGCGAGCCTCCACTGGCAGAGAGGTGGTAGCTGTACATGAGGTGCATGGGCTAGGAATCAAACCCAGTTCTCCCACATGGAGGGTAAGAATTCTACCACTGAGCCACTAACGCCTCATGCTGCAATGATTATCTATGTTAAATGCATGTAACTAATTGTGAATTTATAGAATTATGAAATTATTGGTATTAGACAACATGTCACTTTGAAATTTTCTTCAGCTATGATTAACACATTAACCACCATTTAACTAACACTTAAAGTTACTTGATGGTTTGACACCTATTCATTCCGTCGATCAAAAGACAACTCACGTGTATATGTGGGGAAATTTTCTAGGAAGGCATTCTTGGCTTATGTCAGAGGGAAATTTGTAATTCCTAAATAAGACTGGAATTTGCATTTAGATTGTTAATTTTCACTCAGTAAGTTTGGGAGACTATTGGAGTTCTTGGAATTAGGGAAATTATCCAAGAATCACCCTAAAACCCAGTAGCCAAAAATCCTGTTGATTTTTCTGAACTTCTGGGAAGTTTAGGTAATAGAAGCTGTGTTTCGTATGATTGAACTGGATTATTACCAAAAATGGAAGATTTCAGTAGCACATTTTCCATTAGGTCACTAGTTTACTCTGTCAGGCTTGCTTATGAAATTCTTGAGGCTTTCTTCTGATGTTTCCGTGCATACTTCTCTGTTCCGTGTTGGCTTCTCATTCTGTTTTATTGGGTTTATAAGTTTATATACTTTATTTCTCATCAACATTACCTGTTGCCATCAAGTCTATTCCAACTCATGGCTATCCTATATGTTACAGAGTAGAATGCTCCATAGGATTTTCTTGGCTGTAACCATTATGGAAGCAGATTGCTAGGCCTTTCTTCCATAGCATAACTGGGTGCAGTCAAGTACAAACCATTTGTGCCACCCAGGGACCTTTTCATCAATACTAATAATTTTAAAATGTATGCTTGTGACAAATATATGTAAAGCTTCTATTGAGCATTCATTGGGAATATACTCATTGTAACTCAAAATTCACAATTTAATTGATTAAATAAATATACTGTCCATGGAAAATAAAGATATTTTCCTAAAGCAGACTTCTTTGCTGCGTAAAAATAGGAAGCACAGAAAATGATGAAATGAAACTGATCTTTGATTTAAAGCTCCTTAGAGGGCCATAGGCTGTTAGGGATCCTCATGATATCATGGAAAGTGTTCCTACTTGATAAGAGTTCTTATGAGATTTAAATAATACATGTAAAGCATGGAATAATATCTGATACACAATAAGTTCTTGATAAATATTTCCTATTTTCTTTTTATTTTAATAAACCTAGGGGTATTCTGTGAGGAAATGTGTTGCCTACCTAACAGTAGAAATTATTCTTTTTTGTACACTAGGTTTATTTTCCCCTCTGTCTTTCACTATCTTATTCTCCTTGCTCTCCTCATCCTTCTTTACTAGTTTTTATTTTTGAAAAACTAAAGCTGTGGTTTGGTGATCCCAAAACAACTGCTCAATTCAACTTAAACACTTGTTTAGCAGCCTGGGAGACAAAACAGTGGGCTCTGCCTTTGCTAATATGGTTTTCCTCTTCTAACAATCCTAATTCTATCTATCCTTCAGGAGATAGCCCAATCCTTGCTCTTTTCCTGCATCAGTCAGGAGCACATTGATATTTGCTAAACTAATCCAGCGCTTACTGTTGATACCATACATTTATTGTTTCCTGTATGTAATCTGTGTATGTCTTTGTAATTTCTCTTAGGTGATGTTTTATCCTCCTCAAGGGATTAGACCTCACTGGAGCAAAATCCTGTCACCTCTTCCCACTGCTGTCAAGCATCTACTGTAAGGTTATACACATGATAGACGCTTCTTAGGAAGTACTTGTTGAGTTGAATCCCTCTACCTCATTCAGATGGTTGTTGTGATATCATGGGATTAAACCTAATTATACCAGGAAAAAAAGATTCTCTGTTGTTAGTTCCTGTTGAGTCGATTTTGACTCATGGCAATCCCATGTGTGCAGAGTAGAATTGCTCCATAGGGTTTTCAAGGCTGTGACTTTTCAGAAGCAGATCACCAGGACTGTCTTCTGAGGCACCTCTGGGTGGTTTCAAACCGACAACCTTTTGGCTAGTAATTGAGTGCTTAATCATTTGCCACCCAGGGGGTTCTCTAATAATTCATTCTACCATCCAAATTAAACTCGTTCTGGCCAGAAAGTTCCCCGTAGAGATGATCCTCAGTCACTCCTCTGTTGCTATGTGGATGAAGTGAAAAGAGGAAATATGATAATAATCATGGTTAATTACTTTGATTTTTAATCTATATGTCTTTTCATCTATATGTCTTCATAGAGTTCTTTGAGGAATTTATATATTTTTTTGTTGAAGGAATTTTAAGTATTTGGAGTCTATGGTTGAAAAATCTCTATCCCATTCTACCTTTTTGTCCCCTCTTGGTAATATTATTCAGAATGAGATCTGCATAACAGACCTAATCAATCAGAATATCTGGGTGTGAAGCCAGGAATCTGCATTTTAGCATGCTCCCAGGTAATTCTTATGTTTGAGAATTAAGAATTGCTACTTTGGTTCTTAATATGCTAGAAAAAGAACTTCTGTTTTGCATTTCTTGCTAAATTTTGCATTATGTAATTTTGAAGCTATTTAGAGTATGGCTTGGCTCAAAAAAAAAAAAAGTGTAGTACATACATACACACAATGGAGTACTACTCAGACATAAAGAGAAATGAAGTCCTGATACATGCTATAACATGGATGAAACTTGAAAACGTTATGTAAATAAGTCAATCACAAAAGGACAAATATTATATGATGTCATTTATATGAAATGACAAAGACAGGCAAATGTATAGAGGCCAATGTTTCTTAGCAGTTACTGGGGCGGGGACGTTGTTTGGGAAGCAGTGAATTTCTATTTATGATGATGGGAAATTTGGCATAGATGATGGATAATGGTTGAACAACATGATTAATGTAATTGATATCACTAAATTGTACCCCTGAAAAACGGTGAACTAGTAAACCTTGTGTTGTATATATTTTTACATCGATTAAAACAACAACAACAATTGCTATCTAGTTGATTCCAACTCATAGCAACCTCACGTGTATCAGAGTAGAACTGTGGTCTATAGGGTTTTCAATAGTTGATTTTTCAGAAGTAGATCACTAGGCCTTCTTCTGAGGCACCTCTGGGTGGACTTGAACCTCCAGTCTTTTGGTTAGCAGCCAGGGACTCCTTGGCTTGGCTCAATAAGACAATTTTTTGAGAAGTAGAACCATCTCCTCTCTCTTTTTCTTTACACACACACATGCGCACATACAAACAACATCTTATCTTGTCATGGCCTCCTGATACTCCCATGGTCCTAAGCATTAATGAAATCCATCTTCCATTATATTGTTATTACAAGTTTGCCTATATCTGATACCCTTCATGTCCATGGGACTTACATTCTCAAGGATGGCCATGCGTGGTACATAATAGTTTAGGTAAAAATAAATATTTTGCTGTATGAACACTGAATACATTTTATATTGTTGCCTATTTTATATGTAATAAATGTATATTCTCAATATGGAAAAAAAGCTAAGAATAGACTCTTACATTTCTTTGGCATCTTCTAAACTTCTGGGTACATAAACCAAAAAAACCTGTTGTTGTTGAGTCAATTCCAACTCATAGCGACCCTACAGGACAGGGTAGGACTGCCCCTTAGGGTTTCCAAGGAGCAGCTGGTGGACTTACACTGCCAACTTGTTGGTTAGCAGCCAAGTACTTAACCACTGCTCCACCAGGGCTTCTCTGGGTACATAGTAGGAAATAAATACAAGTAAACCAGCTTTGCATTCAGCAAAAATTAACAATGTTTGCTAATGTTTTAAGATGAGAACTGAATAAGTATTTAGTTTGTATATTAAAGCGAAAAAGGAAAAAAATAAATAAAGCAAAGTGACACCCTATTTACTTCTGGAAGAATAGCTCAGCAGGGCTAAGCAACGTTTTGTTTACAAACCTAGATTTTGTAGCTGGCTGAGCTTACATTCCAAACAAAAATCTTTCATAACCAGCTGACCAATTGTCTCCTGATGTTTTCTCATTTGTGGCCAGAACATGAAATTGGCAAAATTATCCAAAACGTTACATCCCAAACCACTCTAGATATAACCAAGAAAGTCAATTTCCAAAACAGAAATATGTCACTGGTAAACCTAAGTGGAAAATTCCTTATATTTAGACAAACAATTGTTTTTTCTCTGATTAAAGGTGTGTTTAGGTAGATATTGCTTTGGGTGTACAAATCACTGTAAAACAAGACCCTTGTGTCCTTTTCATCTATAAAATCTTCCAGCAGACAAACAACTCCTTTTCTCTAATGCTTTCTGAGAGTAAGAAACCAGAAGAATTTGTTCAATAATGTACAAAGATCAATAAAAGAAAGAAATCATAGAATGAGAATTCACGCTCAGGTTGTGCCCTGTTGTTGTTGTGTGCTGTTGAGTCAATTCCAACTCTTAGTGACCCAACCATTAGCGACCTGTAGGACAGAGTAGAACTACCCCATAAGGTTTCCAAGGAACAGCTCGTGGATTTGAACTGCCAACCTTTTGGTTAGTAGCCCAGCTCTTATCCATTGCACCACTAGGGCTCCAACTTGTGAATTAACACACTACCAAGTTAAACCCTCAGACCAGCTAAATGATGATGTGAACTCTAAGAGAGATTCTACTTGCACTTCAGCTTTCTCTATATCCAGTTCCTGTCCTATTGTCGTGCTCAATCATACCAACTACTCCTAGGAACTTCATGCCACTTTTCACATTTAAAGGGAAGGAGGGAACTAATATTTATCAAGCACCTACTACATGCTTAGTGCTTTAAAATGTTATCTCATCTAATCCTTACACTTCTTGAGGTGATTTTTATAATCCTCATGTGACAAATGGGAAAATTTAGACTCAAAAATGCACACAAATGATAACTGAGTGAACTGGTACTTAATACCATGATTTCTGTTTATAAGTCTGATATGCTTATCACTATTCCAGAACCTAGTACCACATAGTATGTGGCCTGCGAATTTTTAACGAATGAATAAATGAACAATATCCTTTCCTAATTGTCATGTGTATCTCTCTCCTCCATCATCTTCTTCTCCCTCCTTATTTTTACTCCTCCTTTCTCTGCTCAGTGAACCTTTTCAAGTTAAACAGCTTTTAGAGGCATTATTGCAAATAAAACCAACCAAACCCATTGCTGTTGAGTCGATTCCAACTCATAGCGATCCTATAGGACAGAGTAGAACTGCCCCCTGGGGTTTCCAAGGAGCGCCTGGTGGATTACGAACTGCCAACCTTTTGGTTAGCAGCCATAGCTCTTAACCACTACACCACCAGGGTTTCCTTATTGCAAATAGGCTCCTCTTTATCTTTAGTTCTCCTATTCTGATCACTTTTCTAGTATTCCATCGTGTGTATGTACCATAGTTTGTTTATCCATTCATCTGTTGATGGGCACTTAGGTTGTTTCCATCTTTTTGCTATCGTGAATAATGCTGCAGTGAACATGGGTGTGCATATGTCTATTCATGTGATAGCTCTTATTTCTCTAGGACATATTCCTAGGGGTGGGCTTTTTGGTTTTTAATTTAGATTTCTCTCAAAATTACTGTCATAGTTTATCAAAGTTACTTGTGATAGGACTGCTTCTCCCGAATAGATTGTGAGACCACAGCTTGGTCTTCTTAGTATCCCTAAGACCTAATGTAAAAAACTCAAACCCATTGCTGTAGAGTCAGTTCAGACTCATGGAGACCCCACATGTTACAAAGTGGAACTGCTCTATAGGATTTTCTTGGCTGTAATCTTTATGGAAATAGATCACCAGGACTTTCTTCCATGGCACCACTGGGTAGGTTAGAACTGCCACCCTTTAGGTTAGTAGTCGTGTGCAAACCGTCTGCACAACCCAACGACCTTAAGACCCAACATAAAAAAAAACAAACCTGTTGCCATTGAGTCAATTCTGACTCGTAGTAACCCTATAGGACAGACTAGAACTGCCCAATAGGGTTTCCAAGGAACAGCTGGTGGATTCGAACTAACGACCTTTTGGTTAGCAGCTGAGCACTTAACCACTGCACCACCAGGGTTCCTTGGTTGGTAAATAAACACATAAAAAATGCTCAATATCATTAGTCATTAGAGAAATACAAATTAAAACAACACTGAGATCCTACCACACTTCTGTTAGAAAAAAAAATAAAAATGAAACAAATGAAAAATCTGACAGTACCAACTACAGACAAGGATGTAGAACAACTGGAACTCTCATGCACTGTTGATGAGCTCTTTGGAAAACAGTTTGGCGGTTTCTTACAAAATTTCTTACCATGGTCTAGATATTTACCCATGAGAAATGAGAACATATTCCTGCACTAAAGGTTGTATGTGAATGTTTATAGAGGCTTATTTTTTTATTCATTATCACCAAAACTGGTAACAATCTAAATCTGTATCAACTGGTGAGTGGATAAAGAAAGTACGGGATAGTCATTGAATGGAACACTACTCAGCAAAAAAGAAAAAAGGAAAGATTGATACAAGGATAAATCTCAAATCATTACACTAGGTGAAAGAAAACAGACTAAAAAGATACATACTATATGCTTTTATTAATATGGACATTTTGGCCAAGACAAAGCTATAGTGACAGAAACCAAATCAGTGGCTACTAGGGACTAAATGTTGGAGGAAGAGGGACTATAAGGGAACTTTTTCGGGGTGATGGAACTATTCAATATCTTAAGTATGGTGATGGTTAGATGGCTGCATATGCTTTTATTAAAAATTCATACAAAAGGACAAATTTTACTGTTACTAAATTATGTCACAATTAACCTGACTTAAAAAAATAAAATAATTTTTAAAAGGCAAATGAAAAATTGGGCAAAACTATTTGTGACACGTACAGCAGACAAAAGTTTATTTAATATGAAAAAGCTTTCACAAATTTATAAGAAAAAGGTAAATACAACCATTTATAAATTCCCAAAGGATTTAAACTAACAATTTACAAAAGAGAAAAAATACAAGTAATCAATCAACATAAAATCCTAACCTTATTAAGAAAGACTTGTGGATGAAAATAGCATATCACTTTTACCTATCAAACTGACAAAGACTCTGAAAAGAAATAATAACCCATGATGCAGAGGGTGCAGGGAAAGGCCATTCTCACATACTGCTGGTGAGAGTATAAATTGGTACCTACTTTTTGAAAGACAATGTAACAATATGTATTCAAAACCTTAAAATTTTACAACCATTACACACAATTTTTTAAACATTTAAAATAAATATTAAATTAAAAATATGAAGGGTATGCACCAAGATTACTTACAAGATTTTTCATTGTATCTAATAAGTGGTAACCATCTCAATGTCCACCAATAGAGTTACTTATAGTCATACAATGGAATACATTTCAAACAATGTTTTAGATGAATCTTAACTGACATGGAGAGATCTTCACTCTATATCATTAAATGAAAAAAGCTAGATTGCAACACAAGTAAGAATAGTATGGTGCCGTTTTTATAAATGCTGTTGTTGTTAGATGCGGTAGAGTTGGTTCTGACTCATGCCGTTAGGTGTCATAGAGTCGGTTCTGACTCAGAGTGACCCTATGTACAACAGAACAAACACTGCCCGGTCCTGCGCCATCCTCACAATCGTTGCTGTGTTTGAACCCATTTTTGCAGCCACTATGTCAATTCATCTCATTGAGGATCTTCCTCTTTTTCACTGACCCTCTACTTTACCAAGAGTGATGTCCTTCTCCAGGGACTGGTCCCTCCTGATAGCATGTCCAAAGGATGTGAGACGAAGTCTCGCCATCCTTGCTTCTAAGAAACATTCTGGCTGTACTTCTTCCAAGACAAACTTTTTTGTTCTTCTGGAAGTCAGGGGTATATTCAATATTCTTCCCCAGCACCATAATTCAATGGCATCAGTCTCACTTATTCATTGTCCAGCTTTCACATGCATATGAGGCAACTGAAAATATCATGGCTTGGGTCAGGTGCACCTTAGTCCTCAGAGTGACTTCTTTGCTTTTCAACACTCTAAAGAGGTCTTTTGCAACAGATTTGCCCGGTGCAATACATCATTTGATTTCTTGACTGCTGCTTCCGTTGGTGTTGATTGTGGATCAGCAAGTAAAGTGAAATCCTTTGTAACTTCAGTACTTTCTCAGTTTATCATGATGTTGCTTGTTGGTTCAGTAGTGAGGACTTTTGTTTTCTTTATGTTGAGATGAAATCCATGCTGAAAGCTGTAGTTTTTTATCTTCATCAGTGAGTGCTTCAAGTTCTCTTCACTTTCAGCAAGCAAGGTTGTGTCTTTTGCATATCGAAGATTGTTAATGAATCTTCCACCAATCCTGATGCCATGTTCTTCTTCATATAGTCCAGCTTCTTGGATTATTTGCTCAGCATACATATTGAATAAGTATGGTGAAAAGATACAACCCTGACACACACCTTTCCTGATTTTAAACCATGCAGTATCCCCTTGTTCTGTTTGAACGACTGCCTCTTGGTCTATTTACAGGTTCCGCATAAGCACAATTAAGTGTTCTGAAATTCCCATTCTTCACAATGTTATCCATAATTTGTTATGATTCACACAGTTGAATCCCTTTGCATAGTCAATAAAATACAAGTAAACATCTTTTTATTAGTCTCTGTTTTCAGCCATCTGACATCAGCAAAGGTATCCCTTATTCTATCTCCTCTTCTAAATCTGGCTTGAATATCTGGCAGTTCCCTATTAACGTACCATTGCAACTATTTTTGAATTATCTTCAGCAAAATTTTATTTCTGTGTTATATTAATGATATTGCTCTATAATTTCTGAATTCTGTTGGATCACCTTTCTTTGGAATGGGCACAAATAAGGCCAGGTAGCTGTCTTTCAAATTTCTTGGCATAGACAAGTAAGCACCTCCAGCACTGCATCCGTTTGTTGAAACATCTCAGTAGGTATTCTGTCAATTCCTGGAGCCTTGTTTTTCTTCATTGCCTTCAGTGCAGCTTCGACTTCTTCCTTCAATATCATCAGTTCTTGATCATATGCTACCTCCTGAAATGGTTGAAGGTCAACCAATTTTTGGTACAGTGACTCTGTATTCTTCCCATCTTCTCTTAATGTTCTTGAATAATGTTCTTGAAACTTTCTCTTGAATATAGAGTAGCTAAAGTGATAGGAAGAAATGATGAAGTAAAAGAGCTGAACAGAAGACTTCAAAGGGTGGCTTGAGAAGACAAAGTAAAGTATTATAATAAAATGTGCAAAGACCTGGAGTTAGAAAACCAAAAGGGAAGAATATGATCTGCATTTCTCAAGCTGAAAGAACTGAAGAAAAAATTCAAGCCCTCAGTTGCAATACTGAAGGATTCTATGGAAGACACAGAGAAGAGAAAAAAGAAAGGCTGTGAGGAAAGAACTGGGTAGGAAGAGATGAGGAGAAGGGTTAAAATTTTTAAAACAATTTTTAATGACTGTCTCAAACTAGACTGTACAGTGTTTTCCATATTTAGATGTGTCAAAAATTCTATTAGCAAAAATGTAGTTGTAGAGGGTAAAATGCACACAGTTAGCGTTGATTTTACTTAATTGTTGTATTCGCAAGTGTAGGTAAAAATCTTCAAAGTCCTTAGGTGACGTTAGCAATCATATCACCAAATTCCAATTAAGACAAGCAATTGAATCTCATGCCAGTGCCTGTTGGCTGTCTTCCTCCTTCCCTTTTTGGAATGGTCTAACAGTGTGATTAGTAATCAGAATTCAAGTGGGAGAACCAGAAAAGGAGGGCTTGGCAAGAGCAACTTAAAAGATACTTGGATGATAGAGACTTGAGAAACCCCAAGAGTATGGCCGCCAGATACCCTTTTAACTCTGTACTGAAGTCACTCCTGAGGCTCACCCTTCAGCCAAAGATTACACAGGTCTATAGGGTCCCTATGAGTCGGAATTGACTCGACGGCAATGGGTTTGGGTTTTTTTTTTTTTTTTTTTTAAATAGGGCAAACAGTAACACATGTGAGGAATGTGCATCGTGGTTCAATCATGTATATGAAATTAATGGGCACACCAGTGCAAACGCAAACACAAGAAGGCAGGAAGGGACGGGAAAACTGGATGAATGGAAACAGGGAACTGGGGGTGAAGTGGAGCGTGTTGACACATCATGAGGTTGGCAACCAATGTCACAAAACAATTTGTGTATTAACTGTTTAATGAGAAACTAATTTTCTTGGTAAACTGTCACCTAAAGCACAATAAAAAATAAAAAAATAAAAAAGAAAGATACTTGGAATCTCTATGCTAGTCACTAGCCAACATTTTACTTAGTTGAATCAGTGCCCTTATCTTTTTTATTTTGGCATTATCTGAATTTGCCCACAAATTTCAAATGGCCTTTTAGTGACTCCCTTGGCTCTAGTGTCACAATTTGACCCAGCTTCCTATAATTCACCTTACAAAGGGGAAGGGTAAACTAACATTTCTGAACTTCTACTTAGGCCAGATGCTGCACTAAAAACTTTATATAGATCATCCCATTTAATTTTCACAATAACTCCGAGAGGAAGGTATTATTAAATCCATTTAACAGATGAGGAAACTGAGGTTCAGAAAAGTTAACTACCTTGCCTAAAATCACACAGTGGCAGAGGCAAGATTCAAACCATTTCTGTCAAAATAACACAATTCTTTGTTGGTTTGGAGACACCTGTGGACTCCGTGTATTGCACATAATCCTTTCCTCTACCCCTTGTAAATAGTACTTAACTGAGTTAACTTTAACAAAGTACTACTGTGAGTGTGCCACCTTCCAGTCTTTTTTTTGCTAATAGTTTTTCTCTTGAGTAAAGCCCAATTTTTAAATTCAATATATACTTGGCCCTTTTGCTTCAAAGAGTACAGTGATCTTTGCAGACGTTTAAAATGCTGGAATAATTCAGACAGAATTTAAGATTCGTGAGAAGTTGTATAATCTATAAACATTTCTGACCAGCCTGATTTTTTCCCCAGGTCTGTGGGCCTGTGGGGCATCGTGGTCTGTGTCTTGTGAGGGAGTAAGGAGGTAAACGAAGAGGGAGATTGGGATGGTTATCTCAGGTAAACTAGAGAGCAGAATAGGGAGAGCCTTTGGAGGCAATCCATCCTCCTCTTCACCTTACCCTTGGGTCCAATGGCATTGCATTCCTCTGATATCCTTGAGCAAATCCTTGAAGAAGCTCATCTGGGCTCAGGAGACTGATGGATGTCTTTGATTCCCATCCACAGACACAGGGACTTCCATATTGTGCTTACCGCTTTGATGCCTTCTTATTTCTTTTGTACCGTGTGATTCCCCCACCCCACAAGTGCAGTATGATAGATTTTTTAAAATATATTTCTCCTTCCCAAATCTGTTCATCCTTTTGTACTCCTTATAATTTGGTATTAGAAACCTTCAGGTCATCTTTGACTTTCCTAATACTTGAATATCCAATTAGTCATTAAAGTCTGCCATTTGTACCTCTAAGGCTTGTATTGATTTGGCTTATCTATCTGTCTGTCATTCATCCATGTACCCATCCGTCCATCCATCCATCCATCTAGCCATCTATTCAGTATGTGCCTACTATGTTCTAGATGCTGCACAAGGTGGTGAGAATTCAGAGGTGAATGAGACATAGACTTTGTTTTTACTTTCAAAAAGCCCACATTATAGTTCAAAATACAAGCCAAATCCCATTACCTGAGGAATTAAGTCCATACACTTCAATGTGGCATTTAGGGCTCTCCACTATCAGGACTTATACGACCTCTCCAGCCTCCATTTCCACACCTTTCTCTACCCATGCAAAATTCACATCTGACTATTCTTTGAACTTCCATATCTCTACCCTTTGCTTATGCCCAGACAATACTCCCCCTCTTGCTTTACCTATTGAATGTCCTACTCATCCTTCAAAGCTGACTTAAAGACCAGCTCCCTTTGAAGTTCTCTCCATCATCCACTCAGAATCAGTCACTTTTTACCCTGTGCTCTCACACGACTTATGCCTAAGAATAGGTTTTACTTCATTAGCCTAGGATCATTGTTCATTATTTATAACTGTTGTTCTACCACTAGATTATAGACACCTCAAAGACAAGGACTGATCTATGCATCTTTTTATTCCCTCCATCGTCTTACATAGTAAGAGCTCAGTAAATCTGTCGGCTAGGAGACCATGTAGTAAAGATTTAAAAAAAAAAAAAAGATATTCATATTAAATTATCTGCTATTATAATACTCATTGCCTAGTAATCACATGTTTTTCAGTTATAGACTATTTCTCCTACTTTACTCTCCTCATGGCCCCAATTTCCTTCACTATTTGGTATAAATATTTGTTCCTATCAAAAGAATCTGTTGAGAGGGAAATATTTGCCTGGCTGCCATCATTTCTTTGAAGGAGAGGTGCCACATATCGTATGAACAGCAGAGTCAGACAGCCCAGATCCGAATCCTGATCTGTTGTTGACCTTGAGACAGTTAAGTTAGCCTCTCTGTGCCTCATTTCCTCAGCTATAAACCAGGAATGCTATGAGTCAGAATCGACTCGACGGCAGCGGGTTTGGTTTTTAGTTTTTAATTAAGGCACAGGGTGGTTGCGAGAACTAACTGGAATACATATGGAACACATAGAATAGTGTGTGACATATACTAAATAACCAATAAATGTTAATGACACAATTTCCAAAAAAATGCTGTGATGACATTTAGATTTTATAAGAACACAAGGTAGAATAATAACGATTTTGCAAGTTCCTTCAGGTGTGCCAAAACATTTCCTGGATTGTGTCATTCAATTAATGAATCATTTTTGAATATATGCTCTCAGTATGTTATAATTTAAATGAAATTTTACACAAAAATCATGACTTAAAGTTTGAAACATTAACTTGCAGGCTTATTAAAAGAAAACTTACCTACTTTCTACTTGCCCCTTTTAGCCCCTCTCATACCACTTGGCTTTCTCTTTACGAACTGTATGCATTAGCCATTTACTTCCATGAGAAAATCTTTACTTTTGTTTAAATCTCAGCTGCTCCAAGAAGTTTTCTCTAATCAAATCCCCCGACAGTGAAGGCCCAAAGGGTAGCATCCCTTTGGAGCCGCACACTGATTTTCACATTTAGAATTTATCATCATTTCCTTCATACATATTTAAAGTCTATCTCATGTATTCTGTCTGTGCAACTAGAGACCCAGTTCTCCAAAGGCTGGAGCATTTTTCACTGGGATTTCCCACACCACTCTCTGCAATGGGCAACACCTGATGAGATTCCAGTTAAGAACAGAAGATCCTGTAAGAAAGTTTTGTTGTTGTTTTTGCTTTTTGTTAAAAACAGGGATGGGAGAATACTATCACACAACTGTACACTAGGTAGATGCTAAGAAGTTTACTCACCAAACATATCTGGCTCATGTATGACACAGAAGTAAACTGTATAAACTAAATTGAAGATGGGGAATGAAAAACAACTAAACTCTTTGGAGCCAGTGATCTATTGTATCCATAAACGCATTCATTCATTCTTTCAAAATGTTTTAAGAACATATTATATTAGGTTCTATGGAAATTCGAAATGAACAAAGCATTGTCTTCACCTTTAAGAAACTGGCAATTGAGTGGTGATGCTTAAGGAGAACAATTAACCACTCGCTAGGCAGAATGAAATAAACAGTGTAAGAAAGGTATAACTTGACAATAGCCTTTAGGAGTTTGTAACCAAAAAAAAAAAAAAAAAACAAAACCCATTGCCTTTGAGTTGATTCTGAATCATAGAGACCCTATAGGACAGAGTAGAACTGCCGCATAGTGTTTCCAAAGCTGTAATATTTACAGGGAGCCCTGGTGCTGCGGTGGTTAAGAGCTCGGTTGCTAACGAAACAGTAGGCAGTTCAAATCCACCAGCCGCTTCTTGGAAACCCTATAGGGCAGTTCTACTCTGTCAGGATCGACTTGACAGCAATGGGTTTGGCTTTTTTAATCTTTACAGAAGCAAAGTATCTGATGTGTTCGAACTCCTTTCAGTTAGTAGCCAACTGCTTAACCACCGTGTCAGCAGGGCTTCTCTAAGGAGTTTATAGGCAGCTAAAATCAATAAGCCTGCCACCTGCCCATCCCCCACCCTCCACCCCCAAAACCTACTACCTGCATCTGTGTCCATATTCTCTGTCTTCCATTCTTGTTACTATGGATGAATTATCTATGTTCCTATCTAAGGCAAACCCCTTCATGTGTGTAGAAGATTTCATCTTCTCTGGCCTACTTAAGGAAGGACATGACTCTAGCAATTCTTCCCTCTTTTGTATGCATCATTAATTTTTAAAAAAAAAACTATTATGGTAAAATATACATAAAAAATATGCCATTTTAACCATTTTTAAGTATACACTTCAGTGACATTACATTCACCATATTGTGCAACTATCACCACCATCTATTTCCAAAACTCTTCTATCACCCCAAGCAAAAACCCAATACCCCTTAAGCAATAACTCTCCATTCCCCTCTTCCTCCATCCCCTAAACCAAATTGAATATTCAATATTCTTCTGAAATTTTTCTAAATTAGAAACTAACATTTTCTGAAACTTTCTGGGAGACATAGGAAAAGATTTGAAACTCAGATAAATCATTGCACAATGCATTCACCTTTTTAATGACTGTCATTCAGCCATTCAGTTCTACTAAACCCGTTGCCTTCGAGTCGATTCTGACTCATAGTGACCCTATAGATGCAATAATAAATAAGAAAGTAAACAGTGTGATAAATGCTATATTAGTAGGAAGATGCACTATGAGAGTTTATAAACCAAAAACAACCAAACCCGTTGCCACTGAGTTGATTCTGACTCATGGGGACCCTGTAGGATAGAGCAGAACAGCCCCATAGAGTTTCCAAGGAGTGGCTGGTGGATTCAAACTGCCGATCTTTTGGTTAACAAGCAAGCCCTTAACCACTGCAGCCCCTGGTAACCATTAATAAACTTTTGTCTCTATGCATTTGCCTCTTCTAGATATTTCATATGAATGATATCATACAATATTTGTCCTTTTGTGTCTGCTTTATTTCACTCAGTATGTTTTCAAGGTTCATCCATTTCATAGCAAGTATCAGGAATTCATTTCTCTTTACGGCTGAATAATATTCCATTGTATGTATATACCACATTTTGTTTAACAACTCATCTGTTGATGGACACTTGGGTTGTTTCCACTTCTAGCTATTGTGAATAATGCTGCTATGAACACTGGTGTACACATATCTGTTTGAGTCCCTGTTCTGCTCTCAGTTCTTTTTGGTATAAACCTAGCAGTGGAATTTCTGGGTCATAAGGTAATTTTATGTTTAACTTTTTGAGGAACCACCAAACTGCATCATTTTACATTCTTACCAGCAACAGATGAGGGTTTCAATTTCCCCATATCCTTACCAATACTTAGCAGTTATTTCAGTTATTTTCCATTTTTTTTCTGATAATAGTCATCCTAGTGGGTGTGAAGTGGTGTCTCCTTTTGGTTTTAATTTGCATTTCCCTAATGACTAATGATGTTGAACATCTTTTAATATGCTTATTGGCCACTTGAATATCTTCTATGGGAAAAAGAAGCAACTGCACTGCTATCATCTTGATCTTCACCACCTCATCTTACTTTGATTATCTTAATATACTCTTAACTGATCTCCCTGCTTCTGTCTTTGTCTCCCTTTGTCTCTGCACTGCACCAGAGAGTTCTTTGTGAAACCTGAATTGGTCCACGTTATTCCCCTACTGAAAATTCTCCAATATCCTCCTGTCTCACCCTGGGTGAAAACCAAACTCCTACAAAGCTCTGTACGATCATTTGTCCTCTGTTAAATATCTGACATCATTTTCTACTACTCTCTGCCTTGCCCACCGGCTTCAGTCACACTGGCATCCTAAGAGTTAGTTCCTGGCCTCGTTTGTGCTTGCTGCTTTCTCTGCTGGAAGGCTCTCCTCTCTGGTAGCCCCCTGCTCACTCCCTCTCCTCCTTCAGGACCCAACACTCTCCCTGGCCTCTCTAAGTGGCTTCCCTGCCATTTTTCTCTATACCTCTTATCACCATCTGACATGATATAAGTTTTACTTTGTTTTTTTTTTATATTCTGTTATTCTGAAATTTAAGCTCTAAGAAGGCAGGGACATCTGGTTTTGTTTTGTTTTCTTTTCCCTTCCGTATCCATAGCACCTAGAACAGTGCCTGGCACAATAAATAAATGTTTATTCAATGAATGAATAAATTACATCCTGGTAAACATGATCCATAATATACATTACTGCTACTGATGATCATTTCTATCCCTGCTTTTCACCTAGTTTATTATTAACAAATTTATTCCTTGCTCAGTTCCATCATTTTACATTTGAAGAAACTGCGGCCCGGAGAGATTAAGTGATTTACCTAGGGCTGCCCTGGTGGCACAGTGGTTAAGAGCTCGACTGCTAAGCATAAGGTCAGCAGTTCGAATCTACCAGGCGCTCCTTGGAAACCCTATGGGGCAGTTGTACTCTGTCCTGTAGGGTTGCTATGAGTTGGAGTAGACTGGATGGCACACAACAACAAGAACAAGAAGAACATGAGGATTAGGAGTCCCCAGGTGGTGCAAATGGTTAAGCACTTGATTACAAGCAGAAAGGTTGGCGGTTCGAACCTACCCAGAGGCACCTCTGAAGACAGACTTGGCAATCTCCTTCCAAAAGGTCACAGCCTTGAAACCATATGAAACAGTTCTACTCTGCACACATGGGGTCACCATGAGTTGGAATCAACTCGACGGCAACTAACAACAACAGGTAAGGATTAGGTCTCTGGAAGGTCAACCAATTTGCTCTAGACTACTAACCTAAAGGTTGGCAGTTCAAACTGCTTCTGTAAAGATTACAGCCAAGAAAATCCTATGGAGCAGTTCTACTCCGTAACACATGGGGTCGCCATAAGTCAGAGTCTACTGCAGTGGGTTTAGTTTGTGTGAGAATTTAGCAACAGACCCTGAATTACAAGCCAGGACTCTTTACATTGCACCTTCCAGTTGGTCTAGGAGAGGCGATCATTGTTACAAACAGAGCAAGAGCCAAAGAAAGAGAGTGAGAAACCATTGTATGTAACTTTCTCTCAAGCTGTTGGGCTTCTAACCTTGAAGAGGAAAATCACCTTGGTCAGGCAATTCAGACTCGCTGCTCTGGCTTGATTCCTCACTCTCTGCCTTCTTTCTGTGTCAAAAGTGATGTGTTTTTCCGGCCGCAATAACAGACCCATCTTTATATTCCTCAACTGAGCATGAAACCACTTTATGTTCTGGTAGTTACCAGGAACATTTTGGCAATGCTGGGCAGCACAGTGAGATACCGGATCATTTGGAGTCATAGAACTGCCAAGACGGAAGGAAACTCGGGCTCATCCAAGCCAACCTCATCTTGTAGCTGAAGATCAGGGGTTGAGAGGGACAAGATCACACAGGTCTTCTGACTTGATGGGCTGTGCTATTTACACTAGTTAAGGCTTCCTGCCAGTGATCATTTTTGTACTTATTTTTCCTTCTTAAGTAATGATTAATCTCTTTCAAACTGAAAAAATAATTTTTGATCTATTATAGATTACAAAATGTGTTATTTAGGGAAACTAAGGTATTATTACTATGGTCAGGTCTTAATTAGTCTGGAATGAATGATGTGCTTTAAGGATTTTGGGGTTTCTTGTGCCCTCTTCCTCAGACCCCGATGTAATGGGGCCCTGGACCCTTTCACAGGAGGCCTGTCCCAACTGGTAGGGATAGATGCAACTAACAATATGCTGATGGGCCTGAGTAAATGAATGTGAGTGTGTGCCCACCACTAAAAACTTCGCTAATGGAGATACCACGTGACCAATTTAATAATCGTAGAAACTTAGATTTGTGGAACACTTGAGAGTTAACAAAGTGCATTTACACACATAATCATTGGATTTTCTTGTCAACTCTGTGAAACAGGCAGGGAGGATAATAATGTCTTTATTGTACAGAAATAGCAAGAAAACCAAGGTTTGGGATATAATGTAAGTTTCTTAGGGTCAGTTAACTAGAGAATTGCAAAACAAAGACCAGGTAGACTCTGAGTTTTTATTCCCAGTTCAATTTTTCTTTCTAACACAGTAAATTGGGCAAAAAAAAAAAGCCAGTTACTACAGTTGATCAGATGCCTGCGATATCAGTTGTGTTTCATAATTATGGATAGTCATTCAGTCAAATTTATTAAGTACTTATTATTGGCCAAGCATTTTGCTAGAGGCTGGGGATATGAAATAGACGGAATGTAATTCTTGCCTTTCTGGCATTATTAGGCAAGACAGACATGCTAACAAATAAAAACAGCAATATGACAACTACTAGAACAGAGAAATTATCCTAGGGGAACCCAAACAAAAAAATTAAAAAAATATATTAGTTCTATGACTGAAATTGGGGTGAGAAGAGGCAGTAAATAAGAAGAAAGGAGTACAATCTAACCAGCAGGAACTATATATAAAAAAACATGGGGGCAAGGTAAAGCCTGGCATTTTAACAGAATTGTATGTAATCTAGGTGGAAGTGCCACAATGAGGGATAACTGCTGGAGATGAAGAGGTAGTAGAAGCTGACTGCTTATGGAAGATACTGTGTGAGATGCCATTGAAGGATCTGAAGCAAAAGAGGGATGTAATTACTACAATTAAGCAGGAAGATAGATGGAAAGTCCTATAAGAATAGAGGAACAGAGACCAGAAGAATTATTGCAGTGATCCACAGGAGGATTTAATCAATTTGGCATCATAGGAGCAATGCTTATCTCTTTGATCTTTTCTAAGGCCTTAGAAAAGTTTTGAGAACTTAAAAAAACAAAACTTATTTGTTTCTACAATATGAAAAAACTCAAAAATAAGAATTGATCTGCTTAATTAAATCTCTACAAAGTCTACATTGTGTCAATTTAATGAATTATTTAACAGTGGCAAAAAAAATTCATTGCTTTTGAATATTATCAATGGGTTAGTTAGGTTTTCTCATTTTGCAAGAATTCCAAAGAATACAAAAATTATTTCTGAGAAATCATAGCCAAACAAAAACTGTTTACTCCCAGCCAGATAATTTGAAAAGAGAATTATTGAAAACAGCTTTGCACACCAAAACAAATACTATTTTATTGAGTTTTGAGTGCATTTTTATGCATTTCATATGGTATGGGGTGGGGTTTCTGGAAGTCAGAATGCCCAGGATTTCCAAGAGATTAGTATGTTCTGATCTCTAGAAGAACAGCTACAAAAGTATGAATTAAAGAGATATATTTAGGAGGTAGAATTTATAGTGTGAGAGGATGGAAAGCTTTTTGGAGTGATGTTGCTGATTGAAGAAGAAAATTCATTCAGGCAAAGAAAACTGAACCAAGAATCCACATCTGTGCTCTGGTCTCAGTTCTGCCACTAGCTGGCAGTGTGATCTTGGGTAAACCACTTCACTCCTAGGTCCCTCAGCTTCCTGTTGTCTCAAATGCGTGCTTGGTCAACATCAGTTTGCATGTGGCCCACAGAAATATTTGGCTGACACAAAGTTTTTATTTTATTTTTATCAAAATAGTTCATACATTCAATTTGAAATGTCAAATAGTACATCAAAGCTTGTAACAAAAAACAGATGTTCCCTCCCTACATTTAAGTCCTGCTTCCAAGAAGTATAACTTTCATTCTTTTAACATTTTCTCCTGGTATTCCCATCTCTATTTCTAAGTAATATGTTCATTCTACAATTTCTTAATTTTTCAATTTTAAATATTATCCTGTGACTAGGGTAAGGCAAGTAAGGCACTTGCCTCAGGCACAATATTTATGTTGTTGTTAGGTGCTGTCCAGTTGATTCCAACTCATAGCGAACCTATGTATGACAAAAAGGAACACTGTCTGGTCCTGCACCATCTTCACAATGGCGTTGCTATGTTTGAGCGCATTGTTGCAGCCACGGTGTCAGTGCATCTGATTGAAGGACTTCCTCTCTTTCACTGACCCTCTGTTTTACCAAACATGATGTCCTTTTCCAGGGACTGGTCCCACCTGATAACATGTCCAAAGTACTTGAGACAAAGTCTTGCCGTCCTCGCTTCTAAGGAGCAGTCTGTACTTTTCCAAGACAGATTTGTTCATTACAAATATTTATTGGGGTGCCAAGAAACTCAGTAATCATAATAAATAATATTTTAATGCAGTATTTTTTAAAAAAAAAAAATCAAAATGATGCAAAAATCCATGACGAGCAAAATATTAAATATTTCAGTAAAGACAGGATCTGACAGGGCTGGATTAGGGTGAAATGACTAAGGCTGAGTTGTATAAGTGCAGGCTGGCATTCTGTCTGTATTTAAAATTTTGATATTTGATAGTAAGAATTGCTATGATACAAATTAGAGTTTCACTCTCCTGTACCACACATTAAGGAGCCTTGGTGGCGAAATGGTTAAAGTGTTTAGCTGCTAACTGAAAGGTAGGCAGTTCAGCTCACCAGTCACTCCACAGGAGAAAGATGTGGGAGTCTGCTTCCGTAAAGATTTATAGCCTTGAAAACCCAGTGGGGCAGTTCTATGCTATAGGGTCACTATGATTCAGAATCAACTCAATGGCAATGGGACAGTAAACCACACACTAAGGAGCCCTGGTGGTGCAACGGTTAAGCTCTGGGCTGATAACTGAAAGGTTGGTGGTTTGAACCAACCCCGTGACTCCGTGGGAGAAAGACCTGGCAATCTGCTTCTGTAAAGGTTACAGCCAAGAAAACCCTATGGGGCAGTTCTACTCTGTCACACGGGGTTGCTATAAGAAGAAATCGACTCGACTCCACAACACTCAACAACAACAACATACCACACAATGACCCTCCCCCTTCTCTTTCCCATCTGTACCCACCCATTGGAGCAGTTTTCACAACCTTGGCTGCACATTGGAATCAGACGGGGGATCTTTTACACTTTGGGGGCCCAGGCTGCGTCCCAAACCAATTGAATCAGATTGTCTGAGATTGCGATACCACCATCAGTGTACTTAGAAACTCCCCACACAGGTCCAATGTGCAGCCAAAGTTGAAGAACCGCTGCAACAGAATTACATCACAATATTTTGGTTGACTCACTATAAAGTGCTTGCATCATTTGCACCAGGTAAATATTGTTTTTGATATTACATAACTTTTTGCTTACAGGCAAATAAAATTGCCCCATTTTTACATTCACTTAATTTTTCTTTTAATGTACTGATTACTAATTTATCCCAGAACTGTCCAACAGACTCTAAAACTTTTCTCAATGGGATCAAACATATCACATAACTTAGCAGGGCCATCTTTTTTCTTGGAGACATCCTTCCTAGAGTCTGCTCATCTCCTGCTTTGCTCTGGCCTGGATTTGTTGTACCTTTCTGCTCTAGGAACTCTTTGTCTAAATCAAAGCAATGCTGGAGAAATACCAACAAAGAGAACAGATTCTTATTCTTCCAGCTTCCTCACCAGTCATCAGAATGTCTGTCTTTATCCTATAATTTCCCAAATCATGCCTTACGATCTGTTACTATTTTGACTTCATAGTTTCTAATGAGATTTTATACTTTAATCTTATTGACAATATATTTACAAATCATCGGTGATAGTGAGTATCTTCTGGAAAGATTTCTGCAGGAACCTAATCCCATCCACTGCAGTTCTTGCTATTCTCAGTTCCCAGCAGCACTCCCATACCTTATCTCGGTTTGAGTTTCTGCGCTGTCCCCACCTACCACACAATCAACCATAATTGGATCTCTTGTCCCACTCAATACAATCAATGGCAGCACAGAATCCAGCCTGGTGTGGCTCCTTTAAGATGCCTCTCCTTCCCCAGACAGATGCTCCAACCCGTAACCTCTTTGAGGAATAAGTTCTAAATTGCAAAATCTCACTTCACACATATCCTTCCTCTTTTGACACTTTGGAAACTTCCTCGGTTACTTTTCTGACCACTGACTTTACTCATGTTGACCGGCCAAAGAGCACAATAGTGAGTAGAAACAGATGAACTGTTGTCTTCATACAGTAAGCGAGACCTCATTGTGGAACATTTGAAGTGTATTTTGAAATTATGCTTAGCTTTGAAACCAGTCAGTCAGTATATCAAAAAACACATATCTGGAGAATGGTCAGAGCAACCATCATTAAAAAAAAGTGGCCCTGCCTCATCTGTGAATGGAGCAGGAAAAACAGAGTCAGTTCCTGTGAGCAAGTTACTTGCCTTTACTTGAAGGCAGTGATTTAATTATTGCTGCCTGGGCACTATTAGTGTATAGGAGATGAAAGAAAAAAGAGAGGCATCACCTGAGCTTATCAAGTGGGAAAAATCATCACAACTTTCCCAGTAGAGAAATCCTGTGATTTCAGATTATGTGACCTCCTTCTCGCTAATGTTTATCTTCAGTTTATCGATACGCTGGCCACTTCACTTCTTTGAATCTCTGTTTTCTTGTCTGTAAATTGCAGGGGTTAGACCCTAAGCCTGGGCTGCCCAATACAATAGTCACTAGTGTCATATTACTATAGAACACTTGAAATGTGGCTACCTAAGTTAAGATGTACTGTATGTAGGTGTAAAATACATGCCAGATTTTGAAGACTTAATTTTAAAAAAAAGTGAAATACCTTATTATTAGTTTTTATTAATTACATGCTGAAATGATAATATTTTGCATATATTGGGTTAAATAAAATATGTTATTGAAATTAATGTTCCCCAAATAGCTAAAGAAATGTTGAAAGAGAAGAACAAAGTAGGAAAACTCACACGTCCTGATTTTAAAACATACTATACAGCCACAGTAATCAAAATAGCCTAGTACTGGTATAACAATAGACACATAGACCAATGGAATAAAGTTGAGAGTCCAGAAATAAACCCACGCATCTTTGGTCAGCTGATTTTTGACAAGGGTGCTAAGTCCATTTGATGGGGAAAGAAGACTCTCTTCAATAAATGGTGCTGGGAAAATTGGATTTCCACACGCAGAAAAATGAAACATGATCCATGCCTCACACCATACACAAAAACAAATTCAAAATGGATTAAGGACCTAAACGTGCAAACTAAAACCATAAAATTCTCAGAAGAACAAACAAGGGCAACACTGTCAGTCCTAAGCTCAAGGCCTAGCTTTCAACAATGGATTATCTAATGGAATACCAAAAACACAAACAGCAAATGACAAAATAAATATTTGAGACCTCATAAAAATTAAAAGCTTTTGTTCATGAAAAGACTTTACCAAAAAAGTGAAAAGATAGGCTACAAGCTGGGAGAATATCTTCAGAAACCATGTATCCAACAAGAATCTAATAACCAAAATATATATAAAACTTTGACAACTTAACAACAAAAAGACAAATAACCCAATCATAAAATAAGCAAAGGACTTGAATAGACATTTCACCAAAGAAAACATTCAAATGGCCACCAAACACATGAAAAGATGCTCAGCATCATTAGTCATCAGAGAGATGCAAATCAAAACCACAATGAGATACCATTTCACTCCCATAAGGATGGTTAAGACAAAACAGAAAACAACAAATGTTGGCAAGGCTGTGGGGAAACTGGAATCCTTATCCACTGCTGGGGGGAATACAAAATGGTACAGCCGTTGTGCAAAACAGTGTGGCGTTTCCTCAAAAAACTAAAAATAGAACTACCACATGACCCAGCAATTCCACTTCTAAGTATATATCCAAAAGACTTGATAGCAGAGACTTAAAAAGAGATTTGTACACCAGTGTTCACTGTACCTATTCACAATAACCAAAAGATGGAAACAAACCTAAGTGCCAATCAACAGATGAATGGATAAACAGAATGTGGTATATCTATACAATGGCATACTACTCAGCCAGTAGGAGAAATGAAGTCTTGATACATGCTACAATATGGATGGGGCTGGAAGACATTATGCTGAATGAAATAAGTCAATCACAAAAGGACATATTGTATGATCTCACTTATATAAAAAGACAAGAAGAGACATATGCATAGAGACCAAAGTTTCTTTGTGGTTACCAGGGGTAGGAGGGAAAGGGAAAGGAGGGTGTTAATGATGATGGAAATATCGTGCTGATTAAGGGTAGGGCTGCACAGCTGATTATAGTAATTGCTGTCAATAAGTTGTACACCTGTAAAAAGTTGAATTGGCAAAAGTTGTATAATAGATATATTTACAACAATGAAGAAAAAAAAAAGTAGCTGCTGAGGCTACTTATGTACAGCCAAACACCTCATGGGATTTGGCTCCTTGGTTGGAGGTTTAGGGTCATGGATTTCATGAGACATCCCAGTTAATTGGCCTAATAGCATGTTCAGTGCTTCTATTCTACCTCCTAGTTCATTATGCAGTACCTGCGGTTTTAAAAGATTGGAAGTGGCCATCCAAGACACAATAATTGGTCTCTATTCACCTGGAGCAACAGAGGCAGAAGGAGAGTAAGGGATAGGAGGAGGATATGGAATGTGTGGCTAATTGCCTCCATGAACAATTGCCTCCATGAACAATTGCCTCCTTTGCTATGAGACCAGAAGAACTGGATGATGCCCAGCTACCATTACAGAACATTTCGATCAAAGATTCTATAGAATAATATTGATCAAAAGGGAGAAAATACAGAACAGAATTTCAAATATTCAGGGACTCCAGACTTCCTGGAGCCATGAAAGTTGGATGAACCCCTGAAACTACTGCCCTAAGATAATCTTTAAACCTTAAACCAAAAATATCTCCTAAAGTCATCTTAAAACCAAATAAGAGTTTAGCTTAACTAGTAAAAAATATCTGCCTTGAGCATTATGCTCTTTTAAGAACTAGCTATATGGGATCAAGTTGATAACAGCAACTCAAAAGATTAGATAGGAACCTTAAGTGGAAGTGAGTTTATGTTGATGGGAGAGGAACAACTCAGAAAAGGAGGGTGAGAATGGTTGCACAACTCAAATAATGTAATCAGTGTCACTAAATGGTACATGTAGAAACTTGCATTGGTGTATGTTTTGTTGTGTATATTCTCAACAAAAACAATAATAAATAAAATGAAAAAAATTAATGTCACTTTTCTTTAACTTTTTTTTTAACATGACTACTAGGAAACTTAGAATTAAATATGTGACTTTCACTTGTGTATCACATTTCTATTAAACAGCACTGCCTTAGGCAATACATACATAAAATTCCTTCTAGCTTTCCAATTCTGTGATTCTAAATGTTCTTTAAACACCAATTCAATGACTAGCACTCTGCTAGCTACTCAGGAGAAGGAAATAATTCAGAGGAAGTTGAAAATAATTATTGCCTTCTAAAAGCTCAGTCTCTCACTATTGAGGCTATCAGTAAATTTCAAGTTCTCGGATTCATCTTTGAGTCATTAGCACCTGGTATAATGCTTGATTTAACATATGATGCAATAATTAAACATGAAGCTATTAAAGAACACTCAGTTTCTATCAGTTCAAACTAACAGGATGCAAGTAAAAGCAAGGGATTCCCAGGTGAACTGAACATTTCGTCTTAGGGGAATTCCGCACATACCTGGAATTTTCAAGAAGGTGAACTCAATATTTAACATTAGGGGAATTTCTCATGTACTTTGAATTTTTAAGCATTTTTCTACCAAGAAGGTGGGACAGAATTTCTTTCCCTGCCTCTGACCACTGCATAAAGCTATTGGTCTGTACGGAGCTGACTAATTGGGAGCAGAAAAATAAGAGACATTTAGAGGCAAATGCTTATAGACAAAATAGAAATTAGAAAAAATGCTAATAAAAGTGTATACTGGATTATTAATAATAAATGAAATTTAACTTTTAAAAAAAGCATTACCAATATCAAAAAAGCATAACTTTAGGAATTTACCAGGGTAGCATCATGGTTAGAATCGATATTCAAATACTGAATTACTCAATCCATATATTTAGGGAGGAGGGGATATAGTCAGGAGAAAAAATTCTCTATTTAGGTGTCTCAAAATGACCAACCCTAAAAAATATGATAAAGTGAAATAAACACTAAATTCAGATTTTGAACTAATTTCCTAGCAACCTTTTGGATTTATTTATATTATAGGTATGTTTTATTGATTTGGCAGATTTCCTTAGCTTGAAATTTCTCCTAAGAAGATAGAGAAAATAAAGTCATTGCTATAACTGAAAGAATGAGCTGGATTCTGATCTTTAAAGCAGGCATGCATTTGCTTATTTAGATATTGTCTTAACTGGGTTCTCTAGAGAAGCAAAACAGTAAAGCATATAAATATATATATATAAAGAGAGAGAGAGAGATTTATATTAAGAAAATGGCTCACATGGTTGTGGAGGCTGGAATGTCCCAAGTCCGTGGATCAGGACAGAGGCATCTCATGATTTGTATAGCCTCAGGGGCTAGCGAACCCAAGATCAGCAAGTCAGAGATCAGGGCTCTTGCTCACAGGCTGCAAAGATGGATGAATCCCAAGATTGGCAGGCAAGACTTCAGGTTAGCTGCTAGCTCAAGTCCCAAGAACCGGAGGTCAGAGGAACAGGAACCAGCTGCAGGATCCAGAGTGAGCAAAAGCCCACAAGCCTTGCCAGAATGTCAACTGATTGGCTACTCATAGCAGATCCCATCATGGAGGTAATCACACTATATCAAATCCCATCATGGAGGTAATCACACTATCTCAAATCTCATCATGGAAGTGATCACATCATACGACTGCCAAACCACTGAGAATCATGGCCCAGCAAAGTAGAGACACAACCTTAACCATCACAGATACCAACACTCATATCCTTCACTCCCTTTAACAATCTCCATTTCAGCATAATTTAGAGCAAACTGTAATTAAGTTCTCCATAAGAAGGAAAGATCATTAATGTCCATTCCAGAGTAAGAAGAACAAAGCATAAGCCATGCCCCTATAAATGTGAAAGAATTACTGTCTTTACAGATTCATTGGCTCCCTACCCTAGCTCAAGTTGTTCTTGTGTGCTGTTGAGTTGATTCTGACTCATAGCGACCCTACAGGGCAGCGTAAAACTGCCCCATAGAGTTTTCTAAGCTGTAATCTTTGCAGGAGCAGGTTGCCAGGTCTTTTTTTCCCTCAGCACCACTGGTGAATTTGAACTGCCAATGCTTCAGTTCGCAGCTGAGTGCTTAACCATTGCACCACCAGGGCTGTTTCATACCCCACTTAAAGACTGTAATGACAAAGTAATTTTCAGGGAAGTGCAATGCTGTGTCATGTTTCTCTTCTGGTGTAGATCTGTGAGTTACCCTCACTCTCTATTTCCGTAGGAAACTTAGCTGAAACTTGGCACATCTTTCTATCTGCTCTTCTTGGATTACACACCTTCTGTCATGGGGGACAAAATCTCATGTTGTCCCCAACTAATATGTGAACTATTTGAGACCAGGAACTCAGTTGTCTTTTCAGAAGACTAGCATAGTGTTTGGCACTTACAGAGCTCCCTAATGGCGAATGAAAAGAGTAATACATTTTAAGGATTTTTGGATACAACTACTTCATTCCTTTGAATGACAGCTAGGAGATATGTAACTAATTTACATGAAGGTTTAAAATGAAAGGATAAGCGTTTAGGTGTTTTTTAAAACTACAAGAAGTTTTGAAGCCATAGATGGAGAGTTGGGCTATCTCAGGTCTGAGTTATTTAGAACAAAACGTTAACAGAAAGAAAGCAGCCTTTTTGCATGTTGCGATGACAGAATGCAGACATCATTTAGCAGAACAACTGATGGCAAATATTCTCCTGAATAAGCAAGAATGGAAGATGGGGAAAGCTTCTGAAAACATTTCACACTGGGACTTTTCACAAGTTTCCTAACGTTGGAGGTTTTAATAGAAACATTTTATGTGGTCCTTGGTGTCTGCTTACAAAGTATGGCAGCCTTTTCTTGAACACGAAGAGGTGTTTTAGGATGTCTGGTAAGTGAACAGTAGTTTGACTTCTTAACTTTTCAAACTATTTAAATTAAACTCATCACAAGACTTTTTTTTTTTAATTGTTGCGCTTTAAGTGAAAGTTTATGATTCAATTTAGTCTCTCATACAAAAATTTATACATAGTTTTGTGACCCTACTTGCTCTCACTATACTGTGACAGCGCACTCTTCCTTTCCACCTTGGATTTCCTGTGTCCATTCAACCAGCTCCTGACGCTCTCTGCCTTTTCATCTCACCTCTGGACAGGAGCTGCCCATTTAGTCTCATGTATCTACTTCAGCTAAGAAGCACACTCTTCATGAGTATCATTTTATGTCCAATAGTCCAGTCTAATCTTTATCTAAAGAATTGGCCTTGGGAATGGTTTTAGTTTTGGGGTAACAGAGAGCCTGGGGGCCATGCCTTCCAGGGTCCCTCCAGTCTCAATCAAACAATTGAGTCTGGTCTTTTTACTAGAATTTGAGTTCTGCACCCCACTTTTCTCCTGCTTCATCAGGAACTCTCTGTTGTGTTTCCTGTCAAAGCAGTCATTGTGGTGGTTGGGCACCATCTAGTTCTTCTGGTCTCAGGCTGATGAAGTCTCTGGTTTATGTGGCCCTTTCTGTCTCGTGGGCTAATACTTTCCTTTCACAAGATCATTTGTGTTTTCAGGGCTTAATAATGACTTATTCCTTACACTATCTTCTCTTGTTACTAGTCTTGCTAATCTTCTAGAGAGACTTTCTCAGAATCCAAAAATTGTATTCTTTTTTTACCAAATCCAAAAGCCCTCTCTTGGTCTTTGTTTTCCATGGTCTTGTATGACCTTCATTTGATATGAATTACCACCTGCTCCCTCTTGAAATCTCTTCCATTCTGATTTCCAAGATATCATGCTATTCCAGACTCTACCTACCCCTCTGATAGTTCTTCTGTTTCCTTCATGGCTTCTCTTATTTCTATTGACTTCTTACTCTCAGTGATTCGTCAGGTTCAGTCTTGACCACCTGGCCCCTTTTCTTTAAAGTCTTCCCAAGAGATCCTATCCCCTCAAGCCTCTGTCCTTCCCGCTACACTATGTGAGTGCTCCCAAAATCTGCATTACCATCCAGTCTATGCCTCCAGGTTCCTCATGAGTACAGTTAAGTATTCTGAAATTCCCATTCTTCGCAATGTTATCCGTAATTTGTTATGATCCACACAGTAGTTTGAACAGAACAAGGGGATACTGCTTGGTTTAAAGTCAAGAAAGGTGTGCATCAGGATTGTATCCTTTCACTATACTTATTCAGTCTGTATACTGAGCAAATAATGCGAGGAGTTGCACTATGTGAAGAAGAACGGGGCATCAGGATTAGAGGAAGACTCATTAACAACCTTCAATATGCAGATGACACAATCTTGCTTGCTGAAAGTGAAGAGGACTTGAAGCACTTACTGAGGAAGATCAAAAACACAGCCTTCAGTATGGATTACACCTCAACATAAAGAAAATGAAAACCCTAACAACTGGACCGATAAGCAATAAACAGAGAAAATACTGAAGTTGTCAAGGATTTCATTTTACTTGGATCCACAATCAATGCCCATGGAAGCAGCAGTCAAGAAATCAAATGACACATTGCATTGGGCAAATCTGCTGAAAAAGACCTCTTTAAAGTGTCAAAAAGCAAAGATGCTACTTTAAGTACTAAGGTACCCCTTACCCAAGCTATGGTATTTTCAATCGCCCCATATGCATGTGAAAGCTGGACAATGAATAAGGAAGACTGAAGAAGAATTATGGTGTTGGTGAAGAATACTGAATATACCATGGACTGCCAGAAGAACAAACAAATCTGTCTTGGAAGAAGTATAGCCAGAATGCTCCTAAGAAGCAAGGATGGAGAAACTTCGTCTCACATACTTTGGACATGTTATAACAAGGGACCAGTTCCTGGAGAAGGACATAATGCTTGGTAAAGTAGAGTGTCAGCAAAAAAGGGGAAGACCCTGATGAGATGGACTGACACAGTGGCTGCAACAATGGGCTCAAGCACAACAACAGTTGTGACGATGGCTCAGGACCAGGCAAGTTTCGTTCTTTTGTACACAGAGTTGCTACAAGTTGGAACCAACTCAGCAACCTATCAACAACAATAATGCCTCCAGGGGGACATTTCTGCTCAGTCAGCTCTCCCTCATCTCCACTTAACAAGTCTAAAACAGAACTCATTGTCTTAACCCCAAAGCTAAGACCCCCCTCTTCCAGTTCTGCTCTCTCAGTCAGGGAACCATTCTCTTGCTGCTCATTCCTTCTCTTCATTCTTCATAACCAGCCAGGCACTCAATCCTGAAGATGCTCCCTCTGAAATGTCTTTTTCTGACTCTTTTGTGTACCATTGTCACACAAGTCACAACCAAATTATTGAACCAACTTTCTGGCTGGTCATGCAGGTTTCATCCAATCAGTCAATATATCTGGCCTCCTCACATCCAGTATACTTGCATCATGCTATCCTCCTGATCAAATATTTTTAATGATTTTATTTCCTTCCCAGCAAATCTAATGTTTAATGGCGAGTTGCAAGAACTGAAAATAGCTGGTTTGGCAGGATTGGAGAGTGAGGGAAAGAGGGCGCATGCACACAAGATGAAACTGGGGAAGTAGGCGGGGTCTTGAAAGCCATAAGGACCATGATAAAGATCTGATCTTTATCCTAAGGAAAACGGAGAGCCACTAACATGTGTTAAGAAGTGAAGGGTATATGTGTAACATGATCAGTTTGCATTTGCAAAAAACCCACTCCAGTTGCAGTGTAAATAATGGGTTGTAGGGAGGCAACAGTGAAAGCAGAGAAACCAGTTAGGAATTTGTTGTGATAGTTCTGGAAAGAGGTGATGAGAGACTGGACAAGGGTAGTGGTGAGGGAAATAGAAAAAACTTGATGAATTTAAGTTCAAAGGAAAAATTGCAGCAGGCAATGTTAAAACAGGTAAAGATGACTTTATTCAAAACTATTATTATAAAATGTGGGGTGTGGGGAAGCGATTACAATATTGGAAGAGAGGAGAAAGACCAGAACTAATTCTGATCTCAACTCCACTGAAACAGACAGCAGAATGATTTTTAAAAGCTGAGATGGGCTAGCAGAAGCACACTGACAAAAATTAAGGAGGACTGATCACTGGGAGGGTTGAGTGATTTTTGAGCCTGCAATTAGGGCTCAGGTAAAATTTTACTTTGTTGAAGAGTTATATAAAAGATACAGTTTCAAGACATTTAGAGTGTAGAAGGAGATACTAGCATGTAAAAGAATGGCAACAATGAGAAAGGGGTGATAGAGACATATGGAAATTTCATCAGTGAGGGAAAGGAGGAAGTCTCAACTATTGCTAAGGTAAATCAGGGAAGGTTTGACAGAGGAGGAAGCATCTGAATCGGAACTTTGAAGATGATTAGGCATTAGACAGAACAGGAAGGAAAAGAATATTCCAGGCAGAGGGAGCACAACTCGCAAAGATACAGAGGGATAAAATATCATGCTGTATTCAGGAAACTCTAAATATTTAAGTTTAGCTGACACACAGGATACAAGTGAGGCACAATAAAAATGGCCAGACAGGGTTTACTGGACAAATCGTGAAAGGTCTTGTTTGGATTTTTTTGTATGGGGCTGGTAGTAAATTAAAGGGTTTGGGACAGGGGAGTGTCAGATAACATTTGCATTTGGAGCTATCACTTCACTAACAGTGAAAACAGTGGGTTAGAGAAAGGGTTGATGGAGCCAGGGAGACCAGCTGAGGAGACAGTTGTGGTTGTTTAGGTCAGAGATGATGAGGACAGGAAGTAAGGCAGTAGCAATGGAGAAGGTGAGGAAAAAGTAAAATGAGGAAATATTTATTTTTTTAATTGTACTTTAGATGAAGGTTTACAGAACAAATAATTTCTCATTAAACAGTTAGTACACATATTGTTTTATGACATTGGTTAACAACCCCACGACATGAGAACACTGTCCCTTCTCAATTTTGGGTTCCCTATTACCAGCTTTCCTGTCCCTTCCTGCCTTCTAGTCCTTGTCCCTGGACTGTTGTGCCTCATTAGTCTCATTTTGTTTTATGAGGCTGTCTAATCTTTTGCTGAACGGTGAACCTCGGGAGTGACTTCATTACTGAGCTAAAAGTGTGTCCATGGGCCATACTCTCAGGGTTTCTCCAGTCTCTGTCAGGCCAGTAAACCTGGTCTTTTTTTGTGAGTTAGAATTTTGTTCTACCTCTTTCTCCAGCTCTGTCCAGGACCCTCTGTTGTGATCCCGGTCAGAGCACTCAGTGGTAGTAGCCTGGCACCATCTAGTTGTACTGGACTCAGTCTGGTGGAGGCTGTGGCAGTTGTGGTCCATTAGTCCTTTGGACTAATCTTTTCTTGTATCCTGTTCTCTTCATTCTCCCTTGCTCCCGAAGGGGTGAGACCAGTGGAGTATCTTAGATGGCTGCTCACAGGCTTTTAAGACCCCAGATGCTACTCACCAAGGTAGAATGTAGGACATTTTCTTTATAAACTGTGTTATGCCAGTTGAGCTAGATGTTCCTTGAGACCATGGTCCCCACAGCCCTCTGTCCAGCAATTCAGTCCCTCAGGGAGTTTGGATGTGTCTATGGAGCTTCCATGACCTTAGAATAAGGAACTATCTAGATGATAAAATTGACAGGTGTTTTGAATGATCACATGTGAAGGATTAAGGAGCGGAAGAAATCTAAGACCCTTCCAGGGTTTTCCAGTTTTGGTAACTGAACAAATGATGGGACCATTAGCGAGAACAGGGAAACACTAAGGGGAAAGATGATGCATTTCTTTGGAACATGCTCAGAAGTTGATAAACCGCTGGAATCCCATATGGAGATGTCCAGTAGATAGTTGAATAAAATAAGCTGGAGCTTAAGAGGAAAATCTGGACTGGAAAACTGGACACACAAACACACCTTTGAGAGTTATCAAGCTAAAGATGCTAAGAGAAGATGCTCCCTGAATTTAGGAGCCCTGCCTCCTTCTAGGAGATCCCCTAGTGTATCGTTGAGCATTTTGTGTGTATGGTAGGTATTCAGGAAATGCTTACATGATAAATGAATCAAACTGAAATTTTAAGATTGACTCTTACATGAGTGCTTAAAATCTGAACAAGACAGATGAAAAAACTTTTAAAATAACAACTCTACTATTATCACTGGCTTTTCTCATCTATTTTAACTAGACTATAAACCCCTTAAATGAAAGGGCCACGTCTTATTCATTACATCCTCACTTACTAGGTTACCTCTTAGTACAGATAACTCATTTAGTAACTGTTTGTTGAATTTAAGAACAAAGAGAACTTAGTTGGTCAGAAGATGTGGGACAGAGCCCTGTAGGCAAAGGCAGTGTACAAAGGCACAGAAGTGAGTTCAGATAACTAGAGTCTTGTGAAATCTTTCCTGATTACCTTTCAAAATGCATTTAGGTAAGAAGCTGAAAGTAACGTGCACTAGTCTGTGAGGCAGCGCAGTTGTTAAGCGTTTGGCTGCTAACCAAAAGTTGGCAGTACGAATCCACCAGCTGCCCCTTGGAAACCCTATGGGGCGGGTCTACTCTGTCCTATAGGGTTGCTATGAATCAAATTGACTCAATAGCAACTTTTTTTTGTTTTTTGTTTTCAGTGTATGAGGCAGTGGTCTAGACAGTGATGAAAAGCTACAGATATTACCATAAATTTTTTTGTACATAAATGTTTATAGCAGCATCATTTACAATATAGCCAAAAGGTGGAAAGCAACCCCAATGTCCATCAACAGATTAATGGACAAACAAAATGTGGTACATCCATACAACGGAACACTATTCAGCTATAAAAAGGAATAAAGTTCTGACACATGCCACAACAAGGACAAATCCCGAAAACACTTGCTGAGTGAAAGAAGCAAGTCACTAAAGACTACATATAAGTGATTCCATTTATATGAAATGCCTGTCCAGAACAGGGAACTATACAGAGATAGAAAGTAGATTAATGGTTGCTTAGAACTGGAGTTACATGGACTCGCTTGAGTATTTTCTCCCCAAAATGTACTTTATAGTTTTGTCCAAGGCATTTTAAAGTCCACTGTTAAATTATCATCAAGACAGTAGATTCTATGCAGATTTTAAAGCACTTTAGGAGAGTATCAAGCCCATAATGGAAGAGGTGAACTGGCTGCCAAACCAGCATGGTAAAACTTAGGATATTTCAAGTGCAGATGCAAGATTATGTCCCATGAATTGCTCATCTAGTTTTAGAGCGTATTGAGTGACAAATCCTCAGGGGAGAATATAAAACAGTTTGTTATTAAAATTGTTCATACTTGCTTGATAGGCACTTTAATATCTTATCTGTTTATTATGTACAATGTGTGTTTGTCACCATGGTTTTAAAGGTCTCAGACAAATAGCTTAGGCGAAATCAGAATATATATATAAAGAAATAATTGGTCCCTTGCTCTCTTCTGACTCTGTGCTTGGTGGATTTTGGATGCCAGAGTTTGAGTCACAAGATTAAGGAAAAGCCTGAACAGTCAGATACAAAATCTCAGGACTGGCGTGCTTGTGTGGACCACATTCCACAAGGAGATTATTCTAGGGCTGAGAGGACCTGAATACAATAAGAACTCACTGTGATGGTGATAACAATGATGATGGTGTATATTATCTCATTAAATTGTCATAACAAACTTATTAGAAGTATTTATCATTATGTCCATTTATAGGCAAGGAAACTATAAAGCGTAGAAAAGCTAGGAACCACGCCTAAGGTCACACAGCTAGGAAGAGGGAGAAAATTAGAAACTGCATCTGTTTGATTGTAAAATTATTTATGCAGTCAATCATTTGACAAATACTTATTGAATGTCTAGTATGTGCTAGATTTATTGTTGTTAAGTGCTGTTAAGTCGATTTTCGACTCATAGTGACCTCATGTGACAGAGTAGAACTGCCCCGTATGGTTTTCTAGGCTGTAATCTTTACAGGAGCAGATTACCAAGTCTTTCTCACATGGAACCACTGGATGTATTCAAACTGCCAACCTTTTGGTTAGCAGCCGAGCACTTAACTCTTGTGCCACCAGAGCTCCTGTGTGCTAGATACTCGGATACAATGTTGAGCAAAACAGAGGTGTTCCAGCTTTCATGGAGTTACAGTCTAATGTGGCAGAAAGACAATTTAATTATACAAAAATATGTAATTGTAGTAAATGCTATGAAGAAAAAGTACAGGGAGATGTTGTTGTTAGGTTCCGTTGAGTCTGTTGCAACTCACAGAGACGCTATGTACAACAGAACGCCATCCTGAGCCTTCCTCACAATAATTGCTACGTTTGAACCCATTGTTGCAAGCTACTGTGTCAATCCATCTCCCTGAGGGTCTTCTTTTTTGATGACCCTCTACTTTACCAAGCATAATGCACTTCTTCAGGGACTAGTCCTTCCTAATAACATGTCCAAAGTTCATGAGCTGAAGTCTCACCATCTTCGCTTCCAAAGAGTATTTTGGCTATACTTCTTCCAAGACAGATTTGTTTGTTCTTCTGGCAGTCCGTGGTATATTCAATATTCTTTGCCAACACCATAATTCAAAGGCATCAATTCTTCTTCAGTCTTCCTTATTCACTGTCCAGCTTTAGCATGCATATGAGGCAACTGAAAATACCATGTCTTGGGTTAGGCGCACCTTAGTCCTCAAAATGACATCTTTGATTTTTAACACTTTAAAGAAGTCTTCTGCAGCAGATTTGCCCAGTGCAATGTGTCATTTGATTTCTTGACTGCTGCTTCCATGGGCATTGATTGTAGATGCAAGTAAAATGAAATCTTTTACAACTTCAATCTTTTCTCCGTTTATGATGATGTTGCTTATTGATCCTGTTGTGAGGATTTTGTATTCTTTACGTTGAGGTATAATCCATACGAAAGCTGTTTTTGATCTTCAACAGTAAGTGTTTTGAGAGATATTAACCAAAACCAAGCCAAACCCTTAGCCGTGGAATCTATTCCGACTCATAGCAACCCTATCGGACAGAGTAGAACTTCCCCATAGGGTTTCCAAGGAGCAGCTGGTGGATTCGAACTGCTGACTTTTTGGTTAGCAGCCATAGCTCTTAACTACTTTGCCATCAAGGCGCCTTAAGAGACATTAGAGTACCTTTAATACATGTAAAGATTTAGCATAATACTTGGCACTTAACAACAACAACAGAAAAACAAATCCCTTGCTGTCAAGTTCATTTTGACTCATAGCAACCCTATAGGAGAGAGCAGAATTGCCCCATAGGGTTTCCAAGGAGTGGCTGGTGGATTCGAAATGCTGAACTTTTGGTTAGCAGCCTAACCTTAACCATTGCACCACCAGGGCTCCCCTTGACACTTAGTGGTATTCAAAATATTTAGCAAGCAGTATAGCTTGGGCTTTGACTAATCAGAATGCATTCTTGACCATCAGCAAGGAGCCAGCCAGTGCTGCTGTTCTGGTGTGTACTCGCTGAATATTTGCACTGTCTGGCACATGCAAGCTATTATTGTGGTACATTGTCTGATCAAATCCAGTCTTTATCCCATTTCCCTAGTAAAAGGCCTTGTACTCAACAAATGCCAGTTGAACTTCCCAACAGGCAAATGCATAAATTGTTCTAATTCCTCAAGCTCACCTCAACTTCCATGAGAAATTTTGTCCTCTTTGCTTTTATTTATGTTCTTACCAAGCCATCCTGGGGTGCAGGAAGGATTTACTTTTTTCATCAATTATTTTAATGAACCTGGCCAATTTTGAGGACTAGAGATAATTATCCAATAGTATTTCTGAAAATACAGGGCTTCGAACAGTAATTTTTTCCATTGTGGTTATCATTCTTGTTCACCAAAATTTTAAAAATTCTGTTCTGTTTCGGTTTTGCTTTTGTCGACCATGACTGAATCAGTTCAAACCTGTTTTTTACTCTCCAATCTCAAATTTATATTCTGCAAATAGATAACCTGGAACAATTTCATCTGAAGAAATATGACTACCATATTAATTCTTTATATTGCAAATAATATTGCATTTTTATATTAACTCAAATTTTGTTCATCCCAAGATTTTGGAATTAGTTTTGAAAGCAGCAATCTTATAATATTTCTTTCTACATATTCATTAATAATTAAATCTAAAGTGACGATGATGTTCAATTTTAATCACTGTCTCAAAACATTTCAACACAAAGAAAAACATAATGTAAAATATATTATTTTTTCATTCTACTTTTTAAATATACTAGAATTCACTGCAACACTGAACCACTTTAAAAACAGCATTGTGATAAAAACACTCCTAACATAATGTATAAATATTAAGTTGCAGATTCAAAATACTTTTTTTGTAGGAGATTCTCAATACTGTAAAATACACTGAAAACAAACTTAATTTTTTTTTTTATTGGTTTAAGTGTGAACCTCAGAAACGACTTCAGTACTGAGTTAAAAGGGAGTCCAGTGGCCATACTGTCGGGGTTTCTCCAGTCTCTGTCAGACCAGTAAGTCTGGTCTTTTTCTTTTTTTCTTTTCTTGTGAGTTCAAATTTTGTTCTACATTTCTCTCCAGCTCTCTCCAGGACCCTTTATTGTGATCCCTGTCAGAGCAGTCGGTGGTGGTAGCCAGGCACCATCTATTTGTGCTGGACTCATTCTGGTGGAGGCTGTGGAAGTTGTGGTCAACTAGTCCTTTGGACTAATCTTTCCCTTGTGTCTTTGGTTTTCTTCATTCTCTCTTGCTCCAGACAGGTGAGATCAGTGGAGTATCTTAGATGGCTGCTCGTAAGCTTTTAAGACCCCATATGCTAGTCACCAAAGTAGACTGTAGAACATTTTCTTTAGAAACTGTGTTATACCAGCTGAGCTAGATGTCCCCCGAGACCATGGTCCCCAGCCCTCAGCCCAGTAATTTGGTCCCTCAGGGAGTTTAGATGTGATTACAGAGCTTCCATGACCTTTCCTTGGACAAATTGTGCTGGCTTCCCCAGGATCGTGTACTGTCTTACCCTTCCCCATAGTTACCACTTATCTATTGTCTATTTAGTTTTTTTCCCTCCCCACTCCTCCCATCCCTCATAACCATCAAACTTGCTTCTTTTTGAGTGACCTATTTCACTTTTGTGATTGACTTATTTCACTCAGCATAATGTCCTCGAGATTCATCCACATTGTGAGATGTTTTGCATCTCACTTTGTTCTTTATTATTGCATAGTATTCCATTGTGTGTATGTACCATAATTTGTTTATCCATTCATCTATTGATGGTCACTTAGGTTGTTTCCATCGTTTTGCTATTGTGAATAATGCTGCAATGAACATGAGTGTGCATATGTCTATTCATGTGATGCCACTTATTTCTCTAGGATATATTCCTAAGAGTGGGATTGCTGGATCATATAGTATTTCTATTTCTAGCTTTTTAAGGAAACACTATATTGTTTTCCAAAATGGTTCTACCATTTTGCATTCCTACCAGCAGTGCATAAGAGTTCCAATCTCCTTGCAGCCTCTCCAACATTTGTTATTTTTTGTTTTTTTTGATTCCTGCTGTAATGTTTAGGTGAGATGGTATCTCATTGTGGTTTTGATTTGCATTTCTCTAATGGCTAGTGATCATGAACATTTCCTCACGTCTGTTATCTGCCTGAATGTCTTCTTTGGTGAAGTGTCTATTCATATCCTTTGCCCATTTTTAAATTGGATTGTCTTTTTGTTGTAGAGGTGTTGGATTTTCCTGTAGATTTTAGAGATTAGACCCTTGTCAGATTTGTCATAGTCAAAATTTTTTTTCCATCTGTAGGTTCTCTTTTTACTCTTTGGGTGAAGTTTTTTGATGAGCATAAGTGTTTAATTTTTAGAAGATCCCAGTTCTCTAGCTTATCTTCTGGGGTTTGTGTATTGTTAGTTATGGTCTGTATCCTGTTAATGCCGTGTATTAGGGCCTCAAGAGTTGATTCTATTTTTCCCCTCTATGATCTTTATAGTTTTTGGCTTTATATATAGGTCTTTGATCCATTTTGAATTAGTTTTTGTTCATGCTGTGAGGTATAGGTCCTGTTTCATTTTTTTGCAGATGGACATCCAGTTTTGCCAACACTATTTGTTAAAAAGACTGACTTTTCCCCATTTGATGGAGTTTGGGCCCTTGTCGAAGATCAGGTGACAGTAGGTGGATGAATTTACATCTGGGTTCTCAATTCTGTTCCATTGGTCAATATTTCTGTCGTTGTACCAGTAGCAGGCTGTTTTTAACTACCCTAGCTGTATAGTAGGTTCTGAGGTCAGGTAGTATGAGTCCTCTTACTTTATTCTTCTTCTTCAATAGTGCTTTACTTATCTGGGGCCTCTTCCCATTCCATATAAAGTTAATGATTAGTTTTCCCATCTAAAGAATGTTATTGGTATTTTGATCGGGATTGCATTGTATTTGTAGATTGCTTTGGATGGAATTGACGTTTTCACAATGTTGAGCCTACTTATCCATGAGCATGGTATGGTTTTCCATTTATGTAGGTCTTTTTTGGTTTCTTGCAGTTGTGTTTTGTAGTTTTCTTTGTATAGGTCTTTTACATCCCTGGCTAGATTTATTCCTAAGTATTTTATTTTTTTAGGGGCTATTATAAATGGTATTGTTTTCCTGATTTTCTTTTCATAGTTTTCTTTATTGGTGTATAGGAGTCCAACTGATTTTTGTATGTTTATCTTGTATCCTGCTACTCTGCTGAATCTTTAGTTCCAGTAGTTTTCTCATGGAGTCTTCTGGGTTTTCTATGTATAGTATCATATCATCCACAAATAGGGACAGTTTTACTTCTTCCTTACCAGTTTGGATGCCCTTTATTTCTTTTACTTGCCCTACTGCTCCAGCTAGGATTTTCGGCACAATGTTAAATAGAAGTGGTGATAAAGAGCAACCTTTTCTTGTTCCTGTTCTCAAGGGGAATGTTTTCAGCCTCTCTCCATTAAGAGTCATGCTGGCTTTTGATTTTGTATAGATGCCCTTTATTATGTTGACTAATTTCCCTTCTATATCTATTTTATTGAGAATTTTTATCAGAAAGGAGTGTTGGACTTTGTCAAATGCCCTTTCTGCGTAGATTGAGATGATCACGTGATTCTTTTATTTTATTTATGTGGTGGATTATGTTGATTGATTTTCTAATGTTGAACCATCCTTGTATGCCTGGTATGAATCCCACTTAGTCTTGGTGTATTATTTTTTTTGATATGATGCTGAATTCTATTGGCTAGAATTTTGTTGAGAATTTTTGTATCTATATTCATGTGCGATATTGGTTTGTAATTTTCTTTTTTTGTGGTGTCTTTGCCTGGTTTTGGTATCAGATCAGGGGTATGCTGGCTTCATAGAATGAATTCAGAAGTATCTCCTCCTTTTTCTATGTTTTGAAATAGTTTGAGAAGTACTAGCATAAGCTCTTCTTTGAATGTTTGGTAGAATTCTCCAGTGAAGCCATCTGGACAAGGGTTTTTGTTATTTTTGTTAGGAATCTTTTTATTACTTTTTCAATCTCTTCTCTTGTTATAGGTCTGTTCAGATTTTCATTTTCAGTTTGTGTTAGTTTGGGTAGGTGGTGTGTTTCCCAAAATTTGTCCATTTCCTTTAGGTTTTCATGTTGGTTGGAGTATAGTTTTTAATAGTACTATGTTATGATCCTTTTTATTTCAGTTGGGTCTGTTGTAATGTCCCTTATTTCATTTCTTATTTGGGTTATTTGTATCCTCTCCTGTTTTTCTTTTGTCAGTTTGGCTAATGGTTTGTTGATTTTGTTGATCCTTTCAAAGACCAACTTTTGGTTTTGTTGATTCTTTCTATTGTTTTTTTTCTATTTCGTTTATTTCTGTTCTGATCTTTATTATTTCCTTTCTCTGGTGGCTGTGGGTTTCTTTTGCTGTTCTCTTTCTATTTGTTTGAGTTGTGTAGCTAATGTTTTGATTTTTGTCCCTTTCTTCTTTTTTGATATGTGCATCTATTGCTATAAATTGTCTCTGAGGACTGCCTTTGCTGTGTCCCAAAGGTCTTGGTATGATGTATTTTCATTCTTGTTTGATTCTAGGAATTTTTATTCCGTCTTTGATTCCTTCTATTACCCAGGGGTTTTTAAGCAGGGTGTTATTCAGTTTCCATGTATTTGATTTTTCTTCTTGCTTTTCCTGTTATTAACTTCTACTTTAATGGCATTGTGATCAGAGAAGATACTTTGTAGTATCTCAGTGTTTTGGATTTTGTTGAGGGTTACTTTGTGGCCTAACATGTGGTCTATTCTGGAGAACGTTCCATGTGCATTGGAAAAGAATGTGTAGTTTGCTGTTGTTGGATGGAGTGTTCTATATATGTCTGTGAGGTCAAGTTGGTTGATTGTGGCCTTCAGAGCTTCTGTATCTTTGATGGGTTTCTTTCTAGATGTTCTGTTCTTTACTGAAAGTGGTGTATTTAAGTCTCCTACTATTATTTTGGAATTGTCAATTTCTCTTTTCAGAGCTGTTAGAGTTGTTTTATGTATTTTGGAGCCCTGTCATTGGGTGCATAGATCTTTAATCTGATTATGTCTTCATGGTGGATTGTCCCTTTAATCATTATAATGTCCTTCTTTGTCTTTTATGGTGGATTTTGTTTTAAAGTCTGTGTTATCTGAGATTAGTATTGCTACTCCTGCTCTTTTTTGGTAGCTGTTTGCTTGATATATTTTTTTCATCTTTTGATTTTAACAAATTTATGTCTTTGTTTCTAAGGTGTGTCTTTTGTAGACAGCATATTGATGAGTCCTGTTTTTTTTTTTTTTTTAATCCATTCTTTCACTCTCTGTCTCTTTATGGATGCATTTAGGCTACTTACATTCTGTGTAATTACTGATAGGGTGAGTTTATTGCTGTCATTTTGCAGTGCTTTTTTTTTGTGTGGTGCTATTGTTTTCTTTGTTCCTCTTACTCTGTTGTGCAGAATTTCTTTTGTCTGCGAATTGTTTTCTGTTTCTTTTGTTTTTGTAGGTTTTGTGTTTACTGAGACTATGTTTTTCTTGTTTATTTTGATGAATAGATTTGTTAACTTTCTTTGTGGTTGCCTTGAAATTTACCCCATCTTCCTAATTTTGAACCAGTCTTTTACTACTTGATATTGCCTTGACATCCTCTCCATTTGAAAGTTCTATATCTACACTGTTTAGTCCCTTTTTTATTGTTCTGATGTTGTAATCATTTACAGATTGACCTCTCTGGTTTCCTGTTGTAAATTTTTTAGTTTTGTTTTGTCCTTGAGAGTTCATTACCTAGGCTGGTATCTGGCTGATGCAGTCTTGCATCTGATGCTGTTGATTCTCTCACGGAAGGACTTCCTTTAATAATTCTTGTTAGTTTGTTCTGGCTTTTTCATATTCCCCTAATTTCTGTTTGTCTGGAAGTGCCCTAATTTCACTACCATATTTAAGTGACAGTTTTGCAGGGTATATTATTCTTGGTTGGCTTTTTTTTTCTTCAAAGTTTTATATATGTCATCCCATTGCCTTCTTGCCTGCATGGTTTCTTCTGAGTCATCAGAGCTTAGCCTTATTTTCTACTTCTGTATGTGACTTTTTGTTTTTCTTGGGCTGTTCTTAAGATTCTTTCTTTGTCTTTGGTTTTAGTGAGTGTGATTATGGTATGTCTTAGTGTTTTTCTTTTGGGATCTCTCCTATATGGGACTCGTTGAGCTTCTTGGATGGTCAGCTTTTCATCTTTCATGATATTAGGGAAGTTTTCTGTCAGTAAATCTTCAATATTCCTTTCTGTGTTTTCCATTTTCTGCTCCTGATCTGGAACTCACACGCAAATTTTTGCTTTTGATTGTATCCCACATCGTTCTCAGAGTTTCTTCATTATTTTCTGATTTTTCCTCAAAGTGGTATCCAAGGATTTGTCTTCAGTTTCACTGATTCTGTCTTCCATTGTTTCAGATTTGCTCCTAAAATCTTTTATGGCACTGTCCATTTCTGAAATCTTGTTGTCTATCTTTTGGATTTCTAATTGCTGTTTTTGTATGATTTCTTGTTGTTTGTTTATTTTGACATTTTGTTCCTGTATTATTTCTTGAATTCTTCCATTGTTTTGTCTCTTTTCCATGATTTTGTCCGTAGTTACCATGATTTTGTCTATTTTTCCCTTATTTTTGTCTGCATTTTCTTTTACCTTTTGAAGAACCCTGAATATTGAGTTTTGAATTCCCTATCATGTAGCTCCAGTACCTATGTCATCTAGTGTTTTATTTTGGATGCTTTCTGGAGCCATCTTATCCTGTTTTTTTTTTTTTTTTTTAATATAATATATTTAATATTATCTGCTGTCTTCAGGACATTTAGGAATTATTTCTACATGCTTGATTGTAGATTTGTTTGTTCCATCCTGCTTTTTTGTTTTATTTAGTTATATCTGGGCAGGCGGGCTGGGCATTCTTTATGGTTTGCTCGTCTGTGGGCATGATACTTCTCACCATGTTGTCCATGTGGGCAGGGGGAGTTGCTCAGCAGGTGCTGTGTCTCCTTCTGGGAGCTCCATGAAGTTGCCTTCCTGTACTCTCTGTCTACTGCTCTTGGTGGCTGGGGGGTTCAAGATGACCGTGCCATGCCAGCTGGCAGGGGACCTCCTTTCCACAGCTCTCCACATTCTCTGTTTTATGTCAGCCTCCTACTCCATTCAGTGCCTGGGTTGAGTTCTTTATTCCCTCATTTGCTGCTTAGGTTCCAGGATTGACAATTTTAAGTGTTTTAGTTAGTTTTTAGGGTCTCTGCTGTAGAGGTATGGTGTGGTGCTTCTGTCTGTAGCACCATATTGGCTCTGCCTTGTATCCAGTAGCACAGTGAAAATTTTAAAATATTTTCCCCATGTTTTGCTTGTCTCAGATCTCATCTGAGACACCTCAGCAGAAAAGCAGGCAACCAAACATTTAATTCATGAAGCCAGAAAATTATGATGCTATTGCTCAAGTCAAATGGACAGCTGAGCTACTGGAGCAACCTGGGTCAACAAACTTAATTTTGATGTAGGCAACATTTCACAACTAACACTTAATAACTCCCCCCAGAAAACCCACTGCCATTGAGTTGATTTTGACTTATAGCAACCCCATAGTGTTTCCAAGACTGTAAATCTCTATGGAAGCACATTGCCATATCTTTCTCCAGCAGAGCTGCTGGTGGTTTCAAACCACAAACCTTTCAGTTAGCAGTCAATCGCTTTAACCACTGTGCAACTTTGGTTCCTTTACCAACACTTAATAGTCATGTAAAATTGATAAGAATTTATTCATGAAATGCTAGAAATACAAAGTGTGCTATCATACCTAATATATCAATGCATAAAGGAAAAGCACAATAAAATATTTAATACTTTAATATTCACTTAAGTTCTAAGCTGAAGAATTATCAAAACATTACATAAAATAAACATTTTATTACAAATATAGATTTAGTTTATATACATTTTTATAGTTCATTCAGAAAACATTATTGCAATACACCATAATTACACCTATTTAAAAGAAGGTCCTCTACTATTTTTTCATTTAAGCTCTCCCTGTTGTCTCAAAAGATGAATTTCAAACCTGAGAAAGGTATCTCAACACTGACCTGAGTAGCTGATGCACCCAAAACTGCCACATTAATTTCATATAACTGGGGATATTGTGAACGATTTTCTTCCCAGAATTCAAGAATACTTTTTTCTTTGAACTCTTTGTACACAAAGCTTGTTAATATAGAGTCAATATTAACAGTAGAGTTGTTTGATCTCAATTTTCAGATTTTCTATCATTTCCCAAGAACTGTTTAAATGTAATATGCGCTTCCAAATTTAATAGGTTGCAAGAATCCATAGAGAGACAGCAATCAGAAATCCAGAAGAGTAACAATAAAATTTCAGAATTAGACCACTGAATACAAAGTCTTAGGAGCAGAATTGAGGCAACTGAAGTCAGAATTGGTGAGACTGCAGATAAAGCACTTGACACCAACTTACTTGAGGAAAAATCAGATAAAAGGATTTTTTAAAATGAAGAAACCCTAAGAATTATGTGGGACTGTATCAAGAGGAATAACCTATGAGTGGTTGGAGTACCAGAACGGGGGGAATAACCGAAAATATGGAGAGAATTATTGAAGATTTGTTAGCAGAAAACTTCCCTGACATCATGAAAGATGAGAAGATATCTATCCAAAGATGCTCATTGAACACTACATAAGGTAGATCCCAAAAGAAAGGCACCAAGACATATTATAATCCAACTTGCCAAAACCAAAGAGAAAGAGAGAATTTTAAGAGCAGCCAGGGAGAAACAAAACGTCATCTACAAAGGAGAATCAATAAAAATAAGCTCAGACTACTCAGCAGAAACCATGCAGGCAAGAAGGCAATGGGATAACATATATAAAACCTTGAAGGAAAAAAAACTACCAGCCAAGAATTATATATCCAGCAAAACTGTCTCGCAAATATGATGGTGAAATTAGGGCTTTTCCAGATAAACAGAAGTTTAGGGAATTCACAAAAAGCAAACCAAAATTACAAGAAATACTAAAGGGAGTCCTCCGGTTAGAAAATCAGTAACATTAGGTAACAACCAAGACCAGAACACAGGACAGAGCAACCGGATATCAACCCAATAGGGAAGTCACAAAAATAAATCAAAGCTAAGACACTTAATATAGGGAAACAGAGTTGTCAATGTGTAAAAGATGACAACATTAAAACAAAAAAGGACTAAAAAATGTAGTCATAGATTTTTCATATGGAGAAGAAGCCAAGGCAATATAAAGAAATAAAAGACTGGTTTAAATGTAGAAAAATAGGGGTAAATATTAAGGTAACCACAAAGGAAACTAACAAATCTACCCATCAAAATGAAAAACAAGAAAAACGTAAAGACTCAGCAAATACAAAATCAACAACAATGAAAAAGATGAAAAGAAAATACATAAAGAAAAATGACTCAGCACAGAAAATTAAATAGAACAAAAAAACCTGTGAACAACACACAAAAAAAGACGTCAAAATGACAGCACTAAACTCATACTTATCTATAATTACACTGAATGTAAATGGACTAAATGCACCAATAAAGAAACACAGAGTGGCAGAATGTATAAAAAAACACGATCCGTCTATATGCTGCCTACAAGAGACACATCTTAGACTTAAATACACAAACAAATGAAAACTCAAAGGATGGAAAAAAATATGTCAAGCAAACAACAAACAAAAAAGAGCAACAGTGGCAATATTGATCTCTGACAAAATATACTTTAAAGTAAAATCCACCACAAAGGATAAGGAAGGACACTATATATTAATTAAAGGTCCAATACACCAGGAGGACATAACTATAATAAATATTTACGCACCCAGCGACAGGGCTCCAAAATACATAAAACAAACTCTAACAACACTGAAAAGAGAGACAGCTCCACAACAGTAGTAGACTTCAACATACCACTTTTGGTGAAGGACAGAACATCCAGAAAGAAGCTCAGCAAAGACACAGAAGAGCTAAATGCTACAAACAACCAACTTGATCTCATAGAAATATACTGAACACTAAACCCAACAGCAGTCAAGTATACTTTCTTTTCCAATGCACATGGAACATTCTCCAGCATAGACCACATATTAGGCCATAAAGCAAGCCTTAACAGAATCCAAAGCATCAAAATATTACAAAGCATCTTTTCTGACCACAAAGCCATAAAAGTAGAAATCAATAACAGAAAAAGCAAGGGAAAAAAAAAAAAGATCAAACACGTGGAAACTAAACAAGACCTTGCTCAAAAACTACTGGGTTATAGAAGAAATTAAGGATGGAATAAAGAAATTCACAGAGTCAAATGACAATGAAAACACATCCTACCAGAACCTTTGGGATACAGCAAAAGCAATGCTCACAGGTTAGTTTATAGCAATAAATGCACACATCCAAAAAGAAGAAAGGGCCAAAATCAAAACATTAATCCTACTACTGGAACAAGTAGAAAGAGAGCAGCAAAAGAAGCCCACGGCCACTAGAAGAAAGGCTATAATAAAAATAAGAGCAGAATTAAATGAAATAGAGAATAGACAGACAATTGAAAGAGTTAACAAGACCAAAAGCTGGTTCTTTGAAAAGATCAACAAAATTGATAAACCATTAGCCAAACTGACCAAAGAAAAACAGGAGAGGAAGCAAATAACCCATATAAGAAATGAGATGGGTGATATCACAACAGACCCAACTGAAATTAAAAGAATCATAACAGAATACTATAAAAATTGTACTCTAACAAATTTGAAACCTAGAGGAAATGGACAAATTTCTAGAAACTCACTACCTACCTAAAATAACACAAACAGTAGTAGAACAACTAAATAAACCTATAACAAAAGAAGGGATTGAAAAGGTAGTTAAAAAACTCCAAACAAAAAAAAGCCCTGGCCCTGACGGTTTCACTGCAGAATTCTACCGAACTTTCAGAGAAGAGTTAACACCACTACTACTAAAGGTATTTCAGAGCATAGAAAAGATGGAATATTCTCAAACTCATTCTATGAGCCAGCATAACTCTGATACAAAAGCCAGGTAAAGACACCACAAAAAAAGAAAATTACAGACCAATATCCCTCATGAACATTGACACGAAAATCCTCAACAAAATTCTAGCCAATAGAATTCAGCAACATATCAAAAAAAAAAAAAAAAAAAATCACCATGATCAAGTCGGATTGATACCAGGTATGCAGGGACAGTTCAGTATTAGAAAAACAATCATTGTAATCCATCACATAAATAAAACAAAAGACAAGAATCAAATGATCTTATCAATTGATTCAGAAAAGACATTAGACAAAGTCCAACACCCATTCATAATAAAAACACTCAGCAAAATAGGAATAGAAGGGAAATTCCTCAGTATAATGAAGGGCATTTATACAAAGCCAACAGCCAACATCATTATAAATGGGGAGACTTTGAAAGCATTCCGCTTGAGAATGGGAAACAGACAAGGATGCCCTTTATCACCACTGTTATTCAACATTGTGCTGGAGGCCCTAGCCAGAGCAAATAGGCTAGAAAAAGAAACAAAGGGCATCCAGATTGGTAATGAAGAAGTTAAAGTATCTCTATTTGCAGATGATGTGATCTTATACACAGAAAACCCCAAAGAATCCACAAGAAAACTACTGGAGCTAATAGAAGATATCAGCAAAGTTTCAGGATACAAGATAAACATACAAAAATCAGTTGGATACCTCTACACCAACAAACAGAACTTCGAAGAGGATATCACCAAATCAATACCATTTACAATAGCCCCCAAGAAGATAAAATACTTAGGAATAAATCTAACCAGAGATGTAAAAGACCTATACAATGAAAACTACAAGACACTACTGCAAGAAACCAAAAGAGACCTGCATAAGTGGAAAAACATACCTTGCTCATGGATAGGAAGACTTAATATTGTGAAAATGTCAATTCTACCCAAAGTGATCTATGGATACAATGCAATCCCAATCCAAATTCCAACTGCATTTTTTAATGAGCTGGAGAAAAAAAATCACCAACTTCATATGGAAAGGGAAGAGGACCCGGATAAATAAAGCATTACTCAAGAAGAAGAACAAAGTGGGAGGCCTCACGCTACCTGATTTTAGAACCTATTATACTGCCATGGTAGTCAGAACAGCCTGGTACTGGAACAGCAACAGATGCCTAGACCAATGGAACAGAATTGAGAATCCAGACATAAATTCATCCACCTACGAGCAGCTGTTATTTGACAAAGGCCCAAAGCCTGTTAACTGGGGGGAAAGACAGTCTCTTTAACAAATGGTGCTGGCATAACTGGATATCCATCTTCAAAAAAACCAAAACAAGACCCATACCTCACACCATGCACAAAAACTAATTCTAAATGGATCAAATACCTAAATATAAAATCAAAAAAGTTAAAGATCATGGAAGAAAAAATAAGGACAATTACAGAGTGGGAAAAAAAAATTTGACTACGACAAATCCGATCAGCATCTAATCTCTAAAATTTACAAGATACTGCAAAACCTCAACAACAAAAATACAAATAACCCAATTAAAAAATGGGCAAAAGATATGAACAGGCACTTCACAAAGAAGACATTCAGGTGGCTAACAGGCATATGAGGAAATGCTCATGATCATTAGTCATTAGAGAAATGCAAATTAAAATATTAAAACTACAAGGAGATACCATCTCACCCCAACAAGGCTAGCATTAATCCAAAAAACACAAAATAATAAATGTTGGAGAGGTTGTGGAGAGACTGGAACATTTAAACACTGTTCGTGGGAATGTAAAATGGTACAACCACTTTGGAAATCAATTTGGCGCTTCCTTAAAAAGCTAGAAATAGAAGTACCATACGATCCAGCAATCCCACTCCTTGGAATATATCTTAGAGAACTAAGAGCCACCACAGGAATAGATATATTCACTCCCATGTTCATTGCAGCACTGTTCACGATAGCAAAACTATGGAAACAACTTAGATGCCCATCAATGGACGAATGGATAAACAAATTATGGTATATTCACACAGTGAAATACTACCCAACGATAAACATAACATGGAGGAATCTGGAAGGCATTATGCTGAGTGAATTTAGTCATTAGAAAAAGGACAAATATTGTATAAGACCACTATTATAAGAACTCAAGAAAAGGTTTAAACACAGAAGAAAACATTCTTTGATGGTTACAAGTGTGGGGAAGGAGGGAGAGGGGTATTCACTAACAAGATAATAGACAAGAACTACCTGAGGTGAAGGGAAGGACAGTACACACTACAGGGGAAGTCAGCATAACTGGACTAATCCAAAGCTAAGAATTTTCCTGATTACAGCCAAACACTTCGAGGGACATAGTTGCAGGGGTGAGGGTCTGGGGACCATGGTTTCAGAGGACATCTAGGTCAATTGGCATAACAAAGTTTATTAAGAAAATGTTCTGCATCTCATTTTGCAAGTGGCGTTTGGGTGTTAAAAGCTAGCAAGTGACCATCTGAGATGCATCAATTGGTCCCAACCCACCTGGAGTAAAGGACAATGAAGAACACCAACGACACAAGGAAAGTATTAGCCCAAGAGACAGAAAGGGCCACATAAACCAGAGACATCATCAGCCTGAGACCAGAAGAACTAGATGGTGCCTTGCTACCACCAATGACTGTCCTGACAGGGAACACAACAGAGAGTCTCTGGTGGAGCGGGAGAAAAGTAGGGTGCAGAACTCAAATTCTAATAAAAAGACTAGATTAATGGTCTGACTGAGACTGGAGGGACCCCAGAAGACATGGCCCCCGGACTCTCTGTTAGCCCAAAACTAAAACCATTCCTGAAGCCAACTCTTCAGACAAGTTTTGATTGGACTATGGGACATAAAATGATACTGATGAAGCGTGTGCTTCTTAGCTCAAGTAGATACATGAGACTAAATGGGCAGCTCCTGTTTGGAGGCAAGATGAGAAGGCAGAGAGGGTCAGGAGCTGGTTGAATTGACATGGGAAATCCGGAGTGGAAAGGAGAAGTGTGCTGTCACAGTATAGGGAGAGAAACTTGGGTCACATAAGATCGTATGTATAAATTTTTGTATGAGAGACGAACGTGAATTGTAAACTTTCACTTAAGGCACAATAAAATAAATAAATAAATAAAAATAAATAAATGTAATCTCATCTTCACCTTCAGAACTAATTAGAATTTGGCAAGGATTTTTCAATCAAGGTATTTTCAAATGTATTATTAAGCGTTCTTAATTTTATCTTAGTTTCCACCCACATACCAAAAACATCACTCATGGTTAATTGTTCACTTTGGAATCTTACCCTAACTTTCTTTAAAGGTTTTAAAATTTCCAAAATTAATTTGACATATCCCATTTGTCATTAGAAAAGTAATGTTTCATATTATTCTCAACTAATACATTGAAGAGATTTTTGCATCCTAGTAAAGTTTCTAACACGATGTATATACTTTCCCTCTTGCTGGGCAATCCAGTACAGGTTTCCTTAAATTATTTTCTGAAAATCTGGTAGACAACATCTGAATACGAAGTATTCAAATCTGTTCGCAACATTCTTCTAAGAATTCTTCCTGTTCAGCATCCTTTATTGCATCTTTAATAACTAATTGAAATATGTGTGCAGCACCCTTTATACCAGTCAATCTTTTCTTATAAAACTTGTTGCTTTCACTGCACTTTGCACTGGAAATGTCTGCTAGTCAGAGTGCACTAAGTCAGAGTCTTCAAAATTGTCATTTTTGCCCTGACAGTTGCCGTTCGATTTTACTATCATTTCTGAGCAAATCATCAAGTTTAATCATTATCAAAGCCATTATCTGTGATTACAAAATAATTGTTTTAAATCAATGTTGTACTTCTCCAAAATTTGATCCAGTGTTTTTTTATGTACAGACTTGTGTGTCTTTCTTTTAATTCTTTCTTCCCAGTGTCAACAGATGTATCTTACCATCTTGTGTGAACTGAGCATTAATTCCTAAAATTGACTGACTTAATCTACTGACAACATCAACTTTCAAGGAGAATATTCATTTTTCTAGATTACTACTAATTTTCAAGCTAAGTTTTAAGGACAAGTGAGGTATTATTTCCCTAATATTCTCTGAGTTGATTGAAAAATTTTGACCAAATGAAGCAATAATTGGATTTAAAATTTTACAGAATCCTGAATATTCAATTAACTCAAATGAGCAACCATTAACAGTAACTAATTCAACACATGCATCAACAATTGTTTGTGTGTCTAGTTTCACCTTAAGACATTCTGGAACACTCCTCTAATGTTTTTTGCTGCTTATTTGGAACACTTCTAACACTTCCTTCAATCTTCTTCATCTTCTTGCATTGCACTACATTGTATTAATCCATGTAGTGATGCTTCAGGTGTCTCTCTAAACTCACTGCATGGTCTCCAACCATATCTGTGTTGCAAATTTTACAAGGGCTTTTATTTTCAATTTCTTCATACCTGAAAAATTCTCGACATGGATTTTCTCTGGTTTGTCCCATACTAGAACTCAAGGGATAGGAAATAGTGTTAACAATAGGACATATTTTATAGTCACTATATTACATTATGGAGCCCTGGTGATGCAGTGGTTAAGAGCTCAGCTGGTAACCAAAAGGCTGGTAGTTCAAATCCACCAGGAAGGAAACCCTCTGTGGCGGTTCTCCTTTGTCCTATAAGGTCTCTATGAGTCAGAATGGACTCGATGGCAACAGGTTTTTTTTTTTTTTTTTTTGGTTTATATTACATTACATTAAAAACAAGTCTTAGACTTTAATAACATAAAGAAAATAGAATGCACAAATACCTTTGTAGAAATGAATTAGAGCCAGTGTTATTAAAATGCTTCTAGCCACATATCATCAGTATATTAGAAAAACCGGAATAACTTCAATTTTACATTGACAGCGTTTGCCGATTTCTTCCATTCGAAGTCCCACTTTACAATATTCTTGTACATTTATCCAGTACATTTTGGAAAAAAAAATCACTTTATAGTGATACTATCCAGTTGTTTTCAGTGAAATAATGGTCTATCACAATTGAAACATTAGTTTTCTTCCTGTTAGTTGCTGATGTATGTTAACATTTAGATTTGTGAGATAAATACCAAATTTAGACATACAAGTACAAATAATGTGTAATAGTACATTTAATCAAGATTGAATACAAGAATGGAATCATCAAAAAATTATACACTATTTTCTATTTCTTGAATTTGAATATCACACTTAAAAACGTGAATAATGTATGTTTAAAATGTTGACACTCACCTGACAAATTTCTGTTCACATGAAACTCTGTTCAGAACTCCATGCAGTTTAACCAGTCTTTCTGACTACGAGTGTTCTCAATCTCTGAGCGTTTCTCACATCTTCAGTAGGCACAGCTCACCTTATTGTGATGAGAGAGGTCGAGCATGGAGCAGAAATAGCAAACTCTGAATGGCTTGTGAATCATCTCACGTAACAGCAGTCATCGACTATAGCTGCAGCTGCCCAGCATCGCTTGTTCGAAGCAATGAACTGTGCCCTTACCAGCCATGTGCCAGAGAAGCATTCAGCATACATGGGTACCAGATGCAAATCAAACATAAATGGTCAATGATTTTGCTTACAACTTTAAAATTATCAGTGAACTGAAAATAGCGTAGTGAAAAAAAACGATAGTTTTCAATCTAGGTTCAGGTTCAGAAAAACATTTTTTTTTTTTAATCAATAGTTTGTATTAACTTACAATAAGTAGTTTTCAAATGATTTAACACAAGACTGTAGAGGTAACATCACAATTGAGCACTGCTACAAAGTTAAAAGGCCGGTTTCACTACTAGGTGAAAATTCTGGAGCTAGGGTTCTCGAAGAGGATGCTCAACTGCCACCTGCCTTTTTATTTTGGTCGTATGAACAGAAATACTGACTTAGTGAAATTACAAGCATAGGCTTCTTAGTAGCCTCCTAGGATTCCAAATTTTTGCTTTCAATACCAAATAACATCTGAAAAACATGCTCTCTTTTATGCTTCTTGAGAAATCCTAAGAACTGGCCCAAATTTATGTGGTAGTCATTCCTTAATCCATAGTCAGCATGGGCTTCGAGGAGTAATTCTTCACAAGAATGGAAAAGGCGCAGATCTTCCCCATTTCCTTCAATTTCAATACTTTCAGCATGCTTACAGGAAATGTTTCCAATTGAGATACATAATAGTATGCCAGAATTCCTCACAGTGCTCTTTGAAGCCCCTCTACATATATTATACCAGGCTTTCCTGTCATGCAAAACGCAGTCACATCTGACCATTTCCCAACAAATCTTCCTTAGGTCCTGCTGATATATACAGTGGCTGTAGAGCCACATTCGGAGGAATGTGCTCTTGACTCGCCTTGCTCGTGCAGATGGTTGATAAGCGAGCTTTTTGTTCAAGACACAGGACGCGCTATTGTTCTGTATCCACTGGATTGCTGCACATACCCAGAGCTCACCTGGATCAAAAGTCCCTATGTAAGAAGTGAGACTTTTGTTGAGAAGTAGCTACTGTTGCCCGTCAAGCTCAGATGACTATTCAAACAGCTGCAATGCTGCAGAGAGGTAGCTTTGAGGCATGGTTACTTGTAAATCAATTTTCACCTTGGGCTCCTCAATCTGAAGCGTATTCCAAATTCGACTTTGGTGGTAGCACCTCCCTTTTGCCTTCCAAGTATCTCTTTATATGCGTCAGGGCATTTACGTTTTCATACTTTACTTTTCCTTGCTTAGGAAAAGTAGAAAAACAGCATTTCCATCTCCGACAGCTGAAGCTGAAGGCATTCTTTTACTGAAGCAGACATGTTGCCTCGAAAGCCTGAGAAAGTCCCAGGGTTACTGGGTTTGTCAACGTAGAGCAAAATTTCCCGAAGGAGCCTTTTACTTGGAAGCAGTTCTGCTGGAGCGTTTTGCAGCAAGAGCATTCCCGGTATTCAGTGGAAACAGCCACAGAGCACGCTCAGAACCAGAACCCCAGAAAAAATGTGTTGTTTTGATTCGAGTTTCTTTTTCACTCTGGTGAAAATTTTGGTATTTTTTGGTTTTGGTTTTCAGTTCCGTTCTGGTTTGAAGTCCTGGTAAAATGCTTAGAACTTTGACAGCACATAATAAGAACCAAGCAGGTGTAGCTATTTTGATTTGTTGTTAACTCTTTTTATTATTGTTATTATTTTTATTATACCACTCCTCTATTTCTCTTCTTGTAGGTTCTGTGATAATTTATGAACATTATGATCAAGACTACGGAATTCATCCATCTGTATTTAATAAAACATGTTAGCTAGCCATCTGGAAAAAATAATTGAATCCCTACTTCCACTTAAAATAAATTACAGATGGAGCAAAGATTTGAATGTGAAAAGTGAAATCATAAAAGTACTAGAAGATACATAGTTTAATTTTTATATAAGCCTAGAATAGTGAAGGTCTTTCTAAACTGAAACAAATCTCAGAAGCCATAAAAGAAAACCTTGATAATTAAACAATAAAATTTAAAAATGTCTCCATGAGACAAAAAAGCATGAACAAAGTCAAAATGCAATTACAGTCTGGGGAAAAATGTGTAACTCATATCGGAGATAAATGGCCAATTTTCTTAATATATAAAGAGCCCAAATTAGTTACTAAGAAAAAGACCAATGGACCCAGTAGCAAACTAGTTAAGGTATGTATATATAAATGTATCAAACATGAAAAGATGCTTAACCTCATTCACAATAAGAGAAACACAAATCAAGTGACAGTGAATGCCATTTTCATCTATCAGATTGCAAAGATAAAACTGTTGAGTTAGAGGTACTCAAACATAGTTGGTGAAAGAGTAAATTGATACAACCTCTATGGAAAGCAATTGTTCAATATCTACCAAAAATAAAAATGCAAATCCTTTTGATTCAAGCAATTCAGTTTAGGTAATTTATCCTAAAGACATATTTTCACACATGCAAAATGGGGAAGGCATAAGTATGGTCTTTGCAGTATTGTAGGTAACAGCAAAAAATAAAAAACAACTCAAGTATTTGTCAACAGGGGTCTGTTTAAGTAAATTATAGTACCACACTATGGGATAAGAATAGAATTGATCTCTATGTACTAATACGATCTGTAATCTGTAAAATACCTTCTAAAGTAAAAAAATACAAGATGCAAAATATTGTGTACAACAAGCTACCATTTGCGTAAAAATATATTCTCATATATACTTTCATATATGTAGAATACCTCTGAATAAGAGACATTAGCAGGGGTTGCCTCTGAGGTGGGCTGGCTGGGATATACTAATGGGAGGAAGACCTTAGTTTTACTATATTCCCTTTGTACCACTGAATTTTTTCTTGTGTATATATTACTAATTCAAAATGAATGAATAAATGAATTAAAAATTGTAGTCTCCACTGACAGCTACCTGATTTGGGTTTTTAAAGTGACAGAATCTTAGATTTAGAATGGATTTTGGAGATTATCTCATCCAGTCTTTTTACCACTATAGGAAACCCTGCTACCCAAGAACAGGAAATGGTCATTTACTTCCTTAAAATTTTTATTCGTGAGAACCTACTCGTTGTTGAAACAGTCTATTCTATTTTTGGATGGGTCTAATTCATTTATTAAATACCTAATAGGTGCTTGACATTGTGTAACTACTATAATTCCTTCGTTATATAGACCCCAAAATGTGTCTCATTCATTAGCATCCAGTTATTCTGTTTCTAGAGGATTACATGAGTATCCTTTAGTAGCTGGAAAATCCCCATTTTGTGCAAAATATATCCGCTCCCTACTGTGTTCCTCATATGAAATATGGAATAGATTTCACCTTTGCCCGACCCAGGTGGATTTTATCTAATTATTATTATTTTTTTGGGTATGCTTTATACACTGTGGTGAAAAGATGTTCAACTTCAATCAGTTCAGATTGACTTCAACTGATTTGAACTGATTTCAACATTCCAGAGAGGTCAGAGTAGCAGAGAAGAGATCTATTTTGATCTGGACTCTATACTTTTATTAACATAGCTAACATCACGTTAATTTTTTTTGTTAGCAACCTTGTCAAGTGACTCAAGTTCATTTTATGGTCAAGAAAAGCCTGTAAAAGTGAAAAAGATACCCCACAAAATGGAAGAAAATATTTGCAAACCATGTATCTGATAAAGGACTTGTATCCAAAATAAAGATCTCTTGCAACTTAGTAATAAATACACAGATAACCCAATTAAAATTAAATAGGCAAAGGATTTGAATAGACATTTCTCCCACGAGGATATACAGATGGCCAGTAAGCACATGAAAAGATGCTCAACATCATTAGTCATTAGGGAAATGCAAATCAGGCTGCAAGAAGATACCACTTCACACCCTCTAGGATGGCTTTAATCGAAAGACAGGCAATAACAAGTATTGGAGAAAAACCAAACCAAACTCACTGCTGTTGAGTCAATTCCAACTCATAGTGACCTTATAGGACAGACTAGAACTTCCTATAGGTTTCCAAGGTCGTAATCTTTATGGAAGCAGATTGTCACATCTTTCTCCTGTGGAGTGGCTAGCGGGTTCCAACTGCCGACCTTTCGGTTAGCCGCTGAGCACTTATCCACAGGGCCACTAGGGATCCTTAAATAGTAGAGAGAATTTTGGAGAAATTGGGACCCAGTTGCAAGTGCTGGTGGTATTATAAAATGGTGCAGTCACTTTGGAAAACAGTTTGACAGTTCCTCAAAAAGTTAAGCTAAGCTTTACCATACATATAGGCAGATAGCTGCCTTTGAGTTGACATCACTCACAGCGACCTTATATACAACAGAATGAAATGTTGCCGGCCTTGCATCATCCTTCATGATCATTGGTGTGTTTGAGTTCATCATTGTGGCTATTATGCCAATCCATCTCACTGAGGGTCTCCCTTACCCTCACTGGCCCTATACTTCACCAAACATGATGTCCTCCTCTAGCAATTGATCCCTCCCCATGGTATGTCCAAATCAAGTAAGTTAGACAACGCTCTGTTGTGATCCATAAGGTTTTCATTTGCTAATTTTCAGAAGTAGATTGCCAGGGCTTTCCTCCCAGTCTTTCTTAGTCTACAAGATCCTCTGAAACCTCTCCACCATAGGTGACCCTGGTGGTATTTGAAATACTGGTAGCATAGCTTCTAGCATTACAGCAATATGCAAGCCACCACAGTACAACAAATAGATCATATTGGTTACCATATAACCCAACAATTCCACTCCTGCGTATATGCGCAAGAGAAATGAAAAATATGTGCATACAAAAACTTGTATACAAATGTTCATAGCAGCATTATTCATAAAGGCCAAAGAATGGAAACAACACACATGTCCATCAACTGATTCAAGTGCTTAAAAGTACACCAAAAACATCTCTTTTTAAATTTTTTACATAATTTTGCAGGAGCTTAGCATCAAGATTTGGGGCTATTGGCCACCCTGACACACAGACTGAAAACCATAAAAACTGTGAAAAACAAAAAAAAAGAATGATACCAACGCACAAAGAAAAGCCAAAGGAGGGAAGTAAAACTAGGCTAGGTAGTGTTCAAAACTGGAGTCAAATTGTAACTGCAAGCCCATAAGACACCTCAGCACCCATATTAAATTCTCCTTTTTGCTTAAAATGACTTGAGTTTTTTGAGACTTGTTATTGAAAGACTTCTAACTAATACGGATATATTGCCTTCTATTTTTTGCTGAGAACATAATATCTCTTCTTAAAATACAGTGTGACTCCCCCTCCTCTCTTACTAGCTTTGTTTCTTTTGAACCATACATCCTCTTCTCTTGCATTGCCATCCATTTCTTCTTCTTACATTGTATTATTCCTCCACCTGAAATACAGTCTATTTCAAAATCCTAACCATTCTTTAAGACATCAAGTAACTAAATAAGCCACAAAGCCTTTCCTAAGACTGCTCAACAAAATTTAATATCTGTCTTCTTTGAACTCCCCTGATATTTTATCTGTGATTATCTTTGAACTCTTCTTTTAGAGGTAGGTGTTTTCAAGATAGACATTGTGTCTTCTTCATTTTTTAAAAAATCCATTCCCACCTCTAACAGGCCAGGTCCAGTTCATTGTACATGCTACTTGCTCAATATATTTTTTGTTAAACTGATGAATTGACCTGATGTGACTATACACCATCATTATACAAATGGAAAAAAATGTACCCACAGAAATTAAGTGATTTGCTCTAAGAGAAACAGCTATTAAAGAGCAGATATAGGACTAGAATTTATAACTGGTGTATAATAAACCCTCAATAAGGATTTTTGAATTAACTCATTTTGTCATTCCGCAACCGTTTATTGAGTTCCTATTACATGCCAGGCACTAATCTAGGAGTAGGGGATTCAGCAGTAAATAAAGTAGACAACAATCCCTGTCAATATGGAGCTCATATTCAAGTCAGGGAGATGAGTGATAAGTAAAAGAATATAGTGTTATGGAGAAAGAGAAATCAAGGAAGAATGGTTAAGGTATGTAGAGTCATCAGAGAAAGTTAGCTGCTAACATTTGAGTGAGACTTGAAAGAGTTAAAGGAGCAAACCATGCAAATAGCTGAGCAAAGAGTGTTCCAGGCAGAGGGAAAACCAAGAGCAAAAGTTCTGAGGCAGAGGCATGCCTGCTGTATTCTAGCAACTGAAGACCTCTGTGGCATAGAGGCAAGACTGTGGTGGGGAAAACTGTCAGAGATGAGGTCTGTCATGGATTGAATTTTGTTCCCCCAAAATATCTGTCAACTTGGCTAGGTCATGATTCACAGTATTGTGTGATAGTCCACCATTTTGTCATCTGATGTGATTTTCCTATGTACTGTAAATCCTATCTCTATGATGTTAATGAGATGGAATTAGCAGCAGCTATGTTAACTCAGTCTACAAGATTAATCTACAATTTAAGCCAATCTCTTATGAGATATAAAAGAGAAAAGCAAGCAGAAAGACAGGGGTATCTCATACCGCCAAGAAAGCAGTATGGAGAACAGAGTGCACCCTTTGGACCTGGGGTTCCTGCACAGAGAAGCTCCTAGAACAGGTGAAGATTGATGACAAGGACCTTCCTTGAGAGCCGACAGAGAGAAAACGTTTCCCTGGAGCTGATACCCTGAATTCAGACTTCTAGCCTACTAAACTGTGAGAGAATAAATTTCCCTTTGTTAAAGCCATCCACTTGTGGTATTTCTGTTATAGCAGCCCTAGATAACTAAGACAAGGTCAAAGGTATGGCCATGGCCAGATCAAGTAGGGCTTTTGAACCTTTAACAACCTTGGATTTTACTCTGGTGAGATGGAAACCATTGGAGAATTTGAATAGAAAAGTCTTACGAACTTTTAAGGATCCCTCTGGGCTGCTATATTGAGTGAATTAATTGAAGAGGAGCCAAGGGCTAAATTTGATCAACCAATTAGAAGGCTATCTATTGCAATAATCTAGGCAAGATAGATGATGGAGCCTACATTAGGGTAGTAGCAATGGCAGTGATGGGAAGTGGTCTGATTCTGGATTTTTTTTTAAGATCGTGCTGTATGAATGATCAGCTCATATTAAGCCAAAATTCTCTACCTTAAGGAATCTTTATAAGCAAATTAGAAAGTTCATGTAATTGAAGAAACTTTGCAAATTATACCTATAATTTTAAAATGTCATTTCTAACACCTAACTTTCTACCTGAGTGGCAAAATGTGGAAGTCAATGGTATCTACTGCTGGTGGAATGAGCACAGGGTTGAAGTTGAGTAGGCCTGGGCTTGCTTCCATGTGCTTCCATTTACGAGCTGTGTCACTTAGGCAAGCAACTCGAAAGCAATTTTTTCCCACGTACAGAAGAATTATGGTTATTAAATGAAATAGTGTATACAAAGTTCCTGGCACATAGTAAATTCACACTTAAGTTACTTTTCTTCCCCTTTTCCCTTTCAAAAAATAGCCCTCCTGCTCTGCCCAAAAATATTTTCTGTAAATACAGTGGAAAATCAAAATCTTAAATATGCCTTACTCCACTTCTATAAATATATATAGTGCATTTCAGAAACAGGAGACTAGAAGATAAAGAAATATTTTTATGATGTACTTTCCTCTGAAAAATGTTTGGAACTTATAAGGACTATCTTATCTAGCTTATTATTGATTTGAATTGAAATAGCACTGCTAATGACTTTGAAGTGGAGCTGTTTTCCAAAAAGTAAGTCTTAAGATTTCATTAATTTGTTTCTTCTTGAATAAAGATTCTTTTCCAGAATACTAAGATTTCAGAAGGGTGAAACAAAGTTTAAGGGATGTGTGATGCAATTGAAAATTTAGGCCAAATCAGTTTTCATTCTGGGAATAAATTAAGAAAATATGCCAAACATCACTTAAAAAACAAAACAAAAAAAACCACTTCCTAACACACATACCTCAATAATTTACTCTTAAGTTTATGCACACACCACATTTAGGTCTCTCCTTCTCTCTCTCTCTGTCTCTCTCACACACACATACACACACGCACACACACAAGCACATTCACACACACGTTCATAAGCATGCTGTGAGGAAATGCAACTCTTACATCTGAAAATACGTTATTTGTCTCAGATAGCTTTTTGAATGTCATTCCAGAACAACCTCCTATTCCATACTTTTCCTTTTCAAAAGGTTCTGTTAAATAGCTATTTTCCTGTCATACCCAGAGAACATACTAATGGATGAAAAATTAATTCATATAGTCATTTTTGTCTGCACAAACTCAAAAAACTCGTTGGATTGAGTTTTTGCCCCAATTACTAATGTTTGGACCTCTAAGATTGCCCTTCAAGATTGTTCACTGCCTGGACTTTTCTTGACTAATTGTACACATTTCCTGCTGTGAAGGTAGAGCCCCGTGTAGCCAGGGGAATCTACTAGTTATCTTGTGCACATGACTCACCTGCTCCTTCCCTTTAGTCAATTTCCTGATCATACCCCAGCCTGAATTTTTTCTTTATGTCTCTCCTTCTTGTCATTTCCTTTCTTGTTTCAAAATGCTCGTCAAAACACATGAGTCAGAACAACAAAAGAGAGAATAAACAGTGTAGGTATAAAATTTTCAAATGGAGAGGAAGTCAAGGCGATAACAAGTAATAAAAGACTGGCTCAAACTTAGGAAGATAAGGGTAAATTTCAAGAAAACCACAAAGGATGTTAACAAACCTACTCATCAAAATAAAGAAGAGAAACATAAAGTCTCAGTAAACACAGAATCTACAAAAACAAAAGAAATGGAAAAAAATCCACAAACAGAAGGAATTCAGCACAGGAGAGTAACAGGAACAAAGAAAATGTCAGCACCACAGAAAAAAGCACTACAAAATGACAGCAATAAACTCACACCTATCAATAATTACACTGAACTTAAGTGGCCTAAATGCACCCATAAACAGAGAGTGAAAGAATGGATAAAAAAACAGGACACATCAATATGCTATCTACAAAAGACACACCTTAGAAACAAAGACATAAATTTATTAAAAATCAAAGAATGAAAAAATATATTAAGCAAACAGCTACCTAAAAAGAGCAGGAGTGGCAGTACTAATCTCAGATAAAATAGACTTTAAAACAAAATCTACCATAAAAGACAAAGAAGGGCATTATATAATGATTAAAAGGACAATCCATCATGAAGACATAATCAGATTAAAGATCTATGCACATAATGTCAAGGCTCCAAAATACACAAAACAAACTCTAATGGCTCTGAAAAGAGAAATTGACAGTTCCACAATAATAGTAGGAGACTTCAACACACCACTTTCAGTAAAGGACAGAACACCTAGAAAGAAACTCAACAAAGATAACAGAAGATCTAAAGGCCATAATCAGCCAACTTGCCCTCATAGACATATATAGAAACTCCACTCAAAAGCTGCAAAGTACACATTCTTTTCCAATGCACATGGAAAGTTCTCCAGAATAGACCACATCTTAGGCTACAAAGCAACCCTCAACAAAATCCAAAACACTGAGATAATACAAAATGTCTTCTCTGATCACAATGCCATAAAAGTAAAAATTAACAAAAGGAAGCGCAAGGAAAAAAAAATCAAATAAATGGAAACCGAATAACACCTTGCTTAAAAACCACTGGGTAATAGAAGAAATCAAGATGGAATCAAACAATTCCTAGAATCAAATGAGAATGAAAACACATCATACCAAAACCTTTGGGACACAACAAAAGCGGTGCTCAGAGTCAATTTATAGCAACAGATGCACACACCAAAAAAGAAGAAAGGGACAAAATCAAAACATTAGCTATACAACTTGAACAAATAGAAAGAGAACAGCAAAAGAAGCCCACAGCCATTAGAAGAAAGGAAATACTTAGAATCAGAGCAGAAATAAATGAAATAGGGAATAGAAAGAATCAACAAAACTAAAAGTTGGTTCTTTGAAAGGATCAACAAAATCAACAAACCATTGGCCAAACTGACAAAAGAAAAACAGGAGAGGATGCAAATAACCCAAATAAGAAATGAAATAGGGGACATTACAACAGGCCTAACTGAAATAAAAAGGATCATAACAGAGTACTGTCAAAAACTATACTCCAACAAGTTTGAAAACCTAAAGGAAATGGACACACTACCTATCCAAGCTACCACAAAGTCATGTTGAAAATCTGAACAGACCCATAACAAGAGAAGAGATTGAAAAGGTAATTAAAAAAATTACCAACAACAACAACAAAAAGCCCTGGCCCAGATGGCTTCACTGGAGAATTCTACCAAACATTCAGAGAAGAGCTTACACCAGTACTACTCAAAATATCTCAGAACATAGAAAAGGAAGGGATACTTTTGAATTCATTCTATGAAGCCAGCATAACACTGATACCCAAAGACACCACAAAAAAAGAAAATTATAGACCGATATCTCTCGTGAATATAGATGCAAAAACGCTCAACAAAATTCTTGCCAATAGACTTCAGCATCATATCAAAAAAAATAATGCACCATGACTAAGTGGGATTCATACCAGGTATGCATGGATGGCTCAACATTAGAAAATCAATCAACGTAATCTGCTACATAAATAAAATGAAAGAATCACATGCTCATCTCAATTGATGCAGAAAAGGCATTCAACAAAGTCCACCACCCATTCCTTATAAAAACTCTCAATAAAATAAGTATAGAAGGGAAATTCCTCAACATAATAAAGGGCATCTATGCAGAACCAACAGCCAACAACATTCTCAATGGAGAGAGGCTGAAAACATTCCCCCTGAGAGAAAGAATAAGATAAGGATGCCCTTTATCACCACACCTATTTAAAATTGTGCTGGAAGTCCTAGCTAGAGAAATAGGGCAAGAAAAAGAAAGAAAAGGCATCCAAATTGGTAACAAAGAAGTAAAACTCTCCCTATTTGTGGATGATGTGATACTATACATAGAAAACCCGAAAGACTCCATGAGGAAACTACTGGACTAATAGAAAGAATCAGCAGAGTAACAGGATACAAGATAAACATACAAAAATCAGTTAGATTCCTAAACATCAATAAAGAGAATGTCAAAAAGGAAATCAGAAAAACAACACAAAATAGCCTCTAAAAAAAATAAAATACTTAGGAATAAATCTAACCAGGGATGTAAAAGACCTATACAAAGAAAACTACAAAACACTACTGCAAGAAACCAAAAGAGACCTACATAAATGGAAAAATGTACCCCTCTCATGGATAGGTACACTTAATGTTGTGAAAATGTCACCACACAAAGCAATCTACAGATGCAATCCCTATCCAAATACCAACAACATTCTTTAAAGAGATTGAAAAACTAATCATGAGGCCCTGGATAAGTAAAACACTATTGAAGAAGAAGAATAAAGTAGGAGGACTTGCACTACCTGACCTCAGAACCTACTGTATAGCTATGGTAGTCAAAACAACCTGCTACTGGTACGAGAGCCATATTGACTAATGGAACAGAATTGAGAACCTAGATGTAAATCCATCTGATCTTCGACAAGGGCCCAAAGTCCATCAAATGGGGGAAAAGATAGCCTTTTTAACAAATGGTGCTGGCAAAACTAGATGTCCATCTGCAAAAAAATGAAACAGGACCCACATCTCACACCATACACAAAAACTAATTAAAAATTGATCAAAGATCTAAATATAAAGCCAAAAACTATAAAGATCATAGAAGAAAAAATAGGATCAATGCTAGAGGCCTTAATACATGGCATTAACAGGATATAAACCATAACTAACAACACACAAACTCTGAAGATAAGCTATATAACTGGGATCTCCTAAAAATTAAACACTTAGGCTCATCGAAAGTCTTCACCAAAAGAGTAAAAAGAGAACCTACAGACTGGGAAAAAATTTTTGGCTATGACAAATCTGACAAAGGTCTAATCTCTAAAATCTACAGGAAAATCCCACACCTCTACAACAGAAAGACAAATAATCCAATTAAAAAACGGGCGAAGGATATGAACAGACACTTCACCAAGGAAGACAAGCAAGTGGCTAACAGACATGAGGAAATGCTCGGGATCACTAGTCATTAGAAAAATGCAAATCAAAACCAAAATGAGATACCATCTCACCCCAACATTATAGGCACAAATCAAAAAAACAGAAAATAACAAATGTTGGAGAGGCTGCTAGGAGATTGGCACTCTTATGCACTGCTGGTGAGAATGCAAAATGGTACAACTATTTTGGAAAATGATACGGCACCTCCTTAAAAAGCTAGAAATAGAAATACCATATGACCCAGCAATCCCATTCTTAGGAATATATCCTAGAGAAATAGGAGCTGTCACACAAATAGATATATGCATATTATGTTCATTGCAGCATTTTTTGAAATAGCAAAAAGATAGAAACAACCTAGATGCCCATCAGCAGGTGAACGGATAAACAAACTATGGTACATATACACAATGGAATACTACGCTACAATAGAGAACAATGATGAATCTGTGAAGCATTTCACAATATGGATGAATCTGGAGGACATTATGCTGAGTGAAATAAGTCAATTACCAAGAACAAATATTGTATGAGACCACTACTATAAAAGCTCACGAAAAGGTTGATACACACACACAAAAACAATCTTTGATGGTTACGAGGCAGGGGAGGGGTAGGGAGGGAAAAACACTAAATAGACAATAGATAAGTGGTAACTTTGGTGAAGGGTAAGACAGTGCACAATACTGGGGAAGCTAGCTCAACTTGTCCCGACACACATCCAAACTCCCTGGGGGACAGAATTACTGTGCTGAGGGCTCTGGGGACCGTGGTCTCAGGGAACATCTAGCTCAACTGGAATAACATAGTTTATAAAGAAAATGTTCTACATTCTACTTTTGTGAGTAGCACCTGAGGTCTTAAAAGCTTGTGAGCAGCCATTTAAGATACTCCACTAGTCTCACCCTGTCTGGAGCAAGAGAGAATAAAGCAAACCAAAGACACAAGGGAAAGATTAGTCCAAATGACTAATGGACCACATCTACCACGGCCTCCACCAGACTAAATCCAGCACAACTAGATGGTGCCCAGCTACCACCACTGACTGCTATGACAGGGATCACAATAGAGGGTCCTGGACAGAGCTGGGAAAAAAGGTAGAGCAAAATTCTAACACACACACCCAAAAAAAAAAAAAACCCAAAAACCAAAAAACAGACTTACAGGTCTGACAGAAACTGGAGAAACCCTGAGTGTATGGCCCCTGGACACCATTTAGCTCAGTAATGAAGTCACTTCCAAGGTTCACCCTTCAGCCATAGATTAGACAGGCCCATAAAAGAGAATGAGACTAAATGGGCACACCAGCCCAGGGGCAAGGATGAGAAGGCAAGAGGGGACAGGAAAGCTGGTAATGGAGAACCCAAGATCGAGAAGGGGAGTGTTGACATGTCATGGGATTGGCAACCAATGTCACAAAACAATGTGTACTAATTGTTTAATGAGAAGCCAGTTTATTCTTAAACCTTCATCTAAAGTACAATTAAAAAAAAAAAAAAACAACTGCATGACCTTCTTACATTAACCTACCCCCAGTAATTCCAATCAGTTCCTTAGAATTTATGTATCTATACTAAAAGTGATGCTAGTAGACCTCTTATCACATTAAGGAATAGATGATGTTTCTAGTCCAGACTCTTGGTCTGGAATGATCTTAGAAGTTACCTAGTATAACCCCTTCATTTTCTATATAACGAAAACTGAGGTATAGAGATTGTAACTTGCTCAGAACTAAAACTCCAGTATCCCGACTCTTAGCCCAATGTCTAACACCCCATGCTCTATTTTTAACCCTCTCCCTCCCCAAGTACAATTATTTTAATATGGTTACTAACATAGTTCAACCAGTCCTCTGATAATACTGGATTTCTGTCTTCCATTGCTTACTAGCTGCTGATATTTGGAAGTCACTTAATCGCTTTAAGCCTCGGTTTCTTCATCTGTGAAATGGCAATAGTGATAATACCTACTTCGTGGGTCATTGTGAGGTTTAAATGAGATGATTCATGTACCTGGCATATAAAGGATGCTCAATAAATATTAGTGATGGTAGTGAATACAATGGATGAATACAAAATAATATTTGTACTGAGTTGATTTTGTATTTCCTTTGGGGATTGTCTTCTGGTTATTCTCTCACTCACCCTTATCGATTTCTCAGAAGTAAATAGTGACTTATATACTTTCAGTTACTGCTTGAATTGCAGAACAAAGGACCTGTATCTGTTGCCATCGATTCTGACTCATAGCGACCCTGTAGGACACGGTAGAACTGCCCCATAGAGTTTCCAAGGCTATAACCTTTATGGAAGCAGACTGCCACGTCTTTCTCCTGAGGAGCAGTTGGTAGATTTGAACTGTCGATCTTTTGGTCAACAGCCAATTGCTTAATCACTGTGCCACCAGGGCTCCTTAGAACAAAGGAAGCCATCAATAATATGATTAGGCCACAGAATCGGTGAGTATATATGGACTATCTAGCCAAAATAATAGAAAAATGGGTGGGACTTCTTTCTAGTCTTCAGGGAATGAGAAATTTAATTTGCAATTCAGATCTAAAACCCCATACATGAAGTATTGTTAAGTACACAATCCTTATGAGACTTGAGGTACAGCGTATGGTTGGAGAAAGAAGAATTAGGCCTGGACTTCTTGAGTGGTCAGGGAACATTTTTGGTGATGAGGGACTTGAGCCAAGGCCCGGGGTCTCAGTTGGTGTAGAGGAGAAGAGCACATAATTCAGATAATGGCACTGGGTGGGGTGTTTTGTGAACACAGAGGAAAGTGGCACAGCTGGAAACATGGCATCACCATTCATTTTCCCCCGACTGAAATGCTAAGTTTTATCTCCATCTCAGACCCTTCCTTCATTAGGATAAGTTTACCCAATCAGTTGATAAGTCCTGCCATTCAAAGTTTTCTTTTTCCATTTCCACCACCTTTTACTACATTCAGGTTCTTATTCCCTCTCACCTGAAGAGTTGCTCCAATCTCCTCTGGTCAATTTATCTCTAGTTTCGCTCAGCTTCTGTCCATCCCTAGCACTACCACCAGATATATATCTTCCTAAAACACAGCACTTATGATAATAACAATAGTTGCAATGCATCGAACACTTAGGTAATCTCTACAATAATTTAGAGATAGTATTGTTTATCTTCTTTATACAGATAAAGGGCTCAGACTTAGGTTAAATGACGGGCCCAAGGCTACCCATCTATCTGAAGAAGGTTGGACTGAAGATCAAAACATTACTCCAAACCACATGGCCTACATTACTTCAAATAAACCAAACACTGCAAATTGGTGTTAGCTTATTTGCTTATGGTCTCCTCTGTCTCAGTCTTGCACCCTTGCATGAAGTCTGTCTTCTACCTCTCATCACTGCACCTGAACCCACACCCTTTTCCAGATTACACCCCCACCTATACATGCGCACAAACAATCCCCTTATTCAGAGTGAACACTTATAGTCTGCTGCCAGCTCTTGGCTTCCCTTTGCTCTCTTTCCTGTTTCAACCCTAAGTGCTCCCCACCAGTCCCTACTCCAGCTTTGATTCTGGGATGAACAATAAATTCTCTTCTTTGCCCTGCACAGAACAGCACTGCCCACACTCAGGCCACAAAGTGGTCTCTGCTCCTAACCCAGGAGGAATATCAGTGAGCAGCATTTTCTCCCTCATCCTACATTGGGAAGAACTAACAACTTTGCTCCGCTGAGGTTACTGTTTTGTAGATGGAGTTTCAGGTAGTGAGAAGCATCATGAATACAATCAATTCCTTCTTTCTGAGAGCCTTATCTTCGAATGGTTTATTTGAAAAGTTCAACAGGGGCTATTCTAGGTGATATGAAAATGGGTAAGATCCCATTCTGCCCTTGAGGAGCATAGTCTTGTGAAGGAGACACTCATTCACAGATGGTAACACTAAGTATGGTATGTTCTACATTAAAAGTAGGCAAAGAGAAGATGCGCTTAAACTACTTGGGAGACCAGCTTTCCTAGAAGAAAGTTGGTCCCTAAGTTGAGCTTGAAGGATATCTAGGGGTTAGTCAGACATGGAAGGGTGGAAAGTATATTCTAGGCAGAGGGAATGGCATGAGCAAAGGCAAGGAGGAGTGAAATAACATCTTGTGTGTTGAAAAGGAACTCTTAGCTGTTTAGAAGATATGGCTGGAGAATTTGGGAGGGGTCAGGTCATGGAGGGCCTTGTGTGCCACTCTACAGAGCTTAGACCATATCCTAGAGGTAATGGAGAGATGCTGAGGCATTCTAAGCAAGGGAATAACATAGTTAGATTTGTATATTAAATAGATCAGGCATAGTCAGTGTCATCATAGATGTGGAGGTTATATTTGAGAAAGGCAAGATGGGGAGCAGGGAGGTCTGGAGGTTAATGTGGTAGGGCAGATTGCAATGATCTGAGACTAAGGGACAAAGAAAATAAATCTTTAGGAGGTAAAATTGAAGGCCTTGGTAAGAGACTGAATGTAGGGGGTGAGGGAGAGGAAAAAGGTCAGGATGACCTGGTGGACCAGTGTGTGCAGTTCACCACCAGAAACACATGGTTCACTGATTCTCATGGTTGAGAATGAGTATGATGAACATAGTTTTAAACATGCTGAGTCTTAGGTGATCTTGGAGAAGCATTAACTGTTCACTCTCTCACTTCCCTCAGGTCTCTACTCCAGTGTCAGTTTCTCACTGAGGCTTTTTGTCCATAGCACTCATTCCAGCAATGACCATCTGCCCTTCCATACTGTTTTCTCCATAGCATTTAACGCCATCTAATACTTTTAATTTTTCAGTTATCTATTTTTTAGTTATCTGCCTTTATCCACTAAAATGTAAACTCATGAGGATAAGTTTTTGGTGTTTTTTTTTTTTTTTTTGTCTGTGATGTTTACTATTGTATCCTGATTTAGGAAATAATATTGGAGTTATTATTCCCTCTCCTTGAGCATGGAGAATTCTGACCCAGCTGGAGCTGGGCCCTCGCAGACTCACAGAGACACATCAGCTGGGCCCTGAGATAAGACAACAGATGGGACAATCTCAGAAATTATTTTAAGGAAGTTTTCACAAAAGGGCAATAAAACCTAACCAAAAGGACTTCTCACCTTTTGTCTTTTTCTATTAACATTTAGTGAATAGGAATTTGTTGGACCAATGAAGACCCTCCTGACTTTCATAACTGAAACCCTTATCAGTGATTGTTAAGAAAGATGATTCAAAATGTAAGATTACAGTTTCTAGCCAATCAGTGAAAAAGTGATGCTTTCAAAGATCCTACCCATTTTGTGACGTTGATATATACCGATGGCTCTGTAACCTTCTTGGGACTCGGCCAGACATGGCTGTGGCAGCATGCTTGTCCGTTTTCCCATTCTTGCCTATTCTGTGATATTCTTTGGACTCAGGCAGACATGGCTGTGGCAGCATGCTTGTCCATTTTCCCATTCTTGCCTATTCTGTGATATTCTTTGGACTCGGGCAGACATGGCTGTGGCAGCATGCTTGTCCGTTTTCCCACTTTCGTCCTTTTGAATATATGCCAAATAAAACTTTCTTTTTACTTTACTAAACTTTGTGATATTTTTCCCCTACAACAATCCTCAGTACCTAGAATAATGGCTGGTACATTGTAGGCATTTAATAAACGTTTGAGAAATGAATGAATGTTCATGAATGTTCCTGTTAGGTGCTGTTGAGTCAATTCCAACTCATCGTGACCTAATGTGACAGAGTAGAACTGTCGCATAGGGTTTCCTAGGCTGTAATCTCTATGGAAGCAGATTGCCAGATGTTTCTCCTGCAGAGCCACTGGGTGGGTTTGAACTGCCAATCTTTCACTTAGCAGCCTATTGCTTAACCTTTCCAGTTGATTTTATGAGCTGTCCCAGGGTGGCTGAAGAGCTACCTATGGTTAGTGACTTCTTTAGTAATATCTACTGACTCTAACTTTAATCCATTCTGATAGATGCCATTTACTCTCTTCCCTTCCCTCTCAAAAACAGCTGCTCATCTTGCTTTCCTGACTATTCAGTTTCATGATTTTACAACGACTGTGGTTCTGATTCCTGGCAAAATCAAAAGCTCTGGGAATCTAACCTATCGTTTTCTAAGTGTACAAACAGGCACCCTGGTCAACTACTGGTTACTTAATTTTTCCGCAGCTGGGTCATATTGGAGTTAAATAAACAAAAAAGTATGCTGTGTGTTTGGAAACTGAGTAATTGGTCTGAATACTTTCCATCACATCCAGTGACAGAGAAGAGCCTGTTGAATCAAAATATGGAAACAATTGTTAAATCATGCAAATCTAAAAGATAATATGATTTTTTTTGTATCTTTGCTTGTTTCTATCACCTGTTTCAGAAAAAGTTAAACTACTTTTTCCAAAATAAATGCTTCTGCCTGTGCACTTGATTTCACTCCCTTCTAACTATTCTGTGATCCTCTTGATCCCTTGCCTAGACTGTTGTAATTGCTTTCGAATTGAGGTCCTTGACTCCAGTCTCCATTGCTTCTTCAAACAGTTCACACTGAAACACAACTCTGATTATGTTACGCTATGCCAGTGGCGCCAGCAGGGGGAGGTGGGGCATGGACCACATCCCCTGACACAGTCAGAGAGGATGACTCCAAAATGACCCCAGAGTCCACGGTGGCAGCAGCAGCAGTGGTGGCAGCAGTGGGCAGGCAGACACGGCCAGAGAAGAGGCTTCTAAGGCAGTGGGGTCACTAGGGTTGGTGTCACCAGTCACCCAGTACAGTAACTCCCCCTCCCCCACCCACCAGTCCGGGTGCAGGCAGCTTGGCTGGGGTGCCCACCAACAGGCAGAGATGAGGATCTCTGCCTAGGTCAATGCGAGAGGGGAAGAGCTGTGGGGAGCCATGGTGGTTGGGGCTGGGAGGGGTGGGGTGCATGGCAAGATGCTCCTCCCTGTACAGTGGGGGTTCACTGGCCAGCCCTGCCCACTGTACTGGGTGACACCAACCCTAGTGAGATCCCTGCCCTGTGCCCCTGTTTACTTGTATGGAAATTATCTCTTTATGTGTTGATCTCCTTGACTACGATGTGAACTTAGAATTTGGAAGGCTGGTATCACTTTATAGTCAATGACTGGTATGGTACTTATCACATAAGCACTCTTATAAAAACTTCTTTCCCATTTTCTATGGAATAAAGTACACACTCAGATGTTATTCCAAGTCTTTCATAATTTCACTAAACCTGCTTTTTTTTTTTTAACTGACATCTCCTACTTTATGCCCTCCATATTACCCAGCATATGAAGTGTATGAAGTATTTTGGGATGTGATAGACATTTTGACAAGTCTGTTTTCAAAATAACCGTGTCCTGAAGTCAATCACTGTTTTTTTTAATTTTAATTTTTTTAAAATTGTGGTAATCGTGTATACATAACATAAAGAGAACAAAAATTCTGACTTGACCAATAAGCAACATCATGATAAATGAAGAAAAGACTGAAGTTGTCAAGGATTTCATTTTACTTTGATCCACAATCAATGCCCATGGAAGCAGCAGTCAAGAAATCAAACGATGTATTGCATTGGGCAAATCTACTGCAAAAATGTTAAAAAGCAAAGATGTCACTTTGGAACTAAGGTTCGCCTGACCCAAGCTATGGTATTTTCAGGCACCTCACATACATGTGAAAGCTGGAGAATGAATAAGGAAGACCAAAGAAGAATTGAAGCCTTTGAATTGTGGTGTTGGAGAAGAATATTGAATATACCATGGACTGCCAAAATGAACAAATCTGTCTTGAAAGAAGTACAGCCAAAACGCTCCTTGGAAGTGAGGATAGTGAGACTTCATCTCACCTATTTTGGACATGTTATCAGGAGGGACCATTCCCCAGAGAAGGACTTCATGCTTGGTAAAGTAAAGGGGCAGTGAAAAAGAGGAAGTCCCTCAATGGGATGGATTGACACAGTGGATGCAACAATGGACTCAAACATAGCAATGATTGTGAGGATAATGCAGGACCTGGCAGTGTTTCATTCTGTTGTACATAGGGTCCCTATGAGTCAGAACCGACTCGATGTCACCTAACAACAACATACATATAACAAAACATATGCTATTTCAACATTTTATGTTTACAGTTCAGTGACATTAATTATGTTCATCATGTTGTACAACCATCACCAATATTTGTTTCCAAATTTTTCCATCACTGTTTTTTTGTTTTTTGTCTTTTAATCACCAAGTAACCTGGACAACAGATATCCATGACACCATTTCTGGCACTCATATCCCCAGCTGAGTCTCCCTTAGCCTTGAACTTCACCACATCCTTAGCCATAATGAAACACATTTGCACATTGTTTGATTATTTAAACACCTGAAAACCCTCCAGATCAAATTGGTCACATAAAATGACCCTGTCCACACTGCTAGACACTTGCTGTTCCCTTAGCTCACTGTGAATGATTACATTTGTATCTTGTGTCATATTGTTCCCTTTGCCTTGCATTCTACCCTTTACCTCACCATTCATTCCCTGGTTAGACCTGTCCAAATCCTACTCATAAACTCAATTAAAAAGCTGTGTCTTCTATGCATCGTTTACTGCACCCTCCAGTTAGCATTAATTCCTTCCTCTTTTGTGTTTCCAAAGGGCATTGTTCACACCCTTTAGAACCGGTATCACAGTCAGACTTGCGGTACGGAAAGTGTATATATGCCCCATTAGGGGCTAATACTAGGGGATGTGTATACATATATGTGTGTGTGTATGCATATGTATGTGTGTATGTCATATTCAATATTTATATGCTATTAAGCCTATTTGTCTTTTTTTTCCATTGTGATTTCTTTTGCTTCCAGGCTTAGAGATTTGTCTTTTTCAAGAAGTGTGACTACATTTTTATTCCATTTTTTTCTAGCTTTTTATGGTTTGATCCATCAGAAATTTATTTTTAGCAGTTAAAGATTCTTTATAAGACTCCTAACAGTAAATGAGAAGTCCTGATTTCTTGTCCTTACCAGAAACATGTAATTCTGAACATGTTTTCTCAAAATTGAGCAATATGCAGACCACTTTTAAAGGAAAAAATATTATCTAGGAGCCTTAATGATGACTTAAAGTATTTTTACTATTACTTACATTTGTAGAAACTAATACTAGGCATATACCCACATAAACCCACAGTTCTTTTACAGTGATGAAAACAAAACACATTTACAAAATACATACATTCAAAATTATAAACCCAACAAATTTAAAATGAGCTATATGAAATTAATGTGACAATCAGTGCAATTTTGCTACAACTAGATTATTGCTTGAAACGTGAGTATGGTCATGACCATCCTCACCAATGTGTTGGTGTGATGTGATTCTCCCACCACTTTTTTCTACCCAGAACCTTCTTTACTTATGATATCATTTAGTTTTTACTTGGCATATTCAGTTCTCCTTTGTTCTTTTTTTCATTAATTCTCAATAGTTTGCACTTACATATGCAAACATGAACCTGAAATCATGTCGCTGTTCTTCATTATAAAGTGGTTATCCAAATAATCCAGAGTATGCTTACGTTGATTATGTTTTTCCCAGCACGTATGTACAGTTCTTTTTTTCCCCTTAATTATGAGATATATATATATATATACACACACATATATGTCACTTAAAATCTGCTGTTAACCATTTGTAAGTGTACGATTTAGTAGCATTAATTGCATTCATAGTGTAATGCAACCATCAGTACTATCTATTTCCAAAATCTTTCATCACCCCACAGAAACTCTGTATCCATTAAGTCCCTGGTAACCTCTAATCTACTTTCTGTCTCTGCGAATTTGCCTAATCTAGACATTATAAGTGAAATTATAAAATTGTTGTCCTATTATGTCTGAGTTATTTCACATAGCTTAATGCTTTCAAGGTTCATCCATGTTGTAGCATGTATCCAAAATGCTGATTACTTTTAGATGTTCATTAAAATGAAAACACAAAATAAAATATTCTCATGGGAAACTTGTAGACCCTGGAGAATTCACACGCAAACTACAAGGCATGCAGAGATCTTAGTTTGGGAAAAGCGCAATCCCTAGGGGCCTCTAGTCTGGTAAGGTTTGCCCTGGGAACAGCTCTCCCTACCCCTTCCCCATCAGTTAATGAATTTGATCATCAGTACAGGAATATTTTCCTGGTGACCACACTTTGGTTTGCTTTTCTATTTTATGGTTGACTTCTTTATATTCTATCTTCCTTTCAGAGAATCCTGAAGATGTTGTGATGGCTCAGCCAAAGCCAGTTTCCTTGACACCACTGGTCACTAAAAATGTGAGCTGTGAATAGGGTTTAATACAATGTTCTCATGACCTAGTGCAACATTTTTATTTTTTAAAATAATTTCAGTTCAGCCAAGGATGTGAGCTGAAAACAAACCAAAGACCAACAGGAAAGGATGGATCTGCCTAAACATTTACTGAAAAAATAATCCCCAACAGTGTAAATATAGACTGCTGTGGTCTTACTTCCCAAAATGCCCAGGGTAGGAACCAGAAAGCCAGCAAACCACTTCTCACACTCTATAATTTGGAAAAGGAGAGAACTAGGTTGCACAGCATTTGGACACCTTTGCTCAACTGTATTGTAAGCACATTTTTCTCTTCAAATTTCTGGGAAAACTAGAATTCCTCTAAAATAAATGCAAGACTTTGCCCAAACCTGGGCAAAAAAAAAAAAAAAAAAAAAGTCCTAAAGAATTTGTTCAAGGTTTCATGTAGAAACAAATATCACCACTATTGAAACATTCTAGATTAATTTCATCAGTGTTTCCTAATAGGATAAGCAGATTTATTCCTTTGTGAAGAGCCACATCCTGGGACTGTCTGAGACAAGAAATGTCTGCCATCTTTTGTATATTCAGCTGACCTCTTGCCAAGACAGCTTTGAACTCAAGTGCAAACTAATCAAATAGTCTCCACAATGGGTAGACTGGAAAGAGTATGTGGCATGGGGAAAGAACTCTAAATTTGCATCCTGAAAGACCTTAGATAGATAAATTATTACATTTTCTTAGCTCTTGTTTTTACATCTGTAGCTTGAGGAAATTAATACCTACCTTATAAAATTATTGTAAGAATTAATTAAAGTACTTCTTTAATTAATTTGAAGTACTTCTGTCTGAGTTACACACACACACACACACACACACACACACACACACATTGTATAATACATATAAATACTCAAACAAAAATATTAGGTTAAAAGATTCGAAACTACTAATATTGGCCATTTTTTTTACTACAAAAATGGCAATTTCATATGGTTTGACCACATATGTAACAGAGTGCCTGGGTGGTGCAACTACTAGCCAAAATGTTCGAACCCATGCAGAGGCCCTCAGAAAACAGGTCTGACAATCTGCTTCCGAAAGAAGTCCAAAAAGAGTCGCCGTGAGTTGGAATTGACTCGATGGCAACTAACAACAATAACATATATACATATATAAACTGCCTCTTTGGTCTAAAGAAAGCCTACGTCTATACTTTAAGGCATGATGGGAAATATCAGACCCACTATGATGCAAATGATAACGTGGGAAAAGAAGACATGAAAAGGCACAGAAATAGATGTATGTCCATCCCTAACAACAAACAACAACCTGTTGCCATTCAATCAATACAACTCACAGTGACCTATAGGACAGGACAGAGTAGAACTGCCCCATAGGGTTTCCAAGGAGCAGTTGGTGGATTTGAACTGCTGACCTTTTGGTAGCTCACTGTAGCTCTTAACCACTGCGCCACCAGGGTGAAAGGGCACAGCAAAAGAATTAAACTAGGCCCTCGGCAAATTTTGGCGTACAGATGCTGTGTTAATGTCAACTCTTAAAAAAGAAAGCCGATTGTGAGCTGGAAAAAAAAAGAATATGCCCAACTTTTCCAGACAAATTAAAAATAGACTTTGATATTGTTTCAATATTTATTTTGGCCTTTCTTTCCTTAATTAACCCTTAAGCCAATTGCCCTCAAGTCGATTCTGACTCTTAGCGACCCTATAGGACAGAGTAGAACTGCTCCACAGGGTTTCCAAGGAGTGGCTGGTGGTTCAAAATGCCAACCTTTTGGTTAGCAGCCAAACGCTTAACCATTGCAACCTTTAGGTGTTGTCTAATGTTGGTGCCAGGATGTGAGTCATAGTATTTTGCTTATTAGCTTTATTTGCTATCATAATGGAATGGGCTAGCCCTGAGACATGCAAGATTAGAGTTGTTTTTCAGCTTTTCAGACTTGTGGTGAGCAATGTTCTGTCAATTTGCCACCCCCACATTCAGTCTCTTAGAAGTGAATTGCCACCTCCAGGTTTTGTCTCCTGATTAATGGCTCAGTTCTTGACTTTTCAACTAGGTGACTTTCCTACCCTGTGGCTGGATGGATCACTGTGACTTTGTTTAGTGAGGAGACAAAGGTGACCACTAATAGGGACTGGGTCAAAATGGTGAGAGCTCAGGTCAAGAGTGGTTTATTTATTGCAGCCAGCAGGACTGGAATGAGGTCAGGAGATCAGTTTAGTGGCTATATTGGATTTTTACCTTTTGGACTTGAAAAAAAGGAAAGAAAATCTCAAGAAATGAAGCATCGTGGGGGCTAGGATGGGGAATGAGCTGTCAAAGAGGAGAACTCAAGGCTAGTTTATACCCCTATTTCCATTATGAGATGGAAATGAGATCTTCTGGAATTATATCTTCAGGGAAACTCTCCAACAGTTTAGCAAATATAGAACTTTCGTTGGGTTTCCTACCAGACAAGCACAGACCCAATGCATTGCTCAATGTCTCTATGGTAAAAGTTATATGCTGTGGTATATGTAAAAGAGGAAGTCATAAGTGGAAGGCATTTATCTGACAGTAGATCTGTGCCAATTTCAGTCGGTAGTACCACTGTGGCTTCCAGTAACCTAAAGAAAAATAGTATTTTAAACTGTTTCCCTAATGTGCCGCATTTTCTTAAAATCAGAAACTGTGAAATGTTTGACTCAATAACAATATTCTAGATCCTTATAATAGGATCCTGACAAACTTTTCATTATTTTTGCTTGTTTTTAATCTCTTGTTTTTCCTCTGATTGGTTTATTGTTGTTTATTTTATAGAGATCATATCTGGGTAACAAGTCTTTTTTTTCTTTTTTTGACTTGGATTTTTTTTTTCTGCCCAAGGTTTGAGAAAGTGCTCTGGTAAATATTAGGGTGCATTTACCTAAAGGCTGATTAAGAGTGTTGGGTGGAAGACAGGTCAAATATAAATATTCGTTCTGGGATGTTATTTTTGACTGGACAATTTGACTTTTCCATAAGACTAAATGTGTAGTAAAGACATGATAAGAATTATATAATAAAATTGAATGTACACTTGGCTTTTAAAATGCCTACTCAGTGATTATTGTAAAATGCTTTAATGTTTATTAGTAGATAAGAAGGACTGGAGTTAATGCCTTATTTCGGAAATCACAAGAGCCTGGGACAACTCTCATTTACTCCCAGATTGGTCCTTGGGCTACAGCTGTTGTTTGCTGGCCTGGAACTTTCTGGTACTCTAGTAGGTCACCTGGATGGTCTGTTGACCAGTGTATATCATTAACCAGAAAGTAATCTGGCTGATTTTTGTCCTCTACTGGATAGATGGAGCTGACCAAGTGTTATATAAAGATCTTTTGAGTCTTTCAATCTCAAGGGTCTGCCCCTTGATATTTTCTCCCATTTGACTTATAGTATCAGGTACCTTCTGTAGGATGCCTCTTTTTTTTTTCTCCCCAAATTCCTATTTTTTTTTTATTTTTTTTATTTTAGAAACACTGTAGGATCGTGGCTAAGCCAATGGTTTAACTAGGTTTAAATCCTGTACCTAAGTTAAAACCTTTTATTAGTTGTGTGACTTAACTTCTCTGAACTTCAGTTTCCTCATCTGTAAGAAGGGAATGGTAATAATAATATGTAGCAAAGTATTGTTATAGAATTAAATGAGTTTATTTAGCCCAGTTACTAAATAAATACTGGCTGTAGTTATCATCATTCTTCCCATTTAAATTTTAATTCAGTGTATATAATGCAACACAATTGTATAGGGACAAACTACTCACAAAAAAACTTCTTAGTATAAAAGTGATTTATTTAAGGGATATTATTTTGGGAATTGTTAACTTTGACAGCTGTCTCTCTTTGCTCATCTTTGCCCAACTGAAAGTTTGGTGGTTTGAGTCCATCCAGAGGTGCCTCAGGAGAAAGGCCTGGAGATCTACTTCCAAAAAATTAGTCATTGAAAACCCATTGGTTGGGGTTGGGGAAAGAAAACCCTGGAAAACAGTTCTGCTCTGACACATATGGGGTTGGAGTCGGAATTGACTCAAGGGCAACTGTTAATGATTTGGTAAGTACATGCTATGCCCATAGCCTCCTGTCCAATAGTGATTCCTTACACATTGGTTACCATGTTTTATATAAGCCACCATAATATCACCCTGCCCATTTGATTTAACCAGAACCCTTGAACCACAGATAACCATATATAGACTTACGAGTAGCCTAAAAGATGGGCTTGTCAGAAAACTTTATGCAGGAAGAGCAATCCTATATTGGAGAGTATCTAAACGAATCAATCATATCTGCCGCCTTAGAGTCTCTCTCTCTCTCTCTCACACGTACACAGAGAGAGAGAATGACACAGTAGAGTAGCTGAAAAACCTAGAGCTAAGAAGGTAACAAGCAGACACATTGAGGCAATAGAAGACATAAATAAATAGAAGCCATGAGAGAAGGAAAACTGAGAGAGGCAGGAGTTGGTACTGGCAGTTGAGTCAAGCAGAAAAACAGAGAAGAATCATAACTATGGCATTATCTGCAGGCTAGTGACTGACTTTGGTGAGAATATCACCAGAAACTGAATGAACAACTACAATTGTCATGGAGTTGGAAATGAAGTTTCATTTCTCCTTGAGAGCTGGCTAGATGATTGTAAATATGTCAAAGACACTGGGATCGTCACAGATCCCTTTAAGTCTCCTCATAGAGTGAGCACTTTATCTTTGGGCCACACTGGCCTTGTAGGTGACCCCGCACCCCAAGTTCTGTCTTCCTTCTCTTCTCTTTCTTCCTTTCTCTTTGGCTATTGGATAGTCTTCCAACACTCATAGGACTCTGTATCCAAGCCTCTCAGTAGCACTTGCAGATAATCACGCATTTCACACCTTCAGCCACCGCAGGTTGTCCTTTGCTGTAAAACCCCAATGCACTATGTACCCAAAGGTAAAGACTAATAACGAGAAAGGTGAAAAAGAGAAGTCCTGTGAATGTGTCAAAACAAGAAAGAACATGATTTATCAACAAGACAACAACTTGTTTATTTTTGTGCACCTGCCACTTAAGCCATTTCCTTTCCTTGAATGCTCTTTGCCCTTTTTTCTACCATTCCAAGTTCCTCACTAAATTCTTGCAGAACCTAACCAAAGTTCACCACCTCCAGGAGTGTTTCCCAGTTGACAGAATTCCACCTGATCTTCCCTAGCTCTTCATTATTTCTGTTACTTATATTAGACTTTGGAGCTTGGTGGTGCAGTGGTTAAGAGCTACGGCTGCTAACCAAAAGGTCGGCAGTTCAAATCCACCAGCTGCTCCTTGGAAACCCTATGGAGTAGTTCTACTCTGTCCTTATAGGGTCGCTATGAGTTGAATCAACTCAGTGGAGACAGATTCAGTAAGAGAAATGTGGCTTTGTAAAAAGAATTCTATTTACATTTTCTCTTGTGGTGTGTATAAAAGATTACATCTTCTATTTCTTGCTTTATGCATAATTGATGCTTATTAAATTTTGACTAACTTTCAATAATAAAAAAAAGATAGCAATGACCAATGTTAATGATACTAATTATTGAGAAACTTCTATGCATCATGTAAAGTGTTGTTGGTTTACTTATATTATCTCCAATCCTCATATTAATGTGAAAGAAGAATATTTTTTATTCCCAAGTTACAGGTGAGGCAAGTAAAACTCAGAAACATTAAATAATTTTGCCAAAGTCACACAGCTTTTAAGTCCCACCATCAAGATTAAACTCAGCTTCATCTAACTACAAAGGAAGTACTCCTTGACACTGAACATTGATGGTTAAAATTTTCAGGTACTCGGTTATACTGAACGAACTATATATGTCTCAAGTATTACCATTGTTTATAGCCTGAAATATGAGTTTTTACAATGGTCCACTTTATTTTGGAAAATTCTGTGTTTCTGAACTATGATTTCTCTTCCTTAAATGGCTTTTGAGGAAACAAAAACCATTTATTTATTATCTAGAGGAGTACACTTTTTTTTTTTTTTTTTTTAGTGGTTGTGAAAACCCATTGGTGATTCATAGGTAGAAAACCACTTTCAAAGGTTTTACTAAAGGTATGCAGCACCCTCCTCCCTTCCCAAAGGGCATGCTTCACAAACTCTCCATATCATTTATATTTTTGTTCAATGTAAGCCACAAATATTGTCTAGAGTTGAAGCCAGAGAACATGACTCACATTATTTCAGTGAGTCTTTGTACCTTAAAATCTTATCAATTTACAGGAAATTGTTAACAGCTTCTTTAAAATGTATATATTTTTGTTGTTAGTATAATAACAATATTTAGATCATTATAGGGTCACTATGAGTCAGAATCGACTTGATGGCAATGGTTTTTTTTTTCTTTTAAATATTTCAATTAAATAAGGCTACTTACCATCTAAACTGGATTTGGGCCTAAGTAATCTTTCTGTTTAATTATCCATCAATCAAATAATTTTTTTTTTTATTGTACATCAGGTGAAGGCTTACAGAACAAATAGTTTCTCATGAAACAGTAGTACACATATTGTTTTATGACATTGGTTAACAACCCAACAATATATCAACCCTCTAGTGAGATAGTACACAGTACAGGGGAAAGTAACACAACCTGCACAAGGAAAGGTCATGGAGGCCCTATAGACACATCCAAACCACCGAGGGCCTGAGTTGTTGGACGGAGGGCTCTGGGGACCATGGTCTCGGGGAACATCTAGTTCAATTGGCATGACACTACTTATAAAGATAATGCTCTACATTCTACCTTGGTGAGTAGTGTCTGGGGTCTTAAAAGCCTATGAGCGGCCATCTAAGATACTCCACTGGTCTCATCCCTTCGGGAGCAAGGGAGAATGAAGAGAACAGGATACAACGAAAAGATTAGTCCAAAGGACTAATTGTCCACAGCTACCAAGGCCTCCACTGGACTGAGTCCAGTACAGCTAGATGGTGCCCGGCTACCACTACTGACTGCTCTGACCAGGATCACAACACAGGGTTCTGGACAGAGCTGGAGAAGGATGTAGAGCATAATTTTAACTCCCCCCCCCCAAAAAAAAGACCAGATTTACTGGCCTAAAGAATACTGGAGAAACCTCAAGAGTGTGGCCCCCAGACACCCTTTCAGCTCAGAGGTGAAGTTACCTTCGGGGTTCGATGTTAATCCTGGGAGTGGACAGCCCAGTAAAACTAAATGGGACTAACGAGGTACAGGAGTCCGGTGACAAAGGCCAGAAGGCAGAGGGGGAGTAGGAAACTGATGATAAGGAACACAAGTTGAGTAAGGACACTGTCGATGTGTTGTGACATTGTTGACCACTGTTATAGGGCAACATTTGTAGTAACTAGTAAATGGGAGGCTGTTTTGTCCTGTAAGCCTTCATCTTGGGCGAGAATGGCAGCACAATTGGAAGAGCATAGTCAATATCACTTAAATGTGTAAGTAAAAAGTTTTGAAATGGTGTTAAAAAAAACAAAAACAAAAACAAATGAGACTAATGAGGTACAGTAGTCCAGTGACAAGGGCCAGAAGACAGAAGGAGACAAGGAAGTCCCCTGGTGATAGGGAACACAAGGTGGAGTAAGGATATTCTTGATGTGTTGTGAGATTGTTAACCATTGTCATAGGGCAACATGTGTAGTAACTGTTAAATGAAAAACTATTTTGTTCTGTAAGCCTTCACCTTAAGTGAGAATAACAGCACAGTTGGAAGAGCGTAGTCAATGTCACTGAACTGTGTATGTAGAAATTTTTGAAACGGTGTATCTTTGGCTATCTGTATTTTCAACAAAAAAAAAAAAAAGGTTGAGAATTTAGAGGCTTAATATGTTGTGGGGTTGTTAACCAATGTCATAAAACAACATGTGTACTACTGTTTCATGAGAAACTATTTGCTCTGTAAGCCTTCACCTGAAGTACAATAAAATAAAATTAAATAAATAAATAAAATATATCAACCCTCTAACTTCTCAGCCTTTTTTTTGGGTGAAAATACACATAGCCAAAGATACACCATTTCAAAAATTTCTACATGCACAGTTCAGTGACATTGACTACGCTCTTCCAATTGTGCTGCTATTCTCACTTAAGATGAAGGCTTACAGAACAAAATAGTTTCTCATTTAACAGTTACTATACATGTTGCCCTCTGACAATGGTTGACAATCTCACAACACATCAACAATATCCTTACTCAACCTTGGGTTCCCTATCACCAGCTTCCTTGTCCCCGTCTGCCTTCTGGTCCTTGTCACTGGACTACTGTACCTCATTAGTCCCATTTGGTTTTATGGGGCTGTCCACTCCCAAGCTGAATGGAGAACCTTGGAGATAACTTCACCACTGAGCTAAAAGGGTGTCTGGGGGCCATACCCTTGGGGTTTCTCCAGTCTCCTTTAGGCCGGTAAATCTGGTCTTTTTTTGTGCATTAAAATTATGTTCTATATCCTTCTCCAGCTCTGTCCAGAGCCCTCTGTTGTGATCCTGGTCAGAACAGTCAGTGGTGGTATCCAGGCACCATCTAGCTGTACTGGACTCAGTCCAGTGGAAGCCTTGGTAGCTGTGGACCGTTCGTCCTTTGGACTAATCTTTTCCTTGTATCCTGTTCTCTTCATTCTCCCTTGCTCCCTAAGGGATGAGACCAGTGGAGTATCTTACATGGCTGCTCACAGGCTTTTAAGACCCCAGACACTGCTCACCAAGTTACAAAGTAGAACATTGTCTTTATAAACTGTGTTACGCCAATTGAGCTAGATGTTCCCCAAGACCATGGTCCCCACAGCCCTCCGCCCAGCAGTTCAATCCCTCAGGGAGTCTGGATGTGTCTATGGGGCTTCCATGACCTTTGCTTGTACAAGTTGTGCTAGTTTCCACCGTATTGTGTACTGTCTCACCCTTCACCCAAGATACCACTTATCTATTGCCTATTTAATCTTACCCCCCCCCCCCATCCCTGGTAAACAACAAAGATTGTTACATTTTGTGTGTGAACTTTTCCATGGGTTTTTACAATAGAGGTCTGATACAATATTTGTCCTTTTGTGATTGACTTATTTCACTCAGCATAATGTCCTCCAGTTTCACTCACTTTATGAGCTGCTTCACAGATTCATCATTGTTCTTTATCGTTGCATAATACTCCATTGTATCTATGTACTAAAGTTTGTTTATCCATTCATCTGTTGATGGGCATCTAGGCTGTTTCCATCTTTTTGCTGTTGTGAACAATACCGCAGTGAACATGGGTGCGCGTATGTCTATTCGGGTGACAGCTCTTGTTTCTCTAGGATATATTCCTAGGAGTGAGACTGCTGAATTGTATGGTATTACTATTTCTAGCTTTCTAAGGAAGGTCCATATCATTTTCCAAAATGGTAGTATCGTTTTGCATTCCCACCAGCAGTGCATAAGAGTACTGCTCTCCCCGCAGCCCCTCGAACATTTGTTATTTCCAGAGTTTTTGATTCGTGCCAGTAATGCCGGGGTGAGATGGTATCTCATTGTGGTTTTAATTTGCATTTCTCTAATGGCTAGTGATTGCGAGCATTTCCTCATGTGTCTGTTGGCCATTTGAATGTCTTCTTTGGTGAAGTGTCTGTTCATTTCCTTTGCCCATTTTTTAATAGGATTATTTGTCTTTTTGTTGTGGAGGTGTTGGATTTTCTTGTAGATTATGGAGATTAGACCTTTGTCTGACTTGTACTGTCCAGAAATTTTTTCCCAGTCTGTAGGTTCTCTTCTTACTCTTTTGGTGAAGTCTTTTGAAGAGCATAGGTGTTTGATTTTTAGAAGATCCCAGTTATCTAGCTTATCTTTTGGGGTTTGTGTGTTGATGGTTATGGTTTGTATCCTGTTAATGCCGTGTATTATGGCCTGAAGCGTTGGTCCTATTTTTTCTTCTATGAACTTTATAGTTTTAGGCTTTATATTCAGGTCTTTGATCCATTTTGAAGTAGTTTTTATATATGGTGTGAGGTATGGGTCCTGTTTCATTTTTTTGCAGATGGATATCCAGTTTTGCCAGCACCATTTGTTAAAAAGCCTGTCTTTTCCCCATTTGATGGACTTTGGGCTCTTGTCGAAGGTCAGGTGACCGTAGGTGGATGGATTTACATCTGGGTTCTCAATTCTGTTCCATTGGTCAATGTATCTGTCGTTGGACCAGTACCAGGCTGTTTTGACTACTGTAGCTGTATAGTAGGTTCTGAAATCAGGTAGTGTGAGTCCTCCAACTTTCTTCTTCTTCTTCAGTAGTGCTTTACTTATTCGGGGCTTCTTCCCTTTCCATATAAAGTTAATGACTAGTTTTTCCATATCTTTGAATAATGTTGTTGGTATTTGGATCGGGATTGTGTTGTATTTGTAAGTTGTTTTGGGTAGAATTGACATTTTCACAATGTTGAGTCTGCCTATCCATGAGCATGGTATGTTTTTCCATTTATGTAGATCCCTTCTGGTTTCATGCAGTAGTGTTTTGTAGTTTTCTTGTATAGGTCTTTTACATCCCTGGTCAGATTTATTCCTAAGTATTTTATCTTTTTAGGGGCTATTGAAAATGGTATTGTTTTTCTTGTTTCCTTTTCATTGTTCTCCTTACTGGTGTATAGGAATCCAACTGATTTTTGAATGTTTATCTTGTATCCTGCTTCTCTGCTGAATCTTTCTATTAGTTCCAGTAGATTTCTTGTGGAGTCTTTAGGGTTTTCTGTGTATAGTATCATATCATCTGCAAACAGGGACAGTTTAACTTCTTCATTACCAATTTGGATGCCCTTTATTTCTTTTTCTTGCCTTATTGCTCTAGCTAGAACTTCCAGCACAATGTAAAATAGGAGTGGTGATAAAGGGCATCCTTGTCTTGTTCCTGTTTTCAAGGGGAATGTTTTCAGCCTCTCTCCATTAAGAATGATGTTAAACATTGGTTTTGCATAGATGCCCTTTATTATGTTGAGAAATTTCCCTTCTATACCTATTTTATTGAGAGTTTTTATCAGGAATGGGTGTTGGACTTTGCCAAATGCCTTTTCCGTGTCAATGGAGATGATCGTGTGATTCTTTTCTTTCCTTTTATTTATGTGGTGGATTACGTTGATTGATTTTCTAATGTTGAACCATCCTTGCATACCTGGTATGAATCCTACTTGGTCATGGTGTATTATTATTTTGATATGATGATGAATTCTATTGGCTAGAATTTTGTTGAGAATTTTTCCATCTATATTCATGAGAGGTGTTGGTCTGTAATTTTCTTTTTTTGTGACTTCTTTGCCTGGTTTTGGTATCAGTGTTATGCTGGCTTCATAGAATGAATTTGGAAGTGTTGCTTCCTCTTCTGTGCTCTGAAATAGCTTGAGTAGTACTGGTACAAGCTCTTCTGTAAATGTTTTGTAGAATTCTCCAGTGAACCCATCTGGGCCAGAGCTTCTTTTGGTTGGGAGTTTTTTTATTACCTTTTCAATCTCTTCTCTTGTTATGGGTCAGTTTAGATTTTCAACATCACTTTGTTGTAGTTTGGGTAGGCCGTGTGTTCCTAGAAATTTATCCATTTCCTCTAGGTTTTCAAATTTGTTGGAGTATAGTTTTTCATAATATTGTGTTATAATCCTTTTTATTTCAGTTGGGTCTGTGGTAATGTCCCCCATTTCATTTCTTATTTGGGTTATTTGTGTCCTCTCCTGTTTTTCTTTTTCAGTCTGGCCAGTGGTTTGTTGATTTTGTGGATTCTTTCAAAGAACCAACTTTTGGTTTTGTTGATCCTTTCTATTGTTTTTCTGTTCTCTATTGCATTTATTTCTGCTCTGATCTTTACTATTTCCTTTCGTCCGGTGGTTGTGGGCTTTTTTTGCTGTTCTCTATTTGTTTGAGTTCTGTAGTTAATGTTTTGATTTTGTCCCTTTCTTCTTTTCTGTTGTGTGCATCTATTGCTATAAATTGTCCTCAGAGGACTGCCTTTGCTGTGTCCCAAAGGTTTTGGTATAATGTGTTTTCATTCTCATTTGATTCTAGGAATTTTTTTATTCCATCTTTGATTTCTTCTATTACCCAGTGATGTGTAAGCAGGGTATTATTCAGTTTCCATGTAATTGATTTTTTTTCCTTGCTCTTTCTAGTGTTAATTTCTACCTTGATGGCATTGTGGCCAGAGAAGGTACTTTGAATTATCTCAACGTTTTGGATCTTGTTGAGGATTGCTCTGTGGCCTAAGATGTGGTCTATTCTGGAGAACGTTCCATGTGCATTGGAAAAGAATGTGTACTTTGCAGTGGTTGGATGGAGTGTTCTATATATGTCTATGAAGTCAGGTTGGCTGATTGTCCCCTTTAGGTCTTCTGTATCTTTGTTCATTTTCCTTTTAGTTGTTCTGTCCTTTACTGAGCGTGGTGTGTTGAAGTCTCCTACTATTACTGTGGAACTGTCAATGTCTCTTTTCAGTGCTGTTAGAGTTTGTTTTATGTATTTTGGAGTGCTGTCATTTGGTGTGTAGATGTTTATTATGGTTATGTCTTCATGCTGGATCATCCCCTTAATCATTATATAGTGTCCTTCTTTGTCTTTTATGGTGGATTTTGTTTTAAAGTCTATTTTGTCTGAGATTAGAGTTTCCACTCCTGCTCTTTTTTGGTAGTTGTTAGCTTGATATATTTTTTTCAACCTTTGACTTTTGATGAATTCACGTCTTTGTTTCTCAGGTGTGTCTCTTGTAGACAGCATATTGATGGATCCTGTTTTCTTATCCAGTCTGTCACTCTCCGTCTCTTTAAGGGTGCATTGAGTCCATTTACATTCAGTGTAATTATTGATAGATGTGAGTATTTTCCTGTCATTTTGTAGTGCTTTTTTTGTGGTGCTGAAGTTTTCTTTGTTCTTCTTCCTCTCTTGTGCTGAGTTACTTTCGTTTGTGGGTTTTTTTTTTCATTTCTTTTGTTTTTGTAGGTTTTGTTTTTGCTGAGACTTTATGTTTTTCCTCTTTATTTTAATGAGTATGTTTGTTAACTTTCTTTATGGTTACCATAAATTTCACCTTTATCTTTCTAAGTTTGAAGCAGTCTACCACTACTTGGTATCGCCTTGCCTTCCTCTCCTTTAGAAGGTTCTATACCTATGCTGTTTATTCCCTCTTTTATTGTTTTGATGTTGTGGTCATTTACTGATTAACTGCTCTGATTCCTGTTGTATTTCTTTTGGTTTTGGATAGTCCTCGAGAGTTCATTTCCTAGGTTGGTATCTAGCTTGTACAATCCTGTGTCCTAGATTCTGCCTGTGAGCTGAAGCTGTTTGTCCTCAGATCGAAGAACTCCCTTTAATTATCCTTGTAAGTTTGGTTTGGTTTTTACTTATTCCCTTAATTTCTGTTTATCTAGAAATGTCCTAATTTCACCATCAAATTTGAACGAGAGTTTTGCAGGATGTATTATTCTTGGCTGGAAATTTTTTCTTTCAAGATTTATATATGTCATCCCATTGCCTTCTTGGCTGCATAATCTGAGCTTAGTCTTATTGTTTCTTCTCTGTATGTGACTTCTTGTTTTTCACGAGCTGCTCTCAGGATTCTTTGTTTGTCTTTGGTTTTGGCGAGTGTGATTATGATATGCCTTGGTGATTTTCTTTCGGGGTCTCTCCTATATGGGGTTTGTTGAACTTCTCGGATGGCCAGCTTTTCATCTTTCATGATATTGGCGAAGTTTTCTGTCAGCAGTTCTCCAATGATCCTCTCTGTGTTTTCTGTTTTCTCCCCCTGTTCTGAAATTCCAATCACTCGAAAATTTTTGCTTTTGATTGTATCCCACATAACTCTCAGGGTCTCTTCATTTTTCTTTGTTCTTTTTTCTGAGTTTTCCTGAAACAGAGTTGTATCCAGTGTTTGTCTTCAATTTCACTGATCCCATCTTCCACCGTTTCAAATCTACTTCTCAGCCCTTCTATGACACCGTCCATTTCTGAAATCTTGTTGTTTATCTTTTGGATTTCTAATTGTTGTCTTTGTATAATTTCTAGTTGTGAATTTATTTTGGAATTTTGTTCTTGAATTATTTTCCTGAATTCTTCTAATGTTTTGTCTGTATTTTCCATGAATTTGTCTATTTTTTTCCTCATGTTTGTCAGCTTTTTGCCTCAGTTCTTGAAGAATTCTGAGTATTAGAGATTTGAATTCCCTGTCAGGTAGTTCTAGTGCCTTTTCTTCCACTGAAAAGTCATCTGGTGTTTTATTTTGGATGCCTACTGGAACCATCCTGTCCTGTTTTTGTAAATGTTTTGATATTGTCTGCTGTCTTGGGGAATTCAGTAGTTATTTTTCTCATTTATTGATTGTAGATTTGTTTGTTTCATCCCTTTTTTTTTTTTTTTTTTTAATTTGGCTATGTCTGAGCAGGCGGCTGTGTGTTCTTTGTTGTTTGCTTGTCTGTAGGCGTAATACTTTTTACCTCCTTCTCCAATTGGCAGGGTCAGTCACTCAGATATGGTATGGCAGGGCAGGTCTAGCTGAAGAGGAGTTACTGGGACGGGTTGTTTGTTGCACTTACTATAGCCACCAGGGTGGGTCAGTAATCAATGCAGGGCAGGTTCCAGTACGCTATGCCTGTGCTGCTTGGTGGCGTGACGTTAAGTGCCTGGTGCAGGTAGGCAGGATTTGGTGAGGAGATTGTTATGTGTGGAGCTAATATGGATATGGGAGAGAGGAGAGGGTAACAGAAGCCAAAAACATACAAACAAACAGAAAAGAATGCTAGGGGAGCTTACTGTTGGAGTGGAGAGATGAGAGACTGTGAAATGGAGAAAAACAGAAAGGGGAAGAGGAAGAAAAGAAAAGCATGAATAAATAAAAATCAGAAAGGTTGAAGAACTGCAAATTTCCCAGGGATCCCATCGGTGCAACTATGAGGTCTGGGGAAGTCGCTCTCGGGTATTGCAGTACAGCCTGGCTAGAAGGCGTAGAGGTATACAACACCAGGTATTCAGTGAACAGAAAGAGAAGGAAGATATAGAGAGACGAGAAACTGAGTAATGAAGAAAGAAAAAGAGGGAAAAGAAAACAAAACAAATTAAAAAACAAAAACAAGAAAAGCCCCCTAAAAAACAGAAAAAGAAAACCCAATGAAAAAAGAAATGCCCTCAGGGATCCCTCTGCCTATCTGTGCAAGCCGAGGGGGTAGTCTCCTTGCCACGTAGCACCACCTGGCCAGAAAGGGATCCCAACTCAAGAAAAGGAAAAGAAAACAAGCAAACAATTCAAAACACACAAACGAACAAAAGCCCCGGGATCCCACCAGCACGGCAGCCCAGACCGGGAAGCAGCTCCACCCTCAAATGGAGCTCCACAGCCCTTCAGGAAGAAGCAAAGATGGCTCACGGAGTCAGGTATTTGAGCGAAAGGAGGGGGAGGTGGTGAGAGGTAAGGAAGAAATTAAAAGAAGCAGAAAAAAGCAACACCAGAACCCAACAAACAGCACTCAGAGGGCCAGCCCATTCGGGTGTGTGGAATCCAAGCAGCTGGTGTTTCCTGGACAAGAGAGTGTGGCTGCAGGAAGCAGAGGAAGCCGAGTGGGGGTGAAGAAGGGTGGGGGGTGGGAAAGCGTGTATAGCAAATCACCGGTTATTTTGTCTCCTGCTGGAAGCTCCGTGAAGCTGCTTTCTTGTACCCCCTGTTTGCTGGTCTCCAGTAGGAGTCCAAGATGGTGGATCTGTGCCGCATTAGCTGGTAAGGGACCTCTGCATGAATCTCTCCTTGCTCTCCTTTCTCTGTCAGTTTTCTCACTCCATTTGGTGCTTGGCTGAGTTCTTTATCTCTTTATTTGATGTTTTAGGTTTTCAGGATTTTTGTTTTCTCTGTTCGGCTTAGTTTTTCGGATCTTTGCTGTGGAGGGACGGCGTGGTGCTTCTGCCTAGAGAGCCATTTTGCTGGAAGTCCCCAGTCAAATAATTTTTGAGCATTAATTCAAGATTTTAAAAATAGGGTAAGACAGTACACAATACTGGGGAAGCCAGCACAACTTGTCCAAGGTAAGGTCATTGAAGCTCCATAGATAGATGCAAACTCCCTGAGGGACCAAATTCCTGGACTGAGAGCTGTGGGGACCATAGTCTGGAGGAACATCTAGCTCAATTGGCATAATATAGTTTATAAAGAAAATGGTCTACATTCTTCTTTGCAGAGTAGCGCCTTAGGTCTTAAAAGCTTGTGAACTGCCATCTAAGGTACTCCACTGGTGGCACCCTGTCTGGAGCAAAAGAGAATGAAGAAAACCAAAGACACAAGGGAAAGATTAGTCCAAAGGACTAATGGGCCACAACTACGACAGCCTTCACCAGACTGAGTCCAGCACACTAGAAGGTGCCCAGCTACCACCACTGACTGCTCTGACAGGGATCACAATAGACGGTCCTAGACAGAGCTGGAGAAAAATGTAGGACAAAATTCTAACTCGCACACACAAAAAAAGACCAGACTTACTGGGCTGACAGAGACAGGAGAAACCTTGAAAGTATAGTCCCTGGACACCATTTTAGCTCAGTAATGAAGTCACTCCTGAGGTTCACCCTTCATCCAAAGATTAGACAGGCTCATAAAACAAAACGAGACTAAAGGGGCACACTAGCCTAGGGGCAAGGATAAGAAGGCAGAAGAGGATAGGAAAGCTGGTAACGGGAAACTCAAGATAGAGACGGGGAGAGTGTTGATATGTTGTGGGGTTGGCAACCAATGTCACAAAACAATATGTGTATTAATTGTTTAATGAGAAGCAAGTTTGCACTGTAAACCTTCATCTAAAGTACAATTTAAAAAAAAAGATTTTAAAAATAACTGCGAATAGTATGTAACCCACAGAAAGACAGCTATGAATTACAAAGAGATTAGGTTCATAGAGAACTCTCTTCAGCAACTAAAAAGAAATCTCTAAAACCTTCTTCTAACTAAATCTTGATCAAGGAGTTGCTTGTTTCCATGATACTCAAATGCGAGTATTCCTAAGAAGCAATTGCATTAATATTACGGAGCAAAGAGCAGCTAAATACACTTTCCAACATGTAATCTGGATTAGGCTAGTCTGGGATGGGAGGTTAGTTGTACAGCTCAACTAGGGTCCTACTATTTATCGTCTTATCATATCTCTACTGCTCTAACATCCTGTATCCTAATGACCTTCTTGAGAGCATGGCAATTCAGTAAAGACCAGAAGTGTTCCCAAAAAATTGACAAATAGTGCTCCAGTGTTAATTTAGATTGAGAAATACAACCGCTAGCAAAGTGGATAATTATATCTAATAATCTTAGTCTTTTCCACTGAGAAACACCTATTTGAGAAAGATAATCAAGACCAGAAGTCTTCTTAGTTAATTTGGAGACATATTAAATGACCCTGGATGATCTTCAGGAATGATTTCCTCAGGCTTGGTCTATCACTGTTCCCTTTCTCTCAGACCTGCTATCCCAGGAAAAGAACGTTAGATCTTGCTGCAGACAAATTTGCCTATGTGTCAATTCTTACTCCTTGTTAAAACTACATAAAAGAAATAAAAACAGTAAAACCCTACAAAACCAAAGAGAATTGGAGAGTCTCATCAACACTGTAAGATTTTAATAAATTTCTGAAAAGAGCATAATGAAATTAGTGGTGTTTCAGTATTTCATAAAATTCTGTGTTTAATATTGGTATCATATTTTTTAAAATGTGTTAGCAATTTGTGACATTTAAAAAAATCACTGAAATTAAAGTTAATGCCTTGCAAATAAAAATTTTCATTAACATGTTAAAGAACATCATGTTTGTAATCATTTGTCAAATGTTATTATTCTAATATAAATGATCAGAGTAAACTGTTAAAATAAGGTGTGATTAAAACGAAAAGCAACACATTACTTAAAATGAAAAAAATCAATCATGAAAAAGTAAAAATAATAGATTATTTTTAAAAACTTTTTCTTAAAAAACAAAGCACTTTAAAGGTTTCATTACTGAGTCATGAAAACTGATATCTTTCCAGGGCTAAACAAGCTCTTTCTGATCCTATACTAGTTTGGAAACATTTGAGGAGACAGCTATAAACTAACTCCAACTATCTGCCTCAGATTCTTTCTACTTAAAATAACCTCGCTTTTTACTGGATAACTTTGAAGAGAACTTTTAAGTTAATCTCTCCCAACTGGGACTGCAATCTTTTCATGGTAGGTTCTATTTCAAATAAAGTACCTTGCGTTCATTTCCATAGTCTTCAGTTTCATCATCTATAGATGGAGGCTTCCTCTGCAGAATTTCCTGAGTTAATTTCAATAGTATCGTGTTCATATCCTACCTTTTTAGAAATCCTCCACTTTGCTGCTGTAACTCAACAATTTATCTTCATTAATTTAATTGTATGAGGTCAGTCATGAGGAATAATGACAGAATGCTGAATAATTTGCATTTAAAAAATCTTAGATCAGATTCCAGATTATCTTTTATGGTAATGTCACTCTCACAGCTTTTGACTATGTTTTCTTGAATTGGAGACAAAGAGGTGGAATTACAATTGGTGCACCAAGCAATTCAAGAAACTGTGCGTTGCATATGGATGTTGCCTCTCACTTGGGATGGCAGAAAATAGGTTGAGAATGCATGAGTCTACCTAGATGTCATCAGCAAACCATTTTTTATTTGCAATGATTTTTGGGGAGCCACTTCCTTCCTGACCGAATGCCGAGGTTTTGGGATGTTTACCTTAGTTCTTGGGATTGTGACCGGCCTTCATCTCCGTTAACTGACTAGATTGTATAATAAGATAATGAATAATGGGGGAAAACCTGGTTCAAAGTCATTCATTTCATCTTGATATGACAAAATACCCTGGGAGCAAATGAAACATTAGGATAAATGTCTCAATTTTGACTAGTTATGCAATGTACTTGCCTTTTCAAGCTGAAAGCACTCTGAAGTCAACCAGAAACACAGGTGCAGGATTTTCCAAAATGTGTAAAGAGTTGACTGTTGGAGGAAGACTGGATCAGATTCTGTATTCAACCCCTTGCTTGATCAGTTTCATCAGTTTGCATATTTGTACAAGAAGGGGTCAGATGTGCCCAATCATTTATTTGTCAATGTTTTAGAATTTTTGGAAAGAATTTTGGTTTTGGAAAAATTGACACATACCCTCAGCGGCGTTTTTCTGGGAAAATTGCTCATTTCCTACAAATGGATTATATTATACCCTTCAGACTTGGATTTATGATTAAAATGGTCTTGGCAGCACAGTGATTGGATGAGTTCCCAAACTGTGGCAAACTAATAGTGAAGGTCCTTAATCTGTTGGGATAATTCTTCTAGCCCTACAGCCCTATCTGGTCCTGTACATATTCTCATCTAGGCATCTGAGAAGATTTGCTAAGATTCCTGGCCACTCTCTAGCAAATGAAAGTAAAAGCATGAGGACAGTGCGTGGGCCTTTGGTCAGTTCAGAATAAATGCCATTTCCCGTCTAACCTAACTCCGTTTCTCCCTTCCGTCTTTTTCTATTCCTTTGCTCCTTTCTTTCCTGCTTTTATCACTTCCCTTCCTTTTCTCCCTCTCTCCTCCCTCCCTCTGTTTCTCCTTCCCTTCCTCTCTTCCTTTCTTCCTTCCATCCTTCATATGTCAGAGGACAAATTACAAGTTCATTGCTCTTCAGCCAGCTTCAGAGATAATATCCTCAAAAAAGCAAAATTCAGTGGGCTTGGTAACCAATGTCACAAAACAATATGTGTACTAACTGTTTAATGATAAGCTAGTTTGTTCTGTAAACCTTCATCTAAAGTACAATTAAAAAAAAAAAGCAAAACTTACATTATACATTTAAGGCCATTAAACAAGGAGTGAAAGTTTTGTCTTTACCCATAAACTTTTACTTTGGGCAAAAGAATGTGTGATGCTTGCTCTGTCCTTGAACAGAAAATAGTGCAAACAAAGTATGGATAAGAAATGAATGATATGCCAACACTTAGACCCTATAAAAGTGATTCAGTGAGACAGAAGCTCAAATTATGTCCCTCCAAACTGCCACGTCCGAGTCAGGTTCTCTGCAGATCCCTCAAACAGCAGAGGCAACCATGTTTGTGATGACGGTTATTCTTTTCTGGACTCTTGCTGTCAGCTGGCCCCTACCAGTTCCTTTATCTGCTTCTAGAGGACAAGATTCCCTCACCAATGCAGAATTGTTTCTTGCAGAGGTAACAGGTCCCTCTTCTTGCTGTTTTCCTAACTTAGCACATTGTTTTTCCATTTAATAGTCATATTTGTGGGCTTTCTTTCTAGCACTATTTAAAAGCATTTTATCACCTTCCCTTGAGATCAACACATGTGCAGAGAAGAAACTCCCAACTCCTAGGGATTAGACTTTAGCATTTGCAGGCCTTCTTTGGTCTAGAAACAAACGGCCAACAGGATGCTGAAACCTTAGTCCCTGATGTAGTGGAATATAGTTTTTTTCCCTAAGAAAATGAAATGGTTACTGATGACCTATAGGTAAAAAAAAAAGTGTCGCATAGTTTTTTCTTTTGTATGATGTGTAATGTTGCTATAGCTGGTAGTATCAACTTTTGCATTTCTTATACTGATGTGCTAAGATGTAGTTTGGGGTAATACACAGTATCCTGGACTATCCTAGTCAGGATGCTGAGATTCCAATCCCAACTCCAATTCTTCTCTTTGTGCGGTTTTTGAGGAAGTTTCTCAGTATCATTAAATCTATTTTGCAATGAAGTGGCTGAGTAAATGATCTTTGGCAGCCATTTTGTGGTCAAAAAGTCTATGTTATTACCGCATCACATTCTTATGTATTACAAACCAGGCTTTACCTCTGTTAATTGAGTCTTGGTTTAGTAAATTTTGTTCTAGGTGGCTTAAAATATCTTAGAAAGAACACACTTTGTAAAATTAAAATATATGATGGAGAATTAATGGTTTTAGTTTTTTCTTATGTAATAATTTTAAATAAGAATTTACTTTTTTAAGGAAAACTAAAAATATTTGTCTCTAAACAGCAGTAGCTGGTAATTTAGCAGTAGCTTGCAAATTTAGAAGGTTTGGAAACAGCAAATATTGAACTCATTTCATTGTGTGGAGCTGATACATTCTCAAGAGAGATTCTAAACAATTAGCTCAAATAAAGTGAAGGATTAAGACATGAGATAATTCCAGCTAGAAATCTGTAGATAATTGTGTTCCAAGCGTGTCCTTTGTTTTCATTCATTCTTCAACCCTTTATTTTTATTCATTCATTTACTCATTTTTTCATCCATTCAACCTTTTATTTGTATTCATTTATTCATCTATTCAACACATTTTGACTGAGCACTTGATATATGACATCTATAGGTCTAATCTCTAGGGACATAAAGATCAATATGAAACACTTTTGCTCTGTCTCAAGTATACCAGAAAGATATTTCTCTACTAGTGAATGCCTTTTAAAGTGAAATCTTATTAATTTGAAGTCCGGCATATAGAATTTAAAATATTTTGTGTAGTGTACTTAAATCTCATTTACCATAATATCGGAGAAAGGAAATACTTTAACGTATTTCTGTGCTAATGTTTAGTTTTACTTAAAAGGAAGATCAAGTTGAAGAATGGTAACTAATTCTTTCCAAGAGTTTATGAACTTAATGGTTCCTTTACATACTTTCACAGTGATATTTCTTTAACGTTGTTCCTCAAAACTCTGAAACGACACAATGCAATTCCTTAGTTTATCATTTACTGACATGTAACATGGACTGAATGTCAATTTCTTAGTTTTATTCAATTATATCTTGGTTTATATGACTTGCACATGAATGTAATCAAAATGACATTTAAATATTTTATATTAAATTAAAATTTATACCTTTATTTAAAATTATTAATGTCCTATAGTAGTTGTTCAATTTTTGGTGATGATGCTGCAGTTTAGATTTTTTTTTAACCAAGAATATTTATAAACACATAAAAATTAGGCTATCTCTAAAGAAACTTTAATAAACCATGGTGTACTTTAGATTTCTGATTCTATAAGGAAATAATGAGAATCATCAAAAGGAAAGATCAAAAGAAAGTACAACAATCTTCGAAGTACATAAGGGGGCATACTGAAATGCTGTCTATGTGTGTATTGTCAGAATAACGAATTACACTCCAGATCTGCCCCCTTCAACTGTGGACCACGCCATCCAAGCAGCGTTCAAGGTTTGGAGTGATAAGATGCAACTTAATTTCACTAGAATGTTCTAGAGAGCTGCTGATGTCATGGTCTTTTTTTGGAAGCAAAGGTAATAATGAAGAAAAGATTGTCTTTATTGAAGACTTTCCATTTTTGAAAACTCTCTATTGAAAATGATAAGCTTTGTTATTTCCTTGACAACTTTTCTACAGTTATTTTTTGAGTTATTTCCCTTTTACAGCATGGATATTTTTTTCCCATTTGATGGGCCCTTTGTGCAGTTGACTCATGCCTTTCCCCCCAGTGAGGGTCTGGGAGGTGATGTTCACTTTGATGGTGATGAACTCTGGACAAATGATTCCACAGGTAAAGGGGAATATTCAGTATCCCCTGGAGAGGGCAGTCAGAGTTGTCGTAATCATTGAACTTGAAGAGTGGTTAAAGTTACGGAAATTACCCACTTGGGAGAAAAATGCTTTGCAATTTTTATATATGTAAGTGGTCAAAACATTGTGGTTTCCATCTCATAGCAGCAAACAGCAATTAAGGCAACAAAACAGAATCAACCAAAATGATTTTTGAGGTCTTCAGTTAAGCTGACACCACAGGGATTGTGTGGTAACAAGGTTTGACTTGAGCCAGTTTTCTGCCTCCGGGGGTTGAAGAAAGTGTGACAGAGTTTACCAATGGTTGAATATTTAAACTGCAGCGCGGTGAAAATAATTTATAGTGATTCATAAACAAAACATATTGCCACATGTTCAGATATAAAAGTGTTGTTTATTTCATGTTTTACTGCTTTATTCCTACTCTCCGCTGACATTTTGTCTAAATATTATACCAAGAGGTAAACAACACAGGTATTAGATATCTATCCACAATCTGTACTTTTTTTTTATTAGAAAAAGAACATGTCCCTCTGATCTGGAGCTGGTATAGAAAATATATCCTTCACAGTAACCTAGTGAGCATTAGAAAGGCTTGCTATAAAAACTTTCCTAACTTGAGCAAATGTGAATTTAGGAGTATGTGTGTGTGTGTCAATTACATACTAATGCTTATGTTTGTCAAGTACTTTCTGCCAGATGCTTCACTGAATCATAGGAATTATTGTACTGAACATGTTTATTGTTTAATGCAAATGTTGCTAAATGCTTTAAAACAGGTTACAGCTTTGGATTTGAATTTCCTCATGTGTCCATTATTGCTTGAGGCTCAGCAGTTTGTTTTCATTGTGCCAAAATAAACTTTGGATAAACTCCTATTATCGTTAATTTAGAATTTAATCTTTGTAGCTCCCATGTATTAAATATCACTATTTGCCAAGTGTTTTAGATAATGACAATATTAGCATTGTTGTTGTAGCCAAACTCTCTTACATTTATTGAGCTCTTACAACATGCTGGACACTGTATAATGAAATTCACACAACCTGTAAAACTTATTTTATTATTCCCACTTCACGGAGGAATAAACAGGCTTTGGTCTCTCTGCCTTCAGGGGTCATACTTACTATACTAGTACTGGGCTCCGCTGTTTCTTTTATACATTCCAGACTAAAGCTTTTTGATATAATAGTACAGTTGTGTTGTGCCTGTATATTCTACTTTTTCTCTAAAAATATAGACATCATAATTTTTCTCTTATTCATTGCTGCCTAACAACTGAAGAGTCAAGGGACAAAACAGGAACCAATTATGCGATATCAAAGGCTCCAATATGCACGCTTTGGGCACCACGCCAGGTCAAGATTATTTGGCCTCTGCCCTCCACATTCCCCACATTAACCACCCCAAGCCACTTGAGGAAGGTGTCCTTATAGATTTTGGCTGTTTTTATTCCTCCCAAAACATGCAGTAAAGGAGGGATATAATTAATAAGTTTGAAGAATCAGTATTATAAAATCTTTTAGGAGATTTCCAATTTTGTGTGGCATTTACACAGGTCATCAATGCTGTGTTTCTTTACAGACTGTAACCTGTTTGCTCTTGCTGCACACGAATTTGACCATGCCTTGGGCCTCCATCACTCCACTGACCCAAAGGCTCTGACGTACCCCACCAACACCCATCTGGGCAAGAGAAACAACATTCTCTCTGAGGATGATGTCAAAGGCATCCAGGCACTCTACAGTTTGCTAAAGTTTGGTTTTCTTCTTTCTGTTCTGAAAATATTCATCTGCTAGACTGGCTAGTATCAGTCTAAGAAATGCCTTTCTAGTCCCCTAAATCGCTTTTTCCAATCTGTGTACTGTGGAACTGTAGTGCTACAGGAAGCAACTTGCAAAGAGTGTTCCAAGGTTAAATGACTTCGGGAATCACTCCAAGCTCTAGCCCTCTCTAGATTTTTATGATATCATTATTGCCAGATGTTTTGGAAGTGCTTAGAAGTCCTCCAGAAACAGAAACTGGTTGCCAGTTGTTTAACCCAATGTCTTCCAAAATTATTTGACCACAGAAATGTCCCTTTCTTTCCTTCTTTCCTCCCTCCCTTCCCCTCTTCCTCCCTTTTTCCTTCTTTTTACCCTTATTATGGTTAAGAGCTTGGCTACTAACCAAAAGGTCGGCAGTTCAAATCCACCAGCCGCTCCTTGGAAACCCTATGGGGCAGTTCTGCTCTGTCCTATAGGGTCGCTGTGAGTCGGAATCGACTTGAAGGCAACGGGATCCTCCCTCCCCCCACACTGCCCCACCAGGGAGGCTGAGACAGCAAAGGCTAAAGTCCTGAGACAATAGGGGGAGGACAGGAGATAGTGATTACGTGAGGACAGACAACCAAGGCGTGAGGAGAGGGATGAAAGTTGATCAAAAGATATAGAAGGACATGTCATCCCTCACTCTAGAATGTCAGCTTCACAAAAGCAAGGATGTTTGTCTGTTTGGTTACTGTTTTATCCCCAGAACCAAGAACAGTGACTGGTACTGAATGAATGAGTGCATGAACAGCCTTCTTCATAGCATTTAGAATAATTTAGTGAATGTTATTTATAATTAATAATAATTTATGGAGCAAGACAGTGAGTTTTGCTCTTTACCTGCATCATCTCGTAAGAACCTTATTATTATTATCCCTGTTTGACAAATAAAAAAAAAAAGTAAGGATCAGAGAGAGAAAACAAACTGCTTGAACCCAGGAAGATAGTCAATGGCAAATTTGGGCTTTGGGCCAACGTATCTGATTCCAGGGCTATGCACACAATCACTATATGGCCTCTGTGACTTAGTTAAGGGCTGGATCACCGGGGAGGTAAAATAAACAAACACCTGTCTTATATTCTACAGTTTAAAAGGCTTTCTTTGCAGCTTAGAAGCTGTCTATTGCATTCCTTGTCTTAGACATGTTATAGTTACTCGGTGATAGCTTTTCTGCTGAGAGTAAGGCCCTTCTTTGATTCACTGCTTTTAACAGGAGAAAATTGGGGTCCTACAAGGTCACGTGGCGCTGGATGGATATCTCAAGGCAAGTAGTGAGCTAGGATTCCCAGGAGGCACGCACTGGATTAATGCTGCTGTTCATGATCCTAACAATAGGATCACTACCTTTTTCACTGCAGACAAGTAGTGGAGGTGGGAAATCATACCAGCAGGCAGATGAGGTAGAAGTCTTTACTGGCATTCATGGTTGCAGTGATGCTCTTCTATAATTTTCTGAAGTTAACTACAGCATATAGGGAAACGTTTTTAATATTAACATCCTTCATGCATAGCATTGTTAAGATATATTTTTGTATATTTTGAATTCATTCTCAATTTTATAACAGATTCAATGAAGAAAGGCAAACTATGGAAGATGGCTACCCTAAATTCATTAAAGATGGATTTTCCAGAACTGAAAATAAAGTGGATGCAGCATACCAACAACATGGCAAGATTTTCTATTATAGAATAGAAACCTTTTAGATTAAATGTAGACTAAACAAATCAGCCTAAATATAAATGTGCATATATGCATGTATATGTATATATATATGTATGAGTGTGTTATGTATATATATATAAACTTACACACATATACATACATATGTATATATACACACATACTTATAGATGTATGTGTCTGTATGTATATATGTTTTAGTTGTTGTTAGGTGCCATGGAGTGAGTTTTGACTCATAGAGACCCTAAGTGTGACAGAAGGAAACACTGCCCGGGCCCGCGCCATCCTTGCAATCGTTGCTATGTTTAAGCCCATTGTTCCAGCCACTGTGTCAATCCATCTCATTGAGGGTCTTTTTCTTTTTTGCTGACCTTCTGCCTTATCAAGCATGACGTCTTTCTCCAGGGACTGGTTCCTCCTGATAACACATCCAAAGTACACGAGACGAAGTTTTTCCATCCTCTCTTCCAAGGAGCACTCTGGCTGTACTTCTTCCAAAATGGATTTGTTTGTTCTTCTGGCAGTCCAGGGTATATTCAATATTCTTTGCCAACACCATAATTCAAAGTCATCAATTCTTCTTCGGTCTCACTTATTCATTGTCCAGCTTTTGCATGCATATGAGGCAATTGAAAATATCAAGGCTTGGGTCAGGCACGCTTTAGTCCTCAAAGGGACATCTTTGCTTTGTAGCACTATAGAGAGGTCTTTTGCAGCAGATTTGTCCAAAGCAGTATGTTGTTTGATTTCTTGACTGCTGCTTCCGTGGGCTTTGATTTTGGATCCAAGTAAAATGAAATCTTTGACAGCTTGAATCTTTTCTCATTTTATCATGTTGTTGCTTATTGGTCTAGTTGTTGAGGATTTTTGTTTCGTTTATGTTGAGGTGTAATCTATACCGAAGGCTGTGGTCTTTGATCTTCGTCAGTAAGTGCTTCAAGTCCTCTTCACTTTCAGGAAGCAAGGTAGTGTCATCTGCATATCGCAGGTTGTTAACAAGCCTTCCTTCAATCCTGATGTGTCATTCTTCTTCATATAGTCCAGCTTCTCGAATTATTTGCTCAGCATACAGATTGAAGAAGTATGGTGAAAGGATATAACCCTGATGCACAGCCTTCCTAATTTTAAACGATGCAGTATCTATCCCTTTATTCTGTTCAAATGACTGCCTGTTGGTCTATGTACAGGTTCCTCATAAGCACAATTAACCGTTCTGGAATTCCAATTCTTTGCAATGTTATCCATAATTTGTTATGAAACACACAGTCAAATACCTTTGCATAGTCAATAAAATACAGGTAAACATCTTTCTGGTATTTTCTGCTTCCAGCAAGATCCATCTGACATCAGCGATGATATCCCTCATTCCACATCCTCTTCTGAATCCAGCTTGAATTTCTGGCAGTTCCCTGTTGATGTACTGCTGCAATCATTTTTGAATAATACTCAGCAAAATTTTACTTTCTGTGATATTAATGATATTGTTTGATAATTTCTACATTCTGTTGGATTACCTTTCTTTGGAATGGGCACAAATATGGATCTCTTCCAGTCGGTTGGCCAGGTAGCTGTCTTCCAAATTTCTTGGCATAGACAAGTGAGCACTTCCAGCACTGCATCTATTTGTTGAAATGTCTCAGTTGGTATTCTGTCAATTCCCACTGAGTTGTTTTTCACCAATGCCTTCAGTGCAGCTTGAACTTCTTCCTTCAATACCATTGGTTCTTAATCATATGCTACCTCTTGAAATGGTTGAATGTTGACCAATTCTTTTTGGTATGGTGACTCTGTGTATTTCTTCCATTTTCTTTTGATGCTTCCTGCATAGTTCAATATTTTGCCCATAGACTCCTTCAATATTGCAACTCGAGGCTTGAATTTTTTCTTCAGTTCTTTCAACTTGAGAAATAGTGAGTCTGTTCTTCCCTTTTGGTTTTCTAACTCCAGGTCTTTGCACATTTCATTATAATATTTTACTTTATCTTCTCGAGCTGCCCTTTGAAATCTTCTGTTCAGTTCTTTCCTTCATCATTTCTTCCATTCGCTTTAGCTATTCTACATTCAAAGGCAAGTTTCAGAGTCTCTTCTAATATCTGTTTTGGGCTTTTCTTTCTTTCCCATCTTTTAATGACCTTTTGCTTTCTTCATGTATGATGTCCTTGATGTCATCCCACAACTTGTCTGGTGTTTGGTCATTAGTGTTCAATGCATCAAATCTATTCTTGAGATGGTTTCTAAATTCAAATGGAATATACTCAAGGTTGTACTTTGGCTCTAGTGGACTTGTTCTAATTTTCTTCAGCTTCAGCTTGAACTTGCATAGGAACAATTGATAGTCTGTTCTGCAGTCAGCCTCTGGCCTTGTTGTGACTCATGATATTGAGCTTTTCCATCGTCCCTTTCCACAAATGTAGTCGATTTGATTCTTGTGTTTTCCATCTGGTGAGGTCCACGTATATAGTCGCTGTTTATGTTGTTGGAAAAAGATATTTGCAATGAAGAAGTCATTGGTCTTGCAAAATTCTATCATGTGATCTCTGGTGTCATATCTATCACCAAGGCCATATTTTCCAACTACTGATCCTTCTTTGTTTCTAATTTTCAAATTCCAATCACCAGTAATTATCAACGCTTCTTGATTGCATGTTTGATCAATTTTAGACTGCAGAAGTTAGTAAAAATCTTCAATTTCCTCATCTTTGGCATTAGTAGTTGATGCATAAATTTGAATAATCATTGTATTTACTGGTCTTCCTTGTAAGTGTATGGATATTATCCTATCACTGACAGCATTGTATCTCAGGATGGATATATGAATGTGATGCCATTCCTCTTCAATTTGTCATTCCCAGTGTAGTAGACCATATGATTTTCTGATTCAAAATGACCAATACCTGTCTATTTCAGCTCACTAATGCCTAGTCCATTTTGTTTTTGATGACTTCCAATTCTCCTGGTTTCATACTTCATACATTCCATGTTCCTATTATTAATGGATATTCACAGCTGTTTCTTCTCATTTTCAGTCATTCCACATCAGCGGATGAAGGTCCTGAAAGTCTGACTCCATCCAAGTCATTAAGGGCAACTCTACTTTGAAGAGACAGCTCTTCCCAGCCATATATTAAGTGCCTTCTCACCTGAGAGGCTCATCTTCTGGCCATATACCAGACAATGTTCAGCTGCTATTTATAAGGTTTTCACCGGCCAATTTTTTTCAGAATTAGACTCCAATGTCCTTCTTCCTAGTCTGTCTTAGTTTGGAAGCTCCACTGAAACCTGTCTACCATTGGTGACCCTGCTAGTATTTGACATACCTGTGGCATAGCTTCCAGCGTCACAGCAACATGCAAGCCACTATAGTTGGACAAACTTACAGACGTGTGTATATATATAGTAGTAGTTACCTCCAGAATCTTAGAGGTGTTACAGTAATTTTATTTTTTTCTTCTGTGCTTCTATTTTCCAAACATTATTTCATTCTGTTTTACATAGGACCTCTATGAGTCGGAACTGACTCGATGACACCTGACAACAACAGCAACAACATGCAAAACTAGTATAATGTTTTTATTATTATTATCTGGTGCTACTATAACAGAACTACCACAAGTGGATGGCTTTAAGAAAGAGAAAATTACTCTCTCACAGTCTAGGAGACTGGAAGTCTGAATTGAGGGTGCCAGCTCCAGGGGAAGGCTTTCTCTCTCTGTGGGCTCTAGGGGAACGTCTTTGTCATCAGTCTTCCCTGGTCTAGGAGATTCTCAGTGCAGGGACCCAGAGTCCAAAGGACACACTATTCTCCTGGCTCTTGTTTCTTGGTGGTATGAGGTCCCCATATCTCTCTGCTGGCTCCTCTCTTTTATATCTCAAAAGAGATTGGCTTAAGACACAACTTCATCTTGTAGATTAAGTCCACCTCATTTACATAATAGCCACTAATCCCACTTCATCAACATCATAGAGAGAGGATTTACAACACACAGGAAAATCACATCAGATGACAAAATGGTGGACAATCACACAATACTGGGAATCATGGCCTAGCCAAGTCGACACATATGTTTGGGGGACACAATTCAATCCACAACAATTACTTAAAAATCTTTTTTTTTTATTGTGGTGAAATATATATAACAAAGCCTTTGCCATTTGAACTATTTTCACACGTACAATTCAGTGGCATTAATTACGTTCACCATGCTGTGCAACCATCACCACTATCCATTTTTAAATTTTGTATATTACATTAAAAATATAAAACAATTTCTAATCCAGTGAATTAAGGTAACAAGGTGAGGCTACGCTGTTTTAAAAATAGGCTTTCTGCTTCATTGCTTAAATATTTGAACTCTTTAAATATACTGAAATTGTTTGTTATAACCACTAAGGCATACTTCCCACTTCTCTAGCCTGTTTTCCTTTCTGTTATTCACTGCCAAACAATCCAGATTTTTCCCTTTTCAAAGAAGTTTAGGCATAGATGGGCTAGGGTGTGTGTTCTATTCCTGGTTGTTTTCTTGTACGGTATTTGGTTAAATCTGGCAAATGTGAATATTCACTAACCACCCTTCTTAACAAAACACAATAAAAATTAAATTCATTAGGAAGTGAACACAGGAAATTAAGACTTGACTTTCAGATGTTTTAATCCAATAAGATCTAAAAAGAATTTTCTTTTTTTTCTTAAAGATTCTATCTATTTCTTCTGTGGAGCAAAGCAGTATGAAAATAACATCTCTGAAGAGCATGTGATTCAGATGCTAAAAGTAAATGACCTTCTAAATTGTTGACCTTGTGCTTTGAAGACACAGCATGAGACATGAGTCCCTCTGTGCTTTGTACCAGACCTGTTGATTATGCCATGGTTTAGTGTGCCTAATAGGTTAGTTGGTACACTCTTATACTTTATTCCAGTCTGTAAATATGATTAAGTGTTTAAATTTAAGTTTAGTTCTCCATTTTCTTAACAACATTTTAGGCTTAGTTTTTTGGGGGCAAGGACAAATAAGAAATCAGAAACTGGAACAAAGCAGCCATCAGGGTATTTACAAAATCATTGCTTCATGCAGATGCACAGAGTCAAATCAATTATCTTTTAGAAAAATAATGATACTGTTAAGTGTCATTGCCAACACTGATAATTTACAACACCCTATACTGAAGCCATTAGGTCCTGATCTTAAATGTTCTTTGACTTATGGAATATTAATGATTCCAACCCAACTCAAATGGTCAACTGTTCATTATTCCAAATCTGGAATTATCCTGTGCTTTATTAAATGGCTGTCATGGACATTGTTGGTTCCTTCTTGGATGATGTTTTGAATGTAGAAACTGATGATGACATATGTTTTAAAAAGTCCCATATTGCTTATGTCTGAATCAGCACTAGATATAATATCACTCCTAATTCAGCCCAAATAGTTTTGTTTGCCCATTCTACAGGTTTTCAAATTTCCCAGTGATTTGGTAGACTTGTTAGAACAGTTTGTAAATACCTCATTGTGTTAAAGGTGGCACTTGAAACCACAAACCATTTCACCTGTGGTAATCAGGCAGCCTGGCTTTCATTCTAACAATTAACTTGAGATTAGGACTTGTGTTGACAAGCAGTTTACCACTACATTACGATGGGATGACACATCTTGATTGCCGTCTAAAATCACTTCTCCATGAACAATAGCTTATAGACAAGAAGTCTGATTATTTTCATAAGGAATCAATGTGTATTTTAATCTTCTAAGGAATTTTTATTTATCCCTACTAAGAAAAACGGCAGAATACATAACAGCATATTCTTATTAACCTTCCTTTTTTTTTCTTTTGATTTGTACTGTTTATGTTCTTAACTGGAATGAGAAACTAATAAAATACTAATGCTAGTGGATAATAAACATTATTTTTAAAGCTTAAAAACAGTGGCTTTTTTTTTTTTTTTGTACTTTAGGTGAAAGTTTACAGCTCAAGTTAATTTTTCATATAAAAATTTATACACATATTGTTATGTGACCCTAGTTGCAATCCCTATAATGTGACAGCACACTCCCCCTTTCCACTCTGGGTTTCCCATGTCCATCCAACCAGCTCCTATCCCTTTCTGCCTTCTCATCCTACCTCTGGACAGGAGCAGCCAATTTAGTCTCATGTATCTACTTGAACTAAGAAGCACACTCTTCACAAGTACTATTTTATGTTTTATAGTCCAGTCTAATCTTTATCTAAAGAGTTGACTTGAAGAATGGTTTTAGTTCTGGGTTAACAGAGAGTCTGGGGCCCATGTCTTCCGGGGTTCCTCTAGTCTCAGTCAGACAGTTAAGTCTTGTTTTTTTACACTAATTTGAGTTTTGTACCTCACTTTTCTCCTGCTCCATCAGGGACTCTCTGTTGTATTCCCTGTCAGGGCAGTCATTGGTGATAGCTGGGCACATCTAGTTCTTCTGGTCTCAGGCTGATGGAGTCACTGATTTATGTGGCCCTTTCTGTCTCTTGGGCTAATTCTTTCCTTGTGTCTTTGGTGTTCTTCATTCTCCTTTGCTCCAGGTGGTTCGGAACCAATTGATGTATCTTAGATGGCCGCTTGCAAGTTTTTAAGACCTCAGATGCCACTTACCAAAGTCGGAAGCAGAACATATTCTTAATAAACTTTGTTATGCCAATTGACCTAGATGTCCCCCAAAACTATGGTCCTCAGACCCCTGTCCCTGCTACTCTGTCCCTCGAAGTGTTTGGTTATGTTCAGGAAACTTCTTAGCTTTTTGTTTAGTCCAGTTGTGCTGACTTACTTTGTATTGTGTGTTGTCCTTGCCTTCACATAAGATAATTCTTATCTACCATGTAGTCAGTGAATTCCCCTTTCCCTCCCTCCCCACCCTCGCAACCATCAAAGAATGTTTTCTTCTGTGTTTAAACCTTTTCTTGAGTCCTTATATTAGTGGTCTCATACAATATTTGTCCTTTTGGGACTGACTAATTTCACTTGTAGATTCATGTGGCATTTATTTATAATTATTTCTCATTAAATTTTTTTGGGGGGGCAAAAGGGTAGTATTTGTAATTTTCTTAAGGAAAAAGCTCACATCTGATCCTCTGTTCCACCTCCATAGTGACTAGCATGTTGTCCTTCATGGTTGATGCTCAACCAATATTCATTGATTTGGTAATTAAAAAAGGCTTCCTTTCTTCTAAAGTGGTAACATTTCTACAAATATATGAAAAGTCTATAAATAAGTTAGCCTAATTGATTCTTTTTCCCCTACTTTCAAACATTGAATAAAGTGTTATTTGTTTCTAAGTTTCTTCAAAGACTTCTTATTTATTACTTAATGAGACTTTGGAGGCCTGGTGGTGCAGTGGTTAAGAGCTTGGTTGCTAACCAAAAGATCAGCAGTGTGAATCCACTAGCTGCTCCTTGGAAACCCCATGGGGCAGTTCTACTCTGATCTGTAGGGTCACTGAGGGTCAGACTAGACTCAATGGCAATGAGTAGGTTTTGCTGAACAAGATTTCAAAGGATTATAAAAATTTATTTAAAACAAATGCTTTTTAAAAAACTAATTTCCTATAAGCTTTTGTCGCCAAATCAAACTTTTGAATAAATTTTCACTCAATCGCAAAGTTAAATGTTGTTGCACCTGGAAGAAGTAAAAATAAATTATTACTTTGTATTGCTGATTGAATCCAAATCTAATCTTGAACTTACAGGAAGCAATCTCTTGTAAGTGCATATTTGGCTGTATTTTGGATAAGAGCATAATAAATTCCATTAACTAATTTTTTTTCCTAAAACACTTATAACAATTTACCAACATGTTTAGATTCCCTAGCCTATTCACCCTAAATCTGTATTAATGCTCCCTCCCTTCATTTTAATATATTCCTGACCTGAACGTCACTTTCTTTCTGACTTAATCATTTAACTTCACTTGCATTTTTAGTCATTCAGTAAAAGAAGTCCAATAATTCTGAAGATCATGACCTATATGGCTTTACCCATTTACCTCTGCAGGGAACCAAAATGACACTCTGATTTTATAATATTGAAAGTATGCAGTTCTGAAAGGAATAGAAACCACTTGGACTATTTTCCCGAATTCTTGGACCAAGAAGACTTCTGTTGTTCAAACTTGAAAGTAAAAGTTGAAAAACTTAAAATTGGCCATGTGTTTACCTAGAGCTGTAGTTTTCCTGGGAGCTCCCAAAGATGTGGGAACCAAGCAGCTCAGTTTTGAGACAACATCTGAGAATGGCATGGAGATAGATGCCATATTGGATGGTGGTTAAGAATATGGAGTCTTAAGACAACTGGCTTGGGTTCAAATCCTTATTCTACCATTTATTAACTGTGTGGCCTTAAGCAAGCTATTAATTTCTCTGTGCCCCAGATTATTCATCTGTAAAATGTAAATAAGTCTTACAATAGTACCTACTTCATAAGTCTGTTGTAAGAATTAAATAATATTTTTAATCCCAGCATATCATAATCCCTCAATATGTGTTAGCCATTATAGTTGTATTTCTACAGATTTCTTTTACCTTTGCCTGGACTTGTGGGGAATTTGTGTAGGACTTAATATTGGTCAGTAGTTCAAGCTAGTGCTTTTAAATTCCAACCGCAGGACTCAATGCTATGGAAGTGCTACAGCACCACAGAGCAGCCAAGCTTCGTTCTAGTCCAATTCCATGGCCTTCAGGCAGACAACATTTCCCTCTGCGGTTGCGTTAGAGACAGTGCAGTTTAGAACCCACCAGGTTATAAACATCCTGGAAGATTTTAGCAGGATGAGGCTTCTCTTTCTGAGAGCAAGCATACCATATTGATATTCTTATTATCTGAAAAATAAAAATAGCTACTTCCCTATAAGGAAGAAAAACATTTTTGCCAAGTGAAAAATGTACTACTGCCTACTTCTTCCCACACTATCCATAAATATGCTGAGGCTGTTTATTTCACCAGATGGGTTTTGAGACCCTGATGAAACTGGAGATGCCCTCATTTTATATTTCCTTCAATTCTACCACAAACCACACTTCCTGGGAGAGAGAAAAAAAATAAAAGAAATCCCCATGTAAGCATGTTTACCTTCAACCGACTAGGAGGTTGAAATATGTCTGTAAGTGATGACTCAACTGTTGTGGGCCTATAAAAGTAAAGGCACTTGTCCATGAAAAGGCAGCAGCCTCCAGGCATATCCATTCAAGATGCATCCAGGTGTCCTGGCTGCCTTTCTCTTCTTGAGCTGGAGTCACTGTTGGTCCCTGCCCCTTCCTAATGATGATGAAAGTGATGATTTGTCTGAGGAAGACTTCCAGTTTGCAGAGGTAGGGTATCTTGCCAATCCCAATGGTATGGTACATTTTATAAATGCTGTTCTCTTTTAAAACAAGTTATTTGGGTTTCTTTCTTAGCACTACCTGAAATCATACTACCATCTTCTGAATCCTGCTGGAATCCTGAAGAAGAACGCAGCAAATTCCATGGTCAAGAGGCTCCGAGAAATGCAGTCATTTTTTGGCTTAGAAGTGACTGGCAAACTTGATGATAACACCTTAAATATTATGAAAAAACCGAGATGTGGAGTCCCTGATGTGGGAGAATACAATGTTTTCCCTCGAACTCTCAAATGGTCTAAAATGAATTTAACCTACAGGTAAATCATAGGCTGTCTTTAAAATTTGTTGTTTTTTTAAAAATAGTATTAAAAGTTAATTTTTATCATAAGCTATTCATGATGGTTAGAGCACTTATAGTCCCATTGGTTAAGGGAAAGTTAAGTCCAGGGATAACTTTAATACTGTTGATGAGGATGACTTGTAACATCTATTATTGTTAAGTTAGCCCAACATTATTTTTCGGTGGAAATCTCAAAATATTTCTTTTAGAAATGAAACGAAAATAGAAAAGTAGACTCAAGAAAATTTACAAATGTAATACATTAAGTGTATTTATTACAACAGTGCTAAAGATGAAGAAATTCTTTTCTTTTCTCTCTAGGACTTGTACAGATATGCTTCGTTTATTTGGCTATATCAATGTAATTCCAAAATTTTAGGGTTCAAAATAAGTTCTATTAAACATCTGGATGTTTAAAATTTAAGATGCCAAATGTTCAGCTATATGGTATAATAGGAGCCCTAGGTGGTTCAAACGGTTAGCTCGACTGCTAACCAAAAGATTGAAGGTTTGAATTCACCCAGAGGCTCCTCAGAAGAAAGTCCTGACAATCTACTTCCAAAAAATTATCCACTGAAAACCCTAAGGAGTATAGCTCTACTCTGACACTCATGGGGTTGTCACAGGTGAGAATCAGCTCAATGGCAACTTGGCACAGTTGTTAAGAGCTTGGCTGCTTACCAAAATGTCGGTGGTTCAAACTCACCAGCTATTCCTTGGTAAATCCTATGGAGCAGTTCTGCTCTGTCTTATAGGATCACTATGAGTCAGAATCAACGCAGTGGCAATGAGTCTTTTTGAGAATTGATAAATTCTTCGAAACAATGGACCTCTAGCAGAACTTTTAAGACACTACTGTATTTTGAGTTGAAAAGGAAGGTTCTAAGAAAATATATTCAAAACAGCTTTCACCTTCCAAAAATATAATTGAAAATTTCTCTGTTGAATAGGATTCTGAATTATACCCCTGATCTGACTCATTCTGAAGTTGAAAAGGCTTTCAGAAAGGCCTTCAAAGTTTGGTCTGATGTGACACCTTTGAATTTTACCAGACTTCACAATGGCACTGCTGATATCATGATCTCTTTTGGAACTAAAGGTAATAAAGCAGAACCATTTTTATATTTTCATCTTTAATTAGTTTCATTCTTTTATTCCATTTTTAAGGCATTAGTTACTTTTTACAGTATTCAACAAACCCCACCAAACACTGCTAAGTATAATCAGATTCCTAACTTTTGCTTTCATGTATAGAGCACGGTGACTTCTATCCATTTGATGGACCCTCTGGTCTGCTGGCTCATGCTTTTCCTCCTGGGCCAAATTTTGGAGGAGATGCCCATTTTGATGATGATGAAACCTGGACAAGTAGTTCCAAAGGTAATACTTCTTATAAAGTTATAATTCATGGGTTATTAGATTATATTGGATAGTGAACCTTCTGGTAAGGAATTAAGAAGCATACAAAAAAATTATATTTGGTACTTGATTACATTTTCTACAACAATTAAAAAGTTTATATTTAATACTTAGGAGTGTAGTGTCTCTCCAAGTGATATTTGTATAAAGCAATGTAAAACATGAAAAATGAGCAAAAATCTACATAATTTATCATAGTAGCTTGAGGGATACTAACTAACCTTGAAATAGGGTCAAACTGTCTTGTTGGTCAACCAAAGTATTGTCACTATGGATTACTTTTTAGCATGTTGAAGAAGTACAGTTGATTACAAATCTATCTAAAAACTATTAAGGCTGTATCTGTAGGTCATAGATGAGTTAGAGGTGGATTGAAATAGTTTTTTCATTGGTAGAAAAATGAATGCCACAACTTTAGTCAAATCTTTGATCCCCAGTGTACGAGTTACTTGTTTCAGACTTATCTATACTGTTTATTTCATATATAACAGTTTGACCAATCAGGGTAGTTTCTTACTCCAAACAACATAGGACACATCCAATGAAGGTTCTATTTACACAAGCAAAATGAGACTGAACATGGAATGAATTCAGCTAGTATTTGAATCTTCAAGGCTCAAAAAAATTGGAAGTGTTAATTTAGGAAGCAAAGCCAAATAGATTGTTCCAACTAGAACTTAATTTTGCAGTTATATTGACCCTTTTAACAACTAGAGGTGGTCATCATGGACTGCTAATTTTTATAGTTCATTTAAATACAAATAATTATTTTTCCAAAGAGTAAAATTGGCCTTGAAGATTCAATGTCTCAACTCTTGAGTTGACTCTGTCTGTGGAGAGAGAGTTGAGAAGTTTCCATGTTTATGTTCTGAATATTTCACGGGTGAGAATAGTTTCAGGAAGAAAGGATAGATAACATCTAGTATTGTTAAGACAGAGTGATGGTAAGCCTCAGTTTTAGATTCCTGCACAAATTCTGTGTTTGAAATATTTATTAAACATACACAAACAAATCTGGATTAATTTTTCAGCTAAAGACCAAGAAAAGTGTCCATTACTAGGCATTTCGATGAAGAATTATCGCTCAAATTATGTGAACTTTGATTGCCCTTACTGTCTGCACAACTCTCTAAGTTGGTTATACAGTGAAAACTGTAAGAGCTGGAACTCAGTGGGACTGCCTTGTTTTTTCGGGTCTCAAACGTTTTCCGCCTTTGACAGGGTGCAGTCTTACCACTTTTCTATTGCTCGTTTTAGTGGAAAATATTTGCGTTTTCCTTCTCTGACAGGTTTCTGCCTTACATAGGTTCCAGCTTTTGCAGATTTTACTGCACATTTTCCTAATGCATAGACCATGATGACAAAGGGTATATGAGGTCAGATTGAAACCACTCTTGGGTGTGTTCTAAGCAGAAGTAATAAAAAACTTTACTGTCTTAGTCATCTTAGTTTTCTTTTAATCTTTTATTATCTTTCTCTCCAGCTTAAATACCAGTATTAGGAGACTCAAAAATTGGCAGAACACATGACTAGAGGGAGCAGTGTAAATACAGTGACATAGTGGTCTTCCAGAGTAAAGTTGATCAATTATGTCCAGAATTTTGTTTTTTCTAGACTCTAGACTAGGGATATTCTGGAAAAAATCACCTGAATGGAATGTGTTCCCAAGTGACTGTCTTTAGTACGTCCTCCATACTTGGTCCTCATCCCTTTGGATGCTACCTCCTGTTTGGATGATGTACTAGGCAGCATCCTAGCTATGTACTACCCTATGTGATTTCTCCAATTCTCATTTAAGGTGATCACTGTCAATTTTTCCCACCTGACCGTGAGAAGGCAAACAGCAAGTTAGAATTACTAGTGCCTTCACAGTAAAGAGCATATCAGAGTTACTAGTGTTTTCACAGTAAATCCCTAATTATTTGAGAGTTAGCTATTGACATTCAAATTCTGTAGGCAGGTACAATTAAAGAGAACACTAAATTACTTATAAGGATTTAAATCAATACTTTGAATCTTCCTTCAAGCAACTAAATATTAATTTTAAAATATGAGTAAGAGAGCCAAGAAAGAGAAATGGTGACATGGCAAATTGATGAGGAAGATGATATTTCTTTCATTAACTGGTCGTTGGAGTACACTGTTTTCTCACTGTTTCTTTGTTTTTTTTTTTATAGGTTACAACTTGTTCCTTGTTGCTGCCCATGAGTTTGGCCACTCCTTGGGTCTCGACCACTCCAAGGACCCAGGAGCACTCATGTTTCCCATCTACACCTACACTGGCAAAAGCCACTTTGTACTTCCTGATGATGATGTTCAAGGGATCCAGGCTCTCTATGGTAACTGTTTAAAAGCAGCATGGGCACATATGTTTATTTTCTAAATTACTGGTGAACTACCATTGTCAATAATGCTATCCTGGTTTTATTACTAAAACCTAGGTAAACATACTCATACTCATTTTTTATTTCCAAGTCAAACTACCTACTCAAGCAGAAAATATTCCATTCTTCAAGGTTTTTGCAGAATACAACTTCTTGTATTTGTATTTTATATATTGCAAGACACATTTGATACCCTCAAACGTACCATGCAATATAAAAGAAAGGAAAATATTTCATTCCCCACTTAACTAATGAGGAAACTAAGCCTCAGAGAGTTTAAAGTGTGTTCCTGGAGTCCCACAACCAGAGTTCCTGGGTGGTTCAAACAGTGAAGAGGTGGGCCAGTAACCTAAAAGTTGGTGGTTCAAACCTACCTAGAGGTACCTCAGAAGAAAGGCCTGGTGATCTGTTTTTGAAAGGTCACAGCCATGGAAACCGATGGAGTGCAGTTCTAGTCTGAAGCACATGGACATGGGTGACATGAGTTGGAACTGACTTGATGGCAACTGGTTTACTGGTTAGTCACACAACTGATGGTGAAAGTGAGATCTTAACTAGCTCTTATGAATTCAGAGTATTCTTTCAAGCACTCCAATTTCCCACCGTAGAAACTGCTCAAGTGGTTTGAGGTAGTTTTTACTCAACCTCTACAGTGACCGTTGTAAAAACGTCTTTCTTTTTTTCTTCCGAATTTTCGATAATATTACAAAATAATTTAACTTCAACCCAAACAAGGAAGAGTGTCTGCCATGAATAGAGTTAAAGCTACAGTGCACAGTTCATTGACGTAAACACTGCCGGAGCACATAGCTCAGAAAATATGCTCATGCCATCCCAATAATTGTTACAGCAGCTGGTGTAGACGTTGATACGAACTTGCTGATGACAAAGGGAATTTGCCAATTTATTTTGTAATTCTCATTAATTTCTACGATGTTGTGACCAAAGAACTGATGATAGAGCTAATATGAACTAGATAGAGAAAAAGTAGTGTAGAATTATTATTGTGCACCATACCCCATCTTCACTCATGTAAGCTGGTAGAAAAGTTACAAATGTGGTAAGTCCTAGCACAGTTGCTGAAGACCTGGATTATGACTGAGATGCAGCTGCACTGTGGCAAACTGATGAAATAACGTTAGCCAGAGTTGACAGCTGGTAAAATAGACAAAAGAAGGGGCAGAGGTGAGGGCTCCCATTGGATGATGAGCCTTCAGAAATGGCTGGAAGGAGAATCTATTTCTCATGAGCAGCCTACCAATAAGTTCTGCAAAGCATGGGGAAACTTTTTCTCAACGTCTTTTGCTTTTTTCCTCTGTTTCTATCATCAACCTCCAAAATCCTAAATTTTGTGTAAAAATGAATCTCAAGGAGTCCTGAAGAATGAAAGGATAAAGGACAGCCCCACCTGTAAGACCTTGGTAACCCTTGATGAAGGAAGTAATAGTACAGGGTACCATTACGTAGGAGCCTCAGAGAATACTGTCTCCCTCCAGAGAACCTTCTCCTACTCTCTGTTAGCAGAATCAGCCTGTTGTGCTGAGACCAGCGTCATCGGTAAGGTCATCATCAGTAATTTCTTTTATTCATTCATCACTTCAGGTCCAGGAGATGAAGACCCTAACCCTAAACATCCCAAAACTCCAGACAAATGTGATCCCTCCTTATCCCTTGATGCTATTACCAGTCTCCGAGGAGAAACAATGATCTTTAAAGACAGGTACACTTGGGATTCTTCCATAAAACCTGCATGTGACAAACATTTGTGAAGCCATGTCTACAAATTGCCAGGTGTTCTCTCTGTGTCAGTTTCTCCAAGCCATTAGAAAGGGAAAACATAATTTGTATAACTCATGTTTTATTTCCAAAGCCCGACGTAGTACCTGGCACATTTGCTTGCCATTTGCAAGATATGTAAAACTGAACAAAGCATAGTGCCAACCCACAAAGGACTTAGAGCCTTCACAAAGACTCTGGAATATTTTAAACTTTAATACCTTAGGCTAGTTAGGAAGCCCTGGCAGCGTAGTGGTTAAGAGCTCAGCCGCTAACCACAAGGTTGGCAGTTCAAATCCACCAGCCTCTCCTTGGAAACCGGGGCAGTTCTACTCTGTTCTATAGGGTTGCTATGAGTTGGAACCGACTCAACGGCACCTCACAACAGAGTTAGGATAGCAACAGCTTAAAAGGGAATGGATTTCTCCCCCCTTCACATGTGATAGGCAATGGTTGTTTTTAACTCTCTGCAGTGATGTGAAGATAGATTGCTAGAGAGATAGAAATATCCTACTTAAAAATATGTATTTTTACTCTCTATAAACTTTGTATTCTACTTTTGTGTTAGATTCTTCTGGCGCCTGCATCCTCAGCAGGTTGAGGCGGAGCTGTTTTTAACTAAATCATTTTGGCCAGATCTTCCCAACCGTATTGATGCTGCATATGAGCACAGTTCTCATGACCTTATCTTCATCTTTAGAGGTAAGCCTTCCACGGGTGAGGCTTCCCACATCTCCAGGTTGGCAGTGGAGAACTTGATGCTACCAGGAACTTAGTAAATGATCATTACTGAGAATATACCAAAATTAGAAATCAAGAATAACAAAGAGAAACCAGAAAGCCCCTGAAACCGTTCTACCAAATCTGACATGTAAAAGTTCTACATTATTACTTATCATATTGGCCCCTTGTTTGATGTCAGTTTTGTCAGTTTTTCTTCTCTTAAAAATTATTTCTTGTACAAACATTGTAACAATGCACATCTTGAAAAACTGAAAGAACTATCACCTGTAATTCTACCCTTCTAAAAAATCAATTTTATTAATTTTTTCACTCTCTTTTCTAGTCAGTCCTTCGCTATATGTAAAACATAATTTTTTTTTTACATATTTGTATTTATGGTGCAGATACATTTTTATATTCTACTTGTTTCCTTGACACAAAGTCATGGAAACTTTTTCAAATTGTTACTCCATCTTCATGATTATAATTTATGATTATATAACATTCTATGGATGTTAACTTGTTTCTATTGTTTGACTATGGTTAATGAATGCTATAATGTAGTTACTTTTAGAGAAAGAAATAATAAATTTCTGGGTGGTATAAAATTTTAGTTTTCATTCTAATTTATTGTTCCTACCATGCTGTTTATCCATGCAGAAATTTTAATATATTTTTTCACCCAGCTCCAAACTGAATACTCAGAGATAATAAATTGCCAAATTCATTATGATATTTGGATGGCTATACTCATAGTTAAAAAATTAGATTTTAAAGAGATTTAAACTCTGAAGAATGATCATATTTTTATGTTTCATAAACATGGTGATCACAAATGCTGAATATTTTATTTCTAAATATATGAGTCTTTCTTTGTTGAAGTAAATGCCTACATATGTGAATTCTGATAGAATCCCTTGAAAAATAAAATTGTTCTTTCACTTATTTCAGGAAGAAAATTTTGGGCTCTTAATGGTTATGATATTCTGGAAGGTTATCCCAAAAAAATATCTGAACTAGGATTTCCAAAAGAGGTTAAAATGATAAGTGCAGCTGTTCACTTTGAGAACACAGGCAAGACTCTCTTCTTCTCAGGAAACCAAGTCTGGAGGTATGGCAGTCATATTTACTGACTCACATTGTGTCATAGAGGCAAAGTTAGTCTTTAACAACTCTCATTATTATAAATTATCTTATGCATTATTTACAATGTCAAATCAGTCATTCGTTTCTGTTCCATGTCAGCTACGTCAGACAGCCCTGTAGACAGGTATTTAAAAGTCTTAATCCTCATAAAACATACACATACATATAATACTCACCTCTTCTGAGCTACTCTTTTCTTCCTTAGTCATTAGTCGTGGCTCAACCATGACAAAACCATCTCTTTTACTTTGGCACCTTTATTCCTTCTACTCTTTCTCCTGGATTCTCTTTCTTGTCATCATCTCCTAATTCACACGTGGATCCATCTTCTCTGGCCAGAGAGAATTCCAGTATAACTACAGGAGGTGATTGATTGACAGGAGACCTCCATTTCTACAGAGTTGAGTGAGCCATTGGGGGAGGTTGGCCAGGAAGCTGCTAGGCCAGTAGTTTGTGAAATCAGTTTCATTCTGAAGGGCAAGTGAGGCTGTAATATCCAAAACAAATGCAAAGATTAAGGCAACGTTGCCATTAGTAACATTTAGGAGCCTAGGTGCACGTCTATATTTGGATATGGGAATATCCCAAAGGTACCTGACACTTGAAATATCTAAACTGAAAGCTTTACCCCATCTCTATACCCACACACACCCATATACACAGTCTCATCTTTGCCTTTTGACTTCTTTATTTCTGATAATGACATTCACAACAGCAAACATTACTGCCAGGCTACCCTTCCAGTCCCTACACCTCTAATAAAATCTATGGTCCAGTTAAGATGGATTGTTTACCATATCTCAAATACTTTGTGCTTTTACTCCCCTAAACCTTGCCTATGCAATTTTCCTTACTTGGAAAGTCTTTCCCTCATGAAATTCTACCCGTTGCTTAAACTCCACTTGACATACTGTTTCATCTGCAAAACCTTTTCTGATCCCCTCATCCAGAGATTACCTCCTAGTCCTCTGTACTTGGATGACATTTCGTGTTTACTCTTTCGTGATGCTTAACTTTTATTGCCTAGTGTTGCAGTTATGTGTGTGCATGAACATACATCAAGAATATAAAATACTCTCATCAGTAACAGTAGTATATTATGGGAGCCTGTTCTTTAAGTTATTTCCGAATGTCTGGTTGGCCAGTGTGTGGGAGCAGTTAGGGGAGGAGGAGTATAGAATACGAAACTTTAGCTCCATCATATCCCCTATAATGTTTAAGTACAGAAATTAAACCTTATATACTTTTGTATCTGTTACTGAACTTAGCGAGTTGCCTTGCACGTAGTAGGTGAGCAATAGATAATTGTTCAATGAATAAAAATATATTTATTTCACTCTAAAAAGTCTTTTGCAACGATGTTATTTATAATAGATACCTAATTTTGGAAATGGGAAATGAGCTTGTAACTAACTTTGCAAAGATGTCCTTTGGGCAAGTCAATAAATACTCACCCAGGGTCCACTATACACTCAGTATTATAATTCATAATTTTAAAAAGCTATCTTTTTTTTTTTTAAATGGACTTAGATTCTTAAAATCCTAGTCAACTTTGAAAGGTGCCATTATATTCACTCTATCATTTGTAAGGAAATTTGTAAGTAATCTAACATACTTAAGAATTTATCTTTCTTATTAAATAGATATGATGATACTAACCATATTATGGATAAAGACTATCCAAGACTAATAGAAGAGGACTTCCCAGGAATTGGTGATAAAGTAGATGCTGTCTACGAGAAAAATGGTAACCAGTTTTATTGCATTGACCTTAATGGAGGGCTTCTGTAGCCCCTCAAAACACTCTTCTAAAAGATTTCTACACAAGGCTTCCAAAAACCAAAGCAAACTCATTTCAGTCAAGTAGATTCTGACTCATAGCGACCCTATAGGACAGAGTAGAACTTCCCCATAGGGTTTCCAAGAAGCAGTTAGTGGATTCGAACTGCTGACCTTTTGGTTAGCAGAACTCTTAACCACTATGCCACCACGGCTCCATATAGAGCTTAGATGTGCTAATAACTATATGCCAGTTAAAGAATGAATAGTTCTTGCATGAATACTTACTCAAAGTGCAAACAAAAAAGTATGTTTAGAATAAATGAGAATTTGAGTTAATGATTGCTAATCGTATCAATGAAAGAATGCTAAAATTTAAGCACTACCTTAAATTATAGTTAAAGATAACTAAGATGCAAACAGTATTGACAGAATTCAAATTGGGGATGGAGTGAGGATTGATTTATATATAAAGACGTACAACTACTGTGATTATATAAAGATTTTCTGCTTTAATTATGAAAAGAGAAATTGTCCCTAACCTACAACAAAATACACTGACATTAGTAATTCAAGCTTCAAAACTGGAACTCATGGCAAAACAACAATTAGTTCTAGGTGAAAATTTAAGAGACCTGGGAACTTTTTTGTTTTTTTTTTTTTTTTGGGGGGGGAGAGAAATTTTATATCCTTTTTTTTTTTTTAAACTATGTATACGTTGAAGCATCCGGAAGGCTTAAAAAGACAAAGATTAGAATGTTAAAAAAAAAAAAAAAAAAAAGTGGGCTCTAACAGATTGGACCTTTAATGTTAGCTGGAGCAAACCTTATTAATTTCAAACTCTAAAATTTTCTTTACGGCCCTTTTCTCCTAGGTTACATCTATTTTTTCAATGGACACATACAGTTCGAATACAGCGTCTGGAGTAACCGCATTGTTCGTGTCATGCTAACAAATTCTGTATTGTGGTGTTAAATGTATTTTAAAAATTGTTATTTAAATCCTAAAGAACATTTGGGAAAATACTTCCAGAGGTATTGGGGGTGGGGGACACAGGCAGATATCAGGGGAAAGCTTAGTTCTGTGAACAAGCTTCAGTAAGTTATCTTTGAATATGTAGTATCTATATGGCTATGTGTGGCTGGAACTACACTGAGGAATTTTAAAGTAATGATCTTTAGTATCTCTAAGGAGCACCTGATTCTTGCGTTGTAACAGTTGACAATACTTCCCACCCCAAAAATGAGATGCATGGTCTAGCAAAAAAGAGTTAGGATACTTACAAATATATTTATAAAGAAACTTTGCAAAGGCATAAAAATAAATCAAATTTATGTAATTAACAAATTATCTTTACTAAAAACTATAAAATAGCATAAAAATGGATTTTTAAAAACATGGTAACCATTCAGGAGAAAAAGAGGAAATACAAGGGGAAAGGTCTGCAGTAAATATACGGTAGACAACTTTCCCTGGTGGTGAAGGAGTCCTGGTGGCGCAGTGTTTAAAGAGCCCGGCTGCTAACTGAAAGGTCGGCAGTTCGAACCCACCAGCCACTCCGTGGAAGAAAGATGTGGCAGTCTCCATAAAGATTTACAGTCTTGGAAACCCTATGGGGCAGCTCTACTCTGTCCTATAGGGTCACTATGGTTGGAATTAACTCAAAGGCAGTGGATAGCAGTGGTGGTAGACAACTTTCCAGAGAAATAAATAATTTGGTTTTCATAGCAAGAAGATTTGGGTGTTCATGCCCTTCTCCACACAGACAATAAAAGAATATCAAAGTCACTAAGGACAGGAGGCCATGACAATGGTGAGGAGGGTAGACTTGGCCTTTGGATTCTGTTTAACACCCACTTTTGACAGTGACTCAGGACTGCACTCAAATAAGACACATAGCTCTTTGCATATTTATAGAAAAAAAAGAAGGAAGATTTTTATTTTTATTAAAATATTTCTGTTCTTTCAGCTGTCAGAAAGTAAAGAATTAAAATTGTTATCAAAATAATCTAAGGTCACATACCACTTTTTTGCAAATCATTTGGTTATTGAAGGCTAAAAGAATTATTTTAACCCAATTTTATCTAGATAATTCTTTTAATTGTTCAGCGTGTCTTGGATATATAGGTTATTTTTGGAAGACTTGTATACCAGAGAATAAAATACATCTCATAAATTGGAAGTACATATGTTAAAACAGGGACCTTCAAAATAAAAGAGAATGGTCTACTAGATTGTGATTCCCTTGAGGATTTTGCCAACACGGTCCACCGTGCCTAGCACTTGGTAGGGAGATTAGTAAACACTTATTGAATAATCAGTAAATACATATTGAGTATATGAATGGCCATCAAGAGAAGGACAATTGAGCTGAGAGATCTTGTTTATAAAACTCATGCAAAGAAAAAGAAAGTTTATCATTCTGCAAAATGTATTAAGAAGTGTTTATGCTGTTCATAATAAAATAATATTTTCAACAGACATTGTTATAAGGTATATTTTGTCTTGGAGGCAGTGGTGCTTCAAGGGTAGAATTCTTATCTTTCTTGTGGGAGACCTGGGCTTAAGTCCCAGCCAAAGCACCTCAAGCACAGCCACCACCCATCTGTCAGTGGAGGCTGGGGTGTTGCTAGGATGTGGAAGAGGATTCAGCAGAGCTTCCAGACTAACACAGACTAGAAAGAAAGGCCTGGAGATCTATTTCCAAAAATCAGCCAGTGAAAACCTTATGGATCATAACAGTCCAATCCCGTTTCGCATGGGGTCCCCATGAGTCTCAGGCCAACTTGATGGTAACTAACAACAACGTATTTTGTCTTTAGGTGTCATTTTAAGCTTTCCTTACATAAACAGGGTCCATTTAAATTATTTCTTTTTCTTGCCAGTATTTCTTGGGGAATGTAGCTCACTCACTGTTTTTATTTTTTAAGAAGACTAAATAAAAAATTTAGACTTCATTGTTGTTGTTGTTAGGTGCCATCGAGTCGATTCTGACTCATCGTGATACTACGTACAAAAGAACAGAATGTTGCCTGGTCTGGCACAAGTCTCACTATCGTTGTTATGTTTAAGCCCATTGTTGTACCCACCATGTCAATCTATCTCTTTGAGGGTCTTCCTGTTTTTCGCTGACCCTCTACTACTATACTGAGCATGATATCCTTCTTTAGGGACTCGTTCCTTCTGATAACATGTCCAAAGAAGTGAGATTAAGTCTCACCATCCTTGCTTCTAAGGAGCATTCTAGCTGTATTTCTTCCAAGACAGATTTATTTGTTCTTCTGGCAGTCAGTGGTATATTCAAAATTCTTTGCCAACACCATAATTCAAACGCATCAATTCTTCAGTCTTCCTTATTCATTGCACCAGGTTATGCTAACAAAAATTCTGACAGAGTTTGACCAGCCTCATGCTAATGAACCCCTTCTTCCACGGTCCAGCTCTCTAGATTGAGCCCAAACATTCCTCAGAACCTTCCCTGCTGAGAGTATTATTTGGCAATGAAGAGGAAAGAGTAATAGCTCTGAAGTCAGGAAGCTTGAGTTCTAATCCTTGCTCTGACATTAACTCTGCCATGTAACCTTGGGCAGGTCATTTAATCTCTTTGAGCCTTAGTTTCCTGATATGTAAAATGAGAGGATTGGCAGCTTTGGTGAAGCTGGGGAAATAAGGAGGCAGCAAGAAATCCTAATGAAGAAGGCAAACATCATCTATCTAGGAGCCTCAGGGTTCCTTAAGCGCAAGATGTCATCTCCCTTCTGTTTTCTTAAGTACTGATCATTCCTAAACATTTAATAAATGCCTGTTAAATATTAAGATGAAGAGATGAACTAGAAAAACTTGACCCTGTCCCAAAAGAGCTTATATCCTACCATGGAGACAAAACTGTAGGACAATTAAAATTCAGTGAGTTAAATGCTTTGTTAAAGAAGTAGTGAACACTTACTTGCTCAATAGCACTGGAGCACAGTTCTCCTCTGACACACACGGGATCTCCATGAGTCGGAATTGACTCAAAGGCAACTAAACCGTCGAGTGGATTCCGACTCATAGTGACCCAATAGGACAGAGCAAACTGTCCCCATAGGGTTTCCAAGGAGCATCTAGTGGATTCAAACTGCCGACCTTTTGGTTAGCAGCCTAGCTCTTAACCACTGAGCCACCAGGGCTTCCAAAGGCAGCTGTTAATACCATATCCAGTTAATGTACTGAGCAAATGCATTGCACTCAGATTGCACTGGAGCTTGTAATGCCCTCTTCATCAGATAATGAGGGTGAAAAGTGAACCAATAGTTTAAACATATTTGAAATAAGAGAAATTGACAAGATACTATAGTGGTATAACAAAGTACGCCCTGAAATTATCCTGGGAGAGCTTTCGCGTTACTTTAAAAATAGTATCCTGGATCTCCACATCCTCATGTCAGAATAAAAACACCAAAACATACATAGCAGACCTCGCAGAAGGATAGCCACCACACTTAGCTACCACATTTAGGTCCAGGTTACAGAAAATACCGTGATTTTAAAGACTCAACAAGAGGTTGTGAGATTTACAATGATCCCTCTAGGTGGGGCCAGCAATACCCTTTTGGAAATGTCGAAATGTTCAGATAATTTTAATACATCACAAAGTTAGGGCTTTGTTCTTTAATGTAGGGATGAGAAACTTGGCCAAATCACTGTTTAATTCCTGACTTTACGACATTTACTTCCTTTTTTTTTTAATTGTTGTAATTAAAGGAAGTTTACATTTCAAGTTAGTCTCCCATACAAAATTTTTTTTACATACGTTGTCATGAAACCCTAATTGCTCACCCCATTCTGCGACAGCACACTCCTCCTTTCTGCCCCTGATTCCCCATGACCATTCAACCAGCTCGTAACCCTCTCTGCCTTCCCATCTCACTTCTGGACAGAAGCTGCCCCCTTGGTCTCCTGTATCTACTTGACTAAGGGGCACACTCTTCACGAGTATCACTTTATGTCCCACAGTCCAGTCCAATCACTGTCTGAAGAGTTGGCCTCAGAAATTGTTTTAGTTCTGGGGTGATAGAAAGTCCAGGGGCCATGCTTTCCCGGGCACCTCCAGTCTCAGTCAGACCATTAAGTCTGGTCTTCTTACTAGAATTTGAGTTCTGCACCCTGTCCTTCTACTGCTCCATCAGGGACCCTCTGTTGTTATGACATTGACTTTCAATTGAGGTTTATCAAGCAAGGAATTCAAGAACAGCTTGTTCTGGGCCCCTTCCTCATGTATGTGTCCCTGTCACCTCCTCAACAATAAAGCTTCCTTTATGGAGATGAAAAAAACCAAACACGTTGCCCTGGAGTCGATTCCGACTTATATCAACCCTGTAAGACAGAGGAGAACTGCCCTGTAGGGTTTCCAAGGAGTGGCTGGTGGATTCCAACTGTCGACCTTTTGGTTAGCAGCCAAGGTCGCTATGAGTTGGAATCCACAAGACAGCAACGGGTTTGGTTTCTGGGTTTTTTTTTTTTGTTTGTTTGTTTTATGGAGATGAGAATCAGGAAGGCGTGTCAGACCAAGCTACCAAGACCTGCGGCATATTCCTTGAATCTGAGACTTGTGAGTCATCACCAGCCTGTGGGTGACAAACTCCAAGAACCACAAAACGCACACGTAATACAGAGAACGGAATCAGGGCTCCAAAGTGAAACCAAACTAGCACTGTTACCGCAGCAAAGAGAGAAGAAAACCCCGAGTTACTGGTTATGATAAATGTTTCCCAAATAAAAAATAAGTAACTGGCTATTACTTGGGGACAATGCCAAGTTTAGAGGAAGAGGATGCTTAAGGTTTTCAAAGTCTCTTAGTCATATGGCTTAGTTTGATTCCGAACTGCCCCATAGGGTTTCCATAGCTGTAATCTTTCCTGGAGTACTGGCTCGTCTTTCTCCTGTGGAACGGCCGGTGGGTTGAAAACGCCAAGCTTTCAAGTTGGCAGCCAAGCATTTAACCACTGCGCCACCAGGACTCCTTGCTCACAGGCACTCATATTGAACTGCAGCTAGTAATGACCTCTGGAAAATTGAAGATGTGCCACTTTTACATCAACAAAGTGGCCAGTTTTTAAAGAGTTTATTGTGATTTCTTACTTGACCTAAATGGTCAAAATTATAGTCTAAAATTCAATGCTGAGAGAAGGGAAATTATTCTTCCACGTGTGAGTCTGAACAGGTCAAATTTCATTACACAAACGCTATTTCAGTTAAATATGTGTGTGTGTGTATGTGTGTGTGTGTGTGTGTGTATATATATATATATATATATATACACACACACACATAGTCCCAGGTGGCACAGTGGTTAAGAGCTCAGCTGCTGAACAAAAGGTCAGCGGTTTAAATCCACCAGCCTCTCCTTGGAAAAGCTATGGGGTCGTTCTGCCCTGTCCTATAGGGTCACTATGAGTTGGAATCAACTGGATGGCAATAGGTTTGGTTTGAGTTTGGATGTATTTATATATATGTGTGTGTGTATATATATATATATTCTAGTTTTATTATAACCTAACTCTAGAATCAGGAGTCCCTGGGTGGTGAGAGTTTAACACACTTGTCTGCTAACCAAACGGTTGGTGATTTGAGCCCACAGAGAAGCTCCTGGGAAGAAAGGACTGGCAATCTGCTTCTGAAAAATCAGCCATGAAAACCCTGTGGAGCACAGTTCTACTCTGACATACGAGGAGTCACCATGAGTTGGAACTGATTGGACGGCAGCTGATCTTAACTCTAGAGTCGATTATTCAATAACATCGCCATGTATCAACTGAGCAAAAATGATCATAAATACTGGTATCCAGTGATTTCTGTGAGCCTCTTAGTTTTTGTTGTGTAATGGGATTTGACTCTCTTTATTCAAAGTCCTCCTGTTGCATCTTCTAGTCCTTTACAAGGGAAGATATTGATGTTCCCGTTATCATTGTTTCATTCTGGATTAAAGGACATCATTCAAGCATCTTTAGCTATGTTCCCATCTGCAGCACAAAAAAGATTTAAAATTAGTAATCAAAAGTGTTTTTTGTTTTGTTTACATATATCAGTAGTCTTCCTTTTCTTGACCACCTTTTCTTTCTTACAGTGGACTGAGCACTAAAAGATGGTACAGTAAAAGTCACAAGCAAAACATTTCCTGTGATCCCTCCTATTCAATCTGAAAGGGGGTATTACCTCCGGGGATTAAAGGCATGGTCTTTCTGGGTGGTAAACTTTAGCTAGTCTGTGTCCTGGTTCAGTGAGTGCTCAATAACTCGTGGCTTTGCTTCCAAAAGCAACGCAAGGTAAAGGGAGTTCTGTGAGTGGTAAGGGGCTCCAAGCATATGTAGTATGAGAGAATGTTTGTTCTGGTTCTGTTTCTGGCAGAGCAGCTGTGATGGTGTCAATTATGCCTCCAGGTATACCCACTTTCCAAATCCATTTATCAGACTTTACCCCATAATATATAAGATACTGCTTACATAGTTGTATTCCCAATTTCATTGGAAGATCTAAACTGATTTATGGTTTTAACAACATTGAGATAAAATAAAGGCTAAGGAAGCAGGGTACAGAGGAAGTGAAGTAATGGGCAATGTTTGGGTATATTTTGCAGCAGTGGTAATGGGAGTAGAGTAATTGGGCAACAAAACCACCGAGGAATTATATGGGATTAACCACAATATGAATTAAGAAATCAAAGCTGTTTTACTAGAATTGCATTATACATTCTATGTATGTAATGTGCTTCTGCTTGATTTTTTACATTTAAATTCAACACCTTTACTGAAGTCTTTAAATATGGTAGATTTTAGAAGGAAAAATATGCAATGTTTTATGTCTTTTGCTTACTTAGAGTTAAAAAAAAATTAGAGGCAGAGAGGAACCGATTTGATCATCTGATTCAATCTCATCATTTTATAAACGAGAAGTTGAGGCCTAGAGACAGGAAGTGGTCTGTCCGAGATCATACAATAATGTTGGAGGCTAGACCATAAAAATCGTCCCACTTTCCTCCTTTCAGCTTGTTGTCCTTCTCCCTTCCTCAGGCCAAAACTACAGGCTTAGACACACATTATTTATCAGGGATCACCAGATCTATCTATCTATCTATATATATATATATATTCTTTTTAAATTGTGCTTTAGGTGAAAGTTTACAGAGCAAATTAGTTTCTGAGTAAACAATTAATACACAAATTGTTTTGTGACATTGGTTGCCAACCCCGTGATGTGTCAACACTCTCCCCTTCTCCACCCTCGGTTGCCTGTTTCCATTTGTCCAATTTTCCTGTCTCTTACTGCCTTCTCATCTTTGCTTTTGGGCAGGTGTGCCCATTTAGTCTTATATACATGATTGAACTATGAAGCACTTCCTCATGTATGCTATTGTTTATTTTATAGACATGTCTAATCTTTGACTAAAGGGTGAACTTCGGGAGTGACTTCAGTACTGAGTTAAAAGGGTGTCCAGGGGCCATACTCTCTGGGTTTCCCCAGTCTCTGTCAGACCAGTAAGTCTGGTCTTTTTTTTTTTTTCCGCACCAAATTATATTTAATTCTACCATAAGGATACCACTAGTCTGATGTTACTCAGGTTTTGAGTCAAGGGATGCTGAGTACATGTGTCTATATTGTGTTGGATAGTTGGCAGGCCTCACCAGGTTCTCAGCCTCTGCAGCCATCCTGTTTCCACTACTGAGGTCGCTTGGCCCTGACTGGCCTTAGTCAGGAGAGAGTGAGGGAACTCCAGCTCACCTGTCTGGGATTGACCACCAAGTCTTCTTGGCCAGAACAACTTTGGCTTTGTATTCAGTTTCAGTAACTCAGTTTCTATCTTTTCCCCAAGATTGAATCTGCACTTTTGCTACAGATTGGAAAACTGGACCCCTGCTTTATTACGCCAGAGTCTCTGCTTTCTAATACTCTGTTCCCAGCAGATACTGCTTTGTTTTGCCGGATCTCAGGGGCTACAGCTCTGCTCCTTGCCTCAGCCTATTTATTGATCAGGGGCTGGCCTCAGCCTTCCATAAAAACATAAATACTGGAAAAAAGAAAAAAATACATACGACTTCCTCTAAATCTTGCTCCGTCTATTCCAAGCATGTATTTTTCTTTTCCCTGTTACTCTTAGCCAAGATAATTGGCTTCCTACTTCAGAAAGAAAAGAGCTGTCAACTTCAAAGACCTGCGTCTCTTTATCACTTGAGCATCCCCTCAGCCACACTCTGGGCATTGTCAACAGAAAAGCCAACCACAACCTTTGCACCTCCAGCTCTCTCATTGTTACCTCCTATAGCTACACATCTTCTTTGACTCCTTCTAGACCACCTTTACCCAGAGCTCAGGCCTGTCCCTAGCATTTGTGAGGCTCCTCTCCCCACATGGTTCTTCTCTTCATAACCCTGACTTTGTTCTACATTGCAAGGCACCTGAGACGCATGTATATGGATACCCCAGCTTGTGGATAGATAGATACCCACTCCCACCCACCCCCACTCCTGCACCCAATGCTCCTTGGCCACCCTTAGGGGTATGCACATCATTGAGGGGTCCACCCTTGGGAGAACAGGCCTGAGGAAGAGGCCCACCGAGGCTATGACAGCAGGGAATTCAAAGGACCCATGGTCTAGAGCAGCCCTGCCCAGTAGAAATGAAACACAAATCACCTATGTGATTTTAAATTGTCTAGTAATCACATTAGAAAAAGTAAAAAGAAATTAACTGTAATAATAAATTTTATTTAGCTTAATATTTCCAAAATATTATCATTTAAATATAAATAATACTTTTAAGTGATTAATTATATATTTTACATTCTGTTTCTCCTACAAAGTGCTCGAAATCCCATCTGCATTTTATGCTTACAACATGTCTCAGTTCTGACTGGTCATGTTTCTAGTGATTATTAGTCATCTGTGGCTAGTGACTACTGAAAGAGACAGCCCAGGAAGGGACAGCCCAGCACAGGCTCCAGATGACCCATCCCCTGGACTCTGCCGACTCCTTGCCCCCTGGGGAGGAGTATGGTCCAAGGAGATCAAAGTGGGACCCCCTAAAGCCTGCTACTGTCAGATTTCTCCACCTTTCCTTAGTTTATTGGCCTCCTTTGTCTTCATGTTATTCCCAATCTAACTGGACTCCTTGATAACACTCTTACTCCCTGGCTCCTTTGTTCTTTTCACCACTCCAGCCTCCTAACAAAACTTTCCTGTTTCTTCCTAAGGTGCAGAATGGGGATGGGATGTTGGAGGAAAACACAAAGCCGCCTGAATGTGAAGTCTCCACCCTCAGGGGGGTTGATTTGGTGATGGGGAGGCTACCCTGGGAGACTACTGGGAACAATCAGAGCGGATAGTGTAATATGAACAAGTGGTCATCTATAAAACATTGTGAAAATCTGCCTCAAAGCAAGACTTGACTTAACCTGGATACTGGTGTGAAACACTAAGAAAATTTTGTAGCCTCTCAGAGTCTCAATTACAAAGCACATTTCTAAAACGTGGACGATAAGAATAACAGTGAAATTTACATTTCTCTATGTGCCAGCACTGTTTTAAGTGCTTCACATGTATTAATTCATTAATTGTCACAACAAGTCTGTTTTTATCCCTATTTTATGAGTGGGGAACCAAGCACAGTGATGTTATGAAACTTGTCTTAGGTCACACAACTGCTAGGTGGAAGAATTGGGATTTGAACCTAGCCATTCGGGATCTAGAGCCATGTGCTAAACTGAAATAATGCAGGTAATGCATTAAGCCGACTCCCTGGCAGGTAGTATGTGCTCAGTAAATAATAGCTGCTACTTCAACAATCCTGAAGATGGTGGTCAAGGTCATGGGTGACAGAGGTGATGGCGAAGGATTCAACTAAATCAGACACACAAAGCACACCCTCAAAACCAGTTGCTGAGTCATTCCTTCAGGTTTACAGCTGTAGTCCTTAAGCACTTCCTCTTCTCAGACAATATAAGAGCCACTTTTCTTCAGTTTAACTCAAATGACTTAAGGATTTGCCTGTATGTTCTGCTTCTTGAGGATATGGAATTTTGTTTGAAAAGTTCACACAGAACCCACCAAAAACCAAACCCATTGCCATCGAGTCAATTCCGACTCATAGCGACCCTATAAGACAGAATAGAACAGCCCCGTAGGATTTCCAAGGAGCAGCTGATGGAGTCGAACTGCCGAACTTTTTGGTTAGCAGCCAAACTCTTAACCAGTGTGCCACCAGGACTCATCCACACAGGAGGTCTTTTGAATTAAGAGCAGAATTATCAATCATGCATTTCTTTGTATCCATTTCTAATAAATATGGCCTCCTATTGGTTCTGGCCAAACAGGGGATTCTTCCTACATGGACGGTAGAATCAAAATGCCCTTCTATCGTCTCTGAAGGCCATCTAGTGAAATATTGAACTATCCATGCTAATGGAGAGGAACATGAGAGCTTAGTAAATAGGAAAGAGTGCCTAATCAAGGATTTGTTATTATTTGTCCATAGAATACATTTTAAGGCTTGTTGGAAGAAATAATTTTTATTTACTAGATGTCCTACCTAGGCTAGTTTTAAATTTTATCTATAGTTCCTGAATATATACAAAACCAGGAGGAAGGCCCAGGGGCTACTCAGTTGCAAGAAAGATTAGCCAGTCACCACAGATTTCTCCCAAGGAAAGGTAAGGGCCAGGTGGGATGAACAAGGCACTGTTCTCTAGGATACAGACCATCTGAGAGTAAAATTTTGCTGGATCTTAAAAATGGACGTGGATGGAAAATGTCAACATCCAGCCCTTTCCTAAACCTATTTCTTCGCATACTTATACAACTCAACCATGCTACATGACCTAGTCAGGAGAAGCACAAAGTAGTCATTTTTTTCCAACCGTGTTATTGACTTTATTTCTGCAACAGTAATTGAATCATCTCTGAGGATTCATACAGTAGCTGAAAACACCAGCTCCTCTGGGTCTCAACTAGTTGTTTTAAAAAACCATGTGGAGGAGATGCACTCATTCCATAGACAGCACACAGAAGTGGCCACACCCTTAGGTCAGGGCATTACAAGGGTGTGTCACGCTACCTGGAGGATATACTGGCCCATCTCTTTGCCCAGCACTGACAGTTGATGCTATCAGCTCCTAATTCCTTTTTCTTGGGAAAGGAAGAAGACAGTCTAAGGTGTTTCCTTTGGTCATACAATCCTTGATGATTCTTTACTTAGTATAGAAGAACTAAGACTTTGGACCCAGAGGGTAAAAAGCACACCCTGCGGAAGCATAGTTTTATACCAGCAAGAGGCTTGTTACTAAACATGACATCATGGCAATCAGAATTGAGTCAAGCTCAGGTACAGAGTAAAAAGTAAGCAAGGTACACACAAGCTTACTTGTGCTGACTAATCTGCAGTACACAATTGCACAAGTTTGACTACATCTTTGATTGTACCCTACAGATTAGTAAATTGTGCACTACAGATCAGTAAGTAAGCACAAATAAACCCGTGTGAACCTTATTTATTGGGTAATCCATCCCTGGTCATGCTTGATAAGGTTCTCAAGATATGTCCGTGAGACTATTTCTCATAGTTGGACCTCTTCAAGAAGACAATAACTGGCCAGTGATAAGATTGTCTTCCGAAGTTTTTAAAATAAAATTTAACTCTCTTTGGGCTTTTGTTTGTCACTTCCTCACCCGTTAAGCATGGTAATACTGTGTATATTGTACTGCTCACTGAGATTGTTGGTATATATCTCAGTGAGAGATGGAAACTAGGTTTAGGTATAAAACTGTGCCTAGCCACCCAAGCAAGAAGTTTAGGTAAAAAGTGTCAAGACATATTTAGGCAATCATGTAAATTGATTTGCAGGTTAGAGTTACAAAATATCAGATTATGTGACTTATTTAATTTTACAAATCAGGGTTAAACAACCTTTCCAAAGCCGAGGAGGTAAATGCTCACAGTCCCTGACCACTGGGAACATAATTGCTAGCAGGGAGGAGTGGAGAATAACAGGTCCCTGATATAGACTTAGCATCTTTTCTCACCTTCATGAAAATGGAAAGAATTTCAGTGATTCCCTGGGTAGCTGCTCTCTGGGGTAGTATAACCTGTGGCTGTTGAACTGACTGTCAGTCATTGTGACCCCATGTGCTTCAGAGTAGAACTGTGGTTCATAGGGTTTTAGAAAGCTGTGACCTTTTAGAAATAGATCACCAGGTCTTTCTTCTGAGGTGCCTCTGGGTCAATTTAAACCACCAACTTTTTGGTTAGTAGCTGAGTGCTTAACCATTTGCACCACTCAGGGACAGTCACTGACTAAGAAAGGTGCTTATTTTATCTTTGTGGCACTGCAGCTTCAATCAGCAGACGTCAACATGCTGTCCCATAGGCGGTGGTCCCCATGGGTGGTGCTCCCCATGGGTGGTGGTCCAAGCAGCCCTGACCATGGTGAAGAGGTGACTGTGATGACATCATCCACTTGCCAGGGCCAGCCGTATGACCTTGATCGAATCTTGATTCAGAGCTAGTCATGTTGACTACAAAGCTTCCAAGGTTCATGGCTCTACTCTGACTTAGAAGCACCTTTGTACATGAAAAACTACTCAATGGCCTAGCGGAGGGCTAGTCCAGCAGGAGCTGGGGATTACCAAAGGCAAAAAGAAAGGGAAGGGAAAATGAGAAGAAATGAAAGTGCCTTGAATTGGAAGAAGAAAATAGACAATGTTTTGCAGCTACTGCAAAAATCCTGTGCCCAAATGGCACTTGGGAAATGTGGCCACCCAATTAGGGCACAAATTAAACAGTATAAAAGTGGTATATACTGTCTGGTGTGTATGCTCTTCAGGGGAGAAGATATAACCATGTCGTCCTATTTTCTGCAGCATGGGCCGCAGTAAGAATACCCACCCAGTCGTATTCAGCATGACTGACCCTGAAGCAGAATGAAAACAAGATCTACAACTCCAGGCCCAAAGGTGGTTCCAGATCCTCTCTGGCCCCACAAATACACACTGAAATTCCCTTTTTTGGAGATGCCTAGGACTTCTTTTGGTGTTTTGGCCACATCAGCCCAGTAATCCAATGTCTTTTACGTGAAGATGCAGTATAGAAAAAAAAAAACCAGACCAGGGTTTGAACTCAAGCTCTAGCATCGTTTTTCCACAGTGGGCAAGCCACCTAACTCCTCTTTGTTTCACATTCCTCTGCAGTAAAATTAGGGTAGTAATACTTACCTTGCCTACATCACAGTGTTGTTGTAAGGATCTCATGAAATGGCACCCCTGAAATCTGTAAATGATAAAGTGATATGTAAACGTACCCATTGTTAATGATTACTTAGTAAGCTGCTGTCCAAGTCAACTCTAACTCATGGTGACTCTGTGTACAATAGAACAAAATCCCCTACAATTGCTAGTATGTTCAAGTCCATTTCTACCGCCAGCCCATCTTACCGAGGGTGTTCTATGCCCTTGTTGGCCCTCCACTTCGCCAAACAGGATGTCCTCCTCCAGTTGATGTATCCAAAACAAGTCAGTTAGATAATGTTCTGCTGCGATCCATAGGTTTTCACTGGCTAGTTTTTGGAAGTAGATATTGTAAGGAAAGGTACAAACTGAAAACAAGAGGTTTTGATTCTCCCTGTTAAGAAAAAGGGAAGAGGCTCACTTCCTTCTCTGTTCTCTCAGAATTCACTTTAGATAACTTACAATTGTAAATTCTTCCTTTGTCTTTTTGAAAAGAATGTAAATTTAAGAGGTGTTCTCAAAGATCTGGCAGCTACTTCTTAGAAATGTAACTTCAGGTGAGCCTCTTCTACCTTCCTGTTTCCTGGAAGGAGATTATCATAATCATAAAGTTACTGGCAATTTTGTCTTAAACATGAAGGTAATGAGTTGTATCCACTCAACTATATAAATAATTTTTTAAAAAAAAATCATGCTGCCCTTGAGTCTGAATATAAAGGATAAGACTTCTTCCTGTCTTTACAATCTCCTTAGCAGATTGTCTGTGACGCATCACATTCTGGTTTAATGCTTATTCAATAGTAAAACTTTTTTTTCTCTTCTATTTTTGTGGAGAGGTTTTCTGGGTTGTGATTTAGGAAATAATACTGGAGTTACTATTCCCTCTCCTTGAGCGTACAGCATGTGACCCAGCTGGAGCTGGGCTCACAAGGGCTTACAAGGACTCACAAGGACACATCAACTGGGCCCTGAGGTATAAAGACAATAGCTGAGATAATCTTGGAAAATATCTTTTAGGGAAACTTTCACATAAAGCCAATCAAACAGAACACAAAAGACTTTCCACTCTTATCTTTTTCTATTAGCATTTAGTGAATAGGAATTTGTTGGACCAATGAAGACCCTCCGGACTTTTGTTACTGGAACCTGTACCAATGATTGTTAAGAAAGATGATCCAAAATGTAAGACTACAATTTCTAGCCAATCAGTGAAAAAAGTGACGCTGTCAATGATCCTACCCATTTTGTGATGTTGATATATACTGATGATTCTGTAACCTTCTTGGGACTCGGGCAGACATGGCTGTGGCATCATGCTTGTCCATTTTCCCATTCTTGCCTATTCTGTGATAATCTTTGGACTCGGGCAGACATGGCTGTGGCAGCATGCTTGTCTGCTTCCCACTTTTGTCCTTTTGAATATGTGCCAAATAAAACTTTCTTTTCACTTAACTAAACTTTGTGATGTTTTTCCCCTACAACAGTTGGCAGTAGATTGCAGTTTTTAGTTACTTTTCCCCAACAATCGCCAAGCCTTTCTTCCTAGTCTGTCTTATTCTGGAAGCTCTGTTGAAACCAGTCCACCACGGGTTACCCTGCTGGTATTTGAAATACCAGTGGCATCGCTTCCAGCATCATAGCAACATGCAGGCCACAAACTGACAGACCAGACGGGTGTTGTATTATTAATGATAGCTTGCAGTTTTCTTCCTTCCTCCCTGCTTTCTCCCTCCCTCCTTCCCTCACTTCTTTCTTGCAAACATTCCTTGCAAGCCTCTGAGATCTCTAAGGACTAAGTCCTGTGCAGTAGGGTAATTTGTTTCCTGTCACTGTGTAATTATTGTGTAAATCATTTTGCTTTTAATGCATTAGCTTATAAACCCAAACCAAGCAAAGCAAACCCGTTGCCATCGAATCATTTCTGACTCATAGAAACCCTATAGGACAGAGTAGAACTGCCCCATAGGGTTTCCAAGGCAGTAATCTGCACGGAAGCAGACTGCCACACCTTTCTCCCCGTGGAGCTGCTCAGGTTGGGAGGGGTTCCCAATCGCCGACCTTTTGTTAGCAACGGAGCACTTAACCACTGCGCCACCAGGGCTCTGAATTAGCTTATATTTCTCCACATTTAAACTCAAGGGATCATCAAGGAGCAAATAGTAATAGGAAAGAATGAAGCCACTCTAAGTTCATATACTGAATTTAGAGCTGATTTATCATAAATAGGAAAACATTTTCCATATTTTCCAGACTGAAAAAATATTTTATCCTTTTCTTTGGCTTTCACTGGTCCTTGAAAGCCTGTTTCTTTAAAACCCATTGATTTGTGAATAGGGATCCCCTTGGTACGTTGCCAATAAATGTAGGAAAAGAGTTCTGACATCGTGTGGTGGCTAAGCCAGTACAAACACGACAGAGAAAACACAGCTCTGGAACAAGCTGGATCTTGTACAGTATTTCATTTTCGATTTTTTAAAATGACTGATCTGTGGGAGGGAAAATACCAGTTCTATTATGAATACATTGTATTACAGCTCCACTCACAGCATGTCTTGTCATTTTGGGGTGGTGTGTGTTATTTATTCACCACCCTGGAAGATGCATTCTGCCATCAAGCTCCAGCTCCAGTCAATGGAATTTTCTTATGATCCAGAAGATTGAGGAAGATGATGCTGAAGCAGATGTACCCCTAGTCTAGTGTCCCTCTGAGACAATGCTCCTATTGCAATGGGCAGACATTGAGTGTCCTTTAGCTTGTCCCTCAGCCTGGTAAATCAGCTCTAAATGAGATATATGAACGCCTTCATTCTTTCCTATTACTGTTTGCTACTTGATAATCCCTTGGGTTTATATGTGGGGAAGTATGTATGGGGAACTCTCCAGCCTGTTAGCAATGTGAAGTTGAACTCTATCAGTTTTCATAACTGAACAAGAGGGCTTAGCAAAGGTCTACTCAACCTTCTAGATGCAACTGAAACTCATTTCTCCATGAAGCCTCTTCTTCAGCTCGCAAAGCACCTTACTTTTTCATTTACTTGCAGTGTTTGTATTCGCCACTAGCTTGTAGACTTGTTGAGGGTTGGGATCATACCTTGTGCCTAGAGTTGTGCCTTTTTTATAGAAGGTTCTGAATAAATGCTTGCCAAATTGAATTAAAGGCTGCCACAGATAGGGAACTATAGGGTTCCACGTCACACACAGGTTCTACAAAACAATTGTGCCAAGGTTTCTAAATGAATAAGCACTGTGACGGAAAAGGCATCCTGAGTAGTTTCATCATTGACACATTTGACATTAAATATCTGGTGCAATCAGTGGTGAATCCTTTCTATTCTGACAGACTCACACTGTCCCCAGTTATTCCTCTCCCTGGTTTCCTTCTTCTAGTAGACCATAAGCTACTTGTAGGTACGGACATGACTTACTTATCTCTTATCAGTGATGATTCTTCACTTATCTCTCTATCCCCAGTACCTAATGCTGCCACAACACACTTAAGTGCTTAGTGTATAATTTCAGGATTGCACTGAGTTTAACTTTTCACCCATAATTCACTCTCAAATTCTTGTTATTTGGCTTCAGCCAAAAGCACCACCATACTGTGGAGACTGTGCATTCAAGGCTCTCCCGGACAGCTGTATTTTTCTACTTGCCAAGGCCAAGAGTCTTTATTCTTTATGTATTTGACATTTTGGGGGGGAGCGGGGATGGGGGAGTTGAGCATTTGATACCTTTGACACTGTCCCTCCTTCCTTTTGAAGGTCATGTCTTTCAAGGCTCTGTGGGGCTATACTTTCTCTTAATCCTAGTCCTCCCTCAGTCTTCTTTTTCATCTCTCTTATAAATGTTCCCTAAGTTTCTCTTTTCAGCCCTTGCATTCTTGCCTTTGGTTGACTGATCCACTTCCAGAGACTCAAATAGCACTTTTCTGAGAAGATAAAGTGTTCTTAAGCCTGTATCTCTAGTCTGATCTGGATCAGAAGTTTCCTGCCCCTGTTGGACCTCTCCTTTCACACTAAACTTCACAAAGCACATGATTTGCCCCATCTGTCTCTCAGATGTCACTCACCTCTTATCACTTTTGGTGACTGCCTTTCACCCACACTACTGCCTTTCTTTAGAGAAAGATATCAAGCTCATTCCCACCCCAGGGTCTTTGTAATTGCTATGTCTCTCTCCCTTTTCAATTCACTTCCCCTGGTTCTTCACATAGTTGACTCATTCTTCCTTACCCCACCTCACCACTCCTAGTCCAGCTACCTCTCTCATAGCTTTCCGTTCTATTTCCTCCTTAGTACTCACCACTGTCTGAATTTATCTCATTCATTTATTTAGAATGTGGTTCTCTGAAGACAGAAACTCTCATTCACATTATAGCCTTAGCTTCTAGCACAAGGCCAAGAACACATTAGTCATTCCATTAAGGAACTGTGAATCAGGAAATGTGGGTTTTAGTCCTAGATCTGCTGCTGACCAACTGAGTGTCCTTGGGCAATTCACTTTGCATATTTGGACCACAATTTCCTTGTCTGTAAAACACGTAGCCTTGGTTTTCAAACCTTATTCCATGTACCATCTAAGAGGTTCCCTTAGGGGTGTGTGTGGGTGGGAGAGGTAATGAGAAGAGCCATTAATGGGAAGACTTTGGGATCCTACCTCCCAATCCCATCTCAACAAGAAAAGTTTTATTTTTATTTTGTTACCTACATTGGACTTTCACTTACGATTTCACTTAAAGAAAGGAATCCGCATCAAAATTAAAAATATATATAAAGTTTGAAAAATCACTGATTCTGGTCATTGTAAAGCCACTTCTGTGTAAAGCGCCATCCAAACCAGAATTCATCCTTCCTGTCCTCCCCAAGCCAGTATGAATTCCTTATTACTAATTTTGGTAATGTCACACGGATTCAGATCTTCAGAGTTATTTTTGACAGTTCCTTCTTCCTCCTGGCCCACATCTGATTAGTTGCCTAATTGTTCTAAATGCCTTCCTCATTTACCCCTTAATTTTACTTCCACTGCCTCTGCCCTAGGTCAGGATCTGATAACTTCTTACCTGGATCACTACAATAGCCTCCAAACTCCTCCCTGTACCCTGTGCTGGCAATTCTTTCCCTGCACAATTATGAGTTGATCTTTGTAAACAATATTCTAGTAGTCAGTCTTGTTCAAAACCTTCAGTGGCTTTTAATTGCCTATAAGGTGAATCTAAATGACTTACCCTGGAGCCTGTCCTGGAACCAACACTATTTTTGTCTACTGTGTCCACAGCACTCTCTTCATAGTTCCCTACACAGAGGTCACTGTGCTTTGTGACATGGGATCCCACTTTCCTGACCAAAGCATCTGGCCAGACAGCTACAATGTGGGCAGTGACTCCTAAGTCAATCTGGAAAGAGAACTTTGCTTAACAGGTGTTCTATACTGGATGACAGTTGATTGACTAATCAGATACTTTCTCCTGGGAAGTTTGAATGCACGGCTTGAGAGAATTAGCAGAGACTAGGATGAAAAGGCTTGAAGAAAAACACAGAAAATAGGCATTGGGCAGAAACCACAAGGCAGGAGAAGTTATGAGTAGGTAGAAGCCATCATGCAGAGAGGGGAGCAGAGGGAGTTATTTGGTAGCAGAAAGAGAAATAGAAATGGAGATTGTGGCTAACCCGTCTGGGTGGGCACTTGTTGGATATGCTACCTGCTCCATGAAGCCTTCCTGATCACATTAAATGAATGTTATCTTCCTTCTAAACACAGCACTTAGCCCCTCTCATTTGGTTTTATTCCAGTTTGTATCTTTTGGTGCTCTTTGAGTATAAGCGGTAGAACCCAACTCTGGCTAAGTTTTCTGAGTAGTTCATAAAAATGAAAAGAAAGCTAAACTCCTAGATATTACAAAAGATAGGAACCAGCACAGTCTTGATATCTCAGGAGCAGGAATCCAGACTTTCTCTGGGCTCTGCCATTGAAGTGATTCTGCCCAACTGCTTCCATTGTATATTCTTCCACTCTGGAGTCAAACACCAGGGAGAGAGAATATACTCTGTTGGCTTAAGACCATTGGCCACACTTGGTGGGGAATGGGAACATGGGCCTGAACTGGACTGACAGTCTCACAGTACAATGACCCCATGGAATTGGTAAGAGAGAGTCCTCAAAGTAAAAGAGGAGTGCTCTTACTAAAAGAAGGCCAAAACAAAACAAAAACAGATGGGAGGTGCATGTCGTACCTTATTTTATAATTATTTACAGAGTTGACCTTATCTCTGCTTTTAAGGGGTGCAAGTGATATATTTTCCTCTTGAGGGAAGGGTTCATTCATTACTATTACTTGATTATTTAATAATCACAGTATTACTAATGGCTAATATTTATTGAGTACTTACAATGTATCAGATACTGTGCTGAGTGTCTTATGTTCTTTATCTCAACTGATCTCAGCAATCATGTATAGTAGTTCTCTTATTACGTGCACTTTACAGAAAAGAAAACCATGGCTTGAAGAGGTTAAGAACTTTCTTATTCCCTTGTTCTGTGTAACCCCAAAACCCAGGCTCTCAGCCACTCTGATATATTAACTCCACAATATGTGAGATGATTGAGGCATGTTTTTAATTATTTTTCCACCCTTGCACAAAATTGTATATTTTAATAATTAATGCAATCCCAGACACTACACTTCTAGCTAAGACCTAAGGGAGCTGGAGAAGACTTAAGAGAAAAGTTATTGAGAGACAGCAAGGCAGTAGAGAAACAGCTGAAGAAAGAAAGCCTGAAAAAAAAATTATGACAGCCAGCGTGAAAAATCCCAAAGTACCTGGACAAGCCAACTCCAGCCTCCATGGACTAAGGGATATCCCAGGTTACAGACAGTAAATGAGAACCTGCATATGAGAAATTTTTGTAGACTTGAAAGGTGTTGTACAAAGACAAGACATGGTTATTTTTACTCTTACACATAGAAAAGATTGAAATGTAAGTAGAACCAACAAGTTTTGAATAAATTCATGGTTCATATGAAGGTTAGGCAACTCTGGGGTCACTCCCAATTATTGCAGGTTGAAGTCCGGGGAGCTCTCCACCACCCTTGATGTTGTTATTACACATTGGACTGGTGGGAATTTGAGTTTGCCTCAATTTGGCAATCCTCGTTTTCTTAGAATGTGAATTCTCCCTAGAGAATTCCCATAAAAAGCCCAGAGAACTGCCAGGTTTTTCAAGTTACTTTGGGCCACATCCACCATAGGGGTAAAGTTTACTTCAAGGAGATCTCAAGTGAGTCATTCCTGTCCCTAGATCGTAGGCCTGGGGAGGGGCAAGAAGACATGATGGGCAAAATTGGGCTGAAATTAATGGGTTCTAAATAATTTTAGGGACCAGAGTGGCCATGTCCTGCACATTGGGTTTCAAAACAAGGAAAGATGGTCTTACCCTTCTCGTGTCCACCACAGGGACCTGAGTGAAGAGTAACTTCAGTGGCATATTTAGAAGAGATGAAAATCTGAGGGAAAGGAGTGGGTTCCACGGAAGTCATTGGTGTCCCCCACATATGACTCATCTAACCATATGCTGACTAAATTTCCATCAGGTTTTCAGGCTTTTCTTTGAACAATAAGCTAATAAAATCTTCATTCCTTTCTTCTCATTCTCTGCAGCACTTACTGTGGCTTTCAAATTTTAGTGTAGGTCTTGAAAGGGGTCCTTATTAAAAATGCGGATTCTAGGCCACATCTCTAGAGACTCTAATTCAGGAGACAATGGCCAACCACACACCCAGACATGTTAATTAATTCTCATTCTCAGTTTCCTGGATGTTATTTCAGACCTGCTTGAGTGTTGCTTTGTTAACAGCCTGAGCTTATCTCTTTCTGTTTTTCTGAGATCAGGAGATGAATCTTTCCTTTCTCCAATGCTCCTGATGGTACCTCACACGTTTACAATATACATGGAGAGTTGCTGATTGACCAAAAGTTAAGGGAAGCTCTTTCTCCACCCCCGTCAATGTCAGGGCTGGGTTTGAATGGGAATTAATTTCCAGGCTGAAAGAACCAATCAAATAAGAAACATATAAGGTTTTTCCAGTAGAAGTTTATGTAGAAGACACAAAACACACTGAAAAACAGAACATATAATTAAAAAATTTTTGTTTTCCAAAAGGTATTTTTAATCTGCTAATTTTATTTAGAACATAGCTACCAAAAATCAGTTGCTACTGAGTTGATTCTGACTCATGACGACCTCATGTGTTACTGAATAGAACTGCCCCATAGGGTTTTCTGGGCTGTAATCTTTGTGGAAGCAGATCACCAGGACTTTCTTCCACAATACCTCTGGATAGGTTTGAACTGAAGAACTTTAGGTTAGCCGTTGAGCTCAAATCATTTGCTCCCAGGGACCTGACATATCTACAAGAGGTAAAGTTACTACTTCTTTTTCCTCTGTATTTCAGACATATCCACTGGTTTCTTTTATCAATAATTTATAGAAAATCAAAATTATTCCACATTTGTCAAGGGTGCAAACATACACCAGAGGCCAAAATCGTTTAGCAGTCATAGACTAAATCATTTTTTAAGGGAGGAGAGAGAAGGATCCAGGTAACTTTCTTCTTATTTAATAGTGTGTCACTCTCTTGCTGAAAAGCTATCAATGTTTCAAGTTTACTCTCAGGGTATAATTCAGGCTCCTCATTGTGGCTTATAAACATTCACCTGGTCTGATCTCATGTACCACACCTTACCCCCCCCAACCTCGCTTCTCACTCTGTGGCCTTCCTTGCCCCCATCCCCACCTCATCCTGCTCTATGCATCAGCCATACTTTATTCAGTTGCTTGAAGATGCTGTACTCTTTCTCCTTTCTGACCTTGGTAAGTGCCGCTCTCCCCATACTGGCTAAGTCCCTCTTCACTCTTCAGGTCTTGTTTTAAATGTCCCTTCATCTGAAGCCTTCCCTGACCCCAGGTCTGACTGAGAGGCATGGCTCCTTCTTTTTGCATTATAACTGCCTGTGTTCTCTTCTGTATCCTCTACAGAGACTGTAAGCTCAGTGTATGGTAGGGACAATGAAAGCCTTATTCATTGCTATATCTATATAAACAAACCAAGCAGGAGAGAGGTAAAGTGATTTGTCTCTCTTCTCTTGATTTAGTGCCCTGTAGTTAGATTCTTTCAGGTGCTGGGCCCTGGGGTTTCCCTGTTAGTGCGAGTCCATGCAGAGGATGCCTGTAGACATAAGGAAGATAGAGGCTCTGCAGATCCACAGCCAGTGCCACCTTTAGAGATAGGCAAGAAGTGCCCTAAGCTGGCCTTCATATTTTAGAGTGTCCTGCATATCACAACACTGAAACTTAAAGACTTTTTCTTCTATATGTTATTGTAAGAATTAAAAAAAAAAAAAAAAAAAAAAATTTGCTACCCAATAGAGTGAACAGCATTATGGGAGAAGAATGCACAAGCGGAATTGACCCTCCACTCCAGTACATTCAAGACTGAGAGTCTGGTAGTGTGTGTACATGGATGATGGGAGGTTTGAGATGAGAAGAGGTGTGTCTGCCTTGGCTTAAAGTTGTCTGACTCATGTCATGTGAAGAGGTTGTCTATGCAGACCAGGTTCTCATATACTTTTGTGCCCTTGCTCTTCTCTACTGGGGTCATGTAGTTTGGGGAGGTTCTTAGTTCTACCTGGAAATCCTGAGTCAGAGAAGTGAGGCACTGGGGAGGGTCATCTACACACCATAGGGTGCTTGACCTGATTTGAACAGGTCCAGTTATGCCAGGGAGTCCTGGCCAGAGTCCTGCTTCCACCCTGCTCTGCCCCAGCAGTCCACACTACTTAGGCTTGCAGGCTGTTGGCTGGTCGTGGTTGGGGATGGAGGTATGAAAGACTGGGGAGGGGTGTGAGACAATAGAGGATAGGTGGGTGTGCACAGCTCCTTTTGCCTCCAGTCTGAGGGCAGGTCATTGAGTGGGAATAAGAGTTAGGCCATGATCATATTTAGACAGATAGTAAGTGGGATTCTACTTGAATTCTTTCATCCCTATCTCCTAACAAATATTAGGGGTAGCTCTGCACACACCCTTGCCTCATATTCAAAGACTCTTGTACTAATTGACTCCTTGGAAACGGGCATAATTTCTCCCTACTCTAACTCTCTATTCAAAGATTGGCTTTACTTCTCATTTGCTTGTACTAATTCTACTTCTACCACTGGTGACTAACTGATCTACTCTCATTCAAACTTCTGAGAGAGGATCTGACTGGCTGGCCAGTTCCTACTTAGTATGGAACCCCTCTGTTGGGCAGATCTCTTATACTCATGTCTCAGAAACCATCAGCCTTTGGATAAAGCATCATTCATTGAGCTGATCATCTGTGGCCACAATGACTGGTCACATTGTCTACAACAACATGGTGACTTTTGCTATGGAAACCTCTTAGGGCATTGGCTCTGAAGAGGCTGTGAGCAGAGCAGGCACTCAGCTTCATGCCCAGTACTTGTTCTTTCCCCCGCTCCATACTGCTGCCCAGGTCACTGAATGCTACTTTTGTAATAATTTTTTAATAAGCCATTTATACAATCATTCTCATTCCCACCTAAAGTATACCAGCTTAGAAAATGTGTAACGTCAAAGATGAAAATTTCATACTCTGTTAGGAGTGAAAGAAAAGGAGTTTTATTGAAGAATAATACAGCTTGATCCAGCAGAGTAAAGCACTCTGCCATTCAAAGGGACAGAGGGGTCTATATACATAGAAGACAAAGGAAAAGTACGGGGTTAATGATTGATTATAGATAAAATGAGCTTCAGCTTGAAGTCTTTTGAAATGTAAATGTTGGCCGCTTGGCTAGGAGGGAGTAAGTTAACACATAGGGAGTGGTGCCAGCTGGTTCCATTTTACAGGATTGTAGTCATGAACACATTTTTCCCAGCAACATCTTGACACATTATTCCCATGAACAAATGATCCTGATCTTTCGCTTCCTGGGAAAGCACGTTGGCTCTGTGATTCTTACATTCGACATGAGTGCCTCCAGTTTGCAACTTTTGCATTTACAACATACAGAATGTTCTCATTAATGTTAGTTCTTTATTTCTTCCAACAACTTACATCTTTCACGCTTTCACAAGCTTTCTCAGGTCTCAGCTCCTGATAAAGTCCAAGGGAGATGCTACTGGGACAGACATGCCAAAGGCTGAAGAGCAGAGGAGAATGTGAGGATATCTATGTCCTGTCGTTGTTGTTGGGTGCCATTGAGTAGGCTCCGACTCATAGTGACCCCATGTGACAGAGAAGAACTGTCCCATAGGGTTTTCTAGGATGTAATCTTTATGGGAGCAGATCACCAAGTCTTTCTCACATGGAGCCACTGGGTGGGTTCAAACTACCAAGGAATGCCAAGGGGGCCCTGGCACTCTTGGGTAATAGGGAAAATGTGAAGGTAGCCTTGTCATAACTGAAACCCAGCCAAACACTACTGCTGAGGTGCCAATGATAACAAGGGAGCTTGAAGCTGAAATTACAGTATGTGCTCACTGTGCAGATTTTCCCCAAAGAAAAACAGAGGGATAAGTCAAACACAGCAATATGAAATATAAAAACAGTGGTTTTTACCATGGGGTGGTTATAGCAGGGAATTTGGGTTTAGTTTTTGGTACCAGCTTTACAGGAATGTTTGGTTGACTCATTAAAACCCAATCAGTGGTTACTTTCTGGTGTGCCATCTTCCTACACGGGATTTTGGGGAATTAAGATATCCTGTGGACAACAGCTGTGGTGTTAATTTGTTTTTCTTAAAAGTGTTTTCCTTTCTTGCTTGCTTGGTGCCTAAGTTAACCTTGTCAATGCTCATCTAGCAGGAGAATTTGCATGGTCATTAGCTCTAAAGCTTCCCACTGATTATTCCCTCCTGGCTTCAGGGAGTGCCCAGTGCATCACCAGAAGGGTGGAGGGGGTGTAGGCAGCACCGGCTGACACTGTCAGAGGGGATGACACCAAAATGACTGTATATAAAACTTTCGTGCAGTGTTTCAGCAGAAATTTATTATTTTTAATAAAAATATCCCTGTAGTTAGCTGTAAGGACAAAAACGTTTTTTATAAGTCCAGCTTATATGTATCAATATAAAAACTAAAAACCAAACCTGCTGCAATCAAGTCGATTGCAACTCATAGCGACCCTATAGGGCAGAGTAGTACTGCCCTATAGGGTTTCCAAGGAATGCCTGGTGGATTCAAACTACCGACCTTTTGGTTAGCAGCCATAGCTCTTTACGCCATCAGGGTTTCCTCATATCAGTATAACTAACCTAAAACCAAAACCCTCTGCCCTTGAGTTGATTCCCATTCTTAGCGACCCCATAGAGTTTCCAAGGCTGTAAATCTCTACGAAAGCAGACTGCCACATCTTTCTCCCATGGAGCTGTTGGTAGTTTTGAACCACAGAACTTTTGGTTACCAACTGATCACTTTAACTACTGCACTACCAGGGGTCCTTGTATCAATATAACTACAAGGCTAAAACTCTATGCTAGTTTGCTTTTTGAAACTTCTAATGTCCTCCAGTCAGCTGTCATTATTACCCAATTACAATGATGCTTCGAGTCACATGCACGAGCTATCCGCACGTGCTTTTCTTTTTGTTGCTGCCGGTGTTTTTATAGTTGCTGATTTTGTCAAATTTTCTGGTGTTTTAGCTATGTGAATTTGTGGTAATTAGTATGTGAACCTGTATCAATAAATTTTTTGAGAATTAAGTAGTAATTAAAGGAAAAGGAGAGAAATTTAAAAAGGCTTCCACTCAGTTACTAATAATGTAACTAATAATGTTGTAATTCAATGTAGAAAGGTATTACAAAACAATTTTGTTGTTAGTATTCATATAATCAAAGAAATATTACATGTAAGCAATTTACAGCTATATTTATCACATATTATTCTATGATTAAAATTGATAATAAACTTACATGTGTCAAAGAGTAAGAACACTCACTCTATTAAAGCAAAAGCAAAGAGATTAATTGAGGGTAATACAATTCCCAAATTGGGGAAACACAGGGCAGGGAGGAATTCTACCAAGTGCTCCAAAGCATGGAAAGAGAGGTGTGCTTTTATAGTAAAGATGGGGAAGGGGAGTGCATGATGGTTGCATGGTCACAGGGTGGGTACATCATCAGCTCAACTACCTTCTTCCTGGAACATTTTGAGTAAAATTGTTCTCCTACAATCACATTCCTGACCCCCACTCTTATTTATTAAGAGTGGCTTGGGGCTAGAGCCAGGCCAGTTAAACATGATGATTGATAGGAAACCAGCATCTTCTGATCCCATCCAGCCTGAGGCCCAAGTCCATTTACATATGAATGGGAAGAAGCCAAGGTTACAATCTCAGGAATGCAGAAGCAGGAGCCTGCAACAAAATGGAGTTTTGATTCCAACCTCATGTCAGCCATTTTATTATGCCAAGTACCTCAGTTTTAGAAGTTTGCTAGCACATTCTCCGCTAGGGGATGCTGAACACCCACAATGGAGTTACCCTTCTTCTGCAAGGATATCCTGGGTATGTCACAGGCCCAAGTATCAAGAGCACTAGACCTTAAGGTTTTTGGGCTAATTTTCTTCTTCACCTTGCCATACTGATGGGCCTCATCTTCAGGGTGAGTTGCCTTTCATCAGAGTCAGTGCTACAAACAGGGCTGGATTGGCTGATGCCATGAGCTGAGGCAAGCAGTAGGCTTGGGACACATTTTACCACACCAGGAGAGACTGGGTGGCAGAGAGTATGCACAAGCCTCTGGAGCCAGGGGAAGCACTGCTGGATCTGTGACAGTTAAGTGCAAGTGTCCAACTTACCATGTGGGATCAAAATAACCCCTCCCCCTCTAGGACTTTTATAGCTGAGAATGCCTCTTTTTCCCTCACACACTCTCTCCTCGTTCTGCTCTGATACCAGTCTGGCAATATTCAACAATTGCTACACCCTCAAGCCGGAAATAGAAGCTATAACACCCAAACCAATCTCCTGGCTTTAGGGAAAAAACAAACAACAAAAAAAAAAAAAACCAAAATTCACCAACTCCCTAAGCCAGGTACTCAGGACTAACATGCCCAAACCAGTCTTGAAGCTTTAAAAAATCCCCACTCCCCCTAATCTGGGAATTCAGGAGAGACACTGCTCCTTTGCCTAAGCACAGGCATAAGGGGTCCACAGGCTTCAAACTCCCTTCACCCAAGCCTAGACCTGTGTGGGCCAATTCAACAGCATAGACCCCCATTAGCATAAAACAACAACAGGGTATATACCTGAAGCCTATTTTCAACTGCATCAGCCAAGGAAGAGTGGCAGATTTGTAACATTTGACACCACCCTGCCCATTAAACAGGGTCCTCACTTACCCATACCAGGGGCCTGAGGACTGGCAGATTCACCCATTCCACCTAATCACCAATAACAGGGGTCTGAGAATAAGTGGTGCCTCCCATTCCTTACAGTCAACAGCACTGAGTGTCCAAAGTCTGGCTGCAAAACATACCTGCCTATGTGCTCTAGGGGACAGGGTCAGGCCTTCCACCTAGGCACTCGGGGACAGCCATCAGCCACCTACCCTGCTCAGCACATAGCCCCCAGTGGCAGCCAGATACCTGTGCCTATTCCAGTCACCCCTACATAGCCCTTCCCATATAGGACAGTAGGGGAGAGCCTGCACCACACACTAGGTGACTGACAACCTGAAGCCACCTGAGCTGAATCCACACAAGAAAAGTAAATGGACTCCTGGGCTCACACACCTAGTAGCAACCCTAACCACCTGGTGACAGGATGTGAAAGCTTCAAAGACACCAGTAACCAATATGAAGCATATGCCCAGCCTATCTGGGCATATCAAAACAAAACAAAATAAAACACTAGAACACAGCAAACACACAATAAATAAATAACCTACTGATGGCTTGGAAACAATAGTCAATATCAAATCACATAAAGAAGCAGATCAAGTGGCTCCAGCAAGCAACCAAAACAAAGAACCAGGAAACCTCCTGTAGGAAGAGAAGGTCTTGGAATTACCAGAGGTAGAATTCAAAAGATTGACATACAGAGCTCTTCAAGATACCAGGAAGGAGATCACTCAAAACTCAGACCAAGCCAAAGAACACACAGACAAAGCAATAGAAGATTTCAGGAAAGCTATACAAGATCAGAGTGACAAATTTAACGTGTTGTTAGAAACCATAGGAAGACAGCAAATAGAAATCCAAAAGATTAACTATAAAATTTCAGAATTAAACAATGCAGTAGAAAGTCGTAGAAGTAGAATTGAGTCAATGGAAGTCAAAATCAGTGAGACTGAAGATAAAGCACTTGACACCAATTTATCTGAGGAAAAATCAGATAAAAGAATTTTTAAAAAATGAAGAAATTCTAAGAATTATGTAGAACACTATCAAGAGGAATAACCTACAAGTGACTGGAGTATCAGAACAGGGGGGAATAGCAGAAAATATAGTGAGAATTGTTGAAGATGTGTTGGCAGAAAACTTCCTTGACATTGTGAAAGACAAGAAGATATCTATCCAAGAGGTTCTTCAAATCTCACACAGGGTAGATCCCAAAATAAAGTCACCAAGACATTATAATCAAACTTGCCAAAACCAAAGATAAAGGAGAATTATAAGAGCAGCTAGGGATAAAAGAAAAGTAACCTACAAAGGAGAGTCAAAAAGACTAAGGTCTGACTGCTCAGCAGAAACCATGCAGGCAAGAAGGCATTGGGATGATATATATAAACACTTGAGAGAAAAAAATTGCCAATCAAAAATTATATATTCAGCAAAACTGTCTCAAATATTAAGGTGAAGTTAGGGCATATTCAGATAAACAATAGTTAAGGGAATTTGTAAAAAAAAATAAAATAAAATAAAAAAATTACAAGAAATACTAAAGGGAGTCCTCTGGTTAAAGAACCAACAATATCAGATAACCCAAGACCAGAACATAGGATGGAACAACCAGATATCAACCCGTATAGGGAAATCACAACTACAAGTCACAGCTAAAACACCTAAAATAGGGAAACAGAGATGTCAATATGTAAACAACATCAACATTAAAACAAAAATAGGGACTAAATAGTGTAGGCACAGAACTTTTATATGGAGAGGAAGTTAAGATAATGTCAAGAAATAAAAGATTGGTTTAAACTTAGAAAAATAGAGGTAAATGTTAAGGTAACCACAAAGAAAACTAACAAATCTACCCATCAAAATAAAAAAGAAGAGAAACATAAAGACTCAGCGAAACAAAATCAACAATAATGAAAAACATGAAAAGAAAATACATAAAGAAAAACAACTCAGCACAGAAAATTAAGTGGAACAAAGAAACTGTCAATAACACACACACACAAATACATCAAAATGACAGCACTAAACTCATACCTATCAATAATTACACTGAATGTAAATGGTCTAAATGCACCAATACAGAGACAGAGAGTGGCAGAATAGGTAAAAAAACATGATCCATCTATATGCTGTCTACAAGAGACACACTGTCATAGATTGAATTGTGTCCCCCCAAAATATGTGTCAACTTGGTTAGGCCATGATTCCCTGTATTGTGTGGTTGTCTTCCATTATGTGATTGTAATTTTATGTTAAAGATGATTAGGTTGGGATTGTAACACCCTTACTAAGGTCACATCCCTGATCCAATGTAAAGGGAGTTTCCCTGGGGTGTGGCCTGTACCACATTTTGTCTTACAAAAGTTAAAAGGAAAGGAAAGCAAGCAGAGAGTTGGGACCTCATACCACCAAGAAAGAAGCACCAGGAGCAGAGCACGTCCTTTGGACATGGGGTTCCTGCACAGAGAAGCTCCTAGTCCAGGGGAAGATTAATGAGAAGGACTGTCTTCCAGAGCCGACAGAGAGAAAGCCTTCCCCCAGAGCTGAAATGCACTGAATTTGGACTTCTAGCCTACTAGAGTGTGAGAAAATAAATTTCTCTTTGTTAAAACCATCCACTTGTGGTATTTCTGTTATAGCAGCACTAAATGACTAGGACACGTACCTTAGACTCAAAGATACAAACAAACTAAAACTCAAAGGATGGAAAAAATATATCAAGCAAACAACCAAAAAAGAGCAGGAGTGGCAATATTAATCTCTGACAAAATAGACCTTAAAGCAAAATCCACCACTAAGGATAAGGAAGATCACTATATAATGATTAAAGGGTCAATACAGCAGGAGGACATAACCATAATAAATATATATGTACCCAATGACAAGGGCTCCAAAATACATAGAACAAACTCTAACAGCATTGAAAAGAGAGACAGCTCCACAATAATAGTAGGAGACTTCGACACACCACTTTTTTTTTTCAGTTGTACTTCAGGTGAAGGTTTACAGAACAAATAGTTTCTCATTAAACAGTAGTACACATATTGTTTTATGACATTGGTTAACAACCCCACAACATATCAACCCTCTCCTTCTTGGCCTTTTTTTTTTTTTTTTTTTTGGTGAAAATATACATAGCCAAAGATACACCATTTCAAAAATTTCTACATTCACAGTTCAGTGACATCGACTACGCCCTTCCAATTGTGCGGCTATTCTCACTTTAGATGAAGGTTTATAGAACAAAATAGTTTCTCATTAAACAGTTAGTACACATGTTGCCCTATGACAATGGTTAACAACCTCACTACACATCAACATTGTCCTTACTCAACCTTGGGTTCCCTATCACCAGCTTTCCTGTCCCCTTCTGCCTTCTAGCCCTTGTCCCTGAACTGCTATGCCTCATTAGTCCTGTTTTGTTTTATGGGACTGTCCAATCCTTGGCTGAACGGTGAACCTCAGAAGTGACTTCACCACTGAGCTGAAAGGGTGTCTGGGGGCCATACTCTCGGGGTTTCTCCAGTCTCCTTTAGGCCAGTAAATCTGGTCTTTTTGTGTGTGTTAGAATTTTGTCCTACATCCTTCTCCATCTCTGTCCAGAACCCTCTGCTGTGATCCTGGTCAGAGCATAACACACCACTTTTGATGAAGGACAGAACTTCTAGAAAGAAGCTCAATAAAGACACAGAAGATCTAAATGCCACAATCAATCAACTTGATCTCATAGACATATACAGAACACTTGACCCAACAGCAGCCAAGTATGCTTTCTTTTCCAATGCACATGGAACATTCTCCAGAATAGACCACATATTAGGCCTCAAAGCAAGCCTTAACAGAATCTAAAACATCAAAATATTACAAAACATCATTTCTGACCATAAAGCCATAAAAGTAGAAATCAATAACAGAAAAAGCAATGAAAAAAAAAAAAATCAAACACATGGACACTGAACAACACCTTGCTCAAAAACTACTTGGTTACAGAAGAAAGTAAGGACATCACAAAGAAAATCACAGAATCAAATCAGAATGAAAACACATCTGTCATGTTTTGAATTATGTCCCCCAAAAAATGTGTGTATCAGTTTGGCTAGGCCATGATTCCTAGAATTGTGTGTTGGCCTCCATTGTGATTGTAATTTTATTTTAAAGAGGATTAGGGTGGGATCCTAACACCACCTTTACCCAAGTCACATCCCTCATCCAATGTAATGGGAGTTTCCCTAGGGTGTGGTCTGTGCCACCTTTTACCTTACAAGAGGTAAAAGGAAAGGGAAGCAAGCAGAGAATTGGGGACCTCATACCATCAAGAAAGCAGTGCCGGGAGCAGAGCACGTCCTTTGGACCAGATTCCCTGCACAGAGAAGTTCTTAGTCCAGGGTAACACTGAAGAGAAGAAGGCCGACAGAGAGAAAAAGCTTTCTCCTGGAGCTGACGCCCTGAATTTGGACTTTTAGCCTACTTAAACTGTGAGGAAATAAATTTCTCTTCATTAAAACCATCCACCTGTGGTATTTCTATTATAGCAGCACTAGATGACTGAGACAGCATCTTACCAGAACCTTTGGCGCGCAGCAAAAGCAGTGCTCAGAGGTCAATTTATAGCAATAAATGCATACATCCCAAAAGAAGAAGGGGCCAAAATTAAAACATTAACCGTACAACTTGACAAATAGAAAGAAAGCAGCAAAAGAAGCCCTCGGGCAACAGAAGAAAGGAAATAATGAAGATTAGAGCAGAAATAAATGAAATAGAGGATAGAAAAACAATTGAAAGAGTTAACAAGACCAAAAGCTGGTTTTTGAAAAGATCAACAAAATTGATAAACTATTGGCCAAACTGACAAAAGAAAAACAAGACAGAAGGCAAATAACCCAAATAAGAAATGAGATGGGTGATATCAGAGCTGACCCAACTGAAATTAAAAGGATCATAACAGAATATTATAAAAAACTGTACTTCAACAAATTTGATAACCTAGAGGAAATGGACAAACTTCTAGAAGCACGCCACCTACCTAAACTAACACAAACCGAGGTAGAAAAACTAAATAAACCTATAACAAAGAAGAGATTGAAGACATAATTTAAAAACTCCCAACAAAAAAAAAGCCCTGGCCCTGATGGCTTCACTGGAACATTCTACCAAACTTTCAGAGAAGAGTTATCACCAGTACTACTACAGGTATTTCAGAGCATAGAAAAAGATGGAACACTCCCAAACTCGTTCTATGAAGTCAGCATAACCCTGATACCAAAGCCAGATAAAGACACCACAAAAAAAGAAAATTACCAACCAATACCCCAGATGAACATAGATGCAAAAATCCTCAACAAAATTCTAGCCAACAGAATTCAAAAACATATCAAAAAATAATTCATCATGGTATGCAGGGATGGTTCAGCATGAGAGAAACAATCAATGTAATCCATCACATAAATAAAACAAAAGACAAGAACCACATGATCTTATCAATTGATGCAGAAAAGGCATTTGACAAAGTCCAACACTCATTCATGATAAAAACTCTCAGCAAAAGAGGAATAGAGGGAAATTTCTTAACATAATAAAGGACATTTATATACAAAGCCAACAGCCAATATCATCCTAAAAAAAAGAGACTCTGAAAGCATTCCACTTGAGAACGGGAACCAGACAAGGATGCCCTTTATCACCACTCTTATTCAACATTGTGCTGGAGGGCCTAGCCAGAGCAATAAGGCAAGAAAAGAAATAAAGGGCATCCGAATTGGTAAGGAAGAAGTAAAAGTATCCCTATTCCCAGATGATATGATCTTCTACACAGAAAACCCCAAAGAATCCACAAGAAAACTACTGGATGGTGTGGGGATGCAAAAACACTAAATAGACAACACATAAGTGGCAACTTTGGTAAGGGGTAAGACAGTACGCAATACTGGGGAAGCCAGCACAGTTTGTCCCAGGCAAGGACATGGAAGCTCCATAGACACTTCCAAACTCCCTGAGGGACTGAATTACTGGGCTGAGGGCTCAGCGGAGCACAGCCTTGGGGAACATCTAGCTCAACTGACCTAACACAGTTTATAAAGATAATGTTTTGCATTCTATTTTGGTGAGTAGTGTCTGGGGTCTTAAAAGCTTGTGAGTGGCCATCTAACATACTCCACTGGTCTCACCCCGTCTGGAGCAAGAGAGAATGAAGAAAACCAAAGACACGAGGGAAGGATTTGTCGAAAAGACTAATGGACCACAACTACCTCAGCTTCCACCAGACTGAGTCCAGGACACCTAGACGGTGCCCAGCTACCACAACCAACTGCTCTGACAGGGATCACAATAGAGGGTCCCTGACAGAGCTGGAGAAAAATGTAGAACAGAATTCTAGCTAACAAAAAAAGACCCGACTTACTGACCTCACAGAGACTGGAGAAACCCCAAGAGTATGGCCCCTGGACACCCTTTTAGCTCTACAATGAAGTCACTCCTGAGGTTCACCCTTCAGCCAAATAGTAGACAGATCTATTTAAAAAACAGCCTTCTGTAGAACAGAATGAAACACTGCCTGTTCTTGTGCCATGATCATGATGGTTGTTATGCTTGAACCCATTGTTGCAGCCACTATATCAATTCATCCCCTTGAGGCGCTTCCTCTTTTTTGCTGACCCTCTACTTTACCAAGCAGGATGTCCTCCTCCAGGGATTGCTCCCCCCGCCGCCCTTGGAAATTCTATGGGGCAGTTCTACTCTGTCCTAGGGTTGCTATGAGTCGGAATCGACTCAACAGAAAAGGGTTTGGTTTTTTTTTTGGATGACGTTCCAAAGTAGGTGGTGTGAAGTCTTACCATCCTCATTTCTAAGGAGCATTCTGGATGAACTTCTTAAGACAGATTTGTTCGTCCTTCTGGCAGTTCATGGTATGTTCAATATTCTTCGCCGACACCATAATTCGAAAACATCAGTTCTTCTGTCTTCCTTATTCATTGTGCAGCTTTTACACACATATGAGATATTGAAAATACCATGGCTTGGGTCAGGTGCACAAAGTGACATCTTTGCTTTTATTTTATTATTATTTTTTATTATGCTTTATGTGAAAGTTTACAGTTCAAGTTACTTTCTCAAACAAAAATTTATACATACACTGTTATGTGACCCTAGTTGCTCTCCCTATACTGTGACAGCACACTCCTCCTTTCCACCCCGGATTTCCCGTGTCCATTCAACCAGCTCCTGACACTCTCTGCCTTCTCATCTCACCTCCAGACAGGATCTGCCCATTTAGTCTCATGTATCTACTTGAGCTAAGAAGGACACTCTTCACAAGTATCATTTTATGTCCCATAGTCCAGGCTAATCTTTGTCTGAAGAGTTGGCCTTGGGAATGGTTTTAGTTTTGGGCTAACAGAGAGTTCTGGGGTCTTCTGGGGTCCCTCCAGCCTCAGTCAAACCGTTAAGTTTGATCTCTTTACTAGAATTAGAGTTCTGCACCCCACTTTTCTCCTGCTCCATCAGGGGCTCTCTGTTGTGTTCCCTGTCAGGGTGGTCAATGGTGGTAGCTGGGCACCAACTAGTTCTTCTTGTCTCAGGTTGATGAAGTCTTCAGTTTATGTGGCCCTTTCTGTCTTTTGGGCTGATACTTTGCTTGTGTCTTTGGAGTTCTTCATTCTCCTTTGCTCCAGGTGTGTTGGGACCAACCAATGCATCTTAGATTGTCACTTTCTAGCTTTTAAGATGCCAGACGCCACTCAACGAAGTGGGATGCAGATCATTTTCTTAATAAACTTTGTTATGCTGATTGACCTAGACGTCTTCTTAAACCACGGTCCCCAGGACCCCCCCTCCCCCGCCGTTACTCTGTCCCTCAAAGTGTTTTGTTGTCTTCAGGAAACTTCTTAGCTTTGGTTTAGTCCAGTTGTGCTGATTTCCCCTGTAGTGTGTGCTGTCCTTCCCTTCACCTAAGATAATACTTGTCTACTATCTAGTTAGTGAATAACCCTCACCCTCCCTCCCCACCCTCATAACCATCAGACTATGTTATCTTCTATGTTTAAACCTTTTCTTGAGTTCTTATAATAGTGGTCTTATGCAATATTTGTCCTTCTGTGACTGACTAAATTCACTTAGCATAATGCCCTCCAGCTTCCTCCATGTTATGTTTCACGGCTTCATCATTTTTCTTTATAGTTGCATAGTTTTCCATTGTGTGGATATACCATAATTTTTTATCCATTCATCCGTTGATGGGCACGTAGGTTGTTTCCATCTTTTTGCTATTGTGAACAGCGCTGCAATGAACACGAGTGTGCATATATCTATTCAAGTGACAGCTCTTATTTCTCTAGGATATATTTCAAGGAGCAGGATAGCTGAATCCTATGGTACTTCTATTTCGAGCTTTTTAAGGAGCACCAAATCGATTTCCGAAGTGGTGGTACCATTTTACATTCCACCAACAGCGTATAAGTGTTCCAGTCTCTCCACAACCTCTCCAGCATTTGTTATTTTGTGGTTTTTGAATTAATGCTAGCCTTGTTGGGGTGAGATAATATCTCATTGTAGTGTTGATCTGCATTTCTCTAACGGCTAATGATCATGAGCATTTCTTCATGTGTCTGTTAGCCACCTGAATATCTTCTTTGGCGAAGTGCCTGTTCATATCCTTTGCCCATTTTTTCATTGGGTTATATGACTTTTTGTTGTTGAGGATTTGCAGTATCTTGTAGATTTTAGAGATTAGATGCTGATCGGATTTGTGGTAGCCAAAATTTTTTTCCCGGTCTGTAGGTTGTCTTTTGACTCTTGTGGTGAAATCTTTTGATGAGCATAAGTGTTTGATTTTTAGGCATTCCCAGTTATCTAGTCTTTCTTCTGGTGCTTGTGCATTGTTACTTATGGTTTGTATTGTGTTTATGCAATGTATTGGGCTCCTAGCATTGTCCCTATTTTTTCTTCCATGATCTTTATCGTTTTCAATTTTATATTTAAGTCTTTGATCCATTTTGAGTTAGTTTTTGTGCATGGTGTGAGGTATGGGTCTTGTTTCAGTTTTTTTGCAGATGGATATCCAGTTATGCCAACATCATTTGTTAAAGAGACTGTGTCTTTTCCCCAATTAATGGACTTTAGGCCTTTGTCAAGTATCAGCTGCTCATAGGTGGATGAATTTATGTCTGGATTCTCACTTCTGTTCCCTTGGCCTATATATCTGTTGTTGTACCAGTACCTGGCTGTTTTGACTACCGTGGCAGTATAATAGTTTCTAAAATCAGGTAGTGCGAGGCCTCCCACTGTGTCTTTCTTCTTGAGTAATGCTTTACTTATTCGGGGCCTCTTCCCTTTCCATATGAACTTGGTGATATTTGTTTCTCCATCTCATTAAAGAATGCCTTTGGAATTTTCATCGGGATTGCATTGTATCTGTAGATCACTTTGGGTAGAATTGACATTTTCACAATGTTGAGTCTACCTATTCATGAGCAAGGTATGTTTTTCTACTTAGGCTGGTCTCTTTTGGTTTCATGCAGTAGTGTCTTGCAGTTTTCATAGTATAGGTCTTTTACTTCTCTGGTTAGATTTATTCCTAAGTATTTTATATTCTTGGGGGCTATTGTAAATGGTATTAGTTTGGTGATTTCTTCTTCAAAGTTCTCTTTGTTGGTGTAAAGGAATACAACTGATTTTTGTATATTTTTCTTGTATCTTTATATTTGCTGAAATCTTCTATTAGTTCCAGTAGTTTTCTTGTGGATTCTTTGGGGTTTTCTGTGTATAAGATTATATCATCTGCAAATAGAGATACTTTGACTTCTTCTCAACCAATATGGATGCCCTTTATTTCTTTTTCTAGCCTAATTGCTCTGGCTAGGACCTCCATCACAATGTTGAATAAGAGTGGTGATAAAGGGCATCTTTGTCTGGTTCCCGTTCTCAAGGGGAATTCTTTCAAAGTCTCTCCATTTAGTATGATGTTGGCTGTTGGCTTTATATAAATTCCCTTCATTATATTGGGGAATTTCCCTTCGATTCCTATTTTGTTGAGAGTTTCTATCATGAATGGGTGTTGGACTTTGTCAAATGCCTTTTCTACATCGATTGATAAGATCATGTGGTTCTTGTCATTTGTTTTATTTATGTGATGGATTGATTGTTTTTCTAACTTTGAACCATCCCTGCACAACTGGTATTAATCCCACTTGATCATGGTGAACTATTTTTTTGGTATGTTGCTGAATTCTATTGGCTAGAATTTTGTTGAGGATTTTTGCATCAATGTTCATGAGAGATATTTGTCGGTAATTTTCTTTTTTTGTGTGTCTTTACCTGGTGTTGGTATCAGGGTTATGCTGGCTTCAAAAAATGAGTTTGGGAGTATTCCATCCTTTTCTATGCTCTGAAATATCTTTAGTAGTAGTGGTTTTAACTCTTCTCTGAAAGTTTGATAGAATTCTCCAGTGAAGCCATCAGGGCCAGGGCTTTTTTTTGTTGGGAGTTTTTAAATTACCTTTTCAATCTCTTCTTTTGTTATGGGTTTTTTTAGTTGTTCTACCTCTGTTTGTGTTAGTTTAGGTAGGTAGTGAGTTTCTAGAAATTTGTCCATTTCCTCTAGGTTTTCAAATTCATTAGAGTACAATATTTGATAGTATTGTGTTATGATTCTTTTAATTTCAGTTGTTATGTTGCCCATCTCATTTCTTCTATGGGTTATTTGCTTCCTCTCCTGTTTTCCTTTTATCAGTTTGGCCAATGGTTTATCAATTTTATTGATCTTTTCAAAGAACCAGCTTTTGGTCTTGTTAACTCTTTCAATTGTTTTTCTGTCCTCTATTTCATTTAATTCTGCTCTCATTCTTATTATTTGCTTTCTTCTGGCACCTGAGGGCTTCTTTTGCTGCTCTCTTTCTACTTGTTCTATTTGTAGGGTTAATGTTTTGATTTTGGCCCTTTCTTCCTTTTGGATATGTGCATTTATTGCTATATACTGACCTCTGAGCTCTGCTTTTGCTGTGTCCCAAAGGTTCTGGTAGGATGTGTTTTCATTCTGGTTTGATTCTATGGCTTTCTTTATTCCATCCTTAATTTCTTCTATAAGCCAACAGTTTTTGAGCAAGGTGTTTTTCAGTTTCCATGTGTCTGATTTTGTTTCCTTGTTTTTTTGGTTATTGATTTCTACTTTTATGGCTTTATGGTCAGAAAAGATGCTTTGTAATATTTCGATGCTTTGGATTTTGTTAAGGCTTGCTTTGAGGCCTAATACATGGTCTATTCTGGAGAATGTTCCATGTGCACTGGAAAAGAAAGCATACTTGGCTGCTGTTGGGTGGAGTGTTTGGTATATGTCTATGAGATTAAGTTGGTTGATTGTAGCATTTAGCTCTTCTGTGTCTTTGTTGAGCTTCTTTCTGGATGTTCTGTCCTTCACCGAAAGTGGTGTGTTGAAGTCCCCTACTACTATTTTGGAAATGTCTCACTCTTTAGTGCTGTTAGAGTTTGTTGTATGTATTTTAGAGCCCTGTCATTGGGTGTGTAAATATTTATTATAGTTATGTCCTCCTGGTGTATTGACCCTTTAATCATTATATAGTGTCCTTCCTTATCCTTTGTGGTGGATTTTACTTTAAAGTCTATTGTGTCAGAGATTAATATTGCCACTCCTGCTCTCCTTTGAGTTTTGTTTGCTTGATATATTTTTTTCCATCTTTTGAGTTTTAGTTTGTTTGTGTCTTTAAGTCTAAGGTGTGTGTCTTGTAGGCAGCATATAGACAGATCGTGTTTTTTAATCCAATCTGCCACTCTATGTCTCTTTATTGACGCATTTAGTCCATTTACATTCAGCGTAATTATTGATAGGTATGAGTTTAGTGCTGTCATTTTGATGTCTTTTTATGTGTGTTGTTCACAGTTTCTTTGTTCCACTTAATTTTCTGTGCTGAGTCATTTTTCTTTATGTATTTTCCTTTCATCTTTTTCATTGTTGTTGATTTTGTGTTTGCTGAGTCTTTATATTTTTCTAGTATTTTATTTTGACTTGTAGGATTATTAGTTTCCTTTGTGGTTACCTTAATATTTACTTCTATTTTTCTAAGTTTATACCAGTGTTTTATTTCTTTATATGGCCTTGACTTCCTCTCCATATGCAAGATCTATGTCTACATTTTTTAAGTCCCTCTTTTTTGTTTTAATGTTGTCATCTTTTACATATTGATGTCTGTTTCCCTATTTTCAGTGTTTTAGCTTTGATTTATTTTTGTGACTTCCCTATCTGGGTTGATATGTGGTTGCTCTGTCCCATGTTGTAGTCTTCGCTTGTTATCCAATGTTACTGATCTTCTAACCAGAGGACTGCCTTTAGTATTTCTTGTAATTTTGGTTTGGTTTTTGCAAATTCCCTAAACTTCTGTTTATCTGGAAATGCCCTAATTTCACCATCAGATTTGAGAGACAGTTTTGCTGGATATATAAGTCTTGGCTGGCAGTTTTTTTTCCCTTTAAGACTTTATGTATGTCATCCCATTGCCTTCTTGCCTACATGGTTTCTGCTGAGTAGTCTGAACTTATTCTTATTGACTCTCCTTTGTAGATGACTTTTCGTTTATCTCTAGTGACCCTTAAAATTCTCTCTTTATCTTTGGTTTTGGCAAGTCTGATTATAATATGTCTTGGTGACTTTCTTATGGGATCTACCTTATGTGGGGTTCAGTGAGCATCTTAGATAGACGTCTTATCATCTTTCACAATATCAGGGAAGTTTTCTGCCAAAAAATCTTCAATAATTCTCTCTGTATTTTCTGTTATCCCCCCCTGTTCTGGTACTCCAATCACTCGTACTTTATTCCTCTTGATAGAGTCCCACATAATTCTTAGGGTTTCTCCATTTTTTTTAAAGTCTTTTATCTGATTTTTCCTCAAATAAGTTGGTGTCAAGTGCTTTATCCTCAGTCTCACTAATTCTGACTTCCATTGCCTCAATTCTGTTCCTATGACTTTCTACTGAGTTGTCTAATTCTGAAATTTTATTGTTAAACTTCTGGATTTCTGATTGCTTCTCTCTATGGATTCTTGTAGCCTGTTAAATTTGTCATTATGCTCTTCTCTAATCTTTAATTTTTTCCATTGCGTGTTCTATGTTTTGCTTAATTTCCTTCCTAATTTCTTGAAGAGTTCTGTATATTAATTCTTTGTGTTCTGCCTCCAGTAATTCCAAGAAATTTTCCTATTCTGGAAAATTTCTAGACTCTTTATTTTGGGGGCTTACTGAAGCCATCATGGATTGCCTCTTTATGTGATTCGATATTCACTGCTGTCTCCGAGCCATCAATAAGTTATATTTATTTATTTTATGTTTGTTTACTGTGTCCTAGCTTCTTGTTTTGTTTTGATATGCCCAAATAGGCTGCTCATATGAGCTGCTTTGATTATTGGTACCTTTGCAGCTCTAATGTCCTGTCACTAGGTGGTTAGATCTGTTACCAGGTATGTGAGCTCAGGAGTACACCTACTCCTCCTGTATGGATTCTGCTCAGGTGCCCAGGTAGATAATGACCAAGTGTGTAATGCAGGCTCTCACCTACAGTCCTAGACAGGCATGGGTGATTGGTGTAGGCACAGGCATCTGGCTGCAGCAGGAGGACACACTCTGAGCAAGGCAGGGTGCTGACGGCTGCCCCCAAGTGCCCAGGAAGAAGGCGTTTTCCTGTTCTCTAGTGTGCATAGGTGGATGGGTTTTGCAGCTGGACTATGAGCACTCAACGCTGTTGGCTGTAAGGACAGGGGAACACCTCTTATTCTTGGGCCTCTTTCACAGGTGGCTAGGTGGTGTGGGTGGAGCCACAGCCCTCAGGCCCCTGCTGTGGGTAGGTGAAGACGCTGCTTAATCAGCAGAGCAGTGTCAAAGATCACAAACCTGCCACTTCACAGCTGAAACAGTTCAAGTTTGACTCAGCTATATACCTGTTGTACTGTGGTAATGAGGGCCTACACTGTTGAAATGGGCCTACACAAGTCTATGCAGGGGGAAAGGCACTCAAAGTCCATGGATCCCTTATGCCTGTGCCTAGGCAAAGGAGCAGTGCCTACCCTGGGTTCCTGGCTTAGGGGAGCTGGCAGTTTATTTTTTCCCCTGTTTGTTAATTTGTTCACTCTCCAAGGCCTGGAGAATGGCTCAGGGTGTGTGACAGATCCTACTTCCTGCCCAGTGGACTCAGCAATTGCTAAAGCCAGTCCTGGACCCAGTGCAGAGCAGGGAGCAGGGAGGTAAATGGGAGAGAGGTTTTTCCGTAAGGGGGGTGTTTTTGATCTGCACGGTTGGCCGTACGCAACTACTTATCTTTTGCTGATCGAGTGCTGCTTCTCACTGGTTCTGGGTGACTGAGTAGACTCTCTAGGGCTGGATCGCTCCCAGTGTGGAAAATGCACCTCCTGAGCATTGCTGCTTGCCTGCCTAACCACTCACCCATGAGCTGATCAGGCCTGAAGAGCTGAGGCTCTCACTGGGTCAGGTCTGGCAACTCCTCCCTGCTTCCGGACCATCTCTTTCTTCCCCTGCCACTCAGTCCAGTTCCTCAACTTTGCCTTAGATGTCCAGGGCTCCTAGATTGTCATATATAATTGATTCACTTGTTTTTTTTTGGTCTTTGTTGTAAGAGGGTCCACCAGAAGCATCTGACTCCTCTGCCATCTTGGCCCCGCCTCTGACATCTTTGCTTTTTAATACTTTAAAGAGGTCTTTTGCAGCAGATTTGCCCAGTGAAATACATCTTTTGATTTCTTGACTGCTGCTTCCATGGGTGTTGATTGTGGATCTAAGTAAAATGAAATCCTTGACAACTTCAATCTTTTTTCTGTTTATCATAATGTTGCTTATTGGTCCAGTTGTGAGGATTTTTGGTTTCTTCACGTTGATGTGTAATCCATACTGAAGGCTGTAGTCTCTGATCTTCATCAGTAAGTGCTTCAAGTCCTCTTCACTTTCAGCAAGCAAGGTTGTGTCATCTGCACATCACAGGTTGTTAATGAGTCTTCCTCCAATCCTGATGCCACATTCTTCTTCACATAGTTCAGCTTCTTGAATTATTTGCTCAGCATACAGATTAAATAAATATGGTGAAAGAATACAACCCCGAGGCACATCTTTCTTTATTTCTTCTGGATATCTTATCTTAAAAGACATCTCAGGGACTGTAACCGAATCTGGTTTCTCTAATTGTTCTTTAATAGGCTCTGTAGGATAGAAAGGCATAGTAGGGTCATTCAAAGGAGGGGCAAATGGAACAGGAATAAGAGAAATAGGGAATGGCACCTGATACTGCATTTTCTTTAGCTGTTTGTTTAATTTAGAAATGCTTTCTTGCATGGAGGCCATTTAACTAGTTTATTTATTTATTTATTTTATGAATTTTGGGGCTTCAAAATACCAAACAAAATAGGCATTCCATTGTGATTGTCAGATCCAGGAGCCTTTCTTTTCCGATTGACTGCGTAGGAAGACTAGTTTATCCAGCTCAAAAGAGCCCTACAGTCACCACTGGTTTTCTAAATGTCTCTAGTAAGAGCACGCCACCATCTCACTAGCACAGTGAATTGATTTCCTAAACAGCAAAACATTTAGAAAATTACACTAAATATATAATGATAATAATAGTAATAATAAAAATATAGCACATCCACTATATTCAAAGTGCCTTGTAAGACATCCTATATATGTAGCAGGTACGAATCTCAGTCCAGATTTTCCACATATAATTTTTTTTTTTTTTCTGAAAAATAACTTTAATTTTGAGCTCCCATCCCATTGGCTTCTAGGAAATTCAACTTCGATTATTCTAGAGCTCCATTCTTTCCGTATTGGGGTTGGCCCAAGTTTTCCAGTTTAGGTGGTATCAAAGCATCTGGGAAACCCCTTCAGTCATTGCTATCTAGATACTTCGGTTGCTAATAGACACCCATTTGTCCATCCAGCTTGCATATCCTTTCATTTCTGCTATATGCTGCTTCCCTGGCATACTTGCCTCAGGGAAGCTAGAGGTACCAGACACAGGATCTCATTTCCCTGGTAATTACTACTTCTGTGGTCCTGCCACTTCCCCTTACAGTGCTGCCTACATTTGGGCTCACTTCTCCACAGCACCTAAGACCCATGAACTAGCCTCCACCACTACTCCTACTAATTCCAGCATCAGATCAGAGTAGGATAAATCCTTCTGTTCTTAAAACTTATTCACTTTAGTGGGTTTAGGCCCTTGGAAAGAAACACAATGAAAAAATCTACTGGGGAGGGGGTCACAAATGTTTAGCCAAGAAACACAGAGAAGCTAACTGATTGAATGTGGCTTGAAGGAAATAAAGAAATATAAGAAAAAAATGATTTAGTAATTGTCTTAGGCTAGGTACTCAAGAGAAGCAAAACCAACGAAGCATATATATATGTATATATATATATATATATACTGTCAGTTTGTCATACTGTGGGGGCTTGCATGTTGCTGTGTTCCTGGAAGCTATGCCACTGGAATTCAAACACCAGCAGGGTCATTCATGGTGGACAGGTTTCAGCTGAACTTCTAGACTAAGACAGACTAGGAAGAAGGACCTTGCAATCTACTACTGAAAAAAATTAACCAGTGAAAACCTTATGAACAGCAGTAGAATACTGTCTGATATAGTGCTGGAAGATAAGTCCCTCAAGTTAGAAGGCACTCAAAAGACCACTGGGGAAGAGCTGCCTCCTCAAAGTGAGTCAACTTTAATGATGTGGATGACGTCAAGCTTTTGGGACCATCATTTCTTGAAGTGGCAAGACTCAAAATGAGAAGAAACAGCTGCAAACATTCATTAATAACTGGAATGAGGAGTGTACTAAGTCTGAATCTAGGAAAACTGGAAATCGTCAAAAATGAAATGGAACACATAAACTTCAATATCCTAGGCATTAGTGAGCTGCAATGGACTGATACTGGTCATTTTGAATTGTACAATCATATGGTCTACTATGCCAGGAATGACAACTTGAGGAGGAATGGCATTGCATTCATCGTCAAAAAGAACATTTCAAGATCTATCCTGAAGTACAGCACTGTCAGTGATAGGATAATATCCATACGCCTACAAAGAAGACCACTTAATACGACTGTATTCCAATTTATGCACCAACCACTAAGGCTAAATTTGAAGAAACTGAAGATTTTTACCAACCTCTGCAGTCTGAAATTGATCGAACATGCAATCAGGATGCATTGATAACTACTGGTGATTGGAATGCAAAAGTTGGAAACAAAGAAGAAGGACTGGTAGTTGAAAATATGATCTTGGTGATAGAAAAGATCCTGGAGATCACATGATAGAATTTTGCAAGAGCAACGACTTCTTCATTGCAAATACTTTCTTCAGCAACATAAATGATGACTATACACATGGACCTCACCAGATGGAATACACAGGAATCCAATTGACTGCATCTGTGGAAAGAGAAGATGGAAAAGCTCAATATCATCAGTCAGAACAAGGCCAGGGACTGACTGCGAAGCAGATCATCAATTGCTCATATGCAAGTCCAAGTTGAAGTTGAAGAAAATTACAAGTCCACAAGAGCCAAGGTAAGACCTTGAGTGTCTCCCACCTGAATTTAAAGACTATCTCAAGAATAGATTTGACATGTTGAACACTAATGATGGAAGACCAGAACAGTTCTGGGATGATATCAAGGACATCATACATGAAGAAAGCAAGAGGTCATTAAAAAGACAGGAAAGAAAGAACAAAATGGATGTCAGAAAAGACTCTGAAAGCTGCTATTGAACAAGAGCAGCTAAAGTGAATGGAAAAAATTATGAAGTGAAAGAGCTAAACAGAAGATTTCAAAGGGTGGTTCGAGAAGACAAAGTAAAACAAAGACCTAGAGTTAGAAAACCAAAAGAGAAGAACATGCTCGGCAGTTCTCAGGCTGAAAGAACTGAAGCAAAAAATGAAACCTCAAGTTGAAATACTGAAGGATTATACAGAGAAAATATTAAACAATGCAGGAAGCATCAAAAGAAGATGGAAGGAATACACAGAGCCACTATACCAAAATGAATTGATCGATGTTCAACCATTTCGGGAGGTACCATATAATCAGGACCCAATGGTACTGAAGGAAGACGTCCAAGCTGCAGTGAAGGCATTGGTGAAAAACAAGGCTCCAGGAATTGACAGAATACCAACTGAGATGTTTCAACAAATGGATAGCAGCACTGGAAGTGCTCACTTATCTATGCCAAGAAATTTAGAAGATGGCTACCAGGCCAACCAACTGGAAGAGATCCATATTTTTGCCTGTTCCAAAGGTAGGTGATCCAACTGAGTGTGGAAATTATTGAATAATATCATTAATATCACACACAAATAAAATTTTACTGAAGATCATTCAAAAGCGGCTGCAGCAATACATAGATGGGTACTGCCAGAAATCAAACTGGATTCAGAAGAGGATGTGGAACCAGGAATATCATTGCTAATGTCAGATAGATCCTGGCTGAAAGCAGAGAACACCAGAAAGATGTTTACCTGTGTTTTATTGACTAAGTAAAGGCATTTGACTGTGTGCATCATAACCAGTTATGGATAACATTGCAAAGAATGGGTATTCCAGAACACTTAATTGTGCTCATGAGGAACCTGTACATAGATCAAGAGGCAGTCATTTGAACAGAACAAGGGGTACAATAAGAAGAATGCGGCATCAGGATTGGAGGAAGACTCATTCACAACCTGTGTATGCAGAAGACACAAACCTTGCTTGCTGAAAGTGAAGAGGACTTGAAGCACTTACTGATGAAGATCAGAGACTACAGCCTTCAGTATGGATTACACATCAACGTAAAGAAAACAAAAATCCTTACAACTGGACCAATAAGCAACATTATAATAATCAGAGAAAAGATTGAAGTTGTTAAGGATTTCATTTTACTTAGATCCACAATCAACACCCATGGAAACAGCAGTCAAGAAATCAAAAGACACATTGCACTGGGCAAATCTGCTGCAAAAGACCTCTTTAAAGTGTTTAAAAAGCAAAAGATGTCACCTTGAAGACTAAGGCCCACCTGACCCAAGGCATGGTGTTGTCAATTACCTCATATGAATGTGAAAGCTGGGCAATGAATAGGGAAGACCAAAGAAGAATTGAAGCCTTTGAATTATGGTGTTGCAAAGAATATTGAATATACCATGGAATGACAAAAAAATGAACAAATCTGTCTCGGAAGAAATACAACCAGAATGCTCTTTAGAAGCAAGGATAGAGAGACTTCATCTCACATACCTTGGACACGTTATCAAGAGGGATGAGTCCCTGGAGAAAGACACTGTGCTTAGTAAAGTAGAGGGTCTGCGAAAAAAAGGAAGACCCTCAAAGAGATAGATTGACACCGTGGTTGCAACTGTGGGCTCAAGCACAAAAATTATGATCATGGTGCAGGACTGGGCAGTGTTTCGTTCTATTGTACATGGGGTAGCTATGAGCAGAACCAACTTCACGACACCTAACAACAAATATATATATATATGAATATGGAGCAGTCGTTAAGCATTTGGCTGTTAACCAAAAGGTTGGCAGTTTAAACCCATCAGCCACTCCTTGGAAACCCTATGGGGCAGTTCTACTCTGTCCTATAGGATCACTATGAGTCTGAATCGACTCAATGGCAGTGGAGTATGTATATATACGTGTATATACACTGAGAGAGATTTATCTCAAAGAAATGGCTCACACAGTTGTACAGGCTGGCAAGTCTCAAGTCTGTGGGTCAGGCATCAGGTCTCAGCTAGGGATTCTCCTGACTCATGTAGCACCACGGGCTGATGAACTCGAGATCCACACAGGTCAGAAGGCAGGCTGCTGGCTCGTGGCTGCAAAGGCTGACAAATCCAAGATCAGCAAGTAATATGGCAGGATGCTGGCCGACGTCCCAAGAGCTGGAAGTAAGATGCTGATGAGCTGAATGCAGGATCCAGAGCAGAGTTAAAGCCAGTGAGCTTTGCCAGAAGGTCCATATATATCGGATGCAGGCCACACCCCCAAGGAAACTTCCTTTGAAATGATTGGCTACTCACAGCAGATCCCATGATGGAGGTGATCACATTATATCAGATGTCATCATGGATATGATTACATCATTATACAACTGCTAAATGACATACCATGGATTGAATTGTGTCCCCTAAAAATATGTGTCAACTTAGGTGGGCCATGATTCCCAGTATTGTATGACTGTATTTTTTTTCATGTCCAGAAACTTTGATTGAATGGAATTCAGGTATATATCTCCAAAACCCACACATTTCAAAGATCTAACACCAAGTTTTCATTTGTACCAAAATGGGCAAGATAATGAAGGCACAGGCTCACTTTGTATCAGTAAAGGACATCAAACACAGCCACCAGGCACTAATGACACAGAAGGATGAGTGTGCAATGATGAAAAGCAGGTGTTCAAAGTCTTCATTAACTTTTCTTCCTTTAACATTTGGCAAAATTCAGTCTAGATATTTTAATTCTTCAGAAAGAAAAAATAAATCAGAGATGCTGCATTAAAATGTCAGATTACCTATAATGAGTTTTCAGAAATATAAATAGAAGGGATAAATTGAAGGGAGGGGAAAAATATCTTATATTCTTGGATTATTCTTCCTTTCTGAGGGTGTCAGATGTCTGTGTCTGTAGAAATGGCAGCTGTACCTGAAGATTTCAGAGATTTTGGGTAGTTGCTGACATGGCCCCTCAACACTACTAAAAGTTTATATTACAATCACAAATCACAGAACTAGCTTGATTTCTGTTTTCAGTTAAAAACCATAAGCCAAATTTGGTTTTTTAAACTTGATCTAAAAAGTTTAAAGTAAGAAAGAGAATATATTCTAGCTTCTCAATAAAAAACAGATTACCTATTTAGACAAATGACAAATAAATATACTTTAAAGCCAAGCAAGTTCCTCTCCTCTATCTATACATACTAAGAAAACAAGCGGTGGCCATAGGCAAGTTGGCCTTGGTGAGTGGAAGTCCATGTTGCTGAGCCCGTACATAACCTCCATCCCTGTCACTATGGCCACTTTGTTCAGGAGCCCATTGGGCAACGACAGGAGTGTCTGTAGAAAGAGAATGATTGGTTTCAACAGAACACGTCATCCTATCAACTTGGTTTTTAAAATCCTCCTTTTCTGAGGTCACCCTTTGGTGAACATTCGCATGAGACACAAATATCTTCACTTCTTTGGCCCATTCAGAGAAGTTAATCCACAGTCCTCTTCCCCACACCTCCTTGTCTCCAATTTTCCAATCGTGTTCCTTTCAACCCCCTGACCGTCCTGCTGAACCATTGGTTACAGCCCATGAATCAATATACAATCGCACATTTAGCCATTTCTCCTTCCAAGAAAAGGGTGCAACCAGGTGCGCTGCTAGAAGTTCTGCCTATTGGGAGGATTTCCCTTCACCACTGTCCTTCAGGGAGATCCCAGAAAGGGTCTGTAGTGCTGCTGCTGTCCACTTTCAAGTAATCTTTGTACATCATGCAGAACCATCTGTAAACCAGGCATGAGGTTTGTCCTCCTCAGTCAATTGAGATCATAGGTGCAGATTAGAGATGGAAAATAATGTGACAGGAGTGGAGACCATGGGCATTGGGACCATGTCCTCATGCAACTTATTTGTGCCTTCAGGTCCTGCTTGAGTCTGATTTCGTATATACCACTTCCATTTAATGATAGAGTGCTGCTATGCATGTCCAACTTTATGGCTCTGTGGGTCAGATAACATCCAGTTCATGATGGGCAGCTAAGGCCACATGGTGACTTGGTGGCCCATGGTTAACCATTCCATCTCTACTAAGGCCGAGTAACAAGCCAAAACCTATTTCTCAGAAGGAGAGTAATTATCTGCAGAGGATGGCAAGGCTTTGTTCCAAAATCCTGAGTCTCTGCTGTGATTCACCAAAAGGAGCCTGCCAAAGACTCCAAACAGCATCTCTATCTGCCACTGACACTTCAAACACCATTGGATCCACTGGATCATATGGTCCAAGTGGCAGAGCCACTTGCACGGCAACCTGAACTTGTTGCAGAGCCTTCTCTTGGTCTTGGTCCCACTCAAAACTAGCAGCTTTTTGAATCACTTGATAAATAGGGTGGAGTAGCACACCCAAATGAGAGATACTTTGCCTCCAAAATCCAAACAGGTCCACTAGGCTTTCTGCTTCATTTTTAGTTTTGGGAGGGACCAGATGTAGTAACTTATCCTTCACTTTAGAAGAAATATCTTGACATGCCCCACACCACTGGACCACTAGATATTGCACTGAGGTGAAAGGTGTCTGAATTTTTATTGGATTAATTTCCCATCCCCTAGCACACAAATGTTTTACCAATAAGTCTAGAGTCATTGACACTTCTTTACTACCACCAATCAGCATAATGTCATCAATGTAATGGACCAGCATGACATCTTATGAAAGGGAAAGGTGATCAAGGTACCTGCGGACTAAATTATGACACAGGCTGTAAAGTTGATATACCTCTGAGGTAGGACACTGAAGGTGTATTGCTGGCCTTGCTAGCTGAAGGCAAACTGCTTCTAATGCTCCTTCAAAACCAGAATTGAGAAAAATGCTTTGGCCAGATAAATAGCTGCATACCAGAAGATGTATTAATTTGCTCAAGCAATGAAACTACAACTGGAACAGCAGCTGCAATTGGACTTGCCACTTGGTTAAGTTTTCTGGTCATTGTCATTCTCCAAGATCCATCTGGTTTTTTGTACGGGCTGAATAGGCAAGTTGAATAGGGATGTTGTGGGAATCACCACCCCTGCACCCTTCAAGTTCTTGATGGTGGCAGTAATAACTGCAATCCTTTCAGTATGCCGTATTGCTTTTGGTTTACTATTTTCCTAGGTAGGGGCAATTCTAATGGCTTCCCCTACCATAATAGCCCTTACACCACTTGTCAGGGATCCAATGTGGGAGTTCTGCCTGTTGCTGAATATATCTATTCCAATTATGCATTCTGGAACTGGGAAAATCACTACAGGGTGGGTTCAGGGACCCACTGAACCTACTGTGAGATGCACATGAGGTAAGACTCCATTAATAACATGACCTCCATATGCCCCTCCTCTGACTGGTGGGCCACAGTGATGTTTTGAGTCTCCTGGAAGTAGTGTCAGTTCAGAGCTAGTATCCAGTAATCACTGAAAAGTCTGATTATTTCCTTTACCCCAGTGAACAGTAATTCTCGTAAAAGGCAGTAGATTCCTTTGGGGAAGGCTGAGAGAAAGATTAACAGCATAAATTTTTGGCAGTATAGTGGAGTCTTTCCTCAAGGGGACCCAGCCTCCCCTTCATTCAAGGTGTTGTGGGTCTTTCAACTTGCTCAAATCTAGGTATTGATTGAGGGGCTGTGACTCTGTATTCTGGTAATTTGAGTTAGACTGCTGTTCGCTTGACCTAGAATTCTTCCGCTTGTACACATCAAGTAAATGTTTAGTAGATTTCCTATCTATTTCACTCCTAGGGACACTATGACCAAATAGCCAATGACATAAGTCTGTATAAATCAGACTATTCCAGTTACTACTTTGACTCTGCTGTCCATTATGTTAACCATACCCACCTTGTCTTTGTCAATTGAGTGCCGCCACTTGGCCCCTACCACTTCGGGGTCCAATCAGCCCCATTATAATTAAATGTCTTAATTCAGTTAGGGCAGTTCCCACTTTCAAATCTGGCTACATAAAATAGGAATCACAGCAGTCTTCAAGGAGGCTGGGGCTCCCTTCATAAATTTGTTTCTCACTGTTGTGGTAAAAGGTGTGTTCTCTGGACAGTTCATGTGTGGATCTGTGGGTCTACCCTGATAAATCCATTCTAACATGCCAATTTTCCTAAGCCTTTGGATACCTTCTTCTACAGTATACCAAGGCAGGTCTAGTACTTCAACTTAATTTATTGTAGGCCACTGCATAATTCATGTTTCAGCAACCCAACCAAGTAAAATATTAGATTGTTTCTTAACCTCTCAAGCTGAAACATTGAATGAAGAATCTGTGCTTGGTAAACTCATATCAATAAACTCAGACTGATCCATATTTATGTTTCTTGCACCATTATCCCACACCCTTAATAGCCATTCCCACACATATGCCCCAGGTTTCTGTTTGTACATGTTAGAAAAGTCAAGCAGTACTTTTAGAGTGTAGTGTACTTCCTCCTGAGTCACACTTTTACTTCACGATTTGGGGCTTGCTGGGACTTAAGTCTAGTTATGGGTCTAGAAGCCAAAATGCATAGTGGGGATGGGTTTTGTGAACATTCACCATTGTCTTGTAAGGCATCTTCCTCAGGCCATGACCAAGGCAATGACTCAGACAAAGCCTCTTCAGACACAGCTGGGTTAATCTGATCAGATGGGGGTAGAGGGGCAAATGGTTTTACTGGGGAGGGCGGCTTAGCAGAAAAAGATAGGGTAATCTCTTTTTATGGCAGTGAGAGGACTGGTTTTGTTGGTAGGAGTGATTCAGTGGAATTTAGGGGCTCAGTGTCCGTCCCCAGCTTCCTCATCATCTGTGCATATATCCCCATCTCAAATTTCAGGATCCCATTTCTTCCCAATCAATGCCCTCAATTTAACTTCAGACACCACTTGAGCTAGGGAATTCAGTTGATGTTGTGATCAGCCACTCTTACGATAAGACTCTGGGTTTGGTTTTCTGCAAAGAAAACCAAAGAGATAAGGCTTTCTTTCAAGACACAAGTGGAACTTTCAGGTCATTTATATGGTGCTTGAATTTTGACTCTGAAGCCCTGAGTTTATCTCTTTCTTTCATCACTTTGTCTAGCAAAAGTAGGACCAACAACCAGCTTTCTTATACTTCTTATGAAAAGATTGTAGAAAGGTATCAAACATGTTATCACCCAGAGCCTCACCTCTCACCAATACCCGATCTATTGCTGATGATATTTTGTGTATTTCTATTGCTGCCTCACACTGTGGATTAACAGTGCCCTCTTTACTACTGGAAGCAGAGTTGTCAACATCTTTAAGACTAACCAGACTTGAGAACAAATTTTAGAAAAAATATTCTTAAAATTTGGTTTCTCTAGAACCACTCTCAGTACCAAATGTCTTAGGCTGGGTTCTTTAGAGAATCAAAACCAGTGAAGTGTGTGTGTGTGTGTGTGTGTGTGTGTGTGTGTGTATGTGTGTATGGAGTCCTGGTGGCACAGTGGTTAAGAGCTTGGCTGCTAAGCAAAAGGTCGACAGTTCAAATTCACCAGCTGCTCCTTGGAAACACTATGGGGCTGTTCTACTCTGTCCTGCAGGGTTTTTATGAGTCAGAATTGACTTGACAGCGATGGGTTTGGTTTTTTGATTTTTGATTTTATATATATCTATATATGTATATTATGCAGTGAGAGAGAGAAAGAGAGAAATTTATCTCCAGAAAATGGCTCACACTGTTGTAGAGGGTGACAAGTCTCAAGTCTGTGAGTCAGGCATCAGGTGTCAGCTTAGGGCTTCTCCTGACTTGGATAGCTGCAGGGGTTTGACAAACTCAAGATCCACACAGGTCAGGTGGCATGCTGCTGGCCCAAGTCCCGAGAACTATAGGTTGGCTGCTGACGAGCTGAATGCAGGATCCAGAGCAGAGCAAAAGCCAGCGATATTTGCCAGAAAGTCTACATATATTGGATACAGGCCACACCCCCAGGGAAGCTCCCTTTCAAATGGCTGGCTACTCACAGCAGATCCCATCATGGAGATGATCACATTATATCAGATCTCATCACGTAGGTGATTACATCATTAAACAACTGCCAAACTACATCATAACTGCCAAACCACTGAGAATCATGGCCCAGTCAAATTGACGCATAACCTTAATGATCACAGTAGTTTAAATATTATCCTGCCTCATTTTATTTTATCTTATCTTATCTTGAAGATAAATTTTCAGATTCTGTGGCTTACCCTCTTCTCTCTGAGAATGTTTAGGTTTTCTCTCCGAGCCTGTCTAACCCACATATCCAGCTGGTAAATGCTTTATAATAATATCACTACTTTTTAATAACACAAAATTCAGCACACTTGTTTTCTGTAGTCTAAACAGTCAGAAATCTAGACCCTTTGGCTTTATGGAGGCCTTATAGAAGTCGTGCCTTTTATCAATCCCTGGCTAGCTGTGACATGGGTAGAGAGGAACTGGTGTCATTCTGATAAATTTAAGATAAAGAAAATAAATAAAGGTCTGTTTCCAAAGCCTTGCTCTTTCCATTAAACCAGGCTGCAAAGTCAAAGTTAGTTCAGAGCTATCTGAGTCATAATCTCTGCCCTTGGGTATTCATCTTGTTGTTGGAGAGCAAGAACAAGAAAATAAACAATTCACTAACAATTCATATACACGTGTCATCACATTGTCTCTACCTGGTGATGTACACATGCAACATTGCTGCTTCCTGCTTCATTTTATGTCTTCATAAATTTTTATGTCTTCAAACACAGTTGTTTGGAGGAAAGCTGTTAGCTGGAGGAAGATGAGGGACCAAAAAAAAAAAAAAAAAAGGAACCATGGCTATCTTTACCTTTCCCATTTCCTCTTCGGTAAATAAATATAGAAATTGACAGTTTAAAACATGAAGTGCGGTCTCGGGGAACATCTAGCTCACTTGGCATGACACAGCTTATAAAGACAATGCTCTACATTCTACCTCGGTGAGTAGTGTCTGGGGTCTTAAAAGCCTGTGAGCGGCCATCTAAGATATTCCACTGGTCTCATCCCTTTGGGAGCAAGGGAGAATGAAGAGAACAGGATACAAGGAAAAGATTAGTCTGAAGGACTAATGGTCCACAGCTACCAAGGCCTCCACCGGACTGAGTCCAGTACAGCTAGATGGTGCCTGGTTACCACCACTGACTACTCTGACCAGGATCACAACAGAGGGTTCTGGACAGAGCTGGAGAAGGATGTAGAGCATAACTTTAACTCACAAAAAAAAGACCAGATTTACTGGCCTAAAGGAGACTGGAGAAACCCCAAGAGTATGGCCCCCAGACATCCTTTTACCTCAGTGGTGAAGTTACCTCCGAGGTTCACTGTTCAGCCTGGGAGTGGACAGCCCCGTAAAACCAAATGAGGCTAACGAGGTACAGGAGTCCAATGACAAGGGCCAGAAGGCAGAAGGGGACAAGGAAGCTGGTGATAGGGAACCAAAGGTTGAGTAAGGATATTATTGATGTGTTGTGAGATTGTTAACCATTGTCATAGGGCAACATTTGAAGTAACTCTTAAATGCGAAACTATTTTGTTCTTTAAGCCTTCATCTTAAGTGAGAATAACAGCACAATTGGAAGAGCATCGTCAATGTCACTGAACTGTGCATGTATAAATTTTTGAAATGGTGTATCTTTGGCTATGTGTATTTTCACCAAAAAAAAAAAGGTTGAGAAGTTAGAAGGTTGATATGTTGTGGGGTTGTTAACCAATGTCATAAAACAATATGTGTACTACTGTTTCATGAGAAACTATTTGTTCTGTAAGCCTTCACCTGAAGTACAATAAAAAAATGAATAAATAAAAAAGTAAATAAAATAAAAAAAAATACGTAGATATAGCTAACAAATGTCAAAAAAAAAAAAAAACATGAAGTGCGGGAGGAGGCCCATGGGGGTAGTAACACCATGAGTACCCTACTGGGTGACACCAACCCTAGTGATACCACTGGGAATGCCCCTCACTTTAATCATCCCAGAGTGTTCTCTGATCCTATTTCCTTCTGTGCTCACACAGCCCTGGCTGAAGCTGCACCTTGAGCAGGGGTGGATTACCTGGTAAGCAAGGTAAGCACGGGCTTACTTGTGCTTACTTACTAATCCAGAATAAAAAATTTCACATGAGTTTCACCACATTTTTGTATACAAAAGAAATGAATCAACAACTGCAAAACTCCACTGTGTTAAAAAAGAAAGGTATCCATAATAAAAATTTCATGCGTGACATGAACTCATTTATATAAAGTTAGCTGTAAGTGTATATATACAATAAGGAGATGCGTGAAAGAAAGGTGACTACAATGATGGCTATTTCCAAATGTGATGCCATGTGTATTATTTAGGGTAAGGTTCCAGCCTTGGCTGCGTAGACCATCTGACCTCCTGAGAATTCCTTGTCTGTCCCTACTGCCTTATGTTCTTGGGCTGGCCTCTAACCTTCAGGGACAACAGAAAAATGGGAAACAGATGCAGAAGAGGTGAGATACACAGTCCAGTTGCTTAACCACTGCAGCTGCAGTCCATTTCTCTATAGTTGCTGCAGAAACCAGCACTGCCACTCAACCTACACTAATATTTCTTCATTAACATAACAAAGAAAACCCATTCAGATGTTATAACCACAGGTGGTATAAGGGTTAGGGTATACAACACATATTTTGGGGGGACACTGTTCAATCCATAATAAAGGCAAAAACTGGAAACAGTATATTCCCTTCAATAAGGAAAGACTTGAAAATAGTGGTACATCTAAACTGTGGAATATAACAAAGGTATTTTATTAAGAAGAACAATTTGGATCTATAATAACTGATTTGGAGGGCTTTCCCTAAGATGATCAGTAAGTGAGAAAAACAAGAATCAGAGAAATGTATAAAATTTAATTCTGTTTTTATAGAACAAGTGATGACAATCTGCCTTTGTCCTTATATAAGTATATATGTATGTGTTTGCATGTGTATATCTCTGTGTGTGTGTGTGTGTGTGTGTGTGTGTGCAAGGGAAAAAATATAGAAGACTATATACCAGATTGTTGATGAAAAGGAACCAGAGAGCAGAATGGGGTGGGTTATTCAGTGAAGGGAAAAAAGAAAAAGAGGGATATATACTTTATGTAGTTGATTCTTTACTCACTTATATTTTTTCATAGTTTGAATATTTTATGGTCGGCATGTATTATTTGTGTCATCAGAGAAAAATTAAAAAATTTCGTTGTGATAAAAAGAAATATATTTTCTTATTTTTACTGCAAGTGGCATTTTTCATTCTCTGCATGTAATTCCAGTCTCCGTGGAGAATGAGACATATGGGCATATGAATCGTGGTCTCTGTGTGTATACCCTAGTTGGACAGATTGAAGGAGGATATGGCATATGGGTAGGTGTCAATGTGAGTAGCACCAACAAAGTGGCTTAGAAGTTGAGAGGAAAGAGACCTGCTTGGGCCATGAGAGAAGGCTCTGCGCCCTGGCAGACAGGTTGCACTTGGATTAAAGAAAGGTAGGAGCAGTCTTCCCGGAAGCAGACAAGAACATGACTAAAGACATGAAGGACTTCCTTGAATTATATCTAAAACACAATTGTTTAAACATTATTGTGTCTCACTGTGAGATATTTTGCATTTAGAACAAGACTTCCAAGCATGATTCACACTTCTTTGCAGGGGTTGTTTATCATCTGATGGACTTGGTATAAGAAAAGAGGAAGTTCCTCTCTCTCTCTCCACAGAATGGATCTTCTCATGGCTGACTTGGGTTGGAAAATCCCAACAACTTTGTTATTCATAATGAAACTAAGACATCATAGTTGAACTCATGAAGTTTGGTACTAAGGAAGGGCCTCTCTTCTTTATCTGTACTTGTCTGAGATAAGTTAGGTACATATCCTGCAGCAGAGAGAATTCTACTTCCTATTCTGTAAGGCAATGCTCAAGTGACTTCATTCAGTTCCTGTTTGTGTTTTTTTCTTCTTCTTTGGTCTTTCCCTTCGCCAGGTCACCCTCTTTCTCTTCCTCCATGTACCAAACCATATCCTTTCAGTTCTGCTGTCTGCTGCTTTCCTGGAATGCTTGCTTCAGGGAAGTTAGAGGCACCAGACCCAGAATCTCACTTCCCTGGTGATTACGACTTCTGTGGTTCTGCCACATCCGCTTGTAGTGCTGCCTACAGTTGGGCCCACTTCTCCACAGCACCCAAATCCCATAACTACCCCCACCCCCCCATCAATCCCAGCACAAAGTCAGGGTAGAAGAAATTCCTCTTTCTTCAAGCTTATTCACTTTAGTTGGTTTAGGCTCTTGGAAAGAACAAAATGCAAAAAAATCTACCGGGAGGTCACAAACGTTGAGCCAAGAAACACAGAGCAGCTAACTGCTTGACTGGGGCTTGAAGGAAAGGAGAGAAATATAAGAAAAAATGATTTAGTAATTTAAAAATCATCCTGTCTTATTTTATTTTATCTTATCTGGAAGAGAAATGTTCAGATTCTGTGACTTGTCCCCTCTCTCCCGAACATTTAGGTTTTCTCTCTGAGTCTGTCTAACCCACATATCCTGCTGGTCAGTCCTTTGTAATAATAGCACTACTTTCAAATAACACTAAATTCAACAGACTTACTTTCTATAGTCTAAACAGTAGGAAATCCAGACCCCTTGGCTTTATGGAAGCCCTACAGAGCTGTGCCTTTTATCAACCCCCTGGCTAGATGCCACTAGATGACACTAGAACTAGTGTCATGGGGTCATTTACTGAGTATCACTACTCTAGGATGTGCATTCTCAATGGGGTTGATTTCACCCCAGTTGGGTGAAAACTGGCTATTGGGGGCAAAATTGGTTAACGGGGGCTTTTTATGTACAAAGGACAGATATACATACAGCACATAAACAGATATATAGTATATCCCCAGTATTAAAATTTCATGGGGAAGTGATTAGAAACAACATATCTAAAAAGCCTCTTTATAGGGGGTGGGGGCAATAATGAATGAAACATCAAGAAACACTGCTCTGGATGTTACAAAGGGAAGAGAACCAACATTTATGAAGGCACTGTTATTGTGCCAGGAGTGATGCTGGGCAGTTTCATGTATCCTCTTATTTAATCCTCCCAACAGTCATTTATGGATAAGGAAACTGAACTTAAATAACTTTCCCAAAGCCACATAGCTTATAGGTAGCATAGGTGAGATTTGAGGCCAAGTTTGTTTCCAAAGCCTTGCTCTTTCCATTAAACCAGTCTGCAAAGTCAAAGTTAGTTCAGAGATATCTGAGTTATTATCTCTGCCCTTGGGTATTCACTTTGTTGTTGGAGAGCAAGAACCCAGAAAAATAATTCACTAACAACTCATACGCGCATGTCATCACATTGTCTCTACCTGGTGATACACACATACAACATTGATGCTTCCTGCTGCATGTTATGTCTTCAGGTATAGTTGTTTGGAGGAGCATTGTTAGCTGGAGAAAGAAGAGGGACAAGAGAAAGGAACTGTAGCTACCTTTACCTTCCCTATTTCCTCCCTCTACTTCTGTTCTCTGGACTGCACCCGGCATCATGGTGTTTACTCCCAAACATGTTCCAAGCCTTCACCAGCTTTCTGGAACTTAACTTTCCATGGGAAAAATGCCTTGGCGTTAGGGACATCTCTGATACAACGTTGGGCTTAGCAGTAGTTTCAAAGACAGTAAAGATTTCTGAACCAGAACGCTTCTTAGAAGCAAGGATATTGAGACTTCAACTTGCTTGACTTTGAACACATCATCAAAAAAGATCAGTCACTAGGAAAGGACATCATGTTTGGTAGAGGGTCAGCCAAAATGGGGAAAACCTTAATGAGACAGACTGACAAAATAGCCACAATAGTCTCAGACATCGCAACTATCATGAAGCTGGCACAGGAGTGGGTAACAGTTTTGTTCGATTATACATAAGGTCACCATGAGTCCAACTGACTTGAGAGTAACTAACAACAACAACAAAGATTTTTAGGGAGTTAATCTGTCTTGTTTTGCCTTACAAAGGTGAGCCCAGTGGCAGCTCCAAAACCCACTGCTTTAGAGTCAATTCAGACTCATAGTGATCCTATAGGACAGAGTAGAACTACTCCATGGCATTTCTACGGCTGTATATCTTTACAAAAGCAAACGGCCACATCTTTCTCCTGCAGAATGACTGGTGGGTTTGAACCACTGACTTTTCATTTAGCAGCTGAGAGTTTTAACAACTGAGCCACTAGGGCTCCTCGTGGTGGCTCCAACAAGAGTCAAATTCTTGTTCTCAGAAGAAAGTGGGAAAAGGATCTATGAGCCATCTCTACCACCAACACCAGCTCCTCCCCAGGTCCTTGGGCAATTAATATTTCCTGCTCGTTTTAGATGCACTTGTCACTGAAAACACTAGAGCAGAAAAACTGTGCAAAAACTCTATTGTCCTACACTTTCTCAAAATGTATTTTCTATAGAAGAAGGTTTTAAATAATTATATAATTTAGGAGTTATTTAGCTTAATTTTCCTCCTGTGTGGAAAAAGTTAGCAAGTCTATCCCAATCATGGTATGACCGATATGCTTGGGCCCAGAGGTAAAGGGCATAGCCAAGAATGGACATTGATTGAAGCCCTATCATATACAAACATGGAGCTAGGTCCATAATGGATTATGTGGCTTACTCTTTACAAAATTTCATATGATTCCCATTTCACATATGAATAAAAGGAAGCATGGAAAAGTTAACTGACACACAACTAGTTAGGGTGACTCCTCAGAGGTGCTCTGGGCCAATCCCTGGGGAACTCTGGCAGCAGAAGCCACCTTAGCAGCATGGCACCACTCAGGCCAAGGCAGGGGAGGTGATGACAGTGCACGTTGAAAAAATGTCCTCCTTCAGAGAGCACAGGACAGTATCTCCACCCCTTTGGGGAATCCAAATCCACCTACAGCATTCACATGGCCTGGTTACTCCTGGCACACATAAGAACAAAAGGAACATCCTGGCTTTAACTAAAAAACTTTTGGGAAAGAACAAACATTGTATGATTCCACTTATATGAAATACCCTGGATAAGCAAATGGATATTGCTGTTGTTGTTTGCCATCAAGGAGAATCTAACTCATAGTGACCCTATAGGACAAAGTAGAACTGCCTCATAGGGTTTCCTAGGCTGTAATCTTTACGGGAGCAGATCTCCAGGTCTTTTCTTCTGCGGAGCCCCTGGTGGATTTGAACCGCTGGCTTTTCGATTAGCAGGCAATTGCTTAACAATTTTGCCACCAGGGCTCCTTAGGCAACTGTATACAGGCCAAAATTTATTAGTGGTGTGGATGGGGGGAGGGGAGTAAAGGGATTCATTACCTAGGGGACACTGAACTTCTGTGAAGGGTGATGTGGAAATTTGGAAATGGAAACCGGTAATGGTAATGGTTGAACAACATGATAACCGTAACTAATGTTACTTAGTTATACAGGTGAAGAATGTTGAAATGGCAAATGATTTTTTACATATAGATTTACCACAATAATTTAAAAAAAAAGAAAAAAGCTTACAGGTACAGTATTGTTTTTGTAGTGTTTGCAGTGATAAGACACTACTGATACGTGACAAAATGAAGTGTGTTGTAGCAACAAGTCAGGACAGAGTCAGGAGACCTCTCAGTAACTCATTTCCCTTTTCCAGAATCCCATTTCTTCATCCATAAAAGGAGAAGGTAAACCAGCCCAAGTTTTCTTCCTGCATGAGCAAGCTATCGGTATATGAAAGAGTCAGCTAAGGGTGTTCGTTATCTTGAGACCATTTTTCCTTCTTGGTCCTTGGGGATGATGAGGCTTCAAGTTGCCTCTGGATCCTTGGGGATGACACAGCAACTGGCTGCAGGTGATTATGTTGGGATATACCCCAGAATGTCCTCGTGTCTCAGGAAGTTAACAATATAATAGAGCCTCGGATGCTTTTGTGCTATAAAACCTGCCTTCAGTTAGGGAACACTTGTCAGCACAAGTGGAGGCCCTGGATGATGCAAATGGTAAAACATGAGTTCAGCCATTAAAAATCAGCCACTGAAAACCCTATAGAGCACAGTTCAACTCTCACACATGGGGTCTCTTGAGTCGGATTGGACTTGACGGCAACCGGTTTATCAGTACAAGTAGTCCCTTTAATGAGGAACTCTGACCTCAGCTACTTTCTGCACTTCCACACATGAATTCTTCACACAGAACATTGCCAATGATCCCTTGATTCTGGCTTCCCTCAGTGGGTCTCCAAGAAGTCATGTCCTTGCTTCCTAAGCTTCCATTCTGAGTCTAGGTTGGAATATTTTGTAGCACCTTCTGCCACAGGAGAGACATCTGGGCAGGTAGTTGATCCCCCTCCTCATCTCTATTACCAACCTCTTCTAAATGTCTTACATAAGAAAGATAGTAAAGAAGAAAGGAATATAACAATCATTGAATCCTTAAGGTGAGTCAATCATTACATTACTTTTCCCTATTATTTAATGTAATCCTTATAACAACCTTTGAGATAAGTACTATTATTATACCAATTTTACAAATAAAGAAATTAAGTCTTAAAGTGATTAAGGTGATTGCCTAAGGTCATGAAATGATGATGCTAAAATTCTAAAGGAGGTCATCTGGCACCAGAACCTAAGCTTACAAAGACTGTAGTGTCCTGTGGCTGTCCAAATGGCCTTTATCTCCTCATACTTGACCTATCTGGGGCACACGGTGAGCCAGACCCAGACAGCATTAAAATTTGGGTGGAGTTTTCTATTTTTAGAAACCTTGCAGTGAGACATTCTTTCACTTCCTTTGGCAACGTTCTCCTTGTGTCTTACATTCTTCATTTTCAGGATACTTCCTCCAAGTCTTCCAGGTCTGGTGTGCTTTCAGTGAGATATGTGCTCCATATGATGATTGTTTCACACAGGAAGTTTACTACCGATGTACTTTAGCCCCTATTCTCCAACTAGATTCATCTATATGTGTATTTATTGAACACCTACTAACTTCAAAATAGTTCTACCAGTCCCAGTCTCAGTACCAGTTCTTGGTGCCATCAAGTTGATTCCTACTCATGGCGACCCCATGTGTGCTCCATTCCATACGGTGTCCAATGACTGATTTTTCCAAAGGAGATCACCAGGCCCTTCTTCCCAGGTGCCTCTGGGTGGACTGGAACCTTCAACTTTTTGTTTATTAGCCGAATCCTGAGCGCATTAACCCTTTGTGCCATCTAGGGACTCCAAGATCATTCCAGGCACCAGGAATACAGTGGTGAACCCCTCGCATATTTTCTGATAAATCCTTTTTTTCCTGTGTTCTAGCCAAACTCTATCTTATTTCTCTTATTATTCTTGCGTTAAATTCAATATTTGAAGAGATCACTTTACATTTCTTCCTCATGATTGTCCTCTCCATGAATCCTGGAGCTACATCTGGTTGCAAACTTAAGATGCCACGTTGTGCTCCTTTCAGGCCAACAAGAAGAGAATGAATATTAGTCAACCCATTGCTGTCTGGTCATTTCCAACTCAGAGCGACCCTATAGGACAGAGTAGAACTAATTTCATAAGCGGCTTGAATGACAGATGGCAACGTTGGCCAGAAGCAAGAAATTAGATTAAATTAGATTAAAACTGCTCCTTGGTAACTCAGGAAACTTCCACCAGAAGAACCTGATATGAAGAACAAATTAACACACGTTAAAAATCATTGTAGAGTCAAGAATCGTGAAATGTTTGTGTAAGATGGATCTGTGAAAAAAATGACTTATGTTTCTTTCCATTATCTTCACATTCTGTTGCATAGATGTCTTCTTGCAAATTCTCAGGGTAAGAGCACCACCGGGAAAGGATCTTAATCAATTATTTTTGATAGCAATGATTTGAACTGGCAACCCGGTATATGGAAACACTTGCTATATGGAAACACCCGGGAGCTTGGAATCAGAGGATCTAACTTCTTGTCTGGCCCCAATATCAATTCACTGGTTCTGTAATCTAAAGGAATTCACCTAACCTATAGTGTCTCAGTTTTATAATCTCAAAAATGTGGAAAATATTTATTCTAACCAATAAAAAGTGGGAAAACGTGAGCTCTGCAGATTTCTAAGAAATCACCATTTCCAACTTGCTTATTTTTCCACATACATTTCTCAAAAGCACATGAAACCTCAATCTCAACACAAAAATTAATTAATCTTCTCTACTTCTCCCACAAATACCTGCTTTTATCTGTGTTCCAATACAGAAACCATAAGTCATCCTGTAATATCTAAAAGTAGTTTCTTTTTTAGGAACTGTCATTGCCATACTTCCCCATTGTTATCTGTGATGGCAATAGCCTGACTTCTCTGCTTCTTCTCTTATCTTTCCACAACCCAAAATCCTACCTCAAATCCATCTTCTTCACACACCAGTTTTCTAGCAAAAACACAAATCTATAATCATGCCGTTTTCTTGCTTCAAAATCTTTAATACCTCTCCACTGACTGCAATGTCGACTCCAAGTCTCTGCTTACAAAATCTACTTTATTTTCCACTATTCTTTAACAACAACAACAACAAAAATCTAAGGAAAGAGCTTATAATATTGATAAGATTTGAAAACAATCCTACCTGTCTTTAAACAAAAGGATTCTATTTCCGACTGTAGTGACAGCATCAAAACTCAAGTTGGGGTCACAGATATTTGGGTTTGTACCATCAGGAGGTGGCATGGATTGGTACTTTTCTGGACCTCCTGAAAATACATTTCAAGAAACATTGGAAAACATCTGCATTTTAGATCTTACAATCTAAACATTACAATGTTTTTGTTGAGGAATATGTAAAAAGCAACTTGAATTTTCTGTAACATCCACAGGTCTACAATAAAAATCTTTTTCTTCATAAAGCTGTAATTTCATGCAGAAGAAAATCTGCCCAGTCTTCAGTTTTCCTGTTCCAATTAGATTTTCTGTGCACTTTTTCCAATGGGCAATGGTATGTTCAATAGAAAACCACCAGAGTTGAGGCCTGAAGACTCAGGTTCTACCTTGGGCTCAAACATTAACTGTATGACTTTAGGAAAACTACTAGATCTTGTCCCCTGTAAAATGAACATTTATACTACTTACCTCACAGTGTTCTCACAAGGCTCAATTGAAAAGACAGCTGTATGCAAACGGAGATGTTAGATTGCTCCTAAGAGTATCTTCATATAGCAAAATGATAAAGAAATTCAACTCACCGTAAAGGGACGGAATGCCACATATGTCATCAGTAAAGAGGTGAAATGTGTTGGTGTTGACATAACCGTAGGTGGGAAACATTATGGACTTTGGATCATTGGAATGTTGAAGACCCAAGGAATGACCAGTCTCATGAACAGCAACAAGAAACAAGTTTATGCCTAAAAGGAAACCAACGAAAAGGAGGAAAAATCAGTGAAATACTTTGGCATCTAGGAGACAATAAGATGAGACACTGACACCCTGAAAAAGGAGTAACTTTGGGAATATTTTACTCGTTTCCCCACTATCCTAAACAGGGTTTCTTCCCCTCAGAACGATTGACATTTCAGGTCGTATAATTCTTTTCTCAGTGGCTGTCCTGTGCATTATATGATGTTTTGAAATTTGCAGTAGCAACCTTCCCTCCAATTTTGACAATCATCTCTAGACATTGCCAAATATCCCCTTGGGGTCAAAATCACCTTCAGGTTAAGAACAATTGCACTAGCAGACAAAATATATTGTGTTGTGAACCTTTCTAGAATCTCATACCTATGTTCAATGGTTTTCATTGCTTTTAAATCATTCCTAACTCCCATGCCTCCCTTCTGCTTTTACTCTTAATCAGCCTTCAGTGGATTCAGAAAACCTTTGGTAATCATCCTTTGCTCTTCATAAACCCAAATAAAATTAAGTTCCAAAGGTCAAATCAATGCAGCTCCTTTATCTTCCCTCAATTTAAAACTGATTAAAATCATTTCTATCCTAAGACACCCCTCTGACTTGGAACTGCAGCCATTCCTGGAAACCACTTTCCAGCCAAACAATAGACCGGCCTATACAAGACCAGCATTTGCTCAAAAATAAAGATGAGGAGGCAGAAAAGTGTAGAAAAACCAAATGAAAGGAAATAGAGGATCCAGGGAGGAAATGGGGAGGGTTGACACAGTGTGGGGATTGCAACCAATGTCATGGAACCCTTTGTGTACAATTTGTTAAATGGGTAACTAATTTGCTCTGTAAACTTTCACCTAGAACACAATAATGCTAATGCTATTCCAGACACTGTGAGTCACTGAGTAACATAATGCATTATGCCTAATCCTTGCAACTGAAAGGAAGCCATCATGCTTGAGTCACGATTCAACTCCAAATTTCTTGGCTCTAAACTCACACTTTTACTATATATGATTCTAAATGAACTCAAAGAGATTATGCTTACAATTTAAACATATTTAGATTACCGAAGTTAGTTTTCCCTGCTCATTTTTCCTGTATGCCCTAGAGAATGCACCTTGGTAGATAAGCGATATTGGCATGTCCCTTCTCTCAAATTTCTCAATTTCATAAGAGTTGAGCAATTTCTGACTGATGTTTATTTGTGGTCTAGTCTGACACCTTCATTTTTCTCTCTCTCTCTTTTTTTTTTCTTTGTTTTTCCATGGCAGAACTGAAGCTCAAAAGAACTATGACTTGTCCAGAGTCACACACTACTTAGCTACAAAGCTTAGCCTTGAAATATTTTCTAATATCAGATTGTGAACATAGAGCCCATACTTGTTTTTTGGGAAGTGTCTAGAAACATACCCTACAAGTATCCCCCACCGAAACACAGGGGTCAACAGCAGGAGCTTCATTTCATCTCTCTACTCTGCATAAGGCTGGCTGGAAATAACAGTAAACAAAGCCTTTTACAATTTGGCCTACACTTACATTTACCCTACTCTCATAATACTTTGTACAAACCATACCCCTGGTCCTCATCTCAAAATATTGAATTTCTGTTTTCCCCACTAGATGGGTGCTCAAGGGCCAGACTGTGTCTTTTTTTCTCTCTATCCAAACACACCCACCGCCCAACACCATAATAAAAACTCAGAAAGCATTGAGATAATTGTTCATTTAATTTACTGGAGACTGTGGGTCAAAAAATTAGTCTGAGAATAAGTATTTTAAATTAGAATTTTTTATGAATAATTTACCTTTCTGAAAGCAGAGTATTGGCCGATTAAAAATAAGGCAACACAAACAGGGGGAAAGTATACATTAGACTAGGAGCATGGCCCCAGCTTTTCCACAAGGAAAATCTGCTCTTCGTCCTCTATATGTGAAGTTCTGGATTAAATGATCTAAGGTCTTTTAGGATTCCAAAACATTAATTCTGCAGAGGCTAACCAGCACAAGTCTCCCTTTTCATCAGACGAAGAGATTGCAAATAACCCCAAATAACTTTGGATAACAACATCTGGCTGCATTTGAATTCAGCAGGGATTCATTTCTATATGATTTTGTGGTCTTTTGATAATGGCAAAGTCCTCTTCTCATCAAGAATTTTATAAGGCTCAGGCCATGTTTCAGACTAAGACAAGCTTTTTGGTTGGACTTTAAGTATCTATAAAAATGTTCGCACCCAATGTGTGCCATATCAGCTAGAGGGGGTGATGCTGAGTAGCACGTATTCTTGATGATTTTCCCTCCATTTACTTTCCACATAAGTGAAAATCATATAATCTAGAATTTCAAATAGAAAGATTAGGAAGTTTTGACGTGATGGTTTGAACTTTCCTATAGATAGTGATTCCCCAAACGGGGGATGTGAGTTTACACCATCCCCTGTCTGTATAATAATTTCCGTTGTGTCACAATGAGTCTAAGAAATTGTTAGCATATTGTGGATCATGCAGAAGACAGACCACTTACCCTAGTGTGGCTTGCACACACAGAATCAGCATGCTTTTGAGTTTATAGATTGCATTGGCAACACTGATCACCTAAATCACATCTTTTACCTTTCCATGATATGGTTCTTAAGGTTCCCAAGTTCATACTAATGAACTAGCACATCCTCATAAATCTTAGAACTGGTCTTAAACATAACAGTCTAATATCTTCAGTTTATAAAGGGTAAATTGAGACACAGACATATGAAGTGTATTTTATTTAATGGCAAAGTTAGAATCCGAACAAGTTTTCTCTATCCTACAATCTTTTCTCAGAATGTAGCCTTGCAGAACCAGGACATAATTTAGAACTTGTTTTAAAGTAATATTTTGCCTACCTTCGTAGCTTTTAGTCCAGAATTCATCCTCATCAAAATGTACATCTCCTCCAATACCAGGTCCAGGTGCAAAAGCATGGGCTATGACTCCACCTCTACCATTAAAAGGACAGGGGTCTCCATGAGCTTTTAGAAAAAGCAAGAAAATTAGTCCTGTATCTGTTATAGGTCATGCCAAATGACACAGATTAAGCAAGTCTAAGTTCTCTACCTCCATGTGCAAAAGACATCATAATGTCAGCCTTGCCTTCATAAATCTGTCTGAATTTCAAGGGTGTCACATCACTCCATACTTGAAAAGCTTTCTGGATGGCATAGTTAACATCCTCGCGTACCATGTCAAGAGTGAAATTCTGGATTCTTTATTGGCAAGAGAAAAATATATGGAAATCATATGTTAATATATTATAGCAATGCTTCATTTCTGCTAGCATTATTGGAGGATGAATTATTTCATAAATCAAGAGTCCAAATAAGAAAAACCTGCTTCATTAAATTAGCATTTTTCCATGGACACCTTTCTTAAACAAAATCTAATTTAATTTTTTTTTTATTTATGAATTACAGGTCATCATTGTGAAGGGTTTCCATACAAACTTATGCTCCTTCATTCCTGCTCCCAAACTTCTGCTTTTATCCACCCTGAATATTTCTCATCTCTTATTTACAGTAAATTAAGCTTCATTTTCCTTTCATCGGCTGCTTTTCTAGCCTGCTCTCGACTAGCAAGCTAAATCTTCCTTGAGTGAACAATTCTCCCTTATATAATGAACTTTACCATCCCTGGGTGATGGAAATGGTTAATGGACTCAGCTGCTAACCAAAAGATTGGAGATTCAATTCCAACCAGGGGCGTCTCAGAAGAAACGCCTGGTGATCTCTTCCGAAACCGTATAGAGCACAGTTCTATTCTGACATATATGGAGTTTTTTCTCTGGTGTTATAATTGGGGAGGGAGGATTCTTATCTACTGCCAGATTTAGGGTTATATCTAACATGGTCAGAAAAGTAGAAAAATACACGGCTACAATATTACTCGTAAGGATATGATGTTTCTTCCATACTGGCCTCTCTGTCATTGTACTGTGATGATGAGGGGGGTGCATCATCTCCAGAGTGGATGTATCCAGTTGCCCGGTCATGTTTAGCCCCAAGAACTGCTGCATTTCCTGGATTTTATTCTCCATGAAGTTCTCAGTGAATTTCATTTTTATCATTGGAGTTTTTTCCATATGGAAGTCATAAAAGGTTTCCGAGTATTTCTGTATTACATAACCATACAGGTAGATGTTTCTGTTGGAGCCCACGTGAGCTCTGCATTATTCAAATAACTGATGATTTAAACCAGGCATTTTGGACATCTTAATCACAAAACTGCCACTCTGTTAGATTTGGACCATTAACTATAATGAAAATTAATTTTAACATTCTGTGCTATCAAAGATGTGTCAAATTATCATTACCAAGATTAATTCCTGAAAACCCACTGGAAACACCTTTATGTCTCTACCTCTTCGAACTTGTTTCTACTCTTTAAAACCTATTTCATCATCTAGCATATCATGACATTCAGTAAGGAGCAAACTCTTTATTGTCAGGATGCATCAATTATTAAGCTGAGATGAAAATTCCTTGCCTTAAACCCAAAGCTCAACACTATGGGCAATTATGACAAATTCAAACTTAAAGTAGTCTTAGAAAATGGAGAGATTATAACTAGGGAAATCAATTTTCTTAAATCCTAATGCAATTTTCTAAAATCCTAATAGGGTCACTATGAGTCGGAATTGGCTTGACTGCAATGGGTTTGGTTTTTCAGGTATAATGCATTTTTTTAAATGCTTGTGAAGAAATATCTGGGATGACGGCAACCTGAAGTGGTTAAATTAATCAAGCCATTGTTCCAATCTCCAATTAACTTGCTTTCCTTTTTGGAATGTAAAGTTAATACTAAAAACAGCCTCCTGCATCAGTTTTCAGCTAGTACCTTTCAAAATAAAACAGGCCAATGCAATAAGTATCACAAATAAAATATTATAGTGTCAATACTTACTTCAGCAAACATCAACTCATTTTCTTCCAGGTTTTCATCAGGGAACAGAGGAACAGCTCCAGAAGCAGTGGCTTGCAGGACTGGAATCAACAGGAGAAACTTCATTCTCAAGTTCTGAAGGACTTAACCCAGTTTACTCTGATCCGATCTCTTTTGGCTCAAGTTCCTTAAACGTGCCTTTTTTTATAGCCCTTAGACCACGTTCTATGAATATGAAATCCTTTGAAGGACTTGGTTGATACCATCCTTTGATTTATCTCAAGAAAATGCAAACACAAGCCTTATTCTAGGATCAGCAATGGGTCAATTAACATCTAACCTATCAGTGGGTCAATTAGCATCTAACTCCTCACTCAGACAACTCAGAGTATATTTTAAGAGGCTACTATCTTCAAAATGATAAATAAGCTCCTACCTCCACCCATACTCAAAAAAAAAAAAGAAAAAAAAAAGCCATTGTAAGAAAAATACAGGAGTCCCTGTATGGTAAAAATGGTTAATGAGCTCGGCTGCTGATCAAAATGTTGGAGGTTCGAGACTACCCAGAGACATCTGAGAAGAAAGACTTGGTGATCTACTTCTGAAAAATCAGCCACTAAAAGTCCTATGGAGCACAGTTCTACTCTGACACACACAGGGTCACCATGAGTCAGGGTCGGCTTGATGACAACTGGTTTTATTTTGTTTTGTTTTTAAACCCTTAAAATATAAAATAACTTAAAACTATATTTATAGAAAGCTCAATATTTTCAATTTTCACTATCACTTTCCTTTATCTCCATTATAGATGAAATCATTTTTTCAAAGTAAATTTTAAAAGAGGTTCCAAACCAAAACCCGAAGACTTCAAGTCGATTCCAACTCATAACGACCCTATAGGACAGAGTAAAACTGCCCGCGGGGCTTCCAAGGATCGAGCATCAACCTTTTCGTTAGCAGCCAAGCTCTTAACTACTGCGCCACCCGGGCTCCTAAAAGAGGTTAGATAAAAAATTTAAAAATCCATTTACCAAAATAGCTGAATCCCCTCCAAGCTGAATCTAGCTCCCTAGAGAACTGTGTTTTAGAGAACTCATATTTAGCAATGAAAAGTTCCTAACATCATGACGGTTTGATGTTTGTTCTATGTGTTGTACAGCTCTTCAGCCATCTGAGCAGAAGCACAGTCCTAATTGCTAAGTTGATTGGGGATTCCAGAGGCAAACTTTCCCTATCTCCCAAATCATCTGGAGTTGGCAGCATGAGGGCCAACACTTCTCAACGTTGGGAGATAGGACAAGTTTACCTCTGGAAACTCTACCTTCCTATCAGCTCAGCTTCCTTTCCCCTTGACCTAACTGTTCCATTTCCACAGAATCTGCCTTTCAATCAGTAGAGAATGTTTAAAAACAGAAAACTCAGAGTCGAGGAATAAAACTCCAAAGGTAGAATTGTGTGCTTTGGGTTTGCTCTGGGGGGGCAGGCTTTACTCAGCATCCCTCAAATCACACCACAAGTTAGCTGCCTCCTGATTCCACGTGAACAGTCTGAGTAGCGGGAGTTATGATTCAGTCATTGCTCTGATCTCCCTTCTTAGCCTGGGAAATGCTGGCTGTTCCCCAGGTAAATACTCAGGACAGTTTTCTCTGAGGCTGAGGCTCCAGGAGAATGATTACATCCTCAAGCAGGAAGGCCCTCTGCTGTGTGCCTTGCCTTCACCTTCAAATTTGTGTTGTACAAACTCTGTGGTTTTGACCTCTAGGTCCCTCAGTTTTTCATTTGAAAATGAAGATGATAATCTGCTTCCTATGCTTTTATGATGATTAAATGAGACAACGTGTTATCAATACTAAAAAAAAAACCTGTTGCTGCTGGGTCGATTCCAACTCATAGTGACACTATAGGACAGAGTAGAACTGCTCCATAGGGTTTCCAAGGCTTTAAACCTTTATGGAAGCAGACTGCCGTATCTTTCTCCCATGGAGTGGCTGTGTGTTCCAACTACTAACATTTAGGTTAGTAGCTGAGTGCTTTAACCTCAGTGCACCAGGGCTCCTTTTATTATAAATACACAAAACGAAACCAAACCCATTGCAGTCCAGTTGATTCCTCTTTGCTTGATTCTCTATCTCAGAAGAGTGGCTAAAGATATAACCTAATCCTGCCTCATTAACATCACGGAGGTTACGATTTACAACACATAGGATAATCACATCAGATCGAAAAATGGACAATCACACAATACTGGGAATCATGGCCTAGCCAAGTTGGTGCATACTTTGGGGGGACATAATTCAATCTATAACACCACCTCATACATTTATCGTGAAAAAGCAAGTGCTGGTAGCTGGCCACTCTTGTGTTAATTTTCTCTGTTGTATACATTGCAGTTGTTTTGTGCCTTTGAGTCAGTTCTAGTCATAGTGACTCTCTATGACAGAGTATAACAGCCCCATAGGGTTTCCTAGACTGTAATCTTTATGGGAGCATATCTCTAGGTCTTTTGTCCTATGGAGTGGCTGGTGAGTTTGAACCAATGACCTTTATTAGCAGCTGAGTGCTTAACCATTGCACCACCAGGGCTCCTTATACATTGTAGAGTTCCCACTAATATATGGGTTTGTGGAATGCTTCTAAGCTTTCAATTTATTTACAGACCGTTGATGATGTACTTGCGATGCAAGAAATGGTCAAGTCTGTTTCAGCTCAGGTGATTATTTCTGACTAGCAGAATGAACTGAAAACCTATTAGAGGAAATAGGATCAGAAATAATTTACATGAGGATGGAGTTCTCAGTCCTTCATGGTTTAGATACCTTCTCTCAAGTATGTGCTCCTTTAGCACAATTCTATGGTTTTCTTTGCGAGGAGGAGGGTCAAGTCATCTGTCTTAGGCTGGGTTCTCTACTGAAGCAAAACCAGTGAAGCACATATACATATATATACATACACACACACACACACACACACACACACACACACAGAGAGAGAGAGAGAGAGATTTATCTCAAAGAAATGGCTCAAGCAGTTGTGGAGGCTGGCAAGTCCCAAATCTGTGGATCAGGCGTCAGGCTGGAAGCTTCTGACTCACATGGTTGCAGAGGCTGATGAATCCAAAATTGGCAGGTCAGGCAGAAGGCTGCTGGCTCACAGGATTGCAGGAGCTGATGAATCCCAATATCTGCAGGTCAGGCCTCAGGTTGCTGGTTTATGTCCAAGAACCAGAGGTCAGAGGATGACAAGTAGGATGCAGGATCAAGAGAGAGTGACCTTTGCCAGAACATCCATATATATATTGGATACAGGCAACATCCCCAAGGAACTGACTGGCTTTCAACTGATTGACTTTTTAACTGATTGGTTGCTTATATCAGCTCACAAAATGAAGGATGATTACATGATATCTAGGAAACCACTGAGAATCATGGCCTAGCCAAGTTGACACATAACCTTAACCATCATAGTCCTCCCCTTGTCAACTTGGCACCTGCATACATCTCCTTAAACCATACATAAGCTCTAAATAAAAATTATAAAGTCATGCTTGGGCCTAACATGATACAACTAACATGCGTACAACCGAAAATAAAATGCACTAGCCTGGTTTACATCTTATATTTTATAGTAAGTAATGGAATAAGGGGGGGAATAAAACAAAGATGTTTTCTATATACAGTCATGCACCACATAATGTTCATTCCAGCAACGTCTGACCTCATATATGTCCATGGTCCCATAAGGTTGTAACAGAGTTCAAAAATCCCAATTGGAGAACAGGACATAGTGAATTTAGGCATATTGCACTTGGCAATCACGACAGTCCTCAAAAACAAAGAAAAAATTCTCCAAGCTTTTAAAGGATTGGCTCCACTGAAAGTTGCAAGGCTAACAAAAATGTGAGAGAGACCTATATCAGATATGGAGAAACTGCTAATGACGTGGATTGAGGACAAAACGCAAAAGCGAATTCCTCTCAGCATGTTGACGATCACGACTAAGACACAAAGCTTGTTTGAGATGCTTAAGAAAAAGTAGGATCAAACTATGATATCCAGCTTAGTGCTAGCTCTAGGTGGTTCGAGTGCTTCAAATGTTTTTCGTTGCATGTGTGAAAGTGAGTGCTGAGTTTGCAAGCGCTGTTGCTAAGGCAGCAGAAGAATTTGTTGAAACCTTAGATAAACTAATTGTATAAGGAGGTTATTTGCTCCAGGAAATTTTTAATATGGACAAAGTCTCCTTATTCTGAAAGCGAATGCCTGAAAGGACCTTCATCCATAATATGCTGCTCAAACAATGCCCAGATCACATAACGTCCTATTTCACAGAACATATTAAGAAACGTATGACTATATATATATACATATATGTATATAATAACAAAACAAGGAAGAAATACTAAAAACAATTAGTCCTCGTTTCTACAACTGGTCACATGGTCACAGATGGTATTTAGAACTGTTGTCTTCTGCCTTGCATTCTATATTCCCTTTGTCCTCAGCAAGCACTTCAGCTGGTCTTGGTTCTTTGCCCAGTGGGGTGACGAAAACCATCATTCCTAAAGGATCTGGGCCATTAATAGTCATGGTGGAATTGGGTTTCTGCAGTTTTCCATTGACTTTAATCACAGGGCATGCTAGTATTAAGAGATGTCCTAAAGGATCTCTTATATTCCAGACATATTCTTCTTTACCTTCATTATGTAATATCCCTCTGATTTTCAGAGAAAATCAGGATCATTCACATCAGCCAGTGCAGTAACTCCCTTCTTTGCTTGTTAATCCAGATGCATGAGGAGCCCAGAGTGGCCGTGTTGTGTCTTCTGGTGGGAGTATTCATCCCTTTGGAATTAAGACCTCTATACCTGCGGAGCATAGAGTTGCAGGACAGGAAGCAAAAATTTTGTGAGTGGGTCACTAGGGGTAATAGTGAGTGATACCACTCCCATTTCCATCCCTTAATTCCTAGACCCATGAATCCTGGCTATGGGAGAAACAGTACTGTATAATGGCCTCTGGTTTAGAGCATATACAACCTCCTGGAGAACATTGCCCCAACTCTGCAAGGTGCCACCTAACTGGCACCATAATTGCATATTTAGACCATTCGATTGTTCTATTAACCCATCTGCTTCCAGATGATGGGGAACATGATAACACCAATGAATTCCATGAGCATGGGCCAATTGTCACACTTTATTTGCTGTGAAGTAAGTTCCTTGATCCAGGGCAATACTGAGTGGGATACCATGGGGGTGGATAAAGCATTCTGTAAGTCCATGGATGGTAGTTTTGGCAGAAGCATTGTGTGCAGGGAAGGCAAATCCATATCCAGAGTAGGTGTCTATCCAGTAAGAATAAAACGTTGCCCTTTCCATGATGGAAGTGGTCCAGTGTAATCAACCTGCCACCAGGTTGCTGGCTGATCATCCTTAGGAATGGTGCCATATGGGGAACTCAGTGTTGGCCTCTGCTGCTGGCAGCCTGGACACTCAGCAGTGGTGGTAGCCAACTCAGCCTTGGTGAGTGAAGTCTGTGTTGCTGAACTCGTGCATAACCTCCATTCCTGACATCATGGCCACTTTGTTCATGAGCTCACTGGGCAATTACAGGAGTGGCTGGGGAAAGAGACTGACTGGTATCCACAGAACGCATCATTCTATCCACTTGATTTTTAAAATCCTCATCTGCCGAGGTCACCCTTTGGTAAGCATTCACACGAGACACAAATATCTTCACTTCTTTGGCCCTTTCAGAGAGGTCAATCCACATGCATCTTCGCCATGCCTTCTTGTCACCAATTTTCCAATCATATTCCTTCTAAGTCCTGGACCATCCCATGAATCAGCATACAATCGTGGAAGTGGCCATTTCCCCTTCCAGGCAAAACAAACAACCAGTTGTACTGCTCAAAGTCCTGCCACTGGAAGACTTCCCCTTCACCACTGTCCTTCAGTGGAGTCCCAGAAAAGGCTGCAGTGCTACCTTCGTCCTCTTCTGAGTGGTGCCTGCTTATCGCACAGAAACATCTATAAACCAGGCACGAGTTTTCTCTTCTTCAGTCAACTGATCATGAGGAATTCCCCATGAGGCCATAGGTACAGACTGGATGAAGGAAGGTAATGTAACAGGAGTGAAGACCATGGGCATTTGGGCCACTTCCTCCTGTAACTTACTTGTGCCTTCAGGTCCTGCTTGAGCCTGATCTCGCATGTATCACTTTTATTTAATGATGGAGCGCTGCTGTGCATATCCAACTTTGTCACACTGTGGGTCAGACAACACCCAGTTCATGATGGGAAGCTCAGGCCACATGGTGACTAGGTGACCCATGGTTAAGTATTCAGTCTCTACTAAGGCCCAGTAACAAGTCAAAAGCTGTTTCTCAAAAGGAGAGTAGTTATATGCAGAGGATGGCAGGGTGTGATTGTAAAGGTTGTGTGTCAACATGGCTGGTCATGATTCTCAGTGGTTTGGCAGTTATGAAGCAGTTTGGCAGTCCTATAATGATGTAATCACGTCTGTGCTGAGATCTGATATAATGTAATTACCTCCATGATGAGATCTGCTATTAGTAGCCAATCAGTTGAAAAGGAGTTTCCTTGGGGGTGTGGCCTGCATCCAATATACGTGGACTTTCAGGCAAAGCTTTCTGGCTTTTGCTCCACTCTGGATCCTGCATTCAGCTTGTCAGCATCTGACTTCCAGTTCTTGGGACTTGGGCCAGCAGCTTGCAATTTTACCAACTAATCTTGGATTCGTCAGCCTTTGCAGTCGTGATCCAGCTGCCTGCCATCTGACCTGTGGATCTTGGGTTCATCAGCCCCTGGAGCCACATGAGTCAGGAGAAGCCTCCAGCCTGATGCTGACGCCCAGACTCTATATATACATTTTATATATATACACGCTCCACTGGTTTTACTTCTCTAGAGAACCTAGCCTAAGACAAAGGGCTGTGCTCCAAAATCCTAAAGGTCTGCACTGTGATTCACCAATAGAAGCCTGCCAAAGATTCCAAACAGTATCTTTATCTGCCAGTGCCACTTCAAGCATCATTGGATCAGCTGGATCATATGGCCCAAGTGGCAGAGTGGCTTGCACGGCAGCCTTAACCTGTTGCAGAGCTTTCTCTTGTTCTGGTCTCACTCAAAACTAACAGCTTTTTGAGTCACTTGATAAATAGGCTGGAGTAGCACACCCAAATGAGGGGTATATTGCTTCCAAAATCCAAGAGGCCCACCAGTCATTGTACCTCCTTTTTAGTTGTAGGAGGGGCCAGATGCAACAACTTTTCTTTCACTTTAAAAAGAATATCTCAACATGCCCCACACCACTGGACCCCTGGAAATTTCACTGAGAAGAAAGGCACTTGAATTTTTGTCAGGTTAATTCCTACCCTCCAGCACAAAAATATCTTACCAATAAGTCTAGAATCATTGATACTTCTTTCTTACTAGGTCCCATCAGCATAATGTCATCAATATAATGGACCACTGTGATGTCTTGTGGAAGGGAAAGGTGATCAAGGTCACTGCAGATTAAATTATGACATAGGCCTGGAGAGTTGATGTAGCTCTGAGGTAGGACGCTGAAGGTGTATTGCTGGTCTTACCAGCTGAAGGCAAACTGCTTTTGGTGGTCCTTTAAAACAGGTATGGAGAAAAAGGCATTAGCCAGATCAATAGCTGCATACCAAGTATCAGGAAATGTATTAATTTGCTCAAGCAATGAAACTACATGTGGAACAGCAGCTGCAGTTGTAGTCACCAGCAGGTTAAGTTTATGATAATCTACTCATTTACCAGGATCCATCTTTTTTTTGTACTGGCCGAATAGGCAAGTTGAATAGGAATGTGGTGGGAATCACCACCCCTGCATCCTTCAAGTCCTTAATGGTGGCAGTAAGTTTTGCGATCACTTCAGGAATGTGGCATTGCTTTTGGCTTACTATTTTCCTAGGTAGGGGCAATTCTAATGGCTCTCACCTGGCTTTTTCTACCATATTAGCCCTTCTGCCACATATCAAGGATCTAATGTGGGGGTTCTGTCAGTTGCTAAGTATGTCTATTCCAAGTATGCATTCTGGAACTGGGGAAATCACTACAGGCTGAGTCTGGGGACCCACTGGACCAACTGTGAGATGGACCTCAACTAAGACGCCATCAATAACCTGACCTTCATACACCTCCACTCTGACTGGTGGGCCACAGTGGATTTTGGGCCTCCTGAAATTAGTGTCATTTCAGACCCAGTGTCCAGTAATCCCTGAAAAGTCTGATTATTTCCTTTTCCCCAGTGAACTATCATTCTCATAAAAAGCCATATATCTCTTTGGGGAAGGTTGGGAGAAAGATTAACAGTATAAATTTTGGCTGTGTAGTGGGGTCCTTCCTCAAGGGGATCTGGCCTCCCCTTCCTTTAAGGGGTTGTGGGTCTATAAACTGGCTCAAGTCTAGGAATTGATTGAGGGTCTGTGACTCTCTACTATGGTAATTTGAGTTACACTGCCGTTCACTTGACCTAGAATTCTTCCGCTTGAACAGATCAAGTAAATTTTTAGTAGATTTCCCATCTATTTCACTCCTAGACACCATGACTAAGTTGTCAATTCCATAAGTCCATTCAAGTCAGATTATTCTGATTACAGTTTTCAATCTGCTGTCCATTATGCTAACCACACCCACCTTGTCTTTGGTGATGAAGTGCCAGCACTTGGCCCCTATCACCACAGGGTCCAATCAGCCTCATTGTAGTTAAGTGTCTTAACTCGTTTAAGACAGTTCCCACTGTCAAAAATGACATACATAAAATAGCAATCAAAGCAGTCTTCAAGGATACGGGGGCTTCCTTCACAAATTTGTTCCTCATTGTTGTAGTGAAAGATGCGTCATCTGGAAGCTCTGGGGGTGGATCAGTTGGTCCACAACTTAATCCATACTTCAGTAAACCAGCAAAATAAACTATTAGATCCTTTCCTAACCTCTCGTGCTGAAACATTGAATGAAGGATCTGTACTTAGTGGTCCCACATCAATAAACTCAGACTGATCCAACTTTATGTTCCTTGCACAATTATCCCATACAATTAATAGCCGTTCTCACACATATTTCTCAGATTTATGTTTGTATATACTAGAAAAATCAAGCAGTTTCTTTTGGAGTGTAGCATTCCTCCTCATGGGTCACACTTTGTACTTCACCTCTTGGGGCTAGCTGGGACTGAAGTCTAGTTATAAGGCTAGCAGCGAAAATATGTGGTAAGGGTGAGTTCTGGGGACTTTCCAAAATGTCTTGTAAGGCAACGCCTCTAGCAAGCCCCAGATGCCACCCAGGTGACATCTCAGACAAAGGCTTTTCAGACACAGCTGGGTTAATCTTTTCACATGGGGGTAGAAAGGATAATGGTTTTACTGGGAAGGGTGCTTAGCAGACAAAGATGGAGTAATTTCTTCAGATGGGAGTAAGAGGGTTGGTTCTGTTGGAAGGAGTGATTCAATGGAATTTAGGGACTCAGTGTCCCCAGCTTCCTGATTATCTGCCTGTATATCCCCATCCCAAGTTCCAGGACCCCATTTCTTCCCATTCAATGCCTTCACTTTAACTTCAAACACCATTTGAGGTTAGGAATTCAGTTGGTGTTGTAATTCTGCCTCTCTTACAATAAGACTCTAGGTTTGGTTTTCAGCAGTATCGGCTCTGTTACTACAAAAAATAAGACTTTTTTTCAGGGCACAAGTGACAACTTTCAAGTTTCTTATGTTGTGCTTGTGCTGTGACTCTGAAGCTTTTAGTTACTCCCTTTCTTTCACCACTTTGTCTAGTGAAAGCAGGACCAACCAACCAGACTCCATATACTTTTCAGTTTGATAGAAATGCCTAAAGGCATCAAATACACAATCACCCAGAGTCTTGTTTCTCACAAATATTTGATCCAATGGTGGTGATATTTTACATATTTCTACTGTCACCTCATGCCATGGATTAACTGTGCCCTATTCCTTACTGGAATTAGAGTCATCACTGTATTTAAGTCTAGTCAGACTTGAGAACCAATTCAGAAAAATTATCCTTAAAGTTTTGTTCCTCTAGAACCACTCTTGGTACCAAATGCCTTAGGCTGGGTTCTCTAGAGGAGCAAAACCAGTGAAGTGTATGTATATATATATATATATATATATATATATATATACACACACATACAGAGAGATTTATCTCAAGGAAATGGCTCGCACAGTTGTGGAGGCTAGCAAGTCCCAAATACGTGGTTCAGGCTGGAGGTTGGAAGCTGGAGGCTTCTGCTAACTCATGTGCTTGCAGAGGCTGACAAACCCAAAATCAGCAGGTCAGGCAGAAGGCTGCTGGCTCACTGGGTTGTGGGAGCTGGTGAATCACAAGATCTGCAGGTTAGGCAGAAGGCTGTTGTGTCACAGGGCTGTGGGAGCTGACAAATCCCAAAATCTGTAGGTCAGGCTACAGGCTGCTGGCTCATGTCCCAATAACCAGAGGTCAGAGGATGATGAGTCAGTCAGATGCAGGATCTAGAGAGAGTGAGCTTTGCTAGAGCAACCATATATATTGGATGCAGCCCACACCCCCATGGAAACTGATTGGCTTTCAGCTGAATGGCTTTTCAACTGTTTGACTGCTCACATCAGATCTCAAAATGCAGGATGATTACATAGTATCTGTCAAATCACTGAGACTCATGGCCTAGCCAAGTTGGCACACAATCTTAACCATCACATCACCCTTAAGAAATATCCACAGGAAACTAGATGCTGGTTTTCAAAAGAAAATTTAATGGTACCTGGATTGAGTTATGTTTGGATTTAGGTAATTCAGGAGGAAACTGTTTCTTTTAAATGATGAATAAATTGGAATAAAAACCCAGAGTACATCTTTCACTCTCAAGGCCTACAGTGTTAACCATGTTCTAGGCACTGTCATAAGTATTGTACAGAAAATTAACTCAATCAATCCTCATTACAAACATGAGGTAAGTATATCTTTCTATTTTGCAAATGAGGAAACTGAGGTACAGAGAGGTAAGCTAACTTGCCCAAGTTCACACAAACTTGGGGCCATGATTCGAAACCAGGCAGTCTGACTCCAGAGTTTGTTCTTAACCACCACAAAATTTTGTCTTTCATATGTATAAAGAAAAAAAAAACCTAAATTCACAGCTCTTGGCACTTCATTCTATACTGCTTTTCATGTTTACGATTGAAATGTCTTTAAAATGTCGTAAGAGTTCTGTGTGTGTCCAGCCTGGGGAATATCATTTTGCTCTGGGAAAGGAAGGAACGCTTTCTCACCTGGGACTATATTAGGCCCTTTCTAGGGTTTGTGGTAAGAGCCTTAGATAAAGTTTCCTCAACTAGCAGATTGCTCAAGAATTAGTACAGATAGCCCCCAATTTATGATGGAGTTCCATTCTGATGACTCCTCCTTAAGTCAGTTCTGAAGCATGTCGAATATCTCCTTTTTTTAAAAATTTTCATTGTTATAACCTTTTATTATCAGTATCTTTATAAATCTGATCTTTGAACATCTGTGAGTGAACATCTGAGAATGATGACATCAGCAAATTACGTGCTGCAACATTGTATGTGGTACATACTACTAACGGTAAGATGTACCAAAAAAAAAAAAAGAACCCAGAGGTTGTAAGTGGGTTGGACAAGGACTACAGGAACCTCTTGATACAAGCATTTACCCTTGGTTCTTTTTTCCCATTTGTTCTTGGCTGGTTACCCATTCATCCTCAATCTGGCTTCAGTTTACTCTGTCTGTGTGTGTGTGTGTATGCACACACACATGTTTGGATGCACACATATGTAGGGGGAATCAAGAAGCCCTGGAGATTTCCATTACCTCTTATAAACCCAGAAATGCATTGAAAAATAGGTTTTATTACCTCTGCAGTTGTTTTATAGTGATACGGCCCTTAGAAATTTATCGTCTGATAGACTGCTAGAAAGTGAAGGTGTGGTTTGCCTCTTGACCTTGGAAGGCAGAATTCTGGGCAGGGACTGGCTGTACAAAGTCCAGCATATTGCTAAATTAGAAAATCTGCTCTGTAACTCACTGTGTGATTTTAAGGAAGTTAGTTGACCTCTTTGAATCTCAAGGAAAATAATATTCACCTATTAGACTTGTTCTGAGGTTTAAGATAAATGAATTCCCTGGCACTTAGTAGGTATTCAACTGAAACTTGTTTTTTCCCATTCCAAATTTCCTTGACCTCAAATTCCCCATTTGTGCTGCTCTCTTCCCCAACAGGCACTTTTACACCCCAATAACCACTCTGACCTACCGGGACAGTAGAGAGATCATGTGGTCTCTTTTCTATTTTCTCCATACTTTCTTCATTCCTAACTTCTAAAGACCACCCCAAGTTGGAAATACAGTTACCTAATTATTTTTATCATTACCTTAAATTTCTACTTATTATGTATAATAATGCTCATTATGTGTCTAGAAATTGATATAAATTTCTGTTATATATATCAAGCCCAGAAGATAAACATTTTTATTGCTGTTTTAAGAATGAAGAAATAGGGGCATAGAGAAGATAAGCAATTTGTTGGATGTCACAGAACTAGTAATCACAGAAACTAGGATTTTAACAGAGGGTCCTTTAACTCCAGAATTCACGCTCTCTTTGCTATGCTACTTTGATTCCTTTGGCTGCTAATCTTTTAACCAGATTTTCTTTTAATCATTAGATTCTTTATTTATTCTTTGAACAAGCATTTTTTTTTAGTCCTTACCATGCCTCAAATTAATGCTGTTATTGTTGTTGTGTGCCATTGAGTCGATTTCGGCTTATAGAGACCTTATAGTACAGAGTAGAACTGCCTCCACAGAGTTCCCTAGGCTGTGATCTTTATAGAAACAGATTGCCAGGTCTTTTCTCCTGTGGAACAGCTGGGTGGATTCGAACTGCTGGCCTTTCGCTTAGCAGCCAGGTGCTTAACCGTTGCTTCACCAGGGCTCCTTGGCTGATAATCTTTTAACTGACAAGGAGCATTGTCTGATACTGTTTGGCCTGATTATTAGGAGTGAAGTAAAATGGTTAATAAATTATCATTGATAGCAAAAATCCTGTCCTTATTCTGTGCTTTTTGGAGCAGTCAAATCAACATAAGACTATCTTAACGGAGATGTGACCGTAAGTATGTTTTGAGGAGAAGTTTTTCCACTTATGCTCTAAATTCATGGCTTTGAACAGAGTGTTCCCATCTTGTAATTGAATAATATGTGACTTCCAAAAAAAAGAAGAATTTTGAAATGTGGATCGGGCCACAGAGGTGCTAGATCATGTGTATATGCTCAGAACCATAGAGTTGGATTTTGTTCACAGGAGTTCAAGACCAGCAAGATTTGCTGATTTTTCCAGGAATGGGGATGCTGACCAGCCTTTGTGAGTGAGGAGGCTCTGTGCATTTTTGACTCTTATGTAACACGTGGTGACTACTCACAAATGCGTGTCCTAAGTGGTTCACATCTGGGCAGCACAAGTGGAGGATGATGAACACGGAAGACTAACTTTAAAAAAAGAAAGGGAAGGGAAGTCAGAAGGTCAGAAAGTGATGAGAATTACCCCAAAAAACTGAATACTAACTATTAGACAGACTGTGGGTTAAGAGACATCCAGAGTTCCGTTTTCAAGAATGTGAAAATTTGAGAGAGAAAATTTGCGGGAAACCTTGAGTCCAGGCAAAAAGCATACAGGGTTGGGGCGGAGGGGTGGCAGTTAGTCTACAGACACTGCAAAGTCTTCTTTTCGTTTGTTCTGGTTTTGATTGGGCAGTGTTTGTCCCACTGCTGTTGCTTGAACAAATATTTTAACTTATCAGTCTCAATTTTCTCATTTGTGAAGTGGGGATACTAATGCTTACCTTGAAATGTTATTGGAAAGATTAGAAATAGTATACGTATAACGTGTTGGGCACGTAGTAGATGATCAGTACATAGGCAGTCTCCAGGTTACTAATGAGATCCATTCCTAAGTGTGTTTAAATCGAATTTGTAGATAAGTAGGTAAGTCAGAGAAGCTCTCGTGGCACAATGGTTAAAGCACTTGACTGCCAACCAAAAGGCCAGTGGTTCAACCCCACCAGCCACTCTACAGAGGAAAGGTGTGGTAGTCTGCTTCTGTAAAGATTACAGCCTTGGAAACCCTATGGGGCAGTTCTACTCTGTGCTATAGGGTTGCTACGAGTTGGAATCTACTCGATGGCAACAGGTTTGGTTTCGTTTTTGGTTTAGTGCAAGAAAAGGCTCAAAGCCTTTTCAATGATTTAAAAGCTGTGCTTGTGGCAAGTGAAGGTGATGTGATGAAGAATTTGTTTTGAGTGGGGTTTGGTTCAGTTGTTTCAAAGTGAGGGCAAATTTACATAATATTAAAGGGCAAGTACAAATTGTCCATAAGTTGGATGTTCATAACCCTGGGACTGCCTGTATACTGGTTTTCTCGTTTCTTAAAGGACAAAGTTCTATGCGCGCATGTGTGTGTATCTATACACACATACACACATATATACACACACACATATACATATTTGTCTAACTACATTACACACTCTAAAAAGACTCAGAGTTCATTTAAAACTATATAAGTTCGGAGCCCTGGTGCACAGTGGTTAAGAGCTCGGCTATTAATCAAAATGTCAGCAGTTATAATTCACCAGCCACTCCTTTAGCTTTTTTGTTTTGTTTTAATATAAGCTCAGAACCTTGGTTTGTTTGTTTTTTTTAAATTGTACTTTAGATGAAGTTTTACAGAACAAATAGCTTTTCATTAAACAGTCAGTACAAATATTGTTTTATGACATTGGGTAACAACCCCATGGCACGTCAACACTCTCCCTTCTCGACTCTGGATGACATTTTTTTTTCTTTTTGGTGAAAATATTCATAGTCAAAGATACACCATTTCAAAAATGTCTACATATACACTTCAGTGACATTGATTACATGCTTCCAGTTGTGCTGCCATTCTCACTATCCCTTTCCAAATTATTCCATCACTATTATCTTCAACTCACTGCCCCCTAGGCTTCCCGTCAAAAACCCCCTGAGCTGCTGTTGTCAATTTGATTTCACATAGATAATTCTTTTTTTTTTTTTTTTGTACTTTAGATGAAAGTTTACAGAACAAATAGTTTCTCATTAAACAGTAAGTACACATATTTCCCTATGACTTTGGTTAACAACCTCATGACATGTCAACGCTACCGCTTCTCAACCTTGGGTTCCCTATTACCAGTTTTCCTGTCCCCTCCTGCCTTCAGAACCTTGGTTTTAATGGAGGGTAAGCTGCCATACCAAAACCAGCTCTGTAGGGGTATAAGTTAGCTCTGCTTTGGCGCATATCCAACCCTAATTACAACTGTTACTACAACATAAACTTTTAATCTGTCATTCTTAAAGCGACCCGTTGAAAGGATGTGTCAACACTAACAAAATCATGACTCAAGATGAGGCATGTCACAGCCATGACAAAACATTGTCTAAGAGTATTGCCACAGATTTCTCAGGGGAATGAGCATTACCAGATACAGGTATTTGAGCAAAATGTGAAGAAACCAGACTCCCAGAGTAAAGCATACATGAATTCTTAGATTTAAGAAAAAAAATCAATATATATCAAAATGGTTGCAGCAGTTTTTCTGGGACCTGCCAGAAATTCAAGCCAAATTCAGAAGAGGACGTGGAATGAGGGATGTCATTACTGATGACAGATGGATCCTGGCTGAAAGCAGAGAATACCAGAAAGAAGTTTGCCTGTGTTTTATTGACTATGCAAAGACATTCAACTGTGTGGATCGTAACAAATTATGGATAACATTTTGAAGAATGGGAATTTCAGAACACTTAATTGTGCTCATGCAGAATCTGTACACAGATCAAGAGGCAGTCATTCAAACAGAAAAAGGAGATACTGCATGGTTTAAAATCAGGAGAGGTGTGTGTTAAGGTTGTATCCTCTCACTATACTTATTCAATCTGTATGCTGAGCAAATAATCTGAGAAGCTGGACTATATGAAGAAGAATGCAGCATCAGGTTTGAAGGAAGACTCATTAGCAACCTGTGATATGAGGGTGACACAACCTTGCTTGCTGAAAGTGAAGATGAGCTGAAGCACTTACTTATGAAGATCAAAGATTACAGCCTTCAGTATGGATTACACCTCAACATAAAGAAAACAAAAATCCTCACAACTGGACCAACAAGGAACATCATGATAAATGGAGAAAAGACTGAAGTTGTGAAGGATTTCATTTTACTTGGATCCACAATCAATGCCCATGGAAGCAGCAGCCAAGAAATCAAATGATGTATTGCATTGGGCAAATCTGCTTCAAAAGATCTCTTTAAGGTGTTAAAAAGCATAGATGTCACTTTGAAGACTAAGGTGCACCTAGCTCAAGCCGTGTTATTTTCAGTCGCCTCATATGCATGTGAAAGCTGAACAATGAATAAGGAAGATGGAAGAAGAATTGATGCATTTGAATTACGGTGTTAGCCAAGAATATTGAATATACCACGGACTGCCAGAAGAATGAATAAATCTATGCTGGAAGAACTACAGCCAGATGTTCCTTAGAAGTGAGGATGGTGAGATCTCATCTCCCTTACTTTGGACATGTTGTCAGGAGGAACCAGTCTCTGGAGAAGGACATCATACTTGGTAAAGTAGAGGGTGAGTGAGAAGTAGAAAGATCCTCAACAAGATGTATTGACACAGTGGTTACAACAATGGGCTCAAGCATAGCAACGACTGTGAGCGGGGCACAGGACCCAAGCATTGCTGTGTTGGACATAGGGTCGCTATGAGTTGGAATTGACTCTGCACCTAACAACATATATACATACATATATATATACACATATATACATATATATGTGTGCAAGTATATATATACATATTTATATATATATACAGCAAAAAAAGAAGTAATCTAGCCATCTGGAATATACCAAGGACGTCCATCTATTACAGAGACACCCCCATGGCACAAATTGTAGAGCACTTAGCTGCTAACTGAAAGGTTAGCAGTTTGAACCCATCAGCAGCTCCATGAGAGAAAGATGTAGTGATCTGCTTTTATAAAGATTACAACCTTGAAAACCCTATGGGGCAGTTGTACTCTGTCATATAGGGTCACTATGAGTTGGAATCAACTCTATAGCAATGGGTTGTTTTGGTTTTATAATCCATGGAGTTAAGAGACAATTTTTCCAGGCAAAGATCTGCCAAGTCACAGAGAAAGGAACCCAGTCTTAACTGTAGACTGGCTAGTTTCAATTTTTCCCTCCAAGCTTCCAGTTTATAAGATTTAATGACATGGCATGCCTTCCCCGTCCTGCCTTTTTTTTTTTTTTTTTCCTCCCTGTCTGTATCATATCTTTCCTTTCTCATTCTTTTGACTTATATCTGCTGTCCTTCAGGTTCTTCTTACACCTTACTTGGATTATTATAATAGCCCTAAAGCACTAAACTCCACTTTACTCACATTCTAATCAAACTCCATGATTGTTACCAGATGAATTTCTCAGAAGTACAGTTCTGATGTTATCACTCATCTGATCAAGAAACTTATATGGGAAAAATTTTAATCTGAGAAGTACCTGGCTACTAAGGACTAAAGCAGCCTTTCCCAACATTGTGCTAAAGCATATGAAAACAGAATAAAAAGTTATAACAATGAAAGCAAGGTTGATTGTTTTAGAATGAATTTTTTCTACTGACTGTAAAGAAAGTGAAACTGGATTGAAACAAATATTTGGAGGCTTATCTGTGTTTGTCTTATGGAACTTCAGCAACCTCTGGCCATCTAAAAGAGCTAGAAAGATAATTTTCTCTTCACCTGTCTGCCCAGAGACCAGGACCTTATTTTTCTATCAACTAGAAAACATTGCAGCCCTCTCTCTATTGCATGGATCTTAATTTTGGAAGAGAGAGAAAAACATTATAACCCTAGAATTTCATACCCAACCAAGATATCTTCCATAGGAGAGGTTAACAGAAGGTATGCTCAGACATGCAAGTATCAGTAAATTTCACTCCTAAACAATTCTTGAAAAAAAAATTACATAAAGGCATACAATTGCCAATTAAAAGATGACTCAAAACTAACAATTCCAGAAGGGATGTATCAGGCTATAAAAGGCTCAACAGAACTGTCTTTACTAAGTTTGTTTGACAAAGTCACTTATCTGCTTGAACGATGGTCAGGCGAATTTTGTGACCTAAGGTTAAGATCAGTCTATAGTGCTTCTCACACCTGTTCCCCTTATGCTTCCACTCCAGTCCTCATATAAAAAGAAAGTATTTACCCCACAATCAGATGGAATATACTGCCTTGTTGGAATATCATTAAACATCTTATTTGATACTATACTGTTTGCACAATTGAAGGACTTACGCTAGGATTATTGCAAAATGCTCTCTTTCCCGCCATAAAACCAGAGTTTCCTACAGCCATATAAAGGCCATTGTCATTGCCAAGGAATTTGAATGATAGAGTTTGACAATTTTGTGGTTAGAGCTTGGCTGCTAACCAAAAGATCAGCAGTTTGAATCCACCAGCTGCTTCTTGGAATCCCTATGGGAGCTTTTCTACTCTGTCCTAGATGGTCACTATGAGTCAGAATCAACTCGACAGCAACAAGTATGGGTTTTTTTTTATGGAATGATCAGAGACCATATGCTTTTATAAAAGAAAACAAGACTGAGCCATCCACTTGCAGATATTATCTGTCCCTAATCCCGTCTTCCATTCTAGTTCACCTTCCAACTAGAAAGTTTGAAAGTGTGTGAAAAATAAGCATGTAAATCAGCATCTATAGTCTGATTTCAACTATGAGAAACATACATGAGAAAACTCATAAGCAACATTGTTTTACCCTACAATTCAGATGAAATACACTGCCTTGTTAGTGCTTCTCTCTGGCTGATGGGATTCAGAATTGTTTTATATATATATATATATATATATATATATATATATAAAATTTTACAAATTTCAAATGATCATCAGGATGTAAAAAAAAGTATATATAGGTATAAAAAATCATAAGACAGTACATCAAAAGTGCTAACAATGGTTTTTCTGTGTGATATGACTATAAATGATTTCTTTTCTTTCTACTTTTTCATATATTCTAAATTTTCTATAATGAGCATATTAGGAAAAAAAACTTTATGGAGAAATATGACCCTCCACATTACCAACAGAATAAACTCTAAACACTTTAGCTAATGGCCTTCCGTAGTTGGGCTCCAATCTATCTTCCCACAACCTTATTTTTCATTACCACTCTTCACACATCTTTTACTTCAATAAAAAATCAACTCTTTGCCTTTTTGTATAAAGACCTTAAGCTTTCTTGACTCTGCATAATATTTATTCTCTTGTATTTACCTCCCTGTCCAAATCGTTCTAGGATCCACCTATGAGCTATTTTATCTATGGGTTTTTTCTAAGGTAAACACCTTTTCCTCTGCTTAATTCTAATACAGCTTCTCACTTTATTCCTTGTAGAATCAGTTGCACAGGGCTCTTCTTCCCTACTAGATTATAACCAACTAACTTTCTTCCTGCCTTCCTTTTTAAGAGTGACTATTTTGACTACTTTTTCTCTAGGTGTTCCTTTTGATTTTTATCTCCAAATCTACAATCTTAGTTTGGATATTCTGAAGCATCTAAGACTAAGATACTTGATAAATGAGTGCATATCTGAAAGAATGATTGTTTCAACTAGAGGTAGTAAGGGTCATGCATTATCTTGTCTAATTAGTCATGGAAAAGCAAGATAAATAGAAAGACAGATATGAAAAGTTATCAGATAGAATGTTACTTGGATCAACAGCCAGATTTTGAATCCAAATTTGGATCAGGCTGAATAAAAGTTTCATCAAAAGTCCCTGGATCCCTGGGATACTAGATTTATAAAACCAGCTATTATCTATCTCTGGTATATATTTAGCCATATAACCAATGATTGTTCTGTGGAAGCCATTTTCAGTTCTGTGCTGAAAAAGACCAATTTTTTTTCTCCTACTGTTCACAACTAGAAGTGTAGAAGATAAAGACAGAAGAAGATTTCAGTCCAGTGAGTGATGTAATTTATGTTAATTCTGCAAGTATTTATGGAGCAACTATTTTGTACCCTTAATAAATTGGGTATAGAATTAAAACCAACCATGAGAGAGTAGATACACTTCCTTCTTTTTCACAGACTGTCTCTATTCTATCCTGCCCCTGAACTTTTCTTCCTCAAGGACTAGCAGATCCAACCAGAAATTAATAGTATTTCTCTGGGTGGTACAAAAGATTAAGTGCAAGGCTGTAAATGTTGACAATTGGAACCCACCCAGAGGCGTCTGGGGAGAAAGTCCTGGCAATCTGCTTCCAAAAGTTTTCAGGCATGAGAACCCTATAGAGCACAGTTCTACTGTGCAACACATGGGGGTTCCATGAGTTGGAAGTGACTCTTCGGCAACTGGTACTTCGAAGCCAAGACTCAAAAAATAAATTCTCCTTTCCAATTTTCTTCTAGATACAGACCATAGCTACATGTGTACAGCATTTCATTTCTTTACATCTTATTATATTACATTTTATTCTAAAATACATTCTTCTTAAAATATAACTGCATTTGAAAGTTCTACACAACTCTAACCTTTGCTAAGTCAGCCTGTCTCTCCTCAGAAACACATAGGCATGAATTGTCTAGTAAATTCCAGTCTGTTTTTTTCCCAAAGTTTAAAAAAAAAAAAAAAATGCCCAGTTTCTTCCTCTACCAAAACAGGAAGCAATTCCTGGAGATTAATCATTGTTTTGCTTCGTAAAATTGGAAAGATTGAGAGAAATTAGTAAAGTAGGTTGTACCACCCTACTTTGAGTTTGGAATTTTTGGAAATGGTCCTACTGGACCATTGCCATATGGATGAAAGAAATCATGAGTCAAGCTGTGGGTGTTCTAAACAAATACTGTCATCTTATAAAAGTTGGGCTCCAGAGCAAGGACCTAGAAAGAAGTAGAGTGTGAAGCGTTATCTCCAAGTAGAGCTGAGTAAAGCCAGTGGAAATGAAGAGTCTTCCAATCCTTGTGCTTCTACGCATGGCGGCTTGCTTGGCTTACCCTCTGGAAGAAACAGCAAAGAATACGGACATGGATCTTGTTCAGGTAATTAATGGAGGTAGCCATTGCACCCACTGGTAAGGACAAGTAGGGAAACGCTTTCTGCCTTCCATTCTTATTAGAAAGATTTGAGCTTACTGGGTAGAAATAGTTCAGGGACAGAAAGTTGTATAGTATTAGATGTGGAAAAGTCTCCGTGTTACATCATTCAGTCTCCTCTTTTTATGCAGGAAGAAACAAAGGACCAGAAATGTTAGTTTTTTTCTTGAGATCACACAACACCATAGTAGCAGCGGCACTGGGACTTGACCCACATAAAGAACAAGTGGCACGCAATGAAGTGTGTTTTGTTTTGGAACTTCTTTAGATATTTTGATTCAATGTGACTTTAACTAAACGCTTGTATGGCTCATGTCCTATTTAGACAAAGGCATTTGACAGACTTTTTTCTTAAGCCACATCCTTGTGAGCAGTATAAAGTGGAAAATTCAGGAAATTGAATACTTTTACCTAAAATATACAATTATGCCAAAAGAGTTCTGTTTTGTTTTTCTTCTTTAAGTGAACCAGATATTATTTCAATTTCTCACTTCACTCTCATTGCTTTGGTAGCAAACTAACCTGCAGAAGTATTTACTTACAAAGATGAAGCAAAGATAAGGAGGAGGCTTTAAGAATTAAGCAAACGTCATTTATTTTAATTTCAGCAAACTAGAGGAATACTTCAAATACATTAAGAAATCTGATTAACTGTAAACATTATTATAAACAGATAAACATCACAAGAATAACCTAAGAACCAATTATTCCATTAGCAATACCTAGAAAACTACTACAACCTTGCGAAAGATGAGAAACAGTTTGTGAGAAGAAGGGACAGCAGCCCTGTTGTTAAAAAAATCCAAGAAATGCAGAAGTTCCTTGGGTTGGAGGTGACCGGGAAGCTGGACTCCAACACCATAGAGGTGATGCACAAGCCCAGATGTGGAGTCCCTGACGTCAGTCAATTCACTACCTTTCCTGGCTCGCCGAAGTGGAGGAAAACTCACCTCACTTACAGGTAATGGGTCTGAAGAGGTTTTCCCATAAGATTAAAACTTTGTAAGTTACTGTCACAAGAGAAAATGTTATCGTCTATTTTGCTTTTACAGAATTGTGAATTATACACTGGATCTGTCAAGAGACACGACTGACGCTGTGATTGAGAAAGCTCTGACAGTGTGGGAGAAGGTTACTCCTCTCACATTCTCCAGGATTAATGAAGGAGAGGCTGACATAATGATCTCTTTTGCCGTTAGAGGTAAAAACAACCAACCAAACAAAAAACACGAGATGTGTTCGTTTACCTGGTGTTGTTTTACCTGAAAAGGCTAAAAAGAGATACTAATTACCTATCTTTCTTTCTTATTTTTTTTCAAAACAAACATTTTCCCTTTTAGAACATGGAGATTTTATCCCTTTTGATGGACCTGGAAAAGTTCTTGCACATGCCTATGCACCTGGGCTGGGGATTAATGGAGATGCTCATTTTGACGATGATGAGCAATGGACAGAAGATAAAACAGGTGAGTTAAACCTCTCTCATAATGATTGTGGTGCGAATTTCTTTTTATATTTGGAAAACTCTTAGTACCCAAGAATACTCAAGAAATGGGATGTTCAAGATTTTCCAGTGGGTAGCAGAATATGTTTTTGTTTTAATCAATGTTGAAAACTTTTCCAGATGTTTAAAAGTTTATTTCCTGTCTTGGTAAGCACAATGTAAGAAAGATAATCGAGTGTTTCTTTGATAACTGTGGATCTTGTGGGATCTTCAGTCCATTATTATTAAGACCAAATTCTCATTATATCACATTTCAGATATCCAAGGAATAGTGTATTGCATTAAATATACACTGACCATAAAATATGCCCTCAATAGTGTTTATATATTTTCCCCCATTTACTTCTTTCTTCTTCAAAACAGAAATCAGAATCAACTTGTAGACGTTGAGGTTCTCTTTTAGATTATTCTGGCTAAATCAACATTGTACTGCTGCAAGGTTAAGGAGAGTTTTTATGAACTTGTTCTGAAGGAAATAATTTAAAAAACAATAAAATGTCCAAACTGTTTAGGTAGAAGAATGTTTCTTGGTTCAAAGCTATATACTTTGAGGAATAGCTTCCAAAGTTTCAAACAATTAGCTGAAACATATAATACTACTTCTAGGATTTGGTTGGGCTTTATAATGAAAATGCAACCAGAATTTCAGTACAGAGTACAAATGTGAGGTTAGTACTGGATAAAATTCTTGGTTTGATTTAGTTAACCTCTTCCTGCAATGTCTCAAGTGAGAACTTTCCTAGGGTCATGGGTTAGACAAATAACATTTCCAAAAGTATACTTACTTGTTATGTTACTTATGGCAATCATAATTACCCAATGTCTTTCAATTTCTAGATTATGGTTTCTTTTTTTTTAATTTAATATGAAGAAAAATATCTGAATACAGCCAGTGTCTGTGTGGCCAAAATCTCTTTTCTTACAAAAGCGCTAGATATGATTGGTCAAATCTTATGACATCTATCATAATTAATCATTTTGACTCAATATATATTAAATAATGATGATAAGGCAGAAAAATTATGCAGGCAGTATTCCAATGGAAAAGAACAGGAGTATGGCTGTCTGCGAATTTCAGAACTGAAATGAGTCGACTGTGATTCATTCAACTGAGACTGTAACTGGCAAATTTTACTACATTGAAACAGTGTTTAGCTTTTCAAATTTTCATTGACAAGTGAAAAGAAATATTTATTGATATTCTAAACAACTGGGTCCATTACACTCCTGAACAGAAGAAAAGACACCCGGTTCTTGTGAAGTTAATAGGCTCTGACGCTGGTGGTGGGTGGAAATGGCAGGGTCGGTGGGGCAGGAAGTTAAATGTAGTGTTATGGATTGAATTGTGTCCCCCCAAAATATGTGTTGTAAATCCTAGCCTCTATGCTTGTGGTTATAATCTCATTTAGGAGTGGGTTGTCTTTGTTATGTGAATGAGGCAGGATCAGTGTAGTGTATATCTTGAGTCAATCTCTCTTGAGATATAAAAGAGATTAAACAAGTGAGCAGAGCAGAGATAGAGGAAGAGTGGTACCAAGCCACATGAAGATTGCTCAGGAACAGAAGCTCAAAAGAGACCAGGACCTTCCTTCAGAGCCAGCAGAGAGATAAAGCCTTCCCCTAGAGACAGCATTCTGAATTTGGACCTCTAGCCTCCTAAGCTGTGAGAAAATAAATTTGTATTTGTTAAAACCATCCACTTGCGGTATTTCTGTTATAGCAGCGCTAGATAACTAAGGCATGTAGCTAGACACTCTGTCTCAAAGATTGAGTTCAATTATGTGCCTTGAAAAACACTTGGCTTTGCCTGGGTGGTGCAAAGAGTTAATGTACTTGGCTGCTAACCAAGAGATTGGAGGTTCACGTCCACCCAGAGGCTCCTTGGAAGAAAGACCTGGTGATCTACTTCCAAAAAATCAGCCATTGAAAACCCTGTAGCGCATAGTTCTGCCGACACATGGGGTCATCATGCATTGGAGGTGACTCAATTGCAAGTTTGTTTCTTCCACAATGAAGTGGGTATTCAATTGATCAGTTAACCAGCATGCAAGGCATAAAAGGCCCAAACAAATATGATACACAGCTGACTTGTGTTATGTACATTTACTTAAAGAATAAATAATTATTGTTTATGATTTCTTGAACAGGGAGCAATTTATTCCTCGTCGCTGCTCATGAACTTGGCCATTCCCTGGGTCTCTATCACTCGTCCAACCCTGAAGCTTTGATGTACCCAGTCTACAACCCACTCACAGACCTGGCCCGATTCCGCCTTTCTCAAGATGATGTGAACGGCATTCAGTCCCTCTATGGTGAGTGATGCTGGAAAACTAGGCATTGTAGCTCTGCAGGAAAACTTTACAAACTTTGCAAGGAAACCTGAAAATGCTTCATAAGGTTTCAACTCAAAGCACTTTGAGAATGCTTAAAAAGCATAGTAATTGACGGAACATCACATTTCTCCTAAGGTTTGCATCCTTGCATCTCTTCCCTTTAGGACCTCCCCCTGCCTCCTCTGATAAACCCGTGGTGCCCACAGAATCCAGCCCTCCAGCACCTGAGACACCAGCCATGTGTGACCCTGCCTTGTCCTTCGACGCAGTTGGCACTCTCAGAGGAGAAATTCTGTTCTTCAAAGGCAGGTGAGACTGGATCACTATTTTTCCTAGCTATTATATTGATCTACAGTGCTTAGAAGGAGAACAAATAGAAACTCTTAGAGGTTTTAAACATTTAAAAAAAAATGTTTCCTCTGAGCTTTGAAATCATTCAGATCTGATTCCGCCCTTTCTACACTTTCCGAAATTGTCAAGTAAACTTTTTGAAAACTCAGACAGGATGATTTGATACTTGTCCTCTAAAGTTTCCCAAATGTGATAAGTCACAGTTACTTTTCAAAAGGCACAAGTAGGTCTTTAGTATAAGGATTTTTATCCGTACCCCCTTTAGAAATGATGCCAGGGTACATACTACATTTATTTAATCAATTCGTTTACTTAGTGCTGGGTAAACATATACATGATAAAACATTCGAACTGCATAAAGGAGAAAAAAGTTGAAAGCAAATCTCCTTCGTATTATTGACTCTCGGTTCCGCATTTCTTCCAAGATTCATCCATAGTCAAGGACTCTCATATACCTACCCACAATTATTCTATGCATATATAAGAATATACTTATACAGCACACACACACATCTGCCTATCTTTCTGAAAAAATGTAAATGATGCTGTATTAAACACACTGTTTTGTATGCATTGCCAGTATTTAAAACTTACAATTGGCTAATTAATCTGCATAGTAAAATAACTTTCCTTTCGTACAAGACATTATTCTGGAACCCTATGCCAGGCAGCCCATTGCAGGCTTCTGAAGAAGAGAGAAAGACATGTGCTCTATGGCAATACGCATGATTTCTCAGACTGCTGTGGAGAGTGGAAGATGAGGGAATGAGGGAAAACAGGTGAGGCAGAACAGTGAGGAAAATACATTAAAGGTGAAAGACTTTACATTTCTTTTTATATTATTTCAGACATTTTTGGCGCAAATCCTTCAGGGCACTCGAAACTGGATTTAATTTGATCTCTTCATTTTGGCCATCTTTGCCTTCAGGAGTGGATGCTGCATTAGAAGTTACTAGCAAGGATACTGTTTTCATTTTTAAAGGTAATTATGGTATAGTATTTTCTTTAACTTGGGGAAATAAACCTTCTCAGAAGAAAACGGAACAGGACTTTAATTTTCTCTTCTGTATCAAATTTCTACTACTTTATTTCCTTAAGGCAATAAAGAATAACCAGGACGGGAATTATTTTATTTAGATTTTACAGATGACAAAAAGGAACACAGAAAGATGCATTGCCCAGGGTTGTAAATTTCTTCATTTTATCTTTGTTCATTCATTCAATCTGCACATTTTTGTTAAATGAACACTATGAACTGGTGGCTTAATCTAAAATGTTGGCTTCCTCTCTAGCACAATAATCAAATGTGCTAAAATGTATTTATAAAACCAAGTGATGTAATTGTTAAAAATTTAATGAGACTCTAAATTCTTATTACTTTTAATAATTTATTTTGTTGTTGTTGTTAAAAATATACAGAACAGAACATACACCAGTTCAACAATTTCTACATGTACTCTTCAGTGACACTGATTACATCCTTCAATTGTGTAATAATTCTCACCCTCCTTTTCTGAGTTGTTCCTCCACTATTAGCATGAACTCGCTGCCCCCTAAGCTTCCTTCCTAACCTTTCAAGTTGCTGTTGTCTGTTTGATCCCACATAGATCTTAAAAAGTGCACAATGCTCAAGGAAGACTTTCTTTACTAATTAAGCTAAACTATTGTTTGATTATCAACAGGGGATGTTTTTAGTTTAAGGTTTAAAGATTATCTCGGGGTAATTTTTTTTTTTTTTTTTTAAACAGGGAATCAGTTCTGGGCCATCAGAGGAAGTGACATACTTGCAGGTTATCCGAGAGCTATCCACACCCTGGGCTTTCCTCCAACCATAAGCAAAATTGATGCAGCTGTTTATGACAAGGAAAAGAAGAAAACATACTTCTTTGTAGGAGATGAATACTGGAGGTAACGTGCAATCAGGATGCTTTTTGTGGACTCTCAGAGAAAACAGTCTCTTTCTCAACAAGAAATTCCCTCCAGCCTCAGCCTCGGCCTCCCTCTTGTCAGGATAGGGCTTTAGACAATTGTGGCGAGGAGCTTACTTTAAAACCTAGCAGTGCCTCTGACTGATCATCAACAAACAAGCTCTCCTGTTCTGAGTCCCAGGCGCAATAAGCTGGAGTATCCCCCCTGTGCTGTAGGTCCTCCTGTCTGGAGCCTCCTCTTCTCCCCTCCACCAACCCAAATCCCACCCATTCTTCAGGGCCTGCCTCAAGTCTCACCACCTCCATGAAGCATTCCCTGCTGGACTCCAAGCTCACTGGGCCCTTTTACTCTGAACTTTCAAGCCCTGAGTGTCCAGGCAACAATTTAGCATTCCTTTCCCGTTGTGTTATAGGTCTGTACATGGTGTCATTGTGTGTTTGTCTTGTCTTCCCAACCCTACTATATGATTCTCAAGGGTTTTTCCCTTGAACTCATCCATTCGTGATTGCTGCCTGTGTAAGAGGAAGACAAGCAATAGCAGTCCAGTTTCGTGGACAGAGCCCAGGACTCACAGAGGGGCTGATTCCTGGGTTATCTGCCCAAACTCTGAGACATCAGGGCATTCCAACCCAAGTCCTGCCAATGGCCAAAAACGCATTTACTGTGCTTTGCTTCTCAGTCCAATCCCTTTTTCTAGGAGGCTGCCAGAGGAAACTGAGATGTACAAGGTGGGAAGGGCAGATATATATAGGCCAAGTATGGTAGAAAACTTGAAATTCTAAAATTTCAAACTAAAATTTGAAACTTTAAAATTTATTTTTTTAATTTTACGTATGTTGTTGTTGTTGAGAATATGCACGGCAAAACATACACCAATTCAACAGTTTCTACATGTACCATTTAGTGACATTGATTAACATCCTTCGAGTTGTGCAATTATTCTCACCCTCCTTTTCTGAGTTGTTCCTCCCCCATTAAAATAAATTCAATGTCCCCTAAGGTTCCTATTTAATCTTTCAGGTTGGTGTTATCAGTTTGATCCCATATAGATAGTTCTTAAAAGAGCATCATGCTCCAGGCAGATATTTTTACTAGTTAAGCTAAACTACTGATTGGTTTTAAGAAGACTTCAGGGGATATTTTTGTTTAAGGTTTAAAGATCATCTCAGGAAGATAGCTTCAGGGGTCCATTCACCCTCCATGGCTCCAAGAAGTCTGGAGTCCATGATAATTTGAAATTCTGTTCTGCATTTCCCTCCTTTTGATCAAAGATTCTTCTATAGAATCTGCACATTCCATATCCTCCTCCTATTCCTGAGTCTCCCTCTTCCTCTGTTGCTCCAGATGAATGGAGACTAATTGCTGTGCTTTGGATGGCTGCTTGCAAGCTTTTAAGACTCCAGACACTACATAACGAACTAGGAGGTAGAAATACTAAACATGTTATTAGGCCAATTAATTGGGATGTGAAATTTGTATTTTAGATGAATGATTCAATTCACTTTTTGTGAGTGTGTTTCTTACTCCCTCATGTGTTTACGACAGACAGAAAGTTAAGTTTTTTTCTGTACAGGCTTAAGAGATAAGATAACAAGCAGCATCTGCTACAGCAGGTTATTGCCTCTTATCCTAGTAGAAACATGGTTTTAAGAGCTAAGTTTGCAGAACCATCAAAGTCACGTATTTCTGTAGTGTTGTATGTGTTTGACATTTATTTGTACTACTTGGAACGTTTACTAGAATTCCACATTAAACCTAACACGATTTATGAGTTTGCCTAACACAGCCTCCAGGTAATGTTGAGCTGTATTTCTTTCATTCTGCACAGTTTTGATGAAACGAGACAGTCCTTGGAGCCAGGCTTTCCCAGGCAAACAGCACACGACTTTCCAGGGGTTGACCCAACGGTTGATGCTGTTTTTGAAGCTTTTGGTAAGTAGATACTTATTTTGTCGGCAATGGGGAACTTGAACAATCTATGGTATCAAAGGAAAGAGGAGAATTGAAACAATTTTTTTAAATAACATTTTTTAAAATGGTTCCTGCCTCCCTCCGCCATATTTGTAATTGACCTACTTTTGTACCAATTATATGTCTATTTTAGGTAGTAGGTTGTTTTGAATTTTAAAGATAATTATCACAAATCTCTATTTTATATATGCGGTGTTGCTTCTTCACATCCAGAGGTATTATCTTTTAGATACCATGTGAAATCCCATCAAGTGTGAACTGGGTTTAATAATGGCTGACTGGCTTTCTCTTTTGTCCTATCCTATCACCACTGCTAGTTCTCAGGGAGACTTTCTCTGTCTTCCCAGGGTAGTCAGTCACTGTTCAGACTGATCCGTTGTAAATATTTACCTTTCCACGTGTTCAAAGTTTCAGAAAAACAACTATCTATCTGTCTATCTATACATACATACATACATATGTATAGGGAGCCCTGGCTGCTAACCAAAAGTTTGCCAGTTCGAGTCCACCAGCTACTCCTCGGAAACCCTATGGGACAATTCTACTCTGTCCTATACGATTGCTGTGTGTCAGAATCGACTCGATGGCAACAGGTTTAATAGAATTTTGTGTGTGTGTGTGTGTATTCCTAATCAAAGACAAGGGGGTGCTGACTGATGATCTTTATTAAAGTTAATCTGAGCAGAACAGTCAAGGGTCTTGGACTTTTTGAAAGAATTACTGTGCTTCTCTTAGGCCAGAAATGCCCCTCAGGCTGGGAAAGGTGGGGGAGGAGTAGTATAGGGAAGAAAGAAAATAAAGAGATCATAGTTTGCAAACAAGCAGAGAATTTTATCTGTTTGGAAGTGAATAACCTAATAACAGGAACCTGTCTTTGCTGTCAGAGCTGTGGCATTGAGTGCTGCCTCCGTCTTTTCCTTGCTTACTGACTTTGGGTCAACATCTAAATTTGTCGAAACCTCAACTTGCTCATCTGTAAAATGGAGCTAGATATACTTTTCTTACAGGATTGTTGCAGAGATAAATGAGAAAATCATGTAAATTGCTTAGCATAGTCCTTAGCACAGAGTAAAACTATAAACACTTTCTGTTTTTAGTTAGCTATTATTCTGAGTTTTGTGTGTTATCTTACTATTTCCCTTGTCTGTATTTGCAGGGTTTTTCTATTTCTTCAATAGATCTTCACAGTTTGAGTTTGACCCCAATGCAAAGAAAGTGACACGTGTTTTAACGAATAACAGCTGGTTTAATTGCTAGGACAGATGCTTAGAAGGCACCACATGGGCATTTTAAACGAAGCTAATAATTTTCTCTCTACATCTTTGTGAACTGAAATGGTTCGTTTTCTCCTGCACGTGCAGTAACGGGGAGAACACGAGTGTGAACTGTGTGTCTTGCCAAGAGTCTTCACGTATTACAGGGCATTCAAACATGCTGCTTAACTCGCACTTTAGTCACATGGTGTCACCTTCCACAGGAGAAAGGGAAACCCTTATGTGCAGCAGACAAGGGATTGTATCTACATAGACTATTTGCTTGTTATTTAATAAAGATTATTCATCGGTTATTTTACTGTGTTGTTTTTTGTCTGTTTCAAGAGCAAGTTATTCTCGCAACCCTGGGCACTTAATGGACCGAGCAGTAGACAACCTGAGATGCTCTGCCAGTGGGGTGGCAGGATTAGGGTCTCCATAGCTGGGGCCTCACAGTGCGTTTAACCAGAGGCTGCAGAGAATCTACCACTTGCCCTCCCACTCACTGTACAAACAGGATGCTTATTTCCACCACTCAAACATAGTGTGTGCTCCTGACATACTCAAGGAGAAAGATCTAGGGGAACTGTCAACTTGTAGGGCAGGTCTGGGGGAAAATTATGAAGCAGAATCCTACAATTCTAGGAAATCACTTAGTCTGCATACCTCATTTTACTGGTGGGAAATAAAACCTGCTCTTCATCTTTTCCTTTTACTTATTTAGTCCCTCTCCTGTCCCAACAAATAAATTTCCTCACATCCACCTTATTCACACATAAAAATATTCTCTTGTATTAATTTTTTGTCTGTCTGTTCCCAGAAGTAAATGTTTGTGGGAAAATGCTGATTCTAAGACAAGTTTATCACCCCAAAGTTATGCCTTTAGCACAATACCTGGTACAGAGTAGGAGCACATTCACTCCTTAATTTACTCATTTATCTGACAATAATTTATTAAGTATATTCCATGTGCTAGGCATTGTGATAGGTTCTACGCTTAGGGATCTGACAGAAATGAACACAGTCTCTGCCCTTATTGAGTTTATAATCTAGCAATAAATAAATCATATTATACGTATATATAATGACAAACATGAATATGCAATTGAAAATTTAATACAAATTATAAAGAAAAAAATAGACTGATAGAATAATAGAAGAATCTACTTTGAACCAAGGAACCCTGCTGGCACAATGGTTAAGTGCTCACCTGCTAACCAAAAGGAGAAAAGTCTGGCAATCGGCTTCTGTTAAGGTTACAGCCAAGAAAATCCTATGGGGTAGTTCTACTCAGTCACATAGAGTCGTTATGAATCAGAATTCACTCGACAGCACCCAACAACAACAACTTTGAACTACGAGGTTTCAGAAGGGCTGTTTGAGGGAATGACATTAAAGCTGAGATCTGACACAATGAAAAAGAGTTAGCCAGGTAAAAAGAGGGTCAAAACATCCCAAGAAGAGGCAGCAATTATTGCAAAGGTCTTAAGGTGGGAAAAATTGTAGCATGCTTGAGTAATTGAAAGAAGGCCAGTGGGCTAGACTGCATGAGTTGGTGCTTAGTTGGGGAGTGGAATGGGAGGATTGAGGCATGGGATGATGTTGAACAGGTAGGCAAAAGTCAGACTGTGCTCTAGACCATGGTCAGCAAATTTTCCCTGTAAAGGGCCAGATAGCCCTTTTGTGGATCATTCAACTTTGTCATTGTATCATGAAAGCAGCCAAGGACAATATGTAAACAAATGAGCAATAAACTTCATTTATGGACACTGAGATTTGAATTTTATATTATTTTCATATGTCATGAAATATTCTTCTTAAAAACCATTCTTCACTCTGGGACTGTACAAAAACAGATGTGGCCAGATTTGGCCCAAGGTCCGTAGTTAGCTGACCCTGGTTGTATATTATATTAAATTATTATAAGTTCTTTGAAAAGCCCATTGAAGGAAATTTAAGTAATCACCACAAGTTGCCATCAAGTTGATTCAGTTTAAGCAACGGAGTGACAAAATCAGATACAGATTTTAAAAGATCAAGCTGGATATGGAGGTTTTGAAGGGAAGTGTGGCAATGTGGAGACTAGGTGAGGACTTATGATGGCTTGGACTAAAGTGGTCACACTGGAGACTCAGAGACAAAAATGTGTGTGTGTGTGTGTGCGTGTGTGTGTGTGTGTGTGTGTGTGTGTGTGTGTGGAGAGAGAGATCGTCATTTATGTATATATATATATATATATCAAAAGAAGATGGAAGGAATACACAGAGACACTGTACCAAAAAGAATTGGTTGATGATCAGTCATTTCAGGAAGTAGCATATGCTCACGAACCAATGGTATTGAAGGAAGAAGTCCAAGATGCACTGAAGGCACTGGCGAAAAACAAGGCTCCAGAAATTGATGGAATACAAATTGAGATGTTTCAACAAACTGATGCGGAGCTGGAGGTGCTCACTCATCTATGCCAAGAAATTGGGAAGACAGTTACCTGGCCAACCAACTGGAAGACTCATTCCAAAGAAAGGCGATCCAACGATGTAGAAATTATGGAACAAAATTAATATCACACACAAGTAAAATTTTGCTGAAATCATTCAAAAGTGGTTGCAGCAGTACATCAACAGGGAACAACTGCCAGAAATTCAAGCCAGATTCAGAAGAGGACATGGAAGAAAGGATATCATTGCTGATGTCAGATGGATGTTGGCTGAAAGCAGAGAATATCAGAAAATATGTTTACCTGTGTTTATTGACTATGTAAAGGAATACAATTGAGTGGCTCACAACAATTTATGGGTAACATTAGGAACAATGAGAAATCCAGAACACTTAGTTGTGCTCATGTGGAACCTGTACACAAACCGAGAAACAGTCTTTCAAACAGAACAATGGGATACTGTGTGGTTTAAAATCAGGAAAGGTGTGTGTCAGGGTTGTATCCTTTTGCCATATTTATTCAATCTGTATGCTGAGCACATAATCCAAGAAGCTGGACTATATGAAGAACTCAGCATCAAGACTGGAGGAAAACTCATTAACAACCTGAAATATGCAGATAACACAATCTTGCTTGCAGAAAACGAAGAGGACTTAAAGCACTTATTAATGAAGATCAAAGACTACAGCCTTAAGTATGGACTACACCTCAACATAAAGAAAACAAAAATCCTCACAACTGGACCAAAAAGCAACATCATGATAAATGGAGAAAATATTGAAGTTGTTAAGGATTTCATTTTACTTGGATCCACAATCGACATCAATGGAAGTAGCAGCCAAGGAACCAAACAACGCACAATAGTAAAAAGATGGAAACAACCTAGATGCCCATTGATGAACGAATGGATAAACAAATTATGGTATATTCACACAATGGAATATTATACAATGATAAAGAACAATGAGAAATCCTCGAAACATCTCATAACGTAGATGAATCTGGAAGGCATTATGCTGAGTGAAATCAGTCAGTTGCAAAAGGACAAATATTGTATGAGACCACTACTATAAGAACTCAAGAAAAGGTTTAAACACAGAAGAAAACATTCTTTGATGGTTACAAGGGTGGCATGGGAAGGAGAGGGGTATTCTCTAAATAGATAGTAGACGAGAATTATCTTAGGTAAAGGGAAGGACAACACACACTATAGGGGAAGTCAGCACAACTGGACTAAACCAAAGCTAAGAAGTTTCCTGAATACAACAAAACACTTCGAGGGACAGAGTAGCAGGGACAGGGGGTCTGGGGACCATGCTTTCAGGGGACATCTAGGTCAGTTGTCATAACAAAGTTTGTTAAGAAAAGGTTCACATTCTACTTTGGTGAGTGGCATCTGGTGCCTTAAAAGCTAGCAAGCAGCCATCTAAGATGCATCAGTTGGTCCCAACTCACCTGGAGCAAAGGAGAAAGAAGAACACCAAAGACACAAGGAAAATAATAGCCCAAGAGACAGAAAGAGCCACATAAACCAAAGACTCAGTCAGCCTGAGACCAAAAGAACTAGATGGTGCCTGGCTACCGCCAATGACCACCCTGACAGGGAACATAACAGAGAGTCCCTGAAGGAGCAGGAGAAAGGCATGGGTTGCAGAACTCAAATTCTAGTAAAAAGACCAGACTTAATGGTCTGACTGACACTTGAGGAATCCTGGAAGACATGGCCCCCGGAGTCTCTGTTAACCCAGAACTAAAACCATTCCCGAAGCCAGCTCTTCAGACAAAAATTAGACTGGACTATAAGACATAAAGGGATAACCGTGAAGACTGTGCTTCTTAGTTCAAGTAGATCCATGAGAATAAATGGGCAGCTCCTGTCCAGAGGTGAGATGAGAAGGCAGAAAGGGACAGGAGATGGTTGAATGGACATGGGAAATCTGGGGTGGAAAGGAGGAGTGTGCTGTCACATTACAGAGAGAGCAACTAGGGTCACATAACAATGTGTGTATAAATTTTTGTATGAGAAACTAACTTGAGCTGTAAACTTGCACTTAAAACACAATTTAAAAAAAAAGAAATCAAACAACATATAGCACTGGGCAAATCTGCTGCAAAAGACCTCTTTAAAGTGTTAAAAAGCAAAGCCAGGGTATTCTCAATTGCCTCATATGCATGCAAAAGCTGGACAGTGAATAAGGAAGACCAAGGAAGAACTGATGCCTTTGAATTACAGTGCTGGCAAAGAATATTGAATATACCATGAACTGCCAGAAGAACAAACAAATCTGTCTTGGAAGAAGTACAGCCAGAATGTTCCTTAGAAGTGAAGATGGTGAGACTTTGTCTCACATACTTTGGACATGTTATCAGGAGAGACCAGGACACCTTGCTCAGTAAAGTAGATGGTGAGTGAAAGAGAGGAAGACCTTCAATGAGATATATTGATACAGTGGCTGCAACAATGGGCTCAAGCATAGCAACAGTTGTGAGGATGGTGCGGGACTGGGCAGTGTTTCATTCTTTTGTACATAGGATCATTATGAGTTGGAACCAACCCGACAGCACCTAACAACAATATACACATACATATCTCCAAATACATATATGTATACGTATATACACATGTATATGGAGATATATATATAGATATACATATATGGAAATGTATTTATGGAGACACATATACGTGGAGATATATATATGGAGATACATACATCCATATTGTGATATATATATGGAGATATATACATCTATATTGTGATATACAGATATATATACATATATATATATATATATATACACACACACGTATACATATATGGAGGAAACCCTGGTGGTGTAGTGGTTAAGAGCTACTACTGCTAACCAAAAAGGTCAGCAGTTTGAATCTAGGAGCTCCTTGGAAACTCTATGGGGCAGTTCTGTGCTGTCCTATAGGGCTGCTATGAATTGGAATTGACTCAACGGCAACAGGTTATATATAAGGGGAGATATATATATATATGGAGATATATATATGGAAGTGTATATACATATGGAGCTACATATATATATATATATATATATATATATATATGCGGAGATATATATGTATGGAGATATATATATATGGAGCTACATATATATGGAGATATATATATATGGAGATACATATACATATATATACACACATATATATATACATATATATGTGTATATACATATATATATGTGTGTGTGTGTGTGTGTATATATATATATATATATTTATATATATACACGGAGATAAACCAAAAAAACCAAACCCATTGCTGTCAAGTCAATTCCAACTCATAGCAACCCTATAGGACAGAGCAGAACTGCCCCATACAGTTTCCAAGGCATGCCTGGTGGATTCAGACTGCAGACCTTTTGGTTAGCAGCCGTAGCTCTTAACCACTACACCACCAGGGTTTCCATATATGGAGATATATATATATACACACATATATACATACATACATTGGAGATAGACACAACAGGAATCATTGATGGCTTAGATATGGAGTTTGAGGGAGAGGGAAGTGTTCTAGACAGCTTGCTTGAGCATATGAATTGACGATGACAGCATTTACTGAGATGTGAAAGACTTGGGGAGAAGCTGCTTTTTGAGGGAAGGTCAACTATTAGGAAAATCTGTTTAGTTTTGTCAATTTTTGAAATGTTTGTGAGATATTCAATTAAGTCATGAGATAAATGTGCATGAAACTCAAGAGAGGATGTATAAAATTGTGAGATTTATCAGCATTTAAAGTATTCTTAGAGCCTTGAATAGGGAAGAGACCATACGGAGAAATTCGAGGATGGAACTATGTTAAGTAGCAACATTTTGCCAAGAAATATAACATTTCTTTATTTATAAACTTACCTAAATTCACTTAGTTTATTACATGGGGTTGCCATGAGTAGGAATCAACTCAAAGACAACGGGTATGGTTTTATTATTATTATTTGAAAAAATACTACATAGCCACAATACAAAATTCAAGAGGTAGAAATAGTATGAAATGAAAGTTAGTTTTCCTCCCACTCCTGTCCTCACTATCTAGTTCCTTATCTCAAGGGCAACCAAATAACTTTCAGAGTTATACTATACATACATAAGCATTTGTATAATTTTTTAAAGTGAAAATGATTGAATGTCAATTGACATTGTTTTGCTCTTTGCTTTTTTCACTTAATACATCTTGACAACCATGCCACCTTAGTACATGTAGGACTACTAAATCTTTTTATCAGCTCATCCTGTGTGTGGATGTATTGTAATTTATTTACTCTGGCCTCTACTGACCATGGAATAATTCATGCATACAATAAATGCATAAGTTAAACAAATTTTAAAAAATTAAAAATAATAAAAAATAAAATATATTTTTAAAAAGCATATTACATTTGCAATAAGAATAATAAAAGAATCAAATATCTGCATATCTGATGAAAAATATCACCTTCAAGGATGGAGCAGAGAAGGAGGAGGAGGAAAGTGATCCATTGTACTCTCCAATATAAGGGCTATTGATGTGCTTTACAACAGCAGTGTTGGTGGACTCTGAGTGTGTTGAAAAGCTGGTAAGCGAGGATGCTTTTGATTACAAGAAGCAGAAATGTCAATTGGTTAAAAATAAAAGTATTTATTGACTCACATTACTTGAAAGTACGACAGCAAGGCAAGTTTTAGTTTCAGCGTGAATTGGGTTCTGGCTCTTTCGCTCTGCTATTGTCTTGACTTTGTTCTCCGTGTCAGTTTTTGCCTGAGGCTGGCTTTCCTCAGGACAGAAAGACAACTGCTGTAGTAGTTCCGGGCATAATACCTACGGAAAGCAACACAACTGACCATCAAACAACAGTTCTGAGTCTCCTCCTGTCGGGGCCATCTCTAATCATGTGGTCATCCAGGTCATCCCAGACCCAACACTGTGGCAAAAAAGATGGGCAGCTGTTACATGGTGCAGATGAAGGAAAGGATATTGAGGCAGCAATCTCTGTCCATTCACCACAAAGACAGATTGGGAGGTGTGGAAGTGGAAATAAGACATGCAGATAACTCTTTGGAGAAGTTGGCCTGGGAAGAAAGCAAAAAATTTTTTGTGTCTGTTGCCAGACTTGATTCATAGCTCTTATAAAAAAATCTCTGCTCGACTGGGGAAAAGGAAGTAAATGACCATTTATTCTGGACTAGGGGCTGGGTGGTGCAAATGGTTTGCACTTGGCTACTAACCTAAAGGTTGCCAGTTTGAACCTACCCAGTGACACTACAGAAGAAAGTCCTGCTAATCTGCTTCCATAAATATTACAGCCAAGAAAACCCTATGGAGAAGTTCAGCTCTGTAACACATGAGATCGCCATAGAGTCAGAATAGATTTGACAGCAAGAGTTTGGTTTTTTGGTTTGGGGGGGCTTGATGCATAGTCTTCGTTTCGTTCTCATAATAACTATTGAGTTGGTAGTTGATCTTAACACTGCGGAGATAATAAATGTAGAGTGATTCAGTAACTTTGCCATGATCACGGATTAAGCGGCATAGCCAGGGTCTAATTTCATATCTTCCTGATTTCAGAGATGATGTTCTCATTTAGTCTATGGTAACAGACAATAAATCAGCCAGTTATCTTATTTAGTTTTGACTCCATTCTGAACTAGAGGTTCTGCTAAATCATACTGTGTGACCACAAATGGAGGGGCTGGTGCTTCCTCAGTTCTGCAATTTAAAATCCCAATAGCCTAAGGGCCAGAGTTTTACCTGCATCTGACATCTGGTCCCACTAAATTCTCGTGTGCTAACCACATCCTAGTGGGCAATGGGGAATCCCATGCCTGCTACTGTTCTTGTCTATACATTTCTCCAAGCAAACTTGTTCCAGAAGTCCTGGTGTGTGTATGTGCTGACAGGCTATTCAATGGTGCTTGTTAGACCAGAGATCAAGCACCCAGAGATCAGACCTGCAGCTCGTGTCAGGACCAGACCAGCCCTAATGGTGATGTGATGCTGAGTCCCAGAATGATGTTCGGTAGTTGGCTCAATTCTTCTTGCGTTGGGCAAGTTTGGCCCTGGAAATTTGGATTACATTTGTATTCGCAGGAAGTGATCCAATGACACTAGATTAGGGAGAGTAGGGAGGAAAGTAGAAGCTGGGAAACAGGTTGGGACTTGGTGATAAACCAACAGAATGTTGGATTTGACACAGATAAGAAAATAAAAGATAAAGAAGGTACAGAAACTCACCAGTCAGTAGACAGAGAAGTTATAATCTCAGAAGCATTTAAAAAGCCCATCAATGAAAATCAAGCAACATGGAGATTTGTTGGGAGACTAGTTAGGCAAATGGTGGGAAAGGCATGCAGAATCTACTTAAATCTGGCAGGAATAACTTGTGGGAGCAGTTTTGAGTTAAACTGCAGAAGCAGGTAGAGATTAATTATAAGAAAGCGCTAACGTTTTAATCTGGGTTTTGGGTCTAATTGCAACAGGCTGCATAAACTCAGTTACCACCATTGCTAAATAATTGATTCCCACCATTACTAGCTCCGGCTTTGTCTAATGATATTTTTTCTTCTCTCTCCCTTCTCCTATTCCAGTCCCTATAAAAGTTTAAGATTAACTGAAGTTTCTCCTTGAAGCATAGCAAAACAAACTAATAACCCTCAAAAATTGCCAGTAACAGGATTAACTCAAGGGCTGCCAGATAACCTTCAAAGACTGCCGGTAAAAAGTTAGATCATCTGGGGCATGTGACTACCGCGAAGGGAAGCTATAATCCTGTCCACATAAAACTTTCAGCCAGTCTCCATTCGGGGGGAGGGGTTTTTTGGAAGAGCTCATTTGCCTGTCTCCTGTATATCGATATACAATAAAACCCTCTTGCTGCTCACCTCACCCTTGTCTCAGTATTGGCTTTTGCGGCAGGCGGCTCAGATCCATGATTTGCGGTAACATAATCATGCTGGAAACAGCTCCAGTGTTCAGTGCTTCAGTCTAGAATCACTGATAATAATCTGTATGCATCACTTTAGTGGCTGTAGTGTTCTGAAATAGTTAACTCTTTCGCCTTTGGTTGGGAGGTAAATTGGCCACTCCTGGAGGAAGGGTATATTAATATGTATAGAGTGATAATAATGGATACACTATTGAGACCTTTATTTAAATAGTGTTATTATGCCGTGATATGCTTTGTAGTCATTCTGCTGTTTTGAATATGCTGTTTTCAACATGTTTGAAAGTGTATGAGGATTTGATTTAAGGCATCTGATGCTTTGATTTACTAGATTCATAGATTTATATTTTGCTTATGTGCTTAAAAATACTCTGATTTTAAGTCTGCACAATTGACTTAGACTATTTGAAAGAATAAGCTATGTTAAAATCATAATTGTAATTTGAAGTATTAATTAAAGTATCATTATTTATTAATGCAATAGCATTAAATGTTTAAGGATGATTTATTATTTTAACTATATGAATCGATTAAATATTAAAGAGCTAGGGAAAGCACCTGTACTTGTTTATACAAATGTACCAAATTTATAAACAGAATAAAGATTAGAAAGTTGAATTTAAAGCCCTAACCTAAAAAAAAAAAAAAGTAAGATTTAACTATTTGATAAACTGAATATTTATAGCACAAACAAAAATGTATTGTCATACAAAAAAAGCTTCTTGCCTCAGACATTAACAAACCCAAATGAAAAATTGACATATATTAGGAGTCTTATTTTAAGGTAGAAAGGAAACCAATATTTTACATAGGTTACCTCATTTAATTCTTACCTATGAAGTAGATATAATTAAACCCATTTTACAGATATAGGGATTGCTGCTCAGAGAGGTCAAGCAACATTCTCAAGGTCATGCAAATAGTAAGTGGCCGAGGCAGGGTCTAACTCAACTCATCTAACACCAGCCCACTGTGCTGCCTCTCTACTCTTAGAGTTGGCATGAACTGACTCATAACTGTGATTAATAGCAAAAGGGGGTAAAGAAAAGACTGACTGAAGTAACAGACAAGAGTTGGAAAAGAGATGGAAGAAGGCGTTTGCTCTTTGTAGCAGGTTGTTCCAAAAAGAGTAGGTTGGAGTGACTTAGAGTGAGTGTTTGAAACAGACATTCAAAAGCCAACGGTTCGTAACTTGCGAAGATCCTATGAGTGCTGTTTTACGTGATTTTTCCATGTATATAAGGAATTTTAATTCAAGTAATATAATATTTGGTATGCACATAAGTGCCTAGAAATGTAATCTGTTATTAATAAGTGGGTATTTCACAATTCAAGAATATCTGATGATTTGTCAATTAGGATATGTCTTAGGCTGGGTTCCCTAGAGAAGCAAAACCAGTGAAGCATCTATATATATATGTGTGTGTGTGTGTGTATGTGTGTGTGGAGAAAGAGAGAGAGAGACTTACATCAAGGAAATGGCTCACGATATTTGTAGAGGCAGGGAAGTCCCAAGTCCGTGGGACAGGCTGGAGGCTTCTCCCAACTCATTTAGCTGCAGGGGCTGGAGAACCCAAAATCCAGACCAAGGAAGCTGATGAATCCCAAGATCCATAGGCAAGCTGCTAGCTCAAGCCCCAAGAACCAGAGGTCAGATTAACAGGACCCAGCTGCAGGATCCAGAGTGGGCAAAAGAGCCTTGCCAGAAGTCCACCTATTTTGGATGCAGGCAACACCCTCAAGGAAACTGCAACGAATTGGCTACTCACAGCAGATCCCATCATGGAGGTGATCACATTATATCAAATCTCATCACGGAGGTGATTACAGTATACAACTGCCAAACTACATCATAACTGCCAAACCACTGAGAATCATGGCCCAGCCAAGTTTACACACAACCATAATGATCACAGGATAAATCCATTAAGAAATCCCTGCTATATCTGATCCAACAGGAAAGAGCAAAGGCGACTCATGAAAGAACGTTGCAGAGGACCTCCACACTCCTGGAACAACATGGGACACGTGAAGCCACAGATAGACTTTTAAAGGCACAAAAATATTTCAGATATGTTTCAGAATATTGAATCAATATCCCTGACAAGTTCTGCATCTGAAAATGACAATTTAATCCTTAAATTTTTCTGGACATGAACTTCTTTTGAATTTATTTTTCTACAAAGTCTTAATATGTTACTACTTGATACTGAGGTAGATGAAATACTCTTTTTCTGGAAGATCTCCACCTACATCAATCTTTAGATGAATCAGATTCAAATTATATCCTTGTGAGTGAATAATACATCCCTGGGTGGAGCACATGGTTTGCTCTCACCTGTTAATCTAAAGGTTGGTCATTCAAACCCACCCAGCAGCACCACGGAAGAAAGACCTGGCAATCTGTTTCCATACAGATTACAGCCAAGAAAACCCTATGAAGCAGTTCTATCCTGTAACATATGTGGTTGCCATGAGCTGGAATTGATTCGGCGGCAGTGGATTTCTTCTTTTTGGAGTGAATGATAAATTCATAGGATAGTCACAGCCACAAAATTACAATTTGCAGAAATTTAGTTCAAAATCATGCTGTACTAAGAAATGACAGAAATGTTTTCTACCCATTTGGAGCTCACAGTTTGGGAATGATATCACTGATAGGGAGAGACAAATAAAAGGCAGAGAAAGTAAGAGATATTCATTTGTTGCTTCACTCATTCTTTTTTTTTCCCAATCTACCTTCACATCCACGTATTCTTCTTCATCCAAATGTTTGAGCGCATATTTAATACACACGAATTATGAAGAATAAATTAGAAGATTACAATACATTTGGTTTCAAGTAATGTATGGCCTAATAAGAAATAGGTAACAGATATTCATAAAGAGAAAGTTTATTTGTAATTTTTCAAATTTTTTCTATAAAGAGAAACTCCCTTAGTTTCCTATCTCTTCTAGATAGAGAACCTTATTGTTCGCTTGAAACTTTATGTTAACTACAGCAATGCGCCCTTCAATTATTCTTCCAGAAACAAATTTCTCCCTTAGCTAAGAGATTTCCATCTACTAGTAGGTGCACCATTATTCATTTTTCTAAAAAAAAATCTGGTTTGATTATGCTTTTGTTTCTATATAAATGAATTTCTCTCTTTTTTTCTCTCTCACTGGGAAGGCTAAGAAAAAATGGACGGTGGATTTGACTTCTTTATATAACTCAATATTCCAATTTGAATGGAAATTATAAACTATTCACCAAGGGTCACTTTTACCATCCGCAGTTCAAGAATATATTCCTTAACTTTAAACGATGATTTTAAGAGCTAAATTTTGGATCATTTAAAATTGTTTTCCCTTTGCCATTTTTATGATTTTGCCTTTAGCAAAAGAAAAACACATTATTTCATTCTTCAAAATTAAATGCTTCTCTTGAAGGTACCTTTAAGTCCATTAGACTCCTAAACTACCATGCTACCATTTGTCTTTTTCTTTTTTTTCTTATTCAAAAATTTATACACAAATTGTTTTGTGACATTGGTTGCACTCACTGCATTGTGCCAGTGCTCTCTTCATTTCCCTTTCTACCCCAGAATCCCTATGTCCATTCATCCAGTTTTCCTGTGCCTTCTTGTCTTTGCTTTTGAGTGTCGCCCATTTGCTCTCGTATACTTAATTGAGCTAAGGAGCACAACCTCATGTGCATTACTGGTTGTTTTACAGGCCTGTCTAATCTTTGGCTGAAAGGTGGACTTCAGGAGTGTCCTTAGCTCTGAGTTAGCAGGATATCTGGGGGCCATAGTCTTGGAGGTTCCTCCAGTCTCTGTCAGACCAGTAAGTCTGGTGTTTTTTTGCGTGAATTTGAATTTTGTTCCACATTTTTCTCCTGCTCTGTCCAGGACTCTCTGTTGTGATCCCTGTCAGAGCCGTTGGCGGTAGTAGCTGGGCACCATCTAGTTCTTCTGGGCTCAGGCTAGTGGAGGCTGTGGTTCATGTGCTCCATTAGTCTTTTGGACAAATATTTTCCTTGTGTCTTTGTTTTTTTTTTTTTTCATTCTCCTTTGCTCCAGATGGGATGGCCATCTAGAATGTATCTTAGATGGCCATTCACAAGCTTTTAAGACCCCAGATGATACTCACCAAGCAGGATGTAGAACATTTTCTTTATCATTCATTCATTTTTTGGCATGTTTACTAAGTACTCACTCTATGCCAAGCACTCTGCTAAGAGCTTTGATAAATTAGAGAACAAAACAGACAAAGAGATCTTTGCCTTCTTAGAGCTTACATTCAGGCAAAGGAGGAAGACAACGAACAATATAAATAAATAAATAAATATATAATTTGTTAAAAGTAGATGAATGCTATGGAAAAATGAAAAGTAGTAGAATGGGGTAAAGGATTGTAAGTGAATAGGCCCAGGGTGGTGATGGGTTGCAGCATTAAATAAGCTGGTCAACGTGAGCTTCGCTGAGAAGGTGACATCTGACCAAAAACTTGAAGGAGGCAAGAGAAATTGGCAAGTGTCTTAGTCAGGGTCTTCTAGAGAGGAGATGCATCTAAGCTGAGACCCAAAGGGCAAATACTTAGTGATTCAAGGAAAGGAGAGATGGTAACCCCACTGGGTAGAGGGTACAGCATGTACAAAGGCCTAGAGGGGAGAGAGACACTTTTTTATCTATTTGAACTCCATATCATGGCTTAACACCTTTTCATAATTTCATCCCCGTTTGTTTCTCTATCTCATCTTTCATTATGCCCCACCTAAGATGCAAACTCCAGCCATAATGCACCACTTGAAGTTCCCTATACGGTGCTAAGCTCTCTGCTTCCTCTAGTCCTTACACTCATCGTACACACTTCCTGGAATATTGTGGGTGGCATATTTGGTGTATCTTCCCAGTTCATTTTCCCTTTTCTGCACATGTCTCCAAAAGTCCTTATGGATGTAGTGGCATAGACAATCATATTTGTACCAGCAATGACACAGTTGTGGCCATGGCTGATTGGATCAGAGATGGACACAGAATAAAACAGAGCCAGTCATGTGCTTTTGCCCAGAATTAGAAACAATAGACCCAACATACATGGTCAGACCATGTTGGGACTGAATCTATAAGATCACCTAGGGTTGGAACCAGAATAGCACCATAGCCAAGTCAAAGTCACACACAGGTTGATGTGACGGGGGAGTAAAAATCTTGCAGTCTTAATCTGGGTTCTCTAGAGGATCAAAACCAGTGAAATGCATATATAAATATATAGAGAGTGATTCACTTCAAGGAAATGGCTCACACAGTAGTGGCGGCTGGCAAATCCCAAATCCATGGGTCAGACAGTAGGCTGGAGACCTCTGCTGGCTCATAGGGTTGCAGGGGCTGGTGAATCCAAAATGTGCAGGTCAAGTGGCAGGCTGGAGATTTCTGCAGGCTCACATCTTAAGAACCAGAGGTCAAGAGACAAGAAGAGTGTAGGGTTGTGAGAGAATCTAGCAGAGAAGCTGCTCTACAGAAGAGGAAAAAGCTGCAAACATGTAGGCTAAGGCTAAGGACATGCCAGAGAGAGAGAGAGACATCCTCCCATTTCTCAAGAAGGATATCCTGAGATTGGATTCCATGAGAGTCACCAACTTCCTTATCGTAAATCCACTATCATGAAACTTCCAGCAAAATGACTCTTGGCTTAGACATAAATTGGGAGTGGGTTTGCACCCAATGTGGGGTTCCCACAGGGCAGGGGAAAATATCATGTGAAGATGGGAAGCTCACAGTCCACGAGAAGAGGAGACAAAACAGCTGGTTCAATGGCCATCTGTGTTAAACGGCCATAGGTCCCTGAGGACAGGGTTTTAGGGACTTGAGAATGAAGAGTAAAGGTGTCTGAAGGTGTTGGTTACTCCTTGTGGTCTAACTCTACAAGGAAAGAGACAGATTGCAGTCTGGTTTTTGTGGCTGAAAATAAAAAACTAAAAACAGTTAATAACTTTATTGCGGAAGCCCATACAACCTGTTACTGGTATTCAGACTACTGAAAATGGGTCTAGAAATTAATCATGCACCTGGCTGAATTGCAACAGCTGATTGCTCTGTCCCACCCCTTGCTAACAGGAGTGGTAGTGTTCCAATTGGCAGGATAGGGAACATTGAGAAAAGCTAGCAGAGGAGTTGAAGAAATCTAGCTCTACCTTCCCTTATGCCTTCCTTTAAAGTACTTACTATTACTGGGTTCCACAATATTCACTTGATTCTTTAAAATAGGCCACTCTAATTCAGTCTGCCATTCTTTCCAATCAAATGGTTCCTGATGAAAACAAACAGCCCTCCCCCTCACTCCCCCACCAGCCTGACCTGTACTTCAGGACCCAGATCAAGGGTTACCTTCTCTGGGAAGCCTTCTTTTACCTCCCCTCCTCCCACCTCCAGCCCTACGGCTGTGTTAGGTCTTCTTCTATGCACCCAGTAATATATAGTGTAACTGTCCACTTGACAGTTTTTCACAGTGAACAGTCCCTGGTGTCCGGCACAGTGCCTGTTACTCAGTCAGTGCTCATTAAATGTTTGTTGAATGAATGAATGAGTTTGGGAAGGAGGCAATGCTTGACAGTAGATGTGAAGAACCAGTAGAAGTCTGGCAGGCCAAGCGTGGAGAGGAAGGGAATAGCACTGCAGTGGCTTGGAGATACGAGAGAACACAGTATATTTTGGAAATTGCAAGGAATTTGACTGGCTACAATGAATTAAAGATGGTTTTTTCTGGGTCACATTGAAAGAGAAGAATATGAAGTATTCAATTTGTTAACTGTACAGTTAAGAACACTAAATTTTATTCGATAAATGTAACTCAGAAAATTCTCCCAAAAGCACAGTAATGAATTAATTCAGCCAGTGAATAATTATTCAGTCACAGCAATAAATCCATTTTTGAAGTAAAGAGGGTCTTAATAACAAATTAAACCAATAATTTACTCAGGTAACAAACTTTCCAAGAAACCTTCTGCTTACAAAGTAAATTTCAAAAGCATTTCTCAGGGAGAGGCAGAGAGTACAGGGGAATAAGGCCCCTAATTTCCTAGGATTTACCCAAGAGAAATGCTTAAGGATTCATACAAGTCACTTAATCCCTGTAAGATTCCATGCTGGGATATGATGTTGATAGGTGAAAGGCCAGATAATCACAGAAAGCTGACTCTTAATGTAATTTTATCAGTAAAACTTCCTCAGCATGATTAAGAGAAAAATGTCTCACTTTCTAAAGATAAAACTAAAGGTGGGTATGTCTGGTACATGACTTCCTGGTTATGATTTATGCAGCTAAGACATTTGCCACCTTTATATTTATTCTTACAGTCACATTTAACTCATGGCAATGAACATAGTGGAGATGATGATAATGATCATTGTAACAGCTAATAACAAGGCTGCTTCTTGGGCAAGGCTCCAAAGTTAGTAAAGGAGGTGATTCACTGTATTGGATTATAATGTGTATTAAACAGAAAATTATATTCTCCTTGACTTGCTTTATTTTGTTGCATAATAACAATCCCTTTAAGAATCATATTTAATTTAGATTATCAATAATCATTTACTATCAATATTTAGTGTAATTGATTCATTCTCATCAAGACTCTTGAACCATAGTTCCAATAGTTTTTCTTTCAATGAAATAAAACAAATGAGAATTTAGGGGACTCTATTTCCTCATCACCAAGGTGAGAAGGTTAAAATAGGTGATTTTAAGATGTCTTTCTAAAATTAATACTCACTGAGCAGCTATTATACGGCAAGCAGATGTGTGTTGCAGTTAATATGTTATTTAACTCTCCCTAAAACTGTCACAGACACACCTTAGTATTACTATTTCTGCAATACACTTGAGGAAACTGAATATCAGAGAGGTTAACATGACTAAAGTTACAGGCCTTGAAAGGCCTGGTGATCTACTTTGGAAACATCAGCCAGTGAAAACCCTATGGGTCACAAAGGTCTAATCTCATTGTGCATGGGGTCACCATGAGTTGGGGACCAACTTGACAGCAGCTAACAACAATGACAACAACTTTCTCCTCCGGAAACAACTGAAAGGGAGAAAAGCTGCCCCTGACATCAGAAGACTGACTGGACTCTCCCAGCTGGGCCTTGGCGTCTTCCTGTTGAGCCTGAGCAATTTCACAGACCGCCAACATCAAATGAGGTCACTCTGTGACCTAGACGGAGCAAGACAAAAAACAAAGTAGACCTGTAATCACATCTGAGCACAGACCCCGCAAAAAAAAAAAAAAAAATTTACAGGCCTAAAAAGTGGCAAGACTGAGTTTTCAATCAAAATATGCCTAACACAAAAAATCAGATTTACTCTACATCAAAATGCTGTTTCTGGTTCTATATTCTGTTTCTTTGTACATCTAATAATTCATTTGCCATTAAGGTGCTTGGAGAATCAATCAGTGGGAGTATATTGCACGTGTACTACATGTATAGTACATAGGTTAATATTTTAGAACAAATTTCTCTTTCTAGTTCAGGAAAACACTGTGGACCAAGAAAACGGGATACCTTTCCGTGAATCCCTCTGTTTGCATTTTATTGCTATGTAGTACCTGATTTACACACCTGATCATGGGGCAGTCTTAAAGATCAGAAGATAAGGATAATTGCAATATAAAATCAGTCCATTTACAAAGAACTTGGTAGTTCAATTATATCATAAATAAATAGGCCAGGCATTATTATTTCCTTTTTGCCAATGATAACATCCAAGGTCACTCAGCTATGATTCAATAAAGTCATTTGATTTCAAATCCTGTGCTTTTTTTTTTTTTTACCACATCCTTTGGAACCTACTTGGAAGAGAATCCTCCTACATATCACAATGTAACTATCCTCATTCTCTGTATTTGGAAAGCCACTGTTTTGTGCACAAAGCACTGATATTGCCATGTGCATTGACTTTGTAGTCAGACCTGGGCTAAAATCTCCACTGTGCCATCTATCGGTGCCTTGGAGAAGATATTGTCTGAGTTTGTCCGATCTGACAAGATCTGAGTTTCATTTCTTCCTCACAGACAGTCTGAGAGGAACCAGCCTCTCTAGATTCACCTCACAGCCACCCCAGGTTGCTTCCAAGGAACTGTAAGTGGAGTATGGGTCTTTATGCCTGGTGGAAACTGCCAAAATTTCCTCTTTTCCAGTTTTTGGGCTCCTCTCTCTCATGCTTCCCTCAAAGCATTTTTTCCTTTCCCATTTTGTTTGAGGACATCTAGCATAACATCTTCAAATGAGCTCAGATTTCCCAAAAGTTGGAAGGATATATTGCATTCAAGTAGCGTTTGATTGCAGCCCTGAACATACCTCCAAGATCAGGAAACAGTGCTGAGTCTCCTTAGCAAGGTCGGGAAAAAAAGTATGGACAAAAAAATACCATTTAACATTGCAATATATTATCCTCTGACATATACTCTCTTTAGAATTATATACATATATTCTTTTGCAAGCACTGTGCGAAGCATATAAATGTATATACAGTTCAACTCTATTCTAACTCATGGCAACCCCATGTGTGTCAGAGTAGAACTGTGCTCCACAGGGTTTTCAATGATTGTTTTTTTGGCAGTAGGTTGCCAGGTCTTTCTTCTGAGGCACCTCTGGGTGGACTTCAACTGCCAACCTTTACATTAGCAGCCATGTGTTAGTACCACTAACTGTTAGTATCACCAGGGACTCTAGTCAAGGTCTATAGATGTTAAATACTGTTCCTTTTACCCAGCACTCATAAGTATTGACTGACTCAAGGAAAACCAGTTAATCAGCCCAGGTGGCATTGCAATGAACTATAGCCAAGGCATGAGTAATTGAGAGAAACTAAAAAAACAGATAAAAGGTTAGTAGGCTCAGTAAATATTCCACTTTCTTAAAAACACAGACAAAGGGGGACATCTGGGTCAACTGGCATATCATAATCCGTATAGACAATGTTCTCCATCCTACCTTGGTGAGTAGCGACTGGGGTTTAAAAGCTGGTGAGCAGCCGTACAACAATTGGTCTCTTCCCGTTCAGAGCAAAGAAGAGTGAAAAAACCAAAGACTCAAGGAAACAATTAGTCCAAAGGACTAATGGACCACATGAACCCTGGCCTCCACTAGCCTGAGACCAGAAGAGCTAGATGACTACCATGACTGACCGCTCTGACTGGGACCACAGAAGTAGGTCATGGACAGAGTGGGAGAGGAATAGAGAAAAAAATCCAAACTCATAAATAAGACCTGACTTACTGGTCTTACAGAGACTGGTGGAACCCCCGAGACTATGGCCCCCAGACACCCTTCAAACTTGAAACTGAAATCACTCCCACAGACCACATGATAGCTGTGCAACAGACAGGCCTATGAAATGAATCATAACACCAGTGAGGAATGTACACCTCAGAACAATAAACTATACAAGATCTAAAGGGCAGCATTTGCCCAAAAGCAAAGTTCAGAAGGACGGTAGGGGCAGGAAAGCTGGGCAAATGGACACAGGGAACCCGGAGAGGAAGAGGGGAGAGTGCTGACACATTCAAAGGTTTGCAACCAATGTCACGAGACAAGCTGCGTCTAAACTGTTGAATGGGACACTAATTTGCTCTGTAAATTTTCACCTCAACAACAATAAAATACTAAAAAAAAAAAAAATACACACGCAGACAATTCCAGAACAATAAAACATAGTTTGAGACATTAATCATAGGAAAAGGGTCTGAAGGCAGCACATGTATAGACTGAAAGTTCCAAATAAGAAAGTCACAGTCTGGGCATTGTTGCATAATCGCAGTCTCATAGGGATGTCCCAAGCTTCCTCACACATGTCAAATCCATAGGCACAGACACGGGGGCTGGGAGACAACGATTCCAAGGGGTCTGAGCTGAGCCATGGAACAAGCAACACTCACCTCCACAGGGCCTTTGGGTTGAGCTTCCTTAAATGAGAGCTACAGTTGAGAAAGTCAGTAGACTGCTCTCAAGGATGTTCTCCCTATAAGCATTTTCCACAGTGTTTAATAAATTATTCAAATGAAGAAATACTATTGGCAAACAAATCACTCACCTCCACAGGGCCTTTGGGTTGAGCTTCCTTAAATGAGAGCTACAGTTGAGAAAGTCAGTAGACTGCTCTCAAGGATGTTCTCCCTATAAGCATTTTCCACAGTGTTTAATAAATTATTCAAATGAAGAAATACTATTGGCAAACAAATTAGTAAAATTTCCACGTAAACTGATACTAAATGGTTATAGGTATCCCTAGATAGTGCAGACAGTTACGTGTTCAGCTGCTAACCAAAGATTAGCCGCTCAATTCTAGCCAGAGGCACCTTAGGGGAAAGGCCTGGCAATCTACTTCTGAAAAATCAGCCACTGAAAACTCTATGGAGCATGGTTCTACTCTGACACCCATGCGGTCCCTATGAGTCAGAATCAACTCAACAGCAACTGGTTTATTTGGTTATAGCATGGTGTACAAATTATCCAAAATAAATATGCAGTTCTTCATTTAAAATCTTCCCTCAGTGCATATATCCTAATTCTTCCTATGATATTTTAAAATTTTGGTCTTAGAGGGTGTCATGGTTTGAATTATGTCCCCCAAAAAATGTGTGTACCAATTTGGCTAGGCCATGATTCCTGGTACTGTGTGATTTTCCTGTATGTTGTAAACCTGCCTCTATGATGTTAATGAGGGAGGATGGGTGGCAGTTGTGTTAGTAAGGCAGGACTGGATCTACAAGACTGGATTGTGTCCTGAGGCAATCTCTTGAGATATAAAAGACAGAAGTGAGCAGTGAGACAGGGGGACCTCATGCCATCAAGAAAGCGGTGCCAAGAGCAGAGCGTGTCGTTTGGACAGGGGTCCCTGCACGGAGAAGCTCCGAGTCCAGGGGAACACTGATGAGAAGGCCAACAGAGAGAGAAAGACTTCCCCTGGAGCTGACACCCTGAATTTGGACTTTTAGCCTATTTTGACTATGAGGAAATAAACTTCTCTTCATTAAAACCATCCGCTGGTGGTATTTCTGTTATGGCAGCACTAGATGACTAAGACAGAGGGTAATAGAAACAAAAATTTAACCACGGGCATAAGACTTTTTGCAGGCAATTGAGACTAATGAGAAATAGCTCTTTCATTTAAGTACTGATTGATGGATTCATTCATTCAACAGTTTCTCACAAACACCTACTATGTGAAAGTTGTTGTTGTTGTGTGCTGTCAAGTTGATTTTGACACATAGAGGCCCTATATGATACAGTAGAAATGCCCCATAGGATTTCCTAGGCTGTAATCTTTATGCAAGCAAATCATTAGGTCTTTTCTCCTGAGGAGCTGCTAGTGGGTTCAAACCACTGACCTCTTGATTAGAAGCCAAGCGCTTAACCAGTGTACCAGCAGGTCTCCTATATGTGGAAGTAATGAGTATAAACTACAATTTCAATAAGTTTGATAAAGGAAAGAAGGGAGATTGTGTGGTGGCTTGAAAGGGAAGGAGTCGAAAAAAGATTCTTTCAGGCCTGAGGGGCAGGAGAGTGGCATGGAAACATTATGGTATATGTAAGCACTAGATAAGAATGCATGGTAAGAGACTGCTATTGATGTAGTAGAAATGGAATAACTTTAACTGAAAGAGGCAGGTAGCTCAGCAGATAAAGGAAACAAAAATGTTCTCTGGTTCCAAGCCAACCATCTGTTTTGACAACTCACCTCTAACTAGTCTCACTGAGGCTTGTGGGCAGCCTTCGGGGATTTGGCTGCATTTTGTAAGTGAATTGAAAGACTCCTCAGATCTCTTCCCTGGTAGCTTTCTTGCATGTTGTCTCTGACTGAGAGTCATTTACAGGGAGTGAAGAGGCTCACTGGTGTGAATGACCCAGTGGGAACTTCATCCCTATGAGACTGCCTGCTTTGCAAATCTAAAAGGGACACACCTGCGGCACTTGTACATGTCTGTCTCCATCGCCACCAGCAGCAGCAGTCGGAGGGATTGTTGAGTTGTAATCTGGGCGTTATGACATTTTGACGCTTAAGCAACCTCACTCGGGGACCACCTCCACCCTCCTATTGAAATGAAAACACTGTCCCCATATCACATGAGGTAAAACAGGACTTCCTGCCTATTTTTTACCATCTCTGAGCATGGCAGAGCCCCACCTTTGCTGAAAGTGGTTGTGGTAGAGGCAGATATGGCAAAATGAGCAAGTGCCTCTCTTCACTAAATCTTCATTAATGACCCCTCCTAGTTATTTCATTATTTTACATATAAATGCTTTACCTCTTGTTGTAGAGAAAACTCACAGTCTGTTTGAAAATAAATTAAAGGAGGTTTATTAAGGGTTTGAAATCAGTTTAAACTGGGGATCTCCGTGGCCCATGGAAATGAAACCACAAAGTCCGAGGCACAGCAATTACAAAGACAATTTTACAGGGCTGAAACAAAGAATGGGGGGGGGGGGGCTTCAATATTCTGATTGGTTTTCAGTGATTGAAGTCCGTCAAAGGTAGGACAAAGCGAAATGTGATTTTTAACATTATTGGTTACATTAATACAGCTGAATACATTGACTGGTTAAAGGGCATGATTGAAAGGTATGTGGGTGCACAAAACAACGGCATGGCAATGGCGTGACGGATATTGTCGGGAACAGGTTGCTAAACATTACCTCGCTCAGAGCATAAAATCTCCTGGGGAGATTTAACATAAAGAATTTTGATAAAGTTTGGTTACAGACCCCAGGCACATTCTTCATGACAATAAAGAAAATTAAACATTACCTTAATGATAGCGCTTGTTGCTAAGCAACAGGGTTCAAATCTCAGTGAAAGATTACACTGAGCCTTTAGAGTTAGTTCAGCCATTTTATTTTAGGTCAGATGCCTATTTATAACTCTGAGGAAAAAATAATTCAATGAGGACAATAATTCCTACCTGTCTTATGCAGATTAGAACTAATTCTGCAAAATTATCAACGTAGTGTGTGCTCAATTAATATTAGCTATCATAGGCAGTTGTTTGAACAGAACAGGGGATACTGCCTGGTTTAAAATCAGGAAAGGTGTGCGTCAGGGTTGTATCCTTTCACCATGCTTATTCAATCCATATGCTGAGCAACTAATCCGAGATGCTGGATTGTATCAAGAATTCAGCATCAAGATTGGAGGAAAACTCATTAACAACCTGCGATATGCAGATGACACAACCTTGCTTGCTGAAAGTGAAGAGGGCTTGCACTTACTGATAAAGATCAAAGACTACCACCTTCAGTATGGATTACATTTCAACATAAAGACAACAAAATCCTCACACGTGGACCAATAAGTGACATCATAATAAATGGAGAGTATATTGAAGTCTTTAAGGATTTCATTTTACTTGGATCCACAATCAACACACATAGAAGCAGCAGTTAAGAAGTCAAACAATGTATCGCAATGGGCAAATCTACTGCCAAAGACCTTTTCAGTGTTAAAAAGCAAAGATATCATTTGAAGACTAACGTGTACCTGACCCAAGCCATAGTATTTTCAGTTGCCTCGTTGGCAAGTGAAAGCTGGACAGTGAATAAGGAAAACTGAAGAAGAATTGATGGATTTAAATTACGGTGTTGAAGAAGAATATTGAATATATCATGGACTGCCAGAAGAACGAAAAAATCTGTCCTGGAGGAAGTACAGCCAGAATGCTCTTTAGAAGCAAGGATGGCGAGACTTTGTCTCACATACTTTGGACATGTTATTAGGAGGGACCGGTCCATACAGAAGGACCTCATGCTTGGTAAAATAGAGGGTCAGCAAAAAAAGAGGAAGACCCTCAAGGAGATGGGTCAGGGTCGTATCCTTCCACCATACTTACTGAATCTGTATGCTGAGCAAATAATCTGAGAAGCTGGACTGTATGAAGAAGAGGCTGCAACAATAGGCTCAAATATAGCAACAATTGAGAGGATGGTGCAGGACTGGGCAGTGTTTTGTTCTGTTGCACATAAGGTCGCGATGAGTCAGAACCGACTCGATGACACCTAACAGCAACAATCATATGGAAATATTTAGGGGCATTGAGTAGGGCAAGATGATACAGGATGGACAAGCTTTGTACCCATGTGCTTTTAAAATAATTATGCATCTGATCAAGCCAAACATAGGGTGTCTGGGAATAAAAGATCTGGAGAGTAAGCCTTAAAAAGAGCTCATTTATATTTACAGTTTAATTAAGCCTGGACAGAGAGATAGAGACAGAGCGAGAGCAGGAGCAAGAGCAAGAGAGAGAAAGAAAGAAAAATGTAAAGGGAGGGAGAAGGAGAAATTTTTCTCACATGCAGTCTCAGAAAAAAAAATTGCATCAAATATTTAGTGTTTCTGCCTAAAGACCATTTCAAGAATTGTAGGACAAAAAATAAATAAATCGAAAAAAACACCTGACATTCAAACTGAGTTATAAAATTTAAAAGGCTGAATTTTTAAAGCATGAAAGCAAGATTGAAATTCCAAAATTGAATTTAATATTGGAAAATACAAACATACTCAAAGCCTTCAACAGAGCTGCCCGCATGAAACAACCAAAAAAACCATGGAAATAATTTGTCTACTTGGAAATAATCAGGAGCCATTTGACACAGCCACACTCACGAGAGCCCTCTTATGCCTGTTGTTCTCCCAGTAGATAAAGAGTAGAGGGATAATTTCCACAAAATTACACCTGAAAGGAGGCTGGGAGGGGGAAGAAGTTCCCAGAGTAAAACCAATGAGATGTGAAGAGCAAATCAAATTTTAACACGTTATTGGAAACTATGTTGAATCCAGGCATTGCTAAGATTTGGGTAGGATTGAATCCCTCCTATTCTGTTTTAGATTTTTATGTTTTCATTTTCACTCTTAAATAATTCACATATTAGCATAGTCCAGAAGTTACATGTGTTAGGTTTGGACTTCTGGTATGAATACATAACTGGAAATTTCAAGATTCAGGACCACATGAATCTCTGAGGCTCACGGCTGAACCAAATCTTAATTTAAAATAATTTGCTATTTTAGGAAGAAATTTAACAAGAAGATATTTTTGTATAATCAGTTTCCAATCCACATCAGCATTCCTTGAAGCATCATGAAACATTTAGAGCATGTAGGGCAATAGCCTTGGACTAGGAACAGGAGGTAATGTTGTTAGTCCTGGCTGTATCCAATCTTTCCCCACCTCCATGCCCCATCCCTGCAAACAGCAACCCTGAGCCTGCAGGAAACTTCTCGGTTCTTTAGTTTCCTCTGGAAAATCAGGGTGCGTGGCTGAGCTGGTGATCTTTAAGCTGCACTCCACTGAGCCCTCATTTCTCACAGAAATTGGGAAATTTGCTGGAGAAGCGAGGGACAAATGCAGCACAATGTAGATGAGACTCTTAGGCCCCTTTCCTAAATTTCATCAGAGCACTTCTGTTTTCATCTGGTTTACAAGTAGGTTTTGTAAAAAGGATTTTGTTTAAGGAAAAGATTCAATAGTTTACAAAAATTCAGCAACCTCTAAATGGAATCATACATAGACTATAGTCAGATTGAATATTTTGGTAGTCTCTACCAGGGTGATAGCTTGTGTAAAATTTTTGCCCAATCCCAGATGGTCACGATGCTGATCTCTTGAATCAATTCTTCTTTCCCTGGTCCCAGTGGAGCTGGGACGTAGACTCTTCACACTGATGGATCCCCTATTTGTCAGAGTGTGTCTGTCATGCCTTGACTTTTTTTTTCCTAAATTTTATTTTTGTTGTTGTTGGTGTTGAGAATGTACACAGCAAAACATACATCAATTTAACAGTTTCTACATGTAAAATTTAATGACGTTCTTCAAATTGTGCAGCTATTTTCATCCTCCTTTTCTGAGCTGTTCCTCTTCATTAACATAAACTCATTGCCCCTAAAGTTCCTATCTAAAGTTTCCAGTTGCTGTTGTCAATTTGATCCCAAATAGATAGTTCTTACAAGAGCATAATGCTCAAGGCAAGCCTTTTTTTTTTACTAGTTAAACTAAACTACCGCTCAGTTTCAAGATGACTTTAGAGGATATTTTTGGTTTAAAGATTATCCCAGGGCAGTAGTTTCAGGGGTTCATCCACCTTCAATGACTCCAGAAAGTGTAGACTCCATGATGATTGGAAATTCTTTGCTAAATTTTCTCCCTTTTGATCAGGATTCTTCTATAGAATCGTTGATCAAAATGTTCAGTAATGGTAGCTGGGCACCATCCAGTTCTTGTGGTCTCATGGCAAAGGAGGCAGTTGTTCATGGAGGCAGTTAGGCACACATTCCATATCCTCCTCATAATCCTGACTCTCCCTCTTCCTTTATTGCTTCAGATGAGTAGAGACCTATTGTGCCTTGGATGACCGCTTGTATGCTTTTAACCCTCCAGGCAGTACACAACAAACTGGAGGTAGAACAGAAGCCCTAAACACATTATTAGGCCAGTTAACTGGGATGCCCCATGAAACTGTGACCCTAAACCTCCAAACCAAAGAAGCAAATCCAATGAGGTGTTTGTTAATACACAAGTAGCCTCACCAGCTGCTCTTTTTTTTTCCCTTTGGTCGTGGTTGTAAATGTATCTATTACACAACTTTTGCTAATTCAGCTTTTTACAGGTGTACAACTTATTGACAGCAATTATGATAATCATGCAATACCTTTCATCAATGAGATTTTTCCATCACCAATAGCTCCCGTTGCCCCCCTCCCCTCGCCCTAGTAATCATTAATAAACTTTGGTCTCTATATATTTGCCTTTTCTTTTCTTTTTATGTAAGTGAGATCATACGATATTTGTCCCTTTGTAATTGGCTTATTTTGGTAAACATAGTGTCTTCAAGCTCCATCCATGCTGTAGCATGTATTGAGACTTCATTTCTCCTACTGGCTGCGTAGTATTCCATTGTATGGATGTAACACATTTTCTTTACCCATTCATGTGTTGATGGACATTTAGGTTGTTTCCACATTTTGACTATTGTGAGTAGTGCTGCAATGAACATTGGTGTACAAGTTTCCTTTTGAGTCTCTGCTTTCAAGGAATGGAATTTCTGGTCATACCATAGTTCTGTTTTGTAGTTTTCTGAGGCATCACCACACTGTTTTCCACAACAGCTGTACCATTTTGCATTCCCACCAGCAAAGGATAAGAGTTTCAGTTTCCCTACATCTTCACCAACATTCGTTGTTTTTGTTTTTTTTCATCTTAGCCATCTTAGAGGGAGTGAAGTGGTATCTACTTTTGGCTTTGATTTGCATCTTTCTGATGGCTAATGACATTGAACATCTTTTCATATGTTTGGTGGCCATTTGAATGTCCTGTTTGGTGAAATGTCTGTTCAACTCCTTTGCCCATTTTATGATTAGGTTATTTGTCAAGCTTGACAGTGTGCCTGCTTGTTCTTCTAAGAATGTTATGGTTTTAATTTGCACATTTAGGTCCTTAATCCATTTTGAATTTGTTTTTGTGTATGGTGTGAGGCATGGATTCTGTTTCATTTTTCTGCATGTGGAAATCCAATATTCCCAGCACTGTTTACTGCCTCTTCTTTCCCCATCAAAAGGACTTAGCACCCTTGTCAAAAATCAGTTGGCCACAGCTGTGTTGGTATGCCTTAACTTTTAAAGCACAATCTATATTTGACCTCTAATACAAAGAGCTTTTCTTACTATTCTTCTTGCCTGTACTGCAGTCACTTCAATTGCTAGTAATCTTTGGATCCTATCACACCCTCCAGGTGATGCCTGTGAGAAGAATTTCATTTTTGTGAGAGCCTCTTCCAATTCTTCTTGTCCCCTCTAACTCGTATATTACTTCACTTCGAAGAGTGTCAAAGAAGAAAATCTCATACTCTGTAAGGAGTGAAACGAAAGAAGTTTTATTGAGGAATAATAAACTCAGGCTAGGCAGCACGTAGTGAAAATACAAAACACTCTACCGATCAAGCAGAGAGAGGGGTCTATATACATAGAGAACAAAGGAAAGGTAGGGGGTTAATGATTGATTATAAATAAGATCAGCTACAGCTTGAAGCCCTTTGAAAAGTAAAGGTCAACCACTTGGCTAGGAAAGAGTGACTTACCACCTAGGTGATTGGTACCAACTGGTTCAGTTATATGTGATTGCAGTCATGAACACATTTTCCCCATGAACAAACTGCTTGCATCTTGACACATTCTTCCCATGAACAAATGGTTTACATCCTGATCCTTTGCTTCCTGGGAATGCATGCTGGTCCCATCATTCTTATGTCTGACATGAGAGTTTCCAGTTTCAATTTTTTCCATTTACACTTCCTCCTTTCGATCAAGCTTCTGCTCAGGGGTGTGATCACTCTCAATGGAATAGCCTTTCTGCAAGGATTTTGTCTGTTTTCTTGAGGAGCTTTGGTTAATAAAAATTATTTTCTTCACCTTGCCGAGCTAATAGACTTCATCTTCAAGGTGAGTAGGTTTTGTGGTGAATGTCTTAAGACAAGGCCACATTCAAGGACCATTTCTTAGTCAGGACAGAATGATAGTGGTCCATATGAAACATACTTAGGGACACAAAAGGAAGGTGATTAAACAACATGATCATTGGTGAAAGCCTGTGAAACCAGCTTGATTTTATGTGAAGGGTCAAATGGTTTTGAAGTATAGCATTTCATGGATAAAATGCATTGAACTTAAGCAAAACAGCATTTTATAATTACAGTCATGTATCACTTAACGTTCATGATACTTGCTGTGAAATAGGACGCTATGTGATTTGGATGCTGTGTGAATATCACATTATATACTGTATAGAGTTCACCTTGAGGCATGGCTGGTGGAAGTCATCTTCAGTCCAGGTGGAGAGCACGTCTCACATGTTGAGTGTGTGTCAGGGAGCTTTCTCTTCGTGAGTTGGTTGAACCCCAAAGGCAAGGCCAATATCTTGATATTTAGGTGGCTTTATTAGCAGAAGATCATAACCAAGATGTTCATGAACTTGGCTGACTATCATCGCCAGTATTGCGCACCAAGTTCAAAGAAGGGACTTGCCTGGAGGCCAGCACCCAGCAGGCTTCGGATGCTGCACAGATCTGGGTTACCAAGCTTTGAAGGTAGTTCATGCCCTGGGGTGGGAGCCGTGTAGAGGTTAAAATGGAAGCCCCATCATGAACCCTGTTCTTATGGGTCCTGCTTCTACCCTTGGTTAAGAATGATGTGTGGATTTTTTTTTCTTTTCCTGTGTTAAATGTTTGTAAACATCAATTTAAAGAGTTCTAATAAAGAATCGAACAAAAAAAAAAAAAAAGACCAAGGACATATATGCAGTCAGACATTGCCCAAATGGGCATTATGCGGTGCATGATTTTAGAATAATAGAAATGATGAGGAATATAAAGATTCCAAAATAAAGTAGTAATTTTTTCCACAGTCCACCCCAAGAGGAAAGCCAATGATTTATAATATCAGTTAAAGAAGGAACAAGATCATTATCATAGAATGCAATATTAGCATATTAGCACTACTGTCAGGAATATAGACTAAGCAATCAGATTTTATTATGGCACAGGTACCTCCTTGGGCTGCAGTGAGAATGTCAAGGGCCATTCTATTTTGGAGTACTACTCATCATTGCAATTTTGGTATTGATCTCTTGAAGCCCATGGGCACTGTCATTTAGAGCAGTTTGTATATACCTGGCTAATATTTCTACATGTGCCATAACATTATCAAGTCCTATCCGAAGTATGAATACTGCCACTAGATGATTAATCTAATGAAGCACTGATCAACCATCGAGCTCTTAATATGTGTGCAATAGCTGGTAAAGGGAGTTCAGTTAAAATACATCCTTGACTGGCTACCATCACTGACTGCTCTGACCAGGATCACAACAGAGGGTTCTGGGCAGAGCTGGAGAAGGATGTAGAACAAAATTCTAACACACACAAAAAAAGACCAGATTTACTGGCCTAAAAGAGACTGGAGAAACCCTGAGAGTATGGCCCCCAGACACCCTTTTAGCTCAGTGGTGAAGTCACTTCTGAGGTTCACCGTTCAACCAAGGACTGGACAGCCCCATAAAACCAAACGGGACTAATGAGGCACAGCAGTCCAGGGACAAGGACTAGAAGACAGAAGGGGACAGGAAAGCTGGTGATAAGGAACCCAAGTTTCAGTAAGGACACTGTTGATGTGTAGTGGGGTTGTTAACCATGGTAATAGGGCAACCTGTGTACTAACTATTTAATGAGAAACTATTTTGTTCTGTAAACCTTCATCTAAAGTGAGAATAGCAGCACAACTGGAAGAGCATAGTCGATGTCACTGAACTGTGCATGTAGAAATTTTTGAAATGGTGTATCTTTGGCTATGTATATTTTCACCAAAAAAAAAAAAAAGTCAAGAAGGGAGAGGGTTGACGTGTCATGAGGTTGTTAACCAATGTCATAAAACAATATGTGTACTACTGTTTAAAGAGAAACTATTTGTTCTGTAAACCTTCACCTGGACTACTATTAAAAAAAAAAAAGAAAAAAATCCTTGAGTCCATTTCAGGCCCAGAGTTCATCTTCCAATCTAGCCTTGTGGGAGCCAGGGCCAAAAATTGCTGTTCGGGGTTAATCAATAGATACTTAAGCATTGTAGCCAATTGGTGGCAAACCAATCAGTAGCTTATAAGGTTATAAATGATGCACATTCAGATATTGGAAGCGATCCCATAGGCCTGGTGATGATTGGGTTATTCATACGGGTATGGTTAGATTGTTCCCAGCAAAGGGGAGCAACCCGACTTAGCCTCCCCGCTTGAAGAGTTAATCAAATGATTTGTCACGGTTGTTGATATGGACATACAATACGAAGAGTATTGTTTGTGCATTTGAACAATTCTTTAGCTAGCTCTTCTTGGGTGACTTTAGTAAAATAAGTGTTGTGTTAAAACTAAAGATTAAGTTATGGCCTGTGTTTTGTTCAGATCCGAAAAAAGGCCATTTATCAATGGAAAAACTAGTAATAGTGATTTGCTGTAGTAATGAACTATTTCTCCATTGTTCTAGTACCCATAGATCAAGAGCAACCCAGTCAGATCTCTGTAGTGAAGACATCCACCAGGGAAGCCGAGACTGACTTTAGGTTGGAAGGGCACCACATATCCAACAATTAGACCTTTTTAAAATTGTGAGCAAAGCATCTGCCCAATCTAGGAAAACGTTAGTAAAGGCATGACTGTAACAAAGGTAAAAAGATAAGGAGGTGAATTTTCAGGCCCAGTCCAGGGTCTTGGGTCAGCTGTCTGCAGATGTCATCTGCTTCTGGCCTTGGGGGTGTTTAAATGTAACCTTCAATTTTCTGGTAGGTTGGCTAGTCCAAAGAGGAATCTTAGCCTTATTTAACTGTGACAAATGGATCCAAGGTTTTATTCCCTCTAATTTGCTGCACATGGATTGGTGAGGAGGCCTGTCTTAGCCATCTAGGGCTGCTATAACAGAATACCACAAGTGGATGGTTTTAACAAAGAGAAATTTATTTCTTCACAGTAAAGTATGCTAAAAGTCCAAAGTTAGGGCATCAGCTCCAGGGGAAGTCTTTCTCTCTCCGTTGGCCTTCTCATCGATGTTCCTCCAGAGTAGGAGCTTCTCGGTGCAGGGACCCCAGGTCCAAAAGACACGCTCTGCTCCTGGTACTGCTTTCTTGGTGGTATGAAGTCACCCTGTCTCTCTGCTCATTTTTCTCTTATATCTCAAGAGATTGCCTCAGGACACAATCCAATCTTGTAGAATGAGTCCTGCCTTACTAACAGAACTACAGCCCATCCTCCCTCATTAACGTCATAGAGGCAGAGATTGCAACATATAGGAAAATCACACAATATCAGGAATCATGCCTCAGCCACATTGATACACACATTTTGGGGGGGACATAATTCAATCCATGACAAGGACTAAGTATAGTCCCTTCTAACAAGGTTCTAAAGAGTCTTTTATTTGGTATATCTTCCAATATACATATTCTCCTGGGGCGATGTTAGGCAGATTTCAGAAGTCTAGTTTCTGTTCATCAAAGGCTTCTCTAACCTGTGAAAGATATTCTTTAGAATATCAGATTAAAGACTGGCAATACTTCAGTAATTCAGGTTGACCAATGTTAGGGTCGGTGCAGGCACCATAAGGAAGAACCATGGATCTCCCAGTAATTATTTCATAGAAGGTAAGACTGTGAAATCCAAACAGTATGGACCTCAGGTTCAAAAGAACTAAGAAAAGGATCTTAACGTTTCACAAAGCTTTGCTATTTGGGTCTTTCCATTAGTTCTCTCTACTAGACCAGAAGGCTGAGGATGATAGGGACAATGTAGCCTTTGATAAATGGGAAAAACTTGACACAGTTCCTGGATGACTTGACCAGTTAAATGAATTCCCTGATTACTACAAAGAGTTTTTGGTGCTCCCCAGGTTGGTATTATGTTTTCAAGAAGTGTCTTCGCTACAAAGGCTGCAGTAGCATGACAGCATGGGAAGACTTCTACCCAGTGTGAAAATCTACAAATCTTTACTAATATATATTTATAACCATTTGAGGATAGAAGCTGAATAAATCTAGCTGCCATTCAAGCACAGGGCCGGAAGGTAAAGGATATTGTCCAGGTGGGACTTTAAGGTGTTTTCTGGGATTGTAGTGAGGGCAAATAGGGTGATGGGTGGCAACATATTTGGCAGCCTCGAAAAATTTTCCCCACCAATATTTTTTTAAGGTCTCAGTCATTTTATCCCCTCCTATGTGGTTTGCATCATAGGAACACGTGGGAAATTAGGTAAAGCAATTTTGTTATTAGGCCCAATCCACAATTTAGTGGCAGGATATTGGTAACAGCCTGTGTTTTTCAACCCTTAATTTCATCTGTTTGGGCTAATTGTTGGTGTTTTAAAATATTTTCTAAAGTTAATTCATGAAGGTTGGAGTTATCAGTAGACAAATTTGGGGAGTCACTTTCTTTATCATGAGTACAGAAATAACGTGAGAAGCAGCTTGTTTGGTTGCCATATCAGCAAGATTATTTCCACTAACTTCTTTAGTTTAGGGTACTCCTTTTGGTTGATAAGCTTGTATTTTTATCACACCAATTTCAGAGGGGAGTAATAGAGCGTTTAGAAGGTCTGCTACTAAAGCTCCATTTTGTATGACATTTCTGGAAGGGGTTAAAAATCATCTTTGCTTCTGTAACATGGCAAAATCATACAATTCCAAAATAGTATCCACTGTGTGTAAAAATATTAACAGATTTTCCTGAAGCTATTCTACAAGCTGTAGCAAGGCCAATTAATTAGGCTTGTTGGGCTGAAAAGGCTTCAGGGAAAGCCTGACTTTCAAGGACTTCAGTAGAAGCCTTAACAGCAAATCCAGCTTGTTAGTGAGGACTACTAGGATTAGGTTTCAAATAGGAACCATCCTCAAACAAAACTAAATCAGGATTAGTTATAAGGTTCTCTTTTAAGTCTTTTCAAGCGATTAAAAGTCCTAGACAATCATATGCAGGATAGCTGTTCTCATTAGTCGTGGGGAGAAGAGTAGCTGGACTTAAACAGGCCATGGAGTGTAATCTAATGTTGGATGCAGCCAGGCGGAGAACTTCATAGGAGGTAGGCCTGCTGGTAGAAAAGATGTGTCAAGGTAGAATTAAGTAAAGCAGACACAGCATGGAGGACATTAAAACAAACAAACAAACAAACCAAACCTGTTGCCATCAAGTTGATTCTGACTCATAGAGACCCTACAGGACAGAGCAGAACTGCCCCATAGAGTTTCCAGGGGGCACCTGGTGGATTCGAACTGCTGACCTTTTGGTTAGCAGCTGTAGCACTTAACCATTCTGCCACCAGGGTTTCTATGGGGCACATAGACATCTAAAAAAAATCCCCAGCGTTATATCTGCTGTGGGTTCCACTAGTTTGGCAATAGCAGCCACAGCCCTAAGGCAGGGAGGGTATCCCCTGCTACTAGGTCAAGTTGTAGGCTTTAATAACCTATAGGTCTCTGTTGTCCTCCATATTTTTCGAGTTGGTATGCCTAGAGCATCTCCAGATACTTCGTTGACAAATAAGGGAAAATTTAGGTTGCACAGTAGTTAAGATCTCGGCTGCTAACAAAGGGTTAGCAGTTTGAAACCACTGGCTGCTCCTTGGATACCCTATGAGTCAGCTCTATTCTGTCCTATAGGGTCACTATGAGTCAGAATCAACTCAATGGCAACAGGTTTTTGGTTTTTAGAGTGGGCATGTTCATTAAAGCTCCTTTTAATTGAACTACAACCTCTTGATCTTCTGGTGAAATTTGGAATGAATCTGGCTCAGAAGCTTTAAAATATTTGTGTGAAGGTTGAGCCAACAACAACAACAAAATTGGGAATCCAGATTCAACAATAGCCATTGAGTCCTATAAACCCGCGTAGCTGTTTCTTTGTTTCAGGAATAGGAAAGACAAGGATAGCTTCTTTCTATTTAGGATCAATAGAGATGCCTTCTGCAGAAATTAGGTGGCCCAAATACTTAACAGAAGGCTGAGCCAAGTGTAATTCTTTTCTGGATACTTTATGTCCACCAACAACCAGATGTTTTAATGAAGCTATACTGTTGTCAAACAGGCTTGCTGGGAGGTTCAGCAAACTAGCAAATTATCAAAGTATTTCAGCAATGCAGATTTGTTTGTAAATTGTGAAACCTGCAAATCTCCATGCAGAATCTGAGAAAAATAGGTGGGAGATTCAGTAAATCCTTGGGGTATTACAATACAGATAAATTGTTGATTTTCACAGGTAAAAGTAAACAAATATTGACTTTCAGAATGCACACGAATACTGAAAAGAGCACTGCAAAGATCCCCAACCATAAAATGAGTTGCATTTGAAGGAACATTGGAAAGTAATAAATGAGGATTAGGAACTACCAGGAATCTACAAACAACGATATGGTTGATTGTACAAAAATCCTGAACAAATCTCCATCCCCTATTATTTGTTTTTTCTTTTTTTTCAACTGGAAGAGCAAGAGTATTACAAGGGCTGGTACATGGGACAATTAAACCTTTGGGAAGGAAATCTTGTATAATGGGAGCTAGTCCTTCTTTTGCTTCTTGTTTGAGTGGATACTGGGAAATTTTTTTTTTTGTACTTCAGGTGAAGGCTTACAGAACAAATAGTTTCTCATGAAACAGTAGTACACATATTGTTTTATGCATTGGTTAACAACCCCACAACACGTCAGCCCTCTAACTTCTCAACCTTTTTTTTTGGTGAAAATACACATAGCCAAAGATACACCATTTCAAAAATTCTACATGCACAGTTCAGTGACATTGACTACGCTCTTCCAATTGTGTTGCTATTCTCACTTAAGATGAAGACTTACAGAACAAAATAGTTCCTCATTTAACAGTTACTACACATGTTGCCCTATGACAATCTCACAACACAACAATATCCTTACTCAACCTTGGGTTCCCTATCACCAGCTTCCTTGTCCCCTTCTGCCTTCTGGCCCTTGTCACTGGACTACCGTACCTCATTAGTCCCATTTGGTTTTACGGGGCTGTCCACTCCCAGGCTGAACAGTGAACCTCAGAGATAACTTCACCACTGAGTTAAAAGGGTGTCTGTGGGACATACTCTTGGGGTTTCTCCAGTCTCCTTTAGGCCAGTAAATCTGGTCTTTTTTTGTGAGTTAGAATTATGTTCTACATCCTTCTCCAGCTCTGTCCAGAACCCTCTGTTGTGATCCTGGTCAGAGCAGTCAGTGGTGGTAGCTGGGCACCATCTAGCTGTACTGGACTCAGTCCGGTGGAGGCCTTGGTAGCTATGGACCATTAGTCCTTTGGACTAATGTTTTCCTTGTGGCCTGTTCTCTTCATTCGCCCTTGCTCCCGAAGGGATGAGACCAGTGGAGTATCTTAGATGGCCGCTCACAGGCTTTTAAGACCCCAGACACTACTCACCAAGGTAGAATGTAGACCATTGTCTTTATAAACTGTGTTATGCCAATTGAGCTAGATGTTCCCAAAGACCATGGTCCCCACAGCCCTCCACCCAGCAGTTTAGTCCTCAGGGAGTTTGGATGTGTTTATGGGGCTTCCATGACCTACTGGGAAATTTTTTGGCAGAGGTTTAGATAAACCTATTTGAATTTGAATCACCTCAGCTGAAAAAACTTGACCTACATCTGTGGATGTGGTGGCCCATAAGGTTTCAGGAACTAGGGAAAAGGTGTCAGAAGAGAGAGAACTAGGATGATTTGAATTTTGATGAGGCGTGACAAGCACTTGCATACAGCAAATGGCTTCTTCTTCCTGAATATTGTCTAACTCAGAGTCTATCTCTGTTGACTTATGGCTATCAGGCAGACTCAATAATATTTCCCCATTTCAATAAATTGTAAATGGCAATTTCATTTGGATAAAATATCTCTTCCCAATAGATTGACTGTGGTACCAGAATTGAGCAAAAAGAAAAAAAAAATGGTGTAAATCTTCAACAGGATCAAGAGATATCAAAACAGGTTGGCAATAGATCAACTTTTGTTCTTGATTGGTAACCACCACTGCTTTTGGAGTTTTAGTACTCTGGGTAGGGCTTTTGTAAACAGATGGACTTAATAGCAGATTGGGTGGATCCAGTGTCAATTAAAAATTGGCAAGTTTTCTCTGTTAACAAATAAATTACTTTTTTTTTTTTTTTATCCTTGTGGATTAAGAGCTACCACAGGAGAAGTCCCAGTTTTGTTGCAAGAGCCCCTTCATTCTGAATCAGATTGTAGGATTTTTTTAAGGGTGGGCTGTGTCAGTCTTTTGTTTATTTTTTAGCATATAGCATTCATTTTTCCAATGGCCAGGTTTTCTACTATAGTGACAAATACCCACCTTTGTGCCACTGGAATGTTTAGCACTTTTCTTTTGACTAGGGGATTGTAATTATTACAACTTAAGGGCCATTAATTTGTTAGCCTTAGAAAACTTTTGGCTTCAAGAGTCTGGGAAAGTTTGTAACTTATGTTGATTAGCTCAACAATAAGAGCTATATCCCTGTCTAATTGATGTTGCTTTACTATTAGTGCTGAAGTCTCAGGTTTAAGACTGGATATGAAAACAGCATTGAAAGCATTGGTGACACCAAGTGCAGTCAAAGTGAGGCCATAGTGTTGGGAAAACTTCTTGAGCAGTCAAGTCTAATAATCATAAACATTTTCATCTTTATTCTGTTTACAGTTGTGAATTTTAGTCCAATAAATTAGTAGAGGAAAGGCCTCTGGGGTAGTCTCCAGTATTATTTTTACTAATGGCTCAAAAGTCTTCCAAAAGCTTGGTGACTGTTTTATCAATGTTTAAGGCTAAGCTATCCTTGGACATCTTCCCATTCTGCCTGTTCTAGACATAATTGGGCTTCCCCTGGGCCAGTGATCATGTGAACAAAGTGATATAAGTCAGGAGCCCAGGCTGGTAGGCTTCAACGAGGATTTTTAATTCTTCAGAAAATTTGTAGGGGTCCTCACAGAGTTTAGGAAAATATTTCACAATGCTACATAATTATGAGTGTATCCGGGGAGCAAAAGTGATATACGGTAATCTTTGACATCACTGCTGGGGCTAATTTTAAAGAATATTTCAGACAAGGGTTTATTTGCTGTTTTTTTTAGGGAAAAGGAGACTTTCAGATAAAGTGTTATCTGAAGAGTAGGAAAGCAAAGAAGGGTATAAGAAGTACCAGTCAGCAAGCAAGCAGAAAGGGTGGGAGCTGAATTTGACATTGTAATTCTTTATTCTGCTTAGTTAATTTAGAGACAGTATCCTGCAGGGAAGCAATTTTACTGTCTTAATGTCTTTAGAGGTATCTACATACCAATCAAAATAGGTATCCCACTGGGACTATTTAACCCGGGAGCCTCGGTTCTCTTAACTTACTGTGCATAAAAGTTAACTTACAGAGATCAAAAGAACCCCAAAGTGGTCAATGAATTTCCAAACTGTCTTCACTGAGGCTATGCCAGAGACAAGAACATGTATGATAAGGGACCGTAACGCTTGCTTGTTCATGTAGCGAGCAGGAGACCCAGAAGGTGAATCCAAATCTCCTTTAAGCATGGCATTCCCCATTTTATAATGACAGTAACAAGCAACAAACTTTTACTTGCAAGAACCAAAACATATCCACAATAATACCTGAAGAGTTATTAAAGTAAGGAAGCAGAGCTCAGATTTGAGAGCATTCTTACCTTAATCAGTTCCCAAGAATTCACAGAAGCAGAGAGCCCAAAGTGACTCAGCAGGTACTGTGCCTGTGCCTGTGCCTGGATGCCCCAGAGATTGTCAAAGATAATTCACTTTGAAATCACGATTCTGACACCAGAAATGTCAAAGAAGAAAATCTCATACTCTTTTACAAGTGAAAGAAGAGGAATTTTATTGAGGAATAACATAGCTGGAGCTGGGTAGCACTAAGTAAAAACACAAAGCACTCAGCCATTCAAGTGGAGAGAGGGGTTTATATAGATAGAGAACAAAGGAAAGATAGGGATTAATGATTAATTATGTATAAGATCATCTTCAGCTTGAAGTCTTTTGAAATGTAAAGGTTGGCCACTTGGCTAGGAGGAAGTGAGTTACCACCTAGGTGAGTGGTGCCAGCTGGTTTGATTATACATGATTGCAGTCATGAACTTTGGATAAGTCAAGACTTCTGTTAAAGCTATATATATATATATGTGTGTGTGTGCCATGAGATATCTGTTTACTAATTAGCCTTCCCTCTTTTAGTAATTAAAGTCCCTGGATGTCGCAGTTAATTGATAGGCTACTAACTGAAAGGTTGGAGGTTCACATCCACCCAGAGGGTGCCTCTGAAAATCTGCTTCTAAAAGGTCACAGCCTTGAAAACCCTATGCAGTGCATTTCTACTCTGTAACACATGGGGTTGCCATGAATCAGAATCAACTCAATGGCAACAATTTTGGTTTGGTTTTCCTTTAGTAACTGGTGCACAGAAAGTGCTAGATGAAAATATTTTGAATGGATGGTTGCAGAAATACCTGAATGAATGCATAAATGTCACCTACCTTCATGGGACAAAGATGTGCCCACATGGAGAGGAACAAGAATGGTTAAAAATAAGAACCCAATTCACACTTGGTCTGTGGCCAGCTCCTGCCTTACCCAGCCCATTCTTTTTTTTTTTAATTATTGTGCTTTAAGTGAAAGTTTACAATTCAAGTTAGTTTCTCATAAAAAAATTTATACATAACATTGTTTTGTGACCCTACTTGCTCTCCCTATACTGTGACAGCACACTCTTCCTTTCCACCCCGGATTTCCCATGTCCATTCAACCAGCTCCTGATCCACTCTGCCTTCTCATCTCGCTTCTGGAAGAGAGCTGCATATTTAATCTCATGTACCTACTTGAGCTAAGAAGCACACTCTTCACGAGTATCATTTTCTGACCAATAGTCCAGTCTAATCTTTGTCTGAAGAGTTGGCCTCGGGAATGGTTTTAGTTTTGGGCTTACAGAGAGCCCGGGGGCCACATCTTCCAGGGTACTTCCAGTCTGAATTAAACCATTAAGTCTGGTCTTTTCATTAGAATTTGAGTTCTGCACTCCACTTTTCTCCTGCTCCATCAGCGACTATCTGCTGTGTTCCCTATCAGGACAGTCATTGTGGTAACCGGGCACCATCTAGTTCTTCTGGTCTCAGGCTGATGAAGTCTCTGGTCTATGTGGCGCTTTCTGTCTCTTGGGCTAATACTTTCCTTGTGTCCATGGTGCTCTTCATTCTCCTTTATCCCAGGTGGGTTGGGACCAATTGATGCATCTTAGATGGCCACTTGCTAGCTTTTAATACTCCAGACACCACTCACCAAAATAGGTTGCAGAACATTTTCTTAAAAAACTTTGTTGTGCCAATTGACCTAGATGTCCCCTGAAAGCATGGTCCCCAGACCCCTGCCCTGCTACTCTGTCCCTTGACATGATTGATTGTATTAAGGAAGTTTCTTAGCTTTAGATTAGTCCAGTTGTGCTGACTTCCCCTGTAGTGTGTGCTGTCCTTCCCTTCACCTAAGATAATTCTTGTCTACTTTCTAGTTAGTGAATAGCCCTCTCCCTCCCTCCCCACCCTCGTAACCATCAAAGAATGTTGTCTTCTGTGTTTAAACCTTTTCTTGATTTTCCAATACTGGTCTTATACAATATTTGTCCTTTTGCAACTAAGTTCATTTAGCATATCTTCCAGATTCCTCCAAGTTATAAGATGTTTCACGGATTCATTGTTGTTCTTCATCATTGCGTAGTATTCCATTGTCTGAATATACCATAATTTGTTTATCCATTCGTCCGTTGATGGGCACCTATTACCTGGCCCATTCTGACAGGTTTCAGAGAAGGGCTCTTATTTGTCCTATGATGTTTATAGGACAGGGCAGGGAGTTATCTTTTACTCCACTGGCAGACTAGGAGGCTTCTTAGCCAAGGCTCTCAAATCTTGGGACTGAGTGAAGATTAAGGGAAGCTATAGTGCTATTGAAATACTGTATCAGGTGGTTTAGCAAAAGCAGAAGGGAATCCCAGAGAACCTGGGAGAGTCACTGCTAAGTTCGGCCTGAGGAGCTGAGCTTCAATCAGTACAGGTGCTGAGCAACCATAAGGTACACAAAGTCAGCAGTTCTGCCTTCTGCCTGGGAGCATGGTATGTTCAGAATCCAGGAGCACTTGACGACCAGCAGAATCAAGTTTGCAAAGTTCATTTTTAAAAAAGACTATGGTGTGCTCTATGACTTGTGTATATAATAGAGGCCTTTCTCAAATAAAATAGAAATGAAATGGAGCAAACAACTATTTACATGGTGAAGTGTGTCTCCTTTGCACAGGTCCTGTTAGATATTAATCATGACATTGCAACACGGTGAAATTAATATCCTGTTGGATGTTAATCATGAAGATTGCTCAGGCTGTTTGTTGCTAATCAAGAGGATGTTATGAAACATGAGTCAGACAGCCTTTGGCTTCCTGGAAGTGCAAGGACTGTATATATAAACCAGGAGCTTCATCAGTGAGATATTGGAGCAGCAGGAAGGTAGGGAGCCATCAGTTGTCTTGCACACAGAAAGAAAACAATGGCCAGCATGCCCAGCCTTCCTCTGCTCCTGCTGCTGCTTTGGGGTACGGGGTCTCATGGCTTCCCAGCAACTTCAAAAACACAAGATCAAGATGTGGAGATGGTGCAGGTAAATACTGAATTTCACATGCAAGAAATTGCATGCATTTTTCCACAGTAGTATAAAGTTTATTTAAGGATGTGTTTCCTCTAAAAAGAAACCTTTTTTTGCATGTCAGAAACAGCATCTTCCTCAAAAATGTACCTAGCCAGGCATAGACCTTCTTTTTACATTTAGAGATGAGAGGGAATGAAAGGAACAGTATGCAAATTTGGCTCTACAAATTGTAATTCCCACTTTATAGTAACTAATGGTAGGGAGATTTCTACTCTGAATTTGCGTTTTTCACCAATAATAAGGATAATAAGGATCATGAAATCTAAACACAAACTTTAAAAGTAGTTCTTTTTGTCAGCTAAAAATTCATGCTGTCAATTATTTTTTTCAAATGAGAAAGATTTCCCATCCAGTGTTTCAATAATTTTGTTTTACCAGAAATACCTGGAAAACTACTACAACCTGAAGAATGATGGTAACCAAACTGAAAGGCAGAGGAAGAACAGCCCAGTGGTTGAAAAGCTGAAGCAAATGCAGGAATTCTTTGGGCTGAAGATTACTGGGAAGCCAGATGCTGAAACCCTGAATGTGATGAAGCAGCCCAGATGTGGGGTGCCCGATGTGGCTCAATTTGTCCTCACTGAGGGACATCCTCGGTGGGAGAAAACACACCTGACCTACAGGTACCAGACTGAGGAGTGGAGTGTCAATGCTATTTCCCATCAAAGCAGGAAAAAATAAGGTCTAATTTGTCTTTATTCTCTCCTATTTCATTTTCAGGATTGAAAATTACACACCTGATTTGTCTCGCGCAGATGTGGACAGTGCAATCGAGAAAGCCTTTCAACTCTGGAGTAATGTTACACCTCTGAAGTTCACCAAAGTCTTTGAGGGTCAAGCAGACATAATGATATCTTTTCAGTCGGGAGGTAAGCTCTTCTTATATGTATCATGAAAGTATTCTTGTCTTAACTTCACCTTGCTCCTAAAACTCCTCAGCTTGCAGCTGGAATTCCTTGTTTAGGAGGAGTGTTGATTTTATAGTTTTAAGGAAGGAAACTACGTCATATTTGATGCAAGTCTGTTGGCCTCTTAACAAAGCTATGCTTGCCCTCTTGGATTAGCCTAAACAAGAACCAAGAGGGACCTCTGCTGAATTCTGTTTTTTGCAGATCATCGTGACAATTCTCCCTTTGAAGGACCTGGAGGAAACCTAGCTCATGCTTTTCAACCAGGCCCAGGTATTGGAGGGGATGTTCATTTTGACGAAGATGAAAGGTGGACCAACAATTTAAGAAGTAAGTCAGCCAGTTTTGCTTCTATCTTCCCCCCACCCCTTCACAGTTCATTGCAATATTGGTTGGTCTAACTGCAAGAACGCATTAATAGAAATATGTGTTTTTCTACTGTCACTTAGAAAATTAATGATACACTTAAAAAAGTGTAAGAGAAGGTTACTTCTGCTAGTAACAACATTTTAGTGTCTATAAGTACGCCATTCTAAAACTTCTATTAAGAAAACGTTGAAAACCTTAATGTTTTATTGTGGGTATCTTCATAGACTCTTTGTAACTAGAGGGACACACCAAAATTTAACAGTAGTAGTAAGATTACTTGGAAATTAAAAGAAGGGAGGTTTTTTCAGTTTTGTAAATAGGGAAAAATATTAATAGAAATTTATTGCTTCTCTGAGAAATAATACATGCCATCTAATTGGTGATAAGATTGACCAATCTATTGTCGGTTGAGTTTGTCTTTTAATTGTATCAGTGTAATCATAGTGAGACTTTAACCTGCCTCTTCACTATTAGTAAATTCATTCCTCCTGCTTTCAGAAAAAAAAAAAGTTTTATGTATTTTTCAAAACCTCCCTTTGAAAATGTGGGCATTACTCCTTATAGAGTATAGATTACTTCTTACTTAAATGACTCAGAGATGAAGTATATTTCAAATAATTGCAAGTGTGTTTGTTGGCTTTTTTAGATTACAACTTGTATCGTGTTGCGGCTCATGAATTGGGTCATTCCCTTGGACTGTCTCATTCTACTGATATTGGGGCTTTAATGTACCCAACCTACTTCTTCAATGGTGAAGTTCAGCTATCTCAGGATGATGTCAATGGCATCCAGGCCATTTATGGTAAGTATAAGGAAAAACACCAAGGATAAGAAGCTACTGACCTTTATACCCATTTCAAATAGAACAACCTTTAGTCGTATTCTTTAAGAAGCTGTCTTTCACTGTTTATGTAGTTTTCAGTGCCAGCCTAAACTAACTCCAGGTCTTTTGGTTTCTTTAGGACCTTCCCCAGATTCCACTCAGCCAATAGCCCCAGTGACCCCACAAGCATGTGATAGTAAGCTCACCTTTGATGCTATAACTACAATTCGAGGAGAAGTGATGTTCTTTAAAGACAAGTAAGACATCAATTATTCTTTGTGTTGTGTATTTGTAATACTAACAACATTCACTACTATGAACTCTATGGACCACTACTTCACATGTTATTTACCTTATATTTGTTTATATTTATAATTATGTAGGTGTAATAGCTTACATTAGTACTATATAATTACTTATAGCAACTTATTTTCCTACAAGTATTATGTCATTTGATTCTCAGAAAAAATACCATTGCAGTAGAAGATCTGTTAATATAATCCCATTCTGCAGATGAATAAAGTAAGACAGAGAGAAGAAAAGACTCTTTCAGGGCACAGAGGTCACTGGTGACAGAGCAGAAATTGGTCTTCTGAACTGTACTCCAGGACCTTTTTCATTATACCTGTTTATGGTGATAAACTTTATTCAGTGGTATGAGTCCTTTTCATAATACCATCAGGCCAATGAAGGTAATGCAGTCTGCAGCCCGGAAGGGCAAGGCAACACTTTAAGCTTTATCCTTTCCATGCTGCAAAAGATGGCCCTCCCAAAACTTGTGGTCCTAACAGGTCTCTGTTGTCCCCTGGAGGACCAGAGAAGAGAAGGAGTAGTTGCTGGGAGAATCCCCAAGAGTTCATGTGGATCCCCCCTTGAGCAGATATGGGTAGTCACTACATAGCACTTCCCTCCTCCTGGAAGAAGGATCCTAGGTCTCCCTCTGCAGGGTATGGATTCAAAAACTCTGAGATTCCCTCACATACAGGGACTGGCATGCTCTCCCTACCAAACAAAACAATAATACACTCTTTCTGAATGATGCAGTCCACATAAAGATCAGTACTGCTGAAAATCGTCCTCACACAGAAAGTCGGGGCAGTCTGAAAGGCTCGCTTCCCCTCAGCAGAGAGGAGGCTTCCTTCTTGAAGAGTTGTGGTTGCTGATCTATGGCTTTGGGGTCATATCTATCCCAGAATGCAGGAAATTTACTCCTAATGCTTTCTATCCATTCTCTTCTTTACTATTTTTGAGTAAATGAGATAATGCTGGATGTAAACCATTCAGGGTGTGGCTCATTACCGGGAAGTGTCAAGGTTTGCTTTTTGTTGGGTTTAAAGCAAAGCTCTCAAGGTAGCAGGGCATGCCTATCAAAGCAAGTATTAGAGGGATTACTCCATGGGACAGGACCAGAACTAGGATTTACAGGATTTGAAAGGACACTGAGATCATTTAAATGTTGCGGTGTCATGAAGACTCAGAAGCGTAGAGATGGTATCTGAGATGTTACTTGCCTAAGGTTTCAGAGGCAGGCAGAGGCAGGATGGACCTAGAAGCCAGATTCCTGATGGCCAGGCCATGTTCTTTCCTGTGCACCAGTCCCTGTGTGGTTTTGTTGAAGGCCTTCTGGAGTCTAGAAAACTCCTCTGTTGTCCCCATGGCAGTCTGTGCTGTGTAGTTAACCCAGTCTCTATGGACTATAGAATCAACTAAATAAACTCCCAACTAAAGGACGACAAAGGGAGTGGCTATCACACCTGAGTTTAAAATTAACCTCTGCCTCTTACCAGCTACATGACCTTAGATACTACCTCCCTTAGCCTCCTTGACCTCAATTTCTCATCTGTGAGTTGGGAGTAATCGTCTTTTGTAGGGTTTTTGTGAGGTGAGGCATGATGTAGGCACAGGACCTGGCATGTTATAAGTGCTCACTAAATGTGGGGTATTACTGTTGTATTCCAACCAATGGTGTGCTGAAGCTGGTTCCTAATTGCTTCCCAAAGCTCAAAGCTAAATTTTAAGAGCTGATTGTTCCATTTCTAAGAGCCAGTTGTTAACAAAGCCATTATTATAAATTATATAAACTTACAATTAAATAAATCATGTTAAAACCAAAGGTAATAATCAAAATTCATTGCTTTCTAATTATTTTACTACATTTTATTATTTCTCTATGTTCTTGAGTTATTTGTACAGTGGGGTATTATACAATGGTGCACTACCACGTATCTCCAAAGCAGGACTTTTTTTTTTTAAGCCAGATGTTAAACATTTACCAGGACACTACTAGTTCCAGCAGTAGGAAGGCGCTGAACGCCCACCAGAAATTGCTAGCGATTAGATCAAAGGCTTTTTTTCTTTTCTTTTTTTCAAATCAGGTTCTACATGCGTATAAATTTTTTCTACCCGCAAGTTGAGCTCAATTTCATTTCTGTTTTCTGGCCTCATCTGCCAAATACACTTGAAGCTGCTTATGAAGTTGCTTATAGAGATGAAATCCGGTTTTTCAAAGGTAATGTTTCTGCATATTTTTTCACTGTTTTTATGGACTAATTTCCCATGAGGTTTTGGGCTGAGATATAAGATGGTATTGGATATTTTCTCTCCCTGGACCTTTGAAAATCTAACAGTCTCACCTACCAAATCAAGGGGAGTCCATCACCTGAATTACAAATTGAATACTGTATTTCTGAGTCATTTTAAGTAGAAAGCTAATGCCTGGAAATACAAATTTTCAGACCTATCTGTTTATGAATCTGGAATTTTATGAATGCTTTCTGTGCAGACTACTTATGTATTTAAAACCGATAACAAATTGCCTTTCAAGTTGATTCTGACTCATTGCGACCTCATATGTGTCAGAGTAGAAGTGTGCTCCACAGGGTTTTCAACAGCTGATTTTAAGGAAGTAGATCATCAGAACTTTTTTCTTGGCAACTCTGGGTAGACACAAACCACCAACCCTTTGGTTTACACCGCCCAGGGACTCCTTGTGTTTAAAACTCACCCCATATTTCTTGAGGCTGTCACTCACAAGTAAAATTGAGAGATCTGGGCCAATTCTATAGACTATGGAATTGAAATTTTTGGTTTGTGTGATTTCCTAAGATCTACCTTAATACATAAGGTTCCTGGGTGGTGCAAAGTTTGTGTTGGTCTACTAATCTAAGGGTGGGGGTTCAAATCCATCTAGTGGTGCTGTGGAAGAAAGCCCTGACAATCTGTTTCCATAAAGATTACAGCCAAGACACCCTATGCTGCAGTTCTATTTTGTAGCACACGGGGCCACCATGAGTCGAGTTGACTCTATGGCAATGGGTTTTTATCTTAATACAAAGAACCTTTCTGAGAGCAGGGTGGAGAGCCAGGTGGACGAGCTGCAGACTTTCTTCCAGGGTATGGTGCATAGACCAGCAGCCTTGTCGTTCCCTGAAAGTCTGTTAGCAATACAGAATCTCTGGTCCTACCCTAGAACTTCTTTGACAGAATCTGAAATTTAACAAGATTTCCAGGCAATATATAAGCACATAAAGTATGAGAAGTATTAAATTATTGTGAATTGAATGGAACAAACTTCTTTGGTTTTATCAGAATGAAACACAATCCAATGATAGGCACCTGGTTTTGAGGACAAGCAGACAAGCATTAAGACACTTGACCCAGTCATACACTCAAGGCAAAGAGTTAAACACAGTTGGGATGGGCAAAAAACTTTGAAAAAGGCTTTCTAGCTCTTATACCACGACACGAAAACAGTTTCAAATTGCTTTTTCATGAAGGGTACGTAAGCGTATTTGTACAAACAGACCAATCTTGACTTCAGGATATAAGGCCACTTTTACGTAGTGCAGGTCTTGCTGAGTATAAACACAGAGTATCTGGACACAGCATAAGTTTAAGTACTTGGAACTTATTCCAGTCAGATGCAATGATTTGTCTCAGGGTCAAAGGTCATTACGGATTGTGAGTCATTACTACACTGTGCCCCTTAGAATAGCATTGGTGTGAACTTCCACAGCCCATGGGCAACCTGGAGAAGGTTTCTATCACTGAGGTGGCACAATGGACTCTAGTCATTTCAACACCTGGCTTCAGAAGGAAGCCCTCAACCCCATAAACCAGTCATTCTCAAAGCTTGGCTGCAGATTAGAATCACCTAGGAAGCTTTAAAAAATATACTGACTTAATTGGTCTTGGGTAGGATCCTGGTATCAGTATTTTAAAAAATCACCCTAAAAAAACCATTGCCACTGAGTCAATTCTGACTCATAGCGACCCTATAGACAATTCTAATGTGAAGTCAGGACACTGCTCCAGCATGTGAAACAAGAACTTGACTAGAAATGTGCTTAACCACTGTACCACCAGGTCTCCTCTGTCTATGGGAGCCTTAAGCAATATATCTACATGACCATTTCTTGATTGACAGGTAAAAAGTACTGGGCTGCTCAGGGGCAGAACATGCTTCGTGGATACCCCAAGGACATCTACACATCTTTTGGCTTCCCTAAAACTGTAAAGAATATCAATGCTGCTGTTTCTGAGGAAGATACTGGAAAAACATACTTCTTTGTTGCTGACAAGTACTGGAGGTAAGGACTGACTGCAGAAAAATTTAGGGTTTCAGTGCTTTGTACATAGAAAGAAAGTTCTGTGCATTTCAAAGTGAGTCTAATATTGCTATGACAGGCTGCCTTTTCTGTGGGTGGCTGTAGCCATCCCAGCATCCATTTAATCTATTGACCAAATATCTTCATGTGATACCTGTCCTGGGAGTCCAGGGAGCTTGTGGGTCTGAATTTTAAAAAGAAAATGGAAAAATGAGGGCATTCATTTTTATAGAGCTACTTCAGCCAAAAGGAACTTACCTTTCATAACGTTTCCCCTTAATAGGGCATAGTGTGGAACCTACTGGAAAACTAGAATCAGATGTTGGAGTTCAGAAGGACCTTATAGGTCTGATAGTCCACCCAAGAGCCTACCTCACTTCATTCCACCCTCCATTTCACAAAAGTCCTGTTAAATTAAAAGTTCTTATTCAATTCCCGCTGGGGAACTCCCCATAATGATTGAGACGTCTACAGGTTTAACAGAAGGTTCTGACACTACTAATTCTTTCTCTACCAGGTATGATGAATATAAACGAACCATGGATGAAGGTTATCCCAGAATGATAGCTCATGACTTTCCTGGAATTGGCAATAAAGTTGATGCTGTTTTCAAGAAAGATGGTAAGTGAATATAGGTGTATTTTCTCCTTTTTTTTTTTTTTTGGCCATAGTAATAGCATCAAGATTGTTAATTGGAACAGCAACTGCCAAAAATATTTGTGTTCACAAATGACTTGGGATTTTTGAGAACACAAGTTAAAACTAGAAACTACTTCTATATTATAATAATTCTCTTTTGTTTTATTTCTAGGATTTTTCTATTTCTTCCATGGGACAAGGCAATACAAATTTGATCCGAAAACTAAGCGTATTTTAACTCTTCTGAAAGCTAACAGCTGGTTCAACTGTAGAAAGAATTGACCGACTGTTACCAACCTTTGAATGAAAAATTATATTTTCTGAGCCCAAGGAAGGTGTTTTCCTGAAGAACTACATAATTTTCAGTATTTTATTTAACCTCAGGAATTACTGATGCACAGTTATTATGTATAACTTTATTGGCATGTATTTTATATGTTATATTGTAATGTTTTATGAGGACTAAGGAAGGCCAAGTTCATGGCTTATAGATTCATGTGGACTAATTCATTTAGCAAAGAGAGAAGGTCTTCTCCACAGTACGTATAAGACTGGCATTAATCCTGAACTGCAGTTTTAGGAATCAACACCTCCTTTCAAGAGAGAAAGAGACAAGAGACACCAGTCTCCACCATAGGAAAAGCACTTCAAGAACATATGGCCAGTCATTAGTATCATTCTGATGTGCATGGGAAAATTATTTTTACAGGAAATAAAGTATTTTATGTTTGGAATAAAGGCATCCTTGTCTCCTCTTTTGTCAGTTACCACAGACAAAGAAGCCTGAATTGCTGGGCTAAGCCACAATAGACTTTGTTTAAGGAACAAATAAACTTTTGGTTTTGCTAAGCCACTGATGTTTTAGAATTCATTAAAGCTGAATAAGCTTGTTTATCTAGATAAGCATTATTTAGTTTTTCATGAATGATTAAGGAAGAAGTTAATGTAGGTAAGGAGTTCCTGAGTGATGCAAATGGTTAATGTGTTTGGCTGCTAACCAAAAGTTGGAGGTTCAAGTCCACTCAGAGCCACCTCAGAAGAAAGGTCTAGAGGTCTAGTTTTGAAAAATCAGCCATTAAAAACTCTTAAGAGCACAGTTCTACTCTGATACACATGGGGTCACCATGAGTAGGAATTGACTTGAAAGCAAATGGTATGGTATACTGTAGGTAGGAGTCCTGCAGCTAGCCTCCCAGTCCCATGAGTTTTATGAGTAGTTTATAGGATGCTGGAGGGTGTTTGTAGGCTTTCCAAGCATAATGAACCTCTTAGATTGATTCTGAGGCTAATAGTACTCTACTCAAGAATTTGGAGAGCTATGTAAACTTTCCTTTGACCAAGTCTCTCTCTCTCTCTAATAAACTATTATGTTAAAGTATAACATAAATTCAGAACAATGCATAAATCGTAAGTGCCCAGATTAATGAATTATTGCAAAGTTAACAAACCCATGTCAAGCAATAGAATAGTACCAGCCCAACACCATCCCCCTCAAGCCTCTTTCATCATTTCTCAACTCTGTCTTAGGTTAGTTCACTAGAAGCAGAGCCCAAAACAGGGATTCTTAGGTGCAGCCATTGGGGCTGGAGTATTCTCAGAAGAAAGGGAGTAAGGGAGACATTTCAGAGTAAGGAAAAAGCTAAACAAGAATGTGGTCTCAGATGGAGACTGCTCTGATCTCCTGAGAAAGATCTGGAGCAAAAATTTCACCACAGAGTTTGTCCAATCTTTGTGTGCATGTGTCAGTCAGCCATTGGTCAAGGTCTGTTCTGTTTCTCTGGAAAACTCCAACTAAGACAATCTTGTGTCAAGGTCTTATGTGGAATCCAATCAGAATACTAGTACCTGCAACCTGGAAGTGTGAAGAGTAATGACTTGTGGAGCAAATATTTAATCAATGTGGGAGGAATGAGTGAACAAGTGCATCTCCCTTTATTTCCTCAGAAGAGTCCTTCAAGATGTATTTCAAATGGGTCCTCATCCAGTCCCATAGGATTCAGCAACACTTTTTCAAGCTCTTTGGCCAGTTGTCAATGCATCTTTGTATTGCCTCTCCTACTTTCTCTGCTTTGCTTTCCTTGTCCCTCAATCCAGCTCCCTGGATCACATGCCCTATTAGATACTTATACTTTTGTTTCAGACTCTGCTTTCTAGGGATGTCAGAGTAAGACAAGTTGTGCTAGAAGTGGGGTGGTGATGCATCTTGGTATTTAATGGTATTGTAATCGTTGATATTCTGATCTGTAGTCCATTTTGAAGAAACAAAGCTGAATGATGAGGTTTTGGGTTATCAGGTGGTCGTGACACTTGAATAGTATGAAAAGAATGATAATTATAATAAGCGGAGAGGGCTGTTACCTGCACTGAGAACTTGATAAAAGAAAGGGCAGCCAAATATCAACTTGGCACACATCATGCAAGCCAACAGACATTAATGACAACATTTAATGACATACTCATGTCTTGTAAACTGTGCTGAAAATCAATCCTAAAATCTAATTGCAAAGGTGGACACTTAGTAGCTGGAATAATGGGTAAACAAACCTGAAAATCTTTAACATCTAAATTTTCCTGACAATTCCACATAGGCAGAAGTAGGACCTCACTCTTGCCACATTTACGTAACATTATTTTATGCCTAACTATTATTAGTAATAATGCCTACATAAAATAGACAAATGACTTGAACAGACATTTCACCAAAGAGGACCACCAAACACATGAAAAAGGTGCTCAACGTCATTAGCCATCAGAGAGAAGCAAACCAAAACCACAATGAGAGCCATCTTACTCCCCCTAGGATGGCTAATAATAATAAAAAAGAAAGAAAATAACAAATATTGGTGAAGACGTGGGGAAATTGGAACCCTTATCCATTGCTTGTGGGAATGCAAAATAGTACTGCTGTTACGGAAGACATTGTGGTGGTTCCTCAAAAAACTAAAAATAAAACTACCATGTTGTTGTTGTTAAGTGCCATTAAGTGGGTTCTGACTCATAGCGACCCTATGAACAACAAAACAGAACACTGCCTGGTCACTTGCCAACCTCACAATTGTTGCTATGCTTGATCCCATCGTTGCAGCCACTGTGTCAATCCATCTCTTTGAGGGTTTTCTTCTCTTTTGCTGACCCTCTACGTTAGCAAGCATGATGTCTTTCTCCAGGGACTGGTCCTCCCTGATTACACGTTCGAAGTACATGAGATGAAGTCTTGCCTTCCTTGCTTCTAAGGAGCATTCTGACTGTACTTCTTCCAAGACAGATTTGTTTGTTCTTCTGGCAGTCCATGGTATATTCAATATTCTTCACCAAACCATAATTCAAAGATATTAATTCTTCAGTCTTCCTCTTTCATTGTCCAGCTTTCGCATGCATATGAGGTGATTGAAAATACAATGGCTTGGTTCAGGTACACCTTTGTCCTCAAAGTGACATCGTTGCTTTTTAACACTCTAAAGATGTCTTTTGCAGTAGATTTGCCCAATCCAGCAGTACGTAGCTTGATTTCTTGACTGTTGCTTCCATGGGCATTGATTGTGGATTCAAGTAAAATGAAATACTTGACAAGTTCAATCTTCTCTCCGTTTATCACAATGTTGCTTATTGGTCCAGTTGTGAGGATTTTTGTTTTCTTTGTGCTAAAGTATAATTCATACCCAAGGCTGCAGTCTTTGATCTTCATCAGTACATGGTTCAAGTCCCTTCACTTTCAGCAAGCAAGGCTGTGTCATTTGCATATCGCCAGTTATTATTAGTCCTGCTCCAATCCTGATGCTGCGTTCTTCATATAGTTCAGCTTCTCAGATTATTTGCTACCACATGACTCAGCAATTCTACTACTAGGTATATACCCAGAAGTCCTGAAATCAGAGATTTGAGCAGATACTTGTATATCAGTGTTTATTGAAGCACTATTCACAATAGCCAAAATGTGGAAACAATTTAAATGCCCTTCAATGGATGGATGAATAAACAAAACGTGGTGTATACACACAATAGAATACCACTCAGCCAGTAGGAGAAATGAAGTCTTGATACATACTACAGTATGGATGGAGCTTGAAGACATTTTGATGAGTGAATTAAGTCAATTATGGAAGGACTAATACTGTATGACCTCACTTATATTAAAAGACGAGAACAGAGCTCTAGCTTGGGAAACAACATGGTGCTGTTGACAGAAGCACCATGTCATCCCTCTGCGGCAAAGACCTGAAAAACTAAGTAAAATAGATACAGACGTCAATCCTAGAACCCTAAGTATCAAATAAAAGGATGAAGAACTTGATTAAGCACCAAATGGAATAAGAAACTGACAGAGAACAGAGAATGACGAGAGCTACAGAGTGGCAGTCTCCTACCCACTAATGCAGCACGGATTCATCATCTTGGACTACAGCCACCAAGGACCGCAGACAGGGAGTACAAGAAGATAACTTCACAGAGCTCCCAACAGGAGAGAGAGCACTGGTAACCAGATATACACACTTTCCTGCCTCCCACCCTTCTTCCCTCTATCTAGCCTCTACCACTTTCTAAAAGGTCATGGTTGCTAGGCTGGAGAGACTAGTGTTTACTACCACCTGGGTCCACTCTGCCTTGCCCCCAGTGGCTGGTTCCCCCAGGGCTGTTTGTTGTTGTTGTTGTTGTTGTTGTTGTTTTTTCTCTCTCTCTCTCTCTCTCTCTCCCTTCCTTCCTTTCCTTTCTCCCACTCAGCTAGCCCCGGGTACTGTCTCCACCCCTTCTCAATGGGCTATGCCATTCTGCTTAGCTAGAGAGCCACTGGCACAGCCTCCCCCACAAGCCAGCTCCCTCTGCACTGTATTTTTTAGTTTGTTTGCTTTGTTCTCTTCTTTTTTCTGTTTCTTCTCTCTCCCTCCTTCCTTTTCTTTCTTCAGCTCACTTAGCCCTGTGGGCTGCCCCAGCTCTTTCTTGAAGAGTTGTGCTACACCACTTGGCTAGACAGCCACTGGTATGTGGCCTTGCTGGGGCTGCAGCACCATCAGTGTCTAGCTCCCTCAGTGTCATTTTTTGGTTTGTTTTATTATTGTTGTTTATTTTCCCTCTCTCCCTTCCTTCCTATCCTTTCTCCTGCCCACCTAGCCCCATGTGTCACCCTCTCCCTTCTTGATGGGCTGTGTTGCACCACTTGGCTAGGGAGCCACTGGCACATGGCCTCCCCAAATCTGTGCCACCCCCCAGACCAGTTCCCTCAGTGCCATATTTTTTATTTTTCTTTATCTTTCCCTTTCTCCCTCTCACCTGGGCCCTGTGCTGCCTCGACCCCTTCCTGAGGAGCCAAGTTGTTCCACCTGGCCAGAGACATGGGCTCACCTCCACTCCGATTCTTCCCCACCCACAATGGCTGGCTCCTTCAGCACCACATTTATTTATTTGTTGTTGTTGTTGTTTAAGGTTTTTAGGGTTTTTTTTTTGTTGTTGTTGTTTCTTCTCTCTCCTTCCTTTCTGTCTTTTCTCCCACTCACCTAGCTTGAAGAGATGCCCACAACCCTTCACAACTGGCTGAACTGCACTGCTTGGCTAGGGAGCCATCAGCACACACCCTCTCTGGGTCAACCCCGCCTCCACCCTCTGAATCGCATTGTGTCACCATTTTATTTACTTTTATTTTCCCTTCATTTTTTTGTTTCTCTCTCGTATTTCTATTCTTTCTCTCACTCACTTAACTCCACACATAACATCCTCTCCCTTTCCTCCTGCCTATCTGCAGTGTGCTCTGAGAACTGCACCCCTAAGTGACACCAGCATGGACCTCTGGACTCCTGGACCCTGCCCATGTTGCCTTCTGACCCCACACCACTGGCCTCAGCTCTTGCCACAAACGACCCATCCCCACCTCTCCTCCACACTGGACTTGCCCTGCTGCACCATAGCTGAGTGAATGGCCCTGCCCACCTGGAAAAGTTGGTGAGAAGTATCATGCCCACAGACAAGCAAGCAACAAAATATGACCAGCTCACCTGTCCAGACACAACCAAATAAAACAAAAAAGGAGGTTAAACAAACAAATCTGAAATCAATAAATGAGAGAGAGCACAATATCAAAACATATATATATATAAAAAAAAAAACAGGTCAGGATGGTTCCAGTAAGCAACCAAAATAAGAGACCAAGTGAACTTCTGGTAGAAGAAAAGCAGACTAACTACCTGATAGGAAATTCTAAAGTCTAATATTCAGGGCTCTCCAAGAGATTAGAGGAGAGGTGAAGGAAAATACAGACAAAAATAAGGAAAAATAGACAAAATCATGGAAAATACAGACAGAATCAGAGAAAAAACAGACAAAGAAATGGAAGAATTCAGAAAAATAATACAGGAACAAATGTCAAAATAAACAACTAGAAATCATACAAAAACAGCAATTAGTAATCCAAAAGATAAGCAACAAGATTTCAGAAATGGACAGTGCAATAGAAGGTTTTAGAAGCAAATTTGAAGCAATGGAAGACAGGATCAGCAAAATTGAAGACAAATCCTTGGAAACCACTTTGTTTGAAGAAAAATCACAAAAAAGAATGAAGAAAACCTGAGAATGATGTAGAATTAAATCAAGAGTAAAAATCTGCATATGATCAGATTCTAGTACAGGGGGAGAAAATGGAAAAGAAAGAGAGGATGATTGATGATTTGCTGACAGAAAACTTCCCTAATATCATGAAAGATGAAAAGCTGACCATCCAAGAAGCTCAATGAAACCCATATAGGATAGACCTCAAAAGAAAGTCACCAAGACATATCATAATCACTCTTGTCAAAACCAAAGACAAAGGAAGAATCCTGAGAGTAGCTAAAAAAAAACAAAAAAAAACTGAAAGTCACAAACAAAGGGGAAAAATAAGACTAAGCTCTGATCTGTCGGCAGAAACCATGCAGGCAAGAAGGCAATGGGATGACATATATAAAACCCTTAAATAAAAAATTGCCAACCAAGAATAATGTATTCTGCAAAACACTTACTCAAATATGATGGCAGAATGAAGATAAACAGATAAACAGAAATTAAGAGAATATGTAAAAACCAAACCAAACTTACAAGAATTATTAAAGGGAGGCCTTTGAAGAGAGAAGAAATAACATCAGACAACAACCTGAATCTAGGACATAGGACAGCATCAGCCAGATACCAACCTAGGTAATGAACTCTCAAGGATAAAACAAAACTAAAAGATTTACAACAGGAAACCAGAGATGTCAATCTGTAAATGACAACAATATCAGAACAATAAAAGAGGAAACAAACAGTGTAGGTATAGAACTTTGAAATGAAGAAGAAGTCAAGGTGATATCCAGTAATATAAGACAGGTTTAAACTTAGGGAAATAGGGGTAAATTACAAAGAAACTTAACAAATCTACTCAACAAAATGAAGAAGAAAAATATAAAGTATCAGTAAACAAAAAATCTACAAAAATGAAAGAAATGAAAGAAAAATCCACAAACAAAAGGAATTCAGCACAGGAGCATAAGAAAAACAAAGAAAATGTCAGCACCACAAAAAAAACCACTACAAAATGACAACAGTAAACTCACATTGAATGTAAATGGCTTAAATACACCCATAAAGAGATAGAGAGTGACAGAATGGATTAAAAAAAAAAAAAGGACCCATCAATATGTTGTCTGTAAGAGACACACCTTAGACAAAAAGACATAAATATATTAAAAATCAAAGGATAGACTTCAGCCAAAGATTAGACAGGCCTATAAAACAAAATGAGACTAAATGGGCACATCAGCCCAGGGCAAGGAAAAGAAGGCAGGAGGGGACAGGAAAGCTGGTAATGGGGAACACAAGGTCAAGAAGGGGAAAGTGTTGAAATGTCGTGGGATGGGCAACTAATGTCACAAAACAATACATGTATTCATTGTTTAATGAGAAACTAGTTTGCTCTGTAAACCTTCATCTAAAGTACAAAAAAAATTTTTTTTTAATCAAAGGATGGAAAAAAAATATATAAAGGAAATAGCGACCAAAAAAGAGCAGGAGTGACAATCCTAATCTCAGATAAAATATTCTTTAAAATAAAATCCACCATAGAAGGCAAGGAAGGACATTATGTAATGATTAAAGGGACAATCCACCATGAGGACATAACCGTAATAAATACCTATGCACGCAACAGTAGGGCTTCAAAATACATAAAAAAAACTCTAATAGCACTGAAAGAGAAATTGACAGTTCCACAATAATAGTAGGAGACTTCAACACACCACTCTCAGTAAAGGACAGAACATCTAGAAGGAAACTCAACAAAGATACAGAAGATTTAAAGGCCACAGTCAACCAACTTGACCTCATAGACATATATAGAACACTCCACCCAACAGCAGCAAAGTACACATTCTTTTCTCCAGAATAGACCACATCCAGAATAGACCACATCTCCAGAATAGACCACATCTTCTCTGATCAAATGCCATAAAAGTAGAAATTAATAACAGGAAGAGCAAGGGAAAAAAATCAAGTATATGGAAACTGAATAACATCTTGCTTAAAAACCACTGGATAATAGAAGAAATCAAAGATGGAATAAAAAAATTCCTAGAATCAAATGAGAATGAAACCACACCATAGCAAAACCTTTGAGACACAGCAAAGACAGTGCTCAGAGGTCAATGTAAAGCAATAAATGCACATATCAAAAAACAAGAAAGCAACAAAGTTAAAACATTAGCTACACAACTCAAACAAATAGAAAGAGAAAAGCAAAAGAAGCCCACAGACACCAGAAGTAAGGAAATAATGAAAATCAGAGCAGAAACAGAGAACAGAAAAACAATAGAAGGAATCAACAACAACAACAACAAATTGGTTCTTTGAAAGGATTAACAAAATTGACAAACTATTGGCCTAACTGGCAAAAGAAAAACAGGAGAGGACACAAATAACCTAAATAAGAAATGAAATGGGGGACATTACCACAGACCCAACTGAAATAAAAAGGATCATAACAGAGTACAATGAAAAACTATACTCCAACAAATTTGAAAACCTAGAGGAAATGGACAGATTTCTAGAAACACATTACCTACATAAATGAACACAAACTGAGGTTGAAAATCTGAACAGACTCATTACAACAGAAGAAATTGAAAAGTTAAAAAAAAAACTCCCAGCAGAAAAAGTCCTGACCCAGATGATTTCACTAGAGAATTCTACTAAATATTCAGAGAACAGCTCACACCAGTACTACTCAAACCCTTTCAGATCATAGAAAAGGAAGGGATACTTCCAAATCCATTCTATGAAGCTAGCATAACCCCGATACAAAAATCTGGCAAACACACCACAGGAAAAAAAAAAGAAAGAAAATTACAGACCAATATATCACCTGAATATAGATGCAAAAATTCTCAACAAAATTCTAGCCAAGAGAATTCAGCATCGTATTAAGAAAAAAAACACCCTGACCAAGTAAGATTCATACCAGATATGCAAGGATGGTTCAACATTAGAAAATCAATCATCGTAATCCTCCACATAAATAAAACAAAAGAAAAGAATCACATGATCACCTCAATTGATGCAAAAAAGGCATTCAATAAAGTCCAACACCCAGTCCTGTTAAAAACTCTCAATAAAATAGAAATAGAAGGGAAATTCCTCAACATAATAAAGGACATCTATACAAAACCAATAGCCAACATCATTCTCAATTGAGAGAGGCTGAAAACATTCCCCTTGAGAACAGGAACAAGACAAGGATGTCCTTTATCACCATTCCTATTTAACATTGTGCTGGCAGTCCTAGCTAGAGCAATAAGGCAAGAACAAGAAAAAAGGGCATCCAAATTGGTAAGGAAGAAGTAAAACTATCTGTATTTGCAGATAATAAGATACCGTACATTGAGAACGCAAAAGACTCCACAAGGAAACTACTAGAACCTATAGAAAGATTCAGCACAAAGTAGGATACCAGATAAACATACCTAAATCAGTTGGATTCTTATACACCAGTAAAGAGAACTACAAGAAGGAAATCAGGAAAGCAATACCATTTATAATAGCCCCTAAAAAAATAAAATACTTAAGAATAAATCTAACCAGGGACATAAAAGACCTATACAAAGAAAACTACAAAACATTACTGCAGTCAACCAAAAAAGACCTACATAAATGGAAAAACATACCATGCTCATGGATAGGTAGACTCAACATTGTGACAATATCAATTTTACCCAAAGCAATCTACAAATACAGTGCAATCTAGAGCCAAATGCCAACAGCATTCTTTAATGAGATGGAAAAACTAATCATTAGCTTTGCATGGAAAAGAAAGAGGCCCCAAAGAAGTAAAGCACTACAGAAGAAGAAAAATATATTAGGAGGACTCACACCTCCTGACCTCAGAACCTACTTTACAGCTACGATAGTCAAAACAGCCTGGTACTGGTACTACGACAGACACATTGACCAATGGAACAGAATCTAGAATGCAGATGTAAATCCGTCCACGTATGGTCACCTGATCTTTGCCAAAAGCTCAAACTTCATTAAATGGGGGAAAAGATAGTCTTTTTAACAAATTATGCTGGCTAAACTGGATGTCCATCTGTAAAAAAATGAAACAGGACCCATACCTCACGCCATACACACAAGCACAAAAAAAATTTAAAAAGAATCAAAGACCTAAATATAATACTTAAAATGATAAAGATCATAGAAGAAAAAATAGAGTCAGTGCTAGGGGCCCTAATAAAAAAAAAAACTGTTGCTGTCAAGTCAATTCCAACTCATAGCGACCCTATAGGACCGAGTAGAATTACCCCACAGGGTTTCCAAGAAGTGGCTGGTGGGCTTGGACTGTCAGCACTTTGGTTAGTAGCCACGCTCTTAACCACCGTGCCACTGGGGCATAAATATTATACAAACCATAACTCACAATACCCAAACATCAGAAGATAAACTAGATAACTGGCATCTTCTAAAAAGTAAACGCTTATGCTCATCAAAAGACTTCACCAAAAGAGTAAACAGAGAACCTACAGTCTGAGAAAAAATTTTGGCTATGACATATCTGACAAAAGTCTAATCTCTAAATTCTATTGGAAAATCCAACACCTCTACAACAAAAAGACAAATAATCCAATTTAAAAATGGGCAAAGGATATGAACAGACACTTCACCAAAGAAGACATTCAGGTGGTTAACAGACACATGAGGAAATTCTTGTGATCACTAGCCGTTAGAGAAATGCAAATCAAAACTACCATGAGATACCATCTCACTCCCATGTTACTGGCATGAATCAAGAAAACAGGTATTAACAAATGTTGGAGAGGCTGCAGGGAGATTGGAACTCTTATGCACTGCTAGTGGGAATGTTAAATGGAACGACCATTTTGGAAAACTATATGGCACCTCCTTAAAAAGCTAGAAATAGAAATATTATACAATCCAGCGATTCCACTCCTAGTAATATATCCTAGAGACATAAGAACCATTACACGAATAGACATATGACACCTAAGTGCCCATCAACAGATGAATAGATAAACAAACTATGGTACATAAAACAATGGGAATACTACACAACTATAAAGACCAGTGATGAATCTGTAAAACGTCTCACAACATGGATGAATCTGGAGGGCGTTATGCTGAGTGAAATAAGTCAGTCGCAAAAGGACAAATACTGTATGAGACCACTATTATAAAAACTCATGGAAAGGTTTATACACAGAAAGAGACAATCTTTGAATGTTACTAGGGAGGGGAGGAGTGGGGAGGGAAAAACACTAAATAGACAATAGATAAATGGTAACTTTGTTTAAGGGTAAGACAGTACACAATACTGAGAAGTCAGCACAACTTCACCAAGGCAAGGTCATGGAAGCTTCATAGACGCAGCCAAACTCCCTGAGGGACTGAATTACTGGGCTGAGGCCTGGGGATCATGGTCTTGGGGGACATCTAGCTCAATTGGCATGATGTAGTTTATAAAGAAAGTGTTCTACATCCTACTTTGGAGAGTAGCTTCTGGAGTCTTAAAAGCTTGTGAGCGGCCATCTAAGATAATCAACTGGTCCCACCCCATCTGGAGCAAGGGAGAATGAAGAAAACCAAAAACACAAAGAAAATATTAGTCCAAAGGACTAAAGGTGCATACCTACCACGACCTCCACTGGACTGAGTCCAGCACAACTAAATGGTGGCCGGCTACCACCACTGACTGCTCTGATAGGGATCACAATAGAGGATCTCACACAGAGCTGGAGAAAAATGTAGAACAAATTAAAATTCACAAGAAAAGACCAGACCTATTGGTCTGATGAAGAAGGGAGAAACTCCTAGAGTACGGCCCCCAAACACCCTTTTAACTCAGTTTGAGGTCACTCCTGAGGTTTACCCTTCATCCATAGGTTAGACAGGCTCATAAAACAAACAATAACACAAGTTGCTCAACCATGTACAGGAAACTAATGGGTACACCAGCCCAGGGGCAAGGATGAGAAGGCAGGAAGGGACAGGAAAGCTGGACTAATGGAAATGGGGAACCCAGGTTCAAGAAGAGGAGAGTATTGACACATTGCAAGGTTAGTAACCAATGTCACAAAACAATATGTGTATTAATTGTTTAATGAGAAACTAATTTGCTCCGTAAACTTTTACCTAAAGCATACACACACGTACAAAAGACAAGAACAGGCAAATGTATAGAGACCTAAGTTTCTTAGTCATTAGCAGGATGGGAGGGAGGGGGAAAGGGAGGTTATTGCTTATTGAATACTGAGTTTCAGTTTAAGGTGATGGAAAAATTTGATTAAGGGTAGGGTTGCACAGTCAATTAATATAATTTCTCTCAAGTTGTACACCTATAAAAAGTTGAATTGGCTAAACTTGTATGGTAGATATATTTATAATAATGACAAAAAATAAAAAAAGAGTAGCTGCTAAAGCTGCTTATGTACAACTGAACACCTCATAGGGTTTGGTTCCTTGGTTTGAAGGTTTAGGGTCAAGATTTCATGGGATATCCCAGTTAATTGGCATGCTAATGTGTTTAGTGCTTCTGTTCTATTTGCTAATTTGTCGCATAGTCCTGAGGTCTTAAAAGCTTGCAAGTAGCCATCCAAGGCACAACAATTGGTCTCTGTTCACCTGTAGCAAAGGAGAAAGGAGGAGAGTCAGGAATAGGAGGAAAATATGGAATGTGTGGCTAATGCTTCCATGAACAACCGCCTCCTTTGCCATGAGACCAGAAGAAGTGTATGGTGCCTGACCACCAATACTGAACATTTCATCAAAGATTTAGAGAAGAATCCTGATTAAAAGGGGAAAATGCAGAACAGAATTTTAAATTCTCCAGGAATCTTGAATTTTTGGAGCCATGGAGGCTGGATGAACCCTTGAAATTATTGCCTTAAGATAATCTTTAAACCTTGAGCCAAAGATATCCCTTGAAATCTTAAAATCAAACAATAATTTAGCTTAACTAATGAAGAATGTCTGCCTTGAGCATTATGCTCTTTTAAGATATATCTCAATGGGATCAAATTGTCAGCAGCAACTCGAAAGATTAGATAGGAACCTTAGGGGGCAGTGAGTTTATGTTAATGAGAGAGGAACAACTCAGAAAAGGAGGGTGAGAATGGTTGCATAACTCAAAGAATATAATCGATGTCACTGAATTGTACATGTGGAAACTTGAATTGGTGTATATTTTTGTTCCGTATAGTCTCAATAACAACAACCAAAAAATAAAATCAATTATTTAAAAAGCAGTGTCTATAAGAGGTCACAACATGTAATTATGCTCTCTGACCTTTACAACAAGCACTGTCGTCAGTATCCTGAGGTGTGTCTAACCCCAACAATGGTACTTTACCTTCTTCAGTTGATGATCTTTACTGTGGAATGGACCAGTCATCTAAAATATTTGATGAAATTAATGGGGGGAGGGAGTTTAAGAGGCTAATAATTCAGCAATAAATTGTGTTCCCATTCTGAAGCAGTCAAATTGGTATTAAAAGCACAGGAAAGCAGGTAGACTTACCACTCATTCTGAGTATGTAACTTAGCACAATAATCCCCAAATGTATTAAACCAAGAATTTCCAATGAAAAAAGAAGTTGCAAAAATACTGAAGTTAGTGTCCAGTTATAGCTGACCCAGGATCACATGTATATGTCTATGGTCTTAGAATCAGAGGTTGTTGGATGGTGCAAATTTATAGCCAACCATTTTCCCCATGAACAGGATAATCTGTGAGTGAGGAGCTATTAGCATTTCGCAGTCTTAGCTACAGATTGTGATGGTCCATCGACATATGTTCTATCTGGGCCATATCTGTGCAGCAAAGGCCAAGAGTTGCTGCAGGTGACAGGGCAGGTAGACACAGATCAAAAGAAGTGTCTGGATTAGCAAAATGGTCAGACACTTGCGAGAAAAGTATGGAAGCTAAGGAACTAAATTGAGGGCAAGTTCAGGGATAAGTCTCAAGAATGAGAGAAAAAGAACAAACAGTGTCAAAACATGAGAGAATAAAATTGGAGGAGAGCCACTGTCCAAGCCAAAGAGTTTTTAATGACCATATAAGTTGTAGAGGTTAGGATTCTAATGCTTAGGATTCTGAGTAATCTTTTGCCATTCCTTAGCTGGCTGAACTTGAATTTATCGCTTAATTTCTCTCATTCTAATCTCTATCTTGTTAGGTTGTTCTAAAGAGTAAAAATAATTTAATACACACTTAAAAACCTGTAAGCCAGATGCCGTGGAGTTGACTCCAATTCATGGCAACCACATGTGGATCAGAGTAGGACTGTGCTGTGTAGACTTTTCGATAACTGATTTTTCCCAAGTAGCTCACTAGGCATTTCTTTCAAGGCACTTCTGGGTGATCTCAAACCTCCAGTCTTTTGGTTAGTTAGCAGCCAAGCATGTTAACTGTTTGCACCACCCAAGGACTCCAATTTACACCTAGGGCCAGGCATATAGTAACAGGCAATAGATCACTACAGCCCTGTTGTGCACCGGGTCACCATGCATTGTGTGCTAACTTGACAGCAATTAACAACAAAAATAACTATACCTAGGAGTTTCACCTTTCTCTTTTCTTTTTCCCCTGTAAGGCAGAGGTCAGACATACCTCCTCTTTTTTTTTTTTTTTTTAATTGTACTTTAGATGAGGGTTTACAGAATAAATAGTTTCTCATTAAACAGTTAGTGCACATATTGTTTTATGACAATGGTTAACAACCCCACAACATGGCAACACTCTCCCTTCTCAAACTTGGGTTCCCTATTACCAGCTTTCCTGTCCCTTCCTGCCTTCTAGTCCTTGTCCCTGGACTGTTGTGCACCATTAATCTTGTTTTGTTTTATGGGTCTGTCTAATCTTTGGCTGAACAGTGAACCTTGCGAGTGACTTTATTACTGAACTAAAAGGGTGTGCAGGGGCCATACTCTCAGGGTTTCTCCAGTCGCTGTCAGGCCAGTAAGTCTGGTCTTTTTTTGTGAATTAGAATTTTGTTCTACATTTTTCTCCAGCTCTGTCCAGGACCCTCTGTTGTGATCCTGGTCAGAGCAGTCAGTGGTGGTAGCCGGGCACCATCTAGTTATACTGGACTTAGCCTGGTGGAGGCAGTGGTAGTTGTGGTCCATTAGTCATTTGGACTAATCTTTTGCTTATATCTTATTTCCTTCATTCTCCTTTGCTCCCAAAGGGGTGAGACCAGTGGAGTATCTTAGATGGCTGCTCACAGGCTTTTAAGACCCCAAATGCTACTTGCCAAGGTAGACTGTAGAACATTGTCTTTATAAACTGTGTTATGCCAATTGAGCTAGATGTTCCCCGAGACCATGGTCCCCACAGCCCTCTGCCCAGCAATTCAGTCCCTCAGGGAGTTTGGATGTGTCTATGGAGCTTCCATGACCTTTCCTTGTACAAGATGTGCTGGCTTCCCCTGTACTGTGTACTGTCTCACCCTTCACCAAAGTTACCACTTATCTCTTGTCTATTTAGTTCCCTCCCCCACCCCTCCCATCCCTCATAACCAACAAAGATTGTTTCTTTTTGCGTGTAAACTTTTTCATGAGTTTTTACAGTAAAGGTCTTATACAATATTTGTCCTTTTGTGATTGACTTATTTCACTCAGCATAATGTCCTCCAGTTTCACTCACTTTATGAGCTGCTTCACAGATTCATCATTGTTCTTTATCGTTGCATAATACTCCATTGTATCTATGTACTAAAGTTTGTTTATCCATTCATCTGTTGATGGGCATCTAGGCTGTTTCCATCTTTTTGCTGTTGTGAACAATACCGCAGTGAACATGGGTGCGCGTATGTCTATTCGGGTGACAGCTCTTGTTTCTCTAGGATATATTCCTAGGAGTGAGACTGCTGAATTGTATGGTATTTCTATTTCTAGCTTTCTAAGGAAGGTCCATATCATTTTCCAAAATGGTAGTATCGTTTTGCATTCCCACCAGCAGTGCATAAGAGTACCGCTCTCCCCGCAGCCCCTCCAACATTTGTTATTTCCAGTGTTTTTGATTCGTGCCAGTAATGCCGGGGTGAGATGGTATCTCATTGTGGTTTTAATTTGCATTTCTCTAATGGCTAGTGATCGCAAGCATTTCCTCATGTGTCTGTTGGCCATTTAAATGTCACGTTTGCTGAAGTGTCTGTTCATTTCCTTTGTCCATTTTTTAATAGGATTATTTGTCTTTTGTTGTAGAGATGTTGGATTTTCTTGTAGGTTTTAGAGATTAGACCTTTTTCTGACTTGTAATGCCCCAAAATTTTTTCCCAGTCTGTAGGTTCTCTTTTTGGTCCTTTGGTGAAGTCTTTTGATGAGCATAAGTGTTTAATTTTTAGAAGATCCCAGTTATCTAGCTTATCTTCTGGGGTTTGTGTGTTGTTGGTTATTGTTTTTATCCTGTTAATGCCCTGTATTAGGGCCTCTAGTGTTGATCCTGTTTTTTTCTTCTATGCACTTTATAGTTTTTGCTTTATATTTAGGTCTTTGATCCATTTTGGTTTAGTTTTTGTATACGAAGTGAGGTATGGGTTCTGTTTCATTTTTTTGCAGATGGACATCCAGTTTTGCCAGCACCATTTGTTAAAAGGACTATCTTTTCCCCATTTGATGGACTTTGGGCCCTTATCGAAGATCAGGTGACCATAGGTTGATGGATTTACATCTGAGTTCTCAATTCTGTTCCATTGGTCAACGTATCTGTTGTTGTACCCATACTAGGATGTTTTGACTAACGTAGCTGTGTCGTAGGTTCTGAGGTCAGGGAATGCAAGTCCTCCTACTTTATTCTTCTTCTTCAATAGTGCTTTACTTATCTGGGGCTTCTTCCCTTTCCATATAAAGTTAATGATTAGTTTTTCCAACTCTTTAAAGATTGTTGTTGGTATTTGGATGGGATTGCATTGTATTTGTAAATTGCTTTGGATAGAATTGTCATTTTCACAATGTTGAGTCTACCTATCCGTGAGCATAGTATGTTTTTCCATTTATGTAGATCCCTTTGGATTTCTGGCAGTAGTGTTTTGTAGTTTTCTTTATATAGGTCTTTTACATCCTTGGTTAGATTTCTTCCTAAGTATTTTATTTTTTTAGAGGCTATTATAAATGGTATTGTTTTCCTGATCTCCTTTTCATCGTTCTCTTTATTGATGTATAGGAATCCAACTGATTTTTCTGTTTATCTTGTATCCTGCTACTCTGCTGAATCTTTCTATTAGTTCCAATAGTTTTCTCATGGAGTCTTTAGGGTTTTCTGTGTATAGTATCATATCATCTGCAAACAGGGACAGTTTAACTTCTTCATTACCAGTTAGGATGCCCTTTATTTCTTTTCTTGCCTTATTGATCTAGCTAGGACTTCCAGCACAATGTTAAATAGGAGTGGAGATAAAGGGCATCCTTGCCTTGTTCCTGTTCTTGAGGGGAATGTTTTCACCCTTTCTCCATTGAGAATGATGCTGGCCATTAGGTTTGCATAGATGTCCTTTGTTATGCTGAGAAATTTCCCTTCTATATCTATTTTATGGAGAGTTTTTATCAGGAATGGGTGTTGGACTTTGTTGAATTCCTTTTCTGCATCAATTCAGATGATCATGTGATTCTTTTCTTTCCTTTCCTTTTATTTATGTGGTGGATTACTTTGATTGATTTTCTAATGTTGAACCATCCTTGCATACCTGGTATGAATACTATTTGGTCATGGTGTATTATTTTTTTTGATATGATGCTGAATTCTATCGGCTAGAATTTTGTTGAGAATTTTTGCATCTATATTCATGAGAGATATTGGTCTGTAATTTTCTTTTTTTGTGATGTCTTTGCCTGATTTTGGTATCAGGGTTATGCTGGCTTCACAGAATGAATTTGGAAGTGTTGCTTCCTCTTCTATGCTCTGAAATAGCTTGAGTAGTACTGGTACAAGCTCTTCTGTAAATGTTTTGTAGAATTCTCCAGTGAAGCCTTCTGGGCAAGGCTTTTTTTGGTTGGGAGTTTTTTTATTACCTTTTCAATCTCTTCTCTTGTTATGGGTCTGTTCAATTCAGATTTTACACATCACTTTGTGGTAGGTAGTGTGTTTCTAGAAATTTATCCATTTCCTCTAGGTTTTCAAATTTGTTGGAGTATAGTTTTTCATAATACTCTGTTATGATTCTTTTTATTTCAGTTGGGTCTGTTGTAATGTCCCCCATTTCATTTCCTATTTGGTGTATTTGTTTTTTTATTTTATTTTTTATTGTACTTCAGGTGAAGGCTTACAGAACAAATAGTTTCTCATGAAACAGAAATACACGTGTTGTTTCATGACATTGGTTAACAACCCCACAACATATCAACCCTCTAACTTCTCAAATTCTTTTTTTTTTTTTTTTTTTTGGTGAAAATACACATAGCCAAAGATACACCATTTCAAAAATGTCTACATGCACAGTTCAGTGACATTGACTATGCTCTTCTAATTGTGCTGTTATTCTCACTTAAGATGAAGGCTTACAGAACAAAATAGTTTCTCATTTAACAGTTACTACAAATGTTGCCCTATGACAATGGTTAACAATCTCACAACACATCAACAATATCCTTACCCAACCTTGGGTTCCCTATTACCAGCTTCCTTGTCCCCTTCTGCCTTCTGGCCCTTGTCACTGGACTCCTGTACCTCGTTAGTCTCATTCAGTTTTATGGGGCTGTCCACTCCCAGGCTGAACAGTGAACCTCGGAGGTAACTTCACCACTGACCTAAAAGGGTGTCTGGGCGCCATACTCTCGAGGTTTCTCCAGTCTCCTTTAGGCCAGTAAATCTGGTCCTTTTTTTGTGAGTTAGAATTTTGTTCTACATCCTTCTCCAGCTCCATCCAGAACCCTCTGTTGTGATCCCAGTCAGAGCAGTCAGTGGTGGTAGCTGGGCACTTTCTGGCTGTACTGGACTCAGTCTGCCCGAGGCCTTAGTAGCTGTGGACCATTAGTCTTTTGGACTAATGTTTTCCTTGTATCCTGTTCTCTTCATTCCCCCTTGCTCCCGAAGGGATGAGGCCAGTGGAGTATTTTAGATGGCCACTCACAGGCTTTTAAGACCCCAGACACTACTCACCAAGGTAGAATGTAGAGCATTGTCTTTATAAACTGTGTCATGCCAATTGAGCTAGATGTTCCCCAAGACCATGGTCCCCACAGCCCTCTGCCCAGCAATTCAGTCCCTCAGGGAGTTTGGATGTGTCTATGGGGTATTTGGTGTTTTTGTAGCCTCTCCTTTTTTTTTTTTTTTTTTTTTTTTTTTGTCAGTCTGGCCAGCGGTTTGTCGATTTTGTTGATCCTTTCAAAGAATCAACTTTTGGTTTTGTTGAGTCGTTCTATTGTTTTTCTACTCTCTATTTCATTTATTTCTGCTCTGATCATTATTATTTCCTTTCTTCTGGTGGCTGTGGGCTTTTTTTTTGGTGTTCTCTTTCTATTTGTTGGAGTTGTGTAGTTAATGTTTTGATTTTGTCCCTTTCTTCTTTTTTGATGTGTGCATCTATTGCTATAAATTGTCCTCTGAGGACTGCCTTTGCTGTGTCCCAGTGATTCTGGTATGATGTGTTTTCATTCTCGTTTGATTCTAGAAATTTTATGATTCCACCTCGGATTTCTACTATTACCCAGTGGTTTGAAAGCAGGGTGTTATTCAGTTTCGATGTAATTGATTTTTTTCCTTGTGCTTCCTGTTGTTAATTTCTACATTAAAGGCATGCATTGTGGTCAGAGAAGATACTTTGTATTATCTCAAGGTTTTGGATCTTGTTAAGGGTTGCTCTATGGCCTAAGATGTGGTCTATTCTGGAGAACGTTCCATGTGCATTGGAAAAGAATGTGTACTTTGCAGCTGTTGGGTGTAGTGTTCTATATATGTCTATGAGATCAAGTTGGCTGACTGTGGCCTTTAGTTCTTCTGTATCTTTGTTGAGTTTCTTTGTAGATGTTCTGTCCTTCACTGAGAGTGGTGTGTTGAAGTCTCCTACTATTATTGTGGAACTGTCAATTTCTCTTTTCAGTGTTGTTAGAGTTTGTTTTATGTATTTGGGAGCCTGTCATTGGGTGCGTGGATGCTTATTATTGTTATGTCTTCATGATGGATCATCCCCTTAATCATTATGTAGTGTCCTTCTTTGTCTTTTATAGTGGATTTTGTTTTGTTTTAAAGTCTATTTTATCTGAGCTTAGTATGGCCACTCCTGCTGTTTTTTGGTAGCTGTTTGCTTGACTTTTTTTTTTCCATTCTTTGATTTTTAATAAATTTACATTTTTGTTTCTAAGGTGTGTCTCTTTTAGATGGAATATTGATGTATCCTGTTTTTTAATCCATTCTGTCACTCTCTGTCTCTTTAGGCTATTACATTCAGTGTGATTATTGATAGGTGTGAGTTTATTGCTATCATTTTGTAGTGCTTTTTTTTGTGGTGCTGACATTTTCTTTGTTCCTCTTACTCTCCTGTGCTGAGTTCCTTTTGTTTGTGGACTTTTTTCATTTCTTTTGTTTTCATAGGTTTTGTTTTTACTGAGACTTTATGTTTTTCTTCTTTATTTTGATGAGTAGGTTTGTTAACTTTCTTTGTGGTTAACTTGAAATTTACCCTACTTGCCTTCCTCTCATTAGAAGGTTCTATACCTACACCATTTATTCCCTCTTCTTTTTATTGTTCTGATGTTGTTGTCATTTATAGATTAACCTCTCTTGTTCCCTGTTGTAATTCTTTTGGTTTTGAATAGCCCTTGAGAGTTCATTTCCTAGGTTGGTATCTGGCTGGTATGATCCTGCATCCTAGATACAGCCTGTGGTCTGATGTTGTTTGTTCTCAGATGGAAGGACTCCCTTTAATTATTCTTGTAAGCTTGGTTTGGTTTTTACATAGTCCTTTAATTTCTGTTTATCTGGAAATGTCCTGATTTCACCATCATATTTGAATGAGGGTTTTTAAAAAAATTTTTTTATTGTACTTTAGCTGAAGTTTACAGAACAAACAGTTTCTCATTAAACTGTCAGTACACATATTGTTTTATGACTTTGGTTAAGAACCCCGTGATGTGTCAACACTCTCCCTTCTTGAACTTGAGTACCTTTTTTTTTTGGTGAAAATATACATAGCCAAAATTACACCATTTTGAAAGTTTCTGCATGTACAATTCAGTGACATTGTATTCTTCCAGTTGTGCCGCTATTCTCACTATCCTTTTCCAAATTATTCCATCACCATTATCTTCAACTCACTGTCCCCTAGGCTTCCTATCAAACCTTTTGAGTTGCTGTTGTCAATTTGATCTCACATAGATAATTTTTTTTTGTACCTTAGATGAAGGTTTTCAGGACAAATAGTTTCTCATTAAACAGTAAACACATTCCCCTATGACTATGGTTAACAACACAACGACATGTCAACACTGTCCCTTCTCAATCTTGGGTTCCCTATCACCAGCTTTCCTGTCCCCTCCTGCCTTCTAGTCCTTGTCCCTCGACTGCTGTGCCTCATTAGTCCCATTTTGTTTTATGGGGCTGTACAATCCCCGGCTGAGTGGTGAACCTCAGCAGTGACTTCACCACTGAGCTAAAAGGGTGTCCAGGGGTCATACTCTCGGGGTTTCTCCAGTCTCTGTCAGGCCAGTAAATCTGGTCGTTTTTTGTGAATTAGAATTCTGTTCTACATCCTTCTCCAGCTCTGTTCAGGACCCTCTATTGTGATCCCAGTCAGAGCAGTCAGTGGTGGTAGCTGGGTACCATCTAGCTGTACTGGACTCCATCTAGTGGAGTCCATGGTAGCTGTGGTCCATTAGTCCTTTGGACTAATCTTTTCCTTGTATCTTGTTCTCTTCATTCTCCCTTGCTACTGAAGGGGTGAGACCAGTGGAGTATCCTAGATGGCTGCTCACAAGCTTTTAAGACCCCAAATGCTACTCACCAAAGTAGAATGTAGAACATTGTCTTTATAAGCTGTGTTTTGCCAATTGAGCTAGATGTTCCCCGAGACCATGGTCCCCACAGCCCTCCGCCCAGCAATTCAGTCCCTCAGGGAGTTTGGATGTGTCTATGGAGCTTCCATGACCTTTCCTTGTACAAGATGTGCTGGCTTCCCCTGTACTGTGTACTGTCTCACCCTTCACCAAAGTTACCACTTATCTATTTAGTTCTCCCCTCATCCCTCCCATCACTTGTAACCAACAAAGATTGTTTCTTTTTGCGTGTAAACTTTTACATGAGTTATACAGTAAAGGTCTCACACAATATTTGTCCTTTTGTGATTGACTTATTTCACTCAGCATAATGTTTCACTCACTTCATGAGCTGCTTCACAGATTCATCATTGTTCTTTATCATTGCATAATACTCCATTGTATGTATGTACTAAAATTTGTTTATCCATTCATCTGTTGATGGGCATCTAGGTTGTTTCCATCTTTTTACTATTGTGAACAATGCTGTAGTGAACATGGGTGTGCATATGTCTATTAGTGTGGTGGCTCTTATTTCTCTAGGATATATTCCTAGAAGTGGGATTGCTTTTTGTAGTGTTTGGGTTTTGTTTTGTTTTGTTTTGTTTTTGTGGTGCTGACGTTTTCTTTGTTCCTCTTACTCTCTTGTGCTGAGTTCCTTTTGTTTGTGGATATTTTTTCATTTCTTTTATTTTTGTAGGTTTTGTTTTTACTGAAACTTTATGTTTTTCTTCTTTATTTTGATGAGTAGGTTTGTTAACTTTCTTTGTGGTTACCTTGAAATTTACCCTTGTCTTCCTGGATTTGTACCAGTCTATTATTACTTGGTATCGCTTGACTTCCTCTCCACTAGAAGGTTCTATACTTACACTGTTTACTCCCTATTTTATTGTTCTGATGCTGTTGTGATTTACAGACTAACCCCTCTGGTTCCCTTTTGTAATTCTTTTGGTTTTGAATAGTCCTTAAGAGTTCATTTCCTAGGTTGGTATCTGACTAGTACAATCCTGTGTCCTATATTCAGCCTGTGGTCTGATATTGTTTGTTCTCAGATTAAAGGACTTCCTTTAATCAGTCTTGTAAGTTTGGTTTGGTTTTTAAATAGTCCCTTAATTTCTGTTTATCTGGAAATGACCTAATTTCACCAACATATTTGAATGAGAGTTTTGCAGGATATATTATTCTTGGCTGGTAATTTTTTTCTTTCAAGGTTTTATATATGTCATCCCATTGCCTTCTTGCCTGCTTGGTGTCTGCCAAATAATCCGAGCATAGTCTTATTGTTTCTCCCCTGTATGTGACTTTTTGTTTTTCTTGAGCTGCTCTCAGAATTCTTTGTCTTTGGTTTTAGTGAGTGTGATTATGATATGCCTTGGTGATTTTCTTTTGGGGTCTATTGTATGTGGTTTTTTTTGAGCTTCTTGGATAATTAGCTTTTCATCTTTCATGATATTGAGGAAGTTTTCTGTCAGCATTCTTCAATGATCCTGTCTGTGTTTTCTGTTTTTTCCCCCTGTTCTGGAACTCTGATTACTCTCAAATTTTTGCTTTTAATTGTACCCACATAATTCTCAGGGTTTCTTCAGTTTTCTTCATTCTTTTTTCTTATTTTTCCTCAAACAGAGTTGTATCCAAGTGTTTGCCTTCAATTCCGCTGATCCTGTCTTCCATTGTTTCAAACCTGCTCCTCAGCCCTTCTATGACACTGTCCATTTCTGAAATCTTGTTGTTTATCTTTTGATTTCTAATTGTTGTCTTTGTATGATTTCTAGCTGTGGATTTATTTTATCGTTTTGTCCCTGTATTATTTTCCTGAATTCTTCCATTTTTTTGTCTGTACTCTCCATGAATTTGTATGCCTTCTCCATGAATTTGTCTATTTTTTCCTCATTTTTGTCTGCTTTTTGCTTCAACTCTTGGATTGCTCTGAATATTAGAGATCTGAATTCTGTATCAGGTAGTTTTAGTGCCTTTTCTTCTACTGGAATGTCATCTGGTGTTTACTGAAACCATACTGTCTAGTTCTTGTATATTTTTTCATATTATCTGTTGTCTTTGGGGTATTCAGTAGTTATTTTCCTTGTTTATTGATTGTAGATTTGTTTGTTTCATCCTGCTTTTTTGTTTTATTTGGTTATGTCTGAGCAGGCGAGCTGTGCAGTCTTTGTTGTTTGCTCATCTGTAGGCATGACACTTTTCACCTCCTTCTGCAATGGACAGGATCAGCAGCTCAGGTACGGTACAGCAGGGCAGGTCCAGCTGTAGGGGAGTTGCTGGGATCAGTTGTTTGTGGAATGTACTAGGGTCCACAGGGCAGGCCGAGAATCAGTGTAGGGCAGGTTCCAGTAGGCTGTGCCTGTGCTGCTTAGGGGTGTGATGTTCAGAGCATGGTGCAGGTAGGCAGGAAGAGGGGGAGATTGTGATGTGTGGAGCTAAGATGGGTACGGGGAAGAGGAGAGAGAGGAGAGAGGAAACAGAGCCAAAAACATACAAACAAACAAAAAACTACAACCAAAAAAAAAAAAAAGTGCTAAGGGAGCTTGCTGTTGGAGTGGAGAGATGAGAAACTGAGGAATGAAGAAAAACAAAAAGAAAAAGGGTAAAATAAAAAATGAATAAATAAAAATTTGCAAAACAAAAAAGAAAAGCCCCCAGGGATCCACCGGTGCAGCTGTGAGGACTGGGGAAGTTACCCTCAGGCTGTGGAAGTACAGCTTAGCTAGAAGGGGTAGAAGTGTCACACAGCACCAGGTATTCAGGAGACAGAAAGAGAAGGTAAGTATAGAGTGATGAGAAAGTGAGAAATAAAGAAAGATAAAAAGGGAAAAGGAGAGAGAAGAAAACAAAACAAAGAAACAAACAAGAAAAAAGAAATGCCCCCAGGTATCCCACTGTGTGTCTGTGCAGAGTGAGGGAGTAGCTCCCAAGCCAAGCAGTACTGCCTGGCTAGAAGAGGCTCCTAAGCCAAGAAGAGAAAAAGAAAACCAACAAGCAAACAAATCTAAACAGAACTAGTCAGAACAAACAAACAAACAAAAAGCCCCCGGGGTCCCACCAGTGTAACAGCATGGGCCGGGAAGCAGTTTCAAGTTTCACAGTGGACTGGTGTTTCACAGCCTTTTAGGAAGAAGCAAAGATGGCACATGGAGCCAGGTATTTTAGATGAAGGAGGGGGAGATGGTGAGAGGTATGGAAGAAATTTAAAGAAGCAGAAAAAAGCAACACCAGTAGCCAACAAATGGTACTCAGGGAGCTGACCAGTGCCGATGGGTGGAATCCAATCCTCACCAGGGTGAAGCCAGTGCTTCCCAGCCAAGAGACTGGCTTCAGGAAGCAGAGGAGGCCGAGTGGGGGTAAAGAAGGGTAGGGGGTAGGAAAGCGTTGCTCTATCTCCTACTGGAAGCTCTGTGAAGCTGCTTTCTCATACCCCTGTTCACCAGTCTGCGATAGGAGTCCAAGATGGCAGATCCGTGCTCCATTAGCTGATAGAGGACCTCTGCATGTATCTCTCCTTGCTGTTTTTTCTTTGTCGGTTTCTTATTCCATTTGGTGCTTGGCTGAGTTCTTTATCTCTTCATTTGACACTTAGGGTTTCAGGATTGAAGTGTGTGGTCTCTGACTTAGTTTTTCAGATCTTGCTGTGGAGGGACAGCATGGTGCTTCTGTCTATAGTGCCAGGTTGCCCGGAAGTCCCTCACCTTTCTTCAAGAAACAATTCTGTATATCTGCTTGCCAGACCATATGCATACTTTGGTATCTCAAAAGTAATGAATGACTTAAAGGCAAACACAAGGCTCCACCTGCTCCAAGTCATTCATTTCTTCCAGGTGTGATGGTTTAACGCAGAATGAGCTTGCACATCAGCATAACTCCTATGAGGCGTATGCTTTGATATTTATCCAACTATAATTACAGTTGTCACTACAATATTAACTTTCATTACCATATAATAAGAGCCTTCATCAATGTGTGCCAACACCAATACGATTATGACTCAAATGAAGATGAGACATCTCAGAGCTTGACAAATCAGTTCCTGGGAGCATTGCCACATATTTTTCAGGCCAACAAGCTTTGTCTGTTAAAGATGCTGGAGTCAAATGTGAGGAGACCTGGTCTCTATCATAAAGCACACATGAATTCTAGGTTTTAAGCAAAACAAGATGTGAGGAACAAGAAAAGCAGCCCTCCAGCAAAAGGAATATACAGGGCCTTCTTCTATTAGAGAGGCACATAAGCCAAGTACATAAACAACTTTCTCCAGGCAAAGACATGACCTCTCAGCAAAGCACAAAGAAAAGATTGAGACGTTTCTTCCTCAGACAGTTAGTTGTTCAATTCCTCCTTTCTATATGTCAATTTGGAGCCCTGGTGGCACAGTGGTTAAGAGCTTGGCTGGTAACCAAAAGGTTGGCAGTTCAAATCCACCAGCTGCTCCTTGGAAACCCTATGGGGCAGTTCTACTCTGTCCTATAGGGTCCTTATGAGTTGGAATTGACTAGACTGCAATGGTTTATATACCAATTTGGAGTCCCTGGGTGGTGCAAAAAGTTAACACACTTGGCTGCTAACCAAAAGGTAAGAGGTTCAAATTCACTCAGAGGTGCCTGTAAGAAAAGCCTGGAGATCTACTTCTGAAAAATCAGCCATTGAAAACCCTATGGAGCACAGTTCTATTCTGACACACATGCGGTCATCGTGAATCAGAATGGACTCAAATGCAGCTGATTTATATGCCAATTTAAAGGCTAGTAATAGCCACTAGCTTTGACGTGAGACTCAGTCCCATATTATGTCTTTCTCATCCCATTCTTTTGCTGGATTTGCCCAAATATTACTCTCCTTTCTCTCTCTTGTCTTCCTATTCTCACCACCTCTGCCCTCCTTCAAACTCCCATTACACCTTTCAGGATGGTTATAAAGTCTCCTCAACCCCATATCTCCCCATTTCAATCCATCTTTTAAACTGCTTCCAGATAAATCTTCCAGAAGCACAGTTGTGATGTTGTCGGTCTTCTCATTAAGAATATTTAATGGATACAATCAAACACTTTGGAGCACAGAGTAGTAGGGGTAGGGGTCTGGGGACCATGCTTTCAGGGCACATCTAGGTCAATTGGCATAACAAAGCTTATTAAGAAAATGTTCTGCATCCTACTTTGGTGAGTGGTGCCTGGGGTCTTAAATGTTTGCAAGCGACCGTCTAAGATGCATCAATTGGTCACAACCACCTGGAGTAAAGGAGAATGAAGAACACCAAAGACACAAGGAAAGTATTAGCCCAAGAGAAGAAAGGGCCACATAGACCAGAGACTTCATCAGCCTGAGACCAGAAGAACTAGATGGTGCCCAGCCACCACCAATGACCGCCCTGACAGGGAACACAACAGAGAGTCCCTGATGGAGCAGGAGAAAGATGAGGTACAGAAATTCAAATTCTAGTAAGAAGACCAGATTTAACAGTCTGAATGAAACCAGAGGAACCTCAAAAATCATGGCCCCTGGATTCTCTATAAGCCCAGAACTAAAACAATTTCTGAGTTCAACTTTTCAGACAGGGATTGGACTGGACTGTGGGACATAAAGTGATACTCATGAGGAGTGTGTCTCTTAGCTCAAGTAGATACAAGAGACTAAATGGGCAGCTTCTCTCTGGAGGTGAGATGGGAAGGCAGAGAGGGTTAGGAGCTCGTTGAATGGACATGAGGGAATCAGGAGTGGAAAGGAGTGTGCTCTCACAGTTTGGGGAGAGTAATTACGGTCACATAACGATGTATGTATAAATTTTTGTATGGGAGACTAACTTGAAATATAAACTTATTTAAACTACAACAATAAACAACAACACAAAAAGAATATTTAATGGGAAGATTCCCAGCTAAGAGGATACCTGGCTGGAAGATCTCGAAGCATGTTTTCCCAGTCTTGCATTAAAATATCCAAAAATGGTTTGGAGAAGGAAAAAAAAGGTATAATCACAATATTGAAAATCAAGACTAATGGTCTGGTGATTGATATATTTTAAAAGAAATGTCTACATGTTGTAAGGATAATGCAGCTGGATTGAGACAAAGATTTGGTGTCAGGTCCAGGCTTTACTTTCAGAAATGCAGCATTAAAATCTGGCTATCTAGAAGGAGGTACGGAGACAGTCCGTTTCTCTGTCTGCTCAGTGATTCAGACACCTCGATTAAACTTAGCTCTCTGCTAGGCTATCAGAAACCTATCAAGTTACAGCCACCTTACACATGAACCAGATGCAAAAATACATAACAGAGTACTAGTATTCTAAAACAGCAATGTATGCAAAAAAGAAATTTGCAAGCTTGCTGGGTACACTTTTGATGTACAAAAATGAATTGCATTGCTCAAAACATGCCATCTTTATCATGGCGTATTTTTAGAGTAAACTCTCTTCCTGATTTTACATGCAATATTTCATTTAATACTTCATCTTATTTTGTTGTTAGTTGCTGTCCAGTTGATTCTAACTCATGGCTACCCCATGTGTACAGAGTAGAATTGCTCCACAGTATTTTCGAGGCTGTGACCTTTCAGAAGCAGCTGGCAAAGACTGTCTCCTGAGGCACCTCTGAGCGGGTTTGAACCGTCAGGCTTTCTGCTAGTACTAAAGTGCTTAACCAAAAGGTTGGTAGTTCAAACCCACTAGCCGCTCCTTGGAAACCATATGGAGCCATTCTACTCTGTCCCATAAGCTTGCTATGAGTCGGAATCAACACAACAGGTATAGTTTTTGGTTTTCTTTTTTAAAAGACAAAGTTATTTTTAGTAATAAGCCTTAAATTCACACTTTAAGAAAATTTACTTATCCTCTAACAAACGTTGAAATCCACATGAAAGTTAATTTGGAGAACACCCAGCAAATTTTTAATAGTTCAGAATAATTCAAATTCTGTTTGCATGCAGTTTATGTCTCCAATCCTGGTAGAACTTCCCTGGCCAGCTTTACAGCAGTAGGTTTGAAATAAACAGTGATATTCAATAATTATAAAAAAACAAAGAATCATAACTTGAGTTACTTCAGTTTTGTCATTCTACTGAGCAGTTGGCGTTTGGAGGTATAAAATTTTAAATGATGAAACAGTGACTGAACTGGTCATTTGAAAACTATGCCTACTTGAAGCTGAACTAGTGAGAACTTCTTTAATTTACTCTCTGTCTAAACAAATGTATAAAGCTGAGTTCATATGTGTTAGAGATGGAGGGCCACTGTAATTACAGCAAGTGAATGTAGACCAACAAAACATTTCTTTTTATGGAGGAGTATTTTATCACTGACATTCTTTAGAATTGCAATTGCATGACGACTAAAAAAAAAAGATCCCGTATCCCAAACCAAACCAAACCTGTTGCTGTTGAGTCAATTCCAACTCATAGCAACCCTATAGGACAGAATAGAATGACCCATAGGGTTTCCAAGGCTGTAATCTCTACAGAAGCAGACTGCCACATCTTTCTCCCGTGGAGCAGCCTGGTGGGTTCAAACTGTCAACTTTTCAGTTACCAGCTGAGGGCTTAATCACTATGCAACCAGGGTTCCAGTTCTTAAAAGAGCATAATGCTCAAGGCAGACATTTTTTATTAGTTAAGCTAAAATATTGTTCAGTTTTAAGAAGACTTCAGGGGATATTTTTGGTTTAATGTTTAAAGATTATCTCATGGCAGTAGTTTCAGGGGTTCATCCACCCTCTGTGGCTCCAAAAAGTCTAGAGTCAATTAGAATTTTAAATTCTGTTCAGCATTTTCCCCCTTTTGATCAGGATTCTTCTATGGAATCTTTGATTAAAATGTTCAGTAATGGTAGCCAGGCACCATCCAGTTCTTCTGGTCTCATGGAAAAGGAAGCAGTTGCTCATGGAAGCAATTAGCCACATATTCCATACCCTCTTCCTATTCCTGACTCTCCTTCTTCCTCTGTTGCTCCAGGTGAACAGAGACCAATTGCTGTGCCTTCGATGGCTGCTTGAAAGGTTTTAAAACCCCATGCACTACACAATGAACTGGGAGGCAGAACAGAAACCCTAAACCCAGCATTAGGCCAATAACTGGGATTCCCCATGAAACCATGACCGTAACCTCCAAACCAAGAAATCAAATGCCATAAGGTGTTTAGTTATACATAAGCAGGCTCAGGAGCTACTCTTTTCTTTTCTTTTCTTTTTTTTTGGTCATTGTTGTAAATATATCTGTCATGGACTGAACTGTGTCCCCCAAAAATATCTACAACCTTGGCTGGGTCATGATTCCCAGTATTGTATGATTGTGTACCATTTTGTAATCTGACGTGATTTCCTTATGTGCTGTAAACTCTATTGCTATAATGTAATAAGATGGATTAGCAGCAGTTATATTGATGAGGTATACAAGATTGCATAGTGTCTTAAGCCAATCTCTTTTGAGATATAAAAGAGATAAGCAAGCAGAGACGCATAGGAACCTCATACCACCAAGAAAGCAATGCCAAGAGCAAAGTGCATCCTTTAGACCTGAGGTTCCTGTGCTGAGATGCTCCCAGACCAAGGGAAGACTGATGCATCACAAGGACCTTCCTCCAGAGCCAACAGAGAGAGAAAGCCTTCCCCTGGAGCCAGCACCCTAAATTTGGACTTGTAACCTACTAGACTGTGAGAGAATAAATTTCTCTTTGTTAAAGCTATCCACTTGTGGTATTTCTGTTATAACAGCACTAGATGACCAAGACATTCTCTTTCAACATTGTTTTAGCTATTCAGGACCTATTGCCTTTCCATATAAAGTTGAGGATTAGTTTTTCTATTTCAGTAAAGAAGGCTGTAGGAATTTTGATCGAGATTGTATTAAATCTATAGATAGTTTTGGGTAGTATTGAGATCTCAACAATATGAAGCCTTCCAATCCATGAACATGGAATATCTTTCCGTTTATTTAAGTCTTCCGTAATCTCTTTCAGCAGTTTTGTAGTTTTCATTGTGTAAGTCCTTCACATCCCTGGTTAAATTTATTCCTAAGTATTTTATTCTCTTAGATGCTATTGTAAATGGAATTGTTTCTCTAATTTCCCTTTCCTATTTCTCATTGCTGGTGTATTGAAAGCCAATTGATTTTTGTTTGTTGATCTTGTACACTGCAAATTTACTAAATTTCTCTATTAGCTGTAGAAGTTTTCTTGTGGACTCTTTGGGATTTTCTATATATAGGATCATATCATCTGTGAATAGAGATAATTTTACTTCTTCTTTTCCAATCTGGATACCTTTTAGTTATTTATTTTTCTTGTCTCATTCCTCTGGCTAAGACTTCTAATACAATATTGAATAGAAGTGATAAGAGTGGGCACTCTTGTTTTGTTGCTGATATCAAGGGTAAAGCTTTCAATCTTTCTCCATTAAGTATAATGTTGGCTGTTGCTTTTTCATATATGCCCTGAATCATATTGGAAAATTTCCCTTCTATTCCAATCTTCTTTAGGGATTTCATCAAGAAAGGTGTTGGATTTTATCAAGTGCATTTTATGCATCCATAGAAATGATCATGTGGTTCTTTTTCTTTGTTCTATTGATGTGGTGTATTACTTTGACTGATTTTCTAATGTTGAACCATCCCTGCATTCCTGGAATAAATCCCACTTGATCTTTTAATATGCTGTTGGATTCTGTTCACCAGTATTTTGTTGAGGATTTTTGCATCTACATTCATAAGCGATACTGGCCTGTAGTTTTCTTTTTTTGTGGTGTCTTTGTCTGGTTTGGGTATCAGGATTATGCTTGCTTCATAGAATGAATTAGAGAGTATTTCTTCCTTTTCTACCTTTTGGAAGAGTTTAAACGGTATTGGTGTCATTTCTTCTCTAATGTTTGGTAGAATTCCCTAATGAAGCCATCTGGTCCTGGACTTTTTTTTGTTGAGAGGATTTTCACTTTTAGATATGAAATAATTATTTTATTATCAAATGTATGGAATTTATGAAGTGAGAATTGAGATAAATAGAAGAAAGGGGAAAAGAAATATGGAAAAAGTAACCAATTTTTTTTGGCACTTACTATTAAATGGATGTTTTTCATAGATGAGCTCATTTAATTCACATGTACACAGATACACACACCATCCCATTTTGCAGAAGAGATACATGGGCTAAAACAGACTAAATATTATCTTTAAATCTCAGTAGCTAGTTCTTTTCCACAACAGTATGGATCAGGAAACTTGGTGGTGCAGTGGTTAAGAACTCGGCTGCTAACAAAAAGGTCAGCAGTTCAAATCCACCAGCTGCTCCTTGGAAACTGTATAGAGTAGTTCTACTCTGTCCTATAGGGTTGCTATGAGTCAGAGTTGACTTAACAGCTATGGGTTGGGTTTTATCGATCAGAAAATACTTCGTAGCTTAAGTGTGAAAATAACAGGTATATAGGCCAAGGTTAGAGAGCTATCTCTGTATATTTAACTTTATCGACTCTGAATTTTTTCAGGAATTAAAGATGTAAATATCCATGATTGGTGTCTGTGCATATTTAAAACAATACATTAAATGTACAAACAAAAAATGTGGAGATTACAACTGTGAAGGAAAGCATTTATGTTTGATTGTTGAGCTGCATATATCTTGGATTATTCAGATAGGTTTTTATTCACACCTATTACATAAGCAGAACTTGCTTTATTCTGTAGATGGTTCACCACTTGTTTTATGTCTCCATTATTGAATTTCAGCAACATCTTTTAAAATAACACTGCAAAATCCACTGATATTTCTCAAATGACTTACATAAATCTGTCACTTTGAATTTCTATTATTTTTATTCACCAAATAGAAAATTTACAGTTATGAAATGTATGTGTTTATCCAGTTTTGAATTAATGATCTAAACCTATAGTATATTACACCCTAGCCTGATTTTTTAGCAGCTAGTTGGAAGGACAGAAATAATTTTTCAAATTGTCTCATCGCATAGACAAGGACACTGAGGTCCTGAAATATTACCACAATTCACGTATGTTTACCAACAATTGGTCTGAGAACACTTGCATCAGTATCACCTATATTAATCTTTTTTTTTATTTCATTCAAAAATTGATACACAAGTTATTTTGTGACATTGCTTGCAATCCTCACAATGTGTCAGCATTCTCTCCCTTTCTCTTTCCACCCTGTAGTCTCTGTGTCCATAAGTCCAGTTTTCCTGTCCCTTCCTGCCATCGAGGTCTTTGCTTTTGGACAGGTGTTGCCCATTTGGTCTCAAATACTTGATTGAATTAAGAAGCACGTTCCTCACGTGTGTTATAGTTTGTTTTATACCTCCTTCCAAAAAATAAAAAATAAATTTAAAAAAACCCAAACCAACTGCCATGAAGTCAGTTCCGACTCAGTGACCCCATAGGGTTTCCAAGGCTGTAAATCTCTATTGAAGCAGATTGCCACATCTTTCTCTTGCAAAGCTGATGTTTTTGAACTGCCAACTTTTTGGTTGTCAGTTTGTTTTTTAGGCCTGTGTAATGTTTGGCTGAAAGGTGGACTTTGGGGTAGCATCAGTTCTGAGTTAGCAAGGTGTCCTGGGGCCATAGTCTTGGGGTTTCCTCCAAACTCTGTCAGACCAGTTAAGTCTGGTCTGTTTTTGTGAATTTGAATTTTGCTCTACATTTTTCTCCTACTGTCTGGGACCCTCTGTCATATCCCAGTCAGAGCCGATAGTGGTTGTACCAGGCATCATCTAGTTCTTCTGGGCTCAGGCTGGTGGAGGCTGTGGTTCATGTGGTCTATGGAGTATTAGTTCTTTGGACTAATATTTTCCTTGTGTCTTTGGTTTGTTTCATTCTCCTTTGCTCCTAGCATGATGGGAGCAATAGAAGTACCTTAGACGGCCATTTGCAAGCTTTTAAGAGCCCAGGCACTATTCACCAAACTAGGATGTAGAACATTTTCTTTATGAACTATGTTATGCCAGTTGACCTAGATGTCCCCCACAGCGCTCAGCCCCAGTAACTTGGTCCATCAAGGTGTTTGGATGTGTCTACGACTCTTCTGTGATGTTGCCTTGGTCAAGTTGTGCTGACTTCCCCTATATTGTGTGTTGTCTTTCCCTTCACCAAAGTTAAAAGTTATCTACTATCTAGTTAGTGATTTCCCCTCCTCACCACTCCCCTCCCTCATAACATTCAAAGATTTTTTTTTTTCTATGTGTAAACCTTTTCTTGGGTTTTTATAATTGTGGTCTCATACAATATTTGCCTATTGTAATTGATTTATTTTACTCAGCATAATGCCCTCCAGATTCATCCGTGCTGTGAGATGTTTCACAGATTCATCATTTTTCGTTATCATGGCTTAGTATTCCATTGTTTTTGTACCAGAATTTGTTTATCCATTCATCTGTGATGGGCACTTAAGCTATTTCCATCTTTTTGCTATTGTGAATAATGCTGCAGTGAACATGAGTGTGCATATGTCTGTTCATGTGACAGCTCTTATTTCTCTAGGGTAAATTCCTAGGAGTGGGATTGCTGGATGGTATGGTATTTCTATTTCTAGCTTTTTAAGGAATCGTCGTATCTTTTTCCATAGTGCCTAAGAGTTCCAATCTCACCACAACCTCCCCAACATTTGTTATTTTCTGGTTTTTTTTTTTTATTAGTGCCTGTAATGTCGGGGTGAGATGGTATTCCCTTTTTTTTTTTGAAGTGGTTGAAATTTTTTTTTTAGATGAAGTTTTACAGAGCAAATTACTTTCTCATTAAACAATCAATACACATATTGTTTTGTGACATTGGTTGCCAACCGCAGGATGTGTCAATCCTCTCCCTTCTCTACCTTGGTTTCCCCATTTCCATTCATCCAAATTTCCTGTCCCCTCCTCCTTCTTATCCTTGCCCCTGGACTGGTGTGCCCATTTAGTCTCATATAAATGGTTGAGCTACGTGCATTGCTGTTTATTTTATGGGCCAGTCTAATCTTTGGCTGAAGGGTGACCCTAAGGAGTGACTTCAATACTGAATTAAAAGGGTGTCCAGGGGCCATACTCTCAGGTTTTCTTCAGTATGTGTCAGACCAGTAAGTCTGGTCTTTTTTGTGTGTGTTTTGAATTTTGTTCTGCGTTTTTTTCCAGCTCTATCCAGGAGCCTCTATTGTGATCCCTGTCAGAGCAGTCAGTGGTGGTAGCTGGGCAACACCTAGTTGTGCTGGACTCAATCTGACAGAGGCTGTGGTAGTTGTAGCCCATTAGTCCTTCGGACTAATATTTTCCTTGGGTCTTTGGTTTTCTTCATTCTCCCTTGCTCCAGATAGGGTGGGACCAGTCGATTATCTTAGATAGCTACTCACAAGCTTTTAAGACCCCAGACACTACTTTCCAAAGTAGGATGTAGAACATTTTCTTTATAAACTATGTTATACCAATTGAGCTAGATGTCCTCCAAGATCATGGTCCCCAGGCCTCAGCCCAGTAATTCAGTCCCTCAGGGAGTTTGGATGTGTCTATGAAGTTTCCATGACCTTGCCTTTATCAAGTTGCACTGACTTACCCAATATTGTGTACTGTCTTACCCTTCACCAAAGTTACCACTTATCTATCGTCTAAAAACACAAACACATGCACAAAAACCCAAACCCATTGCCATCAAGTCATTCCAACTCATAGCGACCCTATAGGACAGAGTAGAACTGCCCCATAGGGTTTCCAAGGAGTGGCTGGTGGATTTGAACTGCTGACCTTTTGGTTAGCAGCCGAGCTCTTAACCAATCTGGTTAGTGTTTTTCCCTCCCCACCCCTCCCCCCTCTCATAACCAGCAAAGATTGTTTCTTTATGTGTGTAAACATTTTCACAAGTTTTTAAATAGTGGTCTCATGCAGTATTTGTCCTTTCATGATTGACTTATTTCAGTTAGCACAATATCCTCCAGATTCATCCATGTTGTGAGAAGTTTACGTGCATATGTACCATAGTTTGTTTATCCATTCACCTGTTGATGGACACTTAGGTTGTTTCCATCTTTTTGCTATTGTGAGTAATGCTTCAATGAACATGGATGTGCATATGTGTATTCGTGTGACAGCTCTTACTTCTCTAGGGTAAATTCCTAGGAGTGGGATTGCTGGATCATGTGGTATTTCTATTTCTAGCTTTTTGTGGAAGCCCCATGTTGTTTTCCAAAATAGTTTTACCATTTTGCATTCCCACCAGTAGTGTATAAGGGTTCCAATCTTCTGGCAGTCTCTCCAAAATTTATCTTCTGTTTTTCGATTCATTCCAGTAACGTTGGGGTGAGACGGTATCTCATTGTAGTTTTGATTTGCATTTCTCTAATGGCTAGAGATAGCAAGCTTTTCCTCATGTGTCTGTTAGCTGTCTGAATGTCTTCTTTGGTGAAGTGTCTGTTCATTTCCTTTGCCCATTTTCTAATTGGATTATTTGTCTTTTTGTTGTAGAGGTGTTGGATTTTCCTATAAATTTTAGCCATTAGACCTTTGTCTGATTTGTCATAGCCAAAAAATTTTTCCCAGTTTGTAGGTTCTCTTACCTCTTTTGGTGAAGTCTTTTGATGAGCGTAAGTGTTTAATTTTTAGGATATCCTAGTTATCTAGCTTATCTTCTGTTGTTTGTGTTTTGTTTGTTATGATTTGTATGCTGTTTCTGCTGTGTATTAGGGTCTCTAGTGATGACCCTATTTTTTCTTCTATGATCTTTATAGTTTTTGCTTTTATATTTAGGTCTTTGATCCATTTTGAATTAGCTTTTGTGTGTGGTGTGAGGTATGGGTCCTGTTTCATTTTTTTACAAATGGACATCCAGTTTTGCCAGCACCATTTTTATTTTATTTTATTGTATTTTAGATGAAGGTTTACAGTACAGTTTCTCATTAAACAGTTAGTACACAAGTTGTTTTATGAAAATGGTTAACAACCCCACGACACGTCAACACTGTCCCTTCACAAACTTGGTCAGCACCATTTTTTAAAAAGATTGTCTTTTCCCCATTTAATGGACTTCTGTACTTTGGCAGAGATCAGCTGACTATAGGTGAATGAATTTAAATTGGGGTTCTTCATTCTGTTCCATTGGTCTATGTGTCTGTCCTTGTACAGTACCAGAATGTTTTGACTACCTTGGCTGTAAAATAGGTTCTGAGATCTGGTAGTATGAGGCCTCCTACTTTGTTCTTTTTCTTCAGTAATACTTTGCTTATCTGGGTTCTCTATCCTTTCCATATAAATTTGGTGATTAGTTTTTCCATCTCATTAACGAATGTTGTTGGTATTTGGATAGAGATTGCGTTATATATGTAGATCACTTTGGGAAGGATTGACATTTTCATAATGTTGAGTCTTCTTATCCATGTACATGGTATTTTTTCTATTTATGTAGGTCTTTTTTGGTTTTTTGCAATAGTCTTTTGTAGTTTTCTTTAAATAGGTCTTTTATGTCCCTGGTTAGATTTATTCCTAAGTATTTTATCTTTTTAGGGACTGTTATAAATGACATTGTTTTGCTTTTCAAAGTTCTCTTTGTTGGTGTATAGGAATCCAACTGATTTTTGTATGTTGATCTTGTATCCTGCTATCTGCTTAATCTTTTATTAGTTCCAGTAGTTTTCTTGTGGAATCTTTGATGCTCTCAACGTATAGGATCGTATCATCTGGGAATAGGGATGGTTTTCCTTCTTCCTTTCCAAGATGGATGTCCTTTATTTCTTTTTCTGCCTTATGGCTCTAGCTAGGACTTCCAGCACAATCTTAAATAGAAGTGGGGATAAAGAGCATCCTTGTTGCATTCCTATTCTCAAGTGGAATGCTTTCAGCCTCTCTCCGTTAAGAATGATGTTGGGTGTTGGTTTTATATAGATGTCCTTTATTATCATGAGCAATTTCCCTTCTATTTCCATTTTATCGAGAGTTTTTATCAGGAATGGGTGTTGGACTTTATCAAATACTTTCCTGCATTTGATAAAGATGATCATGTGATTCTAATGTCGACCCATCCTTGCATGAATCCAACCTGGTATGAATCCAACTTGGTCATGGTGTATTATTTTTTTGATACGATGCTGAATTTTATTGGCTAGAATTTTGTTGATAATTTTGCATCTATATTCATGAGAGATTATTTTCGTTGTTCTTAGGTGCCATCAAGTCAATTCCGACTCATAGCGACCCTATGTAAAACAGAATGAAACACCGCCCAGTCATGTACCATCCTCACAAGAATTGTTATACTTGAGTCCTTTGTTGCAACCACCGTGTCAATCCATCTCCTTGAGGGTCTTCCTCTTTTTTGCTGACCGTCTGCTTTACGAAGCATGATGGCCTTCTTCAGGGTACTGGTTCCTCCTGATAACATGTCGAAAGTATGTAAGACAGAGTCGCCATCTTTGCTTCTAAGGAATATTCTGGCTGTACTTCTTCCAAGACACATTTGTTCATTCTTCTGGCAGTCCATGGTATATTCAGTATTCTTCACCAACACCATAATTCAAAGGCATCAATTCTTCTTTGGTCTTCCTTATTAATTGTCCAGCTTTCACATGCATATGAGGTGATTGAAAATATCATGGCTTGGCTTAGTCCTCAAAGTGACATCTTTGCTTTTAATCACTTAAAAGAGGTCTTTTGCAACAGATTTGCCCAATGCAATACTTCGTTTGATTTCTTGACTGCCTCTACAATGAGTGTTGATTGTGGATCAAAGTAAAATGAAAATCTTGACAACTTCACTATTTTCTCCATTTATCATGATGTTGCTTATTGGTCCAGTTGTGAGGATTTTTGTCTTCTTTATTTTGAGGTGTAATCCATAATGAAGGCTGTGGTCTTTGATCTTCATCGGTAAGTGTTTCAAGTCCTCTTCACTTTCAGCAAATAAGGTTGTGTCATATGCATATGACAGGTTGTTAATGAGTCTTCCTCCAATCCTGATCCTGTATTCTTCTTCATATAGTCCAGCTTCTTCAGATTATTTGCTCAGCATATTTATTGAATAAGTATATTGAAAGGAGACAACCCTGACGCACACCTTTCCTGACTTTAAACCAAGCAATGTCCCCTTGTTTTGTTCGAATGACTGCCTCTAGGTCTATGTACAGATTCCTCATGAGCACAATTAAGTCGTCTGGAATTCCCATTCTTTGCAATGTTTCCATAATTTGTTATGATCCACACAGTTGAATGCTTTTGCATAGTTAATAAAATACAGGTAAACATCTTTCTGGTATTCTCTGCTTTCAGCCAAGATCCATCTAACATCACCAATGATATACCCCTTCCATATCCTCTTCTGAATCTGGCTTGAAATCTTGGCATTTCCCTGCTCATGTATTGCTGCAATGGCTTTTGAATGATCTTCAGCAAAATTTAACTTGTTTGTGATTGTCTTAGTCTAACAGAAATACCACAAGTGGATGGTTTTAACAAAGAGAAATTTATTCTCTTACAGTCCAGTAGGCTACAAGTCCAAATTCAGGGCATCAGCAACAGGAGAAGGCTTTCTCTCTCTGTCAGTTCTGGAGGAAAGTCCTTGTGATGCATCAGTCTTCCTTTGGTCTGGGAGCGTCTCAGCGCAGGAACCTCAGGTCCAAAGGATGCGCTTTGCTCCTGGCGCTGCTTTCTTAGTGGTATGAGGTTCTCATGTGTCTCTGCTCACTTCTCTCTTTTATATCTCAAAAGAAATTTGATTAGGCCACTGTCCAGTCTTGTAGACCTCATCAGTATAACCTCATCATAGTGATAGAGTTTACAACACATAAGGAAATCACATCAGATTACACAGTCATACAATACTGGGAATCATGACCCAGTCAAGCCAACAGGCATTTTTGGGGGACACAATTCAATCCATGACAGTGATATTAATGATATTGTTCTATAATTTCCACATTCTGTTGGACACCCTTCTTTGGAATAGACACAGATACGGATCTCTTCCAGGTGGATGGCCAGGTAGCTGTCTTCCAAATTTCTTGGCATAGAGGAGTGAGCACTTTTAGCTCTGCATCCATTCATTGAAACATCTCAGTTGGTATTCCATCAATTCTAGGAGCCTAGCTTTCTGCCATTGACTTCACTGCAGCTTGGACTTCTTCTGTCAGTACCATCAGTTCTTAATCATATGCTACTATCTGAAATGGCTGACATTGACCAATTCTTTTTGGTACAGTGACTCTGTGTATTCCTTCCATCTTTCCGTCTTCTTTTGATGCTTCCTGTGTCATTCACTTTCAACCTGTTTGTGTTGTTGGGTTTAAGGTATGTCTCTTGTAAGCAGCCTATAATTGGATCTTTTTTTTTTTTTAATCCATGCAGCCACTCTCAGCCTTTGGATTGGAGCATTTAGTCCATTTACAGTCACTGTAATTACTGATAAGAGGTGACTTATTTCTGTCATTTTGTTTTTTGTGTGTCATAAGCTTTCTTTGTCTTTGTCCTTTAGTACTGCTTGCTTTTGTGTTTTGTTTGTTTATTATATTGAGCCTTTTTGATTCCCTTCACCTTTCCTTTTGTGTATTTTTTTATATATTTTCTTAGTGGTTACCATGAATATTACATTTAAGAGCTTGTATTTGTAACATTCTAGGGTAAGTTGGTACCATCTTAAGAAACATACAAGAAACTCTATATCTATACCAATCCTCTCCTCCCCCTTTTGTTGTTTTTATCACTAATTACATGTTTATATTTTAGTTGCCCTGTAAAACAGACCAAATTTTAATTGGCCTTATTTTTGGAGCCCTGGTTGCACAGTGGTTAAGTGCTGTGGCTGTTAACCAAAAGGTCAGCAGTTCCAATCCACCAGCCACTCCTTGGAAACCCTATGCAGCAGTTCTACGTTGTCTTTTAGAGTTGCTATAAGTCAGAATCTACTTGATGGCAATGGGTTTGGTTTTTCGGTTTATTACTGTTTTAAATTCTCTATGGCTGATGGTCTCTGTCATTGCTTCTATCCAGCATGGATTACTCCCACTGACCACCTTTTGCATACCACTGCATTATACACTGAGTGAAATGCCTCAAATATTTTCTACAAAACTATGAGAGAAAGAAAATAAAAAAAGAGAATCCATATGGCAGGTTAAAGGACTAACATTTATGGTGCACCAACTAAGTAAGGGACAATTTATATATAACATATCATGTAATTCTTATAACCCTGTAAGTGACGTTATATCCACCCATTTTTAAGGATGAAAGAACAATGGCTTTCAGAAATTAGATATATTTAACCTAAAGATGGCAGCTTTGTCAGACATACCATGCCGTCCCTCTACAGCAAAGACCTTAAGCAAATGAAACAGTTGTAGATGACAATCCTTGAACACTGAACATTGAAAGGAAGAATAAAGAATTTGATTGAATACCAACTGGAAGAAGAAATCGAACCAAGCCTGCAAACAAGGAGAGATACAGAGTGGAGGTGCTCTGCCATCTGCCCCAGCAGAGTGTGGCAGTCTGAAGACAAAGCCAGCAGTGACTGGGTGAAGAGCACAGGAAGGTAACTTCACAGAATTCCCAATAAGAGACAGAGAAACTTTACCCAGGGTAAAGTAAGGTGAACAGAACATGATCAAGATCTAAGGAGCGAAAGTACAGGAAAGAGGGTGAGATATCCAGGGATTCTGGCTTCCGCTGAGTAAGGAGGGAGCCAGGATCCAGGGACAGGTATACACACTAATAGCCATTCCTGACCATTAGAGTGGGTGCTGCACACAGAGTAATAGATCTGTAGAGTGTCAGCTGGAGATTCCCCACCAACCAGACCCTTGACAGCACCCCCCCCCCGACCACGCTTCTTGCACTAGGTTGGGGCCAGATCTGGAATGATGGATGCAGCCAATGAGAAATGCCCAGGCACCCACATTTGGTGACCAGAGGAGCATGATTCCCCTCCCCCCATGTTTCCCATCATTAGCAGCAGGAACCCGGATACCCCTGACACTCCACCTGTCCAGAGACCATGATAGAAGCTCCCCTTCTCTCCCAGCCCCATCTGCCACTGTACCCAGCCCAACTGACAAAAGGCAGTAAGAGCACTCCTGAAGTCCTGCTTATCTGCCATACACCCCCACCTGCTGATCCAGCAGGCAGAGGAAAGTGCATTCCCACACCTCTTCTTGTCTACCACCCAATGCCACCAGCTGACCTGGCAAGCTGTGGAGAGCATACTCCTGTGCCCCCACTCACCCACTGCTCACCCCTACTTGCAAACCAGGCAAGTGGCAAAGAGCACACTCCCACACTCTTATTCATCCACCACACCTGCCACCCCACCCACTTGACAAGTGCCATCACCCACTCTCACACCCTTGGACTGATGACAGGAGGTGGCCAATGCCCACCCAGCCTACATTCAGGTGCCCCAAATGACCAGTGAACAGAGACCCACACCTACAGTGCCAGCTGCTGCCTTTCACACCCGGAGACAGGTGCTGAGCACTCCTGTGCTGCCAGACTAGTGACCAGTAGAGCACCCTGCCCCACTCACCCTGATATATCAAAACAAAACAAAAAGTCAGGACAAAGAAAATAAACTTACAGTCAGTCAATAAAATAACACCTTAATGCCTCAAGGAAAGCAGACAATATTTAATCATATAAAGAAGCAGGACAAGATGGCTCAAGCAAGTGACAAAATAAAAGGGCAGAAAAACTTCCTGAGGAATAAATTGTAATAGAACTACCTGATAAGGAATTCAAAAGACTTATATATACGATCCTCAAAGAGATCAAGGAAAACACAGACAAAACCAAGGAAAACACAGATAAAACTGGAAGAATTCAGGAAAACAGTACAAGAACAAAATGATAAAATAAATAGACAATTCGAAACCACACAAAAACAGCAACTAGAAATCCAGAAGATTAACAATAAACTATCAGAAATAGATAACTCAATGGAAGAACATAGAAGTAGAAGTGAAACAATGAAAAAAAGAATCAGTGAAATAGAGGACAAATCCCTTGATACTAATTTGTTTGAGGAACAATCAGAAAAAAGAGTGAAGAAAGTCTAAGAATTATGAGTGAAACTTTCAAGAAGGAAAATTTACACATGATTGGAATTCCAGAACAAGAGGAGGCAAAAAAAAAGACCAAGAGAATATTTGAAGATTTGCTGGCAGAAAACTTCCCTAATATCATGAAAGATGAGAAGGTTTCCATCCAAGAAGCTCAACAAACCCCATACAGGATAGACCCCAAGAGAATGTCACCAAGATATATCATAATCAAACATTCCAAGTATAAAGATAAAGAAAGAATTCTGAGAACATCTCAGGAAAAACAAAATTTTGCCTAAAAAGGGGCACCAATAAGACTAAACTCTGATATTTTGGCAGAAACCATGCAGGCAAGAAGACAATGGGATGACATATAAAAACCCTGAAAGAAAAGAATTGCCAACCAAGAATCATATATCCAGCAAAATTGTCTCTCAAATACAATGGCAAAACTAGGACATTCCCAGATAAACAGAAATTAAGAGAATTTGTAAAAACCAGAACAACCTTACAGGAAATATTAAAGAGAGTCCTTCCATCAGAGAACCAACAACATCAGACAACAATCTGAGATTAAGACACACAACAGCATTACCCAGATATCAACCCAGATAAAGAATTCTCAGAAGTAAAATAAAGCTACAAATCTGAAAGAAAGGGAATCAGAGATGTCAATTTGTAAATGATGACAACGTCAAAACAAAAAGGGGGAATAAACAGTGTAGTTATAGAACTTCCATATGGAGAGGAAGTCAGGGTGATATCAAGAAATAACAGACAGTTTTAAACTTAAGAAGATAAAGATAAATTTCACAGTAAGGACAAAGAAAATTAATAAACTTACTCATCAAAATAAAAAAGAAGAAAACCATGAAGACTCAGTAAACAAAAAAATCAACAACAAAGAAGGAAAGGGAAAGAAAATCCATAACAAAAAAAAAAAAAAACTCTGCACAGAAAATTCAGTGGAACAAAGAAACTGTCAACACTACAAAAAAAAAAACATAACAAAATGACAGCAGTAAATTCATACATGTCAATAATCACACTTAATGTAAATGGTTTAAGTGCACCAGTCAAGAGACAGATAGTGGCAGAATGAATTTAGAAAAACATGACCCATCGATATGTTGCCTAAAAGTGACATACCTTAAACACGAAAACACAAAGAGGTTGAAAATCAAAGGATGGAAAAAAATGTATCATGCAAACAGTAACCAGAAAAGAGCAGGCATGGCAATATTAACCTGTGATAAAACAGATTTGAAGTTAAAATCCATCAAAAGGGACAAGGAAGGGCAGTATATAATGATTAAAGGGCCATCCAAAAAGAGGACAAAACCATAATAAATATATACACACTCAATGACAGAGGAGCTCCTGTGGCACAGTGGTTAAAAGCTGGTAACAAAAAGATTAGCAGTCAGAGCTCCAAAATACATAAAATGAACTATAACAGTATTGAAAAGAGAAATAGACAGTTCCACAATAATAGTAGGAGACTTTAACACACCATTTTTGACAAAGGGCAGAACAACTACATAGAAAATTCAACAAAGATACAGAAGACCTAAATAACACAATCAACCAACTTGACCCCATAGACATATATAGAACACTCCATGCAACAGCAGCACAGCATGCTTTCTTCTCCAACACACATGGATCATTCTCCAGAATAGACCATATTTTAGGCCACAAAGAAGCCTCAATAAATTTAAAAAAACTGACATAATACAAAGCATCTTCTCTGATCACTAGGCTATAAAACTAGAAATCAACAGCAGGAAGAACAAGGAAAAAAAATCAAATACATGGAAACTGAATAACACCTTGCTTAGAAACCACTGGGAAATAGAAGAAAGTAAAAATGAAATAAAAAAATTCCTAGACTCAAATGAGAACAAAAACCCAACATACCAAAACCTTTGGGAAACAGCAAAAGCAGTGCTCCAAAGAAAATTTATAGCAATAAATGTACGCATCATAAAAGAAGAAAGGGCCAAAATCAATAGCTTAACCCTACAACTAGAGCAAATAGAAAAATAGTAGCAAAAGAGGCCCACACTCATCAGAAGAAAGGAAATAACAAAGATTAGAGCATAACTGTGGGGATTGCAACCAAATGTCAAGGATCAATTTGTGTATGAATTATTGAATGGGAAACTAATTTGCTGTGTAAACTGTCAGCTAAAGCACAATAAATATTCTGAACAAAATCGTATACTTGCTCAAAGCCATATAGTTGACTTTGAGTCTGGCTGTAAGCCCCTCTCCTGATTTTCAGCCTGAGGTCCCTTCCACTGCACTACACTGTAGAGCAAACCTTTGGCTATATTAAGCCACAGGTTGACATGGCTGGATCAGTGCCCATCCAAGGTTCTCCTCAATTCTGCTGAAAGGTTTCAGAGCCTCCAGTTTTCCGAAGGTTCCATCCTGTCCAGTCAACTTCAGGTAGGGTGGAGACAGTGGATGGTGCTGAGGGGGTCAATCTCGGACACTCATAAATTCAGTCTCCTGTTACTCTGAAATTACATATTTCAGGTGTGGTAGAGTTCATTTATCTTTAGTGAGAAAAAAAAAAAAAAAGATAATTCTATCCTAAAAGAATTTTGAAGTCTTTTGTGTTAATAGATTAATTTGACAAAAATTTATTCCAGACTTACAGCGTGAAAGCACTCTACTTGGCTGAGGAAAAACAGAGAAAATGCTATTGATGGGCAGGAGTGCATGATTAGATATGTGAAGGAAAAGGAGTGTTTGAAATTACTCCCATTCACAAATTTAAATCCATCTCCTCCTTTGTATTTTGGGAGGAGGAAAAGAAGATTGAAAGATTTTTTTAAAGCAACAACGGAGAGGCAAGTAGGAGGAACATTTCATTCTAATAGGCAATTTGACAAGTTTTTATCAAGCAGTTACTAAGAACATATCATTTATTCGGAAATGGACAATGAATGAAAACCAAAGAAGAATCAGTGTTACTCTTCCTTCCTCTACAGACCCTCTTTTCTATGGCCCTCTCCCTTCTCACGGTGTTCCTCCTCCAGGGCCAGTAAATCCATCTGAAAATTTGTAATAACTACTTTAAACAATGACTCAAAAAATGAAATATACTCCTAGAGATGAGTTCCCATATTTAGATTACAAATGTATTTGGAAGTTCCTTCTATTCATCTACTTTTTCTTAACCCACTTGTGTTTGAGCTTAATATATACCATTCTTAAGAGAAAATTCAACAGATTTAAAAAGGTCTGAACTTTTGACATTTTACTAGGCTTAACTCCCACTCCATAAACAAACAAACATGAATTATTAATTCTTTTTCCTCTTTATAAACACAAATGCTATTTCCTAGAGATTAGTCATTCTCTTGTGCAAATTTAGAGGGTCAAGGAAATTACTGATAAAGTCTGCATCATCTTTGTGTTGAATTTTGGTGAACATTCCTGGCGTCATTCAGATTAAAAAAAAAAAAAAAGAGCACACACATCCATGAGTCACCAAACACACATGGTGATCTAAGCACTGTCACCCTATATAAGTCCAGCCACTAGCAGGTAGAGAGAGAAGCCAATAGGCAGAGAAGGTATTTTCCTTTGGTGAAGACAGTGAGAATGAGGCATCTTGTCGTCCTTGTGCTGTTATGCCTGCCAATTTGCTTGGCTTATCCACTGGCTGGGGCAGTGAAGAAGGATTCAAACATGGATCTTGTCCAGGTAATTAATAGTGGAAGCCACGACAGCCCTGGTCAGCCCAAGTGGAGAAGTCTAGTTGGTCTTCCAATACAAAGCAGAATGATTTGGTTGGAGGTTGTTGTGTTGGGATAACTTAGGTTCAGAGAATATTAAAGTGCTAGAAGTGGAAGATTCCTTCATTTAACAGAGAATGAAAAAGAGGCCCAGGAAGAAGAGATAATTACTTAAGGCCATACGATAAAATAGTAGAGGCAGCTTCAGGACTAAGCGAAAAGAATAAATGGAAAGCTTCTGAAACTTCTCTGGTTTTAGAATTTCTTTAGCTAAAATAATTGCAGGGTGAGAGGAGCATGTTAATTTTGATCTTTCAATAATACCAAGTAATGTTTATATTGTTGCTTGTCATGTTTGGACAAAAGAATTTGTCCCATTCAGACTTGACCAGATGTATGTTAACAATGTAAAGTGGAAAAAGTTAGACACAGTCGCTCAAAATATTCCTACAGTTATGTTTCTCTTTTTTAAACATGCTTGATCTGAATTCTCAACTTCAAATTCTTGACTTGGCTAGCAAAATAAATTGCAATGAAATTTAAAAATCAGTACAAAAGTAAAATAATGAAATCAGGAGTCTTTGTTTTAAAGTCGATTTTATCTGAGATTAGTATTGCCACTCCTGCTGTTTTTTGGTAGTTGTTAGCTTGATATATTTTTTTTCCAACCTTTGATTTTAATAAATTCATGTCTTTGTTTCTAAGGTGTGTCTCTTGTAGACAGCATACTGATGGATCCTGTTTTTTTAATCAATTCTGTCACTCTCCGTTTCTTTATGGGTGCATTGAGTCTATTTACATTCAGTGTGATTATTGATAGATGTGATTTTATTGCTGTCATTTTGTACTTCTATTTTTGTGGTGCTGACGTTTTCTTTGTTCTTCTTACTCTCCTATGCTGAATTCTTTTTGTTTGTGGATTTTTTTTTTTTCATTTCTTTTGTTTTTGTAGGTTTTGTTTTTACTGAGACTTTATGTTTTTCCTGTTTATTTTTATGTTTGTTAACTTTCTTTGTGGTTACTGTGAACTTTACCCTTATCTAAGTTCAAAGCAGTCTATTATTACTTGGTATCGCCTTGCCTTCCTCTCCATTAGAAGGTTCTATACCTACACGGTTTATTCCCTCTGTTATTGTTCTGATGTTGTTGTCATTTGCAGATTAACTGCTCTGATTCCCTGTTGTATTTCTTTTGGTTTTGGATAGTCCTCGAGAGTTCATTTCCTAGATTGGTATCTGGCTGGTATGATCCTGCATCCTAGATTCAGCCTGTGAGCTGAAGTTGTTTGTTCTCACATCGAAGGACTCCTTTTAATAATTCTTGTAAGTTTGGTTTGGTTTTTACTTATTCCCTTAATTTCTGTTTATCTAGAAATGTCCTAATTTCACCATCAAATCTGAACAAGAGTTTTGCAGGATATATAATTTTTGGCTGGCAATTTTTTTCTTTCAAGGTTTTATATATGTCACCCCATTGCCTTCTTGCCTGCATGGTTTCTGCCGAATAATCTGAGCTTAGTTGTATTGTTTCTCCTCTGTATGTGACTTCTTGTTTTCACGAGCTGCTCTCAGGATTCCTTTGTTTGTCTTTGGTTTTGGCGAGTGTGATTATGATATGGCTTGGTGATTTTCTTTTGGGGTCTATCCTATACGGGGTTCGTTGAACTTCTTGGATGGCCAGCTTTTCATCTTTCATGATATTGGGGAAGTTTTCTGTTAGCAGTTCTTCAATGATCCTCTCTGTGTTTTCTGTTTTCTCCCCATTCTGGAACTCTGATCACCTGCAGATTTTTGCATTTGATTGTATCCCACATAATTCTCAATGTCTCTTCATTTTTCTTTGTCCTTTTTTCTGAGTTTTCCTCCAACAGAGTTGTATACAGAGGTGCTTATCTTCAATTCCACTGATTCTGTCTTCCACTGTTTCAAATCTGCTCCTCAGCCCTTCTATGACTCTGTCCATTTCTGAAATCTTGTTGTTTATCTTTTGGATTTCTAATTGTTGTCTTTGCATAATTTCTAGTTGTGAATTTATTTTGACATTTTGTTCCTGCATTGTTTTTCTGAATTCCTCCAATTTTTTATCTGTATTTTCCGTGAATTTGTCTGGCTTTTCCATGAATTTGTCTATTTTTTCCTCATTTTTGTCTGCTTTTTCTTCAACTCTTGGATAATTCTGAGTATTAGAGATTTGAATTCCCTATCAGGTAGTTCTAGTGCCTTTTCTTCCACTGGAAAGTCATCTGGTGTTTTATTTTGGGCACCTACTGGCACCATCCTGTCCTGTTTTTGTAAATGTTTTGATATTGTCTGCTGTCTTCGGGGCGTTCAGTAGTTATTTTTCTCATTTATTGATTGTAGACTTGTTTGTTTCATCCTTTTTTAAAAAATTTGACTATGTCTGAGCAGGTGGGCTGTGTGTTCTTTGTTGTTTGCTCGTTGGTGGGCATGATACTTTTCACCTCCTTCTCCAATTGGCAGGGTCAGTTGCTTAGATATGGTACAGCAGGGCAGGTCTAGCTGAAGAGGAGTCGCTAGGATGAGTTGTTTTTGGCACTACAGCCACCAGGGTAGGTCGGTAATCAGTGCAGGGCAGGTTCCGGTAGGCCGTGCCTGTGCTGCTTGGTGGTGTGATGTTAAGCGCACAGTGTAGGTAGGCAGGATGAAGGGGGGAGATTGTGATGTGTGGCGCTAAGATGGGTATGGGAGAGAGGAGAGAGGAACAGAAGCCAAAAACATACCAACAAACAAAAAAGAGTGCTAGGGAAGCTTGCTGTTGGAGTGGAGAGATGAGAGACTATGAAATGGAAAAAAACAAGAAGGGGAAGAAGAAGAAGAGAAAAAAGGAATGAATAAATAAAAATTAGAAAGAAAAAAGAACAGCAAAGCTCCCAGGGATCCCACCGGTGTGGCTACAAGGTCTGGGGAAGTTGTTTCCAGGTGCTGAAGTGCAGCCTGGCTAGAATGCGTAGAGGTATTCAGCACCAGGTATTCAGGGGACAGGAGGAGAAGGAAGGTATAGAGAGATGAGAAACAGTTGTTCTGTATCCTGCTGGAAGCTCTCTCGCACCCCCTGTTCACTTGTCTCCGATAGGAGTCCAAGATTGTGGATCTTCACTGGGTTAGCTGATAGGGGACCTCTGCATGAATCTCTCCTCGCTCTCTGTTCTCTGTCAGTTTCTCATTCCATTTGGTGCTTGGGTGAGTTCTTTATCTCTTCATTTGATGTTTTAGGGTTTCAGGATTGCTGTTTTCTCTGTTTGGCTTAGTTTTTCGAATCTTTGCTGTGGAGGGACAGCGTGCTGCTTCTGCCTAGAGCGCCATGTTGCTGGAAGTTGGAAATCAGGAGTCTTAATGAAATATTAAATTAAGTGTGCTGCTTACTTTTGTTTCCATAAACTAGAGAATAATTAAATTGTGAAATTTGGGCAACTGTAAAAATTACCTAAAATCTATGCTTATTATTTCATAAGCAATATCTAGAAAAATACTACAACCTTGCAAATGATATGAAACAACTTGTGAGAAGAAAGGACGGCATCACTGTTGTTAAAAAAATCAAAGAAATGCAGAAGTTCCTTGGGTTGGAGGTGACGGGGAACCTGGACTCCAACACCCTGGAGGTGATTCGCAAACCCAGGTGTGGAGTCCCTGACGTTGGTCACTTCACTACCTTTCCTGGCTTGCCAAAGTGGAGGAAGACTCATCTTACCTACCGGTAATTTTTACTTATAGGTCCAAAGAGGTTTTCACAGAAGATTAAAACTGTAAGTTACTGTCACAGGAGAAAATATTATCTTCTGTTTTTCTTCTACAGGATTGTGAATTATACACTGGATCTGTCAAGAGATGCTGTTGATGCTGCCATTGAGAAAGCTCTGAAAGTCTGGGAGGAAGTGACTCCTCTCACATTCTCCAGGATTTATAAAGGAGAGGCTGACATAATGATCTCTTTTGCCGTTAGAGGTAAAACAATAATAATAATGTTTAAAAACATGAAATGCATCCATGTATCTGATTTTTTTAATTGGAAAAGGTTAAAAAGAAATCCTAATTACTTATCTCTCAAATAAACCATTTTCCCTGTTAGAACATGGAGACTTTTTCCCTTTTGATGGACCTGGAGCCACTGTGGCTCATGCCTATCCACCTGGGCCAGGGATAAATGGAGATGTCCACTTTGATGATGATGAACAGTGGACGGAGGATACATCAGGTGGGTCATAAATCTCTCAGGATGATTTCAGAAATAATGCCTAGCTCTATCCAAGATAGATGTTTGCCTGTGTTTTATTGACTATGCAAAGGCATTTATTTGACTGTGTGGATCATAACAAATTATGGACAACTTTGCAAAGAATGGGAATTCCAGAACACTTAATTGTGCTCTTGAGGAACCTGTACATAGACCAAGAGGTAGTTATATGAACAGAGCAAGAGGATGCTGTGTGGTTTAAAATCAAGAAGGCTGTGCATCAAGAGTGTATTTTTTAACTATACTTATTTAATCTGTATGCTGAGCAAATAATCCAAACAGCTGGACTGTATGAAGAAGAACAAACATCAGGATTGGAGGAAGACTCATTAACAACCTATGATATGCAGTTGATAGCACCTTGCTTGCAGAAAGGGAAGAGGACTTGAAGCACTTACTGACGAAGATCAAAGGCTACAGCATTCAGTGTGGATCACACCTCCATATAAAGAAGACAAAAATCTTCACAACTGGACCAATACACCACATCATGATAAACGGAACAAATATTGAAGTTGTCAAGGATTTATAGTTACTTGGATCCACAATCAACACCCATAGAAGCAACAGTCAAGAAATAAAACAACATATTGCACTGGGCAAATCTGCTGCAAAAGATCTCTTTGAAGTGTTAAAAAGCAAAGATGTCACTTTGAGGACTAAGGTGAGCCTGATCCAAGACATGGTATTTTCAATCACCTCATATGCATGCAAAAACTGGGCAATGAATAAGGAAGATTGAAGAAGAATTGATGCCTTTGAACTATGGTGTTGGTGAAGAATATTGAATGTACCATGGACTGCCAGAAGAAAGAAAAAGGCTGTCTTGGAAGAAGTACATCCAGAGTACCCTTTGGAAGCAAGAATGGTGAGACTTCATCTCAAGTACTTTAGACATGTTACTAGGAGGGACCAGTCCCTGGAGAAGGTCATCATGCTTGGTAAAGTACAGGATCAGTGAAAGAGAGGAAGACCCTTAATGAGATGTATTGACACAGTGGCTGCCATGATGGGCTCAAACATAGCAATGATTGTGAGGATGGTGCAGGACTGGGCAGTGTTTCATTCTGTTGTACATAGGGTTGATATGAGTTGGAACCAACTCAAGAGCACCTAACAACAACAACAACTATCCGAGTAGAATTTGTTTATCCAGATTGAGCAGTAAATGGTATGTCCTAAGTAAGTAAAATTTCTGATCATCTGGGTGGTATCCAGAAGCACTGTCTTAATCCTTATTGAAGTACTTTAGAAAATGTCTGCATTTCTTTCCTTGTCCCACCAGGCACACTATAATAAGCACCATTCGATCTTATTTCCATAACTAAGTCACTGTCTCTAGCTTCGAAACTTTTTTTTCCTTCACTAGTTCTGAAGAGCTTTAGTAAATAGAAACACAGTGACGAAAATTAACTGCATGGTTTTTTTTTTTTTTTTCAAATGGCTTCTGAATTTTGGAAACACTCTGTTGAAACAATTGCTATTTCTGAGATTGATTCAGATCTTTAATAGTTATCTTTACTGAGAAAACATACCTGATATTTGTGCTGCATGAAATGGTTGCTTTTATTTGAACAACTCTTCTTTTTTGTACAATTGTTTGGAGCCTTGGTTAAATAATATCTACTACTGATTTAAATAAAATTCTTTTTATAATATGGAGAAAAGCTGAATCCAGCTATGTTTATGCTTCAGATAACAGTTACGGGGCATGTTTCTCTTTTAAACTGAAGACTGTGGATATCCAATTGCACCTACTAAAAGAAAGGTTTTTGACAATAAAACATTATTTGATTATAATGAATAGGAGAAAGAACAACTCAGGCTAAATTTCTAAGGGAAATAACAGGACGTTTTGTAGCTTAAGAGTTTGAGGAATAGTCTGGGGTCTTAAAAACTTGTGAGTGGCTGTCTAAGATACAACTATTGGTCTCTACTCATCTGGACCAAAGAGAAAAAGGGAAAACAAGACTCAAAAAAGAAACTAGTCTACAAAAAAAAAAAAAAAAATAGACTATACAAACCATGGCCTCATCTACCCTGAGACCAGAAGAACTAGGTGGTGCCCAGCTAACACTTCTGGCCACTATAATCAGGGCCACAATAGATGGAACCTGGCAGAATGGGAGAAAAATGTGGAACAGAACCCCAAATTCCTAAAAAAAACAGACTTACTGGACTTGTTGAGACTGGGAATGGAGGATTCTCTGAGACTATTAACCTGGGACACTCTTCAAACCTTGAACCGAAACTAATCTGAGGTCACCTTGTAGCTATATAACAGATTGGCTCATAAACTAATGAATGTCACCATTAAGAACTGTGTTCCTTTAAAAAATCACCTGTGTGAGACCAGTCAACAACTACTTTAAATTAAAGATGAGAATGTAAGGAGACAAGGAAACTAGATTAATGGAAATGGAACAAGCATAATGGAAATAATGAGGATATTTATGCATTGTGAAGAATGTAACCAATGTCACTAAAAAATTTGTGTAGAAATTGTTGAATGGGAACATAAACTGCTGTGTAAACTTTCACCAAAAACACAGTAACATATTACTAAAAAAAAAAAAGAGTTTGAGGAATAATGTGAACACTGTGTGATTAACTTCAGCTGAGGTTGTCACAAGTACATATTACTAAATTTGAAAAATGCCTAACTGATTATTTTTAGAGACAAAGAAGAGTTAGCTTTACTGACATGCTACTGGTCTTGGTCCCTCCAAAGAAATATCTTTTGGAAACAATGTTTATCACTGTCAATATAGGAAAAGTGACCTGTTTTTCTTGACCAACAAGAGGATTAGGGAAGGATATGGTGGAAAACTGTCTTAGACATTGACTTGAAGTCAACCTTGAAAACACATAGATTTCTGTGAAGTATGGAGTATGCCCATCAATGAATCAACCCACAGTAAGGAAAAGACATTGTGTGATTCCAAGGATAGTCTATATAGCTGGCAAGTGTTTTGCATGCATATTTATGGAGTAAATAGCTGTGAGATGCTGAACGTTTATGGTTTTTCAAATAGGAACCAATTTATTCCTTTCTGCTGCTCATGAACTTGGCCATTCCCTGGGTCTCTTTCATTCGGACAATCCTGAAGCTTTGATGTACCCACTCTACAACCCACTCACAGACCTGGCCCGATTCCGCCTTTCTCAAGATGATGTGAATGGCATTCAGTCCCTCTATGGTGAGTGACGCTGGAAAACTAGGCATTGTAGCTCTGCAGGAAAACTTTACAATGATGGTCTTCAGGAAACCTGAAAATGCTACGTAAGCTTTCAACTCAAAGCACTTTGAGAATGCTTGGAAAGCATAGTAATTGACAGAGCATCATATTTCTCCTGAGGTTCACATCCTTGCATCTCTTCCCTTTAGGACCTCCCCCTGCCTCCCCTGATGAACCCATGGTGCCCAAGAAATTCATCCCTCCAGCGACCCAGATGCCATCCCTGTGCGACCCTGCCTTGTCCTTTGACGCAGTCAGCACTCTGAGGGGAGAAATTCTGTTCTTTAAAGACAGGTGAGACTGAAAAACTATTTTAACTATCTATTCTTTTGATCTACAATGCTTAGAAAGGAAATAAAAAACCCAAAAACTTGACAGATATTTTAAATGAAATGTTTCCTCTAAGTTTTGAAATCTGTCAGATCTGGTTCCTGCTGCAGTTTTAACATCTCCCTAAAATTGTCCAGGTCATTTTTTTTTACAGACTTACCAAGCTTGTTGGTCACTAGAAGGTAAACTCCATGAGGGTGGGAAGTGTTATCTGTTTGGTTCACTTTTATATTTCCAGAGCCTGGAATAGGCCTGGCACATGCAATGAATGTTTTGAATAGATGAATAATTGTCCTTTCACGTATCATTAATCATGAATTTCTTCAAAAAGCAGTGATGAATCTTAAGAATCAGAGTAATATCTCTACCTTTGCTAACAAATGCAACTATTGGAATTAATTTTAGAAAAAATGTTACCTGCTTATGACAAAATATTCAAACAGCAGCAAAAGACACAGAGTTAAAAACAAATCTCTTTCCCATCTCTGACCTACAAGCTCTCCCCATACATGCAACCACTGTTACCAATTTCCTTTGCATCTGGCCAGAGATGTTCTAGTCACATACAAATATAAATAGGTATATATTTTTCTGTTTCTTTTTTGGCTTTGTTGATCCTTTCTATTATATTTTGATTCTCTATTTAATTGGTTTCTGTCCATACCCTTATTATTGTTTTCTTAAGTTTGATATTCACTTTAGTAAGTTGCAACTTTTCTTCTTTCTTAATATAAGCGTTTAAGCCTATAAATATCCATATACACACTGTTACAAGCTTTTAGGACTTAAACCAAGCTAAATAATTACATTGTTAAAACACTTCCTGCTATAGATTCCTGAACTCTGGAATCATATGGAAGAAGATAGTCCAATCCAGACTTAAGAAAAAGGATAAAGTAGCATTTATTGAAAGCAAGAGAAGAATATGTTATCCACCCCCCGCCCCCAATATCTGAAGGAGAAAGACGTTTTCAATTAGCTTTGATGTATTACAGATATTTTTGGCGCAAAACCGCCTGGAACCGCAAACCTGAATTTCATTTGATTTCTACATTTTGGCCCTCTCTTCCATCAGAATTGGATGCTGCATGTGAAAGTTATAGCAAGGACATGGTTTTTATTTTTAAAGGTAAGTATTACATAAGGATTTCTAACTTGTTGAAAGAAATCTTAGTGGAACAATTTCATCAGGGCATGAATTTTCTCCACTATATTAGATGTTGTATGGTTTTTTGTTTGTTTTTACTGAAAGACCTAGTGCTAATGTTTAAATTAGATATGTACATAGAGCATTACAAGCTTTATTGAAAATACTCAGTAAGGCCTAAATAACAGCTCGTATTCTATATTCATAGCTAGAAGAGCAAAATATAGTAAATGTTAGCTTATCTATATACATAAGGCAATTTCAATTAACATCCCAAAAGATTTTTCATGGAACTTGACAAATTGGTTCTCTCATTTTTATGCAAGAGAAAAGAGACTGAAGATGAATAAGAGGAGGAAATATGCTGTGCTAGATATCAAGACAAAATAAAGCTTTAATGCTTAAGATTATGTAGTATCAGGGCAAACAAAAACCCGTTGCCGTTAAGTCAATTTTGACTCATAGCAACCCTATATGACAGGGTAGAACTGCCCCATAGGGTTTCCAAGGCTGAATCTTTATGGAAGCAGACTGCTACATCTTTCTCCTGCAGAGTAGCTGGGGGTTTGAACTGCTGACCTTTAGGTTAGTACCCAAGCACTTTAACCAATCCACCACCAGGGTTCCTTAGTATTAAGGCAGGGACAGATAAATTGATTAATGGAACCATCCAGGCTTGGTGCCTCCTTTGTTCTATTGGCAATATCCTATTTGGGCTTTTATTACTTCTTGGGTCAGTTTTGTTAACATATTTTTCTAGAAATTTGTAGTTTTGTCAGTTTTCAAATCAATAAAGTTTTTTTGAATTTAACATAGTTTAACGGTGTCCTTTTTAAAAAATTAATAGCCTTTTTTTTTTTTAAGTAGTTTGAAGTTTATAGAAAAAAATGAGCAGAAAGTACAGAGTTCCCATACACCCCTCCTCCCCACCGCCTCACAGCTGGCATGAAGTTTTCATGGTGTTATTTTGTTGTAATTGTAATCATCGTTGAAGTTTTGTTTCCTTTCTCATTCTTCATATTGATTCTTTATGCCTTTCTCTCATATTCATCATCAGTTTAATAAAATACGTAATAATTTTATAGGTCTTCTCAAGGAACCAACTTTTGGCTTTGTTGATCCTTTCTATTGTATTTTGCTCTTCTGTTGAATTGATTTCTGTCCATATCCTTATTATTGTTTTCTTAAGTTTGATATTTACCTTAGTAAGTTGCAGCTTTTCTTCTTTCTTACTATAAGCATTTAAGCCTATAAATGTCCTTTTCTTCTCAGCCTTTCCTTCCTCCTGCCTTCATACTGCACGTTTTGATATGCAGTATTTTCATTACTGTTCACTTTTAAGTTTTTTTAATTATTATTCTTTGTTTTTTTTTTTTCATAGAATCCTAAGTTATTTGGAGTATTGTTAAATGTCCAACTCTACGAGGATTTCTTATTTTTTATATTTATTTCGGACTTAATTTCATTTTTGTGAGGATTAAATGAAATAATGTGAAATTGCACAGTAAATTGTAAAGGGTTATATAACTATAAAGTATTGCTAATATCCATTAATTTACCTAACACTTACGGTGTGCCAGGTGCTGTGCTAGTTAGCAGAGATCCTAACTAAAAGGGTTCATATTCTGGAGGGGAAAGCCTTCAGCACACTATCTGACAAATGGATCCATGGGAGCACAGAGGAACCCAAGGTTCAGCAAGGATCCCTGAGAGGAGGTTATGTTTAGAATGAGTCTTGAAAGAGAACTTTGCTGCATGGAGAGAGGCTGGGCATGCAGAGAGTGGAAAGTTCTTCCAGACAAAAGGAACTGTTTATGCAAAAGTAAGACAGTAGTATCTGATGCTGCTCAGAGAAATACAAGTCATTCTGTTCAGATGCAGCAAGAGAGATACGTAATAGATTGGCATTTTAGATTAGTTAGTCTAGCCAGGGGTGTGAGGCAGGAATTCAGACTTGGGGAGGGGGAAGAGGAGAAAATAAAGACAGAGAGACCGATAGGAGACCATCGTACTAATTCGCTCAAACTTGAGTGGATCCCAGAAGTATTTAGAAGAAGCGCAGATTGGACTTGATGATATGACATACCCAAGAGGAGATGTCCAATAATCAATTGACTTATGGATCGGAAGCATGGGAGAGAGGTGTAGGTTAGAAATTTAGATTAAGAAGTCATCAACAATCATAAGAAAAAACAAAGACTGGTAAGTATAATTTATGAATAATAAATATAAGACACATAAATGTTCTACTCATTCATTAATTGATTCATTCAAGGAATATTTATTAAATACCTACTATGAACTGGGGGAAACCCTGGTGGCACGGTGCTACAGCTGCTAACCAAAAAGTCGGCAAGTCGAATCCACCAGGCGCTCCTTGGAAACTCTGTTGGACAGTTCTACCCTGTCCTATAAGGCCACTATGAGTCGGAATCAACTCAACGGCAAAGGGTGTGGGGTTTTTTTGGTTATAAACTGGGCATTGGCTTAATGGTCAGAATTAAAACCAAGAGTTCATCTTTACCACAATAATGCCCCAAAGCCATTTCTAAAACCAAAAAGTTTCACTCAAAATTTCTTGGGTTTATTTTTTAATAGGAAATAAGTTCTGGGCCACAAGAGGAAATGAGATACAAGCAGGTTATCCAAGAGGCATCCACACCCTGGGCTTTCCTCCAACCGTAAGGAAAATTGATGCAGCTGTTTCTGATAAGGAAAAGAAGAAAACATACTTCTTTGCAGAGGACAAATACTGGAGGTAAGATGAAATACAAATGACTTTGTAAGTAGCCTAATTAGGGAAATTATTTTCTTTCTGTAAGGAAAACCTCCAGCACTACACTCTAATTTCCTCTAACCTCAGATTTTCTAATTATGATGAAGACAATAGTAGATTGACTTCCCTGATACAACAAAGGGCTCTCACAAAGGCTGATCACTGGGTCATGTACCCAGGCACCAAAATACAACAGAAGATGCCAACTGAGGTCCAGACTGCAGGCCAAAGTTACGTTTGTTTCTCACCCACTGCCAGTCACCATGTGGCTGCCACAGGAAGCCCAGGTGTGGCAGACTCTAGAGACAAGGTCTCCAGGGACCCAGTGTGGTAGAGAACTCGAAGCTTATTTTTAGCCAAATAATTTAATTCATTTGCATCCTATGTGTATACAGTCCTCACATATTTGTGGCAAAAATGATTTTAGTCTTCTGTGTCCAGGCTTAGAAAACTGACTTCAGACGCATGTATGGAGCTCTGCAATAGCATGACATCTCTGTCTCTAGGGAAAATATTATTTTAGGTGCCAAGCTTGTAAGCCAAGGAAAGTCACATTTTTTGTAGTTCTTTGTACTGCTTGAGGAGCCCTAGTGGCGCAGTGGTTAAGAACTTGGCTGCTAATCAAAAGGTCGGTAGTTTGAATCCACCAGCCGCTCCTTGGAAACCATATGGGGCAGTGCTACTCCATCCTATAGGGTCGCTATGAGTTGGAATCAACTTGATGGCAACAGGTTTGGTTTTGGGTTTTTGGTACTACTTGAAAAATTTATCCAGGATTAACATTACATCATACAATTGTGTAGAGGTTCTACACAATACTGAGTTGTATTTCTTTTGGTACAGATATGATGAAAATAGCCAGTCCATGGAGAAAGGATTCCCCAGACTAATAGTTGACGACTTTCCAGGAGTTGGGCCAAAGGTTGATGCTGCATTACAGGCATTTGGTAAGAGGACACTCGTTTTATTGTTAATGGGGGCACGTGTGGGCAGTTTATGGCATTAAGATGAAGTGAAAAGCAAAAAAAATTTTCAAATCATTTAGTTTTGTATCCTTTCACTCTAAATTTCACAATATTTATGCAGGTTGGGTTTAAATTTTACTTTTCCTGAATTTTCCATACAATTTCCACAAATCCTTGTTTCATACCTGCACCAAAAATCAGATGATTATCCCTTGCATTGTGGCCATTTTCTTATATCAATAGTGGTATAAAAAATACAGCAAAGTGTGAGTCAAGTTTAATAATGGTTGACTGCCTTTCACCTCTGTTGAATCCTGTTGCCCTTTCCTATCTCTTCCCAAGGGACCTTCTCTGGCCTTCTGTTACAATATGCAATTGTCCACAATGGTAGTCATCCTCCCGAATGCCCAAAACAGACAAAGTGTGATTCTTGGTAATAGGCATATGAGAAAGAAAAATCTGTTGTTGCTTCCCCTGAAAAAAATTTGGAGGGAGATGCCAAGGTTTGACAACCATAATGCTTATGAAGCTGATAATCTTATTACTAAGATGACTTGACAAAAATGTATACAAAGCAGGAAATGAACCTCTGATGTATTTTATTGTTTGTCTAATTCTCTTGGGCTTGATTGCCTTCCAAGCTGTGATTTAGGACTGGTTGGGGAGGAAGCGGTTGGAAGAAAGAGAAAAATAAACCAAGGTTTTAAAATATTATAGAATTTATCTATTTGGAGACGGTATAATCTAAAGTTTTACAGCACTGGCTTTGAAGTCAGACAGAGACAAGAGTGAGTCCTCCTTTCATCTTTCATTAGCGGTATTACCTTGGAAAAAAATCACAACGCTTTCCTAATTTTCAGTTTTTTTCCCTCATTAGTAACTCCTTTCACTTTATTTGTAAGGGTAAATGAGATAAAGCATGTAAAACCCTTAGTGCAGCAAAGAACAATCACTTAAATGGCACCCATTATTAGCTTGCTCTTATTCTGAGTTATATGTGTTGCAAAATTGATTGGCTTGAAGAATGTCTCATTATTTTCCTCATCTATGTTTGCAGGATTTTTTTATTTCTTCAGTGGATCATCACAGTTTCAGTTTGACCCTAACACCAAGATGGTGACACATACATTGAAGAGTAACAACTGGTTACGCTGTTAGGCAAGATATGGAGAGGACAAGACATAGGCACTTTAAACGAATCCATTATTCACCTAATTTATTATGAGTCAAAATCATTCATTGCTCCTGAATGTGCAGTGGCCAAAGAAGATGAGACTTGACCCTAAGATTTGGGTGGACATCTTCCTGTGTCATGAAGCATTTATCTGAACTGCCTCAGTTGTCCAAGGATTACATCGAATTGAAGTAGAAGATACTCATGTGCAACTGGCAAGGGATTGTATGGGTGTTGTATTTATTATTTAATAAATTTTTTTTACTTTTGGCATGTTCCTTCCTTTCTAGAATAACTTTTCACTACACTGACCACACTGTAGACTGAGCTTTTGACAGATGCTCTGCTGGTAGATGTGGTAGGATCACACATTCAGTGGATGGAACATAAGGCTGTCACTTGCCCTTTCCCACCCTCTCCACAATAGGATTTTATTTTTTACCTCCTAGATATTGTAAGTAATCTAAGGAAGAAAGAGCAAGGTCAATTGTTGTCCTGTAGGGCTGGTTCTGGGCAAAATTAGGAAATAGAATTCTCCAATGTTGGAGCTTAGTAACCTAGCAAATTATCTAGTCCATTTCATCATTTTACAGGTGGTGAAACAAACCTGATCTTGAGTCCAGTTGCCTCATTTTTAACCCAAGTGTTAAAAGACACGGGAAATGTGACTCTTACAGTTCTAGCATTCACTCAATACTATGTGACCTCCCCACAGTTATTGCTTCTTCAGTGTTCCCTGGTTCCGATAACAGCAGTACCTTCTTATATATCTTAGTCTTGAAACCTCAGTCATCTTAACTTTTTTATTTTGTCCAAAGGCCACATTCCCTCAGTTGCCATATCCTGTGGATTCTGCCTGTGCCATGTCTAAAGAGGGCAAAATAAAGGGTTACCGCAGGGGAATGGCAGAGTGGACAGGAGGAGGTACACAAAAGAGATGTTACTTGAACCTTGCAATTTCCTAACAATATGCCTGTGCTCACGTTGCCTCCAGTTGTGACAAACCTTCACTTTCTTCTTTAACTATGGAAAATCAACCAACCCTCAAAATCAAAGCCAGATCATTTTCTACCTTGCTCGTGATATCTTCGCACATCAGATTAATTTCTGACACAGATTTGGCAAGTCTTGAAATCTATCTTGGCATGACCAGTTTCTTAGCACAGAACTTGTTAAATCAAAATCTGTTCAGAATCAGGGACTGGGGCAGGACACAAGTCAAGAAACTATCTTGGATGCAGTGCTGACAAGGAGTTACAATACAATTGACAAAACACACATCCAAAAGGGGTATAAAGCAGAGTTCAGTCATCATCTAGTCAAGCAGATGGAGTTTGAAGATGAGTCATTGGAAATCCCAGTAGGTGGGAAGAACACAGAACAACCTGAGGTCAGACCTACTGGGAATTCCAGACAAGGAGGCAGGCAGTTTGCACTTGGGAGGTTGGATACCAAGTTAGCAGGGTCCCAACCCCTAGTTCAAGAATAAAGCCCCAGATAACAGGGTAAAGGGGAGATGGGATAGCTTAAATCTGAGGAGGAGACAGATCATAGCTTGCCTTGTATCAAAGTAAGAATCTCTAAGCAGGGACTACAACAGAAGACAAGTTACCCAACCTGTAGGCAAGGACTATTGAACAGATTTGGAACAAGACCAGCAAGACCAGCAGGGCAAGATCAGCATTAATGTAAATTGATGAGGATTCTAAGAAAGAAGTGCAGTGGATGTTTCAATGCTTCCTACCACTGGTTAGTTTTGGTTCAGGGAATTGGGAGTACGCCTGCACCTGCAGGAGAGGTTCAAGTGGCTCTAACTTTGAGGAGATAAAGGGATGCTGAAGTTGCAAACAGGCTAGGACTTGTTGATAAATGGCCATAGAATGGTGATAGTGAGACAGAAATGGAAGTATGTAAATACAACCTGAGAGCGCCTGGAAGTGAATTCTTCCCCAGTCAAGCCTCTAGATGAGAATGCAGCCCAGCTGACACCTTAATTGCAGCTTCGTGAGATCCTATGTGGAGCACCCAGCTAATCCACCCCAAACTCCCATCTCACAGAAACTGAAATAATAAACATGTGTCATTTTAAGCCATTAAGTTTATGATAATTGGTATCTTAGTCATCTAGTGCTGCTATAACAGAAACACCACAAGTGGATGGTTTTAATGAAGAAAGTTTATTTCCTCACAGTTAAAGTAGGCTAAAAGTCTAAATTCAGGGTGTCAGCTCCAGGGGAAGGCTCTCTCTCTCAGCCTTCTCATCAGTGTTCCCCCAGACTAGGAGCTTCTCCTCGCAGGGACACCGGTCCAAAGGAAGCGCTCTGCTCCTGGCAATGCTTTCTTGATGGTATGGGGTCCCCCTGTCTCACTGCTCACGTCTGTCTTTTATATCTCAAGAGATTGCCTCAGGACACAATCCAGTCTTGTAGATCAGGTCCTGCTTTACTAACACAACTGCCACCCATCCTCCCTCATTAACATCATAGAGGCAGGTTTACAATATACAGGAAGATCACACAGTACCAGGAATCATAGCCTAGCCAAATTGATACACACATTTTTGGGGGGACATAATTCAAACCATGACAATTGGTTACACAGCAATAGATATCTAATACAGTGAATGATCTCCTTATGTGGAGTCACAGCCACATAGCAATTATTCAGATAATTCAGGCGAAAATCCATTTCTGCCAAAGAAGATCAGTAGCCAGAAATGTCCTGCACTCCTTTGGAGATCACAACTTGGCAATGATATCCTTGACGTAGAGAAACACATGGCTATTTCTAGAATGAGCCCTAAGGCTAAAATAGAAGTAGGAAAGATTGGTCATCAATGTCCTCACTTGATTTGGGATATCTTTCTCTGTCTGAATTTCAGTCACCTTTCTTACTCAGGCACCAAGCAGCAATAGAATAGAGCATTTGCATTTATTGTAAAATTGTGCACGATAACAGGTTTGGTATGCATGAGTTATAAATGTCCCTTTCTTGTTATTAACAAGCATTAGGGTACTTGTGCTGAATATGTTTGTAAGAGACAGAGAAATAGCAGAGTCAGAGCAAAACACAGAGAGAGAGACATGGTAGTGGTAAGCTCAGGTGTGGGCAGGAATGTGTGAACCACATTTGAAATGCAGGAAGATGATCCAGCTATGAGCAGACCTAAGAAGGGGAAGTCCATGAATTAGTGGAGGCAGAAGGAGGGGTGAATAGGGAAGGATTAACATGATATAATGCAGAGCCATATTAGGAAGTTGAACAGGGCCAGGTCACCTAGGAAGCAGCTCGGAGATCAGGGACAGGAGAACAGACTTGAGAGGAGTTTCATCCTAAATCCTGAAGTGAAATGGAAAACCTGGAAGGAGGATCTTAAATGCCTTAATGACCAGGAACAGAGAGAGCTCCACTCTATCTCCTCCACTCCTTCATTCACTGATGAATTCACTCATTTAACAGATATTCACTGAACGTCTATAGTGTAGCAGGTACAGTGCTAGAGCTTTACAGACATGACCCCACTCTTAGAGCCTATATTCTCTGGAGGAAGACAGACAAATGAGCAGTGTACCTGATATGATACCGGGTACTATGGCCATAATGGGGAAAGCACTCGTTGCTGTGGGGCGACTCCGGAGAAGCTCCAGCCTTAATACTGAGGGCCAGGGGAGGCTTCCAAGAGAAGCAAGCATCTAAATAGATAACCAAAGGGCAAGAACTTAGGAGGCAAGTGGGAGGGAGATGGTCTGGATAGAGGGAAATAAAAGTATTGGAGGGTGTTGGTTACTCCTCTGAAAGCAATGTTTCTCAAACCATCTGTAGTGAAGGACCATTTCCATTTCCATTACTTTCATAAAATACAGTAGAAAAGGAATTACTAGGAAATGAAGTGACAAAGACATTTTAGAAATACTTAGTTTTAAAATTATTTTATTTAATGTACATATAATTGCTCTTTCAAGTTGCTGTAACAGTCTCCAAGTACATGTTCTTCATTTTTGCTCTTATTTCATTAAAGAATGGCAACAAACAGTTCAAGAAGCAGCACAGACACACTTTGGTTTTTTTTTTTTTCCTTTTTTTTAATTGATGTAATTAAATGAAGTTTACATTTCAAGTTAGTCTCCCATACAGAATTTTTTTTAACATACATTGTTATGAGACCCCAACCGCTCACCCCATTCTGCAACAGCACACTCCTCTCCTCTGCCCCTGATTCCCCATGAACATTCAACCAGCTCCTAACTCTCTCTGCCTTCCCCTCTCACCTCTGGACAGAAGCCGCCCCTTTGGTCTCTTATATCTACTTGTCTAAAAGGCACGTTCTTCACGAGTGTCACTTTATGTCCCACAGTCCAGTCCAACCCTGTCTGAAGAGTTGGCCTCAGAAATTATTTTAGTTCTGCGGTGATGGAGAGACCAGGGGCCATGCTTTCCAGGGTGCCTCCAGTCTTAGTCAGACCATTAAGTCTGGCCTTCTTACTAGTATTTGAGTTCTGCATGCCATCGTTCTACTGCTCCATCAGGGACCCTCTGTTGCGTTCCCTGTCAGGACATTCATTGGTGGTAGCTGGGCACCATCTAGTTCTTCTGGTCTCAGGCTGATGAAGTCTCTGGTTTACGTGGCCCATTCTGTCTCTTGGGCCAATACTTTCCTTGTGTCTTTGGTGTTCTTTGTTCTCCTTTACTCCAAGTGGTTGGAACCAACTGATGCATCTTAGATGGCCACTTGCAAGCTTTTAAGACCCCAGACACCACTCACCAAAGTAGGATGCAGAACATTTTCTTAATAAGGTTTGTTATGCCAATTGACATAGATGTCCCCTGAAAGCATGGTCCCCAGACCTCGCATCCCCGCTACTCTGTCTCTCAAAGTATTTGACTGTATTGAGGAAACTTCTTAGCTTTGTTTTGGTCCAGTTGTGCTGGCTTCCCCTGTAGTGTGTGCTGTTCTTCCCTTCACCTAAGATCATTCTTATCTACTATCTAGTTAGTGAATAACCCTTACTGTCCCTCCCCACCCCCGTAACCATCAAAGAATGTTTTCTTCTGTGTTTAAACCTTTTCTTGAGTTCTTATAATAGTGACAGACCACACTTTGAACAGCAATGGCCTGTAGTATGCATGGTAAGATTTGCATTACCGACAAGCTAAAAACAATCAAGGAGGAAGAAAAGAATTAGGAAACTTTATTTCTAGAAGCACCTTCTGAGTATAGCTGGCATTCAGACTGCTGAAACCCAGGTCTAGAAATTAATCACACTCCTGGTTGAATTGCAACAATTGAGTTTTCATCACACCCTATTGCTGACACCAAGGTTAATGTACTGATAGTGACAGGGGGATCCTAGCAATTAGAAGATTTGGGAAGAGCTGGAGGATGAGCTAGAGAAAACTAACCATCACTGTCCACTCCCTCTTCAAAGTACTTTTATTATTGGATGCCACCTGAACCCTCTAATTACTTACAATACACCAGTTGCCATGGAGTGGATTCGAATTCCTGGCGACCCCATGTGTGTCAGGGTAAAACTGTACTTCATAGATTTTTCAGTCACTGATTTTTTGGAACTAGATTGCTGAGACTTTCTTTTGAGGCACCTCTGGGTGGACTCAAACGTCTAACATTTGGTTAGCAGCCAAGCATACTAACCATTTGCACCATCCAGGAACTCCAGTTACTTACATTAAACCCTCTTTAATGCAGTTTGGGAATTCCTGAGTGATGTAAATGGTTAATGCACTCAGCTTGGAAGAAAGAAAGACTTAGCTATCTACTTCCAAAAAATCAGCTATTGAGAACACAAATCAGCCATATGTAGCACAATTCTACTCTGACACACATGGAATTGCAATGAGTCAGAATTGACTAGATGGCCAATGGTACTTCAGTTTGACTTTCCAATAAATGATCTCTAACTTTTTTTTTAATTAAATAAAAATAAACAAACCATAACAGCTCTCTCTCATGCCCTGTTGCTCTTGCTTACCAGCCACTTTCTTGTACTTCAAGACCCAGCTCAGGGGCTACTTTCTCTGTGATGCCCTACTTGATTCTTTTGGACTGTGTTGAATGTCACACCTAAGCAGTCCCAAAATACTTACTGCACTGTATTATAACTGTCCTCTCAAATTTACCCTACGTTGGACTGCAACCACCCTAGCTTTTTTCACCAAGGTAACTCAGTCAGGTGCACAATCATTGGTATGAAGTAGATGCCCAAAAAATTGTTGTTGACTGACTGATGGAATGACTGAATGAATGGATTGCTAAGTCTAAGAAGGAAGTAATGTTTGACCTACAGCAAAGAATGAGTCAGAGTTGTCAGGAGAAGAAGAGAGTTCCAAGTAAACTGCACAGGTGTAAGTAGTCACTCCACAGAACCATGAGGGATTATTGTTGTAAGCATGAGCAAAGGAAGGGAGGTGTTAGATAACACGTTTGGGGAATCCCAAGGTGATGTTTGGTTAGAGTCAAGAAAAAAGTATTTGCTTTTGATGTATATTTTGGAGGGAAAATTGTGAAGCATTCAACTTGTCACCTTAAAATTAAAAGCATGAAATTTCATTCAATAAATGAAACAATTGAGTAAACTGTCTCCACAAAGCTCATATCTGACTTTAATTTGTGCATTTAATCATTCATTTGCCACATTAATTCATTTAATAACGAATCACTGATCAAATCCATTTTTTGTAGTTTATTTTTATTGCTATTGTTGAGAATATACACAGCAGACCATACATAAATTCAACAATTTCTACGTGTACAATTTAGTGACATTGATTATATTCTTCGAGTTATGCAACCATTCTCACACCCCTTTTCCGAGTTCTTCCTCCCCCATTAACATAAATTCACTGCCCTCCAAGTTTCCTATCTAATCTTTTGAGTTGCTGATGTCAATTTCATCTCATATAAATAGATCTTAAAAGAGCACAATGCTCAAGGCAGACATTCTTTATTAATTAAGCTTTAGTTTTAAGAAGACTTCAGGGGATATTTTTGGTTCAAAGTTTAAAGAATATGTCAGGGAAATAGTTTCAGGGATTCATCCAGTCTCCATGGCTCCAGAAACTCTGGATTCCATGAGAATTTAAAATTCTATTCTGCATTTTCCCCTCTTTGATCAAGATTCTTCTATAGAATATTTGATCAAAATGTTCAGTAATGTTAGCCAGGCACCATCCAGTTCTTCTGGTCTCATGACAAAGGAGGGAATTGTTCATGGAGGCAATTAGCATACATGCTGCAGTTTCCCCATATCCTCACCAATGTTTGCTATTTTGGTTTTTGTGTTTGTTTATCTTAGTCATCCTAGTGGGAGTGAAATGGTATCTTATTGTGGTTTTGACTTGCATTTTTCTGATGGCTTATGGCATTGAGCATCTTTTCATGTGTTTGGTGGCCATTTGAATTCATATCCATTTTTTAAACAGGAAAGATATAAATTAGAAATAATGTATTCATTCAGCTAGCAAGCACACCAAAGTACCCTCTACTATATGCATACTACATTTGTTCAACAACTTGAGAGTTAATTCGAGTCAATTTCGACTCATGGCGAACCCATGTGTGCAGAGTAGACCTGTGCTCCACAGTGTTTTCAAGGCATGACCTTTTGGAAGCAAATCACTAGGCCTCTGGATGGGTGGGTTTGAACTGTCAACCTTTCAGCTATTAGTCAGGTGCTTAACCATTTGCGTTACCCAGAGACTCCTAACTTCGGAGTAGAGAAACATTATTTCATTAAGTGAGTGGATGGTGGGGGATGACCTGGTCTCCCAAAGATTTAATTAAGGGAGATTATCCCTTGTTGCTGCTGCATAACAACAAACCACTTCAAAACTTCATGGCTTACAACAATAATCCCTCGTGGTTCTGCGGGGTGACTACTTACAGCTGTGCAGTTCTTGCTCAGGATCTTTCATGTGGTTGCAGTCAGACAGTTACTGGGACTGGGTCATTAAAGCCTTCTTCATTCACATGTCTGGCACCTGGGCAGGAAACGCTGAAACAGTCTGACTCACTCTCTCCCGTCTCTAGATGGCTATCTTGGGCTTCCACACAGCATGTAGCCTCAGGAGAGTCAGAATTCTGACATGGTGGCTCAGGGCTCCAAAGCAAGTGTTCTAAGAGAGAAAGACTGCTAATCTCTTAAGGCACTATATCACTTTTGTCTGTTTCTAGTGGTCAAAGCAGTCACAGAATCTACCGAGATTCAGGAGGAGAGGACATAGATCTACCTAACCTATCAAAGGCAGTGGCGGGGAGAGGCAGGGTGCAATGTCAAAAACTTGAGGCCATATTTTATCTGCCATAGAGATATTTGAGGATCCATAACCACTTGTCATCAAGTGAACTCTGACTCATGGCCACCTCACACACGTCAGAGTAAAACTATGCTCCATGAGGTTTTCAATGGCTGATTTTTCAGAAGTACATCACCAGAACTCTTTTCCAAGTCACTCTGGGTAGACTCAAACCTCCAAGTTTTCGGTTAGCAGCTGCACACATTAATCATTTGTACCACCCAGGAACTCCTGAGGTTCCATACAAACTATTTAATCCCTGTAAGGAAACCCTGGTGATGTAGTGGTTAAAAGCTATGGCCGCTAACCAAAAGGTCAGCAGTTTGAATCCACCAGGTGCTCCTTGGAAACCCTATGGGGCAGCTCTACTCTGTCCTATAGGGTCGCTATGAGTCAGAATTGACTTGATGGCAAAGGGTTTTTTTGTTTGCTTATTTGTTTTTTTAAGGTCAGGAGGAAGCACAGCTATTTGGGGAGAGTCTTCTCTGGAGCATGGAAGTGGCAAGTGATAGACCAGTTGATACCTGGAAGCTGATTTATAATAATTAAATATATCAGTAAAGCTTTCCTAACAAGAATAATGGAGAGTTACTGCATTGTCCCACCACCGATCTGTCAGTTTGTCATACTGTGGTGGCTTGCATGTTGCTATGATGCTGGGAGCATTGCCATCATTATTTCAAATACCAGCAGGGTCACCTATGGTGGACAGGTTTTAAAGGAGCTTCCAGACTAAGACAGACTAGGAAGAAAGGCCTGGTGATCTACTTCTGAAAATTAACTAATGAAAGCTCTATGGATCACAACAGAATAATATCCAATTTAGTCCTGGAAGTTGAGCCCCCTAGGTTGAAAGGCACTCCAAATACACAGTAGCCACAACAATGGACTCAAGCTTACCAATAATTGTGAAGATAGTGAAGGACTGGGCAACATTTTGTTCTGTTGCACATTGGGTTGCCATGAGTCACAGCCAATCTGGGGGCAGTTACAACAAACTGCGTTGTCATTAGCTAAACCCTTGGTTATGCATGATACGTGACTTTAGGGCCTGATTTAACTGTCTTGGAAATATGCCATCTTAACAACTATTTTTAGAATAATGTTTAGTTCATGGTGATGATGATGATGCATGTGTACATGATGACATGTCTGTCTCTTGGACAAAGCTCCCAAATTTAATAAGGAGATGATTCGATGTTTAAAATGTTAATTCAGCAGAAAATCGTTCTCTTTTGTTTGTTTTATATTACAGCACAACAATTTTCTCAAGAGTCACATTTCCTTTAAGAAATTAAAATCCACTTCTTGGTAACTTTGGTGAAGGGTAAGACAGTACACAATACTGGGGAAGCCAGCACAGTTGTACAAGGAAAGATCATGGAAGATCAGTAGACACATCAAAACTCCCTGAAGGACTGAATTGCTGGGTGGAGGGCTGTGGGGACCATGGTCTTGGGGAACATCTAGCTCAATTGGCATAACGCAGCTTATAAAAACAATGTGCTACATTCTACCTTGGTGAGTAGCATCTGGGGTCCTAAAAGCCTGTGAGCGGCCATCTAAGATACTCCACTGGTCTCACCCCTTCGGGAGCAAGGGAGAATGAAGAGAACAGGATACAAGGAAAAGATTAGTCCAAAGGACTAATGGACCACAGCTACCAAGGCCTCCACCAGACTGAGTCCAATAAAGGTAGATGGTACCCAGCTACCACCACTGACTGCTCTGACAGAGATCAAAACAGAGGGTCCTGGACAGAGCTGGAGAAGGATGTAGAACAAAATTCTAACACACAAAGAGAGACCAGATTTACTGGCCTGACAGAGACTGGAGAAACCCTGAGAGTATGACCCCTGGACACCCTTTTAGCTCAGTGGTGAAGTCACTCCTGAGGTTCACCACTCAGCCAGGGATTGTACAGCCCCATAAAACAAAGTGAGACTAATGAGGCACAGCAGTCGAAGGACAAGGACTAGAAGGCAGGAGGGGATAGGAAAGCTGGTGATAGGAAACCCAAGGTCGTGGTGTTGTTAACCATTGTCATAGGGCAACGTGTGTACTGTTTAACGAAAACTATCTTGTTCTGTAAACTTTTATCTAAAATACAAAAAAAAAAAGAATTATCTATGTGAGATCAAATTGACAACAGCAACTCAAAAGGATTGATGGGAAACCTAGGGGTCAGTGAGTTGAAGACAATGGTGGTGGAATAATTTGGATAAGGATAGTGAGAATAGCAGCACAACTGGAAGAAAGTGATCGATGTCACTGAATTGTACATTTAGAAATTTTTGAAATGGTGTATCTTTGGCTATGTATATTTTCACCAAAAAAAAAAGGTTCTCCAAGGTCTAGAAGGGAGAGAGTGTTGACATGTCATGGGGTTTTTAACCAACATCATAAAACAATATGTGTACTGACTGTTTAATGAGAAACTATTTGTTCTGTAAACCTTCACCTAAAGTACAATTAAAAAAAAAAAAAAGAAATTAAAGTCCACTTCAAATCATTGAAATCATTCAAATCAATGACCCGTGTGTCATTGTCCCAACTGTTTTTTTTCCTAAGAAATAAAACAACTTAGCTTTTCTGGATCTCAGTTTTCCTATTTCCCATGTGAGAGGGTTGAATTAGGTAATTTAAAAAAAAAAAAGTTAGGTGATTCTTCTTCAGAGAAGAATCAGCACTCTTTGAGCAACGTACTTCAATGCCGTAAGCACTGAGGTAGATATACGTTACAGGCATTGTCTCTTTTAACTCTCCTGAAAACCATTTTTGGGAGATATAGTTGTTATAATCCCATTTTTCCAGTCAAGAGAACCTAACCATAGAGAAGTTAACCTACTCAATTCTACCCGTCTTGTAAGGATGAGAGTCGAGATTGAAATTTCTATCTGCCTCTCACCACAATCTTGTTTCTTTCACATCAAAGTCCTGCCTCCCATTCAACATCCCATGAGTCCAAGATTATGAAATTATTCAGCATTTGCCATGAAGCTACTTAGGGTGCCAGTCAGTTGGGGGTTGTATCATACTTGTCCTGTGATTTTAGTACTTCAGTTTATATCCTCTCTTTTTATGCTAGGAAGATACTACATGAGATACATTTCCCCTTTATATGCCTACTCCCAGGGACACTTTTTAAAGCCATAGAAATAATAATTATTACCATTTTCATCACAGTTCACAAAGCATTATCACTATAATTATACTTTAATAACTTGGTAGGTGAGGTAATACTGCTTCCTTTTTACAACTGAGCATCATACAGGTTAAGAAACTTGCCCAATTTGCAGAGTTCGTAAGTGGTGGGGCAGGGATTTAGCCCTGGTGGTGCAGTGGTTAAAAGCTTGGCTGCTAACCAAAGGGTAGACAGTTCGAATCCATCCACCGGCCACTCCCTGGAAACCCTATGGGGCAGTTCTTCTCTGTCCTGTAGGATCTCTATGAGTTGGAATTGACTTAATGGCAACAGGTTTGTTTGTTTATAGACTTATAGGGACTCTAATCTTATGCATTTTCAAGTACGCTGTTTGGAAGGTATAAAAGCACCACCTCCACCCCCACATATGCACACATTCTCCTCAGGGCCAAAACCATTACTGTAGGGGTAAAGCGCAAAACCCAGAAAGATCATTGACTTTGAAATCAGTTAATTGTGGGCTTAAATCTCAGCTGTGTCACCCTCCATCCTACACTGGGGAAAATAATCCAAGACCCAATTTTCCCTCATCTGCAAATGAGATTAAACAATGCATATCCTCCAGGGCTTTTGTGAGAAACTGGCCTCCTGCATCACACATACAGATATCTTCTGGGATCTTGACTTCTCACATGGTGTTGCCACCAAGCTGAGACGTGAAGCAGGATTCTCAGCTACTGGTGAGCCTTGTCCAACTCTGTAGAACATGCAGGCTGAGGGGGCACTTCTCAGTCTTAAGTTCCCTCAACAGCGTTGCCTCTCCCCTCCTACTGCAGGACACTGAGCATTAGCTCTTCAAGTGGTCTTGACTTTTCAAAAGAGTAGAGACATGTTGCCTTGCAGTTTTTACTTCCTGCCCTTGAAACCACCCTGAATCTGGAGATAACAAAGCGTCTGGCTGCCTTCTTGACAAAGTCAGGGGAAAACATTGCAGAAAAGGAATACAAATTAACATCTCAATATAGCATCCTGCTATATACTTTTATATTTATATCCCCTCAGAAAAAATATATATGTATGAATGTGTATGTATGTGTCTACTATGGCTGTTAACCAAGAGGTCGGCAGTTCGAATCCACCAGGTGTTCCTTGGAAATGCTATGGGGCAGTTCTACTCTGTCCTATAGGGTCGCTATGAGTGGAAATCAACTTGACAGCAATGGGTTTTGTTTTGTTTTGTTTTTATACGGAACTCGTCCACATATATGCATCGCAGTTGCTAATGAGTCAATTCTGACTCAGGGCAATCCCGTGTGTGTCAGAGTGGAATTATGCTCCACAGGGTTTTCAATGGCTGATTTTTCAGAGGTAGAGCACAAGGCCTTTCTTCTAATGTGCCTCCGGATGGTCTCAAACTGAAAATCTTTTGGTTAGCAGCCAAGTGCATTAAACATGTACACCACACAGAGTATCCTACATATGTATATATTGTGTTAAGTGCTATCTAGTCAATTCTAACTCATAGCACCCCATGTAACAGAGTAGAACTGTCCCATAGGGTTTTCTAGGCTGTAGTCTTTGTGGGAGCAGATTACCAGGTCTTTCTCCTGCAGAGCTGCTGGGTGGGTTGACTTTGAAATCAGTTAATCCTGGGCTTAAATCTCAGCTGTGTCACCCTCAAACCTTTTGATTTGAAGCCAAGTGCTTAACCATTGTGCTACCAGAGGTCTTTATATATGTGTATTGAGATACAGACATAGATAGATACATAGATACAAAGTCATATAGCCAGCAAGATATATATATATGAAGGAGCGGAAAATAGCTGTGATCTCAAACGGGGCATACAAAGCCAGGGAGATAAGTAATTTTTATCTCATTGAATAGCTTCATGGAGAGAGCCACCCGTGGGGTCTTGGCTGTAGCCTTGAGTGAGTTTTCTCTGAAAACTATCACAATGCTCTATTCACTCTTTCTGTATAACTGCTGCTCCACCATACTGCTCTCTCTTAGAGGAGAATGTATTCTGGAACCTGTTCTCCTCAAAACTGAGAATACCAGTCCTTGTCTGAGGTGACGGCATTAACCCTTCTGAGGGTCCAATTCTATGTACTGCCAGCCCCTGATTTTTTCAGAATATAGCTGTGGGTTGGTTGTAGGGCTATGGAAATTCTCTGTTCTTCACCTGACATTGTGAGTACTTGGTAGATCATTTAAAAAAAAACAAAAAACATGGCCATCAAGTCAATTCCAATTCCTAGCAACCCTATAGGACAGAGTAGAACTGCCCCATAGGGTTTCCAGGGAGCAGCTGGTGGATTCGAACTGCTGACCTTTTGGTTAGCAGCCGATCTCTTAACCACTGTGCCACCAGGGCTCCATCTGACACATAGTAGGTGTTTATTATTTGTTAATTATCACATGAAAATGATTGGCTAAGGAGTAACTATAGTGAAAAGTTATGGGATGGAGCTTCCTTAAAAAAACAGCATCAAATAAGTGACGTTTCTGGTCCAAAAGCATGGCAAAATTTCTGGGAAAAAAATTAGAATATAAACCGATCCCCAAAATGAGTTGAACGTTTGAAACAGAACAAAATTAAGCCGAATGTGAAAGTATAAAAGAACATTCTATGATTGGTTTTAATATGGAGAAGTGTGATAAGGAAAGGAACATAATGTGAGGCCTTCCACACTGCCATCAGCAGTCAGAGATGCTCTCACACACCAACACCCTGTCACGCCAGCAATTACCCCAGATCCTGCAGCAGAGAGGGAGTTAAAGGACAGACAATTGGAAAGCTATTTGCCCCTCAAGCAGATGTGGAGAAACTTGAGAATTCCCACGGAAAAATGCCTTGCACCTGAAAAGCAAATAAGATTTTTATGTTTTTTTGAAATTTTGGAAAGTATGTTAATTCCAGGCATTGGGGATTTGGGTAGAACTCCATTTCCAGCTTTCTCTTTTGATTTTTTTTTTTTTTTAAAACTTGCTCTGTTTTTTTCCCACCTCATAATTAAACTAGAAAGGGTGTTATGTGTATCACTTTTTAAGCTCTTTCACAGATATATTCCAAAAAAAATTTTTTTAAGATTAGAATCTTTAATGCATGGTGACGAACCGAAATTTAGCCTAAAATGCATTGCCATTTAAGGAGAGAATTAAACGAAATGCTGTTTGATGGAAAATATTATGCTGAGAAAACATCATGCAGGAAACATCAAAGCAAAATCCACTGCCACTGAGTCAATTCTGACTCATACTGACCCTACAGGAAACATCAGGTCAGCCACAAAAGGACAAATATTGTATGATTCCACTTATACGATATATCTAGACTAGGCAAGTGCATAGAGGTCAAAATTCACTAGTGGTTACCAGAGGGGGGGATGTGGAAAAAGGGACGAACTGATTAGGTGACACTGAGATCCTGTTAAAGGTGATGAAAAAATTCAGAAATGAGTAATGGTGACGGATGCACAGCATAATGAGCACAATTAATGCCACTGAATTGTACATGTGAAGATTGTTGAAACGGCAAAAGTTTTATTATATTTACCACAATAATAAAAAAAAAATCTAATCCATTGCAACTTAATTGAAATGCAATGAAACTGAATTCAACAGTCTTAGAGGGGTAACAGCAAACAATTGTTTGAGTTACAGCTCTACTTGCCACTAGACACATGACCTTGGAAGGTGATAAATCCCTTATGCCCTTCACTTTATTTCTCTGAAAGATGCAGGGTTTGTAGTAGACAAGTGAATTCTAAAGTGTGCATCTCTGGCCCTCACAGGTCCATAGACATCAGGGGCTGTGTCAGAGGGTGCAGGGGGAGAAGAAGGCTGGAGTAAGTTGGGTCTACAGACCACCGCATTCACTTTAATCAGCATAAATCTCCTTTAATTTGACTTATATGGAGGACATACAAAAAGGATTTTGCTTGAGCAAAGTACACAGCAATTTCTTTTAAAAAAGTTGCCAAGCACTGTACTCGTTGAGATTTTAAATTACATAAGTCTTTATTAAGATGAAATCATATGTAATTTCTTGCTCCATCCCAATCGTCACAATGGTGATCTTCTGAGTTCGTGAAGAGTCCCCTTTCCTGTTTCTGCAGTTGCTGAGTGAACTTGGTCATCCCTTGGATGGAAACATCGAAGAACCAAGAATAGTGTCTCTCCGCACCCAGCGAGTATCTTCTCTAGTGATCAGGGAGTTTCTGCCTCACTTTGTCTGGGAAAACATGGCTTGTATTCAATCTGTCTTAGAAAGTACCTCCTTTACTAACTTTGTATGCCTCAACCAACAGCCAAGGATCCTGTGTGAAAAAGGGAATTTTGTTTTTTCGCGAAATTCTTTCACTTCCCTTTTTCTGCTTGCCCTCGTTATATTACTCCATTTACATGGGGAAGTTGTGGTTAAACATTAAATTGACAGGGGAACAATGATTTCTTACCCAACATATGTTGTAAGTCTATACGAGCATCCCTATTGTGCAACAGGTGATGTCGGGACCACTAGTTGAAGAACAGAGAGATTCAAGAGACCTGTGGGATTCCGTGAAATCAAATTGACTTGGTGGGAAAGGGAAAAGACATCTGCCAAAGAGGAGGGAGTGGAAGAATCTAGAAAGAATGTTCCCTCTAATCTGTATGACAAGTGCACGCTCTTGAGGAAAGAGATTTATGCAGCAAAACGGGAGAAGCAGCCAGTGGGCTAGAGCATTTTTTCCCAGAGGGCGAAACACAAACCATTAGTGGCACAAAAGATAACTTTATGTATTACATTCTTTTTTTAATATTCATATATTCAAATTGATATGAATTGGAAATAATACTCATATTTTCACAAATATTATTGTTTAGAATGAGACTACCTTTTTTAAAGTAAGTGCATTTAGAAACAAATATGCAAAGATATTAAAACGGGTATAAAAACCAGGGAATAGGGTTAATGAAGACCAGGAAACATAGAACCAGGCTAACTCTACTGTCTCTCCTTGTCCAGGATCTCCTGGGAAATTGGTGTCTCTGCCTTCTGTTTACTTGCAGCACTTCATAAAAAAAAATACTCTTATAGCACGAACTAAAGTTACCATGAATAATTTACTGAGCCATTTCTCCTTTCCCCACTCTTAGGGACAGAAGATGCTAGGTAAATATCTTCCGAATTAAAGAAAAGTAATTGCAGTCTAGTCCAATGCATTAAATGTGTTCAAATATCCAGGACCAAGTATGGTCAAAAATGATACCTCAGCCCTGGGCCTTAGTGGTAGGATCTACCCATGCCCCTCCATACAGCTCTCAGGAAACAAATCTTGTATGTTCCTAGAACCAGGAAAGCAAGATCCAAACTAAGGAATGAATTATCGAACACCTATTTTGGCGACCAGGGTGGATTCATGGTCAACATTCTCAATGCCAAGCTGGTTTGTGATTTACAAGGGACATGACTGCTATAAAAACAAATTATATCAAGAAGCTTTAAAAGCAGGCGGAAATCCTTGGCAAATGGAAAAGCCGGTTAATTCTCTGTAGAGTCACTTCTCTGTTCTGTAGGGTAAAAGAACAGGAGTCGCCCATATCCTGCTAGGCAATCTTCCCTCTGCTGTGAAAGATACTGTACACAGAGCCTGGGAGAGTTTAGGACCAGCAGAATCAACTAGTAAAGTGAAATTTTTAAAAAGTCCAAGGAGTGCTTTTTGAGTTACACCTTACGGTGTACATAGTGAGGGCCACTCTTAAGATAGTACAGAGTTCGTGAGAGAATAGAATATGTGGGATGGAGTCAGTCTCTTTGTTGACATACTGTTTGAGCATAAGCACGAGACTGATAGGCAAACAAAATTAGCCTGGTTTATGTCATAATGTCTAATGAATGTTCAGACTACACTTTGTAAGTGAAGATGATATCAGACATGAGTCAGACATCCTTTGGTTTCTGGGAGTGGAAGGCCAAGTCAGGAAACAAATTTTTGTGCAGTTTAGAGATATATTTGCTCCTTGAGTGCCTGAAAATCACATATGCATCCCATAATTACTAATGGGTTTTGTTGGCCTTTTTAGATTACAACTTGTATCGTGCTGTGGTGCATGAATTGGGCCATTCTCTCGAACTTTCTCCTTCTAGTGACACTGGGGTTTTGACGTACCCTATCTATGCCTACAACAGTGATGTTCAACTATCTCAGGATGCCATCAATGACATCCAGGCCATCTATGGTGAGTCAAAGTAAAACATCACAGACAAATCACTCTTGATCTACACATGTGCTTCAATTATAATGGCAATCACCTGGGTCATTGAAAGATCTTTCATTCATATATTTATGAGTGCATGTGTGTGTGTGCGCGCGCGTGTGTGTCAATGTAGTATGCTAAGCTTCACTAATTTCAAAATCTTTAAGGACCTTCTGAAAATCCTGTCCAGCCCACAGGGCCACAAACCCCACAAGACTGTGATAGTAAGTTAACAACTGATGCTGTAACCAAAATTTATGGAGAACTGTCCTGCTTGAAAGACAGGTAAAAATCATGATTAATGCTGCCTTACATATCTTTTAAGTTGTCTCACACACTTCACTAGATGGTCTATATGTTATTAAAATAACATATCATTTATTTATAATTATAATGGTCATATATTTACAACCTTCCTTCCTTCATTTTCTTCTTTTGTTTTAATGGAAAGCTCTCAGTGTGTCAGAAAAGACCCCTGTAAAACAATTGGGCAATTAAAATGTTCCATTTGTCTGGAAAAGTTCAGGCAGAATTAGTTGGAAGCAGAAGGGACCACTGAGAGTATGAGGTATGACAAGGTCATTTTACCCTTGATGAAACAGAAGCCTGGAAATGTTCACTAATTTGCACAAGGTTCTTAGTTCATTAGGGAGAAGACTGGAGCAGATACTAAGACAAGGATTTGGGTGCCAATAGTTTGTCTGGGAGGTGATCCGACAAGGTATGGTCAAGGAGTGGAGAAGTGAGACAGTGAAAGATGTAGAGCCAACAGGGGTGTGTCAGTGAATGTGTTACCATTGTGGGCTACTGGGCCCAATCCTGTTTCTGATGCTCTGAAGGCAGCCTTGGAACATACCTCAGAATTGTCCCAATAAAGGGAAAGGGACCTGGGGTGTTTATCCACCAGTCCTTTCCCTCGTTGTTTAAAGGATTCTCCTGAAGGCATGAACTACGCAGAACTTCAGTCTGCTCTGCACAGGCCCAGCATGCTCCTGGGGCCAGGGAAGCCCACTGTCATATGACATTTATGGGGACTTCCTGCCAAAGCTGCAGATGACTTCTTACAGGGGGATGAGGCGCAGAGGACTGTCAGGGGATTTGGGCAACAATAGGGTCCGCTACACAGATTGAAAAGGAAGGTTCTTTCCATGACTTGGTCCTTGCATGACCCTTTGTTCCCTCCTATTGCTGGCCTGTTAGGGTGTTTCCATTTGGCCTCAGTAGTCTTGGAAAGTCTTAGGTCAGCCCACGTGGAAGTCTATGTCTTGTTGTTACACCAGTCCCTATGGACTGTTAAATGAGCACAGCAAACTCCCAACCAAAGAATAATAAGAGGAAAGACCTTCGTCTGTGTGGCCTTCAACACCTCTCTTAGCCTCCTTTAGCCTACCTGACCTCAGTTTCTCATCCACTTTCATGTAGAGTTTTTGTAAGATAAGATATAATGTAACTACACGTATACACACACGTACACCTGTTGGACATGCTCATATATTTGGGTGTTAGAATTATATTCCAGTGATAAGAAGAGCCAGAAGAAAGCCAGAAATTACCAGCCTTTTAATTTTGCTTTGTTTTCTTTTAATCAGGTTCTTCATACGCACGGATACCTCCAACCAAGTAGTTGATCTTAATTTCATTTCTACTTTCTGGCCACATTTGCCAAATGGACTTGAGGCTGCATATAAAGTTGCTAAAAGAGAGGTAGTCTTATTTTTTTAAAGGTACTGCTTCTGATTTTTTTCATCACTGCTTTTATTAATTAGATTTTCATCAGTGTTTTCGGCTGAAAATTAATGGGGAACAAAGGTAATTTTTATCCATGGGCTTCTATTGAAAACTAACAGTTCGATCTACCAAATCATGTGGCTCCATAATGGTGATTGAAAATCACGTTGCTTGTTTCTGAAAAATTTTCATTAAGTATCAAATGGATGAAATCATAAATTTTCTTAGCTACTGATTTTGAGACTGGAATGAGGAAACTCTGCTTCCAACATAAACTATTTATGTATTTTAAACACATTCCGTATTACTAGATGTGATTGATTTATATATATATTTATGTACGTCATATATCTAACATAATATATTACATATATATAAAACCAAAAAAAAACCTGTCGCCATTGAGTCCATTCCAACTCAAAGCAACTGTGATGGTTAAGATTGTGTGTCAACTTGGCTGGGCCATGATTCTCACTGTTTATATGTGATCACTCCTATGATTCAATCTGCTGTGAGTAGCCAGTCAGTTGAAAGGGAGTTTCCTTGGGGGTGTGGCCTACATCCAAATATAAGCAGACATTCTGGCTTTTTGCTCACTCTGGATCCTGCGGCTGCCTCCTGTTCATTTGACTGCCGGTTCTTGGGACTTGAGCTATCAGTTTATCTGCCAATCTTGGCATTTGTCAATTTTCACAGCCTTTGAGTGGAGCCCTGCTCTCTGACTGGCCAATCTTGGGTTCACCAGACCCTGTGGCTATCTGAATCAGGAGAAACCTCTCTCTTAATCCACAGACTTGGGACTTTCCAGCCTCTACAATCGCGTGAGCTGTTTCTTTGATATAAATCTCTCTGTACATATATTTATATGCTTTACTGGTTTTGCTTCTCTAGAGAACACAGCCTAAGACATTTGGTACCAAGAGTGGTTCTAGAGAAACAAAATTGTAAGGATATGTTTTCTAAATTGGTTCTCAAGTCTGATTAGTCTTAAAGATGTTGATGACTCTGCTTCCAGCTATAAAGAGGGCACTGCTAATCCATGGCATGAGGTGGTGATACAAATATGCAAAGTATCACCACCAGTAGATTAGGTATTGGTGAAAGGCGAGGCTCAGGGTGAACACACGTGTGATATCTTTCTATAGTTTTGTTAGAATGAGAAGTATAAGGAGCTGGTTGGTTGGTCCTACTTTCGCCAGACAAACTGGTGAAAGAAAGAGATGCGCCCAGGGCTTCAAACTCAAAGCTTAAGTGCCACATAAATGACCTCAAGGCTTCCACTTGTGCTTTGCTTATTTCTTGTAGTAACAGAGCTGAAATTGCCAAAAACGAAACCCAGAGTCTTGTTGTAAGAGTTGCTGAATTATATTGCGAGCTCAACTGCCAACCTCGAGAGGTGTCTGAAGTTAAAGTAAGGGTATTGATTGGGAAGAAATGGGATCCTGAAACTTGGGATGGGGACATATGGGCAGATAATCAGGAAGCTGGAGACACTGAGACCCTAAATTCTGTTGAATCACTCCTGCCAACAGAACCACTCCCATCTGAAGAGATTACTTCATGTTTGTCTGCTACACCTCTCTGCCCAGAAAAACCATTAACCCCTCCACTCCCATCTAATGAGATTAGCCCTAGCCCAGATGCCTCTAAAGAGCCCTCTTCTGAGTCATTGCCTGGGGCATCGCCTGAGGCAGATGCTTTACAAGACAATGACGAATGTTCTCCAAACAATTCCACATTACTGACTTCTAAACCTATAACTAGACTTAAGTTCCAGTAAGTCCCAAAAGGTGAAGTACAAAGTGTGACCCAGGAGGAGGTACACTACACTCAGAAAGAACTACTTGACTTTTCTAATATGTACAAACAGAAAGCTGGGGAATATGTGTGGGAATGGCTATTAAGGGTGTGGGATAATGGTGCAAGGAACATAAAGATGGATCAATCTGAGTTTACTGATACGGGTCCACTAAGCACAGATTCTTCATTCAATGTTTCAGCTTGAGAAGTTAGGAAAACATTTAATAGCTTGTTTGGTTGGGTTGCTCAAGCATGGATTACGAGGTGGCCTACATCAAATCAGGTTGAAGTGCCAGACCTGCCTTGGTATACTGTAGAATATATCCATAGGCTTAGGGAAATTGGCATGCTGGAGTGGATTTCTACACATGGATTACCTACACATGGAGTGCCCAGAGGACACACCTTTTACCACAACTGTGAGGAACAAATTTGTAAAGGGAGCTCCAGCATCCTTGAAGACTGCTGTGATTGCTATTTTATGTAAATCAGATTTGACAGTGGGAATTTCCCTAACTGAATTAAGACACTTCACTATAATGGGGCTGATTGGACCCCATGGTAGTAGGGACCAAGTGGCGGCACTCAGTCAACAAAGACAAGGTAGGAGTAGTTACAGTAATGGACAACAGAGTCAAGGCAGTAATCAGAATAGTCTGACTCGTATGGATTTACAGCATTAGCTAGTTAGTCATGGTGTCCCTAGTAGTGAAATAGACGGGAAACCTACCAAATATTTACTTGATCTGTACAAACAGATGAATTCTAGGTCAGGTGAACAGCAGTCTAACTCGAAGTCATGGTCCCTCAATCAATTCCCAGACTTGAGTGAGTGTCAAGACCCACAACCCCTTGAATGAAGTGGAGGCTGAGTCCCCTTGAGGAAAGACTCCAATACACTGCCAAAAATTTTTACTGTTAATCTTTCTCCCAGCTTTCCCCAAAGGGATCTATGGCCTTTTATGAGAGTGACTGTTCACTGGGGAAAAGGAAATAGTCAGACTTTTCAGGGATTACTGGATACTGGTTCTGAACTGACACCAATTCCAGGAGATCCAAAACATCATTGTGGCACACCAGTCAGAGTAGGGGCATATGGAGGTCAGGTTATTAATGGAGTCTTGGCTCATATCCATCTCACAGTAGGTCCAGTGGGTCCCTGAACCCACCTGTAGTAATTTCCCCAGTTCCAGAATGCACAACTGGAATAGATACACTCAGGAACTGGCAGAACCCCCACATTGGATCCCTGACAAATGGAGTAAGAGCTATCATGGCAGGAAAAGCCAGGTAGAAGCCATTAGAACTTCCCCTACCTAGGAAAATAGTAAACCAAAAGCAATACTGCATTTATGGAAAGATTGCAGAGATTACTGCCGCCATTAAGGACTTGAAGGATGCAGGGGTGGTGATTCCCACCACATCCTCCTTCAACTTACCTATTTGCCCTGTCCAAAAAACAGATGGATCTTGGAGAATGACAGTAGGTTATCGAAAGCTTAACCAAGTGGTGACTTTGATTGCAGGTGCTGTTCCACATGTAGCTTCATTGGTTGAGCAAATTAATACATCTCCTGGTACTTGGTATGCAGCTATTGATCTGGCTAATGACTTTTTCTCCATACCTATTTCAAAGGACCACCAGAAGCAGTTTGCCTTCAGCTGGTAAGACCAGCAGTACACTTTCACTTGCCAACCTCAGGGCTACATCAGCTCTCCAACCCTGTGTCATAATTTAGTCCGCAGGGTACTTGATCACCTTTCCTTTCCACAAGATGTCACACTGGTCCATTACATTGATGACATTGTGCTGACTGAACCTAGTAAGGATGAAGTGTCAATGATTCTGGACTTATTGGTAAAACATTTGTGTGCTAGAGGGTGGGAAATTAATCCACAAAATTAATCCACAAAAATTCAGGCACTTTCCACCTCAGTGAAATTTCTAGGGGCCCAGTGGTGTGGGGCATGTGGATCTATTCATTCCAAAGTGAAGGATAAGTTATTGCATCTGGTTGCTCCCACAACTAAAAAGGAGGCACAGCACGTAGTGGGCCTCTTTAGATTTTAAAGGCAACATATTCCTCATTTGGATGTGCTACTCCAGCCTATTTATCAAGTGACTCGAAGAGCTGCTAGTTTTGAGTGGGGCCCAGAACAAGAGAAAGCTCTGCAACAGGCTCAGGCTGCTGTGCAAACCTCTCTGCCACTTGGCCCATATGATCCAGCTGATCCAATGGTGCTGAAAGTGTCTGTGGCAGATAGAGATGCTGTTTGGAGGCCCCTATTGGTGAATCACAGTTCAGACTCTTAGGAGTTTGGAGCAAAGCCCTTCCATCCTCTGCAGATAACTACTCTCCTTTTGAGAAACAGCTTTTGGCTTGTTACTGGGCCTTAGTAGAGACTGAACACTTAACCATGGGACACCAAGTCACCATGCGGCCTGAGCTGCCCATCATGAACTGGGTGTTGTCTTACCCACAGAATCATAAAGTTGGACGTGCACAGCAGCTCTCCATCATTAAATGGAAGTGACATATATGAGATTGGGCCCAAGCAGGACCTGAAGACACAAGTAAGTTGCTTGAGGAAATGGCCCAAATGCCCGTGGTCTCCACTTCCATCACATTACCTTCCATCTCCCAGTCTGCACCTATGGCCTCATGGGGAGCTCCTTATGATCAGTTGACTGAAGAAGAGAAAACTCGTGCCTGGTTTACAGAGGGTTCTGCGCAATATGCAGGCACCACTCGAAAGTGGACAGCAGCAGTACTACAGCCCCTTTCTGGAACCTCCTTGAAGGACAGTGGTGAAGGGAAATCCCCTCGATGGGCAGAACTCTGAGCAGTGCACCTGGTTGTTCACTTCGCTTAGAAGGAGAAATGGCCAGATGTTTGATTATATACTGATTCATGGGCTGTGGCCGATGGTTTGGCTGGATGGTCAGGGAGTTGGAAGGAACATGACTGGAAAATTGGAGACAAGGATTTATGGGGAAGAGGTATGTGGATAGACCTCTCTGAGCGGGCCAAAGAAGTGAAGATATTTGTGTCTCATGTGAATGCTCACCAAAGGGTGACCTCAGCAGAGGATGATTTTAATAATCAAGTGGATAGGATGATGTGTTCTGTGGAAACCGCTCATCCTCTTTCCCCAGCTACTCCCGTCATTGCTCAATGGGATCATGAACAAAGTGGCCATGATGGCAGGGACCAAGGTTATACATGGGCCCGGCCACATGGACTTCCACTCACCAAGGCCGACTTGGCTTCAGCCACTGCTGAGTGTCCAATCTTCCAGCAGCAGAGACCAGCACTGAATCCCTGATATGGCATCATTCCTCAAGGTGACTAGCCAGCAACCTGGTGGCAAGTCAATTACATCGGACAACTTCTATTATGGAAAGAGCAGCATTTTGTCCTTACAGGAATAGACACTTACTCTGGATATGATTTGCCTTCCCTGCACGCAATGCTTCTGCGAAAACAACCATCCGTGGACTTACAGAATGCCTTATTCACCATCATGGTATCCCACACAGCATTGCCTCGGATCAAGGGACTCACTTCACAGCAAATGAAGTGTGGCAGTGGACCCATACTCATGGAATTCACTGGTCTTACCATGTTCCCCATCATCCTGAAGCAGCTGGCTTGATAGAACAATGGAATGGCTTAAAGACACAATTATGGCACCAGCTAGGTGGCAATACTTTGCAAGGTTGGGGCAATGTTCTCCAGGAAGCTGTATGTGCTCTAAACAAGCTTCCAATATATGGTGCTGTTTCCCTCATAGCTAGGATTCATGGGTCCAAGAATCAAGGGGTGGAAATGGGAGTGGCATCACTCACTATTACCCTAGTGACCCACTCACCAGATTTTTGCTTCCTGTCCCAGCGACCTTATGCTCTGCAAGTCTGGAGGTCTTAGTTCCAAAGGGAGGAATGCTCCCACCTGGAGACACATCACTGATTCCATTGAACTGGAAGCTAAGAATGCCACCTGGCCACTTTGGGCTCCTTATGCCTCTGGATCAACAGGTAAAGAAGGGAGTTACCATACTGGCTGGTGTAACTGATCCTGATTACAAGAGGAAATCAGATGGATATTACATAATGGAGGTAAAGAAGAGTATGTCTGGAATGCTGGGGATCCTTTAGAGTGTCTCTTAGTACTACCATGTCCTGTGATTAAAGTCAATGGAAAACTACAGCAACCCAATTCCGACATGACTAATGGCCCAGATCCTTCAGGAACAAAGGTTTGGGTCACCCCACCAGGCAAAGAACCACGACCAGCTGCGGTGCTTGCTGAGGGCAAAGGGAATACAGAATGGTGGTGGAAGAAGATAGTCCTAAATACTAGCTATGGCCACATGACCAATTGCAGAAATGGGGACTGTAATTGTTATGAGTATTTTGACTTTGTATATGTGCATTAAATATTTTTGTTTCCTTTACTTAAAAAATATAGGATGTAAACAGGGCCAGTGCATTTTCGACTCTATGTGTGTTGGTTGTATCATGTTAGGCACAAGTATGACCTTGTAATTATCTTTATTCAGAGATTATGTATGGTTTCAGGAGATGTGTACAGGTACCAAGTTGACAAGGGGTGGACTGTGATGGTTAAGATTGCATGTCAACTTGGCTAGGCCATGATTCTTAGTGTTTTGGCAGTTGTATAATGTTGTGATCACTTCCCTGTTGAAATTTGATATGTGATCACCCCCATGATGGGATCCGCTGAGAGGTACTGGCAGGGCTGGGGCCTGTGGTGGCTCACTGCCCCCTCAGCCTTCATCTCTCCACCCTCTGCAAGCTACTTCCTTCCTGATCACCTTGCCAAGGTTTTTGGCTTGTTCCACAACCAGCAGCTGCCTCTCGTCATCTCTCCTCCGGTTCTTGGGACTTGATCTGGCAGCTTACCTGTTGGTCTTGGAATTCAGCCTGCGAGCAGGAGGCCTACTCTCCAACCTACCGACCTTGGGTTCCCCAACTTCTGCACCTGCGTGAATTGGGAGAGGCCTCTACCCTGATCCATGGACTTGGGACGTTCTAGCCTCTACAATCGCATGAGCTGTTTCCTTGATATAAATCTCTCTATTATATATACTTATATGCTTTACTGGTTTTGCTTCTCTAGAGAACCCAGCCTAAGACAGGCATAGAACACAAATATTTGTTTTTTGGTTGTCTGAGAGACTCCATAAATATGCGTTATCATTTTGAAGGAGATATACAGCTATTGACTCCACTATCCACCTGGATACATGAACTACAGTGAATTGAAGGACGATGTGCTTGGATTCTGCCATGACAACCACATTCCAGTGATCAGCCCTGGCTCTGTGTACATTACGTCAAACATTCAACTCTTTGAAAATAAGCAGGTGTTTGGTTTTGCTCAAAAACAAAGACACTTGACCCTATCACAGAAATAACATGAATAATTAAAAATAGTTTGCTTATTTATAAGCAACAAATTTTGAAACAGACTTGTCTACTGCATTTCTCATGAAAATAAGAAGGATTTTATATATATGAGGTTTCAAACTGCCTTGTTGTGAGGTGGCCACGTGTGTTTGTGCAGTGATGCCCTACCTTCATAATGTAAGATAAATTGACATTCTGAAGTTACTAAATGAATAAATACATCATCCTTTGTCTAGACCCAGCCAAGTCAAGAGTGCAGAGATGTCTTTCACTCAGATGAAATATTTTGTAGATGGTAAGCATCCCTCCCCTTCACAGCCCCACCTCTGCAGCTCCATGGGCTGCAGGTGCTCCCTGTGGGGCTACAGAGGGAGCAGGGTCATTAAGGAGAAATGGTTGAATTGGGGCACCTCAGTCTGGAATAAAACTCTCCATCCACTTCTTGTAAACTAAACATCTGGAGGAAATCCTGCCTAATTTCCTCTGGAGTCTCAGAAAAATCTTTTCATGGCTGGTTTTTGGTTAACAGATGATAGGCACTGGGCCTTTAAGGGGGAAGAGTTGCTGTACAAGTACCCCCAAGGACGTCTACAGCTCCTTTGGCTTCCCTAAAACAATGAAGAAAATTGATGCTGCCATTTATGATGAGGAAACTGGAAAGACTTACTATTTTGTTGCCAACTAGTATTGGAGGTAAAGACTGACCCCAGGAAATCTTAGGGAATCTGATCTGTCTAGTAGAAAGAGCATTGCCCTTTAAAATTGTTCTCAAATTTTGCTGAAACTTCTGGCTGTTTCTGTGAATGGAAGTAGCCATTCCAAGAGCCATTCAGTCCCCTACCTGTTATCATCACACCACATGCCTGTCCTTGGAATGCAAGGGATTTGTAGGATTAAGTTTTAAAAGGAGATACAAGGCAAACACACCCAACAGGAACAAAAGGCATCCAAAAGGGAGCCCAGGGGAGAATTTCAATCAGATTTTGAGTTGAGGATATCTTAGAGTTTGTCTAGTTTGCCCTACTGTCCTATAATGTTATTGAACAAAACCCTTTCCAATGAAAAGTCATATTGTTTTCATGTTAACGATGCACCTGCCCATGATTATTTTAAGGGTTTCTGAAAAATGGGGATAAAGATAGTACCTAAAAAAAACTGTTGCCATCCAGCCATCTCCTTTTGGTTAGCAGCAGAGCACTTAACCATTGCTCTACTAGGGCTCCGAGATAGTACCTATCTGTAAGGATTAAATGAGTTAGTATATGGAAAACATTTAGAGCAGTGACTGGCACGTGGAAATATTAAGTGTTATCATTATTATTAGCATGATTATATTAATAACATATTCTGATACTTCTAAGTATTTTTCTTAACCAGGTATGATGAAAATACACAGTCCATGTGTCATGGACTGAATTGTGTCCCTCAAAAATATGTGTCAATTTGGCTAGGCCATGATTCCCAGTATTGTGTGATTGTCCACAATTTTGTCATCTAATGTGATTTTCCTATGTGTTGTAAATCCTACCTCCATGATGTTAATGAGACCGGATTATAGGCAGTTATGTTAATGAGGCAGGACTCAATCTACAAGATTAGGTTGTGTCTTAAACCAATCTGTTTTGAAATATAAAAGAAAGAAGCGAGCAGAGGGACAGGGGGACCTCATACCACCAAGAAACAAGAGCCAGGAGAAGAGCATGTCCTTTGGACTTAGGATCCCTGCACTGAGAAGCTCCCAGACCGGGGAAGATTGATGATAAGGACCTTCCCCCAGAGCTGACAGAGAGAGAAAGCCTTCCACTGGAGCTGGCACTCTTAATTTGGACTTGTAGCCTCCTAGACTGTTAAAGAATAAACTTCTGTTTGTTAAAGTCATCACTTGATGACTAGATGACTAAGATGCAACTATCCCAGAAAGATCATTCATGACTTTCCACAAACTGGCAAAAAAGTTGATGCCTTTTTCCAAAATGGAGGTAAAGACCATGAGTTTCTCCATTTTGTTACCCTAAAAAATAATTTAGGAACTGAAACTTAGATGAGAAATTTCTGTGCACAGAAATTTTTTTTTAAGAGTTCTTGTGGAAAACCATTATCTATTTGTCTGACATGATAATTATCTTTCATTTTATTTCCAGGATTTTTCTACTTCTTTCATTTAAAAAAAATCAGTACCAGTTTGATCCTGATCTAAAAACAGCAGGTTCAACTGTAGAAATAATGGTCAAACTGTCACAAAGAAAGATGGAAAAAAAATATTCTTAATGAACCAAGGAGAATGTTTTTCTGAGGAACCATATATTTCAGTATTTTATTTTAACCTCTTGTGGACACTGAGGCAGAGATCCATAAGTACAATGTTACTTAACCTCAATCTGGAAATAGTCTATGTTAACTAGAGTGTATTTCTTCATGAACGTACGCAATTTAACTTTAAGCAAGTGCTAAGGACATCAACGTCATAGGTTATCCTGAGGTTTTCATTCAGTAAAACTCTTTACCAGAATCCAAGATTCTGACTTTAATCTTGAGCAACTATCACATATGGGATGTATAGCTCAAACCTCCCAAGAAGACACAAGCCCCCAGGCTCATGAAAGGAAAAACGGTATAAGAACACAGGACTCAGAACGACAGTGTCATCCTAATATGGACAGAACAGCACTGTCACATATTAAAGAAAATTGATATTTAAACTTGTTATGGAAAATAGGGTTTTAACTTTTAACATGTAATACGCATACAGAAGAGGCACATAAGAATACCTATTGATGAATTTTCACCAAGTGAACCCAGCTAGGTAACCAGCACACACATCAAAAAAAGAAACGAAAATTGCCAGCACCCAGAATTCCTTTTTGTGCCCTCTTCAGGTATTAACCTTCCTAGGGGTAACCACCATCCTGACTTCTGATACCACAGATAAGTTTTACATCTTTTAGTACTTAAAATAAATGGAATTATACATTATATACTCTTGTGTTTGACTTATTTAACTCCACATTATGTTTATGAGATTCATCTATATATTTTTATGTAATTTTTTATAACTCATTCACTTTGTGATAGAGTTTTTCTTTGGGGGAATAATTTACCACAATCTATGTATCCATTCTAATACTGAAAGACATTTAAGTAGCTTCCAATTTGAGACTATTAAGAATACTGCTTGTATTAACATTCTAGGTCATGTTGAGTTTATAGTTAGCAGTGGAGTTGATAGGTCATAAGGTATGCATGAAGGAGCTCTGGTGGTGCAGTGGTTAAGCACTTGGCTGCTAACCAAAAGGTCAGCAGTTCGAAACCACTATTCTCTCCATGGGAGAAAGATGTGGCAGTCTGCTTGCTTAAAGATTACAGCTTTGGAAACCCTATGGGGCAGTTCTACTCTGTCCTATAGCATCGCCGTGAGTCGGAATCAACTCGACAGGAGCAGGTTTGGTTTTTGGTTTTCAGGTATGCATAAGGGCCCCTGGTGGCAACATGGTTAAACGCTCAGTTGCTTATTAAACGGTTGGCAGTTTGAACCCACCCAGTGACTCCTTGGGAGAAAAGACCTGACAATCTGCTCCTGTAAAGATTACAGCAGTTCTGCTCTGTCACATGGGGTCATTGTGACTCAGAATCGACTCAACAGCACCTAACAATAAAAACAACAGGTATGCGTATGTTCAGCTTTAGTAGATCCTACCAGACGGCTTTCCAAAGTGGTTGTACCAATTTTCAATGATATTTTGAAGCAACTGTTTCCCTCTTATAATAACCATATTTTCAAAGATCATATCTCTAGTTTAAATGGGAATTAGGCAAATTCACAAGGCAACTATGTAGGAAGAGAGGGTGTGTGTACAGTAGCTCTTTCAATTTATAAAACAAATCCTAGATTTGGCTTTGTTGAATGTGATTGCCCAGTGATCTCTGACAAGGAGTATTTCCCATTCCAAAATATCATGGATTATCCAAATGCATTTTAGTCTGTCATTTTGCTAAATGACTGGCTATAAAAGACTTTAATATAGCCTCAGATTAATTTTTTTCTCTAAATATTTACATGTAGCTTTCATGATTACTAAAAGCATATTGCTATATGCTTTCTATGGAAGTCTGGGGAAATACACTTCTTACTTGAAATACTAAATCTAGCGAATGATCAAGATTTTGGGGGATGGAAATAAAACCTCTCAGCCATCCTAACAAACAGTTTCTGGCTCACTCAATCAGCTTTACGCACAAATGAGGAGTAAATCAATAAAATCCTGTGATTTCAAGTAGTTTGAGATAGAAATGAAAGGCCTCCTAAAGAAAAAGTACAAAACTATACAAAACATCTGTATCAGTCAAGGTCCTGGCAGAAAACAGGTGGCACAATCATATGGATATCTGAGGCGAATTTAATGAAGAAATATTTACATATGTGTGGACTAGGTTAAGGGAAACCAATAAGAAATGGTCACACCAAAAGCATGCAGAAGCCAATCTACCCACAAGCCTTAGCGGCCAAGGGAGACAAAAGTTACCAGAGAGGTGTAGCCATACCTATAGCTGTTGCTATAGCAGAAGGACCCCCAGAAGGAACATGGTCTTTGGCAGAGCAACACAGGCATTATCAATCCTCAGCCCCGCAGAGACAAGAATGGGATGATAAACCCCCTGACCTCTCTCTCTCTGTCAACATAACTTCTGCCAGTGCCTCCAACCGACCAACCCAACAGGAAGCCCAGATGATGCAGTGCATAGAGATTAGCCTTCCAGGGCTCAGAGCAATGGTAAATATTCACCATATTCTCTCCTATAACAAACTCATCAGGTATACAAAGCAACTCTCTATATAACATGACTTATAAAGAACAAGAAAACTTTTCTCTGCCACCTAGTTTCCACTGCTGTCTTAAAATAAAAGTCTACCCTGCTTCTCCCAAACTCCATTAGTAGCAAACTTAATTTTGACCCCAGCTCTGATAGGTCAATAATGCTATGATAGTAATAGACTAATAATAATATTTATTATTATAAATAATAAATTATATAAACATTATATTATTATTACTATGGTATCCCAGGCACTCTGCTACACACTGATGATTTCCCCTGAAATTAGAAACAAGACTTCCCTCAGTCTCATTGTGGGGAGTTATGCCCAATCCCTTAATGCAGAAGTCTGGAGACTGATGCCAGTACCTACTTTGCATGCTCAAGATTTACTGCTAGATATGAATGCAATAAGCTGCTTAGACTTCTCAGCTATGCTCCACAAATAGACCGCTCAGCTATTGTCTTAGCTGTCTTCATAAATTTATGATCTTATCCCTGAATATTAGAATTATGGGTCTTGTCCCCAGGTAACCTTCCTTACGGAATACTCTGGGTGGGCTTCAAGTTATATTATAAAGTATAAATGTGCAGAGGCTGACCATTGTTGCTGAAACTAATGAGACTCCTTTATATATATATATATATTACTGTACTTTAGATGAAGGTTTACAGAACAAATAGTTTCTCATTAAACAGTTAGTACACATATTATTTCATGACATTGGTTAACAACCCCACAACATGTCAACACTCTCCCTTCTCGACCTTGGGTTCCCTATCACCAGCTTTCTTGTCCCCTCCTGCCTTCTAGTTCTTGTCCCTGGGCTGTTGTGCCTCATTAATGAGACTGTCCTTTTTGATCGTCCAGGCAAATTCTTTCCACAGGCAGAGCTCTGTGGTTAATAGTGTCTCGATTTCATAGTAAAAGGCATTACTTTTATAATACTTATTTTTTAATATTACTATTTTTTTCTGTTTACCCAAGTAGTAAATGCATGTTCAGCAATTCTGAACAAGATGCCAACCCAACTGCAGGCTCCCTACCCTGAACCAGCCTCAGAGAAGCCATAGAAGTGAGAGGGAGATTGATGGATTCTAGAATGAGCACAGATGGTGAGAGACACTTGGGTGGGCAGACGGTCACCCTCCAGTGTGAGAGGAAAATGGCGTCAGTATGGTGTGCCTCCAACTGTGAACAAGGAAAGCATATTCTATTTGTTTCCCTTTTTTTCCCACTTGCTGCTGTGGGCTCCAAGTCTGTATGGCAGGGTCGGGAGGCTGCAGTACCAGCAAAAGACAAGGGAATAGTGTCAGGGCAGTGACTTTATTTCACTCATAGCAAACACTGAGGTCCGTATAATGATCCACAAGGCTCTATCTGATCTTCCTCCAAGCCCACAGCCACCCACCTCATCCCCTACTCTTCTCCTCCTTGCTTACTCCATTCTAGCTGCTTTGGCCTCTGCAATTTTTCAACATGTGAAGTATATGCATACCTCAATGACTTTTCACTGGATTTTTCTTCCTTCACTTCCTTTAGAACGCTGCTCAAAGATCATCTTCTCAATGAGGTTTTCCATGGCTTACCCTCTTTAAAATCACAACTTATACCTTCTCCCCACCACACACACTCACATAATTGTCTTTCCATATATTCGTCGATTCTAACATACTATATAATTTAATCACTTTTTAAAGTCTACTGTTTATTGCCTCTTTCCCCGCTACAGTGGAAACTCCATAAGGGCAGAATCCTTTGTTTTGTTTACTGATATAATTAATTCAATGGCCAAATAAGTGCTCAGTAAATATTTTTTTTAACAAATTAATGCAGTCTTGATGCTGGAGCCCAGCAAAGATGGGAAATCGATAGCAAGGTGTGTAGTCAGCCAGGCCAGCTCCTAAGGACGCCTTCTCCCATCCTCCCCAGCTTAGAAAACTATAAAGTTAGATACAGCAGCACTCCTATTTCAAAGGAGGCAATTGACCTGACCAAACAGATCACTGCCCAAATGGACAATGAGTGCCCTCTACTGGTTTTATGTGAGCATAGCATCCACTGGGGGCGTAGTGGTTAAGAACTACGGCTGCTGACCAAAAGGCTGGCAGTTGGAATTCACCAGCCATTCCTTGGAAACCCTATGGGGCAGTCCTACTCTCTCCTGTCGGGTCGCTATAAGTCGGAATTGACTCGATGGCAACAGGTTTGATTATTTTGTTTTAGCGTGGCTATGAGTTTGACTTGATTCAATGTCATTGTTTGCTATTCCTATACTCCATTTAACGTTGGAGCATTTGAGTTAGATTTTACACTGGGGCCACACTATAGTCCTCGAAAGTTCTTCTATAACTAATAACAATCTTTAGCTTTTGGCATTAAGGCACAGAAAAATATCTCAACAGAGACACATCAAACTCTTAACAGTGATACTCCTGAAGAGTGTGCCTCTTAGTCAAGTAGATACAAGAGACCAAAGGGGCAGCTTCTGTCCAGAGGTGAGATGGGAAGGCAGAGAGGGTTAGGAGCTGGGTGAATGGTCACGGAGAATCAGCGGCGGAAAGGAGGAGTGTGCTCTCACAGAATGGGGTGAGCAATTAGGGTCTCCTAACAATGTATGTATAAAAATTTTGTATGGGAGACTAACTTGAAATGTAAACTTCATTTAATTACAACAATAAAAAAAAAGAGAGAGGAAGAAAAATCTTAACAGTGGCCACCTCTAGAGGAGGCAAGTGAGAGGGAGTGGGGATTAGAGAACTTGGCGTTTACTTTTTACACCTCTGATTGTTTTGAAACTGCTTTTTTACAAATGAGCATGTACTCCTGTATTATTTGGGCATTTAAAAATAAACAATTTTTAAAACAAAATAAATAGCACGTCATAGTTTACAAAATGCTTTTTTCATCTGTTTCATCATTGGAACCCACAGCAATCCTGTGAGATAGTTTCATATCCAATTGTCAGAGAATTGTAATTTTATCTGTTATTTTTCACTACGTGCTTAGCTGTGTGTGAAACATTTTCCATGCATATCCTCATTTAATCTTTACAACATCCCTACGAGGTAGGTGCTATTGTTACCACCATTTTACACACGAGGAAACTGAGGCTTACGGACATCAAGTGAGTTATACTGGGTCCCACAGCAGCAAGTGGCCACTCAGGAATGTGAAACAGAAGCACACAGAGAGAAAAGGACTTGTCCAAGACCAAGTAAGTGGTAAAGTGGGGTCATACCAGATCCCCAGACTTCCACTTCCACATGCTAGAGATAAACTGGCTGTCTGTGAGGGCCCTCGGGTTTGCCACATCTGGCTTCTCCAAAGTTCTTTCCTCATGTACTAGACTACCATAATGTTTGCAGAATTTGGAAGAAGCAAATCCTTAAAATGACACTAAGGTGGCATTTGAACTAAAGAAGCCACTCAGGTGAAAGGTCAACTTGAGTCTTTCTATGTCTTTGTTGAGCTTTAACAGAAAGAGTCCTGGAGTCAGAGATACAAAACCTCATTTGGATCCCAAACCCCACCTCACATTACACCTGCTAGCTATTTGACTTCAGGTGTTTCCCTTAACCTCTCTGATCCTCAGTTTCTGTATTGTTTTTCCACTTGTTTGTTTTTAAAAAAAAAGATAATAGAAGATTCACATGAAAGTGACTTTGTAAATGTAGTTAGTACAACATCTGATCTATAACTGAGAGTTCAGTAAATACTCACATGAGTATTTACTGGGGTGAGTACAGGTCCTCCTAAGGATATACAGCATAATATCCTAAAGGGTTTTTCAAACTACTTGCAGACTCAGAGATCCTAAAGTGCCCTTTCCTATACAATCTCTCCATACACTTACTGACCCCTTCCCAATCTCCTCCCAATGAAATTACTACTTGTGGTAGGCAGAATAATGGTTTCCAAAGATGTCCACATGCTAATCCCTGGAACCTGTGAATATGTTATCTTACATGGTAAAAGGGACCATGCAGATGCGATTAAGTTAAAGATTTTGAGATAAGGAGATTATCCTGGATTATCTAGATGGACCTAATCTAATCCCATGGATCCTTAAAAGGGAGAACCATTCCCAGTTGTGCTCAGAGAGAGACATGAGGATGAAAGAAGGTCAGAGAGATGCAATATCGCTGGTTTTGAAGATGGAGGAGGGGGACAATAGCCAAGGGATGCTGGCAGCCTTTAGAGGCTGGAAATGGCAAAGAAACAGAACCTTCTTTAAAAAACAAAAAACCCATTGCCGTCAAGTCAATTCTGACTCATAGTGACCCTATAGGACAGAGTAGAACTGCCCCACAGGGTTTCCAAGGAGTGCCTGGTGGATTCGAACAGCCATAGCTCTTAACCACTATGCCACCAGGGTTTCTGAACCTCCTTTAGAGCCTCTAAAAAAGGATCACAGCCTTGCTAACACCTTGATTTTAGCCCAGTGAGACCCATAACAGACTTCTGGCCTACAGAACTGTAAGATGATAAATTTAGGTTGTTTTAAGACATTGAGTTTATGGAAATTTTTTTACAGCAGCAATGGAAAACTAATACATGGTCCTTTATAAGCCACTGTCACCAAGGGGTGTATGTGGAGTCTTTCTGATGTTTTAGGCTTCAGAAAAGAAAACTAAGTTGAGAACCTTTGATCAAGACTACCAAGCACAGTGTCTAGTGGGGGGACCTGTTAAGGACTGCATTGTGTCTCCCTAAAATGTATGTTGAAATCCTAACCCTTGCACCTGCAAATATAATCTTGTTTGGATATAGGGGTTTTCTTTTGTTGTGTTAATGAGATCATTATCAGAGTAGGGTGGGTCCTAAACCTAATCACTACTGAGTTATAGAGAGAGCTGACTAGATACAGAAACACACACATAGGGAAGATGCCATATGAAGCAGGGATACATGGCAGATAAATCTACTAGCCGAGGAACTGCAAAGATTGGTGGCAGCTACTAGAAGCTGAAATAGACAAGGAAGGAGCTCCCCCTAGAGCTATGCCCTGAATTTGGACTTCTAGTCTCCTGAACTATGAGAAAATAAATTTCAGCTCTTTGAAGCCACCTGCTTGTGGTATTTCTGTTACAGCAGCACTAGGAAACTATGAACTACAGAAGTTAGACAGGTATTATTTAGATGAGTTCTCATAGACTCGGACAGTGCTGTGTGGGGTGGAAGCTGGGATATAAGGGGTTAATGAAGAGGGGTGTGGTGTGAGGAAGAGGAGGCAGTAGACAATGCATCCAAGAAGTTTGACAGAGAAGGAGAGAAAGTAACTCAAGACCATAACTCAAGTGGTTAGCAGGGTGGAGGGAAGGTTTTTGACTTGGTTTTGTTTTGTCTTGTCTTACTAGAGAAAGCCTGATTGCATTCGTAGACCTAATGGAGACAATGAGGGAAAGAGAAAAAGAACAGGAGAAGGTGTAACTCCTGAAGGATGAGGAGAAGAGGTTCTGGTGTAGAACTATAGAGAGGCATCAGCCTTCCATCACACTAAAGGACAGTCATCAGAAGTCTGAGATAAGGGAAATCAGAGACTGTTTGTTTGTTGTGGAAATGAGAAAAAATGAAGTAATTCTCTTAAGGTAGGGGGTAGTATCATCTCCTGGTGTGGCCTGCTTGAATATTCTCTGTTTTCTTTTACAAACAAAGTTCTCAACTCATTCTCAGCACCACCTGGGATGCTTTATAAAAACATATATGCCTGGGCCCCAGAGATTCTGATTTAGTAGCTGGAGTGGAGGCCACTCATCTGTACTTTAATACAGATTCTGATGTAGAGTCAAAGCTGAGAACATTCACCTTAATTTGAATTTGCCATAACTGAGGAGCAAAGGGGATTACTAGGACGGGTAAATGGAAAGCTAAGTTTGAATCAGATCTCTGAACTTCAGTTTCCTTATCTTTAAATTGGAGATAATAACTCCAACTTCCCTGGGTTGTTATGAAGCTTAAGAAAGACAATAGATATCGAAAGTCTAAGAGTCCTACAGAGTGTAGACAGCTAATACACATCTGTTTCCCTTCCTTAATAGTAGAGATTACCAGCTTAACCCAGTGTTTAACATATAATGGTTTGTGCAATTTGAGCTTAACCATTTATACTCTGTGCAAAGGGTGTACACCACACGGCATATTGTCTCTGGCTGCACTGAGCACTGGGTACTAAAGGAAGTTCTATGGAAGTTATTTCATTACTCAGTGACTTAACTCTGAAGTACTTCTCTTTCTGGAAGAGAGGACCTTTTCAACATTGCTAGCTCACTCATAGTCATGGACACAATGAACTAACAGGGCTATAACTTCGTCACATCCATAACACAAAGGGGCACCACACTTGTGAGTTTACACAGAGCTTTTACCTATACTATCTCATTTAATCTTCATGAAGCTCTAAGAGGGAGATGTTAATGTTTTATAGATGTGGAAGCTGAGCCTCTGAAGAAGTTAGATTTGCTAAAAGTTGCGTAAGCAGGAAGTGTTAGAACTTCAATTTGAACCCAGTTTGTCTAATTCCGGAGTCCCTAAGTGGCACAAATGGTTAAGCCCTGGACTGCTAACAAAATGTTGGTGGTTCAAACTCACCCAGAGTCACCTCAGAAGATAAGCCTAATGATCCGCTTCCAAAAGGTCACAGCCTTGAAAACTCTATGTAGCAGTTCTACTCTGCACACATAGGGTCACCATGAATCAGAATCAACTTGACAGCAACTAACAACAGTCTAATTCCAAGTCCAAAGCTCCTTACCCTTCACCACGACTATCCCCAACAATTATTCTGTTGTCTTGATCAGGGTTATGTAGACTTCCATCCTGATCATCAGAGTCCAATAAAGCAGAGGATATTTTGCTTCAGCTTATATGAATCAAATTAGCCATATGCTTCACTGGGTATACTTCTGTACTGAGCTCGTGCTGTTCCCTCTGTTGGATCATGTTCCCCATTGGAAAACTCCTACTCATCGTTCCAGATTCAGCCAGGCATGAAGACCTCCAGGCAGCTTTCCCAGTACTTATGCCCACCCTGGCTGCTGCGATGTACTTTTTTTTTTTTCAACTAAAGGGAAAAAAGACTTCATACAACTAGTTTCATTTCTTCACGGCAAAAAAGCAAAACTGAGCCATAAAAAATACAATTTCCTGTTCCCCCTGTAGCTATCTCTACTGTGGAACAGCATGTCAGTGATCAGACTAGGCCACTGCCTAAAGGGGGTGGTATTAGGTAATCAGGAAGACCCTCAATTATCTTGCTTTATTTCTGTCCAAAAAATAATTTCCTCCACCTTCTCACTTGCTCTGAAACTCATGTTATACAGAACAAAGCCTTCATTTGAAAAAAAAAAATTGCTCTTTTTTTTTTTTTTTTTTAGTAAGAAAAGGGCTTAAAATACAAATAACCCGTAAAATCACATTCAGGTGTAAATGACTGGTAGCTGATCTTCTCCTGAGAGCAGGCTTTCAGATGGAAGAGAGTCTGAGATTCCAGGCCCCAGAAGAAGGTAAGACACAGACACCACGGAAGGAGCTAGTGGTCAAGTGTGGAGAAAACACTCAGAGTTGTCAAGTGTGTGGAGAAAACACTCAGAGTTGTCGGACACCTTGAAGACAAACATGAGTTTCTCAGCTGGCTTGGGGCTGGACCTGTTGTCAGGGACCCAGATCAGACAATTCCTCTTTTTAACATAGCATTCACATAGATGCCAGGGACCTGGGTTTACCCAAGTTTTGGATTTTGTATAAATCAGTTACAATCATGTTTTAAAAATGTAAGACAGACCTTGAAAGAGGTAGTGATGATTCGGTGGGGGTATTCTGGCCTTCCATGCAGTAGACCTGGGTTGGATTTCTGGCCAATGTACCTCGTGTGCAGCCAGCCACCACTGGTCTGTCAGTGGAGGCTTATGTGTCGCTATGACGCTGAATGGATTTCAATGGTGCTTCCAGACTAAGACAAACTAGGAAGAAAGGCCTGACAATCAACTTCTGAAAATCAGCCAGTAAAACCCTATGGATCACATCGTCCGATTTGCAGCCAGTCTTGAGGATGGTACAGGACTGGGTAGCATTTCATTCCATCGTGCATGGGGTCACCATGAGTCTGGGGCTGACTCAACAGCAGCTAACAACAGCAACAGCAGACCTTGTAAATAAGCCAAATAGCTCAATATAAGGTGGACAAATGCTAAGGCATTCCTATTCAGTAAAAGGGGTATTTTCACTAAAAACTCCATTTGAAGGAAGCCACATCATGACTAAGGGAGGGTTAACATGATAGTGACCTCAGAACAGCTTGAACAACTTTGGGGAAAAGCTACCTCATTTGTGCAAGGACTTGATTGCCAAGTCTCTGCATGTTTATATTCTTCCTCTTTTTCAAGGTCAAGTTCAAATTCTACCTCCCTCTTGAAGCCATCCTTGATTGCTCTCCCCCCCCCCCCCCCACCACCATTGCTCTTTTCTCTGGACTTCTACAGCGTTTCATCTGAACCTCTACTCCTGGCACTCACCACTCTATGCCAGACATCGTAATTGTTCATATAGCTTATCCCCAATAATCTGGTACCCATGATCTAGTACCTGACGTATGGTAGGTGGCAAGGAATGTTTGTTGAGTAAAAGCAGGAATCTACTCTGCTGTCCAGACACATTCTAGCCCAGGATGCTTCTAAGGATTGTTTATAAAGCTCTTAAGACGCATCAGAAAGGAACTGAACTCCTTATCATAGTATCTCAATCAAAGACACTATTTATTTACATATTAACACATGCTATATATCATAGATGTAAACATATACATTCATACACAAGAGTACCTTTGCAGAGTACATGTACATATATGTACATGAAGGCTGTGTACGGTAACATAAGCTACCAGAAGAGTCAGAAGTGGGACCAGGTGACATGATTTGAAAAACACGTCCCAGGGCCCCTAACAATACAGTCCCCTGTGTAGTCACTTTGTCAGAAAATCCCCTCTGGGTGTCTTATCCCTTAGGGAATATATCAGACAGTTCATTCTCTCTCCCCCCCGTCTCCTGCTCCATGAATGGAAACCAAGGCATCCCCATTAGCACAGGCCCTGAGCTCCTGCTCCATTATGGGCCAGCTAAGGGCTGAAAGGGGAGATAAGGCAGAACCTGATGTAGCAGCTCCCAGCTCAGTTTCTCTAAACACACCACCTGGGGTTGAATCCCAGCTTTTCACAAACTAAGCATGTGATTTGGACAAGTCATCTAACCTCTCTGGACTTGATTTCATCTGTAAAATGAGATAACAGTAACATCTACCGCCCAGGGCTGGGTGAGGATGCAATACATGTAGGCATAACACGTCGGTCTGGTATGTGATCAATAATCACCAAATGTTTGTTATCATCATCAGTTATTGCTTTTTGTCTTTCCCATGAAGCATCCAGCTTACAGATTGGTGTTTCTCTAATACATTGAGGCCAAAACCGTATCCTCCAGAAGCTGGTCCCAGACCCCAGTTTGAAACCCACTTTGTGACAACCCACCCAGCCACACAATTTCCTCAATTAAAGTGAGGGTAGACGAGTACAAGGATTCTCAGTTCGGCTCCTTAGTCCCAAGATACCTACCACTGACCTAACAATATTATCCTGCATGAATTAACATAGCCTCTGGGTCTTACATAACCAGAAAGCTGCTGTTTATCCACACAACTTCCTATTGTGCATGCCTTTTCTTTGACCAGATATTTTGCCAAATATATCTAACTAACAATCCCAAAAGCAAAGTGTAGCAATTTTTTTTTTTTCTTGTTGAAAGTCTCCCCCATTTGGGGGTACTAAATCACATTATAAAATTGCGAAATGGTCAGGGTATAAATAACCTCTGTTGCTTCATATTCCTGGTGCAGCAATTGTTTAAGATGTGGCTTTATAAGGGACTCAAAAAGAGCAGTGAGTGACACGTGATGCTGTGAGCTTTCAGGTACCCAACAGGGGAGGTCTGTACCCAGAGGAGCAGAGAAGAAAGCCAGCAGAGGTAGTGTTTGAAGAAAAGGCCATGTTAAGTCTGAAGATGCTTACACTGCTGCTCTTACTCCACATGCAGCTCTCCATGGCCTTCCCGGTACCTGCTGAACCCCCCGAAGAGAAAAATACAAAAATTGTTCAGGTAAATTAATTATCAATGATCCCCTGGGGTGGGTGGTTGATTTGATGATTATTGGGAAATTGGGTGGGTAGTTTTCTCTTCTTAGTTAAAACAGGCTGAAAGAGATTATCTGGGTGATTTCCTTGAGGCTGGACAACTTGGTTCAGTGATTTGGATGGTTCCAATCTGGCAAGGACTGGGCCCTCTAACAGTCAGGGCACAAACGTATGCTGGCTTTTCAAAGCCTAGGAAAATACTGCTGCCAAGCTGCCTCCAGCTTGGGAACCCTTTAAGAAGGAATGGCTTTAATTATAAAATTAAATGATTTTCTTTCTTTCTTGGTTACCTAAGGTTTTCCCTTCCATTATATCCCCAACATTAGTTACATGCTTTGTGCTTCCTATATAAACTTCCCTCTGCAGCCAAAAATCCCGGGTGTAGAAAAGAGCATGAGGTGGGAGATGAGAACAAAGCAGGAATCAGTTCCTAGTGATTTACCAAGCACCAGATTGCAGGGCTATTTATAAACTCTTGGAAACACTATGAAACAGAGCCAAAAGCTTTTTTCTGTTGTTTCACAGTAAGAAAGCCAGGTCAAATTTTAAGAAACACAAGGAAACGCTGTTACATATTTGCACACACAATTTTCGTAGCATACGCTTTTAGAAAGGCGTTTTTCTTGTTGCTAAATTTTTGGTACCTCTTCTAATGATAACAGTAAACCTCTGGGCGAATAGCTAGATTCATTAAGCTAATTTATTGAGCGCTTACAAGGCAACCTGCTAACTGTTGCACAAACATCTTATTTAATCCTCACAACAACCCTGTGAGGTGGATATTATTATTTTTACTTTAGAGATGAGAATGTGATTTTAAATCAGTTAACTGACATGTCCGAAGTCTCACAGTCAGTTGGTGGCAGAGCCAAGATTTGAACCCAAACCCGTCTGATTACAATCTTGTGTTCTGTCTGTGTCACCTACAAAATACCAGGTGTTCACAGGTTACAGAAAGTGAGATAAAGAAGTCATATAATTGCCTTGTTAACATCCTTCAGAACCCTTAGTTCCAAATGAACGGCAGCTCCTTATAAAGAGTTACCTTGGTGGATAGAATGTTTATATCAGTGATATATATTTGAAGTTCCTCTTTTGACATTGCAAATTCTCATTTGAGATGCAACACGGTGAGTTGGGACCTGAATTGTAATCTTGGCAACTTCCTTACCTCTCTGAGCCTCCATTTCTTCATGAGGATGATTAAATCTATTCTATAGTAGTGTTTGGCATCCCTGAGTGGTCCAAATGGTTAATCCACTAGGCTGCTAACTAAAAGGTTAGAGTTCACCCAGAGGCACCTCAGAAGAAAGGTCTGGCAATCTACTTTTGAAAGATCACAGCCATTAAAAAACCCTGTGGAGCACAGTTCTACTTTGATACACATGAGGTTGCTGTGAGTCAGAGTTGACTTGACACAAACTGGTTTGTTAGTTTTGTTTTGTTTTTGTTTTTGTTTTTTGTTACAGTAGTGTTTAGAAGACTAAAAGAGATAATCTGCATGATGCAACTAATACCTCAGGAGAAGCTAATAAATGCTGTTGCTAATTTTTCCTTTTAGAAAAATAAGCAATCTCATTACAGGCAGTTCCTGGGTTGTGAACATCCAACCTACATCCAACCTATAGTTATGAATACCTCGTAAAGCATATTATATTAAAAATCTGAGGGACATACAATGCTTCACAATAGCAAATGGGCACTACTTTGTGACACACATCAAAATATTATTATTATTACTGTATTATTATGTTAAAGATTTTTTAGTGTATCCAGAAGTGTTTCTTTAAAGTTTTTTATGCACAGAAATGCACACTATATACTAAGACAAGCATTTGACTAAATGACATTAGATACAAACCATACCTAACTGTTCTGACTTACCTACAAATTCAACTTCAAGACAGACTTAAGAATGGAACTCATTCATAATCCAGGGACTGCCTGTACTATATAGTGGCATTTTGTATGTACCAAATGACTCGTTTAAGAGACACCTATTTTTATGCATGAACATTAAACTAGAGTACTGAATGGAAAGGCTGCTCTTTTCAGTAGGTACTGTTCTCTCAAAGTCATCCTATAAATTTGTGTTTTTGTTTCTTTGGCTTTGTCAGGTTATAAGCCATGGTTTGATCCCCGGAGCAATTTAGAAAATAATGTAAAATACTCAGAGAACTGAAGGTAATACCACAGCAAGTATGCTTATGTGTTTGTTTTTGTCCAGAATTACCTAGAAAAGTTCTACCAATTGCCCAGGACTCAATTTAAGTCTGAAAGGAAGAACAGCGCTAGCGTGATTGTTGAAAAGCTTAAAGTAATGCAGCTGTTCTTTGGGTTGAACGCAACAGGGAAGCCAGATGCTGAAACCCTGGAGATAATGCAAAAGCCTCGCTGTGGAGTGCCTGATGGTGGTGGTTTTATGGTAACCCCAGGAAACCCCAAGTGGAAACACATGAACGTGACCTACAGGTGATGTTTCTTGAGTTTCAGAATTCATACATTCAGCCAGTATTCATTGAGCTCTTAGGCTGTGTCAGAAACTGTTTTAGGACTTGGGATACACCAGGGACAAATAGACAAACATCCCTGCTCTTGTGGAGTTTAGATCCTAGTGAATGAGTATGAGGATGAAAGGGTAGGGATTCCATGGATTCTTTTCACTCCAAAGCCTGCCATTTTTGTCTTCCTTCACCAACGATCTAAAGGGGACCATAGTGAAGCCAGGCTGTCTCTCTAAGCACTCACTTCAGGACCCCAAAAAGATTTAATTATTACTGGGAAGAATCTAGATCAGGGTTGTTGATATACCCTGATAATAATGAAACAGCCTGTGATGGTTAATTTTATGTGTCAGCTTGACTAGGCTTTGGTTCCCAGTTGTTTAGCCAAACACTAATCTAGTTGCTGTCATGGAGTAGTCACATGTGGATAAATCAGTTGGCCTTGGGTAGAGCAGATTAACTTCCACAGTGTAATGTAATATAATGTGATTACCTTACATCTAATGTAACGTTGTGTAATCAACTTCCATAATGTAATCTAATGTAAAGTAATCAATCAATCAATCAGCTGAAAAGGGAGTTTCCCTAAAGTGTGTTCTGCCTACAGACTATAAATTAATGTTTTGGCAGAACTCTTACTTCACTCTTCATTCTACACTCTTTCTGTCACCTGACCTATGGGCATTCAACACTTTTTTTAATACTACTATTTGCCAGGTAGTGAACTAAATGCTTTACATGTATTTAATCCACACAGCACTCTATGAGAGGGGTACTATTTTACTATCTTCATTTTATGAACAAGGAAACTAAAGTTTAAAGACATAAAGTAGCTTGTCTAAAATCCTGAAGTTAAGCAGGGTCAAAATCCAGACATGAACTGATGTCTGTCCTCAACCCAGAATCCTCATCCCCTGTTTATATCCTCACCTGTGGTAACACATCACCTATGCAACTCACTCTAAGATAGAGCAACTCAGTCTGTTGATAGCCTGTTCTTCTAGACTATAATGAACTCTTCACACATCTTCTCACTTTGAAGGATTAGAAATTATCCCTCAGATTTGGCAAAGTCTGAGGTGGAAAAAGCTATTAAGAATGCCTTTCAACTCTGGAGCCGTGTTTCGCCCCTGAGCTTCACCAAGATCTCAGAGAGAAAAGCAGACATCGAGATTAGTTTTCTTGTAAGAGGTAATCTCAAAGCAATCATCCTCAATTTTTCTTTCCATTGTTAACTTGAGACTCAGCAAAGATTCAATATGAATTGTTTTATTTCAGATCATGGTGACAATTCTCCATTTGATGGACCCAATGGAATCCTTGCTCATGCCTTTCAACCAGGCCCAGGTATTGGAGGAGATGCCCATTTTGATGCAGAAGAAACATGGACCAACACCTACGAAAGTAAGTTAACCAAGGCTATGTCCACATGTACTTTTTGAATGAACCTTTTCCACATTGGAATCAATGCCCACATCCAAGTTACTGTCACATTTCAAACTCACCCTAACTGACGATCTAAATTTTTTGCTGCCTTAGGATATTAAGTTACCTTAGGTTAAAAAATCCTGAGGCTACTTACTGACCTCCTTTTCTAGGGCAGGAATCAAAAAATACAGACCAGCGTCAAATCCCACCTGGCCCCTTGTTTTTATGGATAATGTTTTATTGGAACAGGTCCACACATTTATTTACATATTGTCTATGTCTGCTTTCAGTGTACAATGGCAGAGCTGAATAGCTGTGACAGAGACCACATGGCCCACAGAAGCTAAAATATTTTCTATCTGTCCCTTTACAGAAAAAGTTTGCTGACCTCCACTTTAAAGTATATCTTTCTTTTGATATTTTGAAACTTAATGATGTTCAGAAAAGGCCCCTATTTTTTGAAATCCAGAAATAACTGGGTTCCTTTACAAAAATGGCCCTGTTTAGAAAAGAGCAGTCATCTTTTTCACCTAGCTATTGCATTTTCACAAAGCCCTCTTTCAATGATATGTTCCCATATAGCAAACCACTCCTTTCAGAAGAAGGCTTATAATAAGAAGGGCTGGCACCTGCAAGGAATAAAAGAGGCTAAGGACAGGTCTATCAATACCATATGGCACTTTACAAGGCCATGGGATAATAATACACCACAAAGCACCTTTTAGTTAATAACTGGAGAGACACTTTTTATCTTTGCTTGGCACCTGTTCCTCTTGCCATTTTTTCAACATGTATGTTGTGGCTATTACACCTAAATCCCTGCACTAGGAGCTGTATGTACCCAAAGACACATCAAAACTCTCCACGGCTTTGTATTCCTATTGCTCTCCCCACTAGTCAGATGATCATTATCTCTTACCTCAACTAAATGACCCAGGTTCCTAACTGGATTCTTCACCTCCAACCTCTGCTCCCTCTAATTTTTCCTAGGTGCAGCAGGATTTGTCATTGAAAAGCCAACCTTGGAACATATTACTCTTCTGCTTAAAACTTTCAGTGTTTACATGTTCTATACCAACTAAGGTCTAAACATTTTTGCTTGGCATTGACAGCTCTTGGTGAATTTCTGCCCTAGTTTTTCTTGCCGTATCTTCATATTCCATAAGTACCAGTCAACACCGCCCCATTCCCTGTTCCAAGATCACATCTTGTGCTTTCCAGCTTCCCTAAGTTTGTTCATATTGTTTCTTCCTCCTGAAATGCCCTTCCCCATACACCAAGTCCCACCTTTCAAACTCTCTCCCATCTTTCAGTGCTCTGTCAAATGCCACCTGCTGTCTTGCCTTTCAGCTGGAAATGAGTCCTTTCTCCACAGAATCACAATAGCCCTTTTCTTCTGCCTCTTTAACTACCTCATTATTCTGTCCATTTGAATTACTACAGGAAATTGAACATTGTGGTAAGAGCATGGGTTTTGAACTTGGGTTGAACCCTAACTCCGACTTACTAGTTGTAAGATCAAGAATAAGACACTCAAAATCCAAAGGCCTCGTTTCCTTTACTGTAAAATGTTGTTAATGATACCTATTTAACAAAAATGCTGTGAAGATTAAAAATATTGCACATGGTTATTGTCTAGCATAAGGTAAGCACCTTACAACTATGACTGTATTATTGGTTAAGGTGGGCATGTAGCAAAGTATAGGGTATTTTGTGAGAAAGCTGGAGTGAAGGATTTCCATCAGGGAACCAAGGAAGTCAAAATGTCTCTTGGAGCCAGGTGAGTGAAGCTCTGAAAGTCTGTCATGAAAGTCACTATGCTAGGAGACATTAAAAGATGGGCAAGGGAGCTATAAGGGACTTCTCACTTTCCAATGGAGCATTTCTAGAACTGGTTGGAGAGCTCAGGAACAGGCAAGAGCCAGTACTAGGCTATACATGATTAGGGAGCCATTATGAGTTGGCCCCGCATCCAAGGCTCCTCTGCTGCCTGGTAGGTTTATTTTCTAACTACCTACTCGTTGAGACTCTACTAATGAGACTGCGGGCCTGGGAAACTGAAGAGGGATGGGTATAGGAGCACAAGAGGAGTAGGATTTAGAGAGACCTGTGATGGCTTTGCTGCTGACAAGTTTTGTGACCATCATTTCTCAAAATCCCAGGTCCAAATTCATAAAATGTGGGAACTGGAATAATTGCAGCTTTTCTTGGTCTAAGATTTGACGAGAAGCTCATACTCACCTAATCCTAACCTATGACTGCCAGCTTGATTCCTCCCAGTCTACATTTCTTTGTGTACCTGACGGGAAGGTGAAAAAGATGGGGTGGAGGGCTGTTCCTCCAGGCACTTTTGCCTTGGAAGCTACTTTCTTTGAAATTGTATTTCCACCACCCTTAGAGCCATTTACCACATACGCTTGCATTTCAGATTACAACTTGTTTCTTGTTGCTGCTCATGAATTTGGCCATTCACTGGGGCTCGCTCACTCCTCTGATCCTGGTGCCTTGATGTATCCCACCTACGCTTACACAGACCCCGATACATACTTGCTCTCTCAAGATGACATCAATGGCATCCAGGCCATCTATGGTAAGGTCACCGGAAGAACACTATAGCACTATAGTCCTCGGTGGGAGACGGGGATAGGAACCAACAGGCTCAGGATCTGAGCAACTCCCTTTGCACTTCTTTCAGATTCTCTCCTCTGGGAAAGCTCAAACTGACCTCTGAAAGTTACCTGTAGCTAATATAGCATAACAAAGGAGGCCTGGGGATGGGGATCTGAGCCTCTATTGCTGCCTCAAGGAAAAGAATAGGAAGAAATGCACCACCACAATTTTCAATAGTTATCTCTAGATGGTGGTAATATTTTTCCCTCCTCCTTGCTTCCCACATTTTATAGATTTTTGAAAAGATATGACTGTCCCTTTTGATAAAGCAATCCTGCTCCTCAGTCCATTTCCCTCCCAAAAATCTCACATAGACCCACAAGGGGACATGTACAAGGTATGCCAAGGATGTTCGCTACAGTTTTGTCTGTGGTGGGGGAAACTGGAGGGTCTATCATGAGGAGAATGTGCAGGTAAAATGGGGTGGCTACACACCATGGAGGATTGTGCAATCAGAGGCATTGCATTTGATGTGCATATGGCAACAAAGTAGATGGATCTTTAAAATATGGTGCTTAGTGAAAAAGAAACAGAATGATACATATTAGACAATGTATAAATTATATCACATGATATGTAAATCTAAGTAAATTAAAAATGTATACAGACAAAGCATGTTCAAGAATACATACCAACAAAACGATTTATACTGAACGTATTAAAATTGTTTCCTGTGGAGACGGGGCGGAATGGAAGTAGAGTATGGGGAGGAAAAGAAACATTTTTTAAAAAGGCATGACTGACACTTCTCAGGGAGGAATATAGGGGTTTTTGCCTTGCCATAAGAAGTACTGCCTGTGTAAAACTATTGCGTTTTTCCTCCCTTTTTTCCTCCTACCCCCTACTAGTTGTGAGGAAGAACAAGAAACCAAGGAAGGGGTTTTTGTTGTTTGTTTAGGCGCCACTGAGTAAGTTTGTGACTCATAGCGACCCCGTGTGACAGAGTAGAACTGCCCCATAGGGTTTCCTAGGCTGTACTCTTTACAGGTTTTCACTGGCTAATTCTTTTCAGAAGTAGACTGCCGGGTCCTTCTTCCTAGTCTGTCTTAGTCCGCCATGGGTAACCCTGCTGGTATCTGGATACTGGTGGCATAGCTTCCAGCATCACGGCAACACGCATGCCCCCACAGAACGACAAACTGACAGACAACAATCTTTAGAGGAGTAGATCTCCAGGTTTTTCTCCCATTAGTGGGTTCAAACTGCCAACCTCTCCAGTTTAGTGCTCCATTAAACAGTGTAGAATGGAGTGGAGTGGAGAGGAATTGAGGAAAGCACTTGCCACTCTCTGGTGGGAAAGGACTAGAAAACCAAGCCTGCCAGGGTACCACAACCATGGAATTTCTTTCATGATAATAGAATTTCTAAGAATGAGAAGCCCTACTCTAATTGCCTTTACTCCTCAACTCTTTTCTCCGCCCCCTCCCCACATTTTTTGCTCACCAGTGTTTTAAATTCCCATAACTAATAGCACAGCCTTTAATTCTACAATGAGAAAATGGGTTAAAACAAAAATATTTATATCTACAATGAGAAAATAGGTTAAAACAAAAATATTTATAAAGAAAAGATATTAAAACTCAACTTAGATTTACTCTGTGGTGTAAAAGACTGATAACCAGATCTTTCCTGGTAGTGGGTTTTGATGGGGAAGGAGTAAGTGGATACTGTTGTTGTTGTTGTTAGGTGCCGTTGAGTCGGTTCTGACTCATAGCAACCCTGTGTACAACAGAACGAAACACTGCCCGGTCCTGTGCCATCATCATGATCATTGTGATGCTTGAGCCCATTGTTGCAGCCACTGTGTTAATCCATCTCGTTGAGGGTCTTCTTCTTTTTCCCTGACCCTCTATTTTACCAAGCATGATGTCCTTCTCCGGGGACTGATACCTCCTGATAACGTACCCAAAGTATGTGAGATGAAGTCTCACCATTCTTGTTTCTAAGGAGCATTCTGGCTGTACTTCTTCCAAGACAGATTTGTTCATTCTTTTGGCAGTCCATGGGATATTCAATATTCATCAACACCATGATCCAAGCTGCCAATTCTTCTTCAGTCTTCCTTATTCATTGCCCAGCTTTCCCCCGCATATGAGGCGATTGAAAACACCACTGCCTGGGTCATGGGTCTTAGTCCTTAAAGTGACATCTTTGCATTTTAACACTTTAAAGAGGTCTTTTGCAGCAGATATGCCCAATGCAATGTGTTGTTTAATTTCTTGACTGCTGCTTCCGTGGGTGTTGATTGTGAATCCAAGTAAAATGAAATCCTTGACAGCTTCAATCTTTTCTCCGTTTATCATAATGTTGTTTATTGGTCCAGTTGTGAGGATTTTTGTTTTCTTTATGTTGAGGGGTAATCCATAGTGAAGGCTGTGGTCTTTGGTCTTCATCAGTAAGTGCTTCAAGTTCTCTTGGCTTTCAGTAAGCAAGGTCGTATCACCTGCGTATCATAGGTTGTTAATAAGTGGATACTGAGTGACCAAAAAAGGGGAAAGAGACACCAAGAAGGGGGAGAAGCAGGAGAGTAGGATTAAAAAAAAAAAAAAAAAAAAGATAGGTTTGGAATTCAAATTTCTTTACTTCACAACTAAACCTGGAGCTGTCTCTGAAGACCATCATTCATCGTATTAAAAAAAGAAAAAAAACTTTAAGAGGGCCAAATCTACAGTTATTTTAATGCCTCTTTGAATAGTCTGGTAGCATTTCTCTTCATATGAAAACGCTTTATCTTTCTGAAAAGCATCTGAAGTATCCTAATAGTCACACTGAACTTTGCTTATAAAACACCACGCCCTATTTTTTAACAGGATCTTCGAGCGACCCTATCAAACCCACTGGACCAAGCACTCCCATAGCCTGTGACCCCAGATTGGCATTTGATGCTATCACCACGCTCCGAGGAGAAATATTTTTCTTTAAAGACAAGTATAAGATTGAATTATTCCTTCTTTTGACTTCTCTTAACTGGCATAACTTAAAACTGGATTCTAATTAAGTCATACATTTCCCAGGTTTTCCTTTGAATTCTACACATATTCATCTCCTTGAAATTTTTTTAGTTGTTTCTGGGTTACTCGAAACATCCGGAGGTGGGGGAGACTAAAACATTCACAAACATTCAGATATTTCTGGTGATATAAACAGACATGCACTATATCTGCTTGGGAACGCCATAGCTAGGTTTACCTGGCACTAAAACATCATTCAATTCTATCCAAAACCAGTCAAGTAAAATGGAAACTATCACCTTCCTAGCTGTGGAGTCAATCATCTAACTGACTGGATTCTTCACTTCTCCATTGGTATTCTGTGATTGTGTAATCAGAGACTGACCCCCTGTGTAGTGCAAACAGTTAGGCACTGACTAACCTACCCAGAGGTGCCTTAAAAGAGAGGCCTTGGTGATCTGCTTACAAAAGGTCATAGCCTTGAAATCCCTATGGAGCACAGCTGAACTCTGCAACCCATGGGATCACCAAGAGTTGAAACCAATTCCATGGTGACTAGTTGGTTTTGGTTTTTTTTGTTTTTGTTTTTATAATACAGAGATTGAGCATATTTGCTATTGCCTACTGTTGATGGCTATATATTCTATCATTTTCTGGGAACAATAATGAACGATATTAACAAATTAAGATTTGCCATTGTGTGAGGAAGGGACAGTGCAAAGTGGAATCAAATAAGACCATTCCTCTGAACTCCTCTGAAAACCATAAAGTGCTCATCAGATGGATAATATCACCATAAGCCCTGGTCATGTGCTGGCCACTGTGTTAGGAACTTTGCATCCATCATCATATTATATTCTCCCAGCAATCTTAGGAAGTGTCAAGACTAGCCCAAGACTCACAGAAGCTGCCCATGTAATCTGTTGTGTATGTGATTTTTTTCCGTTGTGTTTCTTTATATTCTTTAGGTACTTCTGGAGAAGGCACCCTCAGCTACGAATAGTCCAACTAAACTTTATTTCTCTATTCTGGCCATCCCTGCCAAATGGAATACAGGCTGCTTATGAGGATTATGATAGGGACCTAATTTTCTTATTTAAAGGTAATTGCCTAAGGGTTTCAACTTACTTTTAGTTCTGCTTGAAGGTAGTGGGCAGGACTTCTTTGTGGTCCTGTCTTAGTTGCCTAGTGCTGCCGTAATACATTTACGTTTTAAAGGGCAGAAATTTATTTTTTCACAGTTCAGCAATCTACAAGTCCAAATTCAGGGCATGGCTATAGGGAGAATCCCGTTTGTCTAATCCAGCTCTTAGTAGCTGCCAGCAATCCTTATAGATATATATATCCCCCTCATCTGTCTTCTTCTCCCTGTGTGTGTCTCTGCGTCCATTTGCTCCTTTTATATTCAAGAGTGATTAGGTTTAGGACCCACGCTACTCTTGTCTGACCTAATTAACATAACAAAGAAAACTCTATTTCCAAACAGAATCATATTTATAGGTATGGGGTAGGATTTCAACATATATTTTGGGAGGACACATTTCAACCTACAGCAGGCCCCTTCCAGGTTCGAAGAGGTGAACCAATGAGAGAACATTTTGCTGGCCAGCTTTTGTCAGGATACTTGAGTCGGTCCCATCTCTGTCGCTAACTGCTCTGTGAACTTAAGCAAATAGTACGCTCTTCAAACCTCAGTTTTCTCATCTACAAAATGAGAGGACCATATCAGGCCATCTTTAGTGTTCCTCCGCCTCCACCCAGCTGTAATATTTTAAGATTCCCCAAGGCTGTAATTTAATCTCTGTATAGAAGTCATGTGAGATAAAACATCCAATTGTGGGGTCCTCGAATATCAGGCTAAGAAGTCTGAATTTTTTTTAAAGGGGTTGGGGAACTGCTAGGCATATCATAATCCCATGGACTTAGTTTTACCATCTTCATCTTTTAAAAACTATTGTTCTATGATGTATTTTAATATCTATGCTGTATCTATGTAAGAAGTGGTGCACATTATTTTGTAAAAACGGAAGAACTTCATCTAACATATAACCTGAATCATTGACAGGCAGACGATACTGGGCTGTGAGTGGCTATGATATTCAGCAAGGTTATCCCAGGGATATATCAAACTATGGTTTCCCCAGCAGAGTCCAAGCCATTGATGCTGCTGTTTCCTACAGCGGAAAAACATACTTCTTTGTAAATGATCATTTCTGGAGGTAAGATTACCTATTTTTTTTTTCAATTAGATGTTGAAATCTGCATTTCTTTATGCCATTTACAAACTACTAAGGATGATAAAAATTCAGGAATTTTTTCAGGAAAAATTTTAGGTGGTCTTTGATAGGGTTTAGTCAAAAAATATTATTTTTCATAGTAGGATTGTTAGTGCTTTGGCTTTTGAAAATTTTGTTTTATGAACTCAAATGACTGCTCAGTAGCATGGAGGATTCTCTATAATGGAACAGAGCAAACTTTAATAAAACACTAGGGTGGGACGCAAAGAAAGCCTTAGGCCGAGTCTCCTTTATGAGTTAAGTCCTGACACCCTCAAACATTATGCAAATAGCCTACAGAGTTTGGTGTCCAAGTTGGACCTACTTATATTTATTCACACACACATATATACACACACACATATACACACAGTTGTACCAATTAAGTACAACCCTTAGTAAATATAAGCTCTTAGTTTTGGGAAAAAAACACTTCATCAGCAATCAGAAGCCTATTTTAGTACTAATAATACCGATATCTTTTATAAATGGGTGTGTATTCTTAGGTAGAGAAGTTAACCATCCTTAATCCCAATAAATACAGCATCATGAGGACTGGCTGAGAAAATATATGCAAAGGCACTTTGTAAAGTATGTACAATTTAAAGAGAACTGTTACCATTATACATCATATTTGTCTTAAAACGTGCAACATTTTTCCCCCTCAGATATGATAACCAAAGACGATTCATGGAACCAGGTTACCCCAAAAGCATAGCAAGTACCTTTCAAGGAATAGAAAGTAGAGTTGATGCAGTTTTCCATCAAGATTGTAAGTAGGAAAAAAAAATTAATAACTTCGTTCAATTTTTTTTTAAATGTTTGCAGTTGAGTGTTATATTGGGACAGGTAGGGGTTTGTAATGGAAAATATCTAAAACTGTACTTCTACAAGCTAATTCAACAAATTTTTTCTCTCTCTTTTTTTTTTTTATAGACTTCTTCCTTTTCTTCAGTGGACCAATATATTATGCATTTGATCTTAATGCTCATAGAGTTACTAGAATTGACAGAAGCAATAAATGGCTTAACTGTAGATAAAGTTTAAGCAAACTCAAATATGCATCCATTTTCTGAATGTTAATGGTAGGCAAATTCAATCTGCATATTCCTTACATCATGTCCTGTCTATACTTTTCTCAGCAATAGATGGTAATGCTGTTTGCCATCACTATACTCATTAGGCCTGTCCTTAATGAAAATATGTTTGGAATATTCCACTGCTAGCAGAGGCTAATTCACTTCTTACATATTCCATCTCAGGTTAGGCAAACTATCACAATAGAAACACAGGAGAGTAAGCCCTCTTTTTCACCACAATATTCACTATTTCATTACTTGCTTATCTGATTTCTAAAATGTTTGTATATTCCTAAGTTTCTTTAAGCATATCTTAAGTGTGTCTGCTAAATACAATTTAACACCAGATTTTAGTTAGAAATAAGGATTACAAACAACATAAACAGTACTCCTTGACTTTCCTGAAAATGTGGTGCTATTTTCCACTCTTGGAAAGAAACATGGTTGGTACTTCCGTACGTAAGGAGCCCTAGTGGCAAGGCGGTTAAGTGCTGGCCTGCTAACTGAAAGGTTGTTAGTTCGAATCCACTCACTGGCTCCGAGGGAGAAAGACCTGGTGATCTGCTTCTGTAAAGATTAAACCAAAAAAAAAAAAAAAAAAACCTCATTGCCATTGAGTCAATTCCTACTTATAGCAACCCTACAGGACAGAGTAAAACTGCCCCCATAGGGTTTCCAAGGCTGCAATCTTTATGGAAGCAGACCGGCACATCTTTCTCCTGCAGAGCGGCTGATGGGTTCAAACCACTGGCCTTATGGTTAGCAGCCCAGTGCTTAATCACTGCACCACCAGGGCTCCTTTTCCATAAAGATTACAGCCTTGGAAACCCTATGGGGCAGTTCTTCTGTGTCCTGTAAGGTGGCTATGAGTTGGAATAGACTCCATGGCACACAACCACTTCCGTACTTAAAATGAATCAACACAGAATGCCAAGGTTGAACCTCCATTGAGGCTAATCAGACATCTCCCCAGGGGAACAGCAGAGTGGAGACATACCACCTCCTCTCTTGCCTTCTCCTGCTCTCCTTCTAGAGTCCAAGTAAACGGCTAGTTGGATCTGTTGTTCCTTATTTCTTTATTTCCTGAGGGGCTTGGGAGGACACGCTTTGCAAACAGCAGGGATTTACTGCACAAACAGAATAGTTCGGGGCACAAAATTAAATAAATCCCATTGAACTGAATTAAACAGCTTAGAGGCATACATTTACTAATAGATCTTTTCTGATAAAAACTTTAGATGTAGAACCAAAATGTCTAGCCCAGACATCAAAATGTCTTATTTGCAGTTAGGATGCAATGTAGCTTATTACAATAAAACTGTGGCTTGTAAAATACATTTCTCCTAACACATTTTGTTTTCTGTCTCCAATTAAGTCCTTAAATTTCACAGATAACTAATTTAGTACATAATTTGCTCCTTATTCTGGTTCGAAAATCATCTATTAAGTGAGTTTGAGATAAAGATTTCAAACTTCAAAAACTTTCAATAAAAGTTTGAAATTACTGACTCTTGACCTACTTATAATTTTAAACAAATCACCACATAGTTTATCTAAGTATAAATAATAAATAGCAAATTCCAGATATATGTTTAACCATTTATTCCCTTGTCAGAATTATTGTAATATTGATAATAAACTTTCAGATACTGCTTAACTGTTCATGAAATATTATATAAATACTTAATATTCTTTAAAAAATTCCCTTGGATATGCTAGAATATTATTCTTAACTTATTTTATAAGGTGGATAGACAGAAACTAGTATATACTATCATTTCACTCAGTCGTCCATTTATTCAACTAGAATTAATTAATCACGTACATGTTCCAGGTGCTGCATTATGAGAAAGATATATAAACAATTCATTGTACCAATTAACAAGGGTAAAAGGATCTGTAAAAACTGAGTTTTGCAGTTTTAGTAGTAGAACCCGGTTCAGACCTCTGGATTTTATAAAACTTCCGAAAAGGGTAGTTTTTTACAGTGAAAAAAAAAAAAGGGAGATTCATCTCAGAACACCTGCCAGCTGTGCTGGCTAGTTATTATAGATTCTTGGCCCAAATCTGATTTATCATTTTTGAGATGAGAACTGAGTTCATATTATTTTTCTAACCATATTTCACAGAGTCATAGGAAGTGAGCTGCAACATGAAGTATAATAAGGAATTTAAAAATTATTTGTTCCTTTTTATTTTGTCTTTTTGACAGCATATAGTATTTTCTGGCTGTTACATTGAAGTTTTCTGTGAGCACAAGAGATGTAAGGATCTAAGCTTAGAATTAAAATAATGAAATTACTTTTAACCTTAGGTTGAGTTTCTCCGAAAGCAGAGCTTAAGACAAGAACTTGGGGACAGTTATTTTACTCTGGATGTGGTCCCAGGAAGCAAGTGAGGTAGCAAGCAGAGTGAGACAGAGAAGGAGGAGAAGCCAATATAAGGATATGCTATCAAGGCTACTGCCATGGGCAACTCACTCTCCGTTCCACCAGGACCTCCTGAGAAGCCTACAGAATACCTTTCAATTGTCCAGCCAGTGGACAGGAGGCTGGAGTGTTCATCCACCAGTTCCCATCTCCCATTGGTTGAGGCTTGTCCCTGGGGGTGTTAACTCCCTTACACTTCTGACCTGGCAGGCTTCTGTGGCATCTCAATGCCCTGGGCAGATAGTGGGAAGGCACACTGCATGTGCTTGAGGTTGGACTTGGTCAGAGCAAGGTGAGTATGAGATTATACAAACCTGTCCACAGCCACTGCAACTAAAACCAAAAGTTTGACAAGAGGATATGACACAGAAAACCAGGGCCATTTTCTACGTCTTTGTGGCTGGGAGATTAAAGAAAAACATTTCTAGATACTGACACTGGGAAATCTCAATATGACAGTCCACTGGTGGCGCAGTGGTTAAGAACTTGGCTGCTAACCAAAAGGTCAGCAGTTTGAGTCCACCAGCTGTTCCTTGGAAACCCTATAGGAGCAGTTCTACTCTGTCCTATTGGGTCACTATGAGTTGGAATTGACTTGATGACAATAGGTTTTTTTTTTGGACACTGGGGAAATCTCAGTATGGCAGAGCCTGCTAATTACCTACCCTAACATCCATTCTCCCTTCCTCCTCTGCAATGAGACCTCAGTTTCCTTCAGGGTAGCAATGCATCCAGCTACAGGGCAATATTTTGTGGCCTCCTTACAGCTAAATGTGGCCGTGTGTTTAAGTAAGTTCTAGCCAAAAATTTGTAAGCAGAATGTTGTGTGGGGCTTCTAGAAAAAGACAAGAAATTTTCTTCTTCTCCGCCTTCCTCTTTCCTGCTATCTGTAATACAGATGCAATAGTTAAAACTTGAGAAGCCACCTTGAATCATGAGGCAATGCACTCAGATAGTGGTGCAGCAAGGTAGATGTTGCCTACATCCTTTATGGTGCAGAGCTGTCATGCATGTCCGGGATTGCCAAATCTGGGCTTCTTTTACGTCAGAGATGAATAAATTTTAATTTTATTTAAGTGTCTGTTATTTTGGGTTTATCTGTCATATTTAACCAAAGAATATTAGGTTACTATTTATTACAGGGAAAAGATACAGATTGAAAATGAGCCAAAGGAAGAAACACATAGGGCAGGGTCTGGGAGAGTTCCAAATGCAGAGGTTCCGTTGTTATCTCCCCAAGGAGTCAGGATCCATTACTCTCTTGGAATTGATGCAAGACAATAGGCACGGAGTATTGCCAACCAGGGAAGGTCAGTGTTCAGAGTTTTCACTGGGACTGCATTACATAGGCATGATTGATTGATTGCCCACATGGTTGATATCAGTTTCCAGGTCAACTGATAGCAAGTACCTCAAAGCTCCCACCCTAAATCACATGGTTGCTATTTCTAGTGCAGCCAGCCCCTACCCTAAGACCATGGATTATGGCCACCCTTCCCCTCCCCAAAACAAAGACACTCCTATCAGGTATAATATTGCTTACTTTCCAGATCTAAGGGCAAAGGCCAGATCTCTCTTCGGGCAAGGCCAAATTCTTTACTACACACTGGATAAAGAGATTTCTAAAACTTTTCAGAAGAAAAAAATTAAAAATATCAAGAATCAGAATAGAAGATGTGTCAATAGTAACACTCAATTCTGGAAAGCAATGGGACAGTACAGTCAAAATTTTAAGAAAAAATTATTTTAGCTGAAATTCTATATCCAGTCACACTATCAATCAAGATTCAAAACATTTCTTTTCTGAAAATGTTCTACATTCTACTTTGGTGAGTAACATCTGGGGTATTAAAAACTTGTGAGCGTCCATCTAAGATACTACACTGGCCTCACATTGTCAGGAGCAAGGGAGAATGATGAAAACCAAAAACACAAGAGAAAGATTAGTCCAAAGGACTAATGGACCACAGCTACCACAGCCTCCACCAACCTGAGTCCAGCACAACTAGATGGTGCCCAGCTACCACCACTGACTGCCCTGACAGGGATCACAACAGAGGGTCCCAGACAGAGATGGAGAAAAATGTAGAACAAAATTCTAACTCACAAAAAAAGACCAGAGTATATTCACACAATGGAATACTATGCAACGATAAAGAACAACAATGAAGCTGTGAAACATCTTATAACATGGAGGAATCTGGAGGGCATTATGCTGAGTGAATTTAGTCAGTCACAGAAGGACAAATATAGTATAATACCACTATTATAAAACTCATGAAAAGGTTAAAATACAGAATAAAACATTCTCTGATGGTTATGAGGGTGGGGAGGGATGGTGAGGGTTATTCACTAACTAGATAGTAGACAAGAATTATCTTAGGTGAAGGGAAGGACAGCACACACTACTGGGGAAGTCAGCACAACTGGACTAAACCAAAGTTAAGAAACTTCCTGAATATACTCAAACACTTCAAGGGACAAAGTAGCAGGGGCAGGGGTCTGGGGACCATGCTTTCAGGGACATTTAGGCCAATTGGCATAACAAAGTTTTTTAAGAAAACGTTCTGCATCCTACTTTGGTGAGTGGTGTCTGGGGTCTTCAAAGCTAGCAAGCGGCCATCTAAGATGCATCAATTCTTCCCAACCACCTGGAGTGAAGGAGAATGAAGAACACCAAAGACATAAGGGAAGTATTAGCCCAAGAGACAGAAAGGGCCACACAACCCAGAGACTTCATCAGCCTAAGAACAGAAGAACTGGATGGTACCCGGCTACCACCAATGACCACCCTGACAGGGAACACAACAGAGAGTCCTTGATGGAGCAGGGGAAGGGTGGGATACAGGACTCAAATTCTAGTAAAAAGGCCAGACTTAATGGTCTGACTGAGACTAGAGAAACCCCAGAAAGCATGGCCCCCAGACTCTCTGTCAACCCAGAACTAAAACAATTCCCGAGGCCAACTCTTCAGACAAAGATTGGACTGGACTGTGGGACACAAAGTGATATTCATGAAGACTGTGCTTCTTAGCTCAAGTAGATACATGAGACTAAACGGGGAACTTCTGTCTGGAGGTGAGATGAGAAGGCAGAGAGGGTTAGGAGCTGGTTGAGTGGACACAGGAAATCAAGGGTGAAAAGGAGGAGTGTGCTGTCACAGTACAGGGAGACCAATTAGGTCACGTAACGATGTATGTATAAATTTTTGTATGAGAGGCTAACTTGAATTGTAAACTTTCACTTAAACTACAATTTAAAAAAAAGAATATTATCTGATGTAGTGCTAGAAGATGGCACAGGACTGAACAATGTTTCATTCTGTTATACATAAAGTTGCCATGAGTTGGAGTTGACTCAATGGCAACTAACAAAAACGAAACAAAGAACAGACTTACTGGCCTGACAGAGACTTGACAAACAGCGAGACAATGGCCTCCAGACACCCTTTTATCTCATAATGAAGTCACTTCTGAGGTTCACCCTTCAGCCAAAGATTAGACAAGTCCATAAAACAAAATGAGACTAAACAGACACACCAGCCCAGGGGCAAGGGCTAGAAGGCAGCAGGGGACAGGAAAGCTGGTAATGGGGACCCCAAGGTCAAGAAGGGAGAGGGTTGATATGTCGTGGGGTTGGTAACAATTGTCACAAAACAATATGTGTACTAATTGTTTAATGAGAAGCTAGTTTGTTCTGTAAACCTTCATCTAAAGTACAATAATAAAAAAAAATTAAAAATTAAAAAATAAAGAAATACCATCCAAAACCCCAAACAAACAAACAAACAAAAAAAAGAGGCAGTAGGAGGGAGGAAAAGAACATACGGCTTTGGAACCCCTTCAAAAAAAAAAACCATTTCTTTTCCTTGCACCGTCTGTTAGTTTCCTTGGGCTGCCACCACAAAGTACCACAAATCGGGTGGCTTGAAATGTCAGAAATTTTATTGTCTCACAGTTCTGGAGGCTAGAAGTCAAAAAATCAAGGTGCTGGCAGGGTTGATTCCTTCTGAGGATCTGAGACAGAACGTGTTCCATGTCCCTCTCCTACCTTCTGGTGTGGGTCAGCTATCCTTGGCTTCCTTGTCATTTCAGTGACTGCCTCCCTCTTCACATGGCCATTTCCTTCTCTATCTCTCCTACCTTTTTTTAAGGCCGTCCCCCTATCCCATCCATCTACATATACATTTACTCCAGTGGGGGCATTTTGCCTACTGCCCGATACTCATTTCTGCTGTAGTACCTGCTTCCTATGTCTCCCTCTACTCATACACCCTCTCCCTTCCTCTGTGCAATCCACGTTTTACTGGCTCATCAAGACTCAGTCTGAACCCCACGTGCATGGAGTCTTATGAGCCACACCCGTCAGCAGTGAATGTCACCTTTTCGCCCTGGTTGGTCTTTATAATCTGTTCTGTGTATTTTGCCTCTTGCCTCCACTTTGTCTTGCATTACCAGTTGCCGTCAAGATGATTTCGACTCATGGGGACCCCATGTGTGTCAGAGTAGAACTGTATTCCACAGGGTTTTCAAGGCTGTGACCTTTGGGAAGCAGATCACCAGGCCTTTCTTCTGAGGTGCCTCTGGGTGTGTTCGAACTGCCAACCTTTTGGTTAGCAGCTGAGAGGGTTAACTGTTTGCTCCACCCAGGGACTCCTGTCTTGCATTAGTGCAAACAGATAAACACTTGACTGTTTATGTCTGCATTCTCCAATAAGATCAGACAGATACCTTACCCATGCTTGCATTTACAGTAAAATAGTCGAATAGCAGGTACTCAAAAGACATTTGATGAATTAGCTAATTAGAGTAATCCAGTTCCTGATTCAATGGTCTTTTTATGACACACTACCAAGATGTTTTGGTGTTTCATTCAAAAGAAGATCATTTTGTAAACTCTCAAGTATTTATGGATCCAAAAATCTCCAACTTTGCAAGGACAAAAGTAACTTAGAGACTCACTTCATGGAATATTAAATTAAATGATGAAAAATGATTGTGTTTACAAAACAATTGCAGATCTGGTGGCAAAATCTGGCCAATCTAGGAAAGAAAGAAAAAAAAAAAAAACTCATACCATGACACACTTCATGGCAAAAGTCACTTTCTGTTATTAATTAAGCAATGATACAAACCAATTCATGCCACGTCTCAACACTATTATTTTTTAAATTCTGTGCAAACAGAATCAGACCTCAACTGAAGAGAGAGAGGAATGAAGAGCCTTTTGTTTATATTTTTGCTCTTTATAACATTTTCTTCTGCGTTTCCAACAGACCAAAGGATGGATAATGAAGAAAATATGCAACTGGCTCAGGTACTGTCTCAATAAATGGTGCTAACAGACTATCAATAAAATTAATTTTATCAATTGTCTCGGGACCTAAAAAAGACTGTAAATTCCTACAAAAGAGTACCGAACTTTCTTGTGAGAAGCTGCTTTTCCTTTTCCCAGCTCTAAGGACATCAAGGAACTGTGTATGGGGTAGAGGGTAGAGGCAGGGATGTGGGGAAGCCAGGATTTGCTACAACTCTAAACAATGGTTAGAAGTGAAGGGTAGTTAGTGAGAGGAGAAAGCGGACAGACTTAAAAGAAAAAAGAGATCTCTATAAAAGCATTTTGACCAGTAGGACCCAAACTGTGGTTTGGGCCCCTTATCCTTATATGTATGTAAGATACATAGCTCTGGAGATCTCCTCAAAAATCAGCCCAGTTAATTTGCCATATTTGGTTAAACCAATTTAATTTTTAAAATGGATAATCACCTATGTCTTCTAGAATTTGTTTCAAGGAAACACCAAAATGAAAGTAACAGAAAAATATGTAAAATATATCATCATTTAACATGTAGAAGGTTGATTCTCTTCTTTGGAGATTTGGAGTTTTGTGGGCTGTGTGGTTTGGCTAATTCTGGTCACACATAGCTCTGCCAATTCTTGAAAATTGAAAGAGAAGGGTGACTTTTCTTCATCTTTCCTTCTTTCCTTTCTTCTTTCCTCCCTAGCCCCTTCCTGTCTCTCATTCCTTATTTTCTTTTTACCTCCCTACTGCCAAAGAAGATTTCTGGCAATTTTGTTTTCTCCTGAGATGAAAGTTTTGCTCTCCGGTAGTCTGTGCCTTTTTTTGTCTTTTTGGTCAGGCATATCTCAACCAGTTCTACTCTCTTGAAATAGAAGGGAGTCATCTCGTTCAAAGCAAGAACAAGAGTCTTATAGCTGGCAAAATTCAAGAAATGCAAGCATTTTTTGGATTGACGGTGACTGGAAAACTGGACCCAAACACTCTTGAGATCATGAAGAAACCCAGGTGTGGGGTTCCTGATGTTGGTCAGTATGGCTACACTCTCCCTGGGTGGAGAAAACATAACCTCACATACAGGTAATGCTTCTGCCAACTTAAAAAAACCCAGTTGCCATCCCGTTGACTCCAACTCATGAAGATCCTATGTGTGTCAGAGTAGCACTGTGTTCCATAGGGCTTTCAATGGCTGATTTTCAGAAGTAGATCACCAGGTCTTTCTTTCGAGGTGCCTCTGGGTGGACTCCAACCTCCAACCTTTCAATTAGCAGCTGAACACGTTAACCATTTGTACTACACAGGGACTCCAAAAAACCAGTTGCCTTCGAGTCTCTAATCTAAAAGAACATAAATATGATTTCCAAGGAGAATAATAATAATAGTTTATTTTACTGAGCACTTCTTATGTGTATGGCACTTCATAGGTTTCATTTATTCCATTTATTTATTCCATCCTCCCAACCAACTATTGCTATTGCTGTCTTAACCCTTTCAAGACCCAATTATTTTCTGCTTTGAATTTTTCTTTTCTTTTCTTTTTTTTTTTTAATACCATGTGTTTTCATTAAAAGAAGCATGCTGAGTCACGGAGTGTGTTTAAATTTGGGGTTGGTAGATATGATCTGGTACTACATGATTACCACAGAACTTTTAAGGTTCTCAAACCCCATAATTAGCAGGTGCCTGTCTGTACCTCCAGACCTTGGTTGCTGATGTTTTTTGTGGGGCCTTCCATTAGGTTACATGGGGAACCTCTGCTTTTCCAAATATGACACAAAAAAAACAAAGCAAAACCCACCAGGGCTCCCTAACTATCACACAAGGAACCATAAATATGCCTTGCATGGTTTATCTAGGGGTACAAAAGCCAAAAGAGACAAAATTTTTACTCAGTCACACTTCCTGGTTGCACTACCTTACTTGCAAGCCTCATACCCCAGCTATTTTGCTTCAACTAATGTTTCTTATCCCTTTCACCATTATGAAGGTCGCCACTGGAGGGCAGGAAATACTTTCAGTGGTGAAAGTATACTACTAAAGAACCTGAGAGCTTGAAAAAGTAGGTAGTATACCATATGTACTATGGCTCATGGAAGGGTTAAACAAAGAGAAACTGTAACAAAAGGTTATTTACCATCGCCAAGGTTACACAGCACTTAGATTGCTCTGGCTCCGTAGATAAACTCTAATCTCTAACCTCTGCCTCCTCCATGTAAACTGAGGATCAGAACATTGCCATCTAACTTCAGATGCTTGAAGGCCCAGATGAAGTGTACTCAGGAGAAAATGGGAAGTACCTGGAGCACAACCAGTTCATGTTAGAGATGTGTGTGAGTTAGAGCTGTCAAATCTTAGATGGGCCATGGAGTGAAGTGTGGAGTTTGCCCTAGACAACTCAGGGAACAGGAGGCCAGCTTGTTGACAGAGAGAGGGTGAAATGTGTCCATGATCTGATCTAGAGGCAGTGACCTTGACCACCACTCTAGAGTCTTCCTGGCCCTAAAGAATCTTTCTGAGAGTTTTTCCTTCATCTTCTTGAGTCTTAGAAATCGAGATAAAAATAGGTTTAGAAAGACAGGGAATGTAAAAAGGAGGAAAATCTCTTTCTGAATAACTTTGTAACGCTCAAGTGAGAATCTTAATATATGATATGTGCACGAGACTAATTTCCACATCATTCAAGAAAATAAATCTCAATTCCTTATCAAATGCATTTATACTACATTTATATACACAGCAAATGCATATATGAGATTAGTATTCTCCTACTTAGGGGGCAAACTTAGGGAAGTCATTTAACCTCCTTGACCCTCATTTATTAATTACCAGGCAGACGAGAGGATTGAATTATTTAGCATATGTAAAAATGCTTTATTTAAATATTAAAGTACAAATGTAAGATAATAGCATCATTCCAAAAGTTACTGCAGCATATGATTGATAAGCTTGAAATGATTTTCTTTTCTTAATATGTGTTATACACGCATGTATAAACACCAATTCATGTATTTTTTATTAATTTTAAGAATAGTGAACTACACTCCGGATATGGCACGAGCTGATGTGGATGAGGCTATCCAAAAAGCATTAGAAGTGTGGAGCAAGGTGACCCCACTAATATTCACCAAGATTTCCAAAGGGATTGCAGACATCATGATTGCCTTTAGGACCAGAGGTAAAGTTTTCAACACAGAAGAAAGTGTATAGTTAACATTCATCTTAGGAAGTTTGAAGTGGCTGATTTTTTTTCCCATGAATTGTGTCTCAGTCCATGGTTTGTGCCCTCGTTATTTTGATGGCCCCTTGGGACTCCTCGGCCATGCCTTTCCTCCTGGTCTGGGTCTGGGTGGAGACACTCATTTCGATGAGGATGAAAACTGGACCAAGGATGGAGAAGGTAAGCCCAATTTTCCTTATGAACAAAATTTTATTATTCTGAAATCCATGAGAAGAACAGCTTTGCATCAGTTTTTTTCCCTTTAAACTTCCCAACTTCCCCTACAGTTTTCCATATTCCAAGATTACTATCTTAGTTACCTAGTGCTGTCATAACAAGCAGTGGCTTTAAAGAACAGAAATTTACAGTTCTGGAGGCTAGAAGTCCCAATTCAAGGTGTCACTTCTAGGAAGAGGTCCTTCTTTGTCTCTTTCAGCTTCTAGCAGCTGCCAGCAACCTGGTCCTGTAGTTTCATCTGTCTCCATCTTCACGTGGTCTCCTCCTCCTGGTGTGTGTCTCTATGTCTATTCTGCTTTTTTTATAAGACACCATTCAGAAGTATTTAGGTTTAGGACCCACCTTATTCTAGTATGCCCTTATTAACATAACGAAAGAAAATCCCTACTTCTAAACAGGGACATATTTACAAGTACAGTGGGTAGGACTTCCACATTTCTTTTTGGGGAACACAATCCAATCCATAATCCATTATGAAAGTGTTTGACACATACTCAGATAATCGTGCTTATGTAGTTCAGAGCCTTAGTCACACAATATCTTCATACAGTTGTTAATCTCTTATGATCAGAGTATTCTTCACTAACCCCTGTACTCATTCATTCATACACAAAACCTGAGGGTCCACTGTATTGCTGGGACTATGCAAGATGTTGTACTAGAAAATTGCTGGTCCTTAAGAGGTTCATGATCTTGTGTTGTGTATGTACACCATACAAGGCAGAATGTGTTACATGTTGTACCAGTTTTAGAAGATATCTGTGGCTTGAGGAGTGAAAGTAGAAGGAAGGGAGGTGGTAATTTTGAGTTAGTGATTGAAGGATGGCATGTAGATTCAGCTCACAGAGGGTCTACTTAAAAGCATGAACTTCCCTTTCTACCTCTTACCCATCTGCCAAGGAATTAAATCCTTATCTTCATATTTGACCTACTCCTTTAGACCAACTGGGTTGATTTTATTTCTCTTAGTAGACTTTCCTGGCATTTTTTTTTTTTTAAAAGATGTTTTATTACTTTATGAAAAAGAAAGCAAAACTTTACTACAGTAACAGTGTGTGCACTGAAAAAAGCAGTACACTCAGTAGACTCTTGGATTCTCCCCAAACACTCTTTTTCTCCTATTATGTACGACAGTCATCTTGGGTGTAGCTTCTAGCCTCTAGAACTCCCAGAAAGCAGAGGCTGTGGCTCTGCTGATGCACAGCACACAAGACCACAGTTCAGTGCTGCTAAGCAATTCCAGAAAGTTTTTGTTTTGTTTTGTTTTTGTTTTTTCAATTTTACAGTTTCGGTCCATGACATATGAGGTCATTGTTCTTCCAAGTGCTAGCAAGCAAGCAAGAAGAAAAAATCAGCCATTGGTTGGGCTTCGGGCACCAGGGGAGATCTGGGATTGGTTGCTGCCGTTGCCACATGAGTTAGCATGACAAGCAAACAATAGGATAACGGATATAGGATAATATTGTCATCTAAATAACTGAGGATTCAAATGGAGCGTATCTGTCGTGTATCTTCTACTGAGACATGTCCCAGTATTTCTCTGGACTTGACCTAAGGGCAGAGGGGATACACCCCATCAGGAAGTTATAAGAGATATCCTGGAAGTTACCAAAATCAGGTTGGCTCCGTTTGTTTGGCCAGGCTTTACTTTCATATCCAGAGGCAGAGCTCAGTCAAAGATTTCATTATACTTTTATTTTTATTGGTGGAGCAACGGTTAAGTGTTCAACTGCTAATTGAAAGGCTGGCAGTTCAAGTCCACCCAGCAACTCCATGAGAAAAAGACCTGGTAATCTGCCCCTGTCAAGATTACAGCCTAGAAAACACTATGGGGTGGTTCTACTCTGTCACATGGGGTCTTTCAGTCAAAAACCAGTTCGACAGCATCTAACAACAAACACAGCTATTATCCACACTACTTTAAGCCCCTGCCAAGAAAGGTGGGTAGTGTGTTACTAAAAATTCTGAAGAGTTCAGTGACCACGGCAGGGGATAAATATGGCCTTTGACCAAGTTCCGGGTGGGCAACCAAGCAACAGTTCCAAGAAGTATTTTCTTCTTTTTCCCTCAGGGTAGAAATTGTGGGTCCCTGGTCACATCCAATCATATAACTCTTAGCTCACTCAGGACATTAAAGGTAAAATGTCTTCATGTTCTCAAATAAAAACATAAAGCATTAAACAAATGTAATCTCTGATCAAAGCAGAATTTTTAATAGGAAATTTGACAAAATATATTTATTTACCTCCTCAATTGATAGCTGAGGGACTCTGGGCAAAATAATCCGTTTTCTTAGTTTCCATTTCCTTATCTGTAAAATAAAGATAGTAATACACTTCTTGTGGGAAAACGATATTAATTACCTCTAATAAAGGGAAAGCACCTTGCAAAGCATTTGCCCAGAGTGGACTCAGAAAATGCTTGACGTTGATGATTATATTGGTGATAGTTAGTATTGATAGAGACTATGAGATGATGATTAGGATGATGATCAGGATGGAAGACATTCCAAGAAGAGGAAAAACTATTCAAAAAGGTATGAATGTATAATGCACAAACACATCTATTCAGACACATCTCCAAGAAAGCAGAGCTTTGCCATATTTTTCCTACATTATCTGAGGGCCTGTAATGTTGCTGACACATGCTAGATGCTCCACAAATATTTAGTAAATGAAGTAATTTGACAGTCATTTATTGAACATTCACTATAATCCAAGATCTTCGATAAAAATGGAGGATACAATAGTGTATAAGACACAGACCCTGCGCTCCAGGGGTTTACAGTCTAGGAGACACACAGATATTCAGACAGCAATTAAAACCAGTATTATCAGTGATCGGATAAAGGGAACCATGGCAATGAGATGGGAGCACATAGAAGAAATACTGACCCAGACCTAGTGGCCGGGGGGAAGTGATGCCACAGATGAGACCAGAAGGTTTAGCAGGAACTAGAAAGGCAGAGTATGGTAAAGAGGGTGTGTAAGGATGTTCTGGAAAGAATAACCCAGACCAACTCAAGTATTAAAATTGTAGTAGAAGAGAAGTCCAAAAAAGTAAATAGGATTCATATCGTAGAGTCTTGAAAGTCAGGATAAAGATTTGGACTCAATTTAAAAGACCTGCATTTGAATTGTTTTTTCATAGATTCATTTGTCCAATCTCTTAACCAAAAGCACACACAGTGATATAGCCAGCCAGTCATGGGGCAGGAGCAAAGGTCAGAGCAGACAGGCATCAAAGACCATAAAAAAATCCTTGGCCATTCTGTATAACTAAAGTGTTTTGTGCAAACATTCACTACACATAGCTCCATCATGGTAAACACTGTGAATGGCTCAGCCTTTTCCTTAAGTCTATGGACTTAGTCTCAAGTCCAAGTACAGTCTTTATATTTAGAACCCTACAGACTCGTGGGCAAGATAGGCAATTAAAAAGGCAATTCCAAGATGCATGGTAAGACTTCTAGAATGGTTAAGCACAGAGTACTCTGGTCATGTGAAGGATGTGCATATAACCATCCTTTCAACCAAAGCAATATGTTTACATCCAGCACCCACTACTGCCAATCCTTTTAGCAGTTGCCAGAAATAAAAGATGATTAAGCCATGATACCTGTACTCAAGGGTGCACAGCTTGATGAACGATCTGGGCAGTGCAGTCTCATATGTGCTATGACAGAAGTAAACAGTCTACGGGAGCTCAGAGAAGTGCATTTAGCTCAGCCTGGATAGGAGGTAGGGGGATAAGGGAAGCCTCCAAAATGAAGTGACTCTTGAGAGGCGTCCCGGTGAATAAGTAGGATAGCTAGACCAAGAAGGGGTGGAAGAGACAATATTCCAGGCAAAGGAATGGAGTTATAAAGACAAAGAGAGTAGAAAGATCATGGCACAGAAAAAAATTGCAAATGATTTCATACAGCTGGTTCATGGAATATGAAAATAAAATATGAGGCTGGAAAAAGCCAGGGACTAAATCTTGGAAGGTGATGTTATCTTTTGACTTTATCCTATAGTTAGTGGAGAGTCTCTGAAGAATGTAAGCAGAGAGCAACATGAACCTATATAGTATAGTCTAGCAACAACCAAAAACTGGTGACTTCTCCTTCTTTTTTTTTTTTAAATACTACCCATTTTAAGGTACCTGGTTCCAACCATTTGCTTACTCTGGGTAATATTTCATCAAGACGTAGTTAATATCAATTATTAGTCTTGGAGTATTTACCAGATAACTGATGGTGCATATTTTACATGCATTACCTGCTGTATAGCAAGTCTTTTCTCTTTTTCCTTTAGTTACTTCCTAATCTCAGATGCAATCATTCTCCTTTGATTGATTCATGTGCTTTTGTTTCCCCTATTTTTTGTTAAGGATTCAGCTTGTTTCTTGTGGCTGCTCATGAATTTGGTCATTCTCTGGGGCTCTCTCACTCCAATGATCAAACAGCATTGATGTTCCCAAATTATGTCTCCCTGGATCCTAGCAAGTACCCCCTTTCTCAGGACGACATTGATGGAATTCAGTCCGTCTATGGTGAGCAAAATTATAAATCTGAATATATGCAAACTAAGTAGAAAGCTTTCCAGGAAGGAAGATGAGAAAATCACTTCTCGAAATAGTATCATGAAGAAAACATTCACTTGGGTAAGATCCTTCAGTAGGGTATTTCCTCATGTCTTCTTCATTTACTATGGTATTTCTTTTTTTTTTTCAAAGGAGGTTTACCTAAGGCATCTGGGAAGCCACCGAAAACCATTGTGCCCCATGCTTGTGATCCTGATTTGACTTTTGATGCTATCACCACTTTCCGAAGAGAAGTAATGTTCTTTAAAGGGAGGTAAACCCATTCCCTTAAACAACTCCACTTCTTATGAATATTTTTCTTTTCAAGGGGTTTGAAGAAAAAAGGGAGTCAACAGGGCTGATGAGAATGGGTATCTTTTACTTTTCATTTTACACCTTTCCATACTGTTTGTATGCTTTACTATAAGCATATATCTCTTACACTGCTTGATAAATTATTTTTTCAATGCTTTTAAGCAATTTTAAAAATTGTCATTGGATAAGAAGTTGAAGTAGAGTCTACTTACAGTGACATCATTGCCAAAATAATATGCCAATCCAGGTGTTATTCTGGAACAAGCTCATACTGTCTCAAGAGTCAATTGTTAAATTTTCAGAAATTGTGCAAAACAGTCGACATCACATTAATAGCTTGAAACTGGCCACGGTAGGCATGCTTACATCCTGAAAACTGGCAAAAGATAAACTCGTCTTTTTTGTTTTTTAACTCAAGTCTTTTTCAAAACATTTATCAGCACACTGCTAATCATTCCTTAATGTTTCATCAATAAAGCGTTAGCTGTAGTAAGAACTCTCTTTTTTCACTATGTGTAATTTATTGGACCTATATTTCAGCATAGTGAGTTAGTTATGTATACCAGCACCATATTTTCAAAACAAAGTATCAGGGCATACACTATCTGACAAATACATAGGAGAAAAGGAAAGACTATTTGAAATTGGCCTCCTTCCACTCATCTGACAATAAAAGCACTGTAATTACACATGATAACTGCCACGCTCATAACAGCAGAGGCTGAGAGACCACCTAGCAGGAATATCAGAGGAGAGTTGACTGCGTAAGGAGAGAAATGGAACATAGGACTTTACAAGTATCATTCATAGATTCATAGAATTTTATAGCCAGAAGGAAACGGCTGAGGGAGTATTTTGGCACTCCAAAGCTATCATTTCTTATTATAGCAAATACCTGCATCAAAAAGTTCTGCTTAGAACTTAGAACACCTACGACATTGGGTGTTGCCGCTTTGGCACACACGAGGTCATTGGGCACACAGAACTATTTACAGTATTATGTGTTATTATTGTCTGTAAATTATTTGAGGAAAACACCAACTGATTAGATAAAAGGCAAGCCAAAGATTGCAACGTTTTCATTGACACAGATAGACATATATGCCGTACATGTAAAGTCTTTTTTATTTATTGCAGATATCTATGGAGGATCTATTATGATATCGCCAACGTTGAATTTGAATTAATTGCTTCGTTCTGGCCATCTCTGCCAGTGAATATTCAAGCTGCATATGAGAACCCCAAAGATAAGATTCTGGTTTTTAAAGGTAGCTTTGCCCGTTATGGTTCCTTTTCTTCCTCCAGATGCCTAACCTGGCCAGTGGGTATTTTGGTGCAAATATATAATCTTCATGCAGGAGCCAAAAGGACAGGGTTTCTGCTCTGATCTTAGATTCCTGTCATAGAGAAAAATCAACCAGGAATTCTCCATGACTGTGAAGATAAACACCATCTTGATTGCACAGGGCTAAAAGAAACCTGTGTCATAAAAACTATGAAGTAGTCTTTTTTCAGCCAAGTAAATGTAATCCATTTCTATTTTTATATTCCATTTTTACTAGGGTTGCCAGATTTGCCAAATAAAAACACAGGATGCTTTGAATTTCAGATAAATAACAAATCATTTTTTGTTGTAAGTATGTCACATGCAGTATTTTGGATATACTTATCCCCAAGATTATTGTTTATTATTGTTTATTTGAAATTCAAAATTAACTGAGTATCCAGTATTTAGTCGAGCTACCCTACTTTTTACATAGATTTCTTCAGGTTACTTGCCTTTGAGAGCACTTAGGGACTGAATTTTAGGAGAACATGCCCAAATATGCTTGACTATTTTGACAAAGTTAGCAGTTTAAAAGCAATCAACGCAGGTGAACCAATTGGCAAGGGTAGGCACACTATTAACTACAGGTATATATTATTTGTATCATATTAATGATATAAATGCCAAAGAAAGTGGTAGGAATAAATGAGGACATAAAATTATTAAATCTCCAAGCATTGCAGCTGAAAGGAACTAGTCGTCTAGTTATTTTCTAACTTCTTAAGACATCTATTTCTCCTTTTAGAAAATAGAGCAGAAAATAATCACTTTGTCTCTTCCTAGATGATAATTTTTGGATGATCAGAGGATATACTGTTTTGCCAGATTATCCTAAATCCATCTATGCCCTTGGCTTTCCAAGACATGTGAAGAAAATTGATGCAGCTGTCTGTGACCAAAACACAAGAAAAACCTACTTTTTTGTGGGTATTTGGTGCTGGAGGTAAATTTACAGAGAACTAACCCTTTGACTTTATTCTGGAGAAAAATACCCACATAGCATCATATTGACACAGGCAAAAATAAAGTTAATCTATAATTTTCTTAACATGAATTATATTAAGGGAAATCTCTGATGGATGACATTTACCAAACCAAAAGATGTCTCAATGAATCCAAGTATCTTTCTCCAACTTAAAAAATAAAGATAAGATAAAATGAAAAGCTGGTGATGCCAACCAAATTGCCAGTCACACACACAGTCAAAATCTATGAACACTCCAAGCTGAGCCCTCACTTTAACAATTCCTCAGAATAGCACCAATCTAACAAATGATGTGACTATTATGTCTGATCATTTCTTGTTTTAACACACTGTAAAGGGTCCAGTCAAATATAATCTTTGCCATGTATTTATTATTGATCTAATTAGTTTTCCCCTAAAGGCCTACTTGTTCCCCACATCTCTGTTTGACTTCAAGCTAGGTGCTAGAAGGATTAAGCTCCCCAAAACAAAGACCTGCTGGAAATCTTTCAAATCCATTTATCCAGGTATGATGAGATGACCCAAACCATGGACAAAGGGTACCCACAAAGGGTGATAAAACACTTTCCAAGAATTGGTCTCCGAGTTGATGCTGCTTTCCAGCATAAAGGTAAGCACCAATGCCTAAACTATTGGGACATGGGGAGACTTTATTGACTATGAAAAAGGACAGTGCAAAAACTTAAAAGTTTCGATTTTAATGTAATTTTCCTACTCTTAAGGACAAGTAATAATAAGCATTGACCCAGTGAGCATTATCACAAACTGACTCATTAAATCCTGAATTATATTCTCTAAGCTATATGACTTCAAATCTATATAAAACGTACCCAAAATACTTTTACTTATCATTGATCCAAGATAATCCAAAAAAGACACCTCGTGAAAAGTTCTAAGGGTGAAAAGTGGCTGAGCACATGAACTGAACAATTTGTGTGTGGAAACAAATTCTTCCGCCTCACTCTCAGAGTTTCTGAGGCAGTAGGATTGTGGGTGAGACCCAAGAATCTGCAGTTTTAAAAGAATCACAGGCAATTCTAATGCACACAGTCCAGCTACTTTATCTTCAAAGACACTGACCTAGACGATGGGTAATTAGGAGTCTAAAAATGTTTTTGAGTGACACATCTTTTATTCCAATGAAATCTAACACAGAATCGCAAAACCTAAAACAAATAAACACAGAGAAGCTCCAATAAAACGGACATATAGGGCTCAAGACCAAACCCACAGGGCCTTCTCCTCCCCCTCAGTGAGGCACTTTATTGAAACTTAGTTTGAGACCCTCTAGCATAGTCTTTCTAGAAAGATAGTAAGTCCCTTGCAATTCATGCTTCACACCTTGGCTTTCTCCTCAGGGATATAAAAATAATAGGAGAATGTCAGCCTTGAGCACTGTGCTGTTTTAAGAACTATCTATATGGGACCAAAGTGACAACAGCAACTTGAAAAATTTGAAAGGAAACTCAAGGGGCTGTGAGTTTATGTTAATAGGGGAAGAACAATCCAGAAAAGGAGAGTGAAAATGGTTGCACAACTTGAAGAATGTAATCAACGTAGCTGAATTGTACATGTAGAAACTGTTGAATTAGTGTATGTCCTGTTGTGTATATTCTCAACAACAACAAAATATAAAACAAATTATTGAGAAAAAAAAACCTATGGAGCAGTTCTACCCTGCACACATAGGATCATTCTGAGTCAGAATTGACTTGATAGCAATTCGTTCAACTGGTTAACCAGATTACTCATATACTGGCTAACTTGTGAAGATGCTTTGGAAGGCTTTTAAAATAAAATATCTTGGTCTCTCAAAAAAATAAAATACTAGGATTGCCCGTGTGACAGCAGTAAAGTAAAATATACTTAATTTCACTGATTTCTTTGCTCTCCATAATGTTCAATTGGTTTATTCTGTCTTCATAAAATAAAAAAGCGTGGAACCATTGCATTGTGCAAGATAGCTAATCATGAGTCTCTCTCTTTAGGATTCTTCTATTTCTTCCGCGGACCAAAGCAATTTGAATATGATCCTAAGGCAAAAAATATTACCCGAATGATGAAAACCAATACCTGGTTTCAATGTAAAGAACCATTAAACTCATCATCTGATTTTGGTATCAAGGAAAAAGTACGTTCAGGAGGAGCGGAGGTGTCTTATCATAAGAGTTTAAGCTTGCTTATTTTTACTATTGTTCAACTGCTGAAAAAAACATAGTTATTAATAAATTCACATATCTGAAATAAATTTCAAGAGGTCTTTTAATCTGAATTCTGCCTCAAAGTAGAATAAACCTATTCTTTAACCTTCAGTTGCCAGTCCTAGTTCTAAATATCTATCAGATAAAGATTCTATAACCATTTTGAACTGCCTCGTTCTTTTAAAAGGAAGTTAATATGTCTAAACAAAATCTCTCACTCTACTTTAAGCCTATTTCATGCCTTTGTGGACTTGGAGAAATAATGCTTATGTCTTATAATAACTAAATACTGAAGACATTTATTAAACCAATCTTTAGCACTCTATTTTGTTTGGACTTTTGGAGTTTGAGATGCCCAATAAACCGCAATCCCTCCTCCCTACTCATGTTCTGAACTCACTGAGAAATAATATTAAAGAATAAGGCAGTTGAGAGAGCAAAACACCACCATTTATTATAGATAAAGCTTATCTTAGATAATGTTTCTGTGGGAAAGCTGGTTTTCTAGTATTAAACTCCAGAAAAAAAAATAGATTTACTCCCAAGTCATGGAAACAACAGGAAAGAACCAGGCTTCCCCAAGAATTATCAGAGAAGAATGTCAGCTTCCTGTAGGCTGTCTGGAGCCCAAAGAGAAAGAAGGGAGGATAGAGCTATGTATACCAACCATTCCCTAGAGTTAAATGCATACAGACGCATTTAACCATTCCTTAGAGCTAAAATTGAATTCCATGCACACTAACCTTATATACAAGAAAAGTAGGAGTTTCTGGCCTGTGTTTGAGATATATGGGCATCACCTGAACCTAAGCCTATGGATGGAAAGCTCCTTTCCCTTTGTTCCGCCATGTATTGGTTGCATTTCTAAATCTGTATATTTAGGTTTTACTTTTACACCCTCAAAACTAAATTCTTAGCAAAACTCTTAATGAATTGTCTAACTTAAAAGATGTGAGATTGCCACTTGAACTTGATTCTGATGAGGTGATAGACTGAGCGGCTATCAACTACTGTAGAATAAGCACAGAAAATCTCACAATTTCATACAGCCGTTTTCCTCCTACATTTTTTTCCTTGAGTTCAGTGTTCCCAGATTCCTGAAAATAAAAAGGTATGTAAGAGAGTTGCTGCATATTTTGAAACAGAAAACAAATTTAAGAAGTATAACTTGGTACTTAGCACGTAGTAGATAGTAGGACAATCTTGGCAAAAAAAAAAAAAATAGTGCTGGAACAATTGAATATCCATAAGCATTAAAAAAAATAAGTCAATCCTTACTTCACACCATTTACCAAAATTCACTCAAAGTGGGTCATAGAGTTCTAAATATAAGATCTAAAAATACAACTCTTTTAGAAGAAAGTATAAGAAAAAATTTGCAACCTTGGATTATATATTTTTTAAAGCTATGCACATAGAATTAGTGAATTTTGCTATATGTTAATGTTATGTATTAAATTGTGTCCCCCTGAAATATATGCTGAAATCCTAACCCCTGGTACCTGTGAACTTGACCTTGTTTGGAAATTGGGTCTTTGAAGATTTTATCCATTAATACTAGGTCATACCAGAGCAAACCAAAAAATCCACTGCTGTCAAGTCAATTCCAATTTGTAGCAACCCTATGGGACAGAGTAGAATTGCCCGATAGGTTTCAAAGGAGCGGCTGGTGGATGCAAACTGCTGACCTTTTGGTTAGCAGCCAAGCTTTTAACCACTGCACCACAGGGACTCCTTAGTACTTTAACATGTACAGGTAGTCCTCGACTTACGTTGTATTTGAGTCACGACAAACTGCACTTACAACCATCTGTTTTTTTGTTTGCGTTTTTTGGTATATCTTATCATTAGTAATACGTACCATATACAATGTTGCAGCAGGTCATAATTTGCTGATGTTATCATTCTCAGATATTCACTTACAGATGTTCAAAGATCAGATTTATAAAGATACTGATAATAAAAAGCAATAATAATGAAAACTAAAAAAAAGAGGTATTCAACTTACGTCAGAACTGACTTACGAGGGTGTTAAAATGACATGGCGGAGGCATCTGACCCCTCTAACTTCACAAAGGGGAAGGAGAATCAAGATCAACAGCCTAAGGCGGATTCCTGTGAGACAGAAGCCAGACATGCCTCCACACTCCAACCTTTTCACCAACTCTGACACCAACCGTCCCTACCGCAGGACTCTCAACTTCTCTACTGGGTTCAATAATTCATTGCAATGGCCACACAGAACTCACAGACAACACTCGCCATTATGGAGTTTATTAGGGAAGTAACAGTTTACAATTCAAGATTGGAAATGACTCAGGATACAGTTCTTTGGTCAGTACAGCTTCTTCTCACCCATGCCCGCAGGCATGCCTCTCTCTGGCCCTCGACCTCTCAGCCCGATGACCCCTTGTCCTCTTGGTCCCTCAGCCCCTTAACCCAGCCTCTACTCTGCTCAGGCAAGTGTTACAAAGCTCACTACCTCTGTAATAATGAGTGCCCAGGGACACCTCACTCCACCAGGAAGCCTCCTGACCAAAGGTGCTCAACTCTCTTGCTCCATGGGCCAGGGAGCCCACTATGCCATCTCCTGCTGGTCTCCTGGTACTGCTGCCTCTGCTGCTGCCATTTCTCTGCTACTGCTTCTTACTGTCTCAGATGTTACAGCTCTCCTCTGTCTTGTTTCTGCTGCCTCTGCTGTCTCTCTCTGTCTTCTGTGTTACAGCTCCTCTCTATCTCTGTGTCTCCCTTTAAGCTTAGCAGAATGGCAAAACTGACCAATCCCCTTGTTAGGGTTTCATACACCTTATTTGCATGGTCCCACCCCTACAAAGTGCATATACATTATTTATATTATTAGCAAACTATCCAATCTCCTCAGTGGGCCACAAGAACATAGTCCCACCTAGTCATTTGGTGGGAATTACAAAGACCATGGCTAAAAGAGCCATATTGAGTAATTCACTGCACTGCAGATGGAGTCATCAGAATGGAGTCCAGTCATAAATCAGGGATTACCTGTACTAGATTATCAAATGTTGGCCATATTTGTTTTTTTCCTTCATACCTCCCCTCAGTTCAGCAGCATAAATAATACCTGTAATACTATAATTTGGAAAGTGTCTGAAATTGCGCTCAGATCAGCTTATGGGCAGTTTCTCCTTGATTTTTGGGGAAAAAAAAAATCTATAGGAGAGGACAAGACATAAATATGAAAATAATCCTATTCTGAGCCCAGTGGAATGTCTAGAAACACAGTTTTCCAAGGCATGGATGTTACATACTGGAGCCAAAGTAAAAGACGTCAGGTGATAATCACTGTCATTTGAGATTTAAATAAAATTGGCTTCCAAGCTCCTGTGAAGATTCCAATGGCCTCCCTCAAGCAAGTTGTGGGGAAAAAACTTGAAATTGAACAAGACATTCTTATTCTCAATGTCGTTTAGACAATCCACATCCAGAAATATCTCCCTGGTCACTTTTCTCCACAGACTTCAGCCTCCTGCTCTTCTGTCTGATGCTTTCTCTTCTCTGCCCTCTATGAGGAACCCGCGTTCCTGTTTCTTTAATTACTATTTTTTTAATGTAGAGTAGTTGAGGTATATCTTTGTTTTATTGTCTATTTTAAACTTGTTGTTAAGGCCTGCCCTTCCTTGGAAAAGCAGCTTATTGAGGTATTTTTTTCTCCTAAAGAAAAACAACAAAATATGCTTTCGCCTTGCTTCATAAAGAAGATATTTTTATTTGCTAGCTTGGAGGCTGGATAAAAGTATGTGGTTTGGAGCCAGACTGCTTAGGCATGGCCTAGTTCCTCCACTTATTAGCTATAGAATCTTGGTCAAGTTACTTACCTCCCTGTGCCTCAGTTTCCCCATTTGGGAAATAAAGATTGTAAGAGATCCAGACTCATAGAGTTATTCAGAGGGCTAAGTAAATTGGTCACATAGAACACTTAGAATCAGTACTTGATATATAGTATAGTGAGCGATCATTGCACAGTGAAACCTGTGAAAGCCGGAACTCAATGAGACTGCCTTGTTTTTCCCGGTATGGAGTTTCCCGCCTTTGACATGGTGCAGTCTTACCACTTTTTACCACTTTTCTACCATTCTCTATTAGCGGAAAATATTTGAGTTTTCCTTCTCCGACAAATTTCCGCCTTACACAGGTTCCAGCTTTCAGAGGTTTGCTGTAATTAGGCAAGGAAAGGAGCCCTGGTGGTACAGTGGTTAAGCGTTCAGCTGATAACCAAAATGTCAGCAGTTCAAATCCACCAGCCGCTCCTTAGAAACCCTATGGGGCAGTTCTACTCTGCCCTATACGGTCACTATGAGTCACAATCGACTTGACTGCAGTGGGTTTTTTAGTTTTGGAGGCAAGGAAAGCCATTTATCAAAAATTACAAACAATGGGAAATACTAGAAGCTGAGCTCAACCTCACTGCCCATTTGACTTCTCAGCCTCTGCCATCACTTCTATAACGAATTCCTTGTATTAAATCCCCTGTTTCAAATACTAAGAGTGATCCCTGTTTGCCTGGTTGACACTTGACTAACACATTGGGTAAAGAAATAGAGTGTCATATGTGGGCTGTTCTCGGTATGAGTTACACAGAGTTCTCAGCGATGACCTGAGACCTAAATCTGAAGGAAGTGAGCAAGCAAGCCACGTCTGGGGTAAAGGGTGCTCCAGGGAGAAGGACAGGAAGTACAAATGCCCTGAGGTGGGAATGTTCTGGGCTTTGTTGAGAGGAACTGAAGAGATTCCTGTGGCTAGAGAGAAACTGGGGCAAGGGTATAGTGAGGGGGAAGGAATGAAATTGGAGAAATATCAGAAAGCCAGATCATGTAGGCCTTATTGGTCATTATATTGACTTTTGGTTCTAGACAGTTTTAAGCAGAGAAAGAATATTATTTGACTTACATTTTAAAAGAATCACTCTGGCTGCTCTGAGGACAATAAGCAAAAGGATAGATGTGTTAAGAGGCTACTGCAAAAATCCAGACAGTAGATGATGGTAGCAGCAGGGAGAAATTGTTAGCTTGCGAGTCTATTTTGAAGGTAGGGATGACAGGATTTGCTATGGATTGGATATGTTGTGTGAAATAAAGAGGGTAGTCAAAGACAATTCAATTTTTGTTCTGAACCAGTGGGAAAATGGAGTGTCCATTAACTGAGGTGATAAAGTCGTACCCAGCAGAAAGTTAGCTATTAAATTTCTAAATAAATCACTCATATCTTTCCACCTCTAAATAAGTTTCATTTCAAAGAAATTTCTCAAGCGTTGGCAAGGTGGGATAAATTAGAACCCTCATGCATTCGTTGCTGATGGGAATGTAAAACGGTGCAGTAGCTTTGGAAAACATCTGGCAGTTCCTCAAGGGGTTAAACATGGAGATACCATATCACCCAGCAAGTCTACTCCTAGGTATATGTCCAAGAGACTGGAAAACATACGCTTACATAAATCTTTGTTTCCAGATCTTCATAGCAGCATTATTCACAGTAGCCAAAAAGTGGAAACAACCCAATGTCTGTCCATCAACTGATGAATAGATGAAACGAAACGTGGTATATTTATACAATGGGATATTATTTGGCCATAAAAAGAAATAAAATACTGACACATGTATAACATGGATGAAACTTGAATCCATTATGTTAACTGAAATAAACCAGACATAAAAGGCCACACTGTGTATGATTCCATTTATATGAAATGTCCAGAATAGGCAAATCCATAAAGATAAAAAGTGGATAAGTGGTTTCCAGGGCTTAGAGGGAGGGGTTAATGTGGAATGATTGCTAATGCTTACAGGGTTTCTTTCTGGAGTGATGAAAATGCTCTAGAATTAGATAGTGATGATGTTGCACAATCTTGTGAATACACGAAAACCACTGAATTGTACACTTTAAAAGTGTGAACTTTATGATCTGTGGAATAAAAATAATAAGTTAAAATAATAAATAAAATTTTAGAAAAGAAAGAAAACCTTCACCACCACAATCAACATTTTCTTTTTTACCTGAGTATTTCATTACTTAGCGTCTTGTTAAAGAGGAGGAACGCCTTTTTCCCCACTTCTGGTTTCCATGAGGAGCCCTGGTGTTGCAGTGATCAAGAGCTCAGCTGCTAACCAAAAAGTTGGCAGTTCGAATCCACCACTTACTCCTTGGAAACCCTATGGGGCAGTTCTACTCTGTCCTATAGGGTCACCAAGAATCCGAATCAACTGGACAGCAACGGGTTTTGTTTTTTGTTTTTTGTTTTTGTTTGGTTGCCATGAGGAGAGATTATTTTTAATTGCATTTCTCCTGGCCTCTCTCTACTCCTAGAGAGATGGAGTGACTTGTCTGGTTGGTGAATCTGGAAAAAACAACCACCCATCTCAGCATGGCTCAACCTTCCTTCCTTCCTCTTCCTCTGAGGTTGAGAAGGGAGAAGGTCTGCCTCAGTCCAGGTTTGCCAGTCACTGGGTGGCTAAAAATGGCTGATGCTAGGATTCATCTAGGCAAGCCCGTCTGGTTAACAGACCAAAAGCCACATCCTGCAACCTGACCTCTTTCATTAATAAAGGTAATATTTTAGCTTAAACAGTTAGTCTTCTTTTTAGTTATCAATTTGTTCAGAACTCAGAAGAGTATTATTCATTGGGAGAGCACATGGAGATCCCACGTGCAAGCATGAAGAGCTTTGCTCATAGCTTGACTCTGTGAGTACATCAAAACGGCCAGAATTGGGCACATAAAGTTTGAGAAGCCAATCTTTGCAGACTCCTTTTTTCGCTTCTTTTTCACCTTCGCGAGATCTCCCTTTTTTTCATCTAGTCTGCCCCAGCCCCATTGCTACCCTCTCTGGTGGTTCCAAAGATTTCAGGATTCTGGTAATTCAGAATTCTCTCCCCTCCACATTGTCATCTCCCCATGCCGTATATTGTCACCTCCAAGCCAAGAAGTCTACAGCATCCTGGCCAGACGTTTCTGCTGCCTCAAAAACTCTGGCACCCTGAAAAGCTAGTTTTGGGTCAAGAGCAAGGAACAGAGGCCGCTCAAACATTTTCCTTGGGTTGTGGAAAAAGGTCCTGGGGTGGGCATACATCAGTGACAGTTAAGAAAACTTGGCCCTGGATGATAAGGCACCAAGGAACAAGTTAAGGGAAAAAGGAACCTATGTTTTAAAGATGAGAGTCTCATTTCCCAGGTTACCAAGGACAGCTAGAGAAGTAACAAAGTGAGATGTGAGAGCCTAAAGTTGGTTTGACTGTGAACACCCTATCATGTTTTGAACTTATGTAAAATTATCTCCTTGGCACAATAATAATTACCAGCCCTTAATTAACAAGATTAAAGACAGACTTTGTTGTACCTTTTATTTGCTCACGTTAATGCATGTGGCTTCATTCTTTCTACAAGCAGTTCATTCTCCATGCTGTGTGCCACTTAGCTCACTACTTCCCCCTACATGACTTCTCAGAACTCTGAATCCCCTCTAATGGATTCTGCAAACCAGACCATGAGCATGTCTTGCAGGATGGGGGTGGTGGTGGTGATAGTGGTAGTGATAAAAGGGTGGGAGGGCATTAGCCTTTAATTTCCCTGATTTAAACAAAATAGAACTCTCAAAACCACACAAAGTCATCTAGGTCAACAATGTAAGTCATGGTTTTATGCAGTTACCTATAAAAAAAGACTTTTCATTAATGTAGAAAAATTTACACAACAAATCATGCCATCTTAAGGAGAGACCAATTGTCTACAATGTAGAAGAACTCTGTCTCTCCTGCCAAATGGTCTGAGAGGCTGGCTTTGTGGGTTACTGAGACTTTATTTTAATAAGCATTACAAATACTATTGACACTTTTTTCTTTTTCTGTGAGGATGTAATTGGTTTTAAAAAACAACAGAAAGAATCAGCCCACATTTCAAAATTAGAGGCAGAATTTTTAAGAATGGGAAAAAACCCACTTGACCATTTTCCACCTCAGTCATTACATTCAAATTAGGAAAGTATCTTACTTTCTAAACTTAACTCCCAATGGCAAGAACAGCACTTTGTCAGAATGGACTGCCTACCTTGTATGTTACAGATATTCAAGTGGAATGAGCTCCTGTATTTTTAAGACCTTATGTCTGCTGTTAGAGATGGTCCATTTCCAAGCTAGTTCTTTAAGGACTCTTTAAATAATCATCATAATAATGACTATTTCCTGAACACTTAGAATATACTGGTTACTTTGTGGCCTCTTATTTATCCTCATAACAGTCCTATAAGGGTGAGTATTGTTGTTCCCATTTCACAAGTGAAGAGAGATTATTTTACTTGCCCAGTAACACATTACAAATGTTAAAGTCCAAATCCTGTCTCATGTATTTATACTTCACATCTTCTCATGGAATATTAATGAGGTAACACTCTATCATACCTTATACTTATCATCACCACTCAGAAACAAAAACAAAAAAAAAATCCCTCCTACACCTGTATCTGCTTACTGACAAGAACCTGATTTTCATGTTAACCCCCAAACTTGCAACAACACGCAACAGGCTCCCTTGCGATGTGTTCCCGGTTCTTCTGCAACATGTTTCACCAAAGTTCTCATTTCGTGATTGCTGTGGTTTATTTTCTCAATGCGTGTAAAGGAAGAAGAAGGAATACAGCACATTCTACCTTTAAGCAATCGCACAATACATCAAGAGATAAACGATAGTAACACAGGTTGTGCCAGACCCAGTGGTGCCCAAATCAGTCCCCCAAGACATTCCTGCAGAATACAATTGTCCTAGAGCTGTGGGGAACCCAACTGTGTCTCAACTCTCCAGCCTCTCAGCCTCTCAAACTGGGACTCCCTCATTTCACAGTAATAAAAATGACTAAAAACACTGGTTTGCAAGTTATTTGCATAGAACTATAGGAGCAAACAATGACAATGGTGACAACTAGGAGTCTGTATTTCACTAATTGTCTTCACGTTCCTGATCTTATTTTGGTTTTCAAATAACCCTGTGAGGTAAAAAAAAAAATCCTGGTCATGATAAATCCAGTTTACCAATTTTACAGATAACAACACTAAGATACACAGTTAGTGGATAACAAAGTTGGAATTTACATTTCACTACTGTGGCTAATGGTCCTGTGTTCTTTTTACTGTGGCTAATGGTCCTGTGTTTTTACTGCTATTCTTTCTGCATAACATTCTTCATTTTTCCAATTTCTTCTTTTATTGATGATTATTTTAGTCTTATTACACCTCCCTAACAGACCCCCTTCCTAAGTGTAGGGACCATGACTTGCACATGTTTATATTCAATATAGTGTCTAATACCTAGCAGGCCTCAAAGAATATATGTTAGCTTAGAATAAACAACCTTACAGCCATACTTCCAAGGCTTCCATTGTTTGAAACTTAATGTCTGAGGTGCCAGGGGTTGTTTGGAAATATTAAAATCCAACTCACTGCCTTACCAAAACACCAAACCCGTTGTCAATGAGTCAATCCCGACCCATAGCAACCCTACAGGACAGAGTAGAACCACCCCATAAGGCTTCCAAGGAGCGCCTGGTGGATTCGAACTGCCGACCTTTTGATTAGCAGCCATAGCTCTTAACCACTACGCCACCGGGGTTTCCTTCACTGTCTTACATAATCAAAAAAGAACTGCATTTGGTAAATTTAAAATTTAACTCTCAAAGACCTAATTGCCAGTCGCCTCAAGGATTATAAAACATTGGAAGCAGACCTTAAGTGAATGTGGTGTCCACGAAATCATGGAGCTGCAGTGTCCTTATGATATCACTTATACACAGTCAGTGTGTTCACCACAGATGCCCAGGGTTTTGAGTTTTCTCTTCAGTTTCCTGTGGAAACTGGAGCCTTGTCCTGAATGCAGGCCAGTTGACTGGGACAGTCCTGAATCTCTCCAGGAAGTACCACCTTGACCTCTCCTCTGAGCAGGGTGCCTGTCTAGTGGTTTCCCTCACCTCCCTCACCCAAAGCTCAGGCTTACCGTCCCAATGTCTCTCATCTGAGATTGGCCCACCTCTACTCCTCAGTTCCAGCCCTTGAGCCATTCATTGATCTTGGCCTGGTTTGGAGTTGAATTTGGATTGCCAAACTCACCTCTTCTTATTCCGCATTTCATTTTTTTGTGGTCTTCATTTCACACTGGTAGTAGCTTGATCTTAGCTCTTTGCTTCATTCCCCTCAGGGAAACGGAAAATATCATTGGCTGGTGTGCCACTGGAGCCCTGGTGGTGCAGTGGTTAAGAGCTCAGCCGATAACCAAAAGGTTGGCAGTTTGAATCCACCATCCGCTTCTTGGAAACCCTATGGGGCAATTCTACTCTCTCCTATAGGGTTGCTAAGAGTCAGAATAGACTCTATGGCAAAGGGTTTGGATTTTTGGTTTTTGTGTGCCACTTATAGCACCTGGCCTCATATCTTCAGAACCTCTTCAATTGCTGAAACTCACCCTTCTTTGGAGAAAGGTGGGATAGCTGAGCTCTCCTAGCTGAGCTCCTGTGAATCCGCCAAGGAAAATCATTTACACTGTTAAAACAAAAATCAGATTAAGCCAATATTAGAAATTGATTGAAGTTTATTGAATATATGGTTTGCAAGTAGGGATAACATTTCGACTACGGAGTCAAAAATGTTCCAAAGATTAAAGAACTTTCCAAAGATTCTTATATCCCATGTTATTGACATTTGGAATGGAAAGGAGGCCAGAACAGTGTGTTTATATAATAACAATTTACCCTAAAACACAGCTTCTCATCTGACCTTGGAGTGTCTATTTCTGGAAATCGATTGCATATAGATAATTCTTCAAAGACCCCAATGCCTAAGACAAAACATTCTTCACCAAGCTACTTACTAGGCTGTTGTTTGACCCAAAGGTGACTTTAGGAAACCAGTTTTCTCAAGGCTCAAGGTTCAAAAGAAGATCTCAGGACAATGGCTTAGGTAGGTCACCCCAGCTTCATGGACCCCAGAAAAGTGGATTCCAGGAAAATTAAAACTGTTTGTCAATACTTTTTTAATGTCTATGACTTTTTAATGTCTATGAAGGAGGTGCAACCTTTTTCTGCAGAAAAACATAAATGCACTGAACACTTGCTTCTTAAAGTAATAATTCTTAATCCTGGACACAGTTAAAATCAGCTGGTCAAGAGAATGACAAGTGCCTGTTTGTGAGACAATTCTTAATTTATTTTCTTGCCCCAGAGGGCACAATTAAAGTCACTTAGGGAGCTTTTCAAATTAGTATTAATTGGACTTCTCCACCCCACACCAATTAAATCAGAATCTTGAGTTGTGGGGGGAACCTGAGATACTGCATTTCTAGCAAACTCCCAGATGCTGCTGCTACACAGACCACACTTTGAATAACCCTGGCTTTTTAAGTAGCGGCTCTCAAATGTTAGTGGGCATCAAAATCACCTAAAAGACTTGTTAAAACACAGATTGTTGGGCCCTACCTGTAGACTTTTTGATTTGGTAGGCCTACTTGTTACCTGTTGCCATCAAGTTGATTCAAACTCATAGCAACCCTATAGGACAGAGTAGAACTGCCCCATAGGGTTTCCAAGCAGTGGCTGGTAGATTCGAACTGCTGACCTTTTGGTTATCAGCCGAGCTCTTAACCACTGTGCCAGCAGGGCTCTAGGCCTAGGGTAGGGCCTGAGAATGAACACTTTTTTTTTTTTTTTGATGATTTTTTTTTTTAAATTGTACTTCAGGTGAAGGCTTACAGAACAGATTGTTTCTCATGAAACAGTAGTACACATATTGTTTTATGACATTGGTTAACAACCCCACAACATGTCAACAACTCTCTCCCTTCTCGACCATTTTTTTTTTTGATGAAAATATACATAGCCAAAGATACACCATTTCAAAAATTTCTACATGCACAGTTCAGTGACTTCGACTACGCTCTTCCAATTGTTCTGCTATTCTCACTTTAGATGAAGGCTTACAGAACAAAATAGTTTCTCATTTAACAGTTAGTACACATGTTGCCCTATGACAATGGTTAACAACCTCACAATACATCAACACTATCCTTACTCAACCTTGGGTTCCCTGTCACCAGCTTCTTTGTCCCCTTCTGCCTGCTGGCCCTTGTCCCTGGACTGCTGTACCTCATTAGTACCATTTGGTTTTATGGGGCTGTCCACTCCCCAGCTGAACGGTGAACCTCGGAAATGACTTCACCACTGAGCTGGGGTGTCTGGGGGTCATACTCTTGTGTTTCTCCAGCCTCTTTCAGGCCAGTAAATCTGGTCTTTTTTTTGTGAGTTAGAATTTTGTTCTACATCCCTCTCCAGCTCCATCCAGAACCCTCTGTTGTGATCCTGGTCACAGCAGTCAGTGGTGGTAGCCGGGCACCATCTAGCTGTACTGGACTCAGTCTGGTGGAGGCCTTGGTAGCTGTGGTCCATTAGTCCTTTGGACTAATCTTTTCCTTGTATCCTGTTCTCTTCATTCTCCCTTGCTGCTGAAGAGATGAGACCAGTGGAGTATCTTAGATGGCTGCTCACAGGCTTTTAAGACCCCAGACGCTACTCACCAAGGTAGAATGTAGCACATTGTCTTTCTAAGCTGTGTCATGCCAATCGAGCTAGATGTTCCCCAAGACCATGGTCCCAACAGCCCTCCACCCAGCAATTCAGTCCCTCAGGGAGTGAGAATGAACATTTTTAGCAAGTTCCCAGGTGATGCTGATGCTACTGGTCTTCAGAGCAGCTTGAAATCCATTTTACTGCCTCCTGTGTTTTCTTTTCGTTTTTTTCCTTCTGACCCATAGTGGCTACAGCGATGAAGATCTGAAAACAAAGAGAGCAAGATCAAGGAAGATAAGTGCAGAGCCCCCTCAAAGGAGACCATGCAAGCAGACCATCTTCTTTGACTACTCTTGGGTCTGGTTCCAAAATTCAACTTAAAGATTTGGATCAAGGCAGGTTAGCACAACCCATGCAGTTGCCTCCATCTAATTGTCCCCCTTTGGGCGCCATAGGTTTACCAAACGTGAGCCAGCCTCATACGCATTGAGGCTTCCTAACGAGCATCACTCAATCTCCAAGAAAAATAGGCAACTCCCTTGGCTGGCCCTAAGGGTTTGGAACACTGAAATGCGTGGTTAAAGCCAGTTGTGAAGTATCTTTCCCAGAAAAGACCAACACCCACCTGAACCCTGAGGAATCTGTTTGAAGCATCAGGACCCTCATTAAATCAATTTGACAAGCTACTTGGAAAGGGAGATTGCTCACAAACATAGTCTGATGACGGATGTCAAATTTCTCTCTATTGTGATGCATGACTACCTAGCTGGTCAGGGAAATGGAAAGTGCTTGTTTGAGAGACAATTACTGATTTATTCTTCTTGCCCCTGTAGGGCTGCCATGAATCACTTTTTGTCCCTTAGGCTCTGTGTACAGGAAAGGGTAGAGTAAATACCTCTCCAATGTTTGTGAAAGCCCAGGGCAGTGAAGGTAACTAACCACCTGGCAGTCCCAGCTGTGTCTACCTCGGAGTAGGTGGTTACTAAACTGGTGATTCCATCGGGAAAGTTAAAACCCTCACTTGCTACAACTTGATAGAAAACAGTCAGGTTCCATAAATCTCCATGGGGTTGTTAGGGAGAAAATGTCAGTCTTGGCCAGTGAGAGAACATTCAAATCAGTGACCAGAAGGGAATAAAACCAGACCACAGAACGGGGCATTCTGTGGTCACTCACTTCTGGGGATAGAATTAAATTAACTCTCCCTTAACCTCTTATTAAATTGATCCTTAGTTGAGTGGACCCAGAAGGTCAAGTCTGGTTTTCACCATTCTCTGAATTTAAGTGTTCGAATCTTAAGCATTATTTAAAACTCTCCATGCGCCCTCTAGTGAAAAATCCAGTGAGCTGAAAACATGCACTTTCATCTCCTATAGGGTCTGACCATTGTTAAGAAAGGGAAAAACGCAAACACACACACCTATTCCAGTGTGTCTCTAATTTTAATGTGTATATGAATCACCTCGGAATCTTGGTAAAATGCAGATTCTGCTTTGGGATAGCCTTAGATAGGGCCTGAAGCCCTGGTGGAGAAGTAGTTAAGACCTTGGCTACTAACCAAAAAGGTCAGCAGTTTGAATCCACCAGCCACTCCTTGGAAACCCTATGGGGCAGCTCTATTCTGTCCTGTAGGGTCACTATGAGTCAGAATGGACTTGATAGCAACAGGTTTCTTTTTTTTTTTTTTTTAGGTAGGGCCTGAGAATCTTCATTTCTAACAAACACGCAGGTGATGCCCATGCTGAGGTTTTCCAAACAATGAGTAAAAAGGAGCTATTCCATTTGAACTGGTGTTTTAGATTACATTGAAGTTGCTAAGAGGCATTGGTAGTTCAGTATTAGAATTCACTCCTTCTGTGTGGGAGACCTTGGTTCAGTTCCTGGTCCATGCACGCACCTCATGCATAGTCACTGCCTTTCTGTCAGTAGTGGTAGCTAACAACGAAAACTGCTACAATACCAACAGGAGACATGGAATTAACTTTTTAACATTCTTTCCTTTCTATATAAATCACAAACCCAGAAATCACTATGGAAAAACTGAAAAATTAAAATTTCTGCCTGGCAAAAACACTATTAACAACACAAACCAGGAAAAATTATTTACATATGGAAAAGGATTGCTTTCTTCCTTAATGTTGAAAGTGCCCTTAGAAAATGACCAACAACCCTTTAAAAAACGGTTAAATAACAGGAATAGTTCATGGCCAATGGAAGGAGGATGTTATTGATTGAATTGTGCCCCCCAAAAATATGTGTCAACTTGGCTAGTCCATGATTCCTAGTATTGTGTGATTGTCCACCATTTTGTCATCTGATATGATTATCCTATGTGTTGCAAATCCTACCTCTATGATGTTAACGAGGCAGAATTAGAGCCTGTTATGTTAATAGACAGGATTCAATCTACAAGATTAGGTTGTGTCTTAAGCCAATCTCTTTTGAGATATAAAAGAGAGAAGTGAGCAGAGAGACAGGGGGACCTAATACCACCAAGAAACAAGAGCCAGGAGAATAGCATGTCCTTCGGACCCAGGGTCCCTGTGCTGAGAAGCTCCTCAACCAGGCAAGATTGATGATAAGACCTTCTCCCAGAGCCAACAGAGAAAGAAAACTTTCCCCTGGAGCTAATGCCCTGAATTTGGACTTCTAGCCTACTAGATTTTGAAAGAATAAATTTCTCTTTGTTAATGCCATCCACTTGTGGTATTTCTGTTATAGCAGCACTAGATAACTAAAACAGAGGACTTAGATACAAATCTATGCTCAACCTCACTCCTAATCAAAGAAACAAGATAAAAAGTATTAAGATACTGTTATTAAATCTCTGAGATTGTCAAAGTTGTTTGTTTGCTTAATATCTTAGCATATAATGTTGGTGAGAATATAGGATAAGAGGCATTTTGACATTCTGGTAGTGCAGATGTAAACTGTTGTAATGTATTTGATGGGCAATTAAAATACATCTACTTTGGTCCATTTAATATCACTTCCAGGAATTTATCCTAAGGATATATTTGCATACATACACAGAGTTGAATACAAATAGTCATTGCAGTATTGTTTTTCATCATAAATTATTAGAAATAACTAAATGTACCTAAATAAAGGACTGATTAAATAAATTATTATATACAACTAAATACAATACAATCATTAAAGAGAGCAGCATAGATCTATATTACTGATATAAAAAGATCTCCAAGAACTTCATTAAAATAGAAACTTTTGCTCTGGAAAATACCCTGTTAAGAGAATGAAAGAAAAGCTACAGACTTGGAGAAAATATTCGCAAGCCACATACCTAACAAAGAATTTATATCTACAGTATATAAAAGAATTCTCAAAACTCAACTTTTAAAAAAATCCAATTAAAAATGACCAAAAGACACAGAGAGCCATTTTACAGAAGAGAATATATAAGCATGGGAAAAAGTGTTCAACATAGCTATCAGGGAAAGGCAAATAAAAACCACAATGAGATCTCACTACACACCTATCAGAGCATCTAAAATTTAAAAAGTGACAATACCAGATGTTGGCAAGGATGTGAAGAAACTGGATCTCTCATACATTGTTTGTGGGAATGTAAAATGATACACTCTGGAAAACAGTCACGCAGTTTAAAAAAAACAAAAAAACTAAATATGTGCTTATCATACCCCCAAATATAAAAAAACCCAAACCCATTGCTGTCAAGTCAATTCCAACTCGTAGCACCTCATAGCTAGAGTTGAGCGGGACATCAGGATTAGCATGCTTAGTCTGAACACAAAATGAACTTCAGTGAGGTTTAAGAGGTTCTTGTACCAAAGGGTGAGGCCACCATCCCAAAGCAAGTCGAAGTAGATGAACTTATTATTTGTGAATGCACCTCCACCCACCTGCTTCAGAGGGTTCTCTGCCTTCATTGCTGCTCATCCTCAGTCTTCCTCCTTCAGCCCCTCTTCCAGCCCCTCACTGTCTAATTTTCCCTCCCTTTCCTTTCTTAGGAAGCTCCTCCTCTCTCCTCTTATGTGAAAGAGCCCTACCTTACTGTTCCTTCTTGAGTTTTGTAAAATTCTACCTTGAAGGTTTGTGTAAGGATTTGATGAGATAACACTGGGACCAAAACCCAAACCAAACCTACAGCTGTCAGTCGATTCCGACTTATAGTGACCGTATGGGACAGAGTAAAACTGTCCCATAGGGTTTCCAAGGCTATAAATCTTTACAGAAGTGGACTGTCACATCTTTTTCCGGAGTGACTGGTGGGTTTGAGCTGCCAACCTTTCACTTAGCAGCCAAGCCCTTTAACCACTGTGCCACCAGGGCTCCTAACACTGGTAAAGCACCTGGTATATTTTAAGTGCTCAGTAAGTGTTAACTGATATTATGAGCTGATCCCTGTGTTCTCAGGGCCTAAAACAATACAAAAATAAGAAATAACACAAACAACCGGGCAAGTCAATGGAAGGAGCAAGTACTGACTAAAAAAGAAATAGCTGCATACTGCTACACTTTATTAAGATATCTGTCTAAGAAGGGAGGAGTGGCTCAGAGATTGTAGGGAGGGCAGGGCTATCATGGCTTAGCAAATGCGAGCTCTATGAAGCAGGGGAAATCCTGTGAGATATAAATCAGAAATGCTAGGTGCAACTACTCTCCAAAAGCTTTGCAGTTTCTGGAATTGGGAGAGATAAACAAGTATTCCCATAACTCATTATAATGTCTTCAGTTTGCATCCAAAAGCAAGTGACGCTGAGAAATCCCTTCGTATGGAATCAGAAGTAATGTTAATTAAAGCACAAGTTTCCTGAGTAGATACATGACGTGCTATGAAGAAAACTAAAGCAGGATGGGAGTGGAGGGAGAGAAAGTGATGGGTAGAAATGACTGGTCTGAGAAGGTGGTTAAGGAAGGCCTCTCTGACTAACTGACATCTGAGCAGAGTCCTGTAGGAGGTGAGGGAGTGTACTCTCAGGCAAACATCCTCTTAAGCACCTGTAGATGACTCAGTGGTCAATAACCCAAATGCCTACAGGTCCAGGAAGGTAAGGTAAAGGTATGCACTGAGTCAGGTTTGTTATCTAGGGAACAGCTGGAATTGTGGCAATCTGGAAAGTCCACCCAGACTAAGATTCAAATACAAATGTTTACAAAACATTGCCTGGGCCAAACAAAACAATCTATGTCCTGCCAGGCTCTGGTATCATCCCTATGTGTGTCTGCTTGCTAATGCATGCTGTTCTGCTGTAAAAAATCAGTTGCCATTGAGTTGACTCCAACTCATGTCTACCCCATGTGTGTCAGAGTAGAACTGTGTTCCATAGGGTTTTTAATGGCTGTTTGTTTTTTTTTTTTTTAAGTAAATCACCAGGTCTTTCTTCCAAGGCATCTCTCGGTGGACTCGAACCTTCAACCTTTTTGTTAGCTGTGAACATGCTAACCACTAACCACTAACACACTAACAGGAACTCCTGTTCCACTGTACACAGGCCCAATTGCTGGAAAGTTCTTCTTTATGCTGAGCTGACATTTACCTTGGTGATCGCTCCCTATTAGTCCTATTTCTATCCACTGAGCATGCCCCTCATAATGAGATTTAGTTGACTTGTTTTCAGTGAGGAAACCCTGGTGACATAGTGGTTAAGAGCTATGGCTGCGGGTTTGGTTTTCGTGGTTTGTTTACAGTGAACTGTTTTTGGTATCTAATAAGAACTCATTCCTTTACTAAGTGCTCAGAGCCACCTACAGGTAGGCAATATAACACAAGCTTTGTCCTCAGGCATACCAAAAACCAAAGACCTTGCTGTCGAGTCAATTCCAACTCATAGCAAAACTACAGGACAGAGCAGAACTGCTCCCTAGGTTTGCAAGGAGGAGCAGTTAGATTTGAACTGCTGACCTTTTGGTTAGCAGCCCAGCTCTTAACTACTGGGCCACCAGGACTCCATCCTCAGACATACCACAGACATACCACAATTCCAATTCTGTCATTTAAAATCCTTAAGACATGGGGAAAGTTATTTAATCTTTATATTTCTTCATGTTTAAAATGTAGATGAGAATATCCAGCTCACAGAGTTGCTGTGCAGATTAAATGTTGAAACGTGTAAAATGACTAACAGCTGTCAAAGAAATGAAGTCTTCTTTCAGCAAAGCAAGTGATGAAAGCTATTTTGGGATAATTATTCAACTTGCTAAGATTTTTCCAAGAGTAGGAGGCCCACAAATTTTCAAAATAATTTCATAGCCAAGGATCCAAGGGCTCAACCACTTTAAACATCCCCTGCTTCCCAATCTACCAAGTGTGGCTCCTTACTTTGCCACTAGATGGCGATTGCCTCCCAAAGCACTTGAACTTGAAGGCAGAAAACCCCGATGCCTCTGCAAGGCCGACTTTCACAAACGCAGTCTGACAGTTTATTATAAATCAGGCATAGAGCCACACCAAGCAACAGAGTGGCCCCTCAAAGGGAATTTGCCCACTTAGTAACTAAGAAAGTAAAGGGGTCTGTCATGGATTGAACTGTGTCCTCCAAAAATATCTGTCAACTTGGAAAAAACGGTGCTCTAGGCAGAAGCACCACGCCGTCCCTCCACAGCGAAGATCAGAAAAACTAAGCCAAACAGAGAATACAACAATCCTGAAACCCTAAAACATCAAATGAAGAGATAAAGAACTCAGCCAAGCACCAAATGGACTGAGAAAACTGACAGAGAACAGAGAGTGAGGAGAGATTCATGCAGAGGTCCCTTACCAGCTAACGCAGCAAGGATCCGCCATCTTGGAGTCCTGTTGGAGACCAGCAAACGGGGTATGAGAAAGCAGCCTCACAGAGCATCCAGTGGGAGACATAACAACCGGTAATTTGCGATATACGCTTTCCCACCCCCCACCCTTCTTCACCCCCACTCAGCCTCCTCTGCTTCCCACGGCCACAAACTCTTGTCCGGGAAACACCGGCTGCTTGGATTCTACACACCCGAACGGGCTGGCTCTCTGAGTGCCATTTGTTGGCTGCTGGTGTTGCTTTCTTTCCGCTTCTTTTGATTTCTTCCTTACCTCTCACCACCTCCCCCTCCCTTCGCTCAAATACCTGGCTCCATGCGCCATCTTTGCTTCTTCCTAAGGGACTGTTGAGCTCCTTTCGTGTGTGGAGCTGCTTCCCAGTCTGGGCTGCCATGCTGGTGGGATCCCGGGGCTTTTGTTCGTTTGTTTGTTTTGAATTGTTTGTTTATTTTCTTTTCCTTTTCTTGAGTTGGGAGCCTTTTCTGGCCAGGCGGTGCTGCATGGCAAGGAGACTTCCCCTTCAGCTTGCACAGATGTGCAGAGGGATCCCTGAGGACATTTCTTTTCCCATTTTTTTTTCCCCCTGTTTTTTTGGGGGCCTTTCTTGTTCTTTTTTTTTTTTAATTTGTTTTGTTTTGTTTTCCCTCTTTTTCCCTTTTTGTCTTTCCTCCTTGCTCAGTTTCTCGTCTCTCTGTATCTTCTTTCTCTTTCTTTTCCCTGAATACCTGGTGTTGGATACCTCTACGCCTTCTAGCCAGGCTGTACTGCCACACCTGAGAGCAACTTCCCCAGACCTCATAGCTGCACTGGTGGGATCGCTGGGAACTTTGCAGTTCTTTAACCTTTCTGATTTTTATTTATTCATTCTTTTCTTTTCTTTTCTTTTCTTCCTCTTCCCCTTTCTGTTTTTCTCCATTTCATAGTCTCTCATCTCTCCACTCCAACGGCAAGCTCCCCTAGCATTCTTTTTTATTTGTTTGTATGTTTTTCTCTCCTGTTCCTCTCTCCTCTCTCCCATATCCATCTTAGCTCCACACATAACAATCTCCCTGCTACATCCTGCCTACCTGCACCGTGTACTTGACATCACACCACCAAGCAGCTCAGGCACGGCCTACTGGAACCTGCCCTGCACGGATTACCGACCCACTCTGGTGGCTGTAGTAAGTGCCACAAACAACCCATACCAGTAACTCCTCTTCAGCTAGTTCTTCCCTGCTGTACCATATCTGAGTGACTGGCCCTGCCAATTGGAGAAGGAGGTGAGAAGTATTGTGCCCACAGATGAACAAACAACAAAGAACACACTGTCCACTTGCTCAGACATAGTCAAATTTTTTTTAAAAAAGGGATGAAACAAACAAATCTACAATCAATAAATGAGAAAAATAACTACTGAATGCCCCAAAGACAGCAGACAATAACAAAACATTTACAAAAACAGGACAGGGTGGTTCCAGTAGGCATCCAAAATAAAACACCAGATGACTCTCCAGTGGAAGAAAATGCACTAGAACTACCTAATATGGAATTCAAATCTTTAATACTCATAATTCTCCAAGAGCTGAGGCAAAAAGCTGACAAACATGAGGAAAAAATAGACAAATTCATGGAAAATACAGACAAAACATTGGAATAATTCAGGAAAATAATGCAGGAACAAAATGCCAAAATAAATTCACAACTAGAAATTATACAAAGACAACAATTAGAAATCCAAAAGATAAACAACAAGATTTCAGAAATGGATGATGTCATAGAAGGGCTGAGAAGCAGATTTGAAATGGTGGAAGACAGGATCAGTGGAATTGAAGACAAACACTTGGATACAACTCTGTTTCAGGAAAACTCAGAAAAAAGAACAAAGAAAAATGAAGATACCCTGAGAGTTATGTGGGATACAATCAAAAGCAAAAATTTTTGAGTGATTGGAATTCCAGAACAGGGGGAGAAAACAGAAAACACAGAGAGGATCATTGGAGAACTGCTGACAGAAAACGTCCCCAATATCATGAAAGATGAAAAGCTGGCCATCCAAGAAGCTCAACGAACCCCATATAACAGAGACCCCAAAAGAAAATCACCAAGGCATATCATAATCATACTCGCCAAAACCAGAGACAAACAAAGAATCCTGAGAGCAGCTTGTGAAAAACAAGAAGTCACATACAGAGGAGAAACAATACGACTAAGCTCAGATTATTCAGCAGAAACCATGCAGGCAAGAAGGCAATGGGATGACATATATAAAATCTTGAAAGAAAAAAATTGCCAGCCAGGAATAATATATCCTGCAAAACTCTCATTCAAATATGATGGTGAAATTAGGTCATTTCCAGATAAACAGAAATTAAGGGAATATGTAAAAGTCAAACCAAACTTACAAGAATTATTGAAGCAAGTTCTTCAATCTGAGGACAAACAGCTTCAGCTCACAGGCAGAATCTAGGATGCAGGATCTTACCAGACAGATACCAATCTAGGAAATGAACTCTCGAGGACTATCCAAAACCAAAAGAAATACAACAGGGAATCAGAGCAGTTAATCAGTAAATGACAACAACATCAAAACAATAAAAGAGGGAATAAACAGCATAGGTATAGAACCCTCTAATGGAGAGGAAGGCAAGGCAATACCAAGTAATGGTAGACTGCTTCAAACTTAGAAAGATAAGGGTAAAATTCATGGTAACCACGAAGAAAGTTAACAAACATACTCATTAAAAAAAAAAGAGGAAAAACATAAAGTCTCAGCAAAAACAAAACCTCCAAAAAAAAGAAATGAAAACAAAATCCACAAACAAAAGTAACTCAGCACAAGAGAGTAAGAAGAACAAAGAGAACTTCAGCACCACAAAAAAAACCACTACAAAATGACAAAAATATCTGTCAACTTGGCTAGGTCATGATTACCAGTATTGTATGACTGTCTACCATTTTATCATCTGATGTGATTTCCCTCAGTGTTGTAAATGCTATCACTATGATGTAATAAGATGGATTAACAACAGTTATACTGATGAGGTCTACAAGATTAGGTAGTGTCTTAAGCCAATCTCTTTTTAGACATAAAAGAGAAGTGAGCAGAGAGCCATAGGAACCTCATACCACCAAGAAAGCAGTGCCAGGAGCAGAGCATGTCCTTTGGACCTGAGGTTCCTGAGCAGAGAAGCTCCTAGACCAAGGGAAGATTGATGACAGAGTCCTTCCTCCAGAGCTGACAGAGAAAGCCTTCCCCTGGAGCTGACGCCCTGAATTTGGACTTGTAGCCTACTAGACTGTGAGAGAATAAATTCCTTTTTGTCAAAGCCATCCACTTGTAGTATTTCTGTTATAGCAGCACTAGATGACCAAGACAGGCCCCTTATTGCAATTCAAGGTTTTGGGGCAGGGGAGATCTTTCAGAAGAGTGATTCATAACTTTATCCACAAAGACACTCACTCACCTAAACTAAGTTTGCTCCTGCCACAGTGCCTTTGCACATACTGCTCTGTCTTCCTGGATCCTCTTTCCCCAGATATTTGTATAGTCCAGCCCTTTATATATTTGCTTTCTAGCTCCCCATCTCCATAATGTTAAGTCCTGGGAGACCGGGGGCCATGTTTTGTTCCTAACAGCATCCCCAATCTCGAGAACTGTGCCTACTACATAGTAAGTGCTCAGTAAACATTTGTCAAATGAAAGCTCAGTGAATACCCAAGATTCTCATAAGTCACCTGTCCACTATCTGGGACAATACCCTATTCTACTCAGGAGAGTAAATCAAGATGCAAGTGAACCAGGGAGACTATATGAGGATATCCTTAAATCCAGTCTATTAAAAATGTTGGTACTTTGTTATTTGCAATAAATTGCTTGAGAAAGAGTTTACAACTAATGGAGATAAACCAATGTATCAAGACCCGTGGAGATGCACAGCTCCAGAGAACTAATGACCATTTGTCTCAAAGTGGAGGTGAGCACAATATAAGGGATGACACACAGTGCCCTGGGGTGCAGGATGATTTTGCAGGTCATCTCTGACCTGAGTTCTCCTACCATGGGAGACACAGGGCTGTAGAAGGATGGACGATAAAGAGGGTAAGAACGCAGCCACGGTCAGCAAATATTGACTCTCTGCCACCTGCCTCCACCTCCATGAAAGAAGTATCCTCCTCCATGCCACTCAGGTTGCGATAGGCAGTGACTGGTTTTGTCCAGTGAAACCTTGTGACTATGACACAAGCAGAGGCTTGAAATGTGTTTGTTCTCCTGTGCGTCTGTCATCTCCATGAGAAGACCATACTCTAGGCAGCCAGCTTGTCCCAGAAGAACGAGAAGCATGTGAATGAACAAAGGTTTGAAGTGTACTTGAAACGTCCTTGGATGGCAGGGCTTGCCTTCTCTCAGTCTGACAAACTTTCCATACCAAGGTTTTGTTGCTCTAAAGGTCTATAAGAAAGCATCTCAGGAAATTCTTTTTGTCATGTGAGTTCCATGGGGAAGAGAAGAGGAAAACTGACAGGTATCTAATTCTATGTGTCTGGCCCTGCACCAGAAGATTGACTTATTTTATTTAATCCTTCCCACAATCCAGTGAAGAAGGCAGGAAGAGTCCTGTTTTACACACGGGGAAACTGAGTTGGGGAGTAGTTAAGTAACTTGTCCAAAGTCAAATAGCTAATACTTCTCAGAGCCAGAATCTGACCTTTGTTGGATGATTCCCTCATCTCTGTTCTTACAGCCACCACCCAGGCCAGGCCCTTACTTTCCTGGGCTATTGCACCAAGCTATTGCAGTCACTTGAAACTCCTTCATTTCATCTGTTAACAGATGAAATGCTCAGCTCTGACCATGACACACTGCTGAGAACCTCCGATGGATACTTTAAGAGTCCACTTATGTGATTCCTTTATGAAGCTTTCCCTGCTCCCCTGACCCTCTCCCCTGTGTCTCTGCTCTGCTTCACATAAATTTCTCTCATAGCATCTAATTCGCTTTACTGCAAATAATTTTTTAACCAACGGCTTCCCCACTAGACTAGACAGTCTTTGAGGACAGGGGTCACATCATATTCATATTTTAATGCCCTGCACCTAAAAAAGGGTCTGAAACATATTGGTACCCACAAGTGTTCCCCATTGCCTACCATATAATATTCAAGCCCTTTTTCCTGTCATTTAAGGTTACCAACATATCTTGTTATTACCCCTCTCTCTGTATATTACTAGACTCCCAGCTAGGCTGAATACCCTTGAATGCCCCTATTAGCACATGCCAGGGACTACCTTAAGCCCGCTGCTTTCAAGTCAATTCTGACTCATGGCAACCCTATAGGCAGAGTAGAACTGCCCCATAGGGTTTCCAAGAAGCGGCTGATGGATTCAAACTGCCAACCTTTTGGTTAGCAGCAGAGTTCTTAACCACTGCACCACCAGGGCTCCAGGGACTAACTTAGTGCCCTGGAAAAAGATCCCTGGGTGATAAACTTTAGTAAACAATGGCAGATTATACTCAAAATGTTAGAATGTTAGTTAACATTCTATGTTAGAATATTAGCTAACAGGAAGGGTCTAGAGCCAGGCTGCCCTGGGTTCAAATCTCTCTTACCACTTACTGGCTGTGTGACTTTGGCAAGTATCACCTTAACCTCTCTGTGCATTAGTTTTCTCATTGGCAAAAGATGCTAATAATAGTACCCTTCTTGTAAGGTTTTGTTGGGGAGGATTAGGTTAATATATGTAAAGCTCTGGAACAATCTTAAACATAGTTAGTACTCAATGCTAATTATTATTGAGTGTTTGCTATGGGTCAGCCACCAAGCTCGAAACTTAACAGATACTACTCCTAATCCTTACAACACTGGTTATCAAGTAAACAAGTACACTGTAGGTAGCCAGTATTTAATTCACAATAAAATAAATACATAGCTATTAAAATAAAAGTTTGTCCTTTTTTCACCTTACAAAAGCATATATTTTCCATAATACTTGGTAAATGCTCCATTGTACCATGCTACTTACCCTATGTTTTTACACATATGAGTTTTACAAGAATAAAGTAATTACTTATTTTACAAATAAAAAGGACCTTAGAAGCTGTTTATTCCAGGGACAAAAGTAGGCTTTGACTTATGCCAATGTTGAGCAATTATCACTGGCTGCTTAGAAAGCCGCGTTGGACACAATAAGAAATAATGCCATGCTCTTAACATATTTATAAAGAAAATGTTCTACATTCTACCTTGGTGAATAGCGTCTGGGGTCTTAAAAGCCTGTGAGCAGCCATCTAAGATACTCCACTGGTCTTACCCTTTCGGGAGCAAGGGAGAATGAAGAAAACAAGATACAAGGAAAAGATTAGTCCAAAAGACTAATGGACCACGATTACCACGGCCTCCACCAGACTGAGTCCAGTACAACTAGATGGTGCCCGGTTACCATCACTGACTGCTCTGACGGGGATCACAACAGAGGGTCCCAGACAGAGATGGAGAAAAATGTAGAACAAAATTCTAACTCACAAAAAGAGAGCAGACTTACTGGCCTGACAGAGACTGGAGAAACCCTAAGAGTATGGCCCTCGGACACCCTTTTAGGTCAGTAATGAAGGCACTCCTGAGGTTCATCGTTCAGCTGGATTAGACAGCTCCATAAAACAAAACGAGACTAATGGGGCACAACAGCCCAGGGACAAGGACTAAAAGGCAAGAAGGGACAGGAAAGCTGGTAATAGGGAACCTAAGGTTGAGAAGGGAGAATGTTGACATGTTGTGTTGTTAACCAATGTCATAAAACAATATGTGTATTAACTGTTTAATGAGAAACTGTTTGTTCTGTAAACCTTCATCTAAAGTACAATAAAAAAATTAAAAAAAAAAATAAACATACATTTTAAAAAAAAAAGAAGAGAGAAATAATGCCATGCTCTCCATCTTCCAGGGGCTCAGGGGGCCCATTCTTTATCTAGTCCAACCCACTCAAATTTTCAGAGGTGATTTCCCCATCACGTTTGCTTCCTCCCCATTGCTCACCACCATTGCCTTACCTGATGACCAGTACAGTAAGTTTTTACCAAGAAACACTGGTAAGCAATTTGAGGAAGGAAATTGTGTCAACCTTCTTGATACAGGAACAATGGTACCTCAGGAGATATACAGATAATCCCTGACATAAGATGGGGTTCCATGCCAAAGACTCCACTGTAAATCTGTTCCTCATTTTTTTTCTTTAGTTTTCATTATTATTGTCTTTTATTACCAGTATCTTCATAAATCCAACCTTTATTTGTCTTTGGGGTTTTGGAAACATTACATCTGAGAACAATAACATCAACAAATTACATGCTGCAACGCTGTATGCAGTAGAGATTACTAATGATAAGATGTACCAAAAAAACAAAAACAAAAACAGACGGTTGTAAGTGCTGTTCATTGTAACTCAAATACATTGTAAGTTAGGGACTATCTGTACAGAGGACCCAGAACTGTCATGAGACCAATTAAAATGGAGGATGTGCTAGATGGCGCATTCAGGTGAGGAGGGAAGAGAACAACAGGAACCATTAACAGCCAGACACAATAGGATCCTAGCAAGTAAACATTGCTTAATGTGACGACTGTGTATTAAGCCTGAAATCAGCATTTAGCCCCTGTCACTGAGCCAGCAGGATGCCTCTAAGTGCTTACTGGGGCTCTTGCACGTGTATATTTTCTTGCTCCAACACGTACTTAAGGCAGATACTGGGTTAGGGTGAGGGATATCTTTTATGGCTATTTACCTGGGCCAAGCTGTGATGCCTGCCCATGTGGACAAGCCTGTACTTATTTGGTCCCATGTGAAAGATTAGGAAAAAAAAAACTCCTCCTACTGAATCTCCCTCTATAATTCTTCCTATTCTTTCTGGTTTAAAAAGGAAGGGATGTTTGTAGAGTGGTTAGGATCACTCCAAAAGAATGGCTAGAGGTCTTTCCTCTGCTGGCAAGACTAGAACACATTTTCAGAAAATGTCTAAATGACCACTGTGCACAAGAATTAACATAGCAGGCCGGAGCTGCTATCCTTGAAAAGATTACAAGGTTGGCCCTTAGCTGGTGCCTGGGAATGTGGGTTTTGGGAGAGTTCCCACCGTTCCCAGAACTGGTAAGAGTGGCTCCCTGTGCCTAAACTTTGTACCAACAATACAGTTTATGCTGAACACCTGCTTTCCTGCTGGAAGCCTGGAATTTGGGTATGTGCTAGGGAGAGGCTGCCTATGTGACCAGCCCCAGTAAGAACCCTGGGAGCTGAGCTTCTGATGAGCTTCCCTGGTTGGCAACATTTCACATGTATTGTCACAACTTGTTGCTTGGGGATTTAAGCATGTCCTGTGGGCCTCCAATGGGAGAAAACTCTTGAAAGTTTGTGCCTGGTTTTCCCAGACTTCACCCATGTGCCTTTTCCCCTCGCTGATTTTTCTCTGTATCCTTCCACCATAACAAATTATAGCCATGAGCATGCTATATGCTGAGTCCTGTGAGTCCTCTTAGTGAATCATCAAACCTGAGGACGACATGGGGATCTTCTGACACAACCACTTTTGCTTTTCTGTGCTCTATGGATATAAAGATGGGTCATGGCCAGAAAAACAAATAAATTTGAGCTAAGACTATGACATTTAAATATAAGGTGTGAGCTCCCTAAAAATCAAATAGAAATTTGACTTATGTTTTGGTCATCTGGGGAAGCATGATGAACTTCCATGTTTTTTAATAATTTATTTTTGTTGTTGTTGAAAATATACACAGCAGAACATACACTAATTCAACAATTTCTACATATAAAATTCAGTGACAACGATTACATTCTTTAAGTTATGCAACCATTCTCACCCTCCTTTTCTGAATTGTTCCTCCTCCATTAACATAAATTCACTGCCCCCTAAGTCTCCTATCTAATCTTTTGAGTTACTGTTGTGAATTTGATCCCATATAGATAGTTCCTTAAAAAAGCACAACGTTCAGGGCAGACACCATGATGAATTTCCTGTAGCAACTGGAAAAGCAGTATTTTGCCCTTGAAAATCATGATTTAGTTGGTGTATTGATCTTGTGTGGAAGAAAAGAAAATTACTCTATAAATAAATACTAGCTAACACAAATGATCTTCCTTGAGGCAGAATCACCTGAAAACTAGAAATCTAAGGTTCCTTGTTGCTTTTTTTTAACTCTTTCATGGGTGAATTATTTATTTATTTGGAATTTTTTGTGATGCCATGTTTTTTCACTAATGGAATGGATGATGAATCATTGCTGGGTAGTTTTTTATTATTTGAAAAAATAAGGTGGCGATCGCCAGCAGGACATATCAGTCCCATGTTCCATGAAGCATATCACACGTGCGAGACATATCAGTCTGATGGTGTATCACACTTCCTGGTTACACTTGAGCCATAAAATATCTTACTCGACTTTCCAAAAATACACACGAAATACTAAATAAACATTTCACTTGCTGCATAGCATTGCTATCAGTGTGTTGGGAGTGGGCCGTATCGGTGGCATTTTCCATGAAGCACATCACACTTGTGGGGCATATTGGTCCCATAGTCCAGGAAGTGCATCACAAACCGTTTTCACCCAAAAAATAACTCATTTACTTGAATATTTCTGAATGCTGCTAACTGTACCTTCCCAATAACATGAAGGAAATAGTAAACGTATTTGCAAGCCTTATGTCACTGTCCAGAAGCCAAAAGACACAAGAGTTTCGCACAATCACTCCTCCGGGAAGCATCCCCTCCTACAAATGGCTCTCAACACTCAAAAGTGGTGCAGACCAACTTTCTTGTTTTTCAGGCAGTTGTGCCAGTATCTATCATGATGCCAGAATGTGCTAAAGTGGCTCAAATGGCTGCCAATAAACCTCCAGCGGCAGAAAAATGTAACACGGGCATATATATCCCATGGTCTACGAACGGGTGAAAGGCTCTGCCTGCCATAAAGACACTTAGACAACCTTAGACTTGAAAGGGATCTCGGAGGTCATAATTCCTTCTCCCAGTTACAGATCCTCCTTAGAACATTCCTGTCAGAATATTTCTTGAGCACTTCCCTTACTCTGAGTGCTTCTCAAAATTTTCCTCCAAAGTACCCTAAAAGTGAACATAGATATCTCTGAACATACCCGTTTCTGCTTAAAAATTTATCTGAAAGTTGCATTCTATTCCACTGTATGTCTGTGTTTGCTTAATATAAAAATATAGATTCCAGTACCACCTGGCACATCTATATTTCCCTGGAGATAGTCATCCCCATTTTTAAATGCATGGTGTTAGAGCAGTTGCTGAAACAAAATGCATTTTTATGTTACTTTTTTCTTAATTAAAAAATACAGAAAAACACAAAGGAAAATAGAACAACAGTCCTGCATAATCCCATCTCCCCAGAAATTACTATTTCTGATATGTACATGCAAGTCTCAGAAAGAATTCTTTTTTTTTTTAAGCTAACAACTATAATGTATTGTGATAGGTTCTACTTGGAAGAAAAAAAAGAAAAAAGAAAGAAAGCAATGTTACAATTTCAATCAGAAGGAAGTGCCTAAAATCAAACTTTTGCCTGGAAGGCCTAGAAGTGAGGAGAGACAGAAAATTAGATATAATAACCATGTTTCCATTTTAAAACATACCTTTCAAGTAAGGATCCAAATGCTTTAGATATAATATGGCAAAGACGGAGTCCTGAGAATTGAAGAAAGGTTGTCTGCACATTTATTCACCTGATTCTTTGTTAATATAAGGTTAGGAGTCTATATACCCTTCAGTTAGACTCATTTGGCTGCTGTCAGCAGACTAGTTCCACAGGTTAAGAGCAGTGTTGGGAAATAATGTTCCAGTTATATATACAGGTCTTTCCAAGACGTTGAGAAGTGGATCTGATAAGAAAAACAAAAAGTTTGAGTAACTGTTCTTGCAAGATTATTAAACTCTGTGTTAGCTAAGTTATTGACCTAGCTAAATTCTGAGAGCCTAAAGGAAGTAGATATTGCACACACACACACACCCCAAAAACAAAAGGGGAGGGGAGTGGAAGTATAGGAAGGGGTATAGTAAGTCCACCTGAAAAACAAGAACAAAATTCCACCAGGCACCAGCTGAAGACCTGGAATTCCTACTGGAATTACTCAATAGTTAAAAACCATAGACAGCTATGGTATTTGAAGGAAACCAAGAACTTGCCCAGCAAAAGGCTCAGGTTCTAGTCCTAGTGATACCACTTACTAACTGGTTGCCTTTTGCAATTCATTTCACTTCTCTGAGCCTGTTTTCCCATCACTAAAATGGGTATAATAATACCTACCCTGAAGGATTAAAGTTAGTATATTTTAGAGTGCGTGGCATGTGGTAAACACTGAATAAATCAAAAGGTTGTTACGTGCATAAAATGAAACAAAAGAGTTGACTTTTAACTGCTGCAAACTGGACAAGAGTCTTTTAATTCTAGGCCACACAATGTTTTGATCTTTGTGGATGATTATAGGCGGAGGCTAATTTCACAGGCAGAACTCGACCTATGATGGGTGATTTCAGAGAAATGGCAATTGGAGGCCATTTGGGCCACAGCAAAAACACCAGGCATGCTGCTGGGTGGAGTCCCTGGGTAGTGTAAACATTTAAAGTGCTTGGCTACTAACTGAAAGATTGGAGGTTGAAGTCCACCCAGAGGCACCTCAGAAGAAAGGCCTGGTGATCTACTCCCAAAAAATCAGCTGTTGAAAACTCTATGGAGCACAGTTCTACTCTGACACACATGGGCTCGCCATGAGTCAGAGCTGACTTGACAGCAACTAGTTAACTGGTTATGCTGCTGGGTGAGGACGAACGGACCACAACCAGAGACAGGTTACACTGGGCTTGGCAAATAAACTTTGGCTGCTCTGTCCTCAGCAACATTGCAGGCCTTCAGTAAGAACAGGTAGCCTCATGGTGTTGGCTACAGCAGTTCAGCCTTGAACTACACGTAACATACCTGTGAGGGCAGCAAGAACCTCAGCTGAATAACAAATGGTCTCTATTTGCCTGGAGCAACAGAAGAAGAAGGAGAGTCAGGAATAGGAGGAAGAAATGGAATATGTAGCTGATTGCCTTCATGAACAACTGCCTCCTTTGCCATGAGACCAGGAGAACTCAATGATGTCCGGCTACCATCACTAAACATTTTGATCAAAGATTCTGTAAAAGAATCCTGATCAAAAGTGGGATAATGCAGAACAGAATTTCAAATTATAATGGACTCCAGACTTCCTGGAGCTATGGAGTCTGGATGAACCCCTCAAACTATCACCCTGAGATAATGTTTAAAACTTAAACCAAAAATATCCCCTAAAGTTTTCTTAAAACTAAACAATATTTTCGTTTAACTAGTAAACTAGTAAAAAATGTCTGCCTTGAGTAGTATGCTTTTTAAGAACTATCTATATGGGATCATATGGAAAACAGCAATTCAAAAGATTACATAGGAACCTTAAGGGGCAGTGAGTTTATGTTAATGGGGAAAGAACAACTCAGAAAAGGAAGGTGAGAATGGTTGCACAACTGGAAGAATATAATCAGTGTCACTGAATTGCCCATGTAGAAACTGTTGAATTGGTGTATGTTCTGCTATGGATATTCTTAACAACAACAATGACAAAATAAATAAAATTTATTTAAAAAAAAAAAAAGAGCCAGATGCCTTGGGATATGCTGAGAGGTTTGATTAGCAGCAGCATCTGAGCAAAGTTCGGTTTACAGGGAAATGCAAGTCTTCTTATAGGCCTTTTAGACATCAGGGATAGAACAACATTTGCTTCTTTTAAACTGAAAGGAAGGTAAGTCCATGTATACGACAAGGCACTACGGAGGTTCTAGCAGTACAAGATTGGCTGTACCAATTTCCATTCTACAGTCCCAAGAGGAGAATTGCAACAAGACAACTTTGAATTAATAAGCCTTATATATGGACTCAAGAATCATCACCCCCTGGACAGAGCTGGAGAAAAATGTAGAACAAAATTCAAACTTACAAAGGACCAGACCTACCGGTCTGACAGAGATTGGAGAAACCCTGGGAGTATGGTCACTGGACACTCTTTTAGCTCAGTACTGAAGTCACTCCTGAGGTTCATCCTTCAGCCAAAGATTAGACGGGCCCATAAAACAAACAATAATATACATAACTCAAGCATGTATACAAGACTAAATGGGCACATCAGCCCAGGGGCAAGGACAAGAAGGCAGGAGGCGACAGGAAAGCTGGGCAAATGGAAATGGGGAACCCGAGGTCAAGAAGGGGAGAGTGTTGACATGTTGTCAACCAACGTCACAAAACAATATGTGTATTAATGTTTAATGAGAAACTAATTTGCTCTGTAAATCTCCATCTAAAGCACAATAAGAAAAAAAAATCACCCATTCAATGTTTCAAGCTGGTTTTGAATTGGGTAATTTCATTTAAGGGAGAAACCTTCCCCAAGAGGCAGTTTTCTTTGACTTAAACAATTTATAGCTAGAGGGACCAGCCACTAGGCAAAGGACTAAAAATTCTTTCTCATGAGACAGAACCCATGTGCAAACACAAGATAGGGCTCACACTCATATTAATACTAGGGTGCCCAAACCACAATGGAATGTAAGAGGTTTTGATTAAGCAGATGAGAAAGAAAAGCATCTCTGAGACTAGGACAGCCCTCACTGCAAATTTCTAGACTTTTAAAGGAGACAGTGATATTTCAAATGCTACTGTATAGGAGGGGAGAATGTATGTATAGTTGTATATTCCTCCAAGACATAGCAGATACACAAGGTGAAAATAATTTTTCTGGAAGATTTCTCCCTAATCAGCTTTGACTCACAGAATCCATTGTCAAGAGAATTCTAAACTCACAAAAATCTCACAGCCCATAAATCTAGTCACTCTATTTATTTAAAAAAAAAAAAAAGTTGTTGTTGAGTCAATTCTAACTCATGGCGACCCCATGTTGTCACAGTAGAACTGTGCTCCATATGGTTTTTAATGGCTGATTTTTTGGAAGTAAATTGCCAGGCCTTTCTTCCAAAGTACTTTTCCACCTGGGTGGACTTGAACCTCCAACCTTGTGATTAACAGCTGAGCGTGTTGACCATTTATACCACCCAGGGACTCTTTAGAAGCAGATTGTTAATTAGAGATACCCAGAAAGTGTTGCTTCTCAGGTGCCTTCCCCAAGAGCTTGCTTCAGCCCCAATTCCACTGCTACAGTTAAACCTGGTATAATTTTCATCTCAGATATTATGGAAATGGCAGCGTATTCTATCCCATTTGTCCATTTTATCTTCTTCATGTTTTTCAAATTCATCTATTTTTTTCTTCCTTACTTCAAACCCCCACCATCTTTCTATTGGATTATTGCTATAGCCAGCTGATGGGGTTCCACTGTCTATAGTTTTCCACATTAAGACCAGAGTAATCAAAAACCAAACCCGTTGCCATCAAGTCAATTCCAACTCATGGTGGCCTCATGTGTTTCAGGTAGACCTGTGCTCCACAGTGTTTTCAGTGGCTGTAATCTTACTGAAGTAGATCTGAGGCCATTCTTCCACAGTGCCTTTGGGTGGATTCAAACCACCAACCTCTCAGTTAGTAGCTGAGTGCAAACAATTTGCACCACCCAGAGATCCCAAGACAAGAGAAAGCTTTCTAAAACACAGCTAATTAATATCTTTTCCTCTCTTCAGACTTTTAATGGTTCCCCATCACTCTTAGTCTTAACATGGCTTACAAGGCTGAACATAGCAAAAGTCTATACTCTGCTTTTTCTTCGTCCTTCACCCCTTCCCTCAGCATTGTGTCTAATGCTTAATCCATGATGAACTTTAGTAAGTTTGCCTGAACATGGCTGGCCATCTTCTTTCTCACCTTCAGGCTTTTACGGAAACTATTCTCTTTTTCTGGAATTCTCTTCCTCTACTATCCTGCCCTATTCACCTGATCTTCTCCTTCTCCAGATTTAGAATGCTATATAGAGTTCATCTCCTCCAGGAAACCTTCCCTGACTCCCGTACATCTAATGGTAACTCCCTCATGCTGCTCGTTTAGCACCCTACATGGTACCACTGTCATCACATTTATCAAAGAACTTTCTCAAAACAGCAGGCCTGGAAGTCCACAACCAAAGATCAGAGTTGGTACAATCCGTATGCCTTGAATTGGCCAAAGGCAACTAGTCCAACAACCACTTTATACAGTATTTTAACCCTTAGAATCCTTTGGCTTGGAAGAGTAGAGAAAAGGGAAGAGGGAACAGCAAGTATTAAGTCTGAGAGTAGAACAAAATGAGTGAGGCAGAAAACCTAGACATCTGGTGGAAGGCAAATGAAGATGTGACAATAATAACAACAACAACAAAAACACAACTTGTACTGCAAATGGTGGTATTTGGCAAACTCCAGGACCTGAGTCACCAGCATTTTCAGCAACCCACGAATGCTACCATCTGGAGTGGCCTGGCCTTTTTTAGAAGCCTGTAATCTCCTCTTGGTCTAAACCCAGATGATAGGTGTTGACCTGCACAGAGGAACAAAAAAAGAGGAAACAAGCTTATATTATATTTCTGGAAAGTAAACACTATGTTGAGGGAATGAAGGAATTGGAGTCATTTATGTAGAAGAAGTACATGAAAATGTAATGAAATGGAGAAAAATCTCATTCCCCAAAATCCCTGTTAGGGAAGGAAAGCACTGTATTTGTAGCGGAATCACTATCTGGATTAACCACTGCTTGTCATGAGTGAGAAGCACCCACGCCCTGCAAGCACATGCTCAGAGTTGGTTGCTAAATTACTCTGCGTCATAAGCAGGTGAGGAATCCAAAGTCCTCTTAGAAAGAGTGGGAGAAAGATACCAGAGGAAGAAAACTCTCAGAAGTGGCAAGGAAAAGAAGAACTGAGGATAATAGATGTATCAGATGGTTAAACCATAACCAAAAAAGGCTTAAATAAAATATTATTTATTTTTTAAAAATGTTTGGATTTCTATATGTCTTTTCTTGGGTATTTTAAAATAAAACTACAGAGTAAGCAAACATTTGCAAAAGCTTAAATTCGTGTCTCCTTAGAGACAGAGACGAAAAGACTTTTTGAGACTTTCTCAGTCCTGTGATTCTATGACATTTCATGGTATCGAGAGCATGATTAAACTTGAAGAACTATGATAAAAACAAACCTTGGGTGTAATTATAATATCCAAAAGTGCCTGCTTCATCTCTTCTGCTGCTGCTTCTTGTCTTTTTCACCTAAACAGCTTCAAACTGCAAATTAGCATTTTAAAAAAGATCCTGGTTTCTCAAAAAGAAAAAGAAAGTGAATACTTCTGGATTCAGCACATGATTCTAGTTCTAGGTTAATGCTTTTGCTGCTGCTATAATTTCTTTGATACAACAAATACTTGCTAAACTGCTTCCTTCAGTTTTTATTAGATGTTATGGGGGTGAGGAATCAAAGATGAGTGAACTGTAATTTCTGCTTTTAGAAAACTAATTATCTAGTTTTGGGGAGAGAAATACAATAAACAATCCAAATAAAAGGAGATAAGAGCTTGTCATGGATTGAATAGTGTCCCCCAAAGATATGTGTCAACTTGGCCAGGCCATGATTCCCAGTATTATGTGGTTGTCCTCCATTTTGTGATCTGATGTAATTTTCCTATGTGTTGTAAATCTTAATCTCTGCCTGCGGTTAATGAGGCAAGATTCAGTTATGTTAAAGAGAATTAGGGTGGGATGCAACACCCTTACTCAGGTCACAGCCCTGATATCATGTAAGGGGAGTTTCCCTGGGTGTGGCCTATACCACCTTTTATTTTACAAGAGAGAGGACAGCAGAGAGATGGGGACGTTATACTACCAAGCAAAGAGCACCACGAGTGGAGTGTGTCCTTCAGACCTGGTGTCCCTGCACTGAGAAACTCCTAGACCAGGGGAAGATGGATAAGAGAACCAATGAAGAGAGAAAGCCTTCCCATGGAGCTGGAACTCTGAATTTGGACTTCTAGCCTACTAAACTGTGAGAGAATAAATTTCTCTTTATTAATGCCATCCACTTGCAGTATTTCTGTTATAGCAGCACTAGCTAACTAAAACAGAGCTGAAATGGAGTTATGCTGCTGAACAAGAAATTTTTATTTATCACATGGAAAACTATATCTACTACAAATTTTTTTTTCTTAATTTTATTGTGCTTTAGGTGAAAGTTTACAATGCAAATTAGTTTCTTGTTCAAAAATTTATATAGAAATTGTGACATTCATTGCAATCCTGGCAATGTGACACCACTCTCCCCATTTCCACCCCAAGTTTCCTCATATCCATTAGTCCAGTTTTCCTGTCCCTTCCTGCCTTCTCGTCTTTCTTTCTGGGCAGGTGTTGCCCATTTGGTCTTGTATACTCAATAGAACTAAGATGCACGTTCCTCACGTGTGTTATTGTTTGTTTTATAGGCTTGTCTAATCTTTGGCTGAAAAGTGGGCTTTGGGAGTGACTTCAGTTCTGAGTTAGCAGGGTGTCCAGGGACCACAGTCTCGGGGGTTCCTCCAGTCTCTGTCAGACCAGTGAGTTGGGTCTTTTTTTGTGAATTTGAATTTTTGTTCTACATTTTTCTCCTCCTCTTTCCGGGACTGTCTATTGTGATCCCAGAACAGTAGGTGTTGGTAGCCAGGCACCATCTAGTTCTTCTGGGCTCAGGCTGGTGGAGGCTGTGGTTCATGTGGTCCTTTAATCCTTTGGGTTAATATTTTCCTTGTATCTTTAGTTTTCTTCATTCTCCTTTGCTCCGGACAGGATGGGACCAATAGATCTACCACAAATCTTAAGCATTGTCCCTTGTGTATCCGGCTATCCCTCATATCAAAACATGCAAATTATATTAACTTAAAAATAAGTAAGACTGAAGAAGAATTGATGCCTTTGAATTACGGTGTTGGTGAAGAATATTGACTATACCATGGACTACCAAGGAATGAACAAATCTGTCTTGGAAGAAGTACAGCCAGAGTGCTCCTTGGAAGCGAAGATGATGAGACTTCATCTCACAGACTTTGGACATGTTATCAGGAGGGTCCAGTCCCTGGAGAAGGACATCATGCTTGGTAAGGTAGGGGGTCAGCGAAAAAGAGGAAGACCCTCAAATAGACTGACTCACACAGTGGCTGCAACAACGAGCTCAAACATAGCTATGATTGTGAGGATGGTACAAGACTGGGCCGTGTTTCATTTTGTTGTACACAGGGTCACTACGAGTCGGAACTGACTGGATGGTTGTTGCAACAACAACAAGCCTTGTGTAGGCAAACAACAGAACTATAACAATAAAAACTTGAAGCAGACGCTCAAACACTCATACACCCATGTTCATTGCAGCACTATTCACAATAGCCAAAAGGTGGAAACAACCTAAATGCCCATTAACAAATGAATGGATAAACAAAATGTGGTACATTCATACAATGGAATACTACTCAGCCAGTAGGAGAAATGAAGTCTTGATACATGCTACAGTATGGATAGAGGCTGAAGACATTATTATACTGAGTGAAATAAGTCATTCACAAAAGGACAAATATTATATGACCTCACTTACATAAAAAGACAAGAAAAGGCAAATGTATAGAGAGCAAGGTTTATTAGTGGTTGCCAGGAGTGGGAGGGAAGGGGAAAAAGGGGGATTAACAGTGATGGAAAAATCACATTAATTAAGGGTAGGATGGCACAGCCAATTATCGTAATTGCTGTCAATAAGTGGTACACCTGTAAAAAGTTGAATTGGCAAAAACTGTGTGATAGGTATATTTACAACAATGACAGAAAAAAGAGTAGCTGCCGAGGCTGCTCATTTACAACTGAAAACTTCACTGGATCTGGTTTGTTGTTTTGGAGGTTTAGGGTCATGGATTCATGAGACATCCCAGTTAATTGGCTTCATAATGTATTTACTGTTTCTGTTCTACCTCCTAGCTCGTTGCGTAGTGCCTGGGGTCTTAAAAGCTCGCAAGTGGCCATCCAAGGCACAACAACTAGTCTCTATTCACCTGAATGAACAGAGGAAGAAGGAGAGTCAGGAATAAGAGGAGGACATGGAATGTATAAACAACTACCACCTTTGCCATGAGACCAGAAGAACTGCATGGTGCCTGGCTACCACTTCTGAACATTTTGATCAAGGATTCTATAGCGGGATCCTGATCAAAAGGGGGAAAACACAGAACAGAATTTCAAATTATCATGGATTCCAGACTTCCTGGAGCCATGAAGATTGTGTGAACCCCTGAAACTATCACCCTGAGATAATCTTTAAAACTTAAACCAAAAATATCCCCTGAAATCTTCTTAAAACCTAATAATAGTTTTGCTTAACTAGTAAAAATAAGTCTGCCTTGAGCATTATGCTCTTTTGAGAATCATCTATATGGGATCAAATGGACAAAAGCAAATCAAAAGATTAGACAGGAACCTTAGGAGGCAGAGAGTTTATGTTAATGGGGGAGGAGCAACTCAGAAAAAAAGGGTGAAAATGGTTGCACAACTTGAAAAATGTAATCAATGTCACCGATTTGTGCATGTAGCAACTGTTGAATTGGTGTATGTTTTGCTGTGTATATTCTCAACAACAACAATAAAACAAAATAAAAAAAGGAGAAAGAAAAAAACAGAGAGAGAGAGAGGAAGAATCAATTTAACAACAGATATAACTTTAGCTAAACTCCAAGATGTCATTGCTTTTGAAGTGGCTGTGGAAGACCTACTTGACAAGAACAAATCTACTTAGGCTGATTGCTTTTCTCACTATAAGGGAAATGAAGCATTAAAATGAAATCTAGAAACTTCTCACTCGAGCTAAGATGACAATGTATCATACAAAGTGAAAATAAGCACTGAGGACTTTTTAAAAAAAAAGAAAGAAGGAAACCAGCAACTGTCTAGGGAGAAGCCAGCAGTGCATGTATAAACTCAGACTCCGGAGTTAATGGGAATATGCCAAGAGCTACTTTCTGTTTCTTGTGAGCTCCAGTTTCTCAAAAATACACACGTTTAGCCAGAGCTCAGATTGTTATCTTGATCCTAGAGACAATTTGTTGCTAGCTGCCATCAAGTTGGCCCAACGTCCCCATGCAAAACAGGATAAGACTGTTGTGATCCATAGGGTTTTCACTGGCTGATTTTCTGGAATTAGATTGCCAGGCCTTTCTTCCTAATCTGTCTTAGTCTGGAAGCTCCATGGAAACCTGTTTAGCATCATAGCAACACACAAGACTCCACTGACTGACAAGTGGTGGCTGCCCATGAGGTGCATTAACTGGAAATCAAACCGAAGTCTCCCCACATGGAAGATGAGAATTCTCCCACTGAACCCCCACTGGCCTCACTAGAGGCAATAGAAGGAGGTAAATAATATAAGCAGGAGAGGTCGAGGCTAAAGTTGAAAGTCCCTCAATGCTTATCCTTCATCTCCATAAGATAAAGTTCAGGGGCATAAGGCTTTCCACGATCTGGCCTCTGCCCACCTTTTCTGCCTTGTCTCTTACCACTCTGCCTTGCCTTTTATGCTTCAGGGAACACTGATTTGCTGTGATCTTGCACAAACCAGGTCACCCTCATACTGTTCCTTTTCTTAAAATGCCCCTTTCTTTCCCTTTGCCGGTTTTTACACCGCCTATCCTATCACGTTCAAAACCTTACAATGATCCCATAACGATAACATCCTATATGGGCCCTTGAACACTGTTTCATTATTGCTCTTCTGCGTATCTGCCTCTTTGACAAGCTTTGGAGCTCCTAAAAAACACAGCTGTGACATGTTCACTGCAATATCGCTGGTGCCAGGCATGTGGCCACTTACTAAATGAGTGACTGACTAGGATATTTGTAAATTTCAGTTCAGCTATTCAATCAACTTTTGCTGGCAAAACTGTCCCAAACAATGTTCCAGGGACTGGAGGAATGCCAAAAAAAAAAAAAAAAGGAAATGCCCAGTGAGCCCCATGTCCTTAAAGAGAATGCCTTTTAATTGTGGGGTGGTTGGGTGGGTGTAGGGAAGATAAGTTTAGGATTTGAGTAAAAGATTGGGAAGGAGAAAGCTATGAAAGAGACGAAAAACAGAGAGTACTCTTATAACCACTCATTAAGCTGTACACATTTGCTGAGCAGTTCTAAGCATGTTTGAATGGATTCCAGTCAAAAGCAGGTGATATTGAGAGGCTTTGCACATACATTGTATCTTATAATTATAATATATACTATATTAAATTGTAATCATGTTATATGTGTGTAGATAATAGATAATTCTACACAATAATAATATCAGTCATTTATCTAGCACTTTCTTTGTTCCAGGGATTGTGCTAAATATCTACAGTACACCATCTCAATTCGATGCAAAAGGTTTTAATAGTCTCATTTCATAAAAGAAACTGAAGCTTAGAATGGCTAATTAACTCATCCAAGATCACATAGCTATAGTACTTCCTTACCTTGTGTGTGTAGATACAGACACACAGATAGAGATATGTAATCAAAAAATTCAGTCACTAATTTAACTGGAAATTTCCCATCACTATGAGTAAATGAGTCAGAATCAACTTGACAGCAACAAGTTTGGTTTGGGTTTTATGAGTAAATGGACTTGTCTAAGCAGTAAGTTTTTAAAAAAGAGCTTGCTGGAACTATGGTATTGTTACAAAAACATCACCAACAGTTTCAAATGCACCAATAATTTCTTCCCAAAATAGAATACTGCCCTTGTTTAGACACTGTTTAATTGTAACTAGTGAATTTTTTCTTTAAATTTGTCACAAATTAATAGGGAAAAGATTTAGAAAACAAAATTGAGATTTTATTTAACCATCATTTGGATCTTGAGAAAACGTTTGTTGACATAAATACTTTGGGGGTTAAGAATAGAGAAGTTTATGACTCTGCCCTTATGGAGATTAAAATAAAATTATTTAAGAAGCTTGGCAAATACAGAAATATATTTTTAATTGCCAGAGTGCTCCTTGAAATTGAGGATGGCAAGACTTCGTCTAATGCACTTTGGACATGTTATTAGGAGGGATCAGTCTCTGGAGAAGGACATCATGCTTGCTAACGTAGAGAGTTAGCGGAAAAAGAGGAAGACACTTAATAAGATTGATTGACACAGTGGCTGCAACAATGGGCTCAAACATAGCAACAATTGTGAGCATGGCGCAGGACCAGGCAGTGTTTCGTTCTGTTGTACATAGGGTCGCTATGAGTCAGAACCAACTCGACAGCACCTAACAACAAACAGCAACAAGGAACACTAAGCAGGAAGCTTTGTGGTTGTTTTATTGTGTGCTCATGAATTGCTATGATTATGTGGTTTAGGATAACTAGACTTTATTTATATACACTTCTTTTAAATCACTGCTACCCACATTGCACTTTATTCAGTATTTTCCTTATTAAAAATGCAAATCTTTACATTTAGTGACTCTAAATTCTATTAGAATTTTATCTCAGAAGATTTTAAAACAATTGAGTTTGCAGAATTCAGTATTTAGAATCCTCTTTTAGCCTTTGGGGCAGGACTGGGCAGTGTTTCGTTCTGTTGTACACAGGATCTCTGTGAGTTGGAACTGACTGGATAGCACCTAACAACAACTTTTATTCTTTGGGTGGAAACATTGCAATAATGAGTACTGGCGAGCAATGAAATTAAACGGCTAGAAGCAAATTCTTTCGAGTCATTGTTATCAAATTTATTTTAAATTAAATTCACAGTGTAGGTTTTTATTGAGTTCTTAGTCTGTCTTCTTTCAAAGGAATTATGCTTAATGGTTTTACTTCCATATGACCCAGGCCCATTCGGTCTTCCTTGAATTTCTCTTCCCCAGTTGAAAAAATTCTCAACTGACCAGTAACTTCCAGTATCCTGCCTATGTGGCTACCTGAAAGAAAGAAAAGCTCTGCTTACCTACTCCAGATTGAAGGGTTTTCTTTTTGTTGTTGCTGTTCTGCCCTTGAACTTAATGGAAAGGCTGGATGTGTGCCCCTGGCTGGCCAGCCTGCCACATATTCCTTTTTATGTCTGCTGGAGAAGCTTTGGAAACCCTGGTGGCATAGTGGTTAAGAGCTACAGCTGCTAACCAAAAGGTCAGCGGTTTGAACCCACTAGGCCCTCTTTGGAAACCCTATGGGGCAGTCAAAATCAACTCAACAGCAACAGGTTTTGTTTGTTTGCTTTTTTTTTTTTTGGAGAAGCTTTGGTAGTGCCATGGTAAGATCTTGGCTGCCATTCAAAAGGCTGGTGGTTCTAATCCACCCAGCTGCTCTGTGGAAAAAAAGACCTCGCAATTTGCTCCTGTAAAGATCACAGCCTAGAAAACCCCATGGGGCAATTCTACTCTGTCACTTGGGGTTGCTATGAGTTGAAAACAACTCAACAGCACTTAACAACAACATCTACCGGAGCCTAGCAGATTCTTATGAAATATCCCTCTTCGTCAATTACTGCATACAATGCTAATGGATTCAAACTGTCTAGCCCATAGTATAAATAGATGTAGTGGACACTGTGGTGTAATTCCCAGATGACCCTCAGGACTAAATGACTTATTTTCTCCATAGCTTCTGGGAGCACTGTGCAGACAGCCCTCTGTTGTCAGCCCTTTTCTGAATTACCACAACTCAAGGGATTCACCTCTCCCAAGGCCAAGGCTCCTTCCCAGGGCAGCCCACATGTTGGGGGATAATGCCCAGCAACTGCACCCCATCTCAGGACAACCCTAAAGGACTCTGTCAGCGCCAGAGTTTTCCATGGGTGCTGAGGTCTTCACTGAGACCGCACCACAGTCCAGCTGTCCCCTCTGCATAATCCTGCTTCCTTCTCTTCCCTTCCCCAAGTGGTGATACAAGAGTACTCCCCAAAAAACTTCCTGTGCCTCATCTCTTTCTTAGAGTCTACTTCCAGGGATACTCAATTTATGACAAAAGACAAACTCTGACTTGCAAAATATACCACAAAAATTATCTTTGCTAAACATTTCAATTCCAAATGATATTATATTTGACATTTTTCTAAAGTATAAAGAAACTAAGTGGTATTATTTATAACATACCAAGTCTCCATTCTATTTCCATTTCATTCGCAGGTAATTTTGTTAATTCATTCAACAAATTTATTAACTCATTCAACAAAAATATTTACTAGATGCCATGTTCCTTTTATGAAGAAGCTCAGAGTGTAATAGGAGAAACTGTGAGAAGTATTAGATCACAGAAAAGTAGATGACAGCTAAGCTGAATCTCAAGGGACAAGCAGGCTAAAGGGGATGCAGAGAAGGGTGTGCCTGGTAGAGACGACAGCAAAAGAAAGGCAGAGGGGTGACAAGGAGTGCATTACAGCTGGAGCATAAGCTGTATGAGGGAGGGAGAATGGGAAAAGAGACTGGCAGCAGGGCCAGAACAGGAATGCCATGCAAAGATTTATGGGCATATTCTTAAAGACTAAGTGGAGCCACTGAAAATTTTTATGTACAGGGTAACCTGATTATATTTTATTTTAAAAATATTATTTTGATGAAAGAATAGAGTTTAGAAAGGCACAAGACTGATGCAGTAAGGAAGCTATTTTAGTAACCTAAATGAGAAATAATGAGGGCCTGAAAAGAGGCAGTGAAAGAGGAAAGAATGAAACAAATTTCAAAGATATTACATTATATTTATATACCCACTAAATAAATAGTAAGGAAGGGTGGTTGGATGAAAAAAGCATGGTGAAAACCATGGTGAATTTTATTCTAGACTTGAATTTGAGAGGTAAATTAAAATCCAAAATCTGAATTTTGAACGCAAGTGACAGAAATCCAACCAGAATTGCTTCGGGTCGAGAGGAAATTTACTGAAAGGCTCACACAACCACAGAAAAAGAAGGTGCATAGCTGAGGATGAAACACTTTCAGCTGCTGTCTTGCTCACTCAGTTGCTCACTATCTCACTCTCTCTGCTTCATTCTCTCCTACTGTCACCTGGCATCTCCACCCAACATGGGGCATGGCCACAAATGATTCCAGAACCTCACATCTTCATCTCCAGAAAGACCTCAGTCTCTAATAACAAATTCAACAATCCTGAAAAACCAGTCTGATTATTCCCATGTGGGGCACTGGACCAATTAAAGGTGACTAGAAAAATGGGAAACTGGGATTGGCCCAACATGGGCCAGGCACCTTCCTTGTCTGCAGCAATCTCCTCTCCTTCAAGAAGACAGGATTGATAAGAAGAGAAGAGCTTTCATTCATACTACATATTTAAATGGATAGCTTCCCAGTGGACCAGTGTGGCTGCTCTAAGCAGATAATACTTGGTGCCCTATGGGAAGAGATTCAAGTGGAGATTCCAAGAGACCATTGGATGTATCTTAAAGAAAAATTGGAGTTGCAGGCAAAGACAGATTTCATCAGTACATATATGGTTCTTGAACCACAGTAAATGATGAGGTTACACAAAAAGAATATGTAGAGTAGAAATGATTAAGGATGGACCAATATTTAAAGGACTGGACAAGGAAGAAGAAGGAGACCAAGGAGCAGCACAAAACCCTTATAACTATTTGCCATTCTGTCAGGCATCTGTTTGTTTGGGGAGTTGCTCTATTACTCTCTTTTCTAGGGTGGCCAACTATCCTGGGACTGAAGAGCTTCCCAGGGTATAGAAGTTTCAGTTTTAGTACTGGGAAAGTTCAGGCAAACTGGAATCTCCTCCCTAGAATGTAAGCTCCTCAAGAACAAGCTCTGTATTTTTGCTCAGACTGCTGTATCCCTTTGTGATGGTTAATGTTATGTGTCAGCTTGGCTAAACCATGATTCTCAATATTATGTAATTATCCTCCATTCTGTGATCTGATGTAAGGGGAGTTTCCTTGGGAGTGTGGTCTGCAGCCAGTATATATGGACATTCCGGCAAAGCTCACTCAATCTTGATCTTGCATCTGATGCTTTCTCCTCTGACCTCCAGTTCTTGGGACATGAGCCAGCAGCCTGCCACCTGACCTGCAGATTTTGGGATTCACCAGCTCCTGCAACCCTGTAAGCCAGCAGCCTTCCACCTGATCTGCCGGTTTGGGGTTCGTCAGCCCCTGCCACCACGTGAGTCAGGAGAAGCCTGCAGCCTGAAGTCTGACCCACAGATTTGGCACTTGACAGCCTCCACAACTGCATGAGCCACTTCCTTATATGAAGGATTTCCTTATATATAGAGAGAGAAAAAAATCTCTATATATATATTTACGGAGCCCTGGTGGCATAGTGATTAAGAGCTCGGCTGCTATACAAAAGGTCGGCAGTTCAAATCCACCAGTCACTCCTTGGAAACTCTATGGGGCAGTTTTACTCTCTCCTATAGGGTCACTATAAGTTGGAAGCTACTCAATAGCAACAGGTTATATATATTTTTGTATATACACTTCACTGGTTTTGCTCCTCTAGAGAATCCAGCCAAAGACATTTGATACCAAGAGTGGCTCTAGAGGAACAAAATCTTAGTGATGAGTTTTCCGAATTGGTTCTCAAGTCTGGCTATACTTGAATACACTGATGACTCTAATTCCAGTAGGGAAGAAGGTACTGCTAATCTGTGGAGTGAGGTGGCAGTAGAAATACATAAAATATCACCACCATTGGATCAAATATTTGTGAGAAACAAGGTTCTGGGTGATGGTGTATTTGACACCTTTAGGCATTTCTGTCAAACTCTGTGTATATGGAGGCTGGTTGGCTGGTCCTGCTTTTTCTAGACAAAGTGGTAAAAGAAAGAGATGAGCTCAGGTCTTAAGAGTCACAGCTTAAGCGCTGCATAAAAGCCTTGAAAGTTGTCACTTGTGCCCCAAAAGAAAGCCTTATTTCTTGTAGTAACAGAACTGATATTGCCAAAAACCAAGCCAAGAGTTTTATTGTAAGAGTGGCTGAATTACAACACCATTTGAATTTCCAACCTCGAATGATGTCTGAAGTTAAAGTGAGGGCATTGATTGGGAAGAAATTGGATCCTGAAACTTGGGATGGGGACATATGGGCAGATAATTAGAAAGCTAAGGACATTGAGCCCCTAAATTCCATTGAATTACTCCTTCCAACAGAACCATCCCTCTTACTCCCATCCAAAGAAATTACTCCATCTTTGTCTGCTAAGCCACCCTCCCCAATAAAACCATGATTCCTTCCACGTCCATCTGATGAGATTAACTCAGCTGTGTCTGAAGAGTCTTTGTCTGAAATATCACCTGGGGCAGTGTCTGGTCCATTGCCTGGGGCATCATCTGAGGCAGATGCCTTACAAGACATTTCTGAGTATCCCCAGGACCCACACCATCACCCGTTTTTGCTTCTAGACCTACAACTAGACTTAAGTCCCAGCGAGCCTCAAGATGTCTAGTAAAAGTGTGGCCCATGAGGAGGTATGCTACATTCCAAAAGAACTTCTTGATTTTTCTAACATATACAAACAGAAACCTGGGAAATATGTGTGGGAATGGCTTTTAAAGTTGTGAGATAATGGCGCAAGGAACATAAAGTTGGGTCAATCTGAATTTATTGTTATGAGCCTATTAAGCACAGATTCTTCATTCAATGATTCAGCTCAAGAGGTTAGAAAAGGATCTGATAGTTTATTTGGTTGGTTCACTGAAGCATGGAACAAGCAGTGGCCAACAATTAATCAAGTTGAAATGCCAGAACTGCCCTGGTATTCTGTAGAAGAAGGTATCCAAAGGCTTAGGGAAATTGGCATGTTAGAGTGGATTTACCTGGTTGGACTCACAGACCCACTTATAGAGTGCCCAGGGGACACACCTTTCACCACAATGGTGAAAAATAAATTTGTGAAGAGAGCCCCAGTATTCTTGAAGACTGCTGTGATTGCTATTTTATGTAAGTCAGATTTGACAGTGGGAACTGCTGTAACTGAATTAAGACACCTAACTACAATGGTGGGAGAAAAGAGCTGGCAATCTGCTCCTGTAAAGATTACAGCCTAGAAAACCCTATGGGACAGGGCAGTTCTACTTTGTCACAGGGGGTTGCTATGAGTCAAAATCATCCCAGCGGCACCTAACAACAACTACAATGGGGCTGATTGGATCCCGGGATGGTAGAGTCCAACTGAAGTCACTAAATCAACAAAGATTAGGTGGGCATGGTTACTGTAATGGACAGCAGAGTCAAAGCAGTAATCAGAATAGTGTGACTCGTACAAATTTATGGCACTGGTTACTTAGTCATAGTGTCTGTAGGAGTGAAAAAGATGGGAAAGCTACTAAATATTTACTTGATCTGTACAAGCAGAAGAATTCTAGGTCATGTAAACAGCAGTCTAACTCAAATTGCCCACAATCAATTCCCAGATTTGAGCCAGTTTATAAACTCACAACCCTTTGAATGAAGGGGAGGCTGGGTTCCCTGGAGGAAAGACTCCACTACACTGCCAAAAATTTATACTGTTACTCTTGCTCCCAGTCTTCCCCAGAGGGATATGGCCTTTTATGAGAGTGACTGCTCATTGGAGAAAATAAAATAATCAAACATTTCAGGGATTACTAGGCACTGACTCTGAACTGCCACTAATTCCAGGAGACCCAAAACACCACTGTAGCCATGAGTCAGAGTGGGGGCGTATGGAGGTAAGGTTATTAATGGAGTCCTAGCTCAGGTCTATCTCACGTGGATCCCTGAATCCATCCTTTAGTGAGTTCCCCAGTTCTAGAATGCATAATTGGAATATACTTACTCAGCAAATGGCAGAACCCCCACATTGGATTCCTGACATGTAGCGTAAGGGCTATTACAGTAGGGAAAGCCAAGTGGAAGCCATTAGAACTGCCCTTACCTAGGAAAATAGCAAATCAAAAGCAATACCATATTCCTGGAGGGATTGCAGAGATTACCGCCACCTTCAAGCACTTGAAGGATACAGTGGTATTGATTCCCTCCACATCCTCATTCAATTCAGCTACTTGGCCTGTGCAAAAAACAGATGGATCTTGGGGAATGACAGTGGATTATCGTAAATTTAACCTGGTGGTGACTCCAATTGCAGCTGCTGTTCCAGATGTGGTTTCATTGCTTGAGCAAATTAATATATTTCCTTGCACCTGGCTAATGCTTTTTTCTCCATATCTGTTTTGAAGGACCACCAAAAGCAGTTTGCCTTCAGCTGGCAAGGCCAGCAATACTCCTTCGCTGTCCTACCACAGTGGTATATCAACTCTCCAGCCCTATGTCATAATTTTGTCCACAGGGACCTTGATCGCCTTTCCCTTCCACAACATGTCACACTGGTCCATTACACTGATGACTGTCTTAGGCTGGGTTCTCTAGAGAAGCAAAACCAGTAAAGTATATAAATATATATAGAGAGAGATTAATATCAAGGAAATGGCTCCCTTGATCGTAGAGGCTGAATGTTCCAAGTCCATGGATCAAGATAGAGGCTTCTCCTGATTCACGTAGCCACAGGGGTTGGCGAACCCAAGATTGGCAGGTTGGAGAGCCGAGCTGTTGTTCACAGGCTATGAGGATAGATGAATCCCAAGATCGACAGGCAAGACTGCAAGTCTTCTCCTGATTCACGTAGCTGCAGGGGCTGGAAAACCCAAGATCAGCAGGTTGGAAAGCAGGGCTCTTGCTCACAGGCTGTGAAGATCAACGGATCTCAAGATTAGCAGATAAGCTGCTAGCTCAAGTCCCAAGAACTGGAGGTCAGACGAACAGGAGGCAGCTGCAGGATCCAGAGCAGGCAAAAGCCAGAACGTCCACCTATATTCTGATGCAGGCCACATGCCCAAGGAAACTCCCTTTCAGCTGATTGACTGCTCACAGCAGATCCCTTCCTGGGGGTGATCACATATAAACACTGAGAATCATAGCGCAACCAAGTTGACACACCATCTTAAGCATCACAACGACATTATGTTGATTGGATCTAGCAATAAAGAAGTGTCAATGATTCTAGACTTATTGGTAAGACATTTGTGTGCTAGAGGGTGGGAAATTAACCCAACAAAAATTCAGGCACCTTCCACCTCAGTGAAATTACTAAGGGTCCAGTGGTGTGGAGCATGTTGAGATATTCCTTCTAAGGTTAATGATAAATTGTTATATCCGGCCCCTCCTACAACTAAAAAGGAAGCACAACACTTGGTAGACCTCTTTGGATTTTGGAGACAACAAATCCCTCATCTGGGTGTGCTACTCTTGCCTATTTATCAAGTGACAGGAAAAGCTTCTAGTTTTGAGTGAGGCCCAGAACAAGAGAAGGAACTGCAACAGGTTCAGGCTGCCTTGCAAATGGCTCTGCCACTTGGGCCATATGATCCTGCTGATCCAGTGGTGCTTAAAGTGTCAGTGGTAGACAGAGATGCTGTTTGGAGTCTTTGGCAGGCCCCTACTGGTGAATTACAGCACAGACCTTTAGGATTTTTGAACAAAGCCCTGCAATCCTCTGCATATAACTACTCTCCTTTTGTTACTGGGCATTAGTAGAGACTGAACACTTAACCATGGGCCACCAGGTCACCATATGGCCTGAACTGCCCATTGTGAACTGGGTTTTGTCTGACCCACAGAGTTATAAAGTCAGATGTGCACAGCAGCACTCCATCATTAAACAGAAGTGATATATATGAGATTGGGCTCGAGCAGGACCTGAAGGCACAAGTAAGTTGCATGAGGAAGTGGCTCAAATGCCCATGGTCTTCACTCCTGTCACATTATCTTCCCTCTCCCAGTCTGCACCTATGGCCTCATGGGGAGTTCCTTATAATCAGTTGCCTGAGGAAGAGAAAATTTGTGCCTGGTTTGCAAATTCGCATTGCCTTTGAGTCAATACCAACTCATAGCAACCTGTAGGACAGAGTAGAAGTGCCCCCATAGAGTTTCCAAGGAGTGGCTGGCAGATTCGAACTGCCAACCTTTTGGTTAGCAGCCGTAACTCTTAACCACTGCGCCACCGAGGCTCTGGTTTACAGATGGTTCTGTGCAATCTGTAGGTACCACTCGAAAGTGTATAGCAAAATAGCACTGCATCCCCTTTCTGGGACCTTCCTGAAGGACACTGGTGAAGGGAAATCCTCCCAATGGGCAGAACATGGAGCAGTGCCTCTGATTGCTCACTTTGCTTGGAAGGAGAAATGGCCAGATGTGTGACTGTAAACTTATTCATGGGCTCTGGCCAATGGTTTGGCTGGATGGCCAGGAACACAATTGGAAAATTGGTGACTAGGAGATATGGGGAAGAGATGTGGATAGGCCTCTCTGAATGGGCCAAAGAAGTGAAGATATCTGTGTCTCATGTGAATGCTCACCAAAGGGTGACCTGGACAGAGAAGAATTTTAACAATCAAGTGGATAGGAAGACATGTTCTATGGAAACCAGTCATTCTCTTTCCCCAGCCACTTCTGTCATTGCCCAATGGGCTCATGGACAAAGTGGCCATGGTGGCAGTGATGGATGTTATGCATGGATTCTGCAGCACATGGACTTCCACTCACCAAGACCGACTTGGCTACAGCCACTCTTGAGTGCCCAATCTGCCAACAGCAATGACCAGCACTGAGTCCCTGATATGGGTAGTAGAAGAAGGTAGTGCTAAATACGCCCTATGACCATGTGGCCAGTTGCAGAAAGGAGGACTGTAATTGTTATGAGTATTTCTTCCTTGTTTTTTATATGTGTATGTGTGTGTGTATATATATAGCTAATACTTTTGTTTTCTTCCCTCCCTTATCCCATTACTTATTATAAAATATAAGATGTAAACTAGGCTATTGTGTTTTCAGTTGTACACATTAATTGTATCATATTAGGTGAAAGTATGACTTTATCATTGTTTTTATTCAGAGATTATTGTAATGGATTGAATTGTGTCCCCCAAAAATATCTGTCAACTTGGTTAGGCCATGATTCCCGGTATTGTGTGGTTGTCCTCCATTTTGTGATTGCAATTTTATATTAAAGAGGATTAGGGTGGAATTGTAGCACCACCCTTACCCAGGTCACATCCCTGATTCAATGTAAAGGGAGTTTCCCTGGGCTGTGAGCTGCACCACCTTTTATCTCTCAAGAAATAAAAAGGAAAGGGAAGCAAGCAGAAGGGGGACCACATACCACCAAGAAAGCAGTGCCGGGAGCAGAGTGCATGCTTTGGATCTGAGGTTCCTGTTCTGAGATGCTCCCAGACCAAGGAAGACTGATGCAACACGAGGACCTTCCTCCAGAGCCAACAGAGGGAGAAGGCCTTCCCCTGGAGCTGATGCCTTGAATTTGGACTTGTAGCCTACAGACTGTGAGAGAATAAATTTCTCTTTATTAAAGCCATCCACTTGTGGTATTTCTGTTACAGCAGCACTAGATGACTAAGACAATTATGTATGGTTTAAGGAGATGTGTGCAGGTGCCAAACTGACAAAAGGGGGAATGTGATGGTTATGTGTCAACTTGGCTAGGCCATGATTTTCAGTATTATGTAATTATTCTCCATTTTGTGATCTGATATAAGGGGAGCTTCCTTGTGGTGTGGCTTGCATCCAGTATATATGGACATTCTGGCAAAACTCACATGCTATCAATCCTGCATCCAACTCATCATTTTCTGACTTCTGGTTCTTGGGATTTGAGCCATCAGCTTACTGCCTGACCTGGAGATTTTGGGATTTGCCAGCTCCCACAACCCCATGAGTCAGCAGCCTTCCACCTGACCTGCCAATTTTGAGCTCTTCAGCCCCTGCAACCACGTGAGTTAGGAGAAGCCTCTAGCCTAATGCTTGGCCCATGGATTTGGGACTTGTCAGCCTCCTTAACTGCATGAGCCATTTCCTTGAAATAAATTTCTCTCTATATATTTATATATATACACTTCACTGGTTTTTCTCTGCTAGAGAACCCAGCCTAAGACACCCCTGCACCCAGAAAAGTGCCTGGCACATGTACAGGACACTCCATAAGCATTTTTGAATGTATAGAAGAAAGTTAAAGAGGGGGAAATGTTGAGGGTATTGCAGATCCTTCGAAACAGTTAAACTAGTTCTGTGTGTAGACAAAACTGTAGAGGAAAAATTGAAGACTTTCCAAAGAAACTGCCAGGCAAACTATCAACTTCCATAAATCGCTGATTCGTACACTGAAATAGGTCTATAATTTAGCAAATTGACTCACTAAAACAATTGGGCAGTCTGTGATTCAGGTGGAATGTGCTCTAATAGGACTTTTGACATCCCGCCCTCAGTACAGGCAGCTGTTAACACATTTACTACCCAACCTCAAAAGCTCATGTTGGTGATCATTGTACTACAGGCCCTGGATTTTACAAAAATAAACAAAATGCTATTTAACCTGACATACTTTTCTCTCACAGTTCATGATGTAAGATAAACATAACTGTTAGTCCTCTGTGTGCGCCTCCTGCAGCCCACCTCTCAATCACCTCCTTGAATCCATCCTTAATCCCTCCAGTGTGGGCTCCACACTCTTTTCAGAGCAGTCTTTCTTTAAATGCAAACCCAATCATGTCATTCCTGGGTAAGAAACCTCCAGTGGTTTCCCATCACAAAACATTAATGTCTAGATGCCTTAGCCTGGCATATAAGGCTGCCATGACGTTGCCCAGTCCATCCCTCTCCAGGCCCTTTAAATAAACCCAGCAAGCCCTCAAAAACCCTTGTTGTGACTGTGGCTGCTCCAGAATTGCTCCATGCTATGCTGCTTGTTCTCTGTCTTCTTTGCTTTACCAGCCATATTGCAGCTATGTGCCCTGCAGCCTCATTTCTGTCCTGACCCTGGATCCGCAGCTTGGGCTAGAACTTGCTCTCCTGGTTTTGACCTTTGGCCATGGTTGGCCCGATGCATGACTCCTGACCCCAGCCTTCCTGCTTCAGTCATCAGAACTGTGGGTAAGAGGTGTCTTCCAACAGACAGGTCTCTGCCTACCTTTTCTGCCCCATCCCCTGGTCCTACCACAAATGACCTTGTACTTAGAGATAACTTTCTTAAGAACATGTGCTGTTTGACATCTCCTGTCTCTGTCTTTCTTTCTTTCCCTTCCTATTCTTAGAGAAGATAAACAACAGGTAGGCTCTGAATAAAAGCTTGTCAGGCCCTCTCTGAGCTTTTCATTCTCACAAGTGAGGTAAGATTACTTGCTCATTTTATGTATGGAATTCTGAAGGTAGACTTTGATTTCAAATACACTTTTTCTTTCTTTTTTTAAAATTCTAATTCTAGAATTTTTTCACCTAGAAATTCAGAATATCAATTAATGTCATTCTATTTCCTTATCTAAAATTTATGAAGATTTTAAAAATAATAATACCATCACAAAATAGAGTATGATATGATTTACAAGTTAAATAAATGAACATCTTAAAAATTAGGCATTCAAAGTGGGGTATATTTACTGGAGAAGTTTGGTTGGGTCATGGGCTAGAAGGCTAGCTGGTGGCTGATTATCAGAAGTCTTCCTGATTAGGAGGCATTCTTCCCTTGTAAAATGTATTAAGTTGTAATTAGTTGTCCAAGTTGGAAGTCCAGAAATTTAATCATTTGTGAAAGCTAAATTTACTAGAGACTGAAACATAAAAACCAGAGTAACAACTGCATCACTTGCAAGAGAAATATCATCATTAGTCAAGGGGCTTGGGCAGCCGGACTTCTTGCAAGCAAGATACATGTAAGTCAAAGTATCAGAGAGCCGCTAGGAAGCCTGGAGTCAGCCAAGGAATTTACCTGCCAGTGAACAAGACATTACTTTCCCCCCTACTGCCTGGCATAGGCGATTTTGCTTCTTGCAACTGTTAAGAACATAGTCTTTGAGGTCTAACAGATTGGGTTAAAATCTTGGAGCCACCACTTAATATCTTTGTGAACTTCAACAAATTATTTAACCTCCCTAATTTCAAGTTTTTCACTTGGTTGTTATAAAGTTATTGTGAAAATGTGCTTATGGTGCTTGGCTCAATGCCCGGCATAATAAAGGTAAAATAATGGATCTGACTCCTTAAGGTGACTCTACACACCTTTGTTTGATCCACTAGATGGGTTAAGCTAAAACTTATCCCTCTAAGAACAATTTTGTTTCACTTCTTCCCTGGCTTTAATAATTTAATCGCTCACTCATTCATGCATTTGTTTATTCAACAAGTCCTTTATCAGATATGGGTTTTGCAAATATTTTTTCCAAGTCTGTAGCTTTTCTTTTCATTCTTTTAACAGTGTGTGTCCCAGAGTAGACGTTTTTAATTGTAATTAAGTCTAATTTATCAATATTTTCTTTTATAGATTGTGATTTAGGGGCTGTATCTAAAAAGTCATCATCAAACCCAGTGTCACCTAGATTTTCTCCAATGTTGTCTTCTAGAAGTTGTATAGTTTTGTGTCTTAAATTTTGGTCTATGTGAGTTAATTTCTGTGAAAGATGTAAGCTCTGTGTCTAGATTATTATTTTTTTTTTTTTTTTTTTGCATGTGGAAGTCCTGTTGTTCCAGCATCATTTGTTGAAAAGATCACCCTTTCTCCAATGAATTGCCTTGTCAAAGATTAGTTGACTGTATTTGTGCAGGTCTATTTCTGGGCTCTCTTTTCTATTCCACTGATCTATTTGTCTGCTCCTTCTCCAATAGCACACTGTAGCTGTATAGTAAGTCTTGAAGTCAGGTAGTGTCAGTCCTCCAACTCTGTTCTTCTTCAGTATCTAGAGTGTTGTCAAGTGTTAAGAGACAAGGGTCTCAGCAACAGATCATTCCTTGGCTTTGGTTTCTACAGTCCTTTTTCTTGCTGTTTCTCCTACCCTGATTCTTCAGTCTTCTTGGAAGTTCTGTTGTTGTTAGGTGCTGTCGAGTTGGTTCCGACTCATAGCGACCCTATGTACTACAGAACGAAACACTGCCCGAAACACTGCAGCATGCTCACAATTGTTGTTATGCTTGATCCTACTGTTGCAGCCACTGAGTCAATCCATCTCGTTGAGGGTCCTCCTGTTTATCGCTGACCCTCTACTTTACCAAGCATGATGTCTTTCTTCAGGGACTGATCCCTCCTGATAACACGTTCAAGGTATGTAAGAAGTAGTCTCGCCATCCTTGCTTCTAAGGAGCGTTCTGGTTGTACTTCTTCTAAGACAGATTTGTTTGTTCTTTTGGCAGCCCACAGTATGTTCAAGATTCTTCGCCAACACCACAATTCAAAGGCGTAAAATTTTCTTCAGTCTTCCTTATTCATTATCCAGCTTTCGCATGCATATGATGCGATTGAAAATACCATGGCTTGAGTCAGACACACCTTAGTCTTCAAGGTGACATCTTTGCTTTTCAGCACTTCAGAGAGATCTTTTGCAGCAGATTTGACCAATGCAATGCGTCTTTTGATTTCTCAACTGCTGCTTCCATGGGTATTGATTGTGGATCCAAGTAAAATTAAATCTTCGACAACTTCAATCTTTTCTCCATTTATCATGATGTTGCTTGTTGGTCCACTTGTCAGGATTTTTGTTTTCTTTATGTTGAGATGTAATCCATACTGAAGGCTATGGTCTTTGATCTTCATCAGTAAGTGCTTCAAGCCCTCTTCACTTTCAGCAAGCAAGGTTGTGTCATCTGCATAATGCAAGCTGTTAATGAGTCTTCCTCCAATCCTGATGCCCCATTTTTCTTCATATAGTCCAGCTTCTCAGATTATTTGCTAGCATACAGATTGAATATGTATGGTAAAAGTTCTCTTAGCTACCTGATATCCTTCTAAGAAATGTTGTTTTTGTTTTTTCCCTTAAATTAGCCAGAGCTGGTTTCTGTAGCTTGAAACTAAGAACACTGACTGGTAGCACATCTAGAAAGTGGTCAATTCAGTATTTGGTTCCATCTGCCTAACTACAAAACCTGCCCCCCCCCCTTTTTTTTTAAGTAATACAACTAGGCATTCAGTCATTTATTCAAAAATTATTCATTCATCAGTGCCTCACATTCATGGCAGGTATCATCTCAGGAACCTAAAGAAGCCTAAAACTCCTATGGACTTTATTTCAGCTGGGATCTGACAAAGAGCAGTTCTCTGTAGTAAACCTGAGCCAATAATTCAAAACCCTTACCCTTATATTAGTCTGAAACCCTGGGTTCTGTTTAACATTTCTAGGAAATCTGATTCCCAGAAGATCATTCCTGCTAAGAGGATTCCAACCTCTTGTCTCACATCTATTATTTTTATATTCCAATTTTTCTACAGATACTATGGTTTCCACATTTCTCTGTGATAGGTTTTCTCATTTCATTTCCTTTTAGTCCTTGACTTGCTTTGATATGATCTTTTTAGGTTGGAATGATTCATATTTAAATTTAGATTTGATAAAAGGATGATAGAAAGAAAGAAGTCTTTCGCTCCCCTGTGAAGGGACAATAATAAAGAAAAGGAAAAGTCTAGTGAAAAATGACCAGCTTGAATCTTTCATTCTTTGGAAAGATCAAGGGTTTTGCCTAACACTGGCCTCTAGGTAAAATTTATTCACACTAATGTGTAAATTCCTATTCTCCCTTAGGGTTTTTATACTTAGACAACAATTATAGTCTTACACTTGGAAACACTGAGACTGTTTGTATTTACGCAAGAAAAGAGTGGATATTGGAACCTTCTAGAAGTATCTAGATGACACCTTATAGGCAATTACTGACGTCAATGTATTTCCAAAAATGGAACTTAGCATACCTTTTAAAGTCTTGGAGATGAAAATAGTTTCTATCTACTGGCACTGGTCATTCTTTCTATTCCAACACTCATCTTCTGCCTGTCTTTGCCTTGGGGTCACCATGATGAATTGGAAAAGTGGTTTGGGAAGAAAACAGGGGAGCAAGATGATCAATTAAAGACAAGTTCCAATGTATCAGTTCTTGTTCTTCAATTTTGGCAGCTGCTATGAAAGTGCGGCAGTAGGGTAGCAGAGGACAAGGGGGCATATAAAAAGCAAATTTTGGAAGATTATTGTTATATTCTTTTACTTTCCTCAGATCAAAAAGTGGCAATGAGTATGTTTGTACATTCATTCATTTATTTGTTCATTCATTAAACAAACAAGTGATTTTTTGTATCATACATCCTTCAAGGTGCTTATAATTCAGTTAATTTAAAAGATTCTACTGGATCTGTGATATTCTTTCTTTTTACTTCTGAGACACATGTTTTGTGTGCCACACATTACATGGCAGAGGTGATGTTCACAAGCGCCCATTGTGTACCCGGGGCTATTCATTAGAATGCAGAAGATACACACCAGCTGTAACTCAGCCTTTCTCTTCCATGCAGGAAAGTATATCAGAAACATCACCAAATAAATAACCTTGAATCAAGTCAAGTCTAAATGTGAAGGTAAATCATGCACAAACCTTGATAGCTTAACAATTATTAATGACAAATTATTTGCAACAGATATCACACAAGACAAGTATGTCACCACTAAAAAACACCGCCTTAGATGGCAAGGGTGGTGTTGAATACCTTCTGTGCTTGGGATGTTCTGGGCAATTTTCATACTTTTTTTTTTTTCCATTTCATCCAGGACTTCATAATGCTATTTATTCAACCAATCCAGTAGTTTTCCAACTTTAATGTGCATCAGAATTACCTGGAGGGCTTGTTGAAACACAGACTGCTGGGCCCTGATCCCAGAGGATCTGATTCAGTACATCTGGGGTGAGGCCCAAGAATTTGCATCTCTAACAAGTTCCAGGTAATAGCGATGCTGTTGGTCTAGGACCATACTTTGAGAAGCCTTGATCTAGTCATCCATTTACATTCATAAAACATTTGTTAAAAGCCTACCAGGTGCCTGATACCAAAATAAAAAGATAAACCAGACATTGTTTTGTGAGAGCTAACTCTGCTAAAGGCTTTGTTATGACCTGATTTACTTCTTTATAACAATCCTACAAAGTAGGTATCTTTTCCCATATTTTATAGGTGAAAGTACCATAGCTGAAAGAGATTAAGTAAACTGCCCAAAGTCATGTATATGTACAGGTGTCATAACCAGGATCTGAACCCAAGTCTAATGGATGCCAAGGTGGTGTCGGCAGACATCAAGCTATATGCTATACCACCCCTCTACCATTGAGGGGCTTACAGTCCACTAGCATACTGTCAGTCATTTGCAGATAAAGAAACTGATGTTCATAGAGGTTAAATGGCTTCCTACAACTCACAGCTAGGAAGTATCTCAACCAAAATTTAATCTTACTTTGTCCAACTCCAAAGTGCTTTTCCCACCACCCAATACCATTTCTCCATGCTATCTCTAGATCAAAATCCTTCTTAATCAGAGCTAGGAAAAAAAGGATATTAACCGTGTTAACCAGAGTGGTCAGGGAAGGGGGAGTTCTGGCTAATGTTTTGGTTAACTCAGAAAATCTTGTGTTAACTCATTCAAAATCTTTCTAACCGGTATCAGTTCACTTTCCACCCTAAGTCAGCACATTGTAATGTAACGTTTCCATGATGATTCAGGATCTTACGTGTCTCAGAATCATCATTCTAAACAGCCTTCGTTACCAAGAAATGTCTAAGAGGATGCAGAAGATATAGGTCATTGGGTTGAATGTGTGGGGAACTCAGGATTATTGAAAGATCAGATTAATTTATATTTTAATCATTCACCTCTTCTGCAATCAGAATGTGAAAAGGCCCCTAAACTAAGACTAATCAAATGTTCCAGTTGAGTTGGGCTGAAATTAATCTCGTCGAGCACTAGTCTGTGGAAGTAGCTGATAAACTTTATTAACCTTAAAAGTGACATTTTTTTCTTCTTTTTGACTTGGTAAATCACAAAGAATGAAGCTTTCTCTGACTCCTGTGTACCATTGAGTTACCCCGTCATCAGGGAGAGAAATGAGCTGTGTAATTACCGTTTGAGACATGAATCATCCTTGCTCTGAGGGCCCAGACCTGTTCGACTCTATAAAAGCAGCTCAAGGTCGAAGTGCAAATGTGCACTGTCTGTCGTCCCCCAGGCTGATATAATTACCCAGCTACCGGGAGGAGATGAAGGTGCTTCCCGCATCTGGTCTCGCTGTCCTCTTCATCACTACTTTGAAGTTTTCCACTACAGCCCCCTCCCTATTTGCAGCCACCTCCAGGACCTCAAGGACCAACTACCACCTTGCCCAGGTTTGTAAATCTTTGCACAATTCCCTCTTCCTCCCCCTGTCCAGGAAAACCTAAAAGGAAAAATAAGTAAAAATCTGTTATCCTTTTTAAGTCATCTTATAAGTCCATTGAAGTCTAATAGTTACTATCTCCATCTACTCACAGAGGGCATCTAAGACCAGCATCTGGTACATATTAGATGCTCAATAAACACATGTTGCATGACTGAGTAAATGAAAGAATAAATGTTTATCTAGGTATCTTGTCCCTTACAATTTGAAGTGGCTTGCAAAAATACATGCGATATAAAAAAGTTGAAAGAAGTATTTGAGGAACCATGGCGGAGGAAAAATAAGGGTAGAAAAATACAAAATGAGGTGTAACATTTGCATACTAGATGTGGATCGGAAATTTAGTGCTAAGCTTCCTAGCAGTCACAACAAAAAGATTTCTGATGTTTACATGTTTTTTTTAATGACTCTTGGATTCACAACAACCTTGATTAAAACTTAAAGTGGACCAAGTTTTTCCTAGGTGCCTAACCACTTCTCATGTGAGTGCTTTCCTTTCTAAAGCATATTCCTGAACTACCTTATTTGCTTACACCTTCTGTTTTTTCCTTTTAAAATATCTCCACCTTGACTGTTGGAAAGTATCCAATACAAATGATTAGTAATAGAATTTTTGCAAAGACGAAGTGACTCAAAATGACTCAATGTATATTTGCTTCGAAGTGTTTTTGCACGTACAGGAAGATGGAGATCTTTAACCTAAAGGACGGGTCTCTAATGATGGAATTTCCAACATTAGTGAAAGGTGTGTGGCTGAGATGTTTTTGAGCTAGGGCCCTGTCTGTGGAGAGTCTGTGATTGCCAACTCTACCTCAAGGTTGCTTTCCTACCTGCTGGGCTACACTCGTGTACAGCTGCAGCAGTCGCATTCAGAGCTGGTTTTCCACAGTTCACACCCACATGGCCCTTCAGATTGTGGACAGTACTTGCCCATGCTAATTGCTCAGTTCCGCATCACATCAGCTGCTAACCATTTTGAATATCGACCATGCATATAACCAGCACAGTGGATGCTCAGCACAGGCCTGCTGAATTGAACTTTCTTTGACTTGAGCCCACTTTTAGATGAAGTAAATTCAAAATAACTCAGAACACTGGATTCAATTTCAGATTGTAATTTATTGGTGCCACCTAGCTGTGGGCTCTGGGTCCCACATGTATCTTGCCCCCACCCAACCTCATGCCACTCAGTCACTCAGAACTACAGAGGTTTTGTGTCCTCCTCCGAAGGCCATGCTGAGGTCAAAATAGATATGAGGTGGCCAGAGACCCTGATTCTACTCTCGTCAGCCTATACAGTCCTTGGTCTAAACCCAGCCATACCCATGCATTTACATATTGTCTATAGCTGTTTTCCAGCCAGTGTATGTCCTGCAAAGCTGCAAATATTATCTGACCCTTTACAGAAAAAAATTAGCCAACCCCTGATCAGTCTATGTCAGAATAAAGCCAGAACCTATCCTTGCTAGGGGTGTTTGGGAAGAACGAGGCGGCCTTGGTATGTTGGAGACCTTTAGTGATTCCTTACCTCTTTCTCTCCAAAATAAGTCAGCACTCCCTGGTCTCCCTTATGACATACTCTCAGAAAGACCTTAAACCAAGAAGCAAGGAAGCTCTTCACCTGGCAAGCAGCACCTTCTCCTGCCTCCAGCAGCCCCAGTCATTAGCTCCAGGCAGGGGATCATCACTCTTTAGGAGGCTGGAATGATCTGGTCAAACCTCTAACAATGATTCCAGTGACTAGAAAGAATTAATGTCCCAACTTATAGTTTATAGAAATACATAACAACTCTGTCAGTCTTACAAAATAACAAATGAAAGCAACATGAAAAATGGGCAGCTTCATTTCATTCATTCAACAATTATTTATTGAATGCTTACTGTGTGCTATGTCCCAGGGTCCATTCTAAGTCCTGGAGAAACATCAGTGAACAAAGAAGCGAAGTCCCTGTTCTCATGGTGCTTACATGGGGATGAGGGAAGAGATCAATAAGCCAATCAATAAGTGGACAAGATCACTTCAGGAAGTCACAAGTGACATTGAAAAAAAATTAATCAAGATAATAGAGAGTGATTGGGACAGTGGGGGACATTTTCAACTGAGTAGTCCAGAGAGGCCTCTCTGAGGAAGTAACATCTGAGATGAACATGAACTATATGAAGGAGCCAGTCATGTGAAGTTCTGGGAACAGGGCGATCCAGACAGAGGGAACTGCAAGCGCAATGACCCTGGGTGGGGAGGGCACGGAGTGTGGCTAGAGTTAAGAGACCGAGGGAAGAGGGGTACTGGATGAGTCCCAGAGATAGACCACAGCCAGCTGATCATCTGGGAGCCTGGATCAGGTCAAACACAACTCTCTTCTTTCTAGATCATTCACTAAGAGAGAACAAATGACTTTTTGTGCCTGCAGAAACCAGACCGACAATGTTTCCAAAACTGTACACTTCTCACTCCAACACTGAGGAACACTGTAATCTACACTTGAAAGGATGAGCAGGTGTTTGGTTTATTTATTTAATGGTAACATGCTGTCTACCAACCAACCAACCAACCAGTTGCCATCAAGTTGACTGTGACTCATGGTAACCTCAGGTGTGCCAGAGTAGAACTGAGCTCCATAGGGTTTTTGATGGCTGATTTTTTGGAAATAGATCACCATGCCTTTCTTCTGAGGCACCTCTGGGTGGACTCCAACCTCCAACCTTTTGGTTAGCAGTCAAGCGTTTAACCATTTGCCACCAGGGCTCCCTTTCATCCTGGACTAGAACCTGGGATTTGTCACACAGGATCAAAAATTCCCACAAGTCCATTTCTATGACTCAGGGGAAAAAAAGAATGTTAAAGAAATCATATCTTGAACTTCGTCTTGTCTTGAAACATACCTAAATCTGAGTTCTAAGCTCTTAATTCTCAGGAAGGACACGAGAAAAGTGCACATATTGAGGGGTTGAGAAAGAGAACCGAGCCACTAGCTGCATGACAGACCCCCTAGGCCTCCATTATTTCTGTCTGTCAAATGTTGGAAGAGAAATGGAGAGAGGACCACCTGATAGCTAACCCCAACATTCCGTGATTTTAACAATGGCAGAATGAGGAGGGGGACAAACAAGGCAATTCTGGTAAGTACTGGCATCTTTGAACCAGTGCCACAATTAGGTACTAAGCCAATGGCTTGCAAGTAATAGACTATAACATGGAAGCAATTCTAAGCGGGCATCTATGTGCCTGAGTAAACATTTTGATTCTGAAAAGGATGCCAAGACTTTGTCCACAACTTTGGTAAGAAAATTTCTAAGATAATTTGGTCTCTCAGTACCTCAGGAACAAGGAGCTCTCATGGTGTAACGGTTAAACACTCGGCCGCTAACCAAAAGGTCGGCAGTTTGAACCCAGCCAGGAGGTCCTCGGGAGAAAGACCTGGTGATCAGCTCCCATAGAGATTACAGCCTAGATAACTGTATGGGGCAGTTCTACTCATCACATGGAGTCACTATGAGTCAAGACTGATTCACCTAACAACAAGTACCTCAGGATATCCAGTAATTCTTCAAGGAAGCACATTTTGAATTGTTTTGCCTAAAGAGAACGAGCTTGAACGTTAAGTAAGCATCTATTCTAAGCCTAGAAATATGCCAGGCACAGGGCCTGCCTGCATCTGTGAAGGAATCAGTGTCCCTGACAGGAAGAAGCTTGAAACCTAGCAGGGGATGGTGATGAAAAACCCGTGAACTATCAAGCAATGAGACAAGCGTTTTACTAGCATAAGAACCAAGTTCCGTGAGAGCACCAAGTAGGGAACAATTCATTAATTTGAACACAGTGACCGATATTTATTCTCTTTTTAAGTAGGAATAGTTACTGATTTTATTTTTTCTGTACTAAAAAGTACAGTTTAAACCTTCATCTAAAGCACAATGAAAAATAAATAAAAGGTACAGTTTAAATCCTGTCTACTATGACTGGTCTTAACATTTTGAGCGGTAGGTCTAACACCTTCTGCACATTTTAAATTAAAAATTTTATTACAAGAATTATATGTTTATAGCAGAAAAACTATTATATATATATATAAATCAGTGATGGCTTAGTGGTAAAATTCTCACCTTCCATGTGGGATACCTGAGTTCAATTCCAGCCAACATACCTCAAGTGCAGCCACCATCTGTCAGTCACTGGAGGCTTGTATGTTGCTATGATGCTGAACAAGCTTCAGCAGAGCTTCCAAACTAAGATGGACTAGGGAGAAAGGCTGGGGATCTACTTCCAAAAAGTAAGCCAATGAAAACCCTGTGAATCACAATAATCCAGTCCTGTTACGCATGAGGTCTGCATCAGTCGGAGGCCAACTCAACAGCAGCTAACAATATATCTATTGTAGGGTTTTACATATTTATAAATTACTCTTAATTCCACCACTCAGATGTAAACACTGTTAATCCCTTTAGTCCATGTCTTTCAAAACACCTTTCTATGACTCAGGGCCAAGATTAGGGTGAGGCAAGTGAGGCAGGGTTGGAGCCTATCTTTATTTAAAATTTTGGTATTTAGTTTATCGTGGATTTTTTGCATAAATTTTGATTTTTAAAAATATTGCATTAAAATATTATTTATCTTAATCACTGAGTTTCTGGTACTTCCTCACTCACTTCACCCTAGTACTGGTTTATGACCATGTATCCGTCTGTGTAACCGTGCACACACACTTTTGTTCACTAACATGGCTTATACCGTAATAGAAGTTGTAAACATGTTTTACACTGAATATATCATGAGCATCTTCCCTTACATGACCTTGATTTGTGAAACCAAGATTAGAATATAGAGTATAGCACATAACCTAACAAAAGAACAAAAGATTTAAACAAAAACTGTCTCAGAAACATACAGCAAACTACAACCCAGGAATTTCACTCTTGGCATATATCCAGGAGAAAAGAAAACGTATGTCCACCAAAATTCTTATAACAAGAATTGTTACAGCAGCTTTATTTATAATAGCCAAAAATTAAAATCAAATAGAAAAGCATCCATATTCTTAGCTAGAAAGACTATCATCAACGAAATCGTCAATTCCCCTTAAATTAATATATAATTTTAACATGATCCCAATAAAAAAGATCAACAATTATGCTTAAATAAACCTAAAAGAAAAAAAACTGTCTCAGAAAATATGAACCATCTAGTCTTATTCACAGAGCTTGACTCTGAAGAGCACAGTTCAGTCATGACCATGAGCATCATATTGTCACAGCATCAACCTGAGCCCACAGGAATGACTTATAGAATCAGTGTCCTCTTACAAAAAAAGATCAGAAACATAACATGATTACTTAAGATTGCCCAACCCGAGAAGGAAATGGAGCCAAACAGTCACACCTTTGCTTCAGAGACACCTCACTCAGGCTTCAGGGTCAGAGCGCTCTGTGTCGCCTCTCCTTTTTGTTCCTCCTCTTGGGTTCTCATCTCACCTAAGATCTTTTATAACAGACTGCCACCAGGAAGGAGCCCTGGTGGCACAGTGGTTAAGCGCTCGGCTGCTAACCTAAAGGCCAGCAGTCTGAATCCACTAGTCGCTCCTTGGAAACCCTGTGGGCCAGTTCTACTCTGTCCTATAGGGTGGCTATGAGTCAGAATCGACTTGATGGCAACAGGTTTTTACCATCGGGAAAGTGTAAGCTCCTCTCAAGTGCAGGCCAGGGAGGAAATGGAGCATCCTCTCCAAACAAGTGATTCATACCCCATTTTACTTTTTCCTTAACAATAACAGTCCACTTTCATTGTAGAAAACTTTGGGATATAGGAAAGAATAAGATGTCTCTGGATGGCACAAACGGCTTGCCCTCTACTACTAACCAAAAGGTTAAGTGGTTCAAATATACCCAGCAGCACCTCGGAAGAAAGGCCTGGTGATCTGCTTGCATAAAGATTACAGCCAAGAAAACCATATGAAGCAGTTCCACTCTGTAACGCATGGGGTCGTCATGTATTACATACATACATATATATGTGTAAATTTATATATACATATGTGTATGTGTGTATAAATATTTGGTTTGATTTATTTATGAAATTGTGATTATAATCTGTATAATGATTTCTCTTCTGCTTTTCTCAGTATATTGCCATTATATTGAGAGCATTATTCCATGTCCTTACATATTTTTCAAAAACCTGACCTTAGTAGACGCCTGGTATTACTTCACATGGATATATAATGTCTACCAAATCCTCTATTGTTAATATTAAGTTTGTTTCTCCTTTTTATTATTTATATATACAGATATGAATATATATACATAAATAAATAATATACATAATTCATATATAATATAAATATATGGGTAATAGAGAATACGTAAATAAATAATACATGATTTATGTATCATAAATAACATATATAATATGTAAATATAAACTTTTTTATATGTATGATAAAATGTATATAAATCTTTAGATGCACTTATTTTCCTGAAATAAGTTAAGTAGGTGAAGTTCCTGGCTCAAAGCCAGGCCCCAGACCGGCCGTTGCATGGCCCTGCCTTATTCACCTCACCCTAATCTAGCCCTGAGTCATAGAAAAGTATTTTGAACAATATAACCAAACCAAAACCATTGCCATCAAGTTGACTCACAGTGACCCTACAGGACAGAGTAGAACTGCACCATAGGATTTCCAAGGAGCAGCTGGTGGGATTCGAACTGCAGCCCTTTTGGTTAGCAGCTGAGCTCTTAACCACTGCGCCACCAGGGCTCCTTAAACAATATATAAGAGGTTTTAAGCCTTTATAAAAAGCTTGAAGTATATGGTTAATTTTACTTGCTTCAAGGGGCAAAGAGCCTGTCCTAGCAAAATTGCCCCATAGAAACAACCTCCGCCCCACAATGTACTGAAGGCACCTGAATTTATTAAAAGTCTCAGGTGGGAAATAGATTGACCCTCTGCCTTAGTATAGAATGAGAGGTTGGAATATAATGTCTCTGAGAATTTAAAATACTGATCTTGCAAAATGTACAATGAAAATATGATACAGAGAAACCGGATAGTCAGTGTTTTGTAAATTGGGTAAAGAACTTCAATGGCAAAATATTAAAGCAAAAATACATATTCACTGTAGAAGAACTACAAAATGCAGATGAGCCAAAAAAAAAAAAAAAAAGTCATCTAAAATCTCCACTACCCAAAGATAACCATTGTTAATAATTTGGAGTATACCATTCTAAGCTTTATCTATGCAGATATACCTAATTTTTTCAAATATGGAAATATACTTGTCTTAGTTTCCTAGTGCTAGAAAACAAAATGACACAAAGTGGGGGACTTTAAAGAACAGAAATTTATTTTCTCATAGTTCAGAAGGTTAGAAGTCCAGATAAGGGTATCAGTCATATCAATTCCCTCAGAGGGCTCTGAGACGGGAACTGTACCATACCTCTCCTATCTTCTAATGGCTGCCAGCAGTCCTTGGCATTCCTGTGCCGCTTCTAGGTATATCTTCATATGGTGTCTACCCACTGTGTGTGACTCTGTTTTCATGTCTATCCTTCTCTTTCATAAAACGCTACTCACAGGGATTAGGATTAGGACCTACCTGACTCTAGTTGTTGTTAGGTGCCATCGAGTCGGACCCAACTCAGCAATCCCATCCATGTATAACAGAACAAAACACCGCGCAGTCCTGCACCATCCTCATGATTGTTATGCTTGAGCCCGTTGTTGCAGCCACTGTGTCAATCCATCTCGCTGAGGGTCTTCCTCTTTTTCGCTGACCCTCTACTTTACCAAGTATGATGTCCTTCTCCAGGGACTGATCCCTCCTAATAACACTTTTTTTTTTTTTTTTTACCATAGTAGGATCTCATCAATTTTAATTGATAATATTTGAGGGGAAAAAACCCTATTTCCCCAAACAAGGTAACATTTACTGGTGCAGGGGTTAGGACTTCAACACTGGTTTTCGGGGCGGGGGGGGCAGTGGGGTGGTGGGACACAATTTAATCCATAACAATACTCTGCACATCATTTTTAATATATCAAGAATATTGTCCCCTGTCTTATCCGAGCATGAGTGTTTCCCAGAGACTGTGTCATAGACATGTCAGCCTGCCTCTCCGTTGCAGGCATATCTTGACAAGTATTACACAAATAAAGGAGGACACCGGATGGGTGAGATGGTTGCAAGAGGAGGCAATTCCATGGTAAAGAAGATTAAGGAGCTGCAAGCATTCTTTGGCCTCAAAGTCACTGGGAAGTTAGACCAACTGACAATGAACGTGATCAAGAAGCCTCGCTGTGGAGTTCCTGATGTGGCAAACTACCACCTCTTCCCAGGTGAACCCAAATGGAAAAAAAATACTTTGACATACAGGTAATGAGGTTGAGTCTTTCCAAATTCAGAGAGAAACACCCTTTCTCTTTTTTTCTTTTCTCTAAAAAATAACTCCCTTCAATCCGCATGATATCATGACTCATTACAACCATAAGAAAGAGTAAGAATGTTTTTGGTCTGACCTTTAGACACTAACAATGGTAACTCCCTAGAAAATATGATGTCAGGATTATTATAATGACTAGCCATCATTAGGCATTAGGGACAATTTTACCAGTTAGAAACAACTCATTTTTCTTTAAATAAAAATAATTTAGTCAAGATTAATAACCTGACAGTATCAAGGGTCCTGGACAGAGCTGGAGAAAAATGTAGAACAAAAGTCTAACTCACAAAAAAAGACCAGACTTACTGGCCTGACAGAGGCTGGAGAAACCACGAGAATATGGCCCCCAGGCACCCTTTTAGCTCAGTAATGAAGTCACTCCCGAGCTTCACTGTTCAGCCAAAGATTAGACAGCCCCATAAAACAAAATGAGACTAATGGGACACAACAGACCAGGGACAAGGACTAGAAGGCAGGAGGGGACAGGAAAGCTGGTAATAGGGAACCCAAGGTTGAGAAGGGACAGTGTTGACATGTTGTGGGGTTGTTAACCATTGTCATAAAACAATATGTGTACTGACTGTTTAAAAAAATAATAATAATAACCTGACAGTATCAACCCTGGGTGGTGCAAACAGTTAATGCACTTGGCTGCTAACCAAAGGGTTGGAGGTTTGAGTCTACCCAGAGGTGCCTCAGAAGAAAGGTCTGGCAATCTACCTCTGAAAAATCAGCCATTGAAAACCCTATGGAGCACAGTTCTACTCCAGTACACAAGGGGTTGCCATGAGTTGGAATTGACTCAGCAACAACCGGTTTACTGCTGTTATCAACCAGTTTCCCTAAAACAACCTGCTCAACTAGAAGGATAAGATAAAATTCATGTATTAAATTAACTTTTTTCATCCATTTGAAAAATCAATTATTATTTTTTAAGTGCCTGCTGTAGGCATTCAATTTAGGGGATATGAAGATGAATGCATCATCTTCTCTGACCTCAGGGAACTCACCGTTCTTTGGGGAGACAGGCATGCAAACGGGTTGTTGCACTTCCACGTGGTAAGTGCAAAACTACAGGTCTAAACAAAGAACTGTGGGGGCACATGGGGGGAGCTACCCACTCACCTACCTGCTGAGCAAGCAGTGACACGTGAGTCTGATTTGAAGGATAAGTAGGAACAGTCTGTCTTTAGCCCCAGTCCCCCCAGTCTCCACACTCTAGAGTACCCCCTACCTGGTCATCCTCTAGATCCTCTGGCCTTGCCCTCCCCTGGCATAAGGAGTGTAGCCCAAGGCACACACCCAACCAGAATCTATGTCCTCCCCATGTTCTGGGTACCCAAAGCCAGAGTCCCTATCCCAGCAGCATGGACCATTTTCTGGGGCCAGTGTAGGCCTTCTTCCAAGGTCCAGCCAACCAAGGGTGCCAACCTCTCGGCTTGGAGGAGCGGTAGATGGTAGATGGTGCCAGATGGCAGAGACTTTGGAAGAGAAGGGAGCATCTATTGGCCAGTTGCCTCCATTTTTATTCTTGCCCTAGGCCTTGCAAATGGTAAGGGTTTTCTAAGCAGAAAAGCAGAGCTAGCAAACAGCAGGAGAGAGCAAAATGTCTTGGTGTGTTGGGGCAGCCTTGTTGCAACCAGCGCGTGAGTAGGAGTAGAGGGTGCAGGAAGGGGCCTGCTGGGAAATGAGGCTGGAGAGGCAACCTGAGGGCAGCTAGAATACGACCTTAAGGAGTTTGGACTTTGTCCCAGGGCAGTGGAGAGCCAGGCTAAGATGAGGACCAGATTCTGTATTTAGAGCGAGTACACCTGGATGATGACTAGAGGTGGGGAAAGTCTAGACTGTTGCAATAGCCCAAGCACTGGTGCTGGGCTGGCTCATAACAGCCATCTTTAAATTTTCAGGAATTTTGTAAGCTAGTTGTTAAATTTTCAAGAATTTTATGAGCTGGTTGTTAAACACAAGTTACATTTTATAAACTTACAATTAAAAGATATTATAAACAAAGGTTAATTGAAACGTAACACTTCATAATTATTTTACTCCATTTTACTACTAACTATGCTTATGAGGTTATTTATGTCTATTTTATCTGTATGGTAAACAATACCATACAATGCTATGTTACTGCTCAACTCTTCCCCACTTCCCTTTTGGTGATGGCAAGCTGGTAGCTTGAAATTAGCCAGACAGAGAGTATTCACAACATGGAAATCGGGAAGCCCTACAAATCAGAACTTTTTTTCTTCATACAGCCAGGTGCTAAACTGTACCAGCAAACCTGTGAGTCCAGGTGATCAAGCGATCAGATAAGGAGTCAGGCACAGGGAGGTCAGATGATTCTGTTAGGAGACTTGTTAGCTGCTATGAGCCTATGGGTCCAGAAGGTGGCGCTCTAAACACAATTATTGGTCTCAAGTCTGAGACTTCCACAAACATCAAAGCCATTGGGAAAGAAAAATCCCATTAGGAGTTGACCATAGCAGTGATTATAAGACAATCAAGAGTAAGACAAGATAATTTTACATAAATCCATGGGGTTTTTTCTGTCGTTTTCTTAAAATAAACTGTATCCTAGAATTTCAGTCTGGGACCATACACAGCAAAGACAAGATCAAAGATCAAGATGATTTGAAACTTGGAGAACTACAGTATGCTTGTGATACATTAAAGAACCCTACCCCTGGGCAAGGCAATCCCCTCAACACATACTGCCCATACGCTCTTGCTCCTGAACAACTCCCCCACCCCCATCCCCATCCCCCCAAAAAGGCACTAAAAGCCAAAAAACAAAAAGCAGCCTTACTGGGCATCATGGCGACCCTATAGGACAAAGTAGAACTGGCCCATAAGGTTTCCAAGGAGCAGTTGGTGGATTTGAACTGCCAACCTTTTGGTTAGCAGCCAAACTCTTAACCACTGCCCACCAAGGCTTCCAAAAAGTGCACAAGAGGCTATGTTAAGGATCCCCGGTGACACGATGGTTAAGCGCTCAGGTGCTAACCAAAAGGCTGGCAGTTCAAACCCACCCAGCAGCTCCCTGGGAGAAAGATCTGCGACCTGCTTTCATAAAGATTACAGCCTAGAAACCCTATGGGGAAGTTTTACTCTGTCACATGGGTTGCTATGAGTTAAAAATTGACTCAACTGGCATACAACAACAACAACAAAGACTATCTTAGTACTCTGTCCATATAGCACCTGGATCTCAGGACAGCTTCTTAGAACAAATCCTGAGGATAAAAAAGATGAAACATAATGTATAAGCTTTGGAGTCAGATAGACCTGGGCTGGAATCCCGACTAATCATAAAATGTAGATTATTCTTATTACCTATTTCTTAAGGGTTGTAGTGAGGATTAAATGAGATACTACATTAAAAAGTGCTTAGAATAGTGTCCAGCACACAGTCTGTGTTCAATGAATATTAGCTGTTATGACTATTGCTTTATCAATCTCTAGAGCCTGAGTCAGGACCTTCTCAACGTTCTCCTCTTTTCTGGAGACATTCCTTTCTCCAATCCTGTCTTCTCCAGCCCAGACATGCAGTCAGCTCAAAGATACTGATGACTTGTCTTTAATGAGAGGGAATTTCAAGGTACTGACTACACAGAGTCAAGGTAAATTACTGATTTGTATTATGCAGTGGGATTGGCATATTTTGAAAGCGTTAAATGGTCCCTTAAGGGTCTTTTTGGTTTCCCCTTTCAACTCTATAGCTCACTCCTCGTGACCCCAATCCCTGGGGTTAAAAATCTCCTTGTTAACTTCCTTCTCCAGTTCTAGACTGAACTATTTACCATCCTCTCTGTGGGACATGGAACCCTGGTGGCGCAGTGGTTAAGAGCTCGGCTGCTAACCAAAAATGTTGGCAGTTTGAATCTACCAGCCACTCCTTGGAAACCCTGTGGGGCAGTTCTATTCCATCCTATAGGGTTACTATGAGTCAGAACGGACCCGACAGCAGCAGGTTTTGGGGGTTTGCTGCGAGACATGGTCCTTTCACTTTTAGACCTCAGGATTACTGCTGTTGGTTTCTAGTTGAATTTGCACCACCTACATTAGAATAACCTAGGATAGCTGTTAAAATGCAGATCCCTGGGCCATATCTGTGAGTTTAACACACTTCCCAGGTAGTTATCACAGGTCCTAAAGTTGAGAACCACTGGGCAGACCCTTAAACCACCAGCTTTTACTCATTAATTCATCCATTTATCAAGTATTTACTAAGCTCCTACTATGTGCAAAACATTGGACTAGGAGCTGGAGAAAGAGAGAAAATATGCTCAGTTCCTGCTCTCAGATTACTCTAGATTGTTGACTCATAGAGCTGGCTTCTCCCTTTGCATCCGTATTCCAGCCCAGCCCAAGGTCCAAGGTGGAAATTTCTCTCTCCTACCATGTCTTTTCACGTTGTGAAAAACCCCCAGTCCCTGGGCTCCAGAACATAAGTCCTGGAGAATCACTAACTCTGTCTCCACCCGCTGTTTCTCCAAAAACCTCTACACTGTTCTACCTTCACATGTCATTCTAACAAGAAGACTTGCTGAAAGGCTCACCCATTTTTCAGTCTGAATGAGCATCCTTTTTAAAAGTTAGCACTTCTTTAAGAAACGCATTCTTTTTAGAAAAGACATTCCCCAACTGCGGCTAGGGAAATCCCAATGGCTTTCGAATGACAATTTGCAAAACCTCAAAACTTCACATTTATATATATTTTTTACAATAGGAAATTTTCAGTCCCTTTTGGGGATAAAAAGGTCCTTTCTCAATTAAAACCACTTTAGTGAAAACGGAGCTCTTGCTACTTGTAAAGTTACACAAGGTATTATTCTTTATAATTAGTGGTAGTATAATAACAATAAAAGCCAAGTTATTTCAGCCCCAGATTTTCCCAATTTTCTCTCATTTCTCCCCTTCATGTTTCATGGTGTCTAGTATGTTGCAGCATTTTAACAAACAGAAAAGCAAAATAAGAATTATTGTTTTGAAGGGAAAAAAAATCTAACCTAAATTGTAGGTTTACCTTCAATATTTTTATTTATAATACAATCTGTAACGTAATTGTTGCCTTCTTCACTTAGAAGCATTTTCTGAAAGGAAAACGTGTTCCCTTTATTTTCACAGAATAGCCAAATACACACCTTCCATGAGTTCAGCCGACGTGGACAAAGCAGTAGAGATGGCCTTGCGGGCCTGGAGCAGTGCCATCCCTCTGAGCTTTGTAAAATTAAACTCGGGAGAAGCAGATATAATGATCTCTTTTGAAACTGGAGGTACTGTGGTGCTTCTTGGATTTTGTCTACTAATCCAAGGGAAAATTGGTCCAATACTGTTCCTTCTACAGTATTTAATCCATCTGATTAGCACAATCTTCCTTACACAATGGTGTGATGGGCAGAGGTTGAGATCTTGACAAAGCCCTCTGGTTCTTACGGCCATAAAATAGAAACAGAGGAGTTCTTGGCATTTCTTCTCATCATCAGACTCAGCTTCATAAGGGATTCACTGTAACCAGTTTTCATCATGGTTTTGCCCTATTACCAGTTGTCTTAGTTAGCTAGTACTGCTGTAACAAAAATACCACAAGTGGATGGCTTTAACAAAGAGAAATTTATTCTCTCACAGCTTAGGAGGCTAGAAGTCCAAATTCAGGGCACTAGCTCTAGGGGAAGCCTTTCTCTCTGTGTCAGCACTGGGGGAAGGTCCTTGTTATCAATTGCCCCCTGGTCTAGGAGCTTCTCAGCACAGGGACCCTGGGTCCAAAGGACGCACTCTGCTCCCAGCTCTTCTTTCTTGGAGGTAGGAGGGCCCTCTCCTCTCTGCTCGATTCTCTATTTTATATCTCAAAAAAGATTGACTCAGGATATAACCTAATCCTATAGATTGTGTCCTGCCTCATCAACATAACTCCCGCTACTCTTGCCTCATTAACATCATAGAGGTTAGGATTTACAACACATAGGATAAAAAAAAAAAAAAGGGATAAATACATCAGATAAAATGGAGAACAACCACACAATACTGGGAATTATGGCCTAGCCAAGTTGACACATATTTTGGGAGGAAAACAATTCAAACCATAACACTAGTAAAAAAGAAAACAAAAACAGTTGCCATTGAGTCAACTCTTACTCAAGGCGACCCCATGTGTCAGAGTAGAATTGTGCTCCATAGGATTTTCAAAGGCTGACTTATCAGTAGATTGCCAGGCCTTTCTTTCAAGGCCCCTCTGGGTAGACTTGAACTCGAACTGCCACTCTTTTGGTTAGCAATCAAGTGTGTTAACCATTTGCACCAACCAAGGGACTCCTTTGCCCTGTTAGGGGACAAATTCTTGAGATTTAACTTTCTTATTGGCTAGAAATAGAGCTCCGGTGGCACAATGGTTAGGCATTCAGCTGCTAACCACAAGGTCAGTGGTTCAAACCTACCAGCCACTCCATGGGAGAAAAGATCTGGCGATCTGCCCCCATAAAGATTATAGTCAAGGAAACCCTATGGAGCAGTTCCACTCTGTCCTAGAGGGTCTCTATGAGTCAGAAACAACTCAACATCACACAATAGCAACAACAACATTGGCTAGAAGGCCACCTGACCTCATCCCATTACCACTATTATGTTCTTTGCTATATACCCATTCAATAACAGGCAAGAATCTCCTACCTTATATTTTCACTGAAACAGTCAATCCCACAGTGACCCTAACACAGCTTTTCCCTCTGCAGCAATGGTTAGGAGAGTTGCTGTCTTTCACACAACTTGCAGGCTTCCTTTTGGGAATAGCCAGCCCTGACTGGTGCCTGTGAGGTCTGCCTATCACTTGGCCCACTTCTTCTCCACCCCACCACCCGGTAAGGAGTAGAGGCATAAGTTTGCCCAAGAATTGGTGAAGAGCTCTGAGCCCTTTTTTAGAGAAACTTGTCCAGTTAGTAGATAATGGGAAGGTCACATGGCCTGTGAATTTCCTCGCCTTTCTCAGCTTCCTAAGAATCAAGTAAGCGTTTGCCATTGCCTCTCCCCTCCATACATAACGCTTCTATATTTGTCCCAGTCCATTCAAGCCTTGATCTTAATTTTTATCTGATTTCACTAGGGTAAAAAATGCTTACGCACTAGGAGAAAGAAGATTAAGCAAGCCCTGGATGTGGCCTGGCCCAGAGCACTAAGAGCACTAACTCTGGGCCTTCTGTTCCTCCTGGATGACCAAGGCCACTGCCCGAAGTGTCAGGGTAGCAGAACTTGGGCAGCTTTGGGGGCCTTGGAGATGACATCTGGCTCTGTCTTGATCTTTCAAGCTGGTGTCTTGTCCCCTAAAACACAAGTGCACTGGGAACTGTGCTGCCATTGCATTAGGTCCTCAGGGCACACAACCTATTAAACAACACGGCACTGGAAGCTGGGGAAATGGCATACCAGAACTGTGATTTGTTTTGTTTTTTAAAAAACAACACAAAACAAGGTGTCTTCACTAAAATTCTGGAATATCGTGAAATGTAGCTTCTACTGTTTTCCTTTTTTCATCCTTTTCTATTAAATTTCTAAGGAACTATTAATTAAAATCTAGATAATAAAGCAAAACATAAAGTTTAAATGTTAGGGTTTTATAGACATCTTTACTACTTTCATAAGTTTTATATCCAAAGTAGATACAGAGAAATTTTCTTTCTTTTTTTTTTTTTTCCTCGGCATTTCCTTAAATGGTATTATATCGTGCTATAGGGTCACTATGAGTTGGAATCAACTCTATGGCAATGGGTTTTTTGGTTTATAGAAACAGAAAGCACACACTTGCTCAATTTACTTTTCCTGAATCACATATTGAAAGCCACACTCTGTCAACAGGGTCACATTCCAAAAAGTGGCTTGAGATGTCAAATGACTCTGCTCTTTCTCCTTTTGCAACCTATGATATGTAAATAGTTCACAGTATGCCACGTGCCTGTTAACAGATGTTGCAATAGAATTTTTTTTTAAAAAAACATAAAAAGCTTTGTATTTCTAATGGTTACTGTCTTTGAAGGACAAAACAACTTTTTTCATATTTCAATGGACAGGTAACTCAGTGACATGTGAATACTGAAAAGTTGTCCATTCTCTGTAGTGTTGTGTGCCCCTCAAAATTGCTAGAAGGACTCAATCCTTGTTGGCATTTCTCCCGACTTATTTAGATCACGGGGATTCCTACCCATTCGATGGTCCTCGAGGGACTCTGGCCCATGCATTTGCACCTGGAGAAGGCCTGGGAGGAGATACACATTTCGACAATGCTGAGAAGTGGACTATGGGAATGAATGGTATATATGCACAATTCACCATAACCTGGAAAATATTGTACCTTCTTCTGGGCCTCCATCATGAAACCTTGAGGTTCAACGTCCCAAGCCACCCTTTAACTAGGGGGGCTGACTAGGAAAAACAAGTAAGCCAAAAATCCGAAAGGGAACACCATAAGGGAAAAGATCCACTCTCAATGTGCTATAGACTTGTCTGATCTCTGTTTCATAGCATATATAATCTCCAGAATCAGCAATCGCCTCCTCAACACACAGCTCTCTTTTTCTTAAACTACATAGAATTTATTGCTCCTTATTTATGCTTGGAAACAGGCTATGTTCAGAAACGATCTGAGGGACTCCACACTCCCCTGAGAAGTTGATGGGGCTGGGTATAAAAGTCCCAGAATAGCACACAGGTCACCTGGAAATCTGCAGCGTGGTGCCTGTGTGGACAAGAAGGCAATGGCTGTGGTAGAAGGGAACTAGTAAAGCACTGATGGTCAAACTGTACATATTACTGCTAAATATCATTGTCACTATTAATACTAAGGACCGTCTTTATCATTTCATAGGACAGAGTCACCGACAATAAGAATAATGAAATGATTTACATTTCCACTCCTCTCACGCCCCCTTCTAGCCAAGGTGGAAAAAACTAAAGTCAGCAAAGCAAACTGCCTGAATAACCTACAAACCTTTGAATAATAATGAAAAAGAAGTGAATTAGCTATAATAGTAGCATAAATGATCCTGTAAAGACAGAAGATGGAGAACACAAAAATCTGTGTTGATGCTGTCTTTTTCTCTCTCATATTATTTAGGCTTCAATTTATTCACTGTTGCTGCTCATGAATTTGGCCATGCACTGGGCCTGGCCCATTCCACAGATCCATCAGCACTGATGTATCCGACTTATAAGTACAAGCATCCCTATGGATTTCGCCTCCCCAAGGATGATGTGAAAGGGATCCAGGCATTGTATGGTATAGTCCCTACACTTCTTTGACTACTAACTCTGAAAGTGACAGGCATTCAGACTCCAACTTAGAGCACATGGACTTTGCTAGCAGTTACTGAAGAGGTGAAGATTAAGCTAGAAACCACAGCCCCAACTATGCCCTTTTATGAAGAGCTTCTTTACCAGTTACAAATATTGTTTTCTTTTCTAAGACAGGTAATTAAACTCCACATCCTTCCTCCAGCACATATTGGCCTCTGAATGGCAATAGAAAACATAATCATTTGTCTGGTTTTTTGAGTACAGATCAGGATTTACACATTGGGAGAGGATGGAAGTATTCTGTAGTTCAGTATACATGATGCTTACCTATTTGCAGATAAGTAACCTTATCTTCCTAAAGATAGCAATGATGATGATAGTAACTATACCACCCAGTTGTATAGATAATCTGCATTGTCTTTGTGTTATAAAACCTTTCACATGTTTAATTTCATGCCATTCTCATGAGAAGCCTGTGGGGTGTGATGTGTTTTTTCTCATTTGGTAGTTGAGAAAGTTGAGGCTCAAACACAGCAAGTATCCTAAGATATTCCATGTTATTTCAAGTGCTAAATTCTTTGAAATATAATAAAGAATAATTAGAAACTCTTTGGGGGAAGTGGTGATATAATGGTAGAATCCTCACCTTACATGCAGGAGACATGGGTTCAATTCCCAGCCAATGCACCTCACGTGCAGCCACCACTCATCCGCCAGTGGAGGCTTGCATGTTTCTATGATGCCAAACAGGTTTCAGCAAAGCTTCCAGACCAAGATGCACTAGGAAGAAAGGCCTGGTGATCTACTTCCAAATATCAGCCAATAAAAACCCTATGGATCACAAAGATCTGATCCCATTGTATGTGGGCTCACCATGAGTCAGGGGCTGACTCTATGGCAGCTAACAACAACAAGAAGAAACTCTATGTCCAATTTTTCATATGGGAAAAACAAATCAATTAATCCATGAGAAGGGATCTTGAAACATCCATAGCCCTTGACACTTTTTTTATGGATAAAAAGCAGAAAAATCTATGGAGCTGAGCAGAAATCTGGTTAGTTAGCCTCTGCTTATCAGAGCATTTCTCCATTCTCCCAACCGAAAAGGCCTAGAGAGTCCAGATCACCCAAATGCCTTCTTGCATGTTGGTGAGTCCATTGGACTGTTTAGAAATGGGCACACGTAACTCCAGTCAGCTTTCACCTTTGGCTATAAAAGACAAATGTTTTCAAAGAAGCATCCAGCCAGCTCCATCCATTCAGAGAGCAGGTAGGCACCAGTTCTGCTTCTCCCTTGAGTGACAGGAACAATGCTGCCAATGTCTCCATTTTATAAACTTGAGCACCCAATGGCCGAGCTCCAGTGTGACACATTCCCCTGGGCCACCAAGAAGGGCCAAGCCCAAAGGCTTACATACACTGTACAGGTCCTTGTGTACTGGAGAATCACCGCCATCCTGATGGCCACTGTCGCTTGGCCTGGAGCTGAGGCATATATTTTGACATGGCCATTTATCACACAGGTAAACGGAACGTAAAAACATGATTTTATATTGCCAGGCAGCATACACATCACTGACTGCCATGCCACCCCTGACCCTCACTACATTTCTGATCTGGCCAATTTCTTGTTTCTAGTCTTTTCCCACAGCCTCATCCAACCTCTGGTCCTCACCCCATTGCTGACCCCTACTCCATCCCTGATCTCGTCTTTCTCTGGCCCTTATCTGGCCCTGAACCTTATTTCCTTCCAGCACCTCACTCCTTCCCTGATCCTCCCCTCTGGTTACAAAAAGGCTTTATCAAAGAGCGTGGACCTAGCAGAGGCAATGGTTCAGGCAGCTTTGGTTCATTCTTTGTAGTTGGTAGATAGCCCTCAGACACTCAGTGGGAGATGAAAAGTCAGATAGCTCTCCCAGGAGGCGGGCCTTTGTTTTACAAGAGAATCCACTAGAAGATGCCTTCAAATAGCAAATACCTTCAAGGTCCTCCAACTCCACAAGAATTCCTCCAGTCTTCATAAATGTCACAGAGTAGGATGCCAAAAAGCATATGGAAATAATCAACACACAAGAAAGTTATCATCTCATTGAGAAGAAAGAACTTAATTACAAAGAAATAATCATTGGCAATTTTTCAAGTACATCTCTAATTTGGAACACTAGTTAGCTATCAAAGAAATTATGTATAACGATGAAATAATACCAGTAAACCATGTGTCTCATAGTAGAACTGTGCTCCATAGGGTTTTCAATGGCTGACTTTTTTAGAAATAGGTCACCAGGCCTTTCTTCTGAGGTGCCCTGGGAGGACTCAAACCTCCAACTTTTTGGTTAGCAGCCAAGCATTTGCACCACCCAGGGACTAAATAAAATAATAACTACCATGCTTAAAATTTTAAAATTTTTTACTACTTGCCAAGGGCTCTACTAAGTATTTTGCTATTATTATCACTATTATTAGTATTAGGTACTATTATTAGGTACCACTATTAGTATTAAAACCAGAAAGAAAAAACCAATGCTATCGAGTCAATTCTGACTCATAGCAACCCTATAGGGCAGAGTAGAACTGCCCCAGAGGGTTTCCAAGGAGTGGCTGGTGGATTCAAACTGCCAACCGCTAGCAGCCCAGCTCTTAACCACTGTGCCACCAGGGCTCCACTATTAGCATTGGCTACTATTATTATTACTGTCATTTTACAAAATGAGGAAACAGAGGCTTAGAGAGGTTAAATTATCTGCCCCACACCACACTAGTAAGCTGAGATTCAAACCCAGGTCGACCTTCCATCCACAGCCATGCCCTTTATCACAACACCACATAGAGAGCGAAAGGGTACAAGCTTTCTGGGTCTCTAGAGCAGAAATGTACAGACTTCAGATTCCTGGTACCATTTTGACCAAGTCCCTTTGAATCCTAGGACCTCGGAAAACATTCCCAGGAAAACCCACTGTGCCCCACATCCCCCCACATAATCCATCAATCCCTGACCTCTGTGACTCCAGCTCGTCCTTTGATGCCGTGACAATGCTGGGAAAGGAGCTACTTTTCTTCAAGGACCGGTAAGCATAAACTGCACCACCAGCTTGTCCCAGGCCCCCACTCCACATCCAGGCAAGCATCACTCTACAGGTCCTTGTTGCTGCTATGTGTGAAAATCGAGTTGAAATGTTGTCCTGTGTGGCGGTAGGGCTGGAGGTAGGGGTCTTTGGGGAGATATGAAACTTCCAAAACAACCACTCGTGGAGCACCTACTATGTTCTGGGCACTGTGCTCTTTTCCTTATATGTACAGCATTTCTTCCAATCCCTTTCACTGGGAAGTAGAGATTAACAGTTGCTGTCAAGTCGATTCTGACTCATGGCGACCTCATGTGTGTCAGATAGAACTGCTCCATAGAGTTTTCATGGCTGTGACCTTTCAGAAGCAGATTGCCAGGCCTTTCTTCTGAGGTGCTTCTGGGCAGGTTAGAACCACTAACTTTTTGGTTAGTAGCCAAGTGCTTAACCATTTGTGCCACCTAGGGACTGAAGTAGGGAATAGAACCCCCAACTTATAAATAAAAAAGAAGCTCAAAGAGATCAAGTAACTTTTCCAAGGCCATACCGTTTTGTAAGTGGCTAGGTTAGGACACCAGTCCAGATATATTTGATGTCTGTTTTGTCCACCACTGTATCCCTAGTGACAGTACATAGTAGATGCTCAATAAAAACTTGTTGAATGGGGGTTGGATAGATGACAAATGGACGGATGGATGGATGAATGGACGGATGGACGGACAGATGGATGGATGGATGATCAGATGGATATATAGATGGGCAGATGATTCCAAAGTCAATGCTCTTCCTAAATTCTTCTTTTTAAAAGCCTTCTGGCTTTTTACCTGACAGTTAGCTGTCAAATAACATAGAGGAGAGAGAATCTTTTTCTTCCTGCATTCTGGCTTTTCAGGCAGCTTAATGTCTCTCTCCGTAACATGGTCACTGTAATTACTTCTTTCCAAGGAGGAAAAGAGAAAACTACTACCATTCACCCCCATTCCTCCTTCTACTGTCTCTACTGCGACAGACTTCAATCACACCAGAATAGGCAGAAGTAGTTTAGGAATATGCGTCTGTGACCTTCTTTTTTATTCTTTTTCCTTCATTTGCAAAGTGTTCATTGACTTCGTACTGGGTGCCAAGCACTGTTGCAGCAGCTGGGGATATAAAAGTGGACCAATATTCCCCCTGCCTTTGTACATCTCACAGCTACATGAGACAGAAGGGCATCCAAAAAGCACGGTAAAACAGTGAGACATGAGCTTTAATACAAGTATATGAAATGTAGAGCAGTGAGACAAAGCAGATCCCGAGAGGCTTCACTGAGGTGACTTTTTTTATATACTTTAAGCTATTATTATAATACTTTTTGCTCATTCTAAAAAGAGAGAGAAATAAAATATTAAAAAGAAGGCAAAATTACCCAGGATTCCACCACCTGGACTAACCACATTGTTAACTATTTTGTTGCCTATCCTTCCAGACTCTGTCTCTGGGTAGGGAGATATACATTGTAAGCATGGAAGGTGGGGAGGGGCCAGGGAGAGGTCCCAGAAAAATAGGATTATACTAGTTGTGTTAACTTATAAACTTTTTTCACTCAACAATATATCATTTTTCCTTGTTGATAAATTTTAATTTGCATCTTTATATATGCATACATTATTTCAATAAATAGATGCACTATTACTTATTTAACCAACCCCATATTTATAAATATCTAGGTTGCGTCTAATTTTTTTTTTTTTTTTAATTAGAAACACTTGAACTAAGTCTTCAAGAATGAATGGGAGTTCACTTACCAAAGGCAATTTAGAGCAGAACTCAGAGGCCCAGACTTTGGCATCAGATTAAATGGATTTAAATTTTGGCCCTACCATTTACTGGTCAGGTGACCCTGGGCAAGGAACATGTCAGACACAGAGTAAACACTCAATAATGGCAGCTATTGTTTTCAGGGAAGTCCCTGGGTGATGCAAACAGTTAATGTACTCAGCTATTAACCAAAAGGTTGAAAGTTTGAGTCTACCCAGTGGGACCTCAGAAGAAAGGCCTTGAGATCTTCTTCTGAGAAATCAGCCATTGAAAACCCCATGGAACACATTTCTACTCTGACACACATGGGGTTGTCATGAATTTTTTGTTTTGTTTTTAGGAGTGGGAATCAAAAATACATACAATGGCTTGAAGGCTTTGAAATAGGTAAGGTATTTGGAGAATCAGACTTGATTATCTACAAAAAGTAAGCCGAAACAAAATTGGTGGTCAATGAGAAGTGGTAGGCAAGGGCAGATTGTGAGGAGCCTAGAATGCTGTGCTAACTGATGCCAGCTTCATCTGGGGGATGACATGGTCAGATGCCACGCAGCCCAGACACTGAAATAGCGTGAGTCACTCATTCCGTGATAAAGCCAGATGCTAGCCATGGTGTAGCATTTAGCTTACTCTTTTGGTAAATCTCAGTGGCTGTGGTAGGGGCAAAGGAGGCAGTGAAGTTAAAGATATTACACCCTTCTATTCAATTATACTTGTTCTCTAAAAAAACAAAATAAACCCCTCTACTTAAATATCAAACTATGAGCGTTTAGCAGTCACCATTGACTATTTGATGGTACGTCTTTTGACAAAGCCTTGAATATAAATACTGAAGACAGCAACAGAATAGAAAGGGAGACATAGATGCAAGAGACTTTTAGAAAGGAGTCGGGGAAAGATTAGAAAAGGAGAGATGACTGACTAATATGTATCTGCTTAGTCATCACCTCATCTTCTCCCATGTCAGACTTGATGAGTTATTGTGGTCAGGCAGGTATTCCAAAGAACTAGGAAGGCCTAGAGAAGGACAGAGAGTGAGGAGTGGTTCCTTCTAGCACTAACTTGCCGTGGATTTGCCACTAACTCGCCATGGGATCTTGAACCTCTTTTCTTCCTCTGTAAAATGAGGGTGTTGTCTGATAATAATAGTGACTTAAATATATTTAGTACCTACTATGCTAAGCACTTTGTTATCAAATCCTTACAACTCTTTGAGATATGAATTGTTATTCTCTCTTTACAAGACACAGAGAGGATAAGCAACTTATTCGAGAGCATATAATTAGTGAGGGTGGAGCTGGGATTGACACCAACACTATCACACACCAGAGCCCATGTTCTTAACTGCCCTGCTGTGCTGCCTCCCTAAGGTGCCACCCAGAGCTAGCATTCCATGACTCTAAAGCTCTGATCCTCTACCAACTGCTACCCAGAGTCCCAAAGTCCTGTTAAGCCTGGACAAAGAACAAAGAATTCTTTCAAGCCACAGCTATAATGGCAACCTGGAGGCCACCTGGTTATGAAAGAGCTCCCAGTCTGTTCTTTCCCACTCACCAGCCTGGAATTTCCCATCACTAACAATAATCTGTTGATGAGACATTTCAAGCTGTGGATATAACCACACAGTTTGTTTCCAAAGCAAAACGGAATGCAGTACCTTTTAAAGTCACTGTGAGATTGTCACATCTTCTCCATAATGTATAAAGGTATATTTAAGTGACCTTCTAGCTGAAGGGAAATAAATGTTGACTACAAGTTCAATCAAAATCAACTCAACAGCACCTAACAACAACAAATAATTAACTTAAAAGCATATATGCATTATACACACACACACACACACACACACACACACACACACACATATTTCTGTATACGCACATATACATATTAACTTCACATATTTTTACTCTTTACACTATTGATAAAATATTAAGATTATCCCAGATTTTATCAGTGACTTAGGGAAAAGAGAAATAACTGGAGTTGCAGAAGTACCAAAATTATATTTGCATCTCTCAGATTATTCTAGGTTTTATATAATCTAACTTTAAGGATAAAATCAAGACTATTACAATCATCTATAGACCCCAGAAGAATAGTAAAAAGTATTTTAGAAATGAAGCAAACATAAAAGATGATCACATCCAAATCCTTCATTTTAGAGATAAGGAAACAAGGCCCAGGTCTCTCAGTTCAGCAGATTCTCCACTGCAACCCAGGTCTTCTGACTCCCAGTCCAGAGTCTGTCCTATCACTAATACAGAAGACCTTCTGGCTTTGCAGTGGTGAAGTCCCTGGGTGGTGCAAATAGTTAACACATTTGGCTGCTAGCCAAAAGGTTGGAGGCTCAAGTCCATGCACAGGCACCTGGGAAGAAAAGCCTAGAGATATAATTCTGAAAACTCAACCACTGAAAATCCTATGGAGCACAGTTCTTCTCTGACACATGTGCCATCACAGGGTCACCATATGTCAAAGTCAATCCAGCAGCAACTTTTTTTTTTTTAATGCAATGTTACTACCAATAGAAGCATTGAATGTTGACTTGAATGCACTCATGTCTTTTGACTTTTATGCATTTGAGTTAGTAGGAAAGGCACTCAGGACTGCGCATGTACTCGCAGGCCCCGTGCCTGCAGGTTGGGTAAACAGCCACAAGGAGGGGAACGGTCTAGTCTGTCTAGGTTTCCTAAGCATGTTTGATAGGCTTGTCCATGCTCTTTTTTTAATCTCATAATACTATTCTTTCTAAAATACATCGGTTTGTTTTGTATATTATATAATTTAGAATAGAATGGAAAGAAAGAACATTTTTAAGGGTTATGCAAGTAGGAATTGAACAGACGGGTGAATGTAAGAAGCATTCAGCAGGACTCATACACTAACTTGGTGAGGAAAACAATGGAAAAGGAAGAGGCAAAGAAGGCTGAGTCTCAAGGCTGGGCATATAATAGCATCTTCACACAGAGGTGAAAATCAAAAGGATTTTTTGGACACATGAAGAGAAACTGGATTTTAGACGTGTTGCATTGTCACATGGTAACAATTCTAATGGGGTGTCATAGAAATAAGCTATGCTCAAGAGGGAGGTCACAGTTAGGCATCATAGCTTATGGACTCTCCCACATGGAGGAGGCAGTTTAAGATGTGAGAATGGATAACAGCTCTAAAGAGAGGATAAAGAGAAAGGAAAGGAGAAGTCTAAGGAATGAACCTAGAAAATGGCAGCAGTGGGAAAAAGGATTCAATAAAGGCCAGAGAGAAGCAGCACTCCAATAATAGTAATAATAATAACTGACATTACATGATCATTTACGTCATGCTGCGTGTTATGCTGAGCGTTTTACAGACATCAACTCATTTAATCCACACTATTATTGTCCCAGCCAGAATTTTAATCTAGGTCTTCTAGACAGAATCCCTGTGACAAAATTCCAAATAAATCAGAAAAAAGGGGGAGCTTGTTTTTCATTCTTTTAAAGTGGTCCACAGTGTAAAATGCTGCAGAGGCCACTGGATTGAGGACTGACCACAGTAACTAAGTAGTCAGGAAAGAAGCCAACTATAGCATGCTAAAGAGCAAATGGTGGGAGGAAATGGAAATGGTAGATATAGATCATTCATCTGAGAATCTTGTTAGTAACAAGGTGGAGGGTAAATTAAGATAATAGCTGGAAGGGGAAGAGATAGCAGGATCAAACAGGATTTTTTTTTTTTTTTCAAACAAGGATTTTTCAAGATGGGAAATACCTGGGCATGTTTGAAGACATGAAAAGGAGCCAGTAAGGAGGTGGGAGGTGGTGGATGTAAAATACTATAGGCAAAAGGGATAATAAAAATGGTAAGCACTACTGAGATAGTATGTTTGGAATCTGGTGTTTCCCAGGGTTCCATGGGCTTGAAGAAACTCTGCATGAGTGAGGAGGAAGGCTTCCTCCTTCACAACCTCCCTGAGGATGTGCCTTTTCTGGTTACAATATTTCTTCACTGACAGTCAGTAAAGGACTTTGGGTTTACTTAGAACTGTTCTCTGTAATGTATCAAAAATTTCAGACAAAGAGAAAGAAGGTGTACTAAGATCCCTGACTTGTTGTCATTTCTTCTGAACTCCTTCCTTGTGTGTGAGGATGGGACTCTTTACATCTTCGTAGGTGACAACTTATGAATATGGATTCCCACAGGCTCCTCAGATGGGTATGTTGTTAGTGGTTGTTGAGTCTGCCCCAACTCATGGTGTCCCCATGCATAATGTAACAAAATGCTGCCCGGTCCTATTGTGGATCAGAATGTTGTGATTCATGGGGTTTTCATTGGCTGATTCAGAAGTAGATTGCCTGGCCTTTCTTCTTAGTCTAACTTAGTCTGGATGCTCCAGTGAAACCTGGTCACAGCATCATAGCAACATGAAAGCCTCCACTGACAGATGAGTGGTGGCTGCACTGAGGTGACTGGCCAGGAATCAAATCCAGGTCTACCACATGGAAGGCAAGAATTCTACCACAGAACCACCATGGCCCCTCTTCAGATGGGTATGAACACTCTTAATTTAAGTATACTATGCATAGCTTTGACTATTTTTAGCCTATACCAGTGTCTACATATGGGTTTTTAATTTTATAAGCTGTATTTTTCTTGAGCTCAGTGAGGTAGATGATGTCTGGTTGGTAGCTCGACCTCTGAAGCATTCTGAGATAACGGATCTTGGTTACTGAACCCTCCAGAATGAATAGCTTCTTGGTCAATGCCATTTCTAGTGGCCAAAAAAATGTTACATCAATGAAATAAATTTAGAAGGCAATGTATCTATACTGATAAACTCAAAGTTTATATTTTATATTAATCAATTAAGAACTTTGTAGAAGGAAATATGTCTTTTTAAGTAGCTATAAATAATTGTAGAGAATTTCAGAGTTTATAAAATTCTTTCATATGCATTATCTCCTTTGACCTCAGGAAGTACAGACAGTATTATTATTCTCACTCTTATTTGACAGAATGAAATCAAGTCTCAGAAAAATTAAATGACTCTCATGAGGTCACACATTCAATGATAAAACAAGGGTTCAGGCACCTCTTGTTTCTTCCACTGCACCACACTGCCTGATCTCAAAGGAGACAAATAGCAATTAAATTGAGAACATCAAAAAGACAAAAAAAAAAAGACACCTCATCCCCCATGAAACTAAGGAACAGGATGACAGAGAGGACAGAGGACAGAGGGAAGGAGAGTGTGAAGTTGAAGAGGATGGAAGTAAAGGTGCTCATTCAGCTCATGCTGAATTGCCTTGATAGCTCAGCAAATAGAAGGTGAAGGCATCTCCTGAAAATGAAAGACATAGGATCAGCTTGGGTAACTGGGGAGTGAAACTGGTGAAAAACAAATCTTCAACAAACTTGGATGCCTAGATGTGCCAGGCGCTATGCTAAGTCTGGGGATAAAAGGATGAGTAACACATAATTCTGCCCCAAGAGCTCACAGGACCGGCAAGAAGTTCCAAGAGGCTAGGCGAAGGTTGTTGTTGTTGTTACTAGTCGGCTCCGACTGATGGCAAATCCCACACATAACAGAATGAAACGTTGCCCAGTCCTGCACCATCTTCACGATCACTGGCAAGCTTGAGTTCATTATTGCAGCCACTGTGTATTTTGAGTGCCTTCCAACTCTAAGGGGCTCACCTTTCAGCACTATGTAAGATGATATTCTGTTGTGATCCATAGGGGTTTCATTGGTTCATTTTCATAAGGAGATCACCAGGCCTTTCCTCCTAGTCTGTCTTAGTCTGGAAGCTCCACTGAAACCTGTCCACCATGGGTGACTCTGCTGGTATTTGAGATATGAGTGGCATAGCTTCCAGAATCATAGCAACACACAAGCCACAACACTATGACAGAGTGACAGATGGGTGGTAGAGGTGAAAGTTACCAGTGACCTAATCTCAAATTTGGCAAATTAGTTACTATTCTCTAGTAAAAGAGAGTGAAAACTTCAGAGAATAATGAAGATTGCTGGACAAATAAGTTCTGCTCAATTCTCTTTAAGCTAACAAATATTTATTGAACCCTGACTATGTACCAGGCACAATGTTAGCTCCTGGGTACACAAAGATAAATGGTGCAGATAAACATCTAATAAGCAGGTACATAACATCAATAAACTCCATTGTTTCACTCTCCTTATCAAAGATCAGATTATGGACTATTGATCCAATGCGTTTTCTGTTTTAATGACTCAGTTCCAGTACACCCTGCAGCTGTTCTTTCCCAGGAGGCTCATAGCTTTTTAGCTGTATTTTAAATTCAGTTACAAATGTATTAGGAGGTAACATGCTATACTTTTCGTCAGGTTGAATCCATTTGTTACTGTGATCTATTTGCTTCAAGGTTATAAATCCTCTGAGCACGTGTTTTGTTGTTTTATTTCCCATCATAAGTACTTTTTCATTAGATACTGACAATTTTCATGATGACAGATTTCTTTGAAATTTGTGATAATTTATATAGGTGATAGGTAGAACTTATTTCTACTTTATATCTACAATGCATACATTATGTAATACATCATGTTCTTGTAGTTAGCTGCTGTCAAGTCGGCCTCAGACTCATGGCAACCCCGTGCACAATGGGATTGGACCATTGTGATCCACAGGGTTTTCACCTGCTGATTTTCAGAAGTAAATTGCCAGGCCTTTCTTCCTAACAATATGTCATTGCAGTGCTTAAATCAGGGTTTCTTAACTTCAGCATTATCAACATTTTGAGTCAGATAAGTTTGTTATGTTGGGCTGTCCTGCACATTGTAGGATATTTAACAGCAATTCTCTAGATCTTGCCAAATGTATCCTAGGTAGCAAAACTACTGCTCTACTTTAATTTTGTCCTCACCGTGCCCTAGAAATAGGTATTCATTCAGTAAGGAATTTAAGATTCTACTATGTGTAAAAAGTTCCAAAAGTACGTTCGGGGCTCAAATCAGAAGCAAGATACTGAATTTTCTTAGACCCAATTCTCACAGCTAATAATAATATTCAACATCATTATGGGTTTACTACGCGCCACGCACCATCCTCTGTCCTTTCCTTGACTGACTCGTTTAATCTGTACAGTAATATCAGCAACAAAACTGCAGCACAGAGAGGTTTAACAATTTGCCGAAGGCCGTGTGGTTAGTAAATGAAGGTGCCAAGTATCGAACCCAAGAACTCTAAACTGAAAACCTGCACTCTTGACCACTACGCTTTACTACTTGGCAGAGTGAGCCATTCAGGACATCAGTGTTGGATGTAACCTCAAATAAAAGATAGGGTTTAACTTTGCCTGAAGTCGTTTGTTAATTTTTAAATGAGAACTGAAAAAAAAAAAAAAAATCTGGCTTTATGGTACCCAAGGAGAAAGCAGCTGGAAGTCAGCTACACCAGATCGGAGATGCCATTCAGATAGACCTTAATTACCAGAGGAAGGTCTGCTCCCTGCTTCCCCCAACCTCCCCTTTCCCCACTTCCTCACCTCAACCATTATTAGGCCCTGAAATGCAGACTTGGATGTCCTACCAAAAAAAACCAAACCTGTTGCTGTCGAGTCGATTTCAACTCATAGTGACCCTATCAGACAGAGTAGAACCGCCCTACAGAGTTTCCAAGGAGTGCCTGGTGGATTCGAACTGCCAACCTTTTGGTTAACAGATGTAGCTCTTAGCCACTACACCACCAGTGTTTCCCTTAATGTCTTAGCAATCTTCATATGCCAAAACATGCACGGTGGCTTGAACAGAGTAGGCATTTCATACCTAGTTATTGAGTTCAATTAATTGCAAAACACTTGCTTTTCAGATTCCTTATCAGGTTCCTAATTAATCCAGGAAGTAGTTGCTGAACTCTTCTAGGCACCCAAGCCATGCTTGTTGCATGGTGCTGGAGAGAAAAGAGAAGGAGAAACCAGTGCCTCCTGCCTTCAGAAAAGGCCAGGTCTGATTGACAAGGCGGCCAGTTATAAACAAAGAAAAACCAGAAACTCCAAGGCTGAGAATAAGCAAGGAGATAAGATAGCGTATGTGATGGAAACCAAGACAAAAAAACAAACCAGTTTCTGTAGAGTCAGTTCTGACTCATGGTGACCCCACGTGTGTCAGAGTAAAATTCTGCTCCATAGGGTTTTTGATGGCTGACTTTTCTGAAACAGATCACTCTAGGTGGAGTCAAACCACGAACCTTTCAGTTAGTAGGTAAGTTGCTTAACTGTTTGCACCACCCAGGGACTCTGAAAATCAATACAGCTGGAGTCTAATCCTGGGTCTGCCTGCCCCTAACCACTAGATGAACTTTGGGCCCATCAACATTTCTAGGCCTCAGTTTTTCATTTGTTAATACATATGTTCTAGATAAGGCTGTGATGTTTTAGGCCTGGGGCAGGCAGTGTACCCTAAACGGACTCTTGTCCCTCCACTGCCACCCTATGTACTGTTATGGTAGGTGCCTGATTAGTGGGTGGTTAAGGCCTAGGCAGATAGCAATAATTTAAAAAATGGACAATATTTATCTTTACGGCACCTAACAGTTTATAATGCACTCTCATATATATTATTTCATTTGATCTTCATAATGCTCTTATGAGATGGGCCAGGTATGATTATTCCTACTTAAGAGATGATGAAGTGAGGCTTGGAGATGATGGTCAGCAGTGGAGTCAGAACTCCAGTCTGTGTCTTCTGAGACACAATGTGCTTGTCCTTCTGCACCATGATGCCTGTAGAAATATTTCTCTCTTCTCCATAGATCTGTCTCTTAGATTTCATCATCAACTTAAATTGCCTCATCTGGGAAGGCTTCCCTATATCTCTAAATACAATGCACCATCCCTCTTGTGGAGCCCTGGTGGCACAATGGTTAAGAGCTTAGCTGCTAACCAAAAGGTCGGCAGTTCAAATCCACTAGCTGCTCCTTGGAAACCCTATGGGGCAGTTCTATGAGTCGGAATCAACTCGAAGGCAACGGATTCTCTCTCTTGTGTTTTCCAGAGCATTCCAAACTTAACTCCTCATAGCACTGATCATTCTGAATTATAATTGCTTAGTTATTTACCAGTCTCTACTATTCAATTGTAAGCTCTTTGAAGGCAGGGCCTCGGTTTTGTTCAATGTTACATTCCTGATGATCTACCACAGTGCCTGGCAATAGGTACTCGATAAATATTTGTTATCTTGAATAGGGAAACTCAAGAGAAGATTTGGGGAGTTCCTAAAACTAACAACATGGAAAGTTAAATGTCAAAACTTTATTATGGTCCCCCAGTTCACAAATAATCTTATGTATTGGTTCTAGGCTTCTAAAAAGTCAAATATACTATTCATGTTTTATAAAAATGATTTTCATCTCCAAAATGCAAAATGAACCACATTTACATTGGAAATTTCAGTTCAGTACCCTCATTTTTATACTGCCACATTTTAATGGAAATAATATTGGATAAGTGGGTGGAGCATTTTGAGTTGCTAAGTCTAAAATTAATATATATGTACTAGATTTTCTGTTAAGGAGCCATCAGGTGCACAGATGCAAACAATTTTGATAGATAATTATATAGGCAATACCGTAACTTACGAGTGCTAATGTTTTTGCTGTTTTTATGGGGTATAATTAGCACCTCTCAACCGCAAAATTTTGGTCCATTTATATAATATTTATAATGTTCATCTTCTGGGTCACATGTATCTTTGTGAGATTTTTAATCTAAAAAAATCAGAATAGGAAAGGGAAATTTTTATCAAATGATATTTGGAAAAGGAGGTGGCACAGCTTAAGTGTATAAATCATTAACGTAATCTCCTTGCTATCTCTTTCCATATTTTGAATATCTTTAAATAAATGGAAAAAAGGAGATTTGCCGAGATGCTAAGACAATGAAAAGGGACAAGAAACTGTACACTAAGGTCAAAAAATTGTGTTCTTCTTCCTAAAAAACAAAGCAAAAATTAAAGAAAGCAAACAAAACATGCAGTCATTGTAGGCTGATGTATCCACCCCTACAATGTCAAAGGGCAGTTAACAATGGCCTCTAAAGCGTGGCTTGCAGTACAGTTCACTCCCAGTTCCATATAAAACCTAAACCATCTCCTGATCTCTTTTGGAACACCCCATAGGATTTTCTGGCGGCGGCACGTGCACTTGATGGCAGCAATCCAGCCCAGCACTATTACCAGCTCTTTCCCCCAGCTTATGTCTAATGTGGATGCAGCTTATGAAGTGGCTGAGAGGGGCACTGCTTACTTCTTCAAAGGTATCCTACTGTGCTTGCGACATCTAGCACTATAAGTGTTTATTCAGTGATCATGGAGCGTGTTCCTGTTGCTCCTTCTCCGCAGATTGGGTACAAAATGCCACCCCTATGTATTGTATCAATGGCATGAATGACAATGACTCAAATTTTTCTGAGAGCCAGGCTTTTTAGTCTAGCGTGGCACTGTGCTAAGTGATGGTACCCAGGGAGTTAGAAACCTGCTCCCTATCTTCTTCTCTGCTTGGAAAGACGTGGAACTCTCTACTGAAAACCTCTAATTAACAAAAGCCAACATGAATCCAATGTGATGTAAAAAATGCCCTTGCTGCTATGCCATGCTCAGAGGCAGCTAGGAGTGGAGGGACACCTGTGATTTTAGGAGGTGGACACACGTGATTTTGCACTCTGGCCCAGACTTCTATTATTATTATTATTATTATTATTATTATTATTATTATTATTGAACTTTAGATGAAGGTTTACAGAACAAACTAGCTTCTCATTAAACAGTTAGTACATATATTGTTTTATGGCATTGGTTACCAAACTCATGGCATGTCAGTACTCTCCTTTCTCAACCTTGGGTTCCCTATTACCAGCTTTCCTGTCCCCTCCTGCCTTCTAGTCCTTGCCCTTGGGCTGGTGTGCCCCTTTAGTCTCATTTTGTCCTATGCCAGACCTCTATTATTTGAATGACTTTGGGAAGTTACCTAACTTCGCTTAGCCTCAGTTTCTTCCTTTGTAAAGGGATTATAGTATTGTCAGCCGTAAAGATGTCTTGTGACAATGGCTAGCCAATGAAGTTATCCAACGGCAACTAGCATTTTTTGCTTATATTTTCTTGATGCTCAGGGATAAAGGTAGAAGGCTGGTGTGACGTTAAGTACGAGTCATAGCAGTTGACGTCACTTGCCCCTTCTTCTCATAGATACATGAGACAGAAATGAGATATAGGTGAAAAGTATCTTGAAAAAATGATACATTTTAAGATAAAATTCTATCAGTATTATTGTTTCTAAGGCATTTTTGCCTCCAGGGAAAGTTTGGAGTCTTTTACGAAATTGAATGGTTAGAGACTTACATCTCCTATTGGGCCAGAGCCATGGCAAATGTCCCCTGACCTTATCTTGTTTGTGACCCTGCTCAGGCATCCTCATGAGTGAAGTGCATTACTGAGTGGTACATTGTGTTTGTAAACTTTAATACATGTTTTCAGGTCCCCACTACTGGGTAACAAGAGGGTTCCAAATGCAAGGCCCTCCTCGGAGTATTTATGACTTTGGGTTCCCAAAGTGCGTGCAGCAAATAGATGCTGCCGTCTATCTCAAGGATGCCCAGAAGACCCTTTTCTTCGTGGGAGATGAATACTACAGGTATGGCTTTTCTCCTCTGTCTTTTTGATTGTCCAGATGCATTCAATGGGAAGAAAAAAAAATCTTTTGCAAAAAAGAATGCAGAGGAAGTATAGGCTCATTGACTTTTCCAGGCCATTGGGGTGCCACTTACAGAACTGTTGACTCTGTCCTCAAGATACTGAACCATCCAAAAGATAAGTGAAGCATTCACTCAATAATCCCACTGTTTGGTCTTCAGGACACCAAACATCTTGATCTGTCAATACCCTCATTAACTGGACCCCCAGTGGCCTAAAAGAGTGGATGCAGCCAGGGCTTCAAACTGGCTCATTCTGATTTGAGCCTCTGCTGAAAATTTGCATTTCTAACAAGTTCCCAGGCGATGCTAATGTTGCTGGTTAGGGACCAATTCTGAGAACCACTAGTAGAGCAGTTGTTCTCAGAATTTATTATACATAAGAATCACCTGGGAGTCTTGTTAAAATGTAGCTTCTGATTCAGTATTTCTGGGGTAGAAATGCAAATTCCTGGCAGGGATTTGAACCAGAATGAACCAGTTCAGAGCCCTGAATGTAGCATCCCCAAACATGTAATTTTACAAGAGGAATGCCTGAAGGGAGAACTGACTCTGCTGTGATAGGAGTACTAATGCATTTCAGAACACTCTATGATTTGTGCAAAGTGTGTATGGTCAAAACTGTGGGGCTCTTTGGAGGAAAGTTCTCCTGAAAGGAAAGGCCTTTTGCTAAGTCCTTGTGTCTAGCTACAACATGAAGACTCTTCTTAACCAAAGGAAACCACATATAATTTCCACAACTGTCCTTCCAGCGGGTATTATAAGCAGATCTGAATAAGCTGTCACCTGCCATCCAATCTCTGTGCACAGGATCATACCTCATATCACCCCTACTCAATTTCTATCCGTAATTGGCCTATGGTGAGGAATGAGTGCAGCTCTTTGCCTAGCTCCTCCGGAGGCCAGCTCTGCATCTGCACATCTCCTCAGCCCACTCCTTTATTCCCCACAACATTCTCAGTTCTCTTCCCTGGCTATTTCCCGGGACTTTAAAATTTCTATTTCCCTGGACTTCAAAAGAAGGAAGCAAACCCAGATTCTAAGCAAATGATTATGCTAAACACCATCAGTCCATGACAGGGTCTAGCTGGAAGCAGAAGAACACCCAACCTGAGTCCAAGAACTCTCACTTTATTTAATATCACCAAATTTTAATCACCATTTGTGTGGCATATAAATAAAGGTTTGTCATCTTCTTCCGTCTAACTAATATTATCTCCCCCAATTTGGAGCCAAGAAAGTAATGTAACTAGAGCACAGATATAGTTCATGAGAAGGAAAGTTTATTTTGTAAAAAATGAATACTAAACAAATGTGGGTACCCTAACTCCTCTGGGCTCCTGAGAGACCTGGTAGCATTGCTCAAAGTATCATGTGGTGCCAAGAGTTGTTACTTCCAGTCCAGTGTGTAAAACTATTTTCTCTCTCAGAGCTTCCATTCTGAAACATAGTAATAGTAATTGCACCATTTATTGAGGACCTACTATCTGCTTGACTAAGTATGATTTTTCAAAGTTCTTCAAGATAAGGTTACTGAAATCACAATGCTGATGTACAAGAAGATGGGTATTGAGAAATATGATTCCCACTGTGGGTTTTCAGAAAATGAGATTGAGAAATACATGTATGAGAGTCTGTGGGTGTTTATATTATCATTATTATAATTATTCAGTTAATTTTTCTCAAAGATTGATTACATAAACCTGATTCTTACTGGGGTGAATGCCCACTCTTCCATTTTCTCTCTTCTCCATTTATCTCTTCATCTTTGGACTAAATCCATTGCCTGCCAGTGCCTGTATGGTGTAGGTACAGCACGTACCTACAGCCAGGCAGAATTGAGACTTAACAGCTGAAACAAGAGGATTGGTAAGGGCAGAGGTTTAAAAGTCTCTGTACATTTGAGACTTGAGGAGAAAGGATCCTCTGATTTTAATGATCCCTAATGCCCCTAAATGGAGCCCTGGTGGTGCAGTGGTTAAGAGCTCGGCTGCTAACCAAAAGGTCAGCAGTTCGAATCCACCAGCTGCTCCTTGGGAATCCTATGGGGCAGTTCTACTCCATCCTATAGGGTCACTATGAGTTAGAATCAACTCATGGAAATGGCTTTGGTTTGAGTTCTAACATTCAATAGCTGGTGAGACCTTGGGCAAGGTCAGCACCCCGTCCTTTCCTCTGTAAAATGGGATTAACAACAATATCTACCTCATATGATTGTGAAGATTAAGTACATGTAAAGCATTAGAACCAAAAACCATACCTGTTGCCGTCGAGTTTATTCCGGCTCATAGCAACCCTACAGGACAGAGTAGAACTGCCCCATAGTGTTTTCAAGGGTGCCTGGTGGATTCAAACTGCTGACCTTTTGGTTAGCAGCCAAACTCTTAACTACTGTGCCACCAGGGTTTCCAAATATAATGTTAACCTTCCCAGGCTGTAGAGACTATTGAATGAAATAATGCATGTAGACACATAGCACAGTGCCTATCACATAGCAGGTACTCAAACACAGTAACTCTTTAAAAAAAAAAAAAAAAAAGGAGTAACTCTTTAGAGAGAGTAGAAACTGATGGAGTAATAAGAAACAATTGTTTAAAATGTTGTAATAATTAACAAAAGATTGCTTAAACCTCTCTATTCCTCTGAGTGTTGATCCAGTCTCAGAGCTAGACTGAATTGGAATTTCTTTTTTAAATACAGAAGGGTCCTGACATTGGGCTGAAGGAAGTTACTGCTTTAGGCAAAACATAGATAAACCTTTCGGCAATACAACTCTTCTACTTCACACACTCCAACACACACACTTGTTTATGCACTAAGGAATAAGAAACAACCCTGACTTACAGCTTGAAAGTTCAGAAAAAGCTATTGGGTCAGCCCTACTAATAAGGCCTTCTGTAGTCTGCACACTGTGCCACGTGTATGATATCTTATTGCTGTGTGAAACCCTGTATTGGTTAGATATTGCATTCAGCTGCTAGTAACAGAGTCCTAAAAAATAATTGTGGCTTAAACACACAAGTATTTGCTTTTTTCATATATATAAAAAGTCTGATTTGAGTCCCATGGTCATTGGGGTCCGTGGTCACTGGGGACCCAAGTTCCTTCTGATATTTTGCTCCACTATTCTTAATGTGTGACTTCCACTCTCATGGTTGCCTTACATTTAGAGGTGGCCAATGGAGCTTCAGTCATTACCTGTCTATCCTAAGCAGGAAGAAGGAGGAAAATGGGAAGAAAGGGTAAAAAGGAGATAAATGAAGTTTTGTAGGTAAGCACATGGCCACAGTCAATAACACAGAGGGCCATAAGCCCCAAATTATAGACCTAGAATTTTACTATATTTGACTTCTACCAGTAGTGTGTTGGGTCTTATACCCTTGGTCATTTCTCAAGTTCTTCTTTAGTCCTCATGCTAGTTCAGGCTGTGATACGAATAATGTACTAAGAAAAAGTCTCTGGATATGCTTGTTGCTAGAGAAATTCCCCACAAACTCCTAGGTTTTGGGCCTAGTTTCAGTAAATTAAATGCTCTGAGAAAACTACTAAGGAACTTCCTCTACTGAAAACTCAGGGTTCACTTGGGGACAGGTGGATATAGGTCCTAAGAGTGAGAATCTACATGTCAGCATGGTAGTAATTTATGGGGAGGAGCCACAGAACCACAAAGTGAAACCCAGAAAGGGGTATCTACCATGAGGATGTTATTACATGTTATATCATCAAATAACATATTAGTTAAACATTATTTGCTTGGGTTACTTCCCCATACATCCATTTACTTTTGTTCCTTCCTTTCCTCTTTCTAGCAAGCCTCAATAATCCAGCCAGTGTTTCTTTCTCTACACTATTTCCACCACTTATGATTATTTTCCCCCTTTAGATGTTCTCCCTCACCCACCAATAGCAAAGCAGTGACTATACCAAGGAGTTTCTGGGTATTGTGGGGGTACCATCAACTCCACCAATCTTTGAGAGAGATAGTCAATGTTTTCGGAATTTTATGCAAACTAATTTTTTAATCTACAGATCTCACCTCTTTTCAAACATGTTACCACCCAAAAATCATTTTTTCTAACCAGATATACTGGAGGCATCATTGCTGCAATGTAGGGCACAATCTTTCACATTATCTCCTTCCTGGATGTTCCAGGAGCATTGGAAATGGTCCCTTTTATTTAAGGATTAGTCACTATAGGAAAATAAATAGTAAGTAGTTAAAGTAAGAAAGGTGAAGGAGTGTCCAAAATCTTATTTTTTAATGTCTTAAATTAAAAAACCATTTTTTTCATTACAAAACCATCATATTCAACCTACATTTACAGGGCAAGTTTATGTGTCACGCTCTGTGCTGACCCTTGACACTCAAGAGAAAGCATAGAGTTTGGCAGTAAACAGTGTGAGCAGGAGTAAGAGAGCTGTGGCATTAATCTTGACTCTACCAGCAATCATCTGGTGATCTGGATCATCTCTCTGTCTGTTTCTTCATCTACAAAATGGAGATAAAAGTAGTACCTACATCATAGAGTTACGGGATTGAATGACAAAAAATGTGAAATGCCTGGCACATGGTAGGCATTCAATTCATGCTGGGTGCTATTAATTCCCCCAACAGGTCTTATAGTTGGGAATAAATACATAGATAAATAATTAAGAGCAATCCAAGTGCCATAAGTACCCTGATAGAAGCCTGCACAGGGATCAATTGCGTCAAACAAAGAGGAATCATCAACTCTAGCAAAAGTGCCAGAAAATAATTCATAGAGGAAGTGATAACTGACCCCAGTCTGAAACTTGAGTAGGAGTTTCCTAGGCAGGGAGGCAGAAGGGGAGGTGGCTTCCAGGCAGGCAGAACAGTTGAAGCAAACGCAGTGATGCATGAAATAGATTGTGTGTATGGGGAAATCTATAAGCAGTTCAGTATGACTAGAAAATGAGCTAAAATGAGAGATGTGGCCCAAGGATAATCAGGGTGTAGATCTTGGAGGGCTTATGCCTTTCTAGAGAGTTCAGTGTTTAGTCTGTAGAAAAGAAACCAAAAAACCAAACTCATTGCCATCAAGTAGATTCCAACTCATAGCGACCCTATAGGACAGAGTAGAACTGTCCCATCAGGTTTCCAAGGAGCAGCTGTTAGATTCAAACTGCTGACCTTTTGGTTCACAGCTGTAACTCTTAACTACTGTGCCATCAGGACTCCAGTAGAAAAGAAGGATATCTTTAAATGTTTTAAATAAGAGAATAACCCAATCATATTTATCTTACAAAACTATTACTCTAGCAACAGTGTCACTGGTTTAGAGTCGGGGCAAGACTGGGAGGCAGCTAACCCAGTTAGGCCAGAAGACAGTGGATAACATAGTCAAAGTATTCAAGGAAAAAATTCTCAACCAAGAATCCTATGCCCAGCAAAACTATTTTTCAAAAATGAAGGCCAAATAAAAACATTCCAGATAACCAAAAACTGAGAGAATTCCTTGCTAGAAAACTTGCCTTACAAGAGATACTAAGGGAAATTCTTTAGGCTGAGAGCAAGTGACCCCAGAGAGTAATCTGAATCAACGTGAAAAACAAAGACCACCAGTAAAGGTAATTATGTAATTATAAAATCATAAAAGACAATATAAATGCATATTTCTTCTCCTTTCTTAACTGATTTAAAACTCAATTGTATAAAATAATATGTACATAATTGTACTGTTAGGCTTATAACATATAGAAATATATTTTCCAATAACAGCGTGAAGTCAGTATATGGAAGCAAAGCTGTATTAGGTTAAGGAAATTATACCAGATGGTAACTAAAATGCACAGAGACAAATGAAGAGAACCAGAGATAGTAAATAAGAAGGTTAATGTAAGAAGAGCTATAAATATATATTTGCTCTCTTTTCTTCTCTCAACTTCTTTGAAAAACGTAGCATTATATAAAAAAGTAATTATAACAATGTATTCTTGGGTTTGTAACATATACAGATTTAATATGCATAGCAGTAACACCAAAAACGTGGGGGAGAACAGAACTATGTAAGAGTAATGTTTCTATCTTAGTGGAATTAAATTAGTATATATCTGAAGCAGATTCTAGTAAATTGAGACATATATGGTAAGCCTAGAGAAACCACTAAGGAAATAACTCAAAAAATATATAATGAAAAAACCATTAAAGATACTAAAATGTTACATTAGAAAATATTCACAAATACAAAAGAAAGCAGTAAAGGAGGAAAAGAAAAACAAAAAAAGACTTGATACATGGAAAACAAAAGGTAAAATGGCAGATGTAGATCCAACCGTATCAACAGTAACATTAAATGTGAATGGATTAAACAATCCAAGTAAATAGCAGAGATTGTCAGACTGTCCAAATTAAAAAAAAAAGACACAATTATATGCATCTGCAGAAAAAATACTTAGATTCAAAGATACAAATAGATTGAAGGTAAATAATGGAAAAACATACAGCATGAAAACAGCAACCATGAGAAAGCTAGAGTGGTTATGCAATAACCAACAAAATAGACTTTAAAACAAAAATTGTTACTTGAAACAAAGAGGGACATTTTATAATGATAAAAATGTAATTCACCAGGAAGACAACAATTATGAACATATATGCAGCTAAGAATGGAACCCAAAAATACTGGAAGCAAACACTGAGAGAAAAGAAGGGAGAAATTAACAATTCAATAATTAATAATTCAACAGTAATAGTTGGAGACTTCAATACCCCACTTTCAATAATGGATAAAACAACTCAACAGAGTATCAAGAAGTAAACAGAGACTTGATTAACACTAAAAACCAAATAAACCCAACAGACATCGATAGAACACTCTACCCAACAGCAGAATATACATTCTTCTTAAGTGCCCATAGAACACTCTCCAGGATAGACCATATTCTAGTCTATAAAAAAATTCTCAATAAATTTATAAGGATCAAAATAATACAAAGTATGTCCTCTGGCCACATTGGAATGAAATTAGAAATCAATATCAGAAAACAAGTCAGAAACTCACGTGTATGTGGAAATTAAATAACATACTCCTTAATAACCCATGGAACAAAGAAGAAATCAAAGGGGAAATTATAAAATGCACTGAGGAGAATGAAAATGAAGACACAACATACCAACACTTATGGGATACAGCTAAAGTAGTGCTTAGAGGGAAATGTATGGCTGTAATTGCCCATAGTAAAAGAGAAGAAAGATTTCATATCAATAGCAAATCTTCCCCCCTTAGACCCTGAAAAAAGAAGAGCAAGCGAAACCTAAAGAAAGCAGAGGAAGGAAATAATAAAGATAAGAGTGAAAATAAATGAAATAGAGAATAGATAAACAATAAAGAAAACCAACAAAACCAAAAGCTGCTTTTTGTAAAAGACCAAAAAAACTGACAAATTTTAACTAGACTGAACAAGTAAAAAAAAGAAGGCCCAAATTACTAAAATCAGAAATGAAAGAAGAAACATTAATATCAACCTTCCAGAAATAAAAAAGAATTATAAACGAATATCATGAACAATTGTGTGCCAAATTGATCTGTAAATTCAACTCTATCCCTATCGGAATACCAGCTGGCTTCTTTGTAGAATTGACAAGCTAATTCTAAAATTCATATGGAATTGCAAGGGACCAAGAATAGCCAAAAAAATTCTTGAAAAAGAAGAATAAATTTGGAGGACTCACACTTCTCCATTTCAAAACTTACTACAAAGTAACAGTAATCAACACAGTGTAGTACTGGCATAAAGATAGACAGATAGATCAATGGAATAAAATTGAAAGTCCAGAAATAGACCCTTACATCTATGGCCAAGCGAAATTTCTACAGGGATTCCAAGACCATTCAATGGGAAAGAACAGTCTCTCCAACAAATGGTGCTGGGCCAACTGAATAGCCACAGGCAAAAGAATGAATGTGAAACCCTACCTCATTATAAAAAGTAAAAATTAGCTCAAACTTCATCAAAGACCTGATATTTTTCACATTGTTACAAACTCTTTGTTCCAGATTATAGAATTAAAACTATAAAACTGTTAGAAGAAAACGTAGTGTTATATCTCCATGACTTTGGATTTGGCCATGAATTATTAGATATGACACCAAAACCACAAGCAACAAAAGAAAATAAGAGATATATTGGACTTTATCAAAATTAAAAACTTTTTTGCTTAAAAGGACACTATCAAGAAAGTGAAAAGATAACCTACGGAATAAGAGAAAATATTTGCAAATCATATAACTGAAAAAAGGCTTGTATCTAGAATATATAAAGAATGTATAACTCAATAACAAAAGGACAAATTGCCCAGTTAAAAAAATGGGCAGAGGATCTGTATATACAACTGAAGATATATAAAGAAGAAATACAAGTGATAAATAAACACACGAAAAAATGCTCAACATCATTAGTCATCAGGAAAATGGTAATCAAAACCACAATGTGACACCACTTTACACCACTAGGATGGCTATAATCAAAAGCCAGATATTAACAAGTGCTGGTAATGATATGGAGAAATCAGAACATTCATACACTGCTGCTGAGAATGTAAATTGGTGAAGTCACTTTGGAAAATAGTCTGGCAGTTTCTCAAAAAGTTAATCCAGAATTACCATTTGACCCAGCAAATCACTCCTAGGTAGATACTCAAAAAGAATTGAAAACATCTGTCCACACAAAACCTGTACGTAAATGTATGTACATGAATGTTCACAGCAACATTATTCATAAAAAGGTAGAAATAACCCAAATGTCCACCAAGTGTTGAATGGATAAATAAAATGTGGTATACTCATACAATGGAATGTTATTCAGCCATAAAAAAGAATAAAGTTCTAATACATGCTACAGCGTGGACGCATCTGGAAAACACTATGCTAAGTGAAAAAATTTAATTACAATCTCATTCATATGAAATGTCTAGAATAGTCAAATCTATAGAGACAGAAAGTAGCTTAGTGGTTGCCTAGGGCTTAATGGGATAGGGGGATTGAAAAGGTGACAGCTAAAGGGTACAGGGTTTCTTTCCAGAGTGATGAAAATGTTCTAAAATTGATTGTGGTAATGATAGTACAATTCTGTGAATATACTAAAAACCACTAAATTCTTAAGAGACAGAGAGACTATTATAATAGTCTTATCAGAGCTGATGATTTTTTCAGGTGGGGTGGATCGATTGCCATTCAAGAAATAGAAAAGTAAGGTCTTGGTGACTGATTAGCTGGTGAATATTTCTTCAATAATTGGGGTTTTGATTTTGCCATCTACCAAAATAGTGAACTTATGAAGTAAAGCAGAATTGGGGGAATAAAGAGAAGTTCTATTTTGTAACTGTGTAGTTTGATGTGGCAGTGAGACCCCAGAATAGAAATGTCCAGAGGAGAGTTAGACATACATTCTCATACTCAGGAGAACACAAGATGGAGAGATGGATTTGGAATTCGTCATACAATCAGGTGGTAGATGAAGCCATGTGAGAGTATAAACCTACCTAAGAAGAAGGGTGCCAAGGATAATCTGTGATGCTCATTGCAGAAAACATGGAAAACACAAAAGAGAAAGAAATTCCCTCAGCTGCTAGCACAAAAGATAACCATTTAATAGTTTTTCTTGTTTTCGGTTTCCGCACCCTCATTTTTATATAGTTAAATACGTAAATTCGTATCCTGACATTTTCCACTTAATATTTTAACATTGATATTTTTCCACATTGTTACAAACTCTTTGTTCCAGAATCTTCTCACAGTCTTTGGCCATTTTCTCCATAGGGTCCTGGTTCCTAACTCCCATCTAAGACGGTACATGGTAGCTTCTTGCTCTCCTCCCTTCTCTTCATCCTGATCACTCTTCCATCCCTCTCAGCTCCCTGCCCTTATCTAGAGTAGACCCCAAAGGCCCCCTTCCACCATGAAAACCATGTGATTCCTGGCTAGAAGTAGATTATTAACCTCACAGGGAAATTCTGGATTTCCATTTCATTGTCCCACCTGATCCACACTGGAAAGGTCACCTGAAAGAAATTCCCTGAAAGCATGTGTCTTAGACACCTGATCAGTAAGTTCACCCTTTTGCCATCCTTTCTCACATTCTCTAAGCATCCCTTTAGCAGATTCGACTCCCCATACAGTACTTCAAAGGAGTCAAAATGGAATCAATTATGCCATTGATATATGATAGACGTAATCACGATCAAAACACCAGAAATTCCTAGCAAATCTAAATTCTAAGCATATATATTAAGCTAAACAAAAACGCAGACCTTTACCAAAACAGACTCCAAGTCCTTAGATTACAAAGGTGGAGAGTAAGATAATATATCTGAAAAATTGCATCAGCTATCCATAGCACTATGATATCGCTAGTAAAGTTTAACTGTCAGCAAGGATTTATTTAATCTCTACCTCCCTTGATCAATATTTAATGATGAGACAAATGCCTATAGAGGAAATGAACATAGTTATATGCGAATCATTTTTAGTTTGATATTTGGTTTTAACAAACAAGGCCTCAGTGACAAGAAAATGTATGTCATGATTTTAGCAGGTATCTAGTACATAGTTGATTCTTAATAAACATTTATTTCCTTAATATTCAAATTCAACTAATATTTTTTAATGCCTTATTATGTGTCAGGAATCATGCTGGGTTTTTTCTCATATTCTCTCATTTTCCCATTTGCCTTCTCAACAGTCTTGAGAAGTAAGTACTGCTATTTAACAGTTAAAAAACATTGCATCCCAGAGAGGTTAAGCAATTAATTCCATGTCACATAGGCAAAAAATGGTCAATTGGAGGTTATAATTTATGTTCTCTGAATCCAAATTTAGGAGTCTTTCCCATTCACGATTAATTTATTGTCAGTCAAAATACCTGTACCCATGATTCTCATCTTGTCACATAATCTCTTTTTCTTTTATCCTCTTGGCAAAATCCTCAACACAGGGGTAGACCTTCTTAACCTTAATTCCATCTCTGATTAATTTCCCTGGACCAGCTCCAACATCTTCTCTCTCTCTTTTCTTCACTCCTTTTCAACCTTGCCTACTACTGCAGAACATTATCCTGATAAATTGTGTTTAAAGATTAGCTAAACCTTAAATTCCTCTATGACTTAGGATCCCAGGTGAATTACAAAGTTCATTCAACTGCCTACAAATAAGCCTGAGTTAATGGTTCTTAGGGTCAAAATAAACTACCAAAGACTTACGGCTTGGGCCTGACCTGAGTATCTACATGTGCTGGGCACCTGTGGGTGGGTGGGTGGGTGTGTGTGTGTGTACATAAACTGTTTCTTATCCTTGAGACCACTATTTTCCAAAGCACTTTCTCCTGATCACAGAGCAAGTATATTATAGATTCAGAGTTCAAACCCAGAGCCATCCAACATACACGTGGTGCTCTTTTCTCTATAGCAGAAATCCCCAAATGTTTGTTCACATACCAAAGTCTAAGTTTTTATACATGTGATTGAGAATTAAAATTCTCCGTTTGATGTTGCTTTTCTAAAATTTCTTCTGAAATTTTATTTACGTATAGTATTATTACCTCCATTATCCTCTGAATAGGTATATGTAAGATTTTAGGAGTTACCACTACCCCTGTTAGTGAACTAAACAGACAGATAAAAAGAGAAAACTTTCTTTTTCAGATCTATTGGATTAATACTCATCGTTTTCTCTTCAAAACTTGTTCCTGTATTATTTCAATTATTTCTTTACTCTTAAGAAGAGGGCTTGTGGTTTGTCTTCATACTTTCCAGACTTCTCCATCCCATTTAATTATAGTACAAGCAGGTTCCAACTTATAATAGGTTCAGTTACAAATGTTCTTTTGTCAGTCACTTGTCTGTAATTGAGAACACATTTTGCCATAAAACAATTTAAATGGTGATTAAGTTTCCAAACTCACTTGTCAATATCTACTTAACATACACAAAGGTAAGGCATAGCTTAATAACAATAACTCATCTTTAAATTCTCTATTCAGAAGAAGACAAAAGAGGTTAACGGCTTTCCACCATTCTCCCTGAGCATGGGGTCAGCACAGGTCTTCCTCTATATCTACAGACATATCAAAGGCCTCTTGGTAGCTTTGTCCTTTCTTTTACATCCCACTCCCCAAATATTTTAAACTTTGGAAGTACCTACCTCACTCCCTCCAATCAAAGTTTCCTCAGTGCAGCTGTCTCAGGGAAGTGAAAGAAAGCAACCTAATGAACAGAGATTAATGTGTAAATAACCTGTATTTCCATTTTTTTAAAAGGATTCTTATTGGTGAGATTTCAGACACTCCAACAATGTGAGCAAAAGAAATCTAGGCTGTTGAGGTGCCAATCTCCCTGAGCTGTTCCTCTGTTTCTCATTTTTTTCCTACCTCCACTCCTGATGCCATGAAATCGCTCCTCCTAATAGTGTATGGGAAACCCTGGTGGCGTAGTGGTTAAGAGTTCAGCTGCTAACCAATAGGTCAGCAGTTTGAATTCACCAGGTGCTCCTTGGAAACCCTATGGGGCAGTTCTACTCTGTCCTGTAGGGTCGCTATGAGTTGGAATCGACTCAACAGCAACGGGTTTGGTTTTGTTGTTGTTGCTTTAATAGTGTATGGGAGCTGCTGGGTGGCACAAATGGTTAAGTGCTCAACTACTAGCCAAAAGGTTGGCAGTTTGAACCCAACCAGAGGCACCTCAGAAGACAGGCCTGGCAATCTGCTAACAAAAGGTCACAGCCTTGGAAACCCTATGCAGCACTTCTACTCTGCACACACGGGGCCATCATGAGTTGGAATAGACTGGACGGCAACTGACGAACAACAATAGTGTATGAGTGCCCTGCCTCCACATCCTCTTTATTGGCACTTCTGAAGACAATGAAATACCATAAATTATTACCATTTTCATTTGCGCTTCAGGTAACTCAGTACAGTTTTCCCCCTGGCCTACAGGAAGGTTCTAATGGCTTTCCTGCGAAGGGAGTTTGAGGAGTTAGCTTCCACCTCTGCCCCCAACACCCCATTAAGCAGTGCAACCGTCTGGTCAATTTCAGCCTGAATAGTTCTTTCTCATGGTTTGACCCCTGCTCTGTATTATCAGACATTTGTCCTCTGGTCTGTGTAGTCATAGCTACGTAAGAGGCACATTTCAGGAGAAGGTGTGCATAATCTGCTGCCCCAGGAAATGCCTAGAAGTCCAACCATCAGGAGAAATTTTATGACTTTTTGGTGGGAAAGGAGTGGCGTTCACTCTGGAATGTCCCCAGTGGGAGCTCTGTGCTGATGAAGAATGGGATTTCCCACACTTTAAACGAAGTCTTACTGAAGAGGCAAGGGTCTGCTTTGCTTTCAAACGGGAACTGTCATGCTGACTCATACAAGTATTTACAAATCTTCAGGGATTTCACTGAGTGGGTCATTGCTGATCCAGAAAAAGAAACAAACTACTATTAGGTCAGTCATATAATCTTTCCAGGAAACAAAAGCAATTTAATTCAATTAATTTATTTAAAAGTCAGAAGCTTAGTTATTCTAGATTTTCTTGCTTCGTATCTGTTGATCATTTACAAACGTTTATTCATTAAACATGCATTATTTGTTCAACACCTCTTCCATGAGTACATAGCAATAAGTCCATGAATAACACACTTTCTGCTTATAAACGGCTTACAACTATTTGATGACTCAAGACATTCATACATGGAGAGAAAGAGAGAGAATAGTTACAATAAATAATAAAGCATTAAAAAAATGTAGAGTTTCTTTTGAAAGGTAATTTTTTTAAAGGATTATAGGAATATGTTACTGTGATATATAGAATGACTAATTCTAAGCAATACATCTGGCAATTTTTGAAGAGGCTCTTTAGAGTAAGTTAGTCCCATCCTAGTGTTTCCATAATCTCAGGGGCCTGGGAGAATAGTAATACAACCAGTCGCCATCAAGTAGATTCAGACTCATGGTGATCCAATGTATGTCAGAGCAGAACTACGCTCCATAGGGTTCTCAGTGGCTGATTTTTCTGAAGTGGATCTCCAGGCCTTTCCTCTTTGGTGCCTCTAGGGTGGACTCGAACTGCCAAACTTTTGGTTAGCAGCTGAGCAGGTTAGCCATTTGCACCACCCAAGGATAGTAGTAATAGATAACTGTAATCTGGTTTTGGTATTTCAAGAGGCCTAATTAAAAAAAAAAAAAAAAAGCTGTGTGTTTGTGTGTGTGCAAGCACATATGTCAGACAGAAATCTCCAAATTAAGTCATGAATTAGCCCTGGTTAAATATGCCTGACCATCCACAACCAATAAAATCCTCTTGTTAATATTATTTATGAAATAACACTTCTTCCAGCTATGATGAAAGGAAAAGGAAAATGGAAAAAGACTATCCAAAGAATACTGAAGAAGAATTTTCAGGAGTAAGTGGTCAAATAGATGCTGCTGTGGAATTAAATGGTGAGTGTTTCCACCTAAAACTATTTCTTTGTGGAAATTGTAATAAGACATCTGGGTTCTGCTTTAACACAACAGAAAATGGATTTCCAAGTGGGAGTCACTGTTGCTTTACAAGTTTAGCTACCCTGATTATCCACTAGAAAGAGCCACTATAAAAGGTGTGCCGTTGTGGGTCTCTCTTTGCTAACAGGAAAGTTTTAAAAGTATACATTCAATCCATTAGCTGGCTAGATCACAAAGTCCACCCAGGTTAAAATTACCATTTTCATCTTTAAAAACAAACATACTTTCAACCTTTCCAGTGCCTTTCCCCAGTCTATCACTCCAACTCCTGAACTTTAACACATAGCTAGGAAAGTTGAATTGAACTAGACTGGAAAATTTCAATTGAATCTGTTGAATCAATCAGTCAGCACATCGTTCTTGAGTGTTAGCACAGAGCTGGGCACTGTTCAGGAATGCAAAGAAAGTTCCAAACATTGCCTCTGCTCTCCAGGAATGGTCAGCATCTTTGGAAAATATCTATTCATTCAACAGATATGAAATTACTGGAGAACAAGACAACCTATAATTTAACATTGAATCATGTAATATCATCTTCACAATAATTGCAAAAGGTGATCTGAGAAAGGAAAGATCAGCGTTAGCAGCGATAGATGGAGATTTCATGGTGGAACTTCAGCTGGATTTTGAAGAATGGCTAGAGATTTGTCTAGGGAGAGGAAAGATGGGGCATGGATTCCTGAAGGCGAACAGCCTTATGAGAAGCACAAAGCATAATTGAACATGACATGTGTGGGTGACCTTGAAAGAAAGGCCATCCCCTGGCTGGAACAAACAGAAAAGATGAGAGGTGATAGAGAAGTTAGGGGTGTCCGGTTCTAGGGCTGTGCAAGAGCCAAGCAGAGGACTAGCTAACTGGAACCGGACAAATTCCCAGTTGCCCTTTGGTGCTGCAATTACAAATTCTTCCATTTATATACTTGCAAGTCATTTCTGGTAACTATAATCTCAACTTTGTCTCTTTTAGGCTACATTTACTTCTTTTCAGGACCAAAAGCATACAAGTATGATACAGAGAAGGAAGATGTGGTTAGTGTGGTGAAATCGAGTTCCTGGATTGGTTGCTAAACAGAAAAGTCTAGTCTTTCCCAAAGAATGGTGACTACAAGCAGCTCTAACTGGATATTAAGGACTGAAGCAGAATGTAGGATAGGGATTCTTCCCACAGCCTTCGATTCTAACGGTAATTTAGAGTTCACTGAAAATAATCATGCTTCTGGATTTTATCATACTTATGATTTTTTTTTCCAAATGAAAAACTCCTATATGGCCAACTTTATACAAAATCAGAATCAACACAATGCATTCTTCAATTAGACACCTATTATTTTTTTCTTGCCGAATATATTGAAGCAAATTGTTTCGTTTGGATTTTATTCCTAGGAAGAAGCCTACTTGTGGATTTCCTGTAATATATTATAATTTTTTAATAGGAAGTGTCATTACCTTGTAAATTATAATTATTGGCCTTTCAAAGCAGTGGATTTTGTAGCCTTGACATTTGTTATGATGAATATAAACTTTCTCATTGCTACTTCAAAACACAGCACAAACAAAATACTGCACAGGGCTTAGTTTTTGTTGTTTGTTTACTCTGTGTGTACTCACTGTTCTCTGAAATAGGTTATGTTAAGCAAATGAGTTTTTACACTAGGCAGGAGATGGGAACTATGCAACAGGAAAACTTTCCACAGAAGCCAATAAAATAGAACAGTTGCTCATTTCTCTTCTGTTAATATTTACTAGCTTCTATCAAACTTTATTTGCAACAAATTCTGTGTACCTATCGGAAACTGTAAACCATGAGATAGTATCTCATGAGTATACAGACCCAGAAGAAATAGCAACAGTAACTCACTCCGTTTCCTGCCTCCTGACAATAATGTCCTTAATGAAATAGTTTTTCATTTAAGGCAGTTCATCCTTTTGTTTTAGTTTTTCTTCCAGCTTAGTTTTCCTGTTCTGTTTTATTTAGTTTTTCCTCCTTAGTCATCAGCAGGGATAGAAGACAGCTAGCTCTCTGTTATTCTTTTTTTTTTTTAAATCATCCTTTACAATGTAAGAATTTTAAAACATTTTAGTGGTTCTAAGTTGAATTGATGAAATACATATAAAGTACTTCATACACTCCCTGGCACATCTAAACTGTTCAACAATTAGCTGCTATTATTACCATGATTTATTAAATTTGTTTCATATAGTCACTAAAAAGACTTGGTAGAAGGGAAGATGGGGCAATTACTCAAAGTTACTGTAAGCTTTCTATCTGGTGTCTGTTACCGGAAGTGGCCATTTGTGGCCAACCAGATGCCGAATATTTGGCTGCTGAAGACAAGGTCAGGTGCTTTTGCTCTCCAATGTCAAGCTGTCTCTATGGAGTGGCAAAAGAATGATTTGCAAGAACAGTCAGCTAAGAAGAGTTTCTTAGTACCAATCTGCAAGGTGGGAAAACAGGCTGGCAATTCCCCAGAAAGTTCAACATAGAGTTACCATTAAAAAAAAGAAAAGAAAAAAAAACCCATTGCCATAGAGTTGATTCCGACTCACCGTGACCCTATAGGACAGAGTAGAACTGCCCCCTGGGGTTTCCAAGGAGCGGCTGGTGAATTCAAACTGCCGACCTTTTGGTTAGCAGCTATAGTTTTTAACCACTGTGCCACCAGAGTTACCATATGACCCAGCAATTCCACTCCTAGCTATACACTCAAAAGAATTGAGAACATATGTCCACACAAAAATTTGTACACAAATGTTCCTAGCAGCATTATTCATAATAGCCAAAAAGTGGAAACAACCCAAATGTGCATCAAGTGATGAATGGATAAATAAAATGTGGTATATCCATACGATGGAATGTTATCCTGCCATAAAAAGGGATGAAGTACCAATACATGCTACAACATGGATGAACCTTGAAAACATTAGGCTAAGTGAAAGAAACCAAACACAAAGACTACATATTGTATGATTCATTTATACGAAATGTCCAGAATAGGCAAACCTACAAAGACAACAAAACCATTAGTAGTTGCCTAGGGCTGGGGCGAGGGGAGGGGATGAGTTTGGGGAGAAGTAGGGAATGTGTACTACTAATGTGTACAGGATTTATTTTGGGGGGGATAAAAGTGTTCTAAAAGTGATTGTGGTGATGGTTATGCAACTCTGTGAATACACTAAAAGCTATTGAATTGTACACTTTAAATGGGTGAATTTTTGGTATGTGAATGATAATATCTATTAAAAATAAACAAGGAGATCAAGATGGTGTGATAATCCATGCAGGTCATGCATCCTGGCCACTGTGGCAGGGACCACACGGCCATGAAGTCACAACCTAGAGATGCCTGGAAGTCTTCCTTGACTCCAATGCTAGCCCAAGGGCATGCACCTTGTAGACACTTCATTAAATAAAAGAATTTTACTGAAGTCAATAAAGCATGTGCTCTGGGGTCAGACTGACAGGATTTAAGCCTCAGATCTCCTATTTTTCTCTGCATGGTGTTGGTCAAGTCCTCTTATCTCTCTCTGTTTCCTCCTTTGCAAAGTTGGAAGTAAGAATAGTTCTTACCTCTTAGGGATGTTGAGAGGCTTAAATATATGAGTGAAAATATGCAAAGTTCTTAGAGTAGTCTCTGGCAGTCTAGAGGAGCTCTGTCATTGTTGTCCTCGAAGCAGTTAGAATTAATTTTGTTTTGAGGTATTTTGTAGGGTTACTGTTATCCGTTGACATAGCTGAAGACCTGCTGAACTGTAGCACCATGAGGATTGATAATCACTGATCTGAAATTGTTCTTTTCCAGGCTTCAAATTAAATCAATAATCAGATAATATGCTGACTGTGGTTAACACTTACCCCCTCCTCAAAAAAAAAAAATTCCTATAAATCATCATCCTTTGGTTGAGTCTAAGAACTCCTGGCTCCCAGGTATAATTAGTATGTATTTTGGAAAGATATAATCTCTCTAAAGCACAAGAAACAGTGATTGTGTTTGGGCCCTAAACTCAATCAGAACATCTAGATCTTTGTTAGATACAAGAACTTTGTGCAGAAATAATTTATAATAATTTATAACACTTGGCTTCAGAGAAACTGAGTACAAAAAAAAAAATGTTTTGTTAAGTAACAGTTTTGGACCAAGCAAGGTACAATTCTCTTTTGGGAGTAAGAGGGAACGGAACACTTTCTGATGACCTCTGTGTGCTATCCTTACTAACCTCAGTAATGACTGTTTACGGGCAGCCCAGAAGCCCATTGAAAGTCTACTAAGGGACTAATGGATTCATTCTGGTTATGGTTTACTTACAAGCTCTGCATATAATTTTCTGTGGTTAGAACCAAGCTGTCTTCCATTTAACTTTGTGTGAAATGACAGAATTAACTTTGTCTATTAGGTCTTCTGTTCTTTTGGCAACAAACTATGCAGTTTTTTACTTAGAATTCTGTGTGAAATATATAAAAATCACCACTGGGTCTTCACAGTGTTTTCATTTACATATCATCCAGGTGTTTTCTCTTTATTCTTGTTTTTAGCCATTTCCTTTTACAGACAATGATATTGAAGGTCCTTTGTGAATTTTCAGAGCTAAAATTACCAAATGAAATGCGATTTGAGAGGAAATACACAATGCTGTCAATAGGTTGGGGCTTTAGACTTCCTTAATGGAGCATGGAAGAGTTCTAGTAAAAAGACTTTCTGTATTTCTCAGAGGTCATCCTCTCCCTCCCTCCCCTATAGGCCTGAGTAAAAGGGAGAATGGCATCCTCTGATCATCTTCCATCTGTTCAGCCTGTCTCTGGCCCCAAGCCCATCCCAAAGTGGGTTGTCAATATGACCAGACTAAAAGACATCCTATTCTACTCAAAATGGCACAACCTCTGCCTTGCTCCCGCCAAACAGACTTTTGGAATCGAACTAGGAGGAAAATGGGAAAATGTGCTTGTAAATAAATTTTAGTGGGAAATGAGTGCTTAACTTTGGGGCCAAAAGAGGACTCTTTTTTTTTTTTTTTAAATCTATCATTTTCCTCCTCCTTTGTTCTTTTTATTTTTATCTTCTTTATTGTACTTTAGATGAAGGTTTACAGAACAAATAGTTTCTCATTAAACAGTTAGTACACATATTGTTTTATGACATTGGTTAACAACTCCAAGACGTGTCAATACTCTCCCTTCTTGACCTTGAGTTCCCTATTACTAGCTTTCTTGTCCCCTCCTGCCTTATAGTCCTTGTCCCTGGGCTGTTATGTCCCATTAGTCTCGTTTTGTATTATTGGCCTGTCTAATCTTTGGCCAGAGAGTGAACCTCAGGAGTGACTTCATTACTGAGCTAAAAGGGTGTCCAGGGGCCATACTTTTGGGTTTTCTCCAGTCTCTGTCAAGCCAGTAAGTCTGGAAGAGGACCCTTTTTTAAAGCATGTATCCACATTTTAATCTCTTTTCCATTATTTTTTATCTAACATCCTTTTCTTTATATCTAAATATCATTAAAAATATTTTGGGATGAAATTAAACTGCTTTGTTACACAATGCAGCACATGAGTGGGAGGAGAGGGCGGAATAGAGGATTGAGAAGGTCAATAAGAAAACAACTGCAGAAGACCAGGTGAGAAATGTAACATGTAAGTCCATCTCAGATCATCTGCCGGAGAAAAAAAGCATGTCTCTATATATAAATAGTCAGCAATTTGTTTATCCTTATAAAATACCAGGCCTGTAATGCAATGATAGCTAATGTGAGCTTTTGAGGTTGGGTAGTAAATGTGTTTACAGCTGCCTCTATCAAGGATGGGATGTCAAAAATCCTATTAGAGCATATTCCACCAGAATCGCAGATTGCCCAATGATTCTAGTGTGTTGATTTGCTAAACTTTAGACATATTTCTATATATGAATCAGTAATTTCAAAAAGTTAATACTTTCCTCAGCAGTTTCGTTTGAAAGACTTCATGTCTGCTCTAAAATAGTTTTATCTCCATAAATAAACAGTTCAGTCTTTTTGAAGGATCTAGCTACCCCACCATCTTCACCCTCAGTATTCATTTAAAAAAATTTTATTAAGTATTTACTCTGGGGAGAAAGCAGTCTCTATTCTCAAGGAGCTAGATTTTAGTGTAAACTTCTGCCCACAAGGAGCTTACATTTTAATGGGAGAGGTAAACAATATTCAAACCAACAAATAAATCTGAAAATTATAAAGGATGGTAAAAAATGCTATGAAAAAAATAAAGTAAGGAAGGGGATAAAAGGGTGCCATTTTATAAAAGGGTCCTTAGAGAAAGCCCATACTAAGTCAAAGACATTTGTGTAGAAACTTCAGTGAAAGGGGGGTAGGGGGAGCCATGTGAGTATCTAGGCATTTTAGGCAGAGGAAGCAATAAGAACAAGGGCTTGAGGAGGGAAGGGGTTGGGCATGTTTGAGGCACAGTAGGAAGGCTAGCATGATGGACCCAGTGAGTAAGAAAGAAAGCCGAAAGAGGTGAAGTCAGAGAGGCAGCCAGGGGCCAAACCATAGCCTCATGGGTCACATGAGGAGATCAGATTTCACTCTGATGTGATGAGAATAATCCACTGAAGGGTTTTGAGTAGATGCAGAACATGATCTGACTTAGGTTCAAAAGCATCACTGTGGCTGCTGGGTAGCAAACAGACTGTAAGGGCACATGAATGTATGCAAGGAGACAGGACAGTGCCATTGTTCAGGCTAAAGATAGTGGTGGTGTTTACTAGGGAGGTAACAGTGAAGGTGATGAGAATGGTCAGATTGAGGGACCTTTTCTGGGTAAAGCTGACAGTATTTGTTTCTAAAGTGTACATGGGAGTTGGGGGAAAAAAAGAGAAATAAGAATGACTCCAAGGTCTTTGGCCTAAGCAAGTAGGAGAATGGTAGTGAAATGAGGAAGACTAGAGGAGAAGCAGGTTTACGAGGGCTAGAAATCAAGAGTGCAATTCTGAACGTGTTGAGTTGAAATGCCTATTAGATAACCAAGAGGAGGTATCCAATTAGATAGATATAAAAAGCTTGAATTCAAGGAAGAGTTTGGGGCTAGAGGTAGAAATTTGGGACTCGTAGCTTTATATTCTTACCGACTTCTCCTTTGGATCCCCTTCCCCCAGACTATTATAGAATTTGGGACAAAATGGATAAAAGAATCAAAAGTCAGTTAAAAATTATCTCAAGTTTTTTTTTAATCACCATCCAGTGCTCAGTCTATTAATCCATGCGTCTTTCCTTCTTCAAGAACATATTCCGTTTTTCAAAAAGTGGTGCCTAATTTTGGATGGCTTTTCTTTTTTTTTTTTTTTTCAGTTTTACATTTCTTGTTTCTAAAAGCAAAGAACAAATCACAAAAGAAAAGAACTAAGGAATGTTTCTTCTGAAAGACTAGGAACTTATTAAAAAGGGTAAAAGATAGTTCAATATTTTTTAATTCCATTTTAGTTCTTACAGGGAAAATACTTCTGCTTAAAATCTCACCAAACCTCACACAGAAAGTGGTTGGCAATACCCTCAGCACCTGCCACATTCCTTTGTCTTCACCTGAAAAACAGAGTCACTATGTCTTTACCTCAGATCAAGGACTTCCCTGCTACTCAAATCAATATAGGCAACAATTATGCCTGGAGCCTCAGTCCAGCCATCTAATGGGGCTTGGAATCTAAAGGGCCAGTCTTGCTCTCCAATGGGCCAGTATACCAAGAGCTGGAATGAATGACAGTCACTTATGACCTTCCTGTCTGATCCCTGGCTATGATGACCCATTGTATGAAACCAGTTTCTTTTCCAAGCACACAGATTCCTAGCCCTGCTTTGAACCCCAGCCCACTTGACTGGTGTCCCAGAATTATATTCTGCACTATCATTTTTCAAGCATCATTGCATACCTGATTTCCTTTGAGAGTCATAATAACCCTGAGAGGTATTATTTCCAGTCACACAGGTAAGACTAGGAATGTCATAACCCTGAGTGGTATTATTTCTAGTCACACAGGTAAGACTAAAAAAGTACATGAACATGTACAGAGAGGAAAAATCAACACTAACGAATGGCCAAGTGAGTGGTATATACCACGTGCTGTTGTTGTTAGGTGCCGTCGAGTTGGTTCCAACTCAGATCAACCCTGTGTACCACAGAATGAAACACTGCCCACTCCTGCACCATCTTCACAGTCGTTGCTATGTATGAACCCATTGTTGCAGCCACTGTGTCAGTCCATCTCACTGAGGGTCTTTCTCTTCCTTGCAAACCCTCCACTACACCAAACATGATGTCCTTCTCTAGCGACTGATCCCTCCTGATAAGATGTTCAAAGTATGTGAGATGAAGTCTTGCCATTCTCGCTTCTAAGGAGAATTCTGGCTGTACTTCTTCCAAAACCAGTTTGTTCGTTCTTCTGGCAGTCCATGATGTATTCAATATTCTTCATCAACACCATAATTCAAATGCATTAGTTCCCCTTCAGTCTTCCTTATTCATTGTCCAGCTTTTTCACAATACAAGGCGATTGAAAATACCGTGGCTTTGGGTCAGGCTCACCTTAGTCTTCAAAGTAACATCTTTGCTTTTTAGCACTTTAAAGAGGTATTTTGCAGTAGATTTGCCCAATGCAATATACCGTTTGATTTCTTGACTGCTGCTTCCATGGGTGTTGATTGTAGATCCAAGTAAAATGAAATCCTTGATAACTTCTATCTTTTCTCCATTTATCATGATGTTGCTTATTGGTCCAGTTGTGAAGATTTTTGTTTTCTTTATGTTGAGGTGTAATCTATACTGCAGGCTGTAGTCTTTGATCTTCATCTGTAAGTGCTTCAAGTCCTCTTGACTTTCAGCAAGCAAGATTTTGTCATCTGCATATCTCAGGTTGTTAATGAGTCTTCCTCCAATCATGATGCGGTGTTCTTCTTCATACAGTCCAGTTCCTCTGACTATTTTCTCAGCATACATGTGCTACAGACACCCAAATGAGAAAAATGTGGCATCAAGGAAGGGAAAAGGAAAGGAAACTTGGGAAGCTTTTATTTACCTTCCTAAGAATTGGAGCTGACTCAACAACTAATACCAACAACTAATGAACTTTAATTTTGTTATTTTGTAACACTCATACTGTGAGTGGTTATGTTTAAGTGTCAGAATTTCTACTTTTCCATGAACATTCCCACATAACCTCTCTCTCTCTTTCTCTGTCTCTGTTGATTAACAAAAAACCAAAAAAAAAAAAAAAAAAAAAACCTCAAACCTGTTGCCGTCGAGTCATTTCCAACTCATAGCGACCCTATAGGACACAGCAGAACTGCCCCCAAAGGGTATCCAAAGAGCAGCTGGTGGATTGGAACTGCCAACCTTTCTTGGTTAGCAGGCGAGCTCTTAACCACTGTGCCACCAGGGTTCTTAATAGACTACAGTACAGTGTAAACATAATAGTTATATGCACTGGGAAACCCAAAAATTCATGTGACTTGCTTTATTGTTATATTCATTTTATTGCTATGGTCTGGAACTGAACCCACA